>OX421501.1:16933539-18376539 GCA_949126835.1 Anisus vortex | reverse complement strand
TGTGTACAATTATACACATTAATTAATCTACATAATATATACAGTTTCAAAAAAAAAAGATGTATGTAAACTTCTGATAGTAGCACTCTCATAACAAAGGTAGATAAATCCATATTACCTTTTGTCTTTAACATATAAAAACATAATATTTAAGAAACAAACTGCAAAGAAGAGGAAGATAAAGAAGCAGTCGTTTAATAATATGTTAACATTAGTTCTTTTATTTCAGCTTCATTAAAGTAGAGTTTAATATTTTAGGCTTTTCGGTGCAGTATTGGCAATAAACTTTTGTATTTTATCTTCACATAATCGAAGCTCTCGATTATAGTGTATTCGCTCTTGTACGTGGAAACCAGTCGCTGCTGCATTGGCTCCTACGACAGAAGCGGTTCCCACTCCAAAAGCAAGAGCAACTGGTGGAATAAAAAGTGTAACAACAGATGCCAACAAACCACCGACAGCTGTGGCTACCATTGCTAGCAGTGGAATTGCTATACTTAATATGCTTGGTGGATTTTTCAGTAACGTAAAATATTTAGTCATTATTTCAACCAGTTCTTCTTTATTTTCTGGTCTTACGAGAAGTAGTGCATCGATAAGTAGTTTGACGGGGATTTTAAGATTCTTTTCTCCAATAGATGTTTTCCATGATTTTATTCGTTTTACAACATTTTCGAGATTTTCTCCTTTTTCTAAATCAGCAATAATCAAACTTAATTGCTGTTGATTTCCGGCATCAAGTTGTGGAAGTTTGTGTTTTATTAGAGATGTTCTTCTAATATCTACTGCCTCCTTGAAATGTTTATCAGTGTACAATATTTTTTGTTCCTGAATTAGTTGTACAAGTTTGCTTACAGTTTCCTTGCGTTTCACTTCATAAAAAGGATATTTAGTGGTATTATAAAACAGAATACACCTGTTGTCACAATCTCTAATGAATTTTTTCATCTCGCCACTTTCTAGTTTCAACCATTCAGTAAATGGTATGGCGTTGTCATCCATGTCAAATCCATCGCCATTTGTAAAAGCAATTATGCAACATTTTATGAAAGTTGGTCCAAAAAATGATTTTATTTGGTTTACAGTTTCTATTTCTTCCTGTGTAAATCTTGTATTACTTTTGAGGACAAAAAAAAAAGCATGAAAACCATCTGGGCACAGAGTCATAATTTCTAGCAGTTCTCTCTCAATTTCTTCTTTAGTTTTGCCTGTATCCATTAACCCTGGGGTGTCTATTACATTTAGTATGACATTTCCCACGATTGTACTCTCCAATTGGCATTTTATAGTCCCTGAAGTGGATTGAAGATACGATTTAAATTGAATGCGCCCCAATATAGTGTTTCCTGTAGCACTTTTACCAGTCCCCGTTTTCCCAACCAACACAATGTTGTAAGAATTTGGCTTTACAAGGTCAAGACCGGCCATAGTTCATATATCTTTCAATATCATTCGTGCTTGAAACTGGCAATCTTTGAGGATAGGAAACTGAAAAAAAAGAAGACTATAATGTATGATATGTGAACCTCTACCACGATGTGACGAAGTGTTTGCTATTAGTGATGTAATTAATTAGTACCCGAAGTAGTAAATTAGCTACTTGGAAAATAAACACATAGTGTTTATCTAAAGATCATTAGTGACATTTACGATCAAGGAGGACCAGGAGTCGTCGAAGCTATTGTTTACTCAGATGACCGAGCGTCACCTGGGGGTTTTCTAGGGGGGAGCGTTCATTCCTTTAGGTCGCTTCTGTCTACGGTGGATCCTCGCGCGCGCTGCTCCCATATTTGACAATACAACCCAACTCTAGTTCAAGAGCTAAATTTTGTTTGATAAGAGATTTTGAAGGTATACCAATCCGGTACGAGAAGGGACTGCGACATTCCCCGACCTACCGGCCACCATGAAACAACCAATCCCTCCCCTACTACCAACCCACTCACTTCCTCTCATGGCACGTGTTCTTATACAGCACAAGCAGATATGTGCCCGATTCTCCGAACGGGCTTTGTATAGACAATGCTTTACACATTATATATATATTTTTTTGCAACATACATAAAGTAGTATTTTTATATATTTGTTTTTGTCTTTTGTGTGGTCAGTATTTATTTATATATTGTTGTTTTGCAGACTTTAATATACACCAGTTCAATATAGGCCCTACAACTAAAAATGAAAAACAAATCAACAAAAAATAATCAACTTTTTTTTTCTTGGTCAAAGTATGACCACTATGATCAAATGGTGTGAGTTTATTGGGTAATTATACTATTTCTGTAAAACAGAACTCACATGTCATTTTGAGAGCACTTTAAATTTAAAAATGATTGTTTGATTTATTTTTTGCGACAAAATTTACTCGTAGACCTATGGTGATTTTTTTTGGTATTATTTGCTATTTATTTATTTACTAGTGGTTATGCCCGTCAAAATGACGGAGAAACGAATGACTACAATGTGTTTTGAGATAAAGAAAAGAGACTATATTACAATAAAGACAATGAACGTTTCTTTTCGGTATTTAGTATTTGTTCTTTTCAATTGTTTCTGGTCGCCCTGACCCTGACATAGGCATAATAATTGTTACTGTCAAGCTTCTGGTATTAAAACGTAGCAAGCATATATATATATGTTTGTTCGTTATAGGCTCCTAAGCCGTTTGACTATTCGGGCCAAAAATTAAATGTATAAATTGGAAACGTCCTCTAAAAGATAATTTTTTTTTATCACTTTTAATCATAAATGTGTTGATTTAAAAAATCCAAAATGTCATATCCATCTATGCAAATAAATATAACGGTACATAGCAAATGGCCATTTCCGTTCATTTACTATGTTGAACGCGACATTCACTATGTTGAACGCGAGGGTCTTTCCGGGTTTTCCCAATTCTACTGTTGTTTTTTTTAATGTGGCGAGGTCTTTTTTAAAAGTTACGCACCGCAATGTAGCTTGGAGAGTTTCAATGGTTTACTTTAAACAAAATACTAGCGTATGACGTAATGTCTATGAAATTATTTCTTTTTTCATTATTGATGTTTGCATTATCCTTTTAAGTAAAAGTAACCACATGTTTTAATTATTTAATGGATTTACGTTGCTATTGAAAATATCCTTTAAAAGGCGACTTTATACACTCTATAAATTATATGATACGAATTATAAAAAAACAAGTTAGGCTTATAAATGATTACTTTCAAATACCGGGTACAATAAGCTTGACAGCAACAATATAAAAATAAAAAATAAATACCGAAATAAACATTCTCAATACTGTTTTATTGATACATTAAGCAAGAACAAAAATTAAATACCGAAAAAATCTTTCTCACTTTAGTTTTTATTGCATTGACATATTATTTTCTTTTTTTTTTTTTTTTTTTTTTTTTACCTTTTTTATAATTTTGTATTTTTGTTTTTTTTCTTTTAGATAGTATACTATTTTTAATTTAATATTATTAATAACAAGTCAAGTCAACACATCTGTTCGCTACATTTTAATATCGAATTAAAAAGTCTCTTTAAAAAACCCGGACTAGCCTTTCGGCTCTTGTGTCCAGGACGTAACGCTTAGGATTGAGCAATCTCTGTCCGGGCTCCAGCCACCCAA
The DNA here is from genome assembly GCA_949126835.1 of Anisus vortex. Taxonomy (NCBI): domain Eukaryota; kingdom Metazoa; phylum Mollusca; class Gastropoda; family Planorbidae; genus Anisus; species Anisus vortex. The sequence goes on along the minus strand of OX421501.1, from coordinate 18,372,923 downwards.
CGACACCCCGAAGGCGTGGCGTGCCGTGTAACGGGGAATGTTTCCGCAGCCCAGCGATCGTTCACTGCGGTTCCCCTAAGGATCATTATCGTAGTGGCTCGCCCGTATACCTGCACTGTCACCCGGTAGCACAAATCCTATACTATAGGTACATGCATCCAGGCACCGGGTGTTTCTCGAGACGGGATTGCAGCGTCCATTGCTTCCCCCCCCCCCCCCGGGACCAGTGACCTCTCGGCAGTGTAATGGACAGTGTAAACGTTTTTTTTCTTTTAGATAGTATATTATTGTTAGTTTAATAGGCTATTTTTAATAACAAGTCAAGTCAACACAACTGTTCGCTACGTTATAATACCAGACGCTTGACAGTAACAATTATTATGCATATGCCAGGGTCAGAAACAATTAAAAAGAACAAAAACTAAATACCGAAAAGAAACGTTCATTGTAATAGTCTCATTTCTTTCTCTCTTAACATTAATATTAACTCTTAACTTAACTAATATTGTAATATTGTAGTCGTTCGTTTCTCCGTCATTTTGACGGGCATAACCACTATTATATATATAAACAAACAAACAAACTCACGGCAATTATATATGTTAATGATGATTGTTGCTTCGGAAGCAAACCTTGACAGTGTTGACCGCAGTAACTAGTTTCACGTCATTCTGACCAGTGTTTAAAATGCCTATACGGTATGTACACACATAGCCTACACACCGACATACATCTTTTGAATATATCTACTACTAGCTGATATGTGCCCGATTCTTCGAACGGGCTTTTTTAGAATATGCTTGACACATTATAGTTTTTTAGTTTTGTTTTTGCAACATACATAATATAGTTGTTTTTTTTTAAAGTCAGTTCCGGCAATTTAAACATTGCCCGGCAAATTAAACATTGCCCGGTAATATAAACATTGCCCGGTAATTTAAACATTGCACGGTAATTTAAACATTGCCCAGTAATTTAAACATTGGCCGGTATTATAAACATTGCCCGGTGATTTAAACATTGCCCGGTATTATAAACATTGCCCGGTAATATAAACATTGCCCGGTAATTTAAACATTGCCCGGTAATTTAAACACTGCCCGGTATTTTAAACATTGCCCGGTAATTTAAACATTGCCCGGTAATTTAAACAATGGCCGTTACCAAGGCGATAAGCCTAAAAGTGCCCAGTTCTCGGAACTGGATAAAATAACCCATGGAGTTATAAACAATAGTCTTAAGCGGGGATAAAGTATTTTCCGGTAACTTAAACCATTTAAATATTGCATTTTTCAAATTACGACGCAAATTAAAACAAAATTTTGTTCCCTTCTTAAACGCATAAATACGCAAAATTTGATGACGCCATATAATTATAAGCTTAAATATAGAGTGTAACCAGGACCATTGCGTTTAAATAAGCTTAATAAAGCGTCGGTATTACTTCCCGAAACAGAAATAAAATACTATATCTATTTGCTTTGTCCTATGTTTGTGAAGTTTTAAATTATTAATTAGCTTTAAGTCATGTATTCACAGTGTGCAGCATTAAAGTAGTGATAGATTAAGAAAATCAACTACAGTATTGGTAGTGTAAAGAATTTATGTTGTTTACGGCACGTAGGCAATTTAAACATCAAGAAAATTTGTTCCCGTCATTGAGTTGAGATAAAAATCCATGCCCATTGTTTGATGACGTCAATTTAAACATGAATGAAAAATGTCCCTTCATTGCTAAAAAATCCATGCGCAAACTTTGATGACGTCATAAAAATAATCTCAGCGCATCCTTTTTTTTCTAACTTTATGACGAAAAACTATAAAAAGTTGTACTGGCAAAGTCAATGTGAATCAAAAGTTGTGTTTTATTCGCGTTTTTTGACCAAACTGACCACTGCGGTCATTTTAATTTTTTAAAAACCTTGACAGTGTTCACCGCCGTAACGCAAAGAATATTTGTAGCAAATTTCACGTTTTTATGTCCAGTATTTAAATAAATTATGCGGTATGTACTTACCCAGCCAGCCAGCCACATACATATTCCTTTTGAGATTTATATATATACTAGCTGGTATGTGCCCGGTCCTCCGAACCGGCTAAAAGTTATGTTTACATACACTCTAACTACTCAGGCAGTTATAATGAGATTGCCCGCATGACCTACGACACGAATTTAAACGTGAGGTAATTTTTTGTTTGCCCGCTACAACATGAATTACCCGTTAAAATCAATACTCATCACCCATTATAACAATTACAAAATTGCCCGCTATAAATTACGACGCAAATTAAAACATGAATATATTTTGTTCTATTCATTGATAAAGAACATTCGACAGTACTTTTTTTTTTTTTTTTATGATTGTTTGATATATTTTTTTTACGACAAACATTAAGTCGCAGACCTATGATGTGTTGTTTTTGTTTATTTGCTATTTATTTATTTATTGTTGCTTTGGAAGCAAACTTAGAATTAAATTTTCTATTCAACATGTAAAACAATAACAAATGAAACCCATATGAAATAATGTTTATAAAACGTATACGACACGAATTAAAACTTTAAAAAGTTAGTTCCGGCAATTTGAACATTGCCCGGCAAATTAAACATTGCCCGGGAATATAAACATTGCCTGGTAATTTAAACATTGCCCGGTAATTTAAACATTGCCCAGTAATTTAAACATTGCCCGGTATTATAAACATTGCCCAGTAATTTAAACATTGCCCGGTAATTTAAACATTGCCCGGTAATTTAAACATTGCCCGGTATTTAAAACATTGCCCGGTAATTTAAACATTGCCCGGTAATTTGAACAATGGCCGTTACCAAGGCGATAAGCCTAAAGGTGCCCAGTTCTCGGAACTGGATAAAATAACCCATGGAGTTATAAACAATAGTCTTAAGCGGGGATAAAGTATTTTGCGGTAACTTAAACCATTTAAATATTGCATTCTACAAATTACGACGCAAATTAAAACAAAATTTTGGTCCCTTCTTAAACGCATAAATACGCAAAATTCGATGACGCCATATAATTATAAGCTTAAATATAGAGTGTAACCAGGACCACTGCGTTTAAATAAGCTTTATAAGGCGTCGGTATTACTTCCCGAAATAGAAAAAAAATCCTAAATCTATTTGCTTTGTCCTATGTTTGTAAAGTTTTAAATTATTAATTAGCTTTAAGTCATGTATTCACAGTGTGCAGCATTAAAGTAGTGATAGATTAAGAAAAAAGACTACAGTATTGGTAGTGTAATGAATTTATGTTGTTTACGGCACGTAGGCAATTTAAACATCAAGAAAATTTGTTCCCGTCATTGAGTTGAGATAAAAATCCATGCACATAGTTTGATGACGTCAATTTAAACATGAATGAAAAATGTCCCTTCATTGCTAAAAAATCCATGCGCAAACTTTGATGACGTCATAAAAATAATCTCAGCGCATCATTTTTTTTCTAACTTTGTGACGAAAAACTATAAAAAGTTGTACTGGCAAAGACAATGTGAATCAAAAGATGTGTTTTATTCGCGTTTTTTGACCAAACTGACCACTGCGGTCATTTTAATTTTTTTAAAACCTTGACAGTGTTCACCGCCGTAACGCAAAGAATATTTGTAGCAAATGTCACGTTTTTATTTCTAGTATTTAAAAAGATTATGCGGTATGTACATACCCAGCCACATATTCCTTTTGAGATTAATATATATACAAGCCGATATGTGCCCGATTCTTCGAACGGGCTTTTTTTTAGAATATGCTTGACACATGATAGTTTTGTAGTTTTATTTTTGCAACATACATAAAGTAGTATGTTGTTTTTTTGTGTTCAGTATTTTTTTTTTATTTATTGTTGTTTCGCACACTTTAAAATACACCAATTCAATATACAACTAAAAAGGAAAAAACAAATAAGAATCATTTTTTTTTAATTCTTTGCTCAATGTATGACCACTTTGATGTAATGGTGTGAGTTTATTGGGTAATAAAACTCTTTCTGTAAAACAGAACTCACATGTCATTTAAAAAGTACTGTTAATTTAAAAATGATTATTTGATACATTTTTTTGAGACAACATTAGTCGTAGATCAATATTTTATTTATTTATTTTTTGTGTATTTGTTGGTGTTATTTGCTAGTTATTTATTTATTGTTGCTTTGGAAGCATCCTTAGAATTAAGTTTTAAATTCAACAGGAAAAACAATGACAAATAAAACCCATATGAATCATAGTTTATACAACGTATACGATATGAATTAAAACTTTAAAAAGTTAGTCCCGGCAAATTAAAACATTGCCCGGCAATATAAAAATTCCCGCTACAAAGTTTATCAGACTTATAAGATACAAATTAAAACTTTAAAAAATTGATCCAGGCAATTTAAACATTGCCCGGCAATTAAACAATTTCCCGCTATAAAGTTTATAAGACTTATACACAGAATAGGTATAGAACAGAATGCGCAATTCCTATGTACGCAGTCACTAAAAGTGAAGCTCGCTTCCGCCATTTTTGTTTGGGCAATGCAGCGGTCGCTAGAGACGCTACTATAGTAAAATGAGAAAGGATATCTACGTCTACTATAAATATATACAATATATATAGGGTCCACATTATCTTTCATTATAGGCTTATTTTTATATAAATTTGACTTAATTACCAATTTTCTTTTTAACATTATAGGATTAGGCCAATATGATGTAAAAATATAGGTCCTCTTACCCGGTACTGATTTTAAAAAAATGGCTTATACCGATAACTAAATTGCTACGGCTACCGGTACATAAATATATACTTTGTAAACCAAAATAATGTTTTAAAATTATAGAGGAAAATTGTAATATAATTCATAATGGGTTAATATGAGGTTGTTTATCGCGTTGTTTATCCTTTATGGAGTCAGGAAAGCCATGCAGTTTGATATGCTTGTTGTTACGATAATCAATCGTTTTCGCATCATTGTTGTAGTTTATTACACAATCGTTTTACCACATTTTGCCTGAAACATTAGCTTTGCTTGTTCAAACTTGTAGATTTGAAGAAAAAGACATTGTAGGCTAAATAAGCATAAATATAGAGTGTAACCAGGACCGCTGCGTTTAAATAAAATTAGTATGGCTTCGGTATTACTGCCCTAAACAGAAAAAAATGCGATTGCGCATTCTGTTTTATACCTATTCTGTGGACATATACAGCACGAATAAAAACGTGAAGGAATTTTTTATTTGCCAGATACAACGTAAGTTACCCATTAAAACCATTAATCATTACCCATTATAACAATTTAAAAATATCCCGCTATAAAATACGACGCAAATTAAAACGTGAATATATTTTGTTCTATTCATTCATAAAGTACATTAGCAAACGTTGAAGCGAAGTTAATTAAAATGAATACGGAACATTTGATGACGCCATAAAAAAAAAGACAGCCAGCTAACACTGCGCAAACTTTGATGACGTCATACAAAAATTATCTCTGCGCATCCTTTTTTCTTATTTTTTTTAGCGCGATCGATTGAAAAACTATAAAAAGTTGGAACGGCAAATTCAACATGAACCCAAAATATGTCGTTTTATTCGCGTTTTTTGACCAAACTGACCTCTGCGGTCATTTTAATTTTTTTTAAACCTTGACAGTGTTCACCGCCGTAACGCAAAGAATATTTGTAGCAAATTTCACGTTTTTATGTCCATTATTTAAAAAGATTATGCGGTATGTACATACCCAGCCAGCCAGCCAGCCAGCCAGCCACATATTCCTTTTGAGATTTATATACATATACAAGCCGATATGTGCCCGATTCTTCGAACGGGCTTTTCTTTAGAATATGCTTGACACATTATAGTTTTTTAGTTTTGTTTTTGCAACATACATAAAGTAGTATGTTTTTTTTTTGAGGTCAGTATTTTTTTTAATTTATTTTTGTTTTGCACACTTTATTATACACCAATATAATATACAACTAAAAAGGAAAAACAAATAATAATAATTTTTTATTTATTTCTCCCTCAAAGTATGACCACTATGATCGAATTGTGTGAGTCTATTGGGTAATTAAACTCTTTCTGTAAAACAGAACTCACATGTCTTTTAAAAAGTACTGTTAATTCGAAAATGATTGTTTGATATATTTTTTTGCTACAACATTAGTCGTAGATCAATATTTTTTTTTTGTTTTTGTTGGTGTTATTTGCTATTTATTTATTGTTGCTTTGGAAGCAAACTTAGAATTAAATTTTAAATTCAACAGGAAAAAAACAAACAACTGAAACCGATATGAATCATAGTTTATACAACGTATACGACATGAATTAAAACTTTTAAAAGTTGGTCCGGCAAATTTAAACATTGCCTGGCAATTGAAAAATTTTCCGCTACCAAGTTTATAAGACGTATACACAGAATAGGTATAGAACAGAATGCACAATCCCTATATACGCAGTCACTAAAAGTTACCATTTTCCGTAATGCAGCGGTCGCTAGAGACGCTACTATAGTAAAATGAGAAAGGATATCTACGTCTGCCATAAATATATACAATACATATAGGGCCTACATTATCTTTCATTATAGGCTTACTTTTATATAAATTTGACTTAATTACCCATTTTGTTTTGAACATTATATGATTAGGCCAATATGATGTAAAAATATTTATTACCCGGTACTGATTTGAAAAAAAAATGGCTTAGACGTAGCTCGGTACCGGTAACTAAATTGCTACGGCTACCGGTACATAAATATAGGCCTATATACTTTTTAAACCAAAATAAACTTTTAAAATTATGAAGGGAAATAGGCAAATAATTCATAATGAGTTAATATGAGGTTGTTTATGCTGTTGTTTATCCTTTATGGAGTCAGGAAAGCCATGCAGTTTGACATGCTCTTTTTTACGATAATCAGTCGTTTTCGTTTTCATTGTTGTAGTTTATTACACAACCGTTTATGCACATTTTGCCTGAAACATTAGCTTTGGGTGTTCGAACTTGTAGATTTGAAGAAAAGGACGTTGTAGGCTAAATAAGCATAAATATAGAGTGTAACCAGGACCGCTGCGTTTAAATAAGCTTAGTATGGCGTCGGTATTACTGCCCAAAACAGAAATAAAATGCGATTGCGCATTCTGTTTTATACCTATTCTGTGGACATATACAACACGAATAAAAACGTGAAGGAATTTTGTATTTGCCAGATACAACGTAAGATACCCATTAAAACCATTAATCATTACCTGTGACCGTTATTTTGTAATTACTATGTATACAACTCTCAGGGAGATCACATTATATAATAATAAACAATGAACAAACTGCCGGCTTTTAGTAGAAATGAGAACTCAATATTTAATGCAATTTATGTACAAGATGAATTCAAATATATCACAGTTTATATAGCCTAGTCTAAAAACACGTCCAGCCACTACCAAATTCTAAGGTCGTCTCTCTTTATCTTCAAATGTACGCTACGTTCAATCTAACTCCTACGTCATTGTTTTTATCGTAGAACGTCACTCGTTTATTCTATACATTAACACCGGGTTAGAGATTATACAAATTATGTCCCCCTAAAACAACTATATATATTTTAAATCATCACATTCCCCCATCGACCCTTTAAATTTGTCATACAAATTTCTATATAAAAAAAATTCTTATCTCCGTCAAATACTTTGATAAAATATATATCTCTTCAATAACTAGAACTATATGAAAAATGACAATTATCCCAATTTATATTAAAACATGTTATGCAACACAAATAACATATAATAAAACCAACGTATTCATCAATATATGTTAACCAATAACTTTCACTAATAGGTCCATAATACATATAATACATATAGGTCCATAAGGTTCCACAGTATATCCTGTCCTGTATTGATGAAATACACAAACCAACTTTATAAATATCAAATCCGAACACAACAGTTCATACTGGTCCATGTAATATCATTGCAACCTTCCTCTTCTGAACGTCCAACAATACATTCATTGAATATTTCATAGGTCCTTTGTAGATTATCCATCCTGTAGAGTTTCAACACCTTGATAAAATAGTTCCAATAATGTCACAACAATAATTACAATGCATTGTTCACAGATACATCTCAAGAATTTACCATTTAATACTTAACCACGAGCTATCTGTCTGTAATCAATATAGTGTTGAATTGTTCATAAACCCAAAAAAATTTATAATGTTATCAATAATCTGTTGATTCCTCCATATGTTGATGTCATGACCTTCATTCCGCGTTGACAATGTAAATGTACCTTAATAATGCGACGACATGACCTTGATTCTATGTTGATTATGTCAATATACCTTGATATAGCGATGACAAGACCTCGATTCCATGTCAGCACCATAAATGTACTCTTCATATGATGTCTTCATGTTTGCGTTTGATATGGTGTCCATAAAAACCGATAATGTGAGGACGTGATAGAACATCTCTCACTTACAAATGGTACGTTGTGTTTGAATCACCGTGCTTCAGTTGTAGAACCATTTCTCGTCCAGAACCTTTGGAAAAAATTAATATTTCATTAACACCGTATCTATACTTTATATTTACATGAAAAATAATTTTAACCGCGTTCCAAACTGGTGATTACGTATCAAACAACACACCTTAAACACCACATCTAGACAACAACTTAGTCACCTTTTTTTCCAACCACTTTAATAACCATGAGTGTTTTCCATTTACTATTTACATAATATTATACCAAATCTATAGTATTGTATCAAAAATATTCTCAATTCCTGTTCCTCACCACTACAAAACCAGAATATATATATTTTCCCAAGTTATAATTATACCACAAATCCATTCACCATAAACCATTCCTATGCATAGTCAACACCAAGTCAATTCTTTGAAATAATAATTCAAAAATTACCTTTTTTTTTTTTCTTACAAAAACCTTAGGTCTATATGATTTAAACAAATACTCCTCACCAACTCCCTTATTATTTTTACTGATACTACAAGATTTAAACCTAACCAGTTCCTGACTCACCTCCATTCTTCTACAATCCTTCTCTGACATAATCTTAATCAAACTCTCACAATTACTTTCCCACACACCACTTACATCTTTTTCTCTTTTCAATAAAACTAATTCACAGTATATGTTTTCTTCACCTTTAGCTATTTCCATCACTTTCTCTTTTTCATTTGTCTCCATCACCACAAACTTCACTTCATTTTTCTCAAAACACTCTCTACACAACGACTTAAAATTATCTTTCTCCTTATGACAATCTTCAATCAACATATCAGACCCCTTTATCTTCTCCTCTTCACAATCTTCATATAACATATCCTGATTATCTATAATTGCCATTTCTCCCATCTGACAATCATCAATTCCCATATTGTCCTTCTGACAATCCTTTAGTACACTGTCTTGTACTGACTTACCATTTAATACTCTTGTATCAACCTTATCCAATAACCACTTATCATTAAATTCATTATGCACATCACTCATTTCTAAGTGTTTCTCTTTCTCAATCATTGCATGAACTATATTCTTATCTATCATTTCCAATGACTCTCTCATAGTAATCACTGACTCTTTACTTATGATCTCTGACTCTTTTCTAATATGTGCCTCTTCTATTTGTATCCTAACTTCTCTTATGACCTTTAAGTCTAATGCTTCAAATATAACCTGTTCTTCTTCAAATATCTTTTTCAGCTCTTCACTAATAATCTTTGGTTCATCCAATATACTCCTACAAATATAATCTAAGCTCTTAGATTCTTCCAATAAGACTTTAGGTTCTCCACTTAAGATTTTTGATTGTTCATTTTCTATATCATCCTTCTTAACTACATCAACAACATTATCACATAAGCTATCTTCATTATTTAACTCCATGAGTTTCATCCCTAGCTTCATTTTATTTAATTGAGAATTGTTTTCTCTTTCCTCTTCTTTTTTCTCAAGATTAATTATGTCCAATTTCCAATCTACCACAGATTTATCATTAGAAAAATAATCCTTCCAAAATTCTTTTTCTGTCTCATTCTTATGTCTATGCCATTGTCATGTATATTGTTTTTCCAAGAATTGGAACACGCAATGTTTATTCTCCTCTCTCTCTCTTTTCTTACTACACGCGATATTAGGACGTTTAGTAGGAAAACGAAAGGTTCTAGGTAATGCTGGGATTCTGTGTTGATCTCAAATTCTCAGAGTCTGGGAACGACTCATTATTTAATAGGGGAAGTTCATATCGTTTTGTTATGAGTTTTGTAATGTTACCATGATTTTCACCCCTACTGGTAGTGGGTCTGTCCCTTGCACCACTCGGATAGTATTTAATGATTTGTTTTGTCTGAAAGACAGAGAGTTGTCAAAAGATGTTCCTTTGAACGTTTGTGTTTGCACTATTTTATTCTAACTGTACATAATAGATATATTGTATATATTGAACATACCACCTGAAATAAACTATCAACAACAGTTACACTGAAGCTTCTTTGTCAAGTTACTATCCTATTGTGTTGTATACATTACTATAAGATTTATCTACTACCATAATTTACAAGAGAGGAAATGTTGGAATACAAATACTGAATTTCTGCCCAGGACTATAAGAAGAGTTCGTGTAATACTGAAACATAAATACTAATAATTAAAGTCTCCCCTAGGACTAACGAGAATTATCAGCAAGATCTACACAGCTCTGGCCACAAGGGGATTGTGGACGTAACAAAATTTGGTGGTCTCGCCCGGTATATTTGAGTTCTACTTTTCCTGACCTAGGATTGACAAGATTTGGTAGTCTCGTTCGGTAGATTTGAGTTCTACTTTTCTTGATCTAGGATTGGAAAAAATTTGTTGATCTCGTCTGGAAATTTGAGTTATATTTTTTCCTGACCTATAAATATTTTGTGACATTAGTAGTACTGAGAGCGGCATATTTGTGTTTCGTTTTCAGGACTGTGAATCTATTCTTTTTAAAAAGAGGAGAGAACTGGTTTGCGTTTTTATTCCTTGAGAAGTGTGAAGATTCCACGAAGTGTTTAATATTATATTGTGCAAATTTCTGGACAAATCGTAAGTTGGAACTTTATATTTTATTATACAATACATACTACTCTACTATCACAAATATTTTGAACGCTACACTATGGCTTCGAATATATCAAGTGAGGAACTTAATGCCATGTCATTTGCTGAATTAAAAGAATTAGCTGAGTCCTTTGGGATTGAGGCAGGACAGGCAAGACCTAATCGTAATCGTTTGACCAAAGAAATTATGACATGTTTGAACGGGCAGAATGCCATGAACACTGGTAGTGTAGTTGAAGTGGGACAGAACGATATCAATGAAGGTTATGTAGCTCCCAGTGGGGGCGAGGTAATTGCCCACGGAGACGAGGTAAGAAATATGTCATCTAGATCATCAAACAATGATGAAGATGAAGGGTTGAGTGAAAACCTAAAATTCCAATTAGCTATGAAGAGAATGGAATTGGAAAGAATTAGGATTGAAAGCAGAGAAAGGATAGAGATGGCACGCATGAACAGACCTGACCATCGTAGGGACAGCAATGGTATGGATATTAGCGCAATGAAGCAACACTTGCCTATATTCAGAGAAGAAGATGTTCAAGATTTCTTTTTGCTTTTTGAGAGGATAGCTGTAGATTATCAGTTCCCTGATGATAAGATGGCTTTATTGTTAAGGTCAACTCTCAACAAAGGAAAAGCATTGGACGTAGTGTTGAGTTTAACACCCGAGGAAATAAATGACTATGAAGTAATCAAAGATAGGGTGCTAAAAAGTTATTCCCTGACACCAGAAAAATATAGAAAGCTATTTAGAGACAGAAAGAAGGCATATGATCAAACTCATGTAGACTTTTTGAGACAAAAGGAGAAAATGTTAGAACAGTGGCTAAGGTCACAGAATGTAAGTGAGTTTGATAAACTCAAGAACCTAATATTGTTTGAGGAATTCAATGATTGTATTCGAGTGGATATTAAAACCCACATCTCAGACCGAGGGGTTGAAGATGTGCATGAAGCTGCTAGATTGGCAGATAACTATGCCATAATTCACGCCAGCATAAAGCCATATTATGCTGACAAACCCAAAGTGCACAAACCAGAGTCCAAGGAGGCTAGTAAACCAAAAGAGACAAGTGAAAACAATAATAAGAACAGTGGTGTAAATAATAATAGTAACTTAGTTCATTTCAGGAAGCAGACAGATGTAAATAAAGCAAAGGTGGTATGTTTCAATTGCAAGAAAGAGGGCCACATGAAGAAAGATTGTTGGATCCTTACCAAGAAGCAAGGTGCTATTCTACACTGTGCCAGAGTGCAGAAAGATAGCAAGCAGACAGAAGAAGTGTGCAACACAGGGTCAAGAAACTCAAAAGAAATGCGGCCGGCATCGCCCATAGTTGTGGAGTCGATGGTTTTTGAGAACAGTCTATCTAAGGTAAAAGAGAATAGCTGTACTCAATCTATTATGCTTTCAGAAGGCCGTGAGGAACAGATGGTTCCTGAAGTCCCGGAAGAGGACGACCTATCCGATTTTCGACCCTTTGTCTACGAGGGGACAGTGTCGACAGAAGTCGATGTACTCAGCAAGAAGAAAATACAGATATTACGTGACACGGGTTCTGCTGTCAGCGTGATCCTGGAGGGCAGTGTGCCGTTAACGGATGCCACCAGTACCGGTGAGTCTGTTGTGCTGAGAGGTGCTAGTATGGAGGCTGTGGAAGCTCCACTGCACAGAATAAAACTCGAGTCGGATATTTTTACAGGTAACATCGTAGTGGGAGTGTGGCGCGCACTACCCGTCAAAGGCGTTTCCATGATATTAGGAAATGACATTATGGGCGGCAGAGTCACTGTCGAGCCCATGGTTAAAGTGTTGGAGACAAAGATGGCGGAGGACAAAAACCTACGTCCTGCCAATGAACGCCCAACATGTGCACTGACAAGAGCAATGCATAAAAAGAAGTCGGTAAAGACTCCTGCTACGCCGTGTAGTGCAACAAAAGATGTGTTTGTCTGTTCTGAAGACACACATGCGAATGAAACAGTGATAACAGAAACACCTGACATCGATTTAAGTGCTACGTTCTTTGCTGAACTAACAACTGGTGATGCAACCGAGAACGATAACATTTTGTCACCAAAGCAGAAATTGGTGAAAGAACAATTGAATGACGAAGTAATAATGCAACTCAGAATGAAAGCTGTTGATGAAAAGACTGCAGATGCAATGGCGGAATGTTTCTACATGAAAGATGAAGTGTTGATGAGAAAGTCGAAACCGCTCAACTCAGGTACAAACGAGTGGGACAGTATTCACCAGATTGTAATACCTAAGTGCTATCGTCAAGATATACTGCGTATGGCGCATGATCTTCCTTTCGCTGGTCACATGGGAGTCCGAAAAACGCACCACCGTATCCTCCCCTACTTCTACTGGCCAGGACTGAGAAGAGATGTCGAACAATACTGCAAGACTTGCCACGTATGCCAAATGGTAGGACGTCCTAACCAACGAATTCCTGTCGCTCCACTCCAGCCGATACCAGCGTTCGACGAACCATTCAGTCATATACTCATTGATTGCGTGGGCCCGTTGCCGAAAACAAAAGCCGGTTTTCAATACCTGCTCACAGTCATGTGTTCATCCACTCGCTTCCCGGAAGCCATTCCGTTGCGGAACATAACAACAGTGAAGGTGGTAGACGCCCTGACAAATTTCTTCACACGTTATGGCCTACCGAAGACAGTACAGTCCGACCAGGGGACTAACTTTACTTCGAACATTTTCAAACAAGTCATGGAACAATTAGGGATAAGCCATAGGCTATCAAGTGCCTATCATCCTGAGAGCCAGGGAGCTCTGGAAAGGTTTCATCAGACATTAAAATCGATGCTTAAAAAGTACTGTTATGAAAACGAGAAAGACTGGGATAAGGGTGTGCCTTATGTACTGTTCGCTGCAAGGGAGGCCACTCAGGAATCCCTGGGGTTTAGCCCATTCGAACTTGTGTATGGACACTCAGTCAGAGGTCCGTTGAAACTTCTACATGAAACTTGGCTAACGGACAGTGAACCGATTGGACTTTTGTCATATGTAGATAAATTTAAAAATAGGCTTTATCATGCTTTTAACCATGTGAAGATTCATTTTCCACAGATGCAGGAGCGTATGAGACAGAACTATGACCGTAAAGCTACAGCTAGAACTTTTGCACCAGGTGACAAAGTTCTTGTGTTTCTACCTTTGCAAAATCAGCCTTTAAGTGCAAAGTTTAGTGGACCCTATGAGATAGAGTCAAAGCTTGGCGAGGTCAATTATTTGATAAAGACTCCTGACCGGAGACAAAAGCAGAGGGTATGCCATATTAATTTGCTTAAGCCCTATGTTTCCAGGGAAAAGAGTAAACAACGGGAGGTCCCCATGATTTCGTTAGCTAGAGTCCCGACGGATTTATCTAGGATAGAATATAAGTTTGCAGAAAGTAAACTTAATAATACAGATGCCCTTAAGAGTTTAGATACACGGCTAGAACATCTTCCGGTAGAAGATAAGGAGAAGATTATTGAGCTGGTACATGAATATAAGTCACTGTTTACAGATGTTCCCAGGAGGACACATCTAATAGAACACGATGTAGTATTAACTGAGGGTGCCAGGCCAATTAAACAGCATCCATATAGAGTTAACCCCATCAGACTTGAACATATTAGAGCAGAGGTGAAGTATATGTTAGAAAATGACATAGTGGAAGAATGTGATAGCGAATGGTCTTCACCCTGTGTGTTGGTACCAAAAGCCGACAACACATTGCGGTTTTGTACAGACTTTAGGAAATTAAATAATTTGACAAAGACTGACTCGTATCCCATTCCTCGTATTGATGACCTCATTGATAAGATAGGTGATGCGACGTATGTGACAAAAATTGATCTTCTCTCCGCGTACTTTCAGATTCCTTTGACGCCACGGGCACAGGAAGTATCCGCCTTTGTGACACCTGACGGACTTTACAGGTATAAGGTCATGCCATTCGGACTCCGTAATGCCCCTGCGACGTTTCAAAGGCTTATAAACACCCTCACTCGCGGTATCTTCCAGTGTAATGCCTACCTCGACGACATAGTGGTGTATAGTACAGATTTCAAGACACATGTCAGTCAACTACGACACTTGTTTGAACGACTGAATAACGCCAATTTGACAATAAACCTGGCTAAGAGTCAGTTTGGACATGCCACTATCGAGTATCTTGGACATGTAGTGGGTGGTGGAAAGGTTAAACCAGTAAATGCTAAAATAGAAGCTATTCAGAATGTCCCAGTGCCACAGACAAGGAAACAACTCCGTAGTTACCTTGGAATGGCCGGGTATTATCGTAAGTTTTGCCAGGACTTTTCTACGGTAGCTTGCCCCTTAACTGACCTACTAAAGAAGAACAATCGCTTTGTTTGGTCTGACAAGTGCCAAAAGGCGTTTGATGAGTTGAAGTTAAGATTATCCAGGGCACCTATTTTGGTGACCCCGCGTTTTGATAGACCCTTTAAAATTGCAGTAGACGCGTGCGATACTGGGATGGGAGCGGTGCTTACTCAGCAGGATGACCACGGAGAGGAGCACCCGGTGTGCTACCACTCACAGAAATTCAATATCCATGAACGTAATTATAATACAAGTGAGAAGGAACTTTTAGGGTTGATCCTAGCGTTAAAACAGTTTGATTTCTATGTAAACAGCTCTGGGTACCCGATAGAAATACTGACCGACCACAACCCTCTGACTTTTCTCTCCAGGGTCAAGCAAAACCAGAGGCTTGTTAGATGGAGCTTATTCCTCCAAGCCTATGACTTAAACATAAAACACCTGAGGGGTAGGGACAACGTCACAGCTGATACTCTATCTCGGGTGCTACATGATTGACTGAATAACCCATACTTCTTTTTCAGATCATCTCACTTATTCATTAAGAATGTGTCATGATAACCTATCATTCGTTTGAATTTTGATTATGGAATACCTATAGAATACTTGTATCATACAGAAGTCAAGTCTTTTGAAAGTATTAATAATTCTTATAATCATGTATAATATTGATGTTCTGATATATTTTAAATTCATTTGATTATGGAAAAGAAATTCCATTTAAATGTTGATGCATGATGCAATAAATATATAATATGCACGTATTTACTTGATATGGATGGATAAAAGTAATTGTCATCACATGCAATTAAGTGGGAGAACTTTGAGCTAGTTGATTTATTATCTTGTTTTATTTTAGTTAATGAATGGAACTAAATAATAATATGTACAATTTTTATCCTAGAAAGAGATGTAATATCAATTGGTATAAATTAATAGATAATATTGGAAATCTATTGCTAAATTGTTATATCATGGCAATAGAATGAAAAAAAAAAAAAAACTAGTGGATATTCACTATGTTGTATATAGGTTGTTATATATTCCATATATCCGGGAATGGAGGGAAACAAAGGTACCTAAAGGTGAGCACTCATTCAACCCTGAACAATCTTTTATATTAAACTTTTAAATTTTGCCAAAAACGCATAATAGTGGATTACATTTTAATATTTAGATTACTGTAGTAATCGTAACTAGAGTGTATTTTCTCCTCGTATTTGAGAAAAGGGGAAGTATCAACCCTGTTAATGTCAAGTTGACACTGTAATTTAAAGGGGAAGTAACCTATAGTTTGATTCGAGTTACGTATTACTTATCTTTTGGTTTGTATATTAGAAGTAAACTGTTGGAAATTGACAAGAGTTTGAGCAATGTTATATTTGTTTAATAGATTAAAACTTTTTGCAAATTTTTGGTGGAAATCCACACAACTGTACATAGTTAAAATAAGAATGACTAGAATATTTTTGAATTATTTGTACTTGTTGAGACATTAGTTAATATTAATACTAACGGTGAAATATTTGTCCATCACGTTATAATCACAATTACCATTGGGTAGTGACACTTTTTATAATTTAGTTGTGCCAGTGAGCCATGTTTGCTTAAATTGTCTAATAATCTTCCATTGATTGTTGGTTATTAAAACGATAGTGTTAAGTACGAAAAATGTACCATGTTGAGTATTACTTGGGTAATTATGGTACATTATTTCTTTCATTGGGTGGGGGCGTGTCATGTATATTGTTTTTCCAAGAATTGGAACACGCAATGTTTATTCTCCTCTCTCTCTCTTTTCTTACTACACGCGATATTAGGACGTTTAGTAGGAAAACGAAAGGTTCTAGGTAATGCTGGGATTCTGTGTTGATCTCAAATTCTCAGAGTCTGGGAACGACTCATTATTTAATAGGGGAAGTTCATATCGTTTTGTTATGAGTTTTGTAATGTTACCATGATTTTCACCCCTACTGGTAGTGGGTCTGTCCCTTGCACCACTCGGATAGTATTTAATGATTTGTTTTGTCTGAAAGACAGAGAGTTTTCAAAAGATGTTCCTTTGAACGTTTGTGTTTGCACTATTTTATTCTAACTGTACATAATAGATATATTGTATATATTGAACATACCACCTGAAATAAACTATCAACAACAGTTACACTGAAGCTTCTTTGTCAAGTTACTATCCTATTGTGTTGTATACATTACTATAAGATTTATCTACTACCATAATTTACAAGAGAGGAAATGTTGGAATACAAATACTGAATTTCTGCCCAGGACTATAAGAAGAGTTCGTGTAATACTGAAACATAAATACTAATAATTAAAGTCTCCCCTAGGACTAACGAGAATTATCAGCAAAATCTACACAGCTCTGGCCACAAGGGGATTGTGGACGTAACACCATTCTATTTTTGCATCAATTCTCTCAAGCTGACCTCTTGAATTACCTCTATATATTAGTTCAAAAGGTGAAAAACCTGTACAATCATGAGTAGTTTCTCTATATGCAAATAAAATTGATGGTATTGCCATATCCCAATTCTTTGGATCCTCATTACTAACTTTTGACAACATTTCCTTGAGAGTTTTGTTAAATCTCTCACACATTCCATTACATTGAGGATGATAGGGTGTTGTAAATTTCTGCTTTATTCCAAATGTTTCCATGAATTCTTTAGTCAATTTTGATTTAAATTGAGTTCCTCTATCAGATATT
Source organism: Anisus vortex (assembly GCA_949126835.1). Lineage (NCBI taxonomy): Eukaryota > Metazoa > Mollusca > Gastropoda > Planorbidae > Anisus > Anisus vortex. The sequence continues at coordinate 18,354,722 of OX421501.1, read as the reverse complement.
ATCTCTTCAGGAAATCCAATTCTAGTAAATATTAAATATAATGCTTGCACTATATCTGTAGATTCAATTTTCTTTAATGGTACTGCCTCTGCATACCTTGAACATATATCAATCAATGTAAGAATATATCTATGTCCTCTGTTAGACATAATGGGCATCAAACCAATGATATCTATGGCTACCTTCTGAAATGGTCTAGTTGCAGTCACTCCTTTTTGTATTGGTGCTTTGGTAAAGTTACTTCCAGATCCTTTCATCTGACACACTTTGCATTGTTTAACAAATCTTTTTACATCTTTTGACATTTTAGGCCAAAAGTAATGTTGTATTATTCTGTTTTTGGTTTTACCAACTCCCATATGACCAGCCAATGGTATAGAATGAGCATTAGTCATTATTTCTGTTCTATATTTATATGGTACAACTATTTGTTCCACTTGTCTGCCATTTATGAGTATCTCTCTGACTAATAGTTGTGTATCATTTTTCACTTTGCATACACTATTTTTATTAGTATTTCCTTTCTCTGTAGATTTGAATAGTCTATTCAATGTAGTATCCTCTCTTTGTTCTTTTTTGAATTTTTCCAAATTAAAGTTTTCATTCAGTAATGATTCACTATCAATTGATGTGTCTTTTTCACTATTCACCATTGTCTGACTTTCTTCAGTATTGCTTGTTTTACATTCATTAATCACATTACATTGTGCTTGCTTATTATTAAATTCCCATGTTTCTATTTCCTCTCTAGTACATTCTTTAACTGATTCAACATTTCCAATAATTAAATCAATTGGTGCATCATTTATAACATGAGCCAGTACTCTACCTGTAATATATGGTGTCCTAATATCAATGTAGGCCAACCTCAATTTAATCACTCTTCCATCAAATGATGTACAATCTGCTACCTCACCAGTATATTGATTTGACTGAACATATTTGCTGTTTATTGCAATGACAGAGGCTCCTGTGTCACGAACTGCGAAAACTGGTATTAATCCCACATATCCTGGAAAAAACTTTATTCCTTTGCTTCTTGATAACACAGCTCCACAATGATTCCTGTTCTGATTAAATCTGGAGTTGTGATCTCTCTGTTGTGTATATCCCTGAGATCTATTATTATTATTATTGTTTCCAGCAGAATTTGACCTTCTAAAGCAATTTCTTGCTATATGTCCTTTCTTTTTACATATAAAACATGTCAATGTGTTATCTCTCTTATCTTTACAATCCTTAGTAACATGGTTATTTCTTCCGCAATTACCACACTTCATCTTGCTCCTTGATAATTGTCTTCCTCTTTGAAAATTATCATTGCCTTTAGCAAAGCATATTATATCCTGGTAATCCTCTCCTTTAGAAGTAGGTGCCATGGGATGAGCTAATTTATAGTTCCTAATCAGGTCAACTATTTCTTCTATAGTCTTGGGAGATCTCTCCTGAATGAATGCTTTGAGAGTCTTATCGAGTGAATATATTGCCTTATCTCTAATAATAAAATTCTTCAGATCCTCAAATGATTTTTCTATTTTAGCACATTTTAACCATTTGTCCATAGCACTTGTCAATGAGTCAAAATAACTTTTTGGATCTTCTTCCTTTGATAAAGTCATTTCAAAAAATTTCTTTCTATAAGCCTCCTCTGTACTTCCAAAATGTCTTAACAATTGTTCCTTGACAGATGCATAATCTGATTGTTCCATACAAATTTTTGATGGAATATCTCCTGTAAAGGATTTTCCCAGTAGTCCAGACCAATAACATGAAGAAAAATTTTGTCTCTCCATTTCCATTTCAAATTTTTTTAGAAATGTATCAATAGAACCATCCTTTTCATTAAATAATTGGAAAGTAAATCTGCACATGTTATTTCTAATAGCCATTTCCTGGTCAACAACAGGTCTAGTGACTCCAATGTTTACATTTGCAGTGTTATTTTTAGCCTCCAATTCTAACTTTTTTAGCTGAAAAATTCTATCTTTCTCCTTTTCCTCCCTCTCTAATCTCTTTAGTTCCATCTCATCAGCTCTAGCTTTTTCTTTATCAATTTGTTTTAATCTCTCTAGCTCTATCTCATCAGCTCTAGCTTTTTCTTTAGCCCTTTCTTCTCTTTCTTTATCTTTATCTTTAGCCCTTTCTAATCTTTCTAACTGCTCTGTATATTTTCTCTCCGCCCACTCATCCAATTCCTTACCAGCATATCCCAACTCCTTACCACAACTTATATAATTTGCTAATATGTCCACTGAGGACCCCTCCATTTTCAATTAATATATATATACCTACAACAAACTAATATAATTTAAAATGGAAGCAATATTACAATATTCATAAAATAAATAGCAATATAATAATCAATACATATAAAAATAAGAACACCACAGATAGTAGATGAGACTCGAGATTCACAAAAAATTTACTATGACAAATATATAAACAATATGATAACACTGTGCATACAAGACTATACAATCTAACATATATTATGTAATATACACTTATGAAAAGTCTTTTTCAACTAACCTGACTTACAGGGACTTTTCAATAAGTGTATACACAAAATTCCTAAAAGAAACTAATACATGCCAGTGATTTCACAAGAAAAATCTAGGCATATACTATACTACAACATAACGTATACACCAGTTTACTTATCTTAATAAACGCGTTCCTTTTCCTTCCGTCTCCGAATCCAGGGTTCCAGATCCGAAATGATTCTCCACCACACAGGTTATTTCAGCCCAAAGTCTTCGTGTGTTCGTTAATTCATAAGAATTACAATCCTTTCACTTTGTTATAGTTTCTTTTTACTTCCAATTTCACTTGACTTCTGCTACTGTACTGAACTGACTTCTAGTTCTGTGACTATTCTAAAGTATTCTTCTTTTCTCGAACCATTTACTAGTTCTACGGAGATTCTTTTTTAATCTCTTCACTTGACAAACTTAGCTTTTCCTATTAACCACAGCTTCCCTATTGTTTCAATAACTGTTACCACTTTCGATACTTTTAAAATGTATCCGAGACGCCTTTCATTTTCCAATTTTCTAGTAGCCTTTTTAACCGACTTGCTTGGTAACATACATAAACTTCCGTTTCTATCTTCATGTACACCGTTATGTACTGGTAGCGCTTAATTCCAAAACGTGCTAGGCTATACTGTTAAACCGTCAAATTTTCTTTCTCGTCGATATTTCTTGACATTGAATTTTAGTCTTCTTTTAGTCGTAAGAAACGTTCATTTGCGGTATTCTTTAAGCTGTGCTTCACAATATATTGTAGGCTTTCTTTCAAATTGATTTTCAATAATATTCACCTTGATTCTCCTTCAACATTCTCCGTTGATTTTCAATATTCCACGTTGGTCTGCCGAATTCACCTTGAGCTTCCGAATTTTAGTTGGGCGCCAAATAATGTGACCGTTATTTTGTAATTACTATGTATACAACTCTCAGGGAGATCACATTATATAATAATAAACAATGAACAAACTGCCGGCTTTTAGTAGAAATGAGAACTCAATATTTAATGCAATTTATGTACAAGATGAATTCAAATATATCACAGTTTATATAGCCTAGTCTAAAAACACGTCCAGCCACTACCAAATTCTAAGGTCGTCTCTCTTTATCTTCAAATGTACGCTACGTTCAATCTAACTCCTACGTCATTGTTTTTATCGTAGAACGTCACTCGTTTATTCTATACATTAACACCGGGTTAGAGATTATACAAATTATGTCCCCCTAAAACAACTATATATATTTTAAATCATCACATTACCCATTATAACAATTTAAAAATATCCCGCTATAAATTACGACGCAAATTAAAACGTGAATATATTTTGTTCTATTCATTCATAAAGTACATTAGCAAAGGTTGAAGCGAAGTTAATTAAAATGAATACGCAAAATTCGATGACGCCATAAAAAAAAAGACAACCAGCTATCCCTGCACAAACATTGATGATGTCATCCTGAAAAAAATCTCAACGCCATCCTTTTTTTTTATTTTCTTAGCGCGATCGATCGAAAAACTATAAAAAGTTGGAACGGCAAATTCAACATGAACCCAAAGTATGTCGTTTTATTCGCGTTTTTTTGACCAAACTGACCACTGCGGTCATTTTAATTTTTTTAAAACCTTGACAGTGTTCACTGCCGTAACGCAAAGAATATTTGTAGCAAATTTCACGTTTTTATGTCCAGTATTTAAAAAGATTATGCGGTATGTACATACCCAGCCAGCCAGCCAGCCAGCCAGCCAGCCAGCCACATATTCCTTTTGAGATTTATATATATACAAGCCGGTATGTGCCCGGTCCTCCGAACCGGCTAAAAGTTATGTTTACATACATGCTAACTACTCAATCAGTTATAATAAGATTGCCCGCATGACCTACGACACGAATTTAAACGTGAGGTAATTTTTTATTTGCTCGCTACAACATAAATTACCCGTTAAAATCATTACCCATTACCCATTATAACAATTAAAAAATTGCCCGCTATAAATTACGACGCAAATTAAAACGTGAATATATTTTGTTCTATTCATTGATAAAGAACATTCGACAGTACTTTTATTTTAAAAAAAATGATTGTTTGATATATATTTTTACGACAAACATTAAGTCGCAGACCTATGTTGTGTTGTTTTTGTTATTTGCTATTTATTTTTTTATTGTTGCTTTGGAAGCAAACTTAGAATTAATTTTTCTATTCAACATGTAAAACAATAACAAATGAAACCAATAAAAAACAAAGAAGAAACTTTAAAAAAAAAAAAATTGTGTTCAATGCATAATGAAATTTTACATACACTTTATCTACCCATGGAGTTATAATGAGATTGCCCGCTACACAGTTAATATATAAGGCAATTAATAAAACCTTGCCCAATACAAAGTTTATCGATGTATACGTCACAAATTTAAATGTGAATGACATTTTGTACGACCGCTACAACCGAAACGAACTGCAACGTGAAATATTTCCCGCTAGAAACGAATTGAAACGTGAAATATTTCCCGCTAGAAAGATTTTAATGCGTATACGCCCGCTTCAAACGAATTGAAAAAGCTAAAAGTTATGTTTACATACACTCTTACTACTCAAGCAGTTATAATGAGATTGCACGCAACAACTACAAAAGTTTATATTTCGTATACGACACGAATCAAAACGTGAATATATTTTGTTCTATTCATTCATAAAATACATTAGCAAACATTGAAGCAAAGTTAATTTTAAATGAATACGCAAAATTTGATGACGTCATAACGAAAAGCCGGCTAGCTATCTCTGCGCAAACTTTGATGACGTCATCCTGAAAAAAATCTCAACGCCATCCTTTTTTTATTTTTTTTAGCGCGATCGATCGAAAAACTATAAAAAGTTGGAACGGCAATTTTAACATGAACCCAAAATATGTCGTTTTATTCGCGTTTTTTGACCAAACTGACCACTGCGGTCATTTTAATTTTTTTAAAACCTTGACAGTGTTCACCGCCGTAATGCAAAGAATATTTGTAGCAAATTTCACGTTTTCATGTCCAGTATTTAAAAAGATTATGCGGTATGTACATACCCAGCCAGCCAGCCAGCCAGCCAGCCACATATTCCTTTTGAGATTTATATATATATACAAGCCGATATGTGCCCGATTCTTCGAACGGGCTTTTTTTTAGAATATGCTTGACACATTATAGTTTTTTAGTTTTGTTTTTGCAACATACATAAAGTAGTATGTTTTTTTTTTGTGGTCAGTATTTTTTAAATTTATTTTTGTTTTGCACACTTTATTATACACCAATTACAAATACAACTAAAAAGGAAAAACAAATAATAATTATTTTTTTTTTATTTCTTGCTCAAAGTATGACCACTATGATCGAATTTTGTGAGTTTATTGGGTAATTAAACTCTTTCTGTAAAACAGAACTCACATGTCTTTTAAAAAGTACTGTTAATTCGAAAATGCTTGTTTGATATATTTTTTTGCTACAACATTAGTCGTAGAGCAATATTGTTTTTTTTTTGTTTTGTTTTTTTGTTTTTGTTAGTGTTATTTGCTATTTATTTATTGTTGCTTTGGAAGCAAACTTAGAATTAAATTTTAAATTCAACAGGAAAAACAATAACAACTGAAACCGATATGAATCATAGTTTATACAACGTATACGACATGAATTAAAACTTTAAAAAGTTGGTCCGGCAAATTTAAACATTGCCCGGCAATATAAAAATTTCCCGCTACATAGTTTATAAGACGTATACGATACAAATTAAAACTTTAAAACGTTGAGCTCGGCAATTTAAACATTGCCTGGCAATTGAAAAATTTCCCGCTACAAAGTTTATAAGACGTATACACAGAATAGGTATAGAACAGAATGCACAATCCCTATATACGCACTCACTAAAAGTTACCATTTTCCGCAATGCAGCGGTCGCTAGAGACGCTACTATAGTAAAATGAGAAATGATATCTACGTCTGCCATAAATATATACAATATATATAGGGCCTACATTATCTTTCATTATAGGCTTACTTTTATATAAATTTGACTTAATTACCCATTTTGTTTTGAACATTATATGATTAGGCCAATATGATGTAAAAATATTTATTACCCGGTACTGATTTGAAAAAAAAATGGCTTAGACGTAGCTCAGTACCGGTAACTAAATTGCTACGGCTACCGGTACATAAATATATATACTTTTTAAACCAAAATAAACTTTTAAAATTATGAAGGGAAATAGGCATATAATTCATAATGAGTTAATATGAGGTTGTTTATGCTCTTGTTTATCCTTTATGGAGTCAGGAAAGCCATGCAGTTTGACATGCTCTTTTTTACGATAATCAGTCGTTTTCGCATCATTGTTGTAGTTTATTACACAACCGATTATGCACATTTTGCCAGAAATATTAGCTTTGGGTGTTCGAACTTGTAGATTTGAAGAAAAGGACGTTGTAGGCTAAATAAGCATAAATATAGAGTGTAACCAGGACCACTGCGTTTAAATAGGCTTAGTATGGCGTCGGTATTACTGCCCAAAACAGAAATAAAATGCGATTGCGCATTTTGTTTTATACCTATTCTGTGGACATATACAACACGAATAAAAACGTGAAGGAATTTTGTATTTGCCAGATACAACGTAAGATACCCATTAAAACCATTAATCATTACCCATTATAACAATTTAAAAATATCCCGCTATAAATTACGACGCAAATTAAAACGTGAATATATTTTGTTCTATTCATTCATAAAGTACATTAGCAAAGGTTGAAGCAAAGTTAATTTTAAATGAATACGCAAAATTTGATGACGTCATAACGAAAAGCCGGCTAGCTATCTCTGCGCAAATTTTGATGACGTCATCCTGAAAAAAATCTCAACGCCATCCTTTTTTTTATTTTTTTAGCGCGATCGATCGAAAAACTATAAAAAGTTGGCACGGCAATTTTAACATGAACCCAAAATATGTCGTTTTATTCGCGTTTTTTGACCAAACTGACCACTGCGGTCATTTTAATTTTTTTAAAACCTTGACAGTGTTCACCGCCGTAACGCAAAGAATATTTGTAGCAAATTTCACGTTTTTATGTCCAGTATTTAAAAAGATTATGCGGTATGTACATACCCAGCCAGCCAGCCAGCCAGCCACATACATACATATTCCTTTTGAGATTTATATATATACAAGCCGTTATGTGCCCGGTCCTCCGAACCGGCTAAAAGTTATGTTTACATACACTCTAACTACTCAGGCAGTTATAATGAGATTGCCCGCATGACCTACGACACGAATTTAAACGTGAGGTAATTTTTTATTTGCCCGCTACAACATGAATTACCCGTTAAAATCATTACTCATCACCCTTTATAACAATTACAAAATTGCCCGCTATAAATTACGACGCAAATTAAAACATGAATATATTTTGTTCTATTCATTGATAAAGAACATTCGACAGTACTTTTTTTTTTTTTAATGATTGTTTGATATATTTTTTTACGACAAACATTAAGTCGCAGACCTATGTTGTGTTGATTTTGTTTTTTTGCTATTTATTTATTTATTGTTGCTTTGGAAGCAAACTTAGAATTAAATTTTTTATTCAACATGTAAAACAATAACAAATGAAACCCATATGAAATAATGTTTGTAAAACGTATACGACACGAATTAAAACTTTAAAAAGTTAGTTCCGGCAATTCGAACATTGCCCGGCAAATTAAACATTGCCCGCTAATATAAACATTGCCCGGTAATTTAAACATTGCCCGGTAATTTAAACATTGCCCGGTAATTTAAACATTGCCCGGTAATTTAAACATTACCCGGTAATTTAAACATTGCCCGGTATTATAAACATTGCCCGAAATTTAAACATTGCCCGGTAATTTAAACATTGCCCGGTAATTTAAACAATGGCCGTTACCATGGCGATAAGCCTAAAGGTGCCCAGTTCTCGGAACTGGATAAAATAACCCATGGAGTTATAAACAATAGTCTTCCATTTAAATATTGCATTCTACAAATTACGACGCAAATTAAAACAACTTCTTAAACGCATAAATACGCAAAATTTGATGACGCCATATAATTATAAGCTTAAATATAGAGTGTAACCAGGACCACTGCGTTTAAATATGCTTAATAAGGCGTCGGTATTACTTCCCGAAACAGAAAAAAAAATACTATATCTATTTGCTTTGTCCTATGTTTGTAAAGTTTTAAATTATTAATTAGCTTTAAGTCATGTATTCACAGTGTAAAGTATTAAAGTAGTGATAGATTAAGAAAATCAACTACAGTATTGGTAGTGTAAAGAATTTATGTTGTTTACGGCACGTAGACAATTTAAACATGAAGAAAATTTGTTCCCGTCATTGAGTTGAGATAAAAAATCCATGCACATAGTTTGATGACGTCAATTTAAACATGAATGAAAAATGTCCCTTCATTGCTATAAAATCCATGCGCAAAGATTGATGACGTCATAAAAATAATCTCAGCGCATCCTTTTTTTTCTAACCTTGTGACGAAAAACTATAAAAAGTTGTACTGGCAAAGACAATGTGAATCAAAAGTTGTGTTTTATTCGCGTTTTTTTGACCAAACTGACCACTGCGGTCATTTTAATTTTTTTTAAACCTTGACAGTGTTCACCGCCGTAACGCAAAGAATATTTGTAGCAAATTTCACGTTTTTATGTCCAGTATTTAAAAAGATTATGCGGTATGTACATACCCAGCCAGCCAGCCAGCCAGCCACATACATACATATTCCTTTTGAGATTTATATATATACAAGCCGGTATGTGCCCGGTCCTCCGAACCGGCTAAAAGTTATGTTTACATACACTCTAACTACTCAGGCAGTTATAATGAGATTGCCCGCATGACCTACGACACGAATTTAAACGTGAGGTAATTTTTTATTTGCCCGCTACATCATGAATTACCGGTTAAAATCATTACTCATCACCCATTATAACAATTACAAAATTGCCCGCTATAAATTACGACGCAAATTAAAACATGAATATATTTTGTTATATTCATTGATAAAGAACATTCGACAGTACTTTTTTTTTTTATGATTGTTTAATATATTTTTTTACGACAAACATTAAGTCGCAGACCTATGTTGTGTTGTTTTTGATTATTTGCTATTTATTTATTTATTGTTGCTTTGGAAGCAAACTTAGAATTAAATTTTCTATTCAACATGTAAAACAATAACAAATGAAACCCTTATGAAATAATGTTTATAAAACGTATACGACACGAATTAAAACTTTTAAAATTTAGTTCCGGCAATTTGAACATTGCCCGGCAAATTAATCATTGCCCGGTAATTTAAACATTGCCCGGTAATTTAAACATTGCCCGGTATTATAAACATTGCCCGGTATTATAAACATTGCCCGGTAATTTAAACATTGCCCGGTAATTTAAACATTGCCCGGTAATTTAAACATTGCCCGGTATTATAAACATTGCCCGGTATTATAAACATTGCCCGGTAATTTAAACATTGCCCGGTAATTTAAACATGGCCCGGTATTATAAACATTGCCCGGTATTATAAACATTGCCCGGTAATTTAAACATTGCCCGGTAATTTAAACAATGGCCGTTACCTAGGCGATAAGCCTAAAGGTGCCCAGTTCTCGGAACTGGATAAAATAACCCATGGAGTTATAAACAATAGTTATAAGCGGGGATAAAGTATTTTCCGGTAACTTATACCATTTAAATATTGCATTCCAAAAATAACGACGCAAATTAAAACAAAATTTTGTTCCCTTCTTAAACGCATAAATACGCAAAATTTGATGACGCCATATAATTATAAGCTTAAATATAGAGTGTAACCAGGACCACTGCGTTTAAATAAGCTTAGTAATGCGTCGGTATTACTTCCGAAAACAGAAAAAAAATGCTAAATCTATTTGCTTTGTCCTATGTTTGTAAAGTTTTAAATTATTAATTAGCTTTAAGTCATGTATTCATAGTGTAAAGTATCAAAGTAGTGATAGATTAAGAAAATCAACTACAGTATTGGTAGTGTAAAGAATTTATGTTGTTTACGGCACGTAGACAATTTAAACATGAAAAAAAAATTGTTCCCGTCATTGGGTTGAGATAATAAAATCCATGCACATAGTTTGATGACGTCAATTTAAACATGAATGAAAAATGTCCCTTCATTGCTATAAAATCCATGCGCAAAGATTGATGACGTCATAAAAATAATCTCAGCGCATCCTTTTTTTTTCTAACTTTGTGACGAAAAACTATAAAAAGTTGTACTGGCAAAGACAATGTGAATCAAAAGTTGTGTTTTTTTCACGTTTTTTGACCAAACTGACCACTGCGGTCATTTTAATTTTTTTAAAACCTTGACAGTGTTCACCGCCGTAACGCAAAGAATATTTGTAGCAAATTTCACGTTTTTATGTCCAGTATTTAAAAAGATTATGCGGTATGTACATACCCAGCCAGCCAGCCAGCCAGCCAGCCAGCCACATACATACATACATATTCCTTTTGAGATTTATATATATATATGATATGATATGATATGATATATGATATGATATGATATGATATGATATGATATGATATGATATGATATATGATATGATATGATATATGATATGATATGATATATGATATGATATGATATATATAAATCTCAAAAGGAATATGTATGTATGTGGCTGGGTATGTTTATATTACCGAGCAATGTTTTAATTACCAGGCAATGTTTATATTACCGGGCAATGTTTAAATTGCCGGGCAATGTTTATATTACCGGGCAATGTTTATATTACCGGGTAATGTTTAAATTGCCGGGCAATGTTTAAATTGCCGGAACTAACTTTAAAAAAAAAATATACTACTTTATGTATGTTGCAAAAACAAAACTAGAAAACTATAATGTGTCAAGCATATTCTAAAAAAAGCCCGTTCGAAAAATCGGGCACATATCAGCTAGTATATATATATATATATATGATTGTCAAATTCACCTGACTGCTGACGTCAGCATCGGAATAGGAGTTTCATTGGTTAAGCTGTAAGAACGTTTCCTTAATCCTGCCCTTTTGGACTTCTAGACTGTGAAATATTATATCAGCTGTTATTACATTTTTAAGGACTCTGCTTTATTAAATGTGCTCATTGTGTTTTATGTTCCTGTGGACTGTGCGATAAGATCAATTCTTAATCGGTGAATGTACATTACTGTAAGTTGGGACATTTTTTAAATCCATAATAGTGGTGTCGTGTTGATTTCCTGTTACATAAATAGCAGTACCGTGTATGATGAATTATAGGATAATGGCTAATGAGCATTCTAAAGTGAAGTGATTTTTACACTATATTAAGAATTATATCAAACATTGCATGAAGCGACAAGGTAACTGCGCTCTTTTGACAATACCAAAATACATTAACAAACTAAGATAAATATATGATTTACACAGAGTATCATTTGTGAATCATTTTCCTGATGTGTACGTGTGTATGCTAAGATATATAGGTGATAAAGCTGTTATCCGTCAAATACAAATATTGGGCAGAGAATCCAATAGTGCTGGATAAAAAATTCGGCTATTATACCCACAGACAACCAAGCTAATAGTGTTGTACCCGCGCAATGACCATAGGGACATTATCATAGCCAGAAGCTTTTCACGCTGCGATTGGGCGCGCGAAATCGTACATTCTGCTTGCCATACCTACGCCTGTCACAACATTACACACGAAATAAGTAGTTTTGCACTACGTGCTATTTTGAGATACAGTTCAAATATGTACTTATATAGGGTGGAGGGATGTGTTAAACCCTATTGTTACGTCCACAATCCCCTTGTGGCAAGAGCCGTGTAGATATCGTTGATAATTCTCGTTGGTCCTATGCTAGACTTTAGTTATTATTATTTATGTTTCAGTATTACACGAACTCTCCTTATAGTCCTGGGCACAAACTCAGGATTTGCGTTCTAACAGTTCATTTCCTTGACGTTAGAGTAGTAAAAATAAATATTATAGTATTGTAAACAACACAATATATAGTAACTTGACGAGGAAGCTTCAGTGTAAATGTTGTTGATAATTTAATTCAGGTGATATGTTCAAATATATATACAATATGAAGATTATGTACAGTTAGAATAAAATAGTGCAAACACAAGCGACCTCAAAAGAAATTATCTCGAAACTAACTGCCTTTAAGACAAAAAAATCATTAAATACTATTAGAGTGGTCAACACCTTGACCAACACCTTTAACCCAGCATTGATAGATGCTGTTACTAAGCTAATTGACAAAGAGCTAACATGGCAGTAGCCCAGGGTTACGCTTGAACTTTTAGATCTGTGTGATAGACGAAGAGAGATGAAAAAGATAAAGAACACCCTCAAGGAGCTGATGCCCACCGCGAAATCAACAGCAACATTCAGAAAGGCATGCGCTCAGCAAAGCAGAAATGGATAGAGGATCAATGCCAGGAAAAAGAGAACAGTCTGAATAGGAACAACAATAAAAAAAATTCTACCAAACTGTGAAGCAGCTGGCAAGAGTCAAACAGACCAAGATTTCCGCGATCCGATGTAAATCAGGCCTGTGACTGACAGAAGCGCATGATGTCCTGGATAGATGGACATAGTACTGCTCCGATCTTTACAACCACACATCCAACGGAAACCCCCTCAGTTCTAGCATGTCCACAGAATAGAGAAGAGGAAGAAACTATCCCCATTCTTCGAGATGAAGTTGCGGCATCCGTGAAATCACTGAAGAAAGGGAAAACAGCAAGAGTTTACAACATACCATCAGAATGGCTTTAGGCAGGAAGAGTAGCGACGATTGACGAACTTACAATTATCTGCAACAAGACATGGCAGATCGGGGAATAGCCTACACCATAGACTCAGTGACTTATAATCACTCTTCTCTTACCGTAAAAGTCCTCCTGAAAATAATACTAAACAGTTTAAACCCCTAACCGAACAAATGATAGCCGAAAAACAAGCAGGTTTCAGGGCAGGGCGAAGTACACCGAACATATCTGTAACCTCAGAATAATCTGTAAGAAATACCTACAGCACCAACAATACCTCTACAGTGGCATAGCCAGGTTTTGATGCTAGGGAAAGCTTTAAAAAAAAAGGCCCCACTTTTAGAAATTTTTCCAGATTAAAAGACGAACTAAGAATTTGCACATATCAAGTCTTACAATAATACCATGTGCCTCAGGATACATACACTGTATAATATTGCAGATTGTATTTCACCATTTACGATTATTTTCCTGACAACTATTAAACTATTGAAAAATTCTGCAAAGTTTATTGAATCTACTGCTCTTTTTCGGGATGAAATCTAGTTTCGAAAAGTATTTATAGAATCAACGCGAATGCTTCTATAGGTCTGCATTCTTCTTCTTTTAATTTTGAAAGACGATATAAATCGCCAGTATAGACAGTTTAGACAAAAAAATAGAGTTTCAACATTTTACTTTCCTGTGTCTATGTTGTCGTGATAATTGGCCTATCAATATGTGCAATAGCCTATAGATAGAGCTATCTTAGTCCTTTGTTTTTTTTATAATAAACTATTATATTATCTCTATAGTTTATAGGCCTAGATGATTTAGAATCTAGATCTATATTATATGTAGTTTTAGAGAGTCAAGCTAAGCAATAATTATAGGCTTACGACATCTAAAATATCTGCCATAATCCAATGCAATATTTATGTAGGCCTAAAGCTAAATAAAGCTTGAGGCCTTAGCCTTATGAGCACTTATGGCTTTATATTTATATGGCATATAAAATATAGTTTATATAGGGGTATGGGATATGCCTTTTTTCTATATTTAATTTTAATATTAGGCCCATGATTTATAGGTACTTATAATAATATGACTTAAAAACTTAATGCTTATACTTATAGTTTAAGCCTATTAATATTATAAGCTTATAAGTATATAATATTAATATAGGGCCCTATTAGTAATTAGTTCGGACAATAACTGTATGAGCTGTTTGTTTTTTCTAAAATAAAACCTCAGTATTTAATTGCTGTGTAGGCACGTTGAAAGAAATAAGTTGTTCTTGTTTTGCACTTTGGGCACGCGGCCTCAAAAAGGTTCGCCATCATTGGTCTGGTCTATTCTAGTCTAGTGTCATAAGAGACGGGCGATTACTAGACATGACCGTGGATGGCTCTTTCTGTATATAGGGTTTTCACGGCGGCATTTTCCTTTGTGTTGATATAAACGGGCGCATCGACGCTAGCTTTAAAATATTGAGGAAAGTTAGACAAAGACAGACAAACACAAAGAGGTCACGCTCTTGAGTGCTGGTCTGGTAAAAGGCACCGCTCTTCAAGTCATGTGAGACGTTGAAAGTGAACAATTGCCCGTCATTTTCACTATTAATATTGTGTTACATGTTACCAACAAATATTAAAGGCCCTTCTATGGTATAGACCTTTTCATTTTATTAATTATTCCAAAAAAAAGGTCAATGTCTACGCATGCGCAGTTCGCTGGAGGGGGGGGGGGCAGAAGTTGTCAATAAAATCTTCTTGGCCTTTGTTATTTTACTGGGGGCCTATTGGTTTTTAGGCGTAATTTTATTAGCTTTTCATTTTACAAAAAAACTACTTCATAAAAACTTTCTACCCAGAAGCTAGGGAGCGAACTGTACTTTTCTTTTACCTTTTGAACCAGTTTTTAACCCAAAAAACATTTATAATACATTCTAGGCCTAATGCGTCTATGGTTACCATGTTAATACATATTGACGTCGAGCGATCAGTAAATCCGATTTAAATCGTCTTTAAGCATAGAAATAAAATTTTACATAGTTATACATTTATAAAGCTTTGTTTGTGTTGAAGTATCAACACGTAGGCTATATTGTATTAAGTTATTATTTGTAGCAATAGAAATCGTAGCTTTTAATTATTATATTTTTTTGATCGTTCGATTTCGATGCCACAATAGAACCTTGAAAAGTCAAAGTTAAGCTCATCACAGTTTGATTCTGAAAAGGCCTAGGTCTATGTCCCATAGGCCTATGCTATTGTTTGACTTGTTCTGGGGTTTTATCATTAAAATATTGTATGTAGAAGTAGTTAAGCGTAGGCTATTATAACATATTAGTAGACCTAGCTATAGGCTATACATTATAATTGGCTAAAGTAGCCTAAAGACCTATATAAATTATAAATATAGTCTTATGGCTTATAGGCTTATTGGCTATGCCTAGCTATTATTTAATATAGTAGGTCTATATAGGCATATCGAATCGGCCAATCATATATAGTTAACTATAATAGGCCTATCCTAGGCCTACTAATATAGTAGGCCTATTAGCCTTTCAGCCTATAGTAGCCTAAAGGTTATAAGCTTTAACAGTTTAAACTATTAAACAATTGAATCTATTTACTATAGAAAAGTTTTGATCAACCGATTGCGATTGCATGAATTAATTAAGCGAATATGAAGGTAGGCTATGCTATATATTTGATATTTGCAAACTGGTGCGTGTTTTCTTCATGAATTTTTAGTTATAGGCCTGTTATTGAATAATATTTCATGCATAGGACTAATGAAATGACAATATGAATAGGTCTATATATCTATAGGTCTATAAATTTAGGCCTATCATATTCAATATGGAAAACATAGGCCATAGGCCTACGCCGACATACTGTCATAGGCCCGACTATACGACATAGGCCTATATATATATTAGCCTCTTCCTACGAACAATATATATTTTTTTTTCAGTTTAACATAATATTTGCTATGGCTATGGTTTTTATATTCGCGAAGATGCATCGGCTCTTGCCTCTGTCTTTATCAAACATTCAACATGAAATATATCTAGAATTATATCTAGGTCTAGGGGCTAAGTTAAGTAATAGCTTGATTAGCCGACAGTAATAAAATTATAAGCCTAATTATTATTTTTTTGATACAAAACTAGTTCTAAACGTTATTTTTTTTTTAACATTACATTGAAGAACATAAAGAAATGACACAGTGATCATATTAGAAGCGACCATAATATTAAGGTCCAAAGCATAGAGTCCAGGTCTAAAAAAAGTTTTTCTTTAAAAAAAAAGAAGTCCTAAACGTTATGTTTTTAATTTTTATTTTTTTCTTTCCTATGTTCTTAGTTTAAGGTTTCCATGTGTTTTTATGGTCTAAAGTTATAAAACTACTATAATAACATTAAAATACCCCAACGCCTTTAGTAAAATACTAAGAGGAAAGAGGATTAAACATCTACTTCCGCCCCCAAAGAAATATATGTCAGTGAGTTTTAAAGGGAATTTCCGATTTCCCGGGTCAAAGTAAAAAGGTCTATTGGTATTCGCTAGGTTTTTCACCCCTTAGCTACAAGGCGTATGTTCGTGGACTAATTGAAACGACCACTTGGGTTTGTGTTGATATTTCACTCGCTCGTTGACAGTCTAGATGACTTTGACGTCAGAAGTTTTTTATTTACCTTGTACGTGAATTAAATTTAGGGCTCCTTGTATGGTATTCAACCGCGCAAACTGTGACGTCGTATGGAATTTTTAAAATTTGACTGTTCTATATAAATGAGGGTGATTTAGGCTAATTTGCTAAAAGATAAACATAATTTACAAAATAGAGAGTGAAAGAGAAAGACACTTGTTAAAGACTAATTTATATACACAAATTAAGATTAGAGATATGAAGTCAAAGGGAGATAAATCGGGTAAAACTAAGTCAGCAAGAAAGACAAGCAAAAGTTATGCCCTTTACTAAAGTGAACAGTTACGTCTAGAACATTATAATATATTTACATTGACATGAACGAGTAATATTCATGAACACGGGGATTTCGTGAACAGATGGAGTGTCGGGGTAAAAGTCATGTGATAGAGAGACCAAGAAAGGTTAGATAACCTCTGGGCGTTCTGGTGAAAGGGGCTATTATATTATATTGTGACGTGTAAGTTGAAGAAATGGATTTGTGATTGTACTATTACAAATTATATTATATGTGGCTTATGTGTGCCATGAAAGAGTATGCAAGTAATAAACTATTTTATGCGCTGCAAGTATCGTTTTATTCAATCCCAATTATTGTTGAATGAATGTTGGTGAAATGATTGAGAAAATAGAAAAATAATTACATAAGTCAGTGAGGTAACTCAATAAGATCAAGCAACACTAGTTTTAGTATAAGATAGTGTTCCATTATGTGCTAGTATGTGCCATTATGGAATGGATCCCCTCTTAACCCAACGCTTGGTATTGATATACAAGCAGACAACCATAGATGTCAACGACTGCATATTGTACATGCTCTGAAAGTTGCAGGATTGTGGTCTTAACAATTGTAAAAGGAGATATGGCCCCAATAGAAACCTAGGAAATGCATCAATTCGAAATCACGCTGGGAAAACACTGCTCTGTTTATGGTACGAGTATATTGTAGTAGATATGTCGCCTCAGCATATGATGACATCAGACAAGCTATAAAGGGGGCGGCCAGAGGTACGATCCTGAGATCATATACGAAGCGCAAGTTCAGAACATAATGGACAACATCCCTAGAGAAGGTCCGCGGTAGGAGAGCTGCTCGACGGAAGGCCAGAAGGGGGAAAAGGGCTGAGATCCGAAGGGAGTATAACCAGCTGACTCCTGAAGTAAGGGAGGGGGCGATTTCGGAGTCAACGCTATCAAAATTAACTTAAACTTGTGAGGGGGTAGATCATCCGGATATACGAATAGCATGGAGCCTCATTAACCGCCTAGAGAGGGCTGAGACTACTAGGAACGGACGCCAAGCGGGCAGAGAGGCTCAATAAATACTTCGTAAGTGTGGTAAAGACAGGTGTTAGAACGAGTGTGTCTGGAGCTCTAAATCAAGTCCGGAAGGAATCATATTATAGACATATAATGGAGATATTCCATAAATAATCGGACTATGTTTTGAGACGACGCCAAGCTAGAAAGGCCCTGCTGCAGCTAGAATATCAAACTAACTTATTACGCATCAGGAAAACGCTGGCAAACTTTTTGCGCTCATAAGTGTCCTTCGTAAACTATCGAGACAAATTGTGGTAGTCCCGATTCTGAAGAGTGGAAATGATCCGGGTCAAGCCGACAGCTACAGGCCGATTTCCCTCATATTGTGTGTTTGGAATACAGCTGAGAGGATGATAAATCGGACATTTGTGAGGTATCTTGATACAAAACATGGCGGACGGATTCCAGAGCAAGGAAGCTACATTATTAATATTCCTAGATCTTAATCAGGAAAATTACAGGTACTGGCGGCCATGTTTGTTGTTGATGCTACAGTGGTTAGGAATCACCTCTAACACTTTCTGGCAGATCGTACTGTGGCAACACTTTTCAGGAAAGCGATATCCCGTAAACGCACCTTGGAGTAAGGATTGCCTAATAGATTGGCCCTCTCTTGTACGTTGTTCCTAGTATTCAAACGATCTACATAAATAACTAGATCTATCTGGAAAACTCGCATTAGCTATTTGCTGATGATCTTGTAATTTGGAAGACCGGGGGATTCATCGGCACTCCTGCTTTGCCTAGATGTGTGGTCTTACTCGCTCTTTACCGTAGGAATTAATAATTTAAAGGTACCGATTGATGATATGTAACCAGACTCTGAAGAACGGACATAAGCCGGTCTGCTTAGGGGTGACACTAGACTGACTGCTATCCATGCACGATCACGTGAGACACAGGGCCCTTACATGCCTATGTGGCGCCCCAGGGCAAAAGTTTCAGTGGCGCCCCTCATACTGTTACACATATGTTCTCAACCTCTTTCAGCTCACCGCCCCTTTTTTCAATTTTGTTTCGCTCACCGCCCCCCCCCCCCCTCCCCTTGCCGTAATTAAGTTAATGAGTTAAATTTGCCGCATAAAATTTGTATAGGACGACTAGATTTGTGTGCGTTTTTATGATCCTAAAAAGAGATGAAATGAACATGTCTTTTTATTATTAATAAAAAAATATACTGCACAAGAGGTTTTAAAACAAAATCAATATTAAAGTGAAGCTTGTATGTTGCTAGCAGTCTGTATCTGTTTGGTTCAATTTCGGTTATTAAAATCTTTGGGTTTCCACTGTCATGTATATTGTTTTTCCAAGAATTGGAACACGCAATGTTTATTCCTCTCTCTCTTTCTTTTCTTACTACACACAATATTAGGACGTGTAGTAGGAAAACAAAAGGTTCGAGGTAATGTTGGGATTCTGTGTTGATCTTAAATTCTCAGAGTCTGGGAACGACTCATTATTTAATAGGGGAAGTTCCTATCGTTTTTGTTATGAGTTTTGTAATGATACCATGATTTTCACCCCTGCTGGTAATGGGTCTATCCCTTGCACCACTCGGATAGTATTTAATGATTTGTTATGTCTGAAAGAAGAGAGTTTCAAAATATGTTCCTTTGAGAACGTTTGTGTTTGCACTATTTTATTCTAACTGTACATAATAGATATATTGTATATATTGAACATACCACCTGAAATAAACTATCAACAACCGTTACACTGAAGCTTCCTTGTCAAGTTACTATCCTATTGTGTTGTATACATTACTATACGACTTATCTACTACCATAATGTACAAGAAAGGAAATGTTGGAATTTGTGCCCAGGACTATAAGAAGAGTTCGTGTAATACTGAAACATAAATACTAATAATTAAAGTCTCCCCTAGGACTAACGAGAATTATCAGCAAGATCTACACAGCTCTGGCCACAAGGGGATTGTGGACGTAACACCACCCTCCATTATTTGCAACTTGCTTCTCTTTTCACTAAATAGGGGGATGGAAATGCAATAAAAAATGTTGCCAACATCAAAAGACCTAGTGAAATAGATTGATGCCCTTTTGCAACCAAAAGTCCTCATTATAGCCCATTTCTTATACATTTCAATGTTTATTTTCATTTTTTTTTTTATTCAATCAATTCCTCATGCAGTTGTAAAGGTAGGACTGATTTTAATATTTCATTATTAGAAAAGAAGGTCTAAAAACCAATCAGGAATTCTCACGTTAACAGCGCCTAGCTAATCATTGTCTGGCCAGTACGAGCTTGAGTGCGAAGGCAAATGTGTTGAGGAAGTATTATTGTGATTTTAATGAATATATTTTCATTGTAAATATAACTTATCACTTAACAAAGTAAAACAAGCCGCTAAAATTTAGAAAGTGACAAATTTCTCGGAGTAATTTTTCCTGCTATATATAAAATAACTAAAATTCAAGTGTCAAAAATCCACACATTTTCTGAAACTATAGCAAATACAAATTTGGGTGGAGCGAACACAAGTCTAGGGAAAATATATAGATCACACATTAGATCAAAATTAGATTACGGATGTTTAGTATACGAGTCAGCAAGAACATCATACCTACAAAAATCTTCTTTATAGAAGGAACGCCTGTAATATAAAAGATAAGATTTAAAAAATGCTTGATCATGTACATGATCAATGTATGAGTCTTTGCCTAGGAGCATTTATAACAACTCCATGTAACAGGTTACACACAGAAGCAAATGAACCACCACTAAAAATATAGAAGACTTAAGCTATCATTACAATATGTACTAAAACTGAAATCCTTACCAAATAGGCCTAATCTAGCATATTTATCTGTTTTTCACCCACAAGATGCAGAACAGCTTTTTTTATTATTATATCAAATTATTTATCTTGTCTTACAGCTATAAAAAAATGTAATACCAAAATTATATCTTCAATTATTATTTGAAATGGTAAACAAATATGTTAACTGTTTCCTAATAAAATGATTACGATATTATGAAAAAAAAAATATTTATAGTAGTTATAAATATATAATAATATGTTAGGAATAACCTCGGGCCTCTATACATCTACATCTGTCAATTATCAGAAATCTTTTAAAAACAAATGATTTATACAATGATTTGAAAAGTCGATAACTAAGCCTTTTCTTACAAACTGTGTAGTAGATTTATACACATTTCGAACAAATAATCTTTTTTGAAAACATTATCTTTTTAATTTATTTGACCAGTGCGCCCAGATTTTCAAAAGATTATTTACAATTTGTATGACCTTGTGCTCTATTCTAAACGTTCTTGTAGACCAGTATTTTAGACCATTTAAAGTTATACGAGCCTTTACTAGTGATTTAAAATATTTTTATCTTATAATGATAACTCTCGTGTAATATTTAGTTGTACATTTGGGAATAAATATGTTGTTTTCACTAAACCAAAAAATACTTTTGAAAAACAAATAACAGACAGCTGGCCTTTGCTTTATAAACGTTTTCTCTTTAGCAGAAGAAAAAGAGGTGGCTGCGACATAATAAACGAAAACAATCAATTTTTAAACTGTTATGTGTCTCAATATTTCGGTTCTATTGTGTCTCGAAAAACGTGCTTGTAAATAAACTAACATTGGTAAAAGGAAAACTAAATTAAGTCCCTCATTTATCGAAGGCGTAAGAACCCAAATGTGCCGAATGCACAAATTACTTTTTTTTTAGAAAATCTAGTTAAAATTGTTCATTGGTTCTAAAATGTGTCCTACAAAAATATTTATTTACAAAATTATAAATTGAATATATGTGTAATACATAAATTTGACAGAAAGAAAAGCAATTCAAAATATATCAAAATTAAACTAAGACAGATAATAATAAATGCTCTAAAATATAAAGTTATAGCTTTCGACCAACTTGATCCATTTGGCGTAACCGTTGGCGACGTTAACCTGTTTCTGTAAACAAGGTTTAATTACAGCAGCCCATCAGAGCTGGGAAACTCTGAAAGACCTCCGTACCCGGGAAAGAATATCACACTGCCGCTTATCACACCATATCTCAGTTAATTGTCTTAAGTAAATCGTTTTTAATAGAAACTTTTGTTTTGACAGGGCTACTTTATTTTATTTTTTTTAAATATACTCTACTACAGTAAACGAATTATGTTTTTCTGTAAAAGGCAATATCAATTTGTGGATTTCTTGTATGCATGATATTATTTTGCAGTATCAGTTTATATATTACCGTGTGATAAGTCTGTGCGTACATCTCTAGTAAATGTATTAATTGTAATTGAAATATGTTTAAATTACTTACGGTTTGTCTAAGAGAAGCTCATATGGTTGTATAACATTTGATTAAAAGCTTGTTCTGCCTAATTCACTACATGAGCAACAAAATGCTATATGTTATACCTATTTATACATACACATATTTTGTGTGTGTGTGTGTATATACCAATATGTATGTCAGAATATTCATTTCTTAGAAAATTTAAGAATTTAATTTACAGCTTTAAGTGTTGACATTGCAACTAAAAAATAGGCCTGGAACCATGACGATTTGGTTTTTCCATACCCACATACCCACAATGTTTATTATTCATTTGATTTACAACGTCTTAAGCTATACAGTTTGAACTTTAGATTATTATTGTCTCATTTAATTTATAATGGGTTTCAAATGGTTGTTAAAGCCGGGGTTGTCAGTGGGGAAAAAGGTCCTACTGACTAAAAAAATGATTCTAATAGCATGCGTCTCTCACACAGCCTCTGACAACCAGGTCCAGCACCTGGCCTGCTCGAGTGGCTTAGGTACTAAGCCCGGCGAAAGTGCTTTAACCAACAGGTGAAAGGGCAAAGGCGGTCCCCCAGCGCCTCAAAACTGGGTGCCTCGGGCAGATGGAGTTCGTTAGCCTGGAAAGGCATCCCATCAAGTAGAGGGGACACTCTGATATCAATTTCCCGCTGCCTAGAGGAAAAATAATAAGTTGCGCCCCTCGGGCGTTATGAATTATCAACTATGGTCTTTCATCCGGCATTCCCTACAGCTGAGCTAATGCCAAATGTAATGCCAAGCATTCCTTTGAATTACATTGGTTAGGCAGAGAGAGGGATTATGACGCATGAGTAATTCATGATCTCTTTACCTATAACACAGGTACGCGCCCCGGGGCGGAAACACTGGTGCTGCTTCAAAGCAGCTAAAACAACACAGGAGGCAACAGTCACGAGACAGACTGCTACTGAATACAGATGCCTCGGTTGTCCCAGGGATTGCCACTCAAGAATCGAACTGTTAAGCCACCGCAGAACCTGCAAAAGTAGCCGGCTATACACCCAGTCGAAGTTGAAGAGGGGCGCATCCATTGTCTCTCAAGACAGAAGGAACCATTATTAATTTATTTATTAAAATGTTAAAAATTTGTCTACTGTAATAACAATATTGTATAAAAGAAGAAGGAACTATTTTCATGGCAGTTTTACCAAAATGTTGAACTCAATTTCTAGTGTGTATAATATAAAAAAACTTTTTTGTTTTGGTACACAATTTGTTTTAAAATATTGTATGCATTACTGCCAAACATATTACTTACTTAAGGAGATACGAGTCATAGCAGGACATGCTTTTGGAATAAATGTCCAAAAAAATGTGAAAAACTTTCGCATATAGTAACGATTCAATGGCATTATTTGAAGTACTAAGAGGTAAATGGCATCTGCCCAAACTTGCATTATGCCTGTTGAGACAAATTAAGTTAGGATAATTTTTAGAAAAAGATCTACTGAAACTTGAGGATTTTCTTAAAAAATAGAACACTATTAAGCACAGGTCAATGTTTTAACACATAAGTTTAGCATATGCTAAGTGCAAAATATGTATTTTAAAGCAAGATATTACATGCAACAGCACAATCATAGATATGACCTATATAAATGTCATGTTAAAATAGAGTCATAAGGAAGGGGAATTCTAGGGAGAAAAAAATAGCGTAATAAAAAAAATATTATAATTTGGTCACTATTTTATTATACTGATAAAGTTGATTTACCAACAAAGATGTAATAATTTACCGTAACATTATTCAAATGATCTTACAAAGTCTATTGTATAATATAATGTTAACGATAATATATTATATATATATATATATATATATATGTATATATATTGTTATTTGTCGCTGTATAGGTAGGGCAGTTATCTAAATGAATTATTGTCCCTCGAAGAATATTTACCGTTCTTATAGTGACACGCCTACCACTTTAATCAATGCACGCCAGGAAAAATTACTATAACTTTTAATTTAACATCACACATAACATCTAGCTCAACACATATATATATATATTATATATATATATATATATATATATATATATATATATATGTATATATATATATATATATAGAGAGAGAGAGAGAAAGAAAGATGATTGAGTGAGGGTATAGATAGTGATGCATCATAAAGATAATTTCAAAGCTGAAAACATTCTCTAAATAAATATGACATCGAATCATTTCGGTTATATTCGCACTTTCATATGTTGGGGACTTCTTGTTTTTTTCAAAGCGACATAAAGCTCTCCATAAGAAAAAAAAGCTGTATTTAGATCATCTCTGACATGATCTGATGTCAGTCCCTTGGATTTCTCAAATACCATTTCAAAGGCCGGAATAATTGGGAATCGTAGACGTCGTACAAAAATGGTATGGTAGTGTTGCAAGGCTCTCTCTCTCCCTCTCTTATTCGTTATCGATTCCGGTGGAGCATTAGGCAGTAATAAATTCCGCCATGCCTCCCTATCCTAAGCGAGCCATCTGATTTCATGCCACGTTTTATTGGTGGTTAATTCCTCATCCATCGTTCTCCGTTCTCCTCCAAGTTCCCATTGGTCTTCCCCACCTCCTTTTTCCTGATGGTGTCCATTTTAAAGCAATGCTTGAAAGCCTCTTTCTGTCCTTGTGAAGAACGTAACCCAACCATCTTAATCTTATTTTCTTTTTTTTTTCAGTGATGTAGTTTATTCCTATTCTCCTGCGAACTTCACTTTTTTTAGATGTAGTCTTCCCAGTTAACTTTAGTAACGTGTGAGACATCTTTCTTCAAACCCTCTGATGCGGCTTTCGATTTTGGTATTGGTCTTTCAGGTCTCTGCAGCATAGAGAAGGAGTGAGCGTACATTTATTAAGAAGATAACAGGTGAGATCACACATCCTTGTCGGACACATGTTTTCATTTGAAACCATTCACTCTGTTGGTTTTCATGGCTTTCACAGTACTTTCTGGATGTTAATGACCTTCCATGGGAACCCATATGATTCAAAAATGTTCCATAGTGTTGGATGGTGGATGCTATCGAATGCCTTTTCAAAATCTATGTAGTTGATGTACAAAGAGGCTTTTCCGTTTAAAACCCCTACTCAAAATAAAAGCATACATATTTAGCATAAGACCATCTGCATATTACATAACAGCGCACTCGTCTATTTTTCTTCAATATTAATCGAGTCTGAATAAATATTGCAACAAGTATCTTTATAAACACGTTTTTTTCTAAGCTATGCATATCAATGCTATAAACTATAATATTAAAAAAATCCTAGGGACTTCCAACATCTTCAACTAGCTATTTCATGTTTGTATCTAGAAGATAAAAAACTTAGATGAATTATTAACTCTGAGTTTGACTTTTTATTTATTGCTCCAGTGCAATACGATAACGAGTGCTATAGACAAACATAGGCGCCATGGAATGTCATGGATTAAACAATTTCTGATTTTGGAATTGTTTGACAAACTGTTTGGTAAACTTACTCTCGCGTTAGACGAAATGTCTGGTAGACTATTTGTCCGGTAGACGAGTTGTCCGGTAGACAAACTGTCGCTGTAGACGAATTGTCCCGTAGACAAACTGTCGCGGTTGACGAAATGTTCCGTAGATAAACTGTAGCGTTAGACGAATCGTCCCGTAGACAAACTGTCGCTGTAGACTAAATGTCCCGTAGACAAACGGTAACGGTAGACGAATTGTCCTGTAGGCGAACTGTCGCTGTAGACGAAATGTCCTGTAGATAAGATGTCGCGATATATTAAGAATCTTTAGACGAGAATGGTTAGACGATTTTCCGTGGCAGACGTAATGTCGGTAGACGAAGTGTCGTAGACGAGTTATCGTGCCACCATTTAATTGCAGTGGTTAAGCTTGTGTGGTGCGCACTATAAGATGCAAGCCATAATAAGTAATTAGTTTGTTGCATTTGTACAACCGTGAAGGAGGATCGTTGTTACAATTCAAAATTATTTTTTAAGGATAGATCTGAGCCAGTTTTACTCAATTCTTTCTTTCTTTTTTTATACTAAGGAATACAAGTAATGTTTTATTTTGTAAGTATTAGTTCTACTTTAATGTTTGTACATATTTGTGTATGCTTTTTTGTACAGCCAATTAATTGGAGTAAATATTTAGGGTATAACGTATGTATAATTTTATTTTGAAAAAGTAATATTCTCAATGTTCCCCCATAACCATACATTTGAATTCAAACATAAAATGTAAAATGTTGACCAATTTGTATAATATTTTAAAATGAAGAATACAAAATCAGGCAGCTTTGAACAAGCTTATGTGTTTACTCACATACAATTTATCTATGGCATGCTATAATCATATAATACAGGGCAGTGCTGAGCAGTGGGACAACCTTGCTCTAAGACTCGCTTCTAGGATATGTATATCCTTTGCATATGTAAGAGGCCACTCCAAGCCTCAGTAACTTCAACAACGATCCGGCCGCCAGACAATGTCTCCTGATCCATCTCATTTCGGCATCAGTGAAAACCTGCCTGCGTCGGGACGGGGTGCTTGTTTATAAACATGTTTATTGTTATGTATGGATATCTTTTTAAAATGGGTGTTTAGTAATAAGGTATCTTATGTGAATGCTGTCACAAGAAATAGAACTAGGAACAAATTATAATAGGCCTACCCTTTATTAGGGTTCGAACGGTATTTGAACCCAAAACCTTTGCATTTAAACTGACATGGGTAATATGTTGAGAACAGACATTAAATAAATTCGCTTTTATTCATGTTAAGCTACTGTGCTCTAAGTCTTTAAAAATTATATTTTCTACATAATATGCATATTTTATATCATGAAAATAAAAGCGAAACGTGCACGACCTTGACATTTAATTATCTAGAGCTAACAAACAATAAATCATGTATTTATTATACTGATACTGTTGTACAGTTTTAGTGTCTAAAAATTCAAGAGAGATTGTATTACTTTGATAAGCGTAAGACGCAATATTTTTTTTTTTAAAGTGGGTCTATATTCCTCTTTGTGTGTTGTATTTCTTAAAACTGAAAAAAAAACGTATATTAAAAACCTAACAAAAAAGCGTATGTGACCCTATTGATGCAAGCGGAAGCTACAGTCTTTATACACATCTGATCATAGTCACTTCAAATGTATTTCAAGTTTAGTGTTTAGGAAATATAATTTTATAAGTAACAGGCGGCAGTTTTTGCATCACGAATATTTTTCAAGTAACTTTTTATAGATCAGTGACACAAAATAAAGAAAGTTTAAATACCATGATTCTATGATATCTTGTTGCTACCTTGTAAAAAGTCTCAAAACCCGGACGATCCGAAGCTCTTAAGCCGGGGCGTAACGCTTTAGAAGTGGGTTATTTAAAACCCTGTCCGGGATCCAGCCACCCCACGGCATGCCGAAGGCGTGGCGTGCCATGTAAAAGGGAAGGATTACCATCCCACTGGTTAAAATATTAAATTATATCCAGTTGTATATGTTAGAGGCCTCGCCGAGCCTCCGCAACATCAACAATCCCGGCCGCCAGATCTTGTCGTAGTTCTGATTACTATATTCTATGTAGGACAAGCTTGAAGCAGGTATAATTAACAGATAAAAAACATCATGATTTATCTGCCTTCTTGAACAGATAATATAAAGCTACAATGGGAGAAGTTGCAAACACATAGATACTGTTTTTGTGACCTTTTATTCCCAAAACACATAAATGAATTAGGATTGTTTCTTGTGACACTTTTTTTCCATATACTGTCTATATTGTTTTGCAGTTACTGCACAGAAAAAAAGATCCTGATAAAATGCTATTGCATAAAAGTCTCAATCTTTGTACTTGTAGGCAATCTAAATATTTTAACAATGCATCCGCCGGTCGGCGAGGAATCGCGCTAGTTATAAAAATGAATTTTCATAGTAATTTTACGCTACAAAAAAAAAATAATAAAAAATTGCAAAGTGCTGCAGAAATGCAATAAAAATATGCCTGAAATGTAGAAACTATGTTTACCTGTACTGGTTCAACCACTATAATAAATATTGTGTTAGAATAGAAAAGTATCCTAAAACTAATAATGGGTCAACTCCATAGTATGTTGATTTTGCATTTTAAATCATATAAGCTTAATTGTGTTTTTCGCCTTTGTTCACACATTATATAAAAATTTGTTGTGTTATCCAGATAATGAAAACAATAAATTCTAAGTCAAAATAAAAAAAAAATGGATCTTAACCTTACAATTGTATGCAAACTATGTGTAGCAATGAAATATACTTATATCATACTTATATCTAATTGTTTTTTTTATTATCCCTTTTACGGTCGTGAGGAGCAGCTATTAGTCCTTTCAGTGGGCTAAGTATACTTGGCGGCGCCTATTTCTGCTTCAAGTCAGCGGTGGATTTTTTATATTTCGGATTGTCTGCAGCGTGCGTCAAACCGATGATGTCGAACTTGTGAGTAAAGCTCACTGTTGACTTTACTATCCAGCCGCCATAATAATAGCAAGAAGTAAGTGTATGTTTTAGGATGTGTATAGAATGTTATATGTAAATAACACAGTAATATACATTAAATTCAAAAGCAATTTAAGATTTTCGGGTTATATATTATAGACTATATATTGACAGCACTGGCGTAAACACGAAGGATCATGAATAGGCGCGACCTCTGCCATTTTCCGAAATGTAGGGTCTTTTTAAGAAAAACGCGAGGTATTAAAAACAAAAATTCAAACGTGCGGCCTTGACACAAATCAAATCAGACTTCTTATCTTGAAAAAGATTTATGGCCATGTCAAGATAAACGAGTATTATTTTCTAAGAAAATAAGTTGGGACATTTTCAAGAATAAAAAGCGGGACATTTTCAATAGAAAGTTTTTTAAGATTTAAATTTAACAATTAATATAGTTTCCAACCACAATTAAAATAATTAAAATGAAAAGATGGGGGGGGGGGGGGGGGGGAATACAAATCTTCTGAAGGCTTTATTAAATGTAGAATGGGGAAGAAAGAAAAGCTCTTAGATAATATATAGGAAGCACAGTATATCGAAATTGGTTTAGGGATGTTTAATATACAATGTGACAACAACATCGTAACTAAAAATGCTTGATCCTCTACATACCCAATCATGATGTACAGGGTCGGTGCTTTGGGGCATTTAGAACAACTTCTAGTAACAGTTTACATATAGGAGCCAATGAAATACCACTAAAAATTCAAAATAAAAACTGAATCAGAAATTTCCAAAAAAATATTCAAGCTTATGAATGTGTTTCCAAACACAGAAAAGGTCACAGTTGCTGAAATACAAATATTAATCAACTTAAAGATTTTGATTTTGAAAAAAAAAAAGATTAAAACCCAACTTGTGTTTAAATGAATAAAAAAAATAATGTATTTCAAAGGATCAAAAATGTTTTCTTTTAAATTTCAACTTTAAACTTAGAACTAACCAATAGAAAGACGACGAAAACAAACAAAAAGTCACTAAGGTACATTTATAGAAAGAAAAAATCTCTAGATCTATAGACATTGCAGAGGCCTTTGCGATAAACATGGCTTTTGAAATAAAAAAAACAAACAAACGAATAAATTGTTGTATAATTTATTATTGTATCAGACGCTATGAAATTGCTATAAAAACTGCAACACAATAAATACTACTAGTCTAATATATTTGTTGTTCGACTGGAATATTGTTAAAATTAGAAGGGACATGCTTTAGAAATAAAAGCTATTTCCTGTTTGAGATATAAAAACTAATTTAGCATTCGCGTAGTGAAATATTGTGTCTCGATTCGCTATAAAAGGGTAGTAGTGTGTTTCTACCTTTAAGTCCAATAAGCGAAGTGCACAGCTTCGAAAACTTTTGCCCGTAACGAGAATCACCATCAATGCAATTGCAAGACATAACAGCCCCCATTCCATTTTCAAAGGTTAGTAAGAATTGGTCAGGGTGCAAGCCATTCAGTTTTCAAACTTCCAAGGATTGGTGATCGGTCTAGCAGCAGCCTATTTAGCAACCCACGAGATTGAAGTGAATTTTTGACAAACTTATTTTATCTTATTCCTAATGTCCTAACCAACACACGAGTTTAGTTAAATCGATTTTTAGCAAATTACCAGTCCTACATCTTTCATTTTAAAAAGATACAAAATAATAACGCTAATCTCCGCCCAAAGGCGTCCTCGATCCTACACCCTTAATGACCCTTAGTAATGCGTTGTTGGTACATCAGGTTATTGAGAACCTAAGCAACTGGTCTGCTCAAATTGAGAAAATAATTATGGTTTCAGATGAGACCGCGTGCTTGTGCAGCTGATCCCTTAGCATACATGCCTACCTGGTAATGTAAGAGAAGTCCACCTTTTAAAAAAGGGTGGCTTAGCACAGCAAATTATGAAGAGAGTCAGACACATGCCTCCTTTGAAGGTCCTTACTGAGATCTGGAAGTTGGAGACTGAACCTGAAGACTTCGATGCTTCCAACTCCATCTATTTCCTGGACATCAAGAACTGTATTACGGAAAACAAAGTTGAACAGTGATAAGACTGAAGCTCTTATCGTCAGTACGAGATAGAGGGTCGTGTACCTCACTGCGTCCGATCTTCAGCCGGCCGACGCAACTGTACCGTTCTATATGCTGTCTTTTGGCATGATTTTTTAGAACGTTTCAATGCCTCGAGTAAAGTCCATCAAGACCCCAAAAAGGCATCAACATGGCCGTTACTGGCATCAAATCTCTCAAACATTTGTTGAATCCAAGCGAAACAGCTTTGATAAGTATGAAGCTCAAGGAAAAGCGAAGTCTGGGAATAAATACCAGAGACGTCGTCGCAGTGTTCGTTTGACATCACTGGACTATGTACAGGCACAAGATGCAGAGTTATTACCAAGAAAGAAGTCCGTGTGGACAGTTTTCTTCCAGTTATAGTCCAGTTGAGACAATGACTTGATCAACGTATCAATACATACATTAATGTTTGTGAACGTTTCGACTCTTTGATCAACTTAACAATACCGATATGTCCAGGCCCGGACTTAGAGACCCAGGGCCCCTAAGTACTTGACATTTGACCCCCCACCACCACCACCATCACCATCTCGAAGCTATTTTGGAAATTTAGCAAATTAAATGCACTAGAACAGAACATATATTTTTTTAATCGACTTTTATGACTTTATAAACAGCAGAATAATAAAGTCTATGTTACTTTAGTTACGTTATTTTATAATTTTATTAGAATCATATCATACAACGAACTTTCTTCTGTGCAAAAGAACGAATGACGTCATCATAGTCAATTGACTGCATTATTTCTGACTCTTATGTACATTACAGAGAGTGAATTGAGCCTGCTCTCTCCTATGTTAGATCTTAAGTAATTCGTTACTCTCTTTAGCGCTGAAAACGACCGTTCTGCTGAGCAGTTTGACGCTGGTGTACACAACAGAATTCGGAGCGCAATTCCTACGTTTGGATAAATGTCCAAAAAGCCTTTTTCCGATAAGTATTATTGTATAGCTTCAGTGACGATAACTCCATAACTTCATCATTCGACGACTTAATGAGCTTACAGGTGCAGACACTCGTTTTCCAAAGTTCTATCCGAATCCCACGGATAAAAAGTTATAATGTTTCTGTCTCTCTACCCGCGTTTACTCTCCTGTCTCTAGTCTTCTTGCATCGACAAATAGAATGGACTGCCTGCGCGTGGCCTGGCAATGCTAAGCGGGCATAGGCCTATTGTAGGTAAGAGAAAAAGGAAACGAAGAGGCATAATTCTAGCTTTTTTTTTTTGCGCGTAGGGCTGTATAGTTGTATTATGAGCGCCCTGTTTTGGCAAAATGTTGTAAAAATAATATTTATTATAATATTATTTTCGATAAAGCTTTTTGATAAGGCAAGCCAGGCTTTTGAGCTTATGTAAAGATTCCGACACCGGGGCCCCTAGGCTGGCTGGGCCCCTAGGCCGGGGCCTTGTAGGCCTATGCAGAAATCCAGGCATGGGTATGTCAGCTGATGAAATTCAACATGCAGCTGCGAAACGTGTAAAAATGTATGACAAAGATCTTGAAGTTGATAAGAATAAGAGAACAGGTTGCAAACAACCATGAGTCAGTAGAAAGTGTTTGCTCAGCATTGAATCAGACATCTTGCGTGAATTAGATTTTAATGACATCATTGAAGAATAAGCAGTTCATAAAGCACTTAGTGTTAATGTTTAATCAAGTCAAGTGAAGTGAGCTTGGCTATCATTCATCATCAGCAACATTGTACACAGGCTAACACAGCAATGTCGAAAGGCAGGGGCGAGGCCACGAGGGGCCCCACATATATTTTGGAATATGGCCCCCACAATTCTAAATACGGCCCTGGATGTGTCAACTGCAGCCCTGTCCAATATTTTACATTGTCGAACCAGCATCACCGCTGAAGGCCTCTCCGACGTGACGAAGTGTGGTTAATAAAACTTATTATTTATTTGTCTCCTTTTATTTTGGTGACAATCTTAGTTGGCAGTTACTTTTACTGTAAATGTTTATGATATATCATACTAATACGAAAACAGACAATTAATTGTGATAGTTTGTCGTTAATTCTGAATATAATTCAATATTTTAAAACCAAGCTATCGTTATTTTGGATAAAACACAAATAAACCCAGCAATCGTTTTATCATTCCACGATGTTCATTGCGGTACCTAGAACTCATCTTAAAATAAACCAAGATGTTGACACTGTAATTAATTAATTAATCGTCTCCACAAGGGAGGCAAACGAGCAAAAAAAAAAAGATAAAACTTCGAAATAGTATCCGTCCATCTTTAGGCCTCGGACAACCCCCAGAGTTGTGGTCAGCATTGACTGCGGGAGAAGACTAAACCACTGGGGACTTCCCGTTGTCCGTATGTCTTGTCTGCGATTGCATATGGTACGGAAGTTGTTAACGATTGTCGCCACCTTAATTTGGAGTTGAGCGTGATTATGATGGCAGCAGTGCACTCGATTAGGAAGAGGATTGTGGCGTAATGATGAAGTAATATACCGGAAATACGCCTTATCTGGCGCCGCTGAAAAGTATTATGAGGATACCACACAAGCCGATTACCTCTGAACAACAGAGAGCGTTAAACGTCAGCACGGCGTTCACTACAGTTGGATCGATTACAAAAATCTGCATTGGTGGAAAGGAATTTGAGCCATTGGCACGATTCTTTATGTAAGATTACTTTGAATAAACTTGTTCACAGCAATATAATAAAAACTTGAATATTATTTGCGTACACTAGACCCCTAATAGTTTTCTCTTAGACTCTACAAGAAAACTTTGGGTAAAAATCTATTCTAGCACTTTCAGTACCAAAGTCTATATAAGACACACAGTGGTGGAGTTTGTTATTGTTTTATATAGCGATACTAACATCTAATTATTATCGACAAGTGTTTAATGTAATTATTGTAAATAAGTTCAAGCATTTATTACATAACATTCTCTTTGGTTATAAAAGTTTTCAAATATTTTTAGGAAGACTACGTTTAATGAATATTAAGGAATGTGTTGATAAATATAACGTTTGCATTTATTTCTGAGTATTATGTTTTAATGTTTTTTTCATATCATCTTACCAAAAAAACAAAAACAACTTAAGCCTGGCTTTATTGATACACGTTTGAAATTAAAGGTATTTATAGATAAAATAAAAATAAAATTAAAAAAAGAATGCTCCTGCGGTTAGTTCACCGTATTGTCAAGATAGAATATTATTACGTCCACTAGGCGAGAACTCCTGCGGGGCGACAGGGATCGGTTGGCGGCAAGGATAGAACCCGCAACGTGTCGGTTGACAGTCCGGTGAACTAACCGCAGGACCAGCCGGCCTAATAGACTAGAGAGTGTCCCTGAGTCTACCCAGCTCCGATAGGTACATTAGTAAGATAGGGTAAAGTAAAGGCGGCGAGGCATTGTGCTGGCCACACAAGTAAATATAGTCATACAAATATATAGCCTAGCCGGTTCTAAAAATTATAAATATAATTTGTATTTTCATTACATAATCGTGGCAGCGCGTTCGACTGGAGTACCGAAGGTCCTGGGCTTGAATCTGGTGAAGGGTAAGATTTCTCCTTGGAATCAAGGGTGTCCCTGAGTCTACCCAGCTCTGATTGGTAAAGTAAAGGCGGCTATACGTTCCCATTAAGAATACACCGTCGGGCGAACGCATGGGGGACCGCCTTCGCAGCGGGTCCGAGGTTCATTGCACTGAAGAGAGGCCACCGAATCTCGGTGGGGAGGTAGCAATGGACGCTGCAACCCCGTCTCGAAACCCACCCGGTGTTGGATGCCTGTGCCTGTAGTATAGGATTTGTGCTACCGGTTGACAATGCAGAAATACGAGAGAGCCACCACGATAATGATCCTTAGGGGAACCGCAGTGATCGGTCGCTGGCCTGTGGAATCCTTCCCTGTTACACGGCACGCTACTCCTTTGGCGTGTCGTGGGGTGGCTGGAACTCGGACAGAGTTATGATCAAACCTAAGCGTTACGCCCTGGACACAAGAGCTTCGACTCGTCCGGGTTCTTAAGAGACTTTTAAAACGGTGAACGCTGCTACACCGGCCCAAGGGATTAATTTGGTCCGACGGGTACTTCACTTTACTTAGTAATGCAGCTAAAAATAAACACAGTTTTAAATTAAAAATACATATAATTAATGTTTTATTTCAATTTTGTTTATGTAAAACTAATTTAATTCTTTATACAGCTTAGACTATTACTACAATAAGTTTAGACAAATGAAACTTTATGTACAGCTACACAATTATTGTTACAATAAGTTTAGAAAAAATAAATGTATATACAACTATAAAATGACAACAATAAATGTTTGTAAAATTTAAATTTTGCATCAATCTACATAACTACTACAATAATTGTCAAATAATTAAAATACGATAAAAAATAACATAAGAGCCTTCCTGCTTTCCAGGCTTTCTATCCCACTATTGACCGCTCGGTGACCCTAATGTCATGTGCATCCGCCAACTAGCGAGTGATCATACCTGTGTTAAGGGTGGGGCTAGGAGAATACACACACTCCTTTTTTTTTCTCAGACAAGTAAGAGGCTATTGTGCTACAACGTTAGAACGGTGTGTCAAAGACTATAAATTAGATCTATGTGAAGTTTGGACATACATTCTTAAATCATACAAATTATAGTAGATTATAGAAAAATATATATGGGGGAGAGGTGGGTAATTCGTACCTACTAGGGGAAAAAATTAACAATAATAAAACTAACAGTGGAAAAAGATTTATTT
Organism: Anisus vortex; assembly: GCA_949126835.1. Lineage (NCBI taxonomy): Eukaryota > Metazoa > Mollusca > Gastropoda > Planorbidae > Anisus > Anisus vortex. Next base: position 18,318,656 of record OX421501.1, on the reverse strand, counting down.
TTACGTTAAAACAATTATTGGTGAACAAAGAATGAAAATACATGATCTGAACGTCTTATTATGAAAACAAAGAGCACAATTAATAAAATAAAAAAAAAGACAAGGTGGTACGAATTGCCCTCACCAGCGTTCAATTCGTACCACTAGGAAGGGTAATAAGTACCAAAAGAAATAATGAAAAAATATTGTTTGTAAGGTTGACTTGACATTTATAAGTTGAGGTCTCGCTCTATATATTTAATTTGTAATTAATAATTAATTAACAAGTATAATTATTCAGTGACCCACTTTGGAAGGTTTATTCAGAGCCTCCAGCATGCACCTATGCTCTACATATAAAACATTATATCATGTATTCCTAGATGTTCTCACCGTACTAGTACCCGGTACCGTTGCAAAACTTTATTTTCTTTTGGCCTCCAGACCTTTTGTCTTTGTTTCTGTTTTAGTGTTGGTACTTCTGCTCTATTTGTAACGTAATTAGCACCTGTACGTATTACCCTCTATGGCGAGGTACGATTTAGCCGACTCAGACATAACATTGTTTATTGCTTCTATGTTTTTATCGGCAATAGAAAACAGACCTAAATCTATTTATTAATGAAGCAGACTGGATAGTCATTACACTAAACAAATATAAATACGCTATGCTTAATCAGACCTACGTAGTACGACTAGAGGTACTAGTAAAAAAAAAACATCAAGTAGTGTAAAAACATTTAAAGTCAGCCTACCGTTTTATTTTCTTGTCCATGTCCACCATTGTTATATGGCAGTCAAAACTAATGTGCTGGCATGTGTTAACGGGCTTAAATGTTAATTACAACCAGTCGAACTAGGTAAAACGGCATAGGTACGAATTACCCAGCGGTACGAATTCCTCACCTCTCCCCTAATTATTACACACAATAGAACAAAATATTCAGTCTATAATGACATTCAGGCTATATTTAGTTAACACATCACGGCAATCTATTTTATTATTGGTTAAAACTAATAAGCACATACAACATCAACATAACTCTACAATGGATCCCAGGGCATATTGGCATAACAGTCAATGAGAAAGCTGACCGACTGGCTAGGAAGGGAGCTAGCATGGACCAATATGAAAGACCTGTCAGCTACAACACAGTGTGCAACATGCTAAAAAACAACCTAAAGGAGGAATGGCTAAATCAATGGGGTCAGGGAACAACTGGAAGAAAAATGTACAGAGAAATGAATCAGCCCAACAGACAAAACAACATAAAGTTTCTACCCCGCAAAGAACAATGCACTATATTCCAGTTGAGAACAGGACATATAGCACTCAACTCACACCTAAATAGAATAAACCCAACTCACCCACCTAACTGCAGACGTTGCCCCTGCCCACAAGAAACTCTGGACCACTTCCTGCTTGAGTGCCCTGGGCTAACCTACCTCAGATACACTCTGCTCCCCCTCAACCTACCTTTACCAACAGACTATGTAGCAGTATTGAACAACTGAAAAAAACGTGTAAATATGTTTGTCTGGCATTGACTGCAAAAGAGCAAACAGCTCTGCAGACTGGTTAATAGAAGAAGAAGAAAAAAAAAGTTTAACTTTTAGTCCTTTAGTCTGACGAAGAAAAAACTATTGAAGTTGTACATTTGTTGTATATAGCTGGTAATGTGTAAATAATTGGGTTTAACGCAGAGTTTATCGGTAATACAAAAACTGCAACCCAGGCGTAGATTTCAAGTTCAAACATGTGACCTAGAACTGAAACAAATCCAAGTATTCCAACAGGAAACCAGCACAAAAAATTGGTCAGTGCTAGTAAGGCTAACGTTTTGGCTACATTCAAATCTTGCCGCTTTCTACTTTGATTACGCCTGATACTTGACTTGGATCGATTTATTTTGTTATAGTTTAGAAAAATTGCCAACTGACCAAGAGCTATAAACACGAACAGGAGAAAATTCAAAACAACAAATATCACATAAGAGAATTCCCAATCATTATAGTTTTCTGAACTAAAAGGCATAGCCAGACATAGTCCATTAGAGGAATACTTTCCCCATTCTGGAATAACAACAGGAAGTAATGCCACTATAAAACCCCAAATCCCAACAGATATAAATGATATCAGTTTACTTGTATTGTTTAATCTGTGTTCACCAAATGGGTATTTGATAGTAAAGAATCGATCCAAAGTAATCAAACAGATAAAAAATTTGGAAGTTTCACTTGAAAGTGTAGAAAGAAACCCAGCAAAACGACATTCTTGTTGTTTCGGGGCATAAACAACTTTAAAATAAACATCTGCACTGGCGATAATGATCAGATAAAGTTCCAAAATCCAATCTGATAATGCCAGTCCGGTTATGAAAAGGGTGACAGGTCATTTCATCCTCAGTCAATTCATCCCAGTCACCTCATCCCGGTCACTTCATCCTCGAGTCACTTCATTCCAAGTCACTTCTGGTCTAAAATTGAGATAACAGCAGTGGAGTTCAGGAAAAGGGTTAAAAAGAAAAAACGAATTTCCTGAACTCCATTTAAGCATATTACCATGGTATGCTTTAAGCCCAAGATGAAGTCGGGTTATGTTTTTATCATTATCTAACATAAAGTTTTTGTCTACTACAGATTTAATAAAATGAAATTCATCTACTGTCTCCAGTGAAAGTAAATAACTATCTTTATTTAAACAATAGGGAGATGCTTCATCGTGACTCATATTTGATATATGATTAATGTGATAAGATGATGTCACATGCTTATGGCCAGTGTAATTTAGAGAAAACTTTGGACATTTTAAAAGACAAATATTTTTATTTGGTGCAATAAGAGGCAAATCTAAATCACCAAATGACCGCTTAACATAAAAACCATTCAAAGATATATTTTGTACGGTAAAATAAGCAAATGATTGTATTGCGAAAATTGTATGATATTGTTTCACATATTTTTCTATTTCATGTATATCATTTTGGTTGATTTGATCGTGTGTGAAATTATACATACAAATAAATGCCATTGACAACTCTGCTTCTTTTTTCTTTTGCAATATTTTAGCTATATCCAGAAAGCTTAAAACAGTACTTGGTTTCTCACAATCAGAAATATCACATAAATTATAATTATGGTAGTATTCAGCAGATTTCTCACAATCACTCGAAAGAAAAGTTTAAAAATGAGGTACATGTCTTTATTTTTCAAATAGATGCGTATCTTGTCACTAATACCTTTTAATTTAGCAATTTCTCGATTACAATCAAATAATAATAATAATAATAATAATAATATTTGTATAGCGCTGCCAACAAACATAATGTAAGCTCAGAGCGCGTTTAACATACAACTAAGAATACGGATATTACCCTAGGCCAGGTGACAGAGCTAAATTGATGATTTTAAAAAAATACAAAACAAATACATGTAGCATTAACCGACCCAACCCATAAATAAAACATTAAACTCCAAACTTTTACCACTGCAGACCGGAAACGGCAAAAGACAAAACAAAATCTGTTGAAGAATGTGGAAATAGAAATGAAATTATTGTTAATTATATTTTAAAAACAATAACCAAAACAACAACAAATAAACTGAGAAAAAAATGTTTAGAGAACGAATTATGTCTATTTTTAGAAATATAGATTGCAAATATATGAGACTCAACATGATACAATAAATTAAATAAGCTATGAATGAAATATTTCTCAGTCTAGGAAAATATTTTAAAGTCTCAAAATAAAACCATTCTTAGACCACTACAAAAAGTTTTCAGTTCCCATCTTTAGTTAACGTTACATTATACGTTTATAAGTGATTTTATTGAATGTGTGTTTGTGTGCTAAGTAGTCTTATTGGAAATGTATATTTTCTTGTTCTTTCGGTTTGTGGTATTATCTGAAATGTACAGGGTCAAACAACATTCATAGTAGGGATGTTAACTTAATATCGATTTTTTTCTTTCAATACTGATTGTCGGTTGAATAAATTCTATTTTTAAATTAATTTTTCGGTTTGCCACACCCTAACCTTTTTGTGTTTTTATTCGTGTGTATGTATAGTTGGGAAATAAAGTTTTTGTTCTTTAGCGAAGTGACCAACCGAAAGATAAAAATCTGCGCCTTTGCCTTTTAGCGAGCTCTGTTGTTTAGTAGCACACGTGCAGACAAAAACACACAGCGCAACAGAAAGTCAATAAACGACACAGTCTTAGATTAATTAAAATAATCTTTACAAGTGTATGGATGAGCCTTGAAAGTTTATTATTGGTGAAATGTTATTAAATCTTTGATTTTCAATGAGAGGATGCAAAAAAAAGTGAATTATCATGAATATGGAATTTAAAAAAATATATAATTCTATCGATCAGCGGATGCTACATGTTGCACACATGAATACAATATTTATTGTAGAAAATGAATACAAATCAAGATACTTCTATCTGTCTGTTTTATATGTCCGGTAAGTTCTATGTCTATGGAGAAAAACCCATGTTGTGCTTCTCATGTACGTAGATCAATAGGGTGTACCAAAGACGTTAATGGTAACTTAACATCCGCGTTTGTTATTGTCTGTGCTTGTATCGCAAGCGATAGTCGGGATTAAAAAGAAATCCACAATAGGCCTATGAGTCGCTTATGACTAATTAGTGTTTGCAAGGCATTTAAATGTTAAGAAATTTTTTTGTGTGAATCGAACATAGTTTAGAAACACTTATTCAAGAACAAAACAAAAATAAATAAATCATGAGACAACATATTTAAATGATTTGCTACAAACGTTTAACCAAGGCCAAAAATCGGTTTTATGTTTGAAAATCGATTTCGTGTATATTAGCGGTGGGTTTTAAGCAGTGTTACCTTTGACTACAAGACAAAGCACTTGTCAAGATAATTAATGATTATAGAATTTAAATATTTTTTTTATGTGTAAACCTAATTTTAAAAAAAGTAAAATATAAAAAAGCAACTGTTTGTAAACATAACGATAAGAAAAGGACTATCGTTTGATAAATTATACTCACCAAAACACAAAAATATCAAAACGCCAAAGAAATACATCTTGTTTGGTAAGGATAGACACAACACTGTCAAAGTTGTAGGACTGGTTTCTTGAGACAATAAACTCGGCTCTGCACAACACTGTGATTCGATTCTTGAAAAAATAAACTGATTTCGGTACAATACTGTCAAAATTATATCACTGCAATTTTATTTACTATTAACAACGGAAATTGTGTATCAACGAACCTTGACTCTAGTCCGCAGTGAAAATCTGTGTGAATTTCAAAAACGAATCCTGGTTATTATAGAAATATTTTGCAACTGACATTTAACATAAACATAAATTAAAATATGAATTATTCAAAACTAAATTTTAAATGAGCCAGGCCGTTGTGTGCTGAACTATATTTGACATTTTCGAAAAAGTTTTTAGGAACCTTTATTTAAAACTCGTTTTTTTCATATGTGCTTACAGTTGACAAATTTAAAGCGATATTTCTAAACTTATTGTAGTTTACGCAAATCTTTCATTTAGTGACCATTATGCTTTTTTATATTTTAACTCCAGCCTAGACTGTTGATGTCTTGGTAATAAGCAAGTGTTACGTGCCGGAACATATAATGATCGATTTATCTAGGGGGGGGGGGGTGTTACATCCACTTTGTTATTGCTTGATTACTGCTGGACACTAAATTAGAACTCACTAACTTTCAACTAGTTAAATGAACAGACTCAGGTTGTACAACACAAAATATAAGGAAGTTTATTACACTACGATCCACAAAGAATAGACTTGATACAATATTTACAAGTAAAATCAACGACAGTGATAATGCGACCGGTCGGTACGACCCTTATGATGGGACTGCCCAAGCATGGTATCGAAACCACGGGGTCTTAAAAAGGGTTGGTTTCTATTGGTCCTTACGAACCTACGTGAAACAACTTCACGAGGATGTCGGGGTTCATGATTACTTGTTAGATTCATAGAAACCGTGAATCTCCAGGCATGTTGTGACAACGATATCACATTGGGAAAAAATATAACGTATTCTTAACACAAGTTAAAGTTTAATGATTTAATGTCTTCTTTTAAAACATTTTACTCAACAAGCTTTGCGCTCTGATTTAGTCCACTCCGTGCACTGATGTCTCCTAGTCTTTGCATAGATAACGCTCAATCTGTGCACTGATAGTGCACCATTTGTGCACTGAGATCCCTAACTCCCAAGCAAGAATAACTACTACTCTGTGTACTAATATTGACAGTACGACGTGTCAGTTTTGACTGCCCTAGACTATATAGGACCAGCCACGCCCATGGCATCGGTCAACTATATCATAAAAACATAAATAGAACAAATTGGATTGGTCAGAATCTCGTGAGTGTCCATTAAATCAATAAAACTTCAACAGAAAGATAAAAAACGGACTCATTTTGTCACAACAAAAATAATGTAATATTTCTTACATTAACCTTTAGCAAATGTTTCGTGATGGTCAATATTTCATCAGAATTTGTTCCCCTCTTCCCCGTTTTTAACAAAAACAGGGGACAACTAAGATAGCAACATATGAGAAAACACCATCCACCAATTGGAAACGCACTAATATATATATATTAAAATCTTTTAAAGGATTACCATTAACAGTCTGAACCAGCAGTTGAACAGATGGGCTGAACACTTTGAGGAACTCCTTAACAGACCTGCACTCCAAAACCTTCCGGTTCTGAACCAGCCACTGTAGATTTCCCGATCAGATGTGACAAACCAAGCAGAGAAGAAATCAGAAAAGCTATCACCCTGATGAAAAATGGGAAAGCAGTTGGACCAGATGACATACCAGCGTAGGCACTAAAGGTAGACCTAAATGCATTAATAGAGATGCTATATCCCCTCTTCGAAAGGATCTGGGAGGAAGAAGACATACCAACAGACTGGAAGGAAAACCATTTCATCAAGCTTCCCAAAAAAGGTGACCTTGGAAACTGCAATAATTACAGGGGCATCACATTACTTTCGGTGCCAGGCAAAGTCTTTAACAGGGTACTCTTGGAGAGGATGAAGAATACAGTCGAACCACTGCTGCGGGACGAACAAGCTGGTTTCCGGCAAAACAGATCATGCACAGACCAGATTGCAACGCTCCGTATTATAGTGGACCAGTCCCTTGAGTGGAACGCGTCGCTATATGTAAACTTCATAGACTTTGAAAAAGCATTCGACAGTGTAAATCGAGAGACGCTTTGGAAGCTCCTTCGACACTACGGCATTCCCACTAAGATAGTTAACCTGATAAGGAGATCATATGAGGGTATGTCATGCAGAGTTATACATGGAGGGCTACTCACAAACAGCTTCCAGGTGCGAACGGGAGTCCGACAATGATGATTGCTGTCACCATTCCTGTTCTTACTTGCTATAGACTGGATTATAAAGAAATCCACAAGGAAAAAAGGAATGGAATCCAATGGACTTTGTTGAAACAGCTGGACGACCATGATTTCGCGGATGACCTTGCACTCCTTTCACATAGCCACCAACAGATGCAAGAAAAAACAAATTTAGTGTCAGCCACAGCAATGGAAATCGGCCTTAGCATCAACAAAGACAAATCCAAGATCCTGAAAATTAACACCCGCCAGCACGAATGTCGTCACCCTTAACGGAAGCCTGCTGGAAGAAGTACAGTCATTTACTTATCTGGGCAGTATAGTAGACAAATAGGGCGGAACAGATGCAGATGTCAAGGCAAGGATTGGAAAAGCAAGCGCAGCCATTATACAGCTAAATAACATATGGAAGTCCAGAGAGTTGTCCAGGTACACTGAGATCCAACTGTTAAATTCAAACGGGAAGTCAGTCTTACTATATGGAGCTGAGACATGGCGGATGACAAAGACTACCATCAGGAAACCTCAAGCATTCACCAACAACTGCCTTAGAAGAATCCTGCAAATACGATGGCCTGACACCATCGGCAATGTCAGCCTTTTAGAAAAGACCGGCCAAGCCCCAACTGAAGAGGAGATCAGGAAAAGAAGATGGGGTTCGATAGGTCACACACTATGCAAATCAACAAACAACATTACTAGGCAGGCATTGCGATGGATTCCCCAAGGAAAAAGGAAGAGGGGCCGGGCCGCCTAAGAAACACATGGAGGCGTGACCTGGACGCCGAAATCACTAAGATGGGCCTCAGCTGGAACCAGTTAGCGAGGATGACCCAGGATAGGAAAAGCTGGAGAAATGTTGTTGGTGGGCCATACTCCGACAGGGGTTGACGGGCGTAAGTAAGTAAGTCCTACTTAACATTGTGTTTGTATCCTACTTAACATTGTGTCTGTGTCCTTCTTAATATTGTGTATGTGTCCTACTTAACATTGTCTCTGTGTCCTACTTAACAATGTGTATGTGTCCGAATTAACATTGTGTCTGTGTCCACCCAAAGTTTTGCAACAAAGAAAGAGAGAGAGAGAGAGAGAGAGAGAGAGAAGAAAGACTATATAGTTTATGGGAAAAATGTTTAGGTGATATTGCAGAAATTACACATTGGGGCTGTTTCTCGTTTTAAGAGAAGGGAATATGTATCATGCCGGGTTTTTTTAGTTTTTCAAATATTGTATTTTATTGCATTCGGTTTTCAAGAAGTTAGTCCAATTTGTCTTGTGTGTCTAATTATTAAGGGTTTCAGGTTTCGATATGAAATTGGAATCATACTTTCTGATAATAATAGGGCGTCTTTTGATTCTGTATCAGCTGTTTCGTTTCCTTCTCTCCCTGCGTGACCAGGAACCCAAAAGATCGCTATACTTTTGCCTTTTTCATTTAATTATTTATATTTTGTTAGAATACATATATATTTTTGGTATTAAAGTTTTTTTATAGCTCTAAGGAAAGATAAAGAATCTGATATAATAATAAAATCTTGCAATCTCTTCTGCAATGTCTAATACTAATGCTTATTGCCAAAGCCTCTGCTGTATTTATTGAGACATTGGATTTATATTTTCTTGTTTACTTTCATTTGAGGTTAAAACTACCGACAATGTCACTGTATCATTCATCGATCCATCTGTGTATATTTCTAAAAATTAGAAGATTTGTAAAATATTATTTATTGAATTATATTCATAGAAGGATTATTTTTCTTTCTATGTTTTTATTCTAAGATTATTATATGCGGGATTTCAAAAAGCCATGGTAGAGTTTTTGATTTATAATATTATTTTATCAATCTAAATTCAATTTTAGTTTCAATCTTGTCTTTTTTAATATTAATTAAGTCCAAAAGTTGGTATACATTGTGAATGTTTAGTAAAGTTGTTTTTTTTACTTGTGGGTGAAAGACACATAAATACGCTGGATTATTTGGTAATGATTTAAGTTTTAGTGCATATTGTAATGATAGCTTTAGTCTTCTATGTTGTAGTGGTGGTTCATTTGCTTCATTTGGTTCATTGATTATGTACACGATCAAGCATTTTTAGGTATGATGTTCCTGCCGACCCGTATACTAAACATCCTTAATCTAATTTTGATCTAATGTGTGATCTATATATTTGCAGTAGACTTTTTTTTCCCTTTTCCCCAATTGGTATTAGATCTAGCTATAGTTTGCAGAAGATTTGTGGAAATTGTATTTACTATCATACATTAGCCTACTCCGATAAATGCTACTAGTAGCTACAGAAATTTGTTCTTTATAAAGGTATAGTTCAGGGTCGGGGTGTTTTATTGTGCATTTGACAGAAGTGTACTACGTTCGTTTTTTTTTTTATCAGAAACAAATTAGTCCATTTTTTCGGTCCGGTCTTGTATTTTATTGATTTGAAGTTGTAGATGGTACTTTGTAGATGATCTTATGTATGCCTTCTTTATTCCACAGGAGGATATGATTCTAGTTGAGTCTTTTAGGTTTTAATCAAGACTATTTGCCTTAAGATCCCCGCTGTAACTAATGCAGTTCTTGAAGAAACAAAAGCTCATTTTGGTAAAATATGTTGAAGTTAGATTTCCGGCTCCCTGCCTGTCCAGCTACCCACCTGTCACGTTTCCTTCCTGTCTGGCTGTTTACCTGCCACGTTTCCTTCCTGTCCGGCTGTTTACCTGCAATGTGTGAATCCACAAGCAGTGCGCCACGTTAATATGTAATATTTAGATTGACCTACAACCTACAATTAAGTCATTTCGCTGTGTGTGTCTACAATTTTTATAGTGTACTATTGATTTTATGTAGGATTCAAATGGTTTTAAACTGTTGTATTTTGGCTTGGTGTTATTTAGTATTAACCTTAGGCGCCATAAAGCCATTTTAATCTTAGCTGACCCAAAAATCAAAAACACGATTTAGTCTAATCTCATCCATTGTTTAGGGCTTAAGTGTGCTGTTTAGAACTATAGTGAATAAAAGGCCAAATCCATCATAACAATATTAGTTTCTTTTTAGCTGCAAAACTTCAGACAGGAAAGATTTATATCCCTTCTCAAATCTTCTATTACAGACCCATCTCTCGTATAACTTACCCAAGATAAGATCATTGCCAACTATGCTATCAGTTACCCTAATCTCCCATATTTTGTAACTCTCCTATATTTGTTAACTCTCCTTTCTCTCCCTACTATCAATAGCTCTCCCTCTTATTTTTCACAGATTTAATGTTTCTCTCTGTATTCCAAGGCCATGAATCTCCCTCCAATTCAAAACTTCCTACACCTCATCTCTTTATTATCTGTTTTATCTCTTCTAACTATCTCATCTTTTCATATTCTCCTCTCTTCTGTCTCTCTCTCTCTCATATCATATCTTTCCCCACTCAAATATCTCTTCTTTTTTCCTGTCTATACCAACTCTTCTATCTCTTTACTCTCCTGTCTCTGTAATTTCTCAAGTCTCCCAACATTCTTATCTCTCCCTACTATCCTATCTCACACAATTCTACTATCATTACTTTGATATCTTTCTCCCAACTCTCGTATCTCTAAATGCTCTCTATACTACTTTCTCTCTTAGCACGGCTTACCCGTCTAGGGCTGGATCATGTGCATTATACAGCCCGGCTCACTTATCAGTTACCACTCACCAGCGGGTTCAATATGAGCCCCAATTATCATAAGGATCGTTTGTTGGGCATAAACTAAAGCTGAATACCGCTAACACGCAAACAAGTGGTGGGTTGTAAATCCGATAAACTGATTTTATCATCTAAGCGCGTTATACGGATTATGCATCCTCTTTATTCTAAATTTTAATAAGCTTAGTTGACCTCCGTAGACGAGATCAGGCAACAGTTGCTCAGTTTCGCACAGTGTCATCACTGCCCTATCAGGGAATATTTCGTCAGGAAGGAGCGATATCGAAATTCCAGGGAAGCAGAGAGAGATGGCCAAGTAGGTTATGGGATTTTTTACTAGCCCGCCTTACACCAGCATAGAGTGGAGTGGATGCACAACAACTGTATGGTGACTTGGCTACACTGACTACCACAGATGTGTTTGTTCTCCTAGCCATAAGAGAGTAACCTTGGTTCATTATCTCACTTTAAAGAACTGAGGTTCCATTCTGTCAAAAGGTCGAAAGGCCTCATTTATAAAGATTTATTAAAGAATTATCTATTCTACGTTTTAAAGGTTTTCTTGTTTAAGAATGTCACATGATAGAAAATATATTCTCTTTCGTTAGAGTAAAAGCCAGTAAAATATGTAGATGCAATATTTACGAGTTATTTGACGAAACGAGTAATGTACGTCACAATAATTTCACTACGTTACACTCATTCTATCAGTACTTTTATTCGTTCTGTGTTTGAACAGTTATTAAATTTTACAAATCTATGATTTTCAATGTTGTTAAAATTAATTATTTGTATTTTAAGATTAAGCGGGTTGTGTGAATAAAACATAAACTAGTAGTCGGAAACCTTTTGAATGTAGCGTGACTAAGTAGGACTTCTGTTTTCAGTCAGCGTGTCAACAGTCTATAAGTCATCCTGCTCTAGAACTCAGATGCAGAAGATGGTTGCAATGCCTTTTTGGGGGTCTTAAGCATGTCATTGAAAATCGCTCTAAGTGCCAAGTATGGCAAGCGTAGGCCTACCATAGGTTGCTGGCCCCTGCCCTAGACCGCCGACATTAGATCTATTTGTACGTGTTGTTTTTGCACCGCCGTTTGGCGCGACCGTTTTGGCGCTGGACTTTTTGGCGTCGTATTTACTTATCGTCTTGGTAAGACAGTTAAAAAAAAAGGGTGTGACTTTGTGTATGAACGATTCGTTCTTGTAGACCCTACTATAATTGCCTCAGAATAACAAAAATGCTCTTATGACAAAGGCGTAACAATGTTCAGGGGTGGGTCGATGGGAGCGCACCAAGATCCTGTCCGAGCGCCAGCTACCCACGGAACCCCGATAACATGTAGTAGGGTCTCCGAAGTCACATGTACTACGCTATTTCTCCCCACCTGCGGAATTTCTCCCCTCGGATCATTATCGTGGTGGATCCTGCACTATCGCCCCATAGCACGAATTCTAGACTATAGGTCTGGAGATCCAGGCACAGGGGTGGGGGTAGAAGAGGACTGCGGCACACATTGCTTTCTCCCCCGACCAAGGCTCGAAGCCTATCGGCGGTGCAGTGAGACTTCGGAAGCGCAGCAGGGGCTGTCCCCTGTGCGTGAGCCCGGCCGTACTCTTGATGCAAGCTGACTATGAGGCCCATGGGTACAGAAGTGCACTAGTGGAGACCAGCCACCCGTTAAACACAAAAGAAAATGTGGACGGTGAAAACAGAATCAGTAGAAACAGAAAACAGAATCAGTAGAATTGTTCAAACATACAGATATAGAAACAGAATCAGTAGAAACAGAAAACAGAATCAGTAGAATTGTTCAAACATACAGATATAGAAACTTTAAAAAATATATGAGGTGACTAGTGCAAAGCATATAAATACTCTTTCTTTCCGAGAGGCATTCGGGCTTAGAATGGAATGGGTTGCTTGAACAAAACCAGGAAAACCAGTAACTTAACATCATTTAAAGCATTTATAAGATTGCAAGACTAGACTCGGACCACGGATTTATGAAGGAGGTATTGATCTTCTTTATAGAAGAAACGTCTGTAATATATAAGATAAGATAAGAATAATTTTTAATGTGACTGTAAAAGAGTGTACATTATTGACATTAAATTATTATTATTTACTGTTTCATTCATTATTTTAAAGAAAAATGAAGTCATTAAAGTTTTAAAGTCCCATGTATATGTATTAAATAACATTGTTTTAAATTTTTATTGTTTACTATTTTATATCAGTCATTATATTTAAAATAATAAGTTATCAAAGTTTTATAGCCCTATAAAAAATATATAATTTTTTTTTTTTAAACTTTCATTAATTTATTTTTATTTGATTCATTATAACAAGAAAACCGTAAAAACGAAGTTTTTATTATACTCCCTTTATTTGCAAACTAAGTTTACCATCATGTAATTAAATAATTGATTGACTACTGCAAATGAAACGTACAGAAAAAATATCTGTGTCGCAAATCTCAAAAATATCTCCTTACTCTGTATGAATTGTTCTAAAAATAATCGTAGCGCATAATTTTTTTTTTTCTAGCTTTGCGCCGAAAAACTATAGAAAGTTGCACAGGCATTTTTAACGCGAAATTAAAATATTTCTTATACTTTCCTTTTAAGAAATGAATATTGTCATAAGTGTAGTATTATTAAGTTGTTTTAACTGAAAATTTGATAGCATGTATTGTTTGGCGACATAAATCTGCTGTCCAAATTTCAGCTCGATTAGACCACGGGAAGTGGTCGAAAAATCGAAGTCAATTTTTGCACCACGCATGATTGCAGACAGACAGAAAATGCAACTTAAAATAAAGGAATAACAAGAAAACCATAAAAACGAAGTTTTCATTATACTCCCTTTATTTGCAAACTAAGTTAACCATCATGTAATTAAATAATTGATTGACTACTGCAAATGAAACGTACAGAAAAAATATCTGTGTCGCAAATCTCAAAAATATCTCCTTACTCCGTATGAATTGTTCTAAAAATAATCGTAGCGCATAATTTTTTTTTCTAGCTTTGCGCCGAAAAAGTATAAAAAGTTTCACAGGCATTTTTAACGCGAAATTAAAATATTTCTTATACTTTCCTTTTAAGAAATGAATATTGTCATAAGTGTAGTATTATTAAGTTGTTTTAACTGAAAATTTGATAGGATGTATTGTTAGGCGCTACAAATTTGCTGTCCAAATTTCAGCTCGATCGGACCATGGGAAGTGGTCGAAAAATCGAAGCCAATTTTTGCACCACGATTGACGATTGCAGACATTGCAACTTAAAATAAAGGGAGTAATAAAAATATTGTGAGTTTACTAAATTTAAGCTATTCATTACATTTATTGATTTGATATGTTTTTATTCAATCGCGCCAAAACGTCCAGTGCCATAACGCCGGCGCCAAAACGGTCGGACCAAAACGTCCTGCTTCGGGCACCATAAAGCTACTTAATTAAGATAAGATGCTTACTGGACTTATCTCAAAGATTACAAGTTTACTAACGTCATAAGCGGTTTAGCTAGTACGTATGCAGTTTGAAAAAGATGCGAATTGAAGACGATTGATATTCTCCAGCCAAAGTCTGTTTGAGTCGGTTGTGTCTTTACGCCAAATAGGTGAGTTTTGTAAAGTCGACTTAATTAGTCTATTCCAGCACTAGCCTTTTTATATACAGACTAGACTTGGTTAGCCTATTCTAGCACAAACGTTACTTAGTTAGTCTATTTCTTCATAGATTATACTTCGTAAGTCTATTCCAGCACAAATTATGCCTAGTTAGTCTAATTTTACACAGACTCTAAGCTTAGTTAGTTAGTTTATTTCTACACAGACTATACTTGGTAAGTCTATTCCAGCACAAATTAGATAGTCTATTTCTACACAGACTTTACTTGGTAAGTCTATTCCAGCACAAATTAGATAGTCTATTTCTACACAGACTTTACTTGGTAAGTCTATTCCAGCACAAATTAGTTAGTCTAATTCTACACAGACTATAAGCTTAGTTAGTTAGTCTATTTTTATACAGGCTATATTTGGTAAGTCTATTCAAGCGCAAACTTTACTTAGTCAGTCTATTTCTACAACGACTATAAAATATAGTTAGTTAGTGCATTTCTACATAAACTATACTTGGTTATTATTCTAGCCCAAACGTTACTTGATATATTTTTTTATATCCGAAATAACTGAAAACAGAGAGAGAAATAAATAAGGAGTTCTAGTTTTTGTCCATATTATATTAATAAGATATTTCTTGTACCGTACAAACGACAGCTAAAAGAAAGAGAAATGCCGGGAGATAGTTTTTGTATTATACTGTCTCTTGTCCACTGAGATCGATGAGGGCCAGACTTGAAGCCCACTTCTTTTGAAGTGAGAGAACGGGCCGAGATTTCTATCGAGCTCGCAAGATTGACACGTCACCATAAAGGTTCGGCAATAAACATTGACCGTTCCCATCCTCCTCTAAACTCTTGCAAGGCCCGTCAGTCAGATAGTACGTTCTCAAATGTATCTTCTGCATCCCAACTGTTTGGACACCGTGAATCAAGGCATACTTAAGCCTAATTGAGGAAGTCCGTAAAGGACACCATCCAGCTCGAAATTCAGCAATTAATTGTTGATTATTCCTTTCTGTAGAGCCTCGTCCACAGGTTTGCTCCGTTCGATCAATTTAGATATTGCCACACATCTCGGTCCTTGACGGATCAGTCCTAGTTATGTACCACTGTTCAGTCTCCCACTCACGGGAAATTCTAAGGGAACTATCGAATGTCCAAGGCTCTCTAAAAATCGGTTTAGTTTTCAGGGACCCATGCTTGGCTTAGGAGTCCGCTATATAATTCCCAGGCCGCATGCATGAGTCGGTATGAACTGGAGGGTGATAATCACTCCGTACCTAGATATCAGATCGGAAAACGCCAATAGCGTGTGAGAGAGTCGATCGGGACGGAACACTGAAAGCGCATAGCTTTATTGGTTGCCACATTCGACCCACCTACAAACCTGGTCCCGATTGCCTGAGGATGGCATGTCTGATGACCCTCGTATCTGCAGATGGTACCACAAAGCCCTGACAACTCTTCTCTTCAGGTAACACCCCCCCCCCCCCCCCCCGCTTACTACAGGTACGCCCTAAGGGCTCCAAAACATGGTCGCATCTCGTCGTCACTGGTGGCATTTCCAACAGTAAACACCTTGATACACTCCGGTATAGGAGAGCACCACCTCTCGACCAGCTGCTGTGTTTTCCTGTTTGCGGGATCAATCATGCGCATTCGTACCTACGGAAGAAATGTGTCGAAGAGGCTCCACTGAAATCTTAGCTAGCATTGCCAGCTTTTTAAGCTCTTTTCCTAATTTCAAACAACTCCCATTTTTTCCCCGTTCAATTATCTCCCTACTTTCATCATTGCTTCATACTCTTTTATCTCTCTTAAAATTCGTATCTCTACCTACTCTCCTATCTCAAAATAATGTAATATCTTTCCAACTCTCCTATCTCAAAATAATGTAATATCTTTCCAACTCTCCTATCTCTCCCAAATGATATATCTCTTGTCTCTTATTTCTTTATACTATCCTGTTACAAATGTAATAAGAACATAAAACTAAAATGCTATCTAACATTAGTTAGGCCTATACTAGAATATGCATCATCTGTATGTCGCCCATCAACTAAGGAAAACATTAAAAAAATAGAAAAAAATTCAGAAAAGAGCAGCATGGTTCATAACTAGCGAATATTCTCAACTGACAAGTGTAATACCAATAGTCAAATCACTAGCGAATATTCTCAACTGACAAGTGTAATACCATTAGTCAAATCACTAGCGAATATTCTCAACTGACAAGAGTAATACCATTAGTCAAATCACTAGCGAATATTCTCAACTGACAAGTGTAATACCAATAGTCAAATCACTAGCGAATATTCTCAACTGACAAGTGTAATACCAATAGTCAAATCACTAGCGAATATTCTCAACTGACAAGTGTAATACCAATAGTCAAATCACTAGCGAATATTCTCAACTGACAAGTGTAATACCAATAGTCAAATCACTAGCGAATATTCTCAACTGACAAGTGTAATACCAATAGTCAAATCACTAGCGAATATTCTCAACTGACAAGTGTAATACCAATAGTCAAATCACTAGCGAATATTCTCAACTGACAAGTGTAATACCAATAGTCAAATCACTAGCGAATATTCTCAACTGACAAGTGTAATACCAATAGTCAAATCACTAGTGAATATTCTCAACTGACAAGTGTAATACCAATAGTCAAATCACTAGCGAATATTCTCAACTGACAAGTGTAATACCAATAGTCAAATCACTAGCGAATATTCTCAACTGACAAGAGTAATACCATTAGTCAAATCACTAGCGAATATTCTCAACTGACAAGTGTAATACCAATAGTCAAATCACTAGCGAATATTCTCAACTGACAAGAGTAATACCAATAGTCAAATCACTAGCGAATATTCTCAACTGACAAGTGTAATACCAATAGTCAAATCACTAGCGAATATTCTCAACTGACAAGTGTAATACCAATAGTCAAATCACTAGCAAATATTCTCAACTGACAAGAGTAATACCAATAGTCAAATCACTAGCGAATATTCTCAACTGACAAGAGTAATACCAATAGTCAAATCACTAGCGAATATTCTCAACTGACAAGAGTAATACCAATAGTCAAATCACTAGCGAATATTCTCAACTGACAAGAGTAATACCAATAGTCAAATCACTAGCGAATATTCTCAACTGACAAGTGTAATACCAATAGTCAAATCACTAGCGAATATTCTCAACTGACAAGTGTAATACCAATAGTCAAATCACTAGCGAATATTCTCAACTGACAAGAGTAATACCATTAGTCAAATCACTAGCGAATATTCTCAAATGACAAGTGTAATACCAATAGTCAAATCACTAGCGAATATTCTCAACTGACAAGAGTAATACCAATAGTCAAATCACTAGCGAATATTCTCAACTGACAAGTGTAATACCAATAGTCAAATCACTAGCGAATATTCTCAACTGACAAGTGTAATACCAATAGTCAAATCACTAGCAAATATTCTCAACTGACAAGAGTAATACCAATAGTCAAATCACTAGCGAATATTCTCAACTGACAAGAGTAATACCAATAGTCAAATCACTAGCGAATATTCTCAACTGACAAGAGTAATACCAATAGTCAAATCACTAGCGAATATTCTCAACTGACAAGAGTAATACCAATAGTCAAATCACTAGCGAATATTCTCAACTGACAAGTGTAATACCAATAGTCAAATCACTAGCGAATATTCTCAACTGACAAGTGTAATACCAATAGTCAAATCACTAGCGAATATTCTCAACTGACAAGAGTAATACCAATAGTCAAATCACTAGCGAATATTCTCAACTGACAAGAGTAATACCAATAGTCAAATAACTAGCGAATATTCTCAACTGACAAGAGTAATACTAATAGTCAAATCACTAGCGAATATTCTCAACTGACAAGAGTAATACCAATAGTCTAATCACTAGCGAATATTCTCAACTGACAAGAGTAATACCAATAGTCAAATCACTAGCGAATATTCTCAACTGACAAGAGTAATACCAATAGTCAAATCACTAGCGAATATTCTCAACTGACAAGAGTAATACCAATAGTCAAATCACTAGCGAATATTCTCAACTGACAAGAGTAATACCAATAGTCAAATCACTAGCGAATATTCTCAACTGACAAGAGTAATACCAATAGTCAAATCACTAGCGAATATTCTCAACTGACAAGAGTAATACCAATAGTCAAATCACTAGCGAATATTCTCAACTGACAAGAGTAATACCATTAGTCAAATCACTAGCGAATATTCTCAACTGACAAGAGTAATACCAATAGTCAAATCACTAGCGAATATTCTCAACTGACAAGAGTAATACCAATAGTCAAATCACTAGCGAATATTCTCAACTGACAAGAGTAATACCAATAGTCAAATCACTAGCGAATATTCTCAACTGACAAGAGTAATACCAATAGTCAAATAACTAGCGAATATTCTCAACTGACAAGAGTAATACCAATAGTCAAATCACTAGCGAATATTCTCAACTGACAAGAGTAATACCAATAGTCAAATCACTAGCGAATATTCCCAATTGACAAGAGTAATACCAATAGTCAAATCACTAGCGAATATTCCCAATTGACAAGAGTAATACCAATAGTCAAATCACTAGCGAATATTCCCAACTGACAAGAGTAATACCAATAGTCAAATCACTAGCGAATATTCTCAACTGACAAGAGTAATACCAATAGTCAAATAACTAGCGAATATTCTCAACTGACAAGAGTAATACCAATAGTCAAATCACTAGCGAATATTCCCAATTGACAAGAGTAATACCAATAGTCAAATAACTAGCGAATATTCTCAACTGACAAGAGTAATACCAATAGTCCAATCACTAGCGAATATTCCCAATTGACAAGAGTAATACCAATAGTCAAATCACTAGCGAATATTTCCAATTGACAAGAGTAATACCAATAGTCAAATCACTAGCGAATATTCCCAATTGACAAGAGTAATACCATTAGTCAAATCACTAGCGAATATTCCCAATTGACAAGAGTAATACCAATAGTCAAATCACTAGCGAATATTCCCAATTGACTAGAGTAATACCAATAGTCAAATCACTAGCGAATATTCCCAATTGACAAGAGTAATACCATTAGTCAAATCACTAGCGAATATTCCCAATTGACAAGAGTAATACCAATAGTCAAATCAATAGCGAATATTCTCAACTGACAAGTGTAATACCAATAGTCAAATCACTAGCGAATATTCTCAACTGACAAGAGTAATACCATTAGTCAAATCACTAGCGAATATTCTCAACTGACAAGTGTAATACCAATAGTCAAATCACTAGCGAATATTCTCAACTGACAAGAGTAATACCAATAGTCAAATCACTAGCGAATATTCTCAACTGACAAGTGTAATACCAATAGTCAAATCACTAGCGAATATTCTCAACTGACAAGTGTAATACCAATAGTCAAATCACTAGCAAATATTCTCAACTGACAAGAGTAATACCAATAGTCAAATCACTAGCGAATATTCTCAACTGACAAGAGTAATACCAATAGTCAAATCACTAGCGAATATTCTCAACTGACAAGAGTAATACCAATAGTCAAATCACTAGCGAATATTCTCAACTC
Organism: Anisus vortex; assembly: GCA_949126835.1. Lineage (NCBI taxonomy): Eukaryota > Metazoa > Mollusca > Gastropoda > Planorbidae > Anisus > Anisus vortex. Next base: position 18,298,296 of record OX421501.1, on the reverse strand, counting down.
ACAAGAGTAATACCAATAGTCTAATCACTAGCGAATATTCTCAACTCACAAGAGTAATACCAATAGTCTAATCACTAGCGAATATTCTCAACTCACAAGAGTAATACCAATAGTCTAATCACTAGCGAATATTCTCAACTGACAAGAGTAATACCAATAGTCAAATCAATAAACTTGGAAACGCTAATGGACAGAAGAGTAAAGACTAAAGTAATGTAATACATAAGGCATTAAACTCTAATTTAGAAATACAACCCAATAACAACCTGTTGTAATGCTCAGATAAACATAAGGACAGAAACACTTTTCTTATCCCTTATGTGAGAACTAATGCATATGAGTACCATTTCTTCCCAAAATGGCATTTAGACTGGAATGGGTAGCCTGAACAAACCAGGAAAACCAGTAACTTAACATCATTTAAAACATTTATAAAAATGCAAGACTAGACTCGGACCACGGATGAACGTAGGACACAGTTATCTTCTTTATAGAAAGAGCGTCTGTAATTTATATCACTCCATAATATCCTAACTATCTCCCTAATATTATATATATCTCCCACCAGTACTCTCTCTTTGTTCTTTAACTCATATCTCCCTTAAATTTGATAATTCTCTATCTGCTTCACCTCTCTCGCCACACATAGAACAAAGAAGCGAAATTCATTTTTGGCATGTTAATTAAGCCTTAACTATATTTTTTGATTCAATAGAATTCAATCCAAAATGAAATACTTTCTAGTATTGTGCCTGGTTAATATCGGTGGACTGATTCATGCACAAGATCATACATTTAGTAAGTAATTAAAATCGATTTGTTTAAAAATACTATTATGGCCCTATTTTTCAATAATGGGTGGAAATATTGGAAGCATTGGTTAATTGGAAGCTGGGTAAGAGGGGAAAGTTAGCAAAGAGATCAGCCACATTGGGCAGCGATGTTCTAGATGGGTATACATGTTCTAGATGGGCAGATATATTATAGATGGGGCAGAGATAGTCTACATAATAGTAATAATATTTGTAATTGTTTATAGCGTTTGTATTTATGCTATTACATTTAGCATTCTCAGTGCGCCCTTGGTGTGAATTGCAGTTGCAGTTGTATTAGTATGTAAGGCACACGTCCACTAGCCAAACAAAAAGGTCTTAAAGTTATCTGGTCTCTCAGTGTCTGAGGTATGTTGTTCCATAAAGAAGGCGCCACAAATCCAAATGAGCGCACTCCTAGGTACTTCTTTTTTGTGTTCAGCCACACTGGGAGTTTTAATGAGTGACTGTGATGAAGAGCACAGTTCCCTTGATAGCTCATGATTTGATATAAGTTCTCGAAGATAGGAATGACCAGTGCCCTTGATGCATCCGTAAATAAGGGACATAATTTTTTTTCTTTAGACCTTTTATCACCTGGAGCCAGTGAAGATCCCTTAGAGTTGGGGAGAGATGATCATGCCTCCTCACCTTCGAAACAATGCGAGCCGCGGTGTTCTGCACTCTCCGTAATCTCTGCAGCTGGTTCTGGGACAAATCCCACAGGCACCTTTTGCAGTAATCCAACCTTGACGGGATAAGAGAGATTGCTACTGTATTTGCCGTCCATCTATTAAGTTGAGGTCACAGCTGACCCAGGGCGCGTAGATGAGATGAACATGCCTTAACCACAGCACTGACATGTGCAAACCATTGTCATTTTATTATCAATAAAAAGACCAAGGTCTCTAACAGTGTTGGACAACGTGATCTCGCAAGCCCCAACTTTGATCGATGTAATAGCGACCTTCCGAAGACCGACATCCGAACCTCAGATAATTGCCTCTGTTTTATCATCACCAACAGCAGCAGCTCAGGCAGACGAATCAAGATGAAAAACTCCTATAAAGCTCCGTGTCGTCTGAAAATAAATTGCGAGATACACAATGGCTCTCGATTTGTTTGCCAAGCTGATTTGTGTTCATGGAGAATAGGAAGGGCCATAAAGCACAGGGCAGAGATTTGGTAGATAGAGCAGATATTTATTAGATTGGGCAGAGATGTGTTAGATAGGGCAAATATGCTTTAGATAAGGCAGAGGTGTTCTAGATGGGGTAGAGATGTTAAAGGTGAGCTAGATCGGGCATACTTACTATAAGTTCGATGAGGTAGAGGTACATAAAATGTGATATAGATGAGTTAGATGAGCTATAGATATACATGGTGAGGTAATGAAGCTCTCGTCGTCGGTGCGAGACAGGGGGTCGTGTCCCTCACTGCGTCCGATCTTCAGCTGGCTGACGCAACTGTACCTTTCTCCCCGACTTGGAATCTATCTGGACTCCACGTTGTCCATGCAGCCCCACGTCTCCTTCCTCGCCAAAATCTGCTTCTTCCACCTGTGTCATATTGCCGCCATCTGTCGCTATCTCACCAAGGAAGCTTGTCTTAAGCTTGTCATCTCTCTCTCCTCTTCTCCCGCTTGGATTATTGCAATTCGCTCTTAGCTGGTCTCTCGGCCTCCTCCCTTCAGGGCCTCCAACGTATCCAGAACTGCGCAGCCCGACTAGTCCTCAAGAAGAAGAAATCATATAATATCACTCCCCTGCTTCGATTTCTGCACAGGCTACCCATCAACAACCGGATCTCGTATAAGCTGGCTTCTCTTTGCTATAAGTGCCCGAATAACTGTGCCCCGGATTACCTTCGATCCTGTCTTTTTAACTACACCCAATCCCGTCCACTTCGCTCGGCTTCTGAGGCGCTTACTCTGCGGATCCCTCGTGTGAGGCTAGTGTCCACTGGCCAACGTGCATTCCCCTACAAGGGACCGTCCACTTGGAATCACCTCCCACTACAGCTTCGCCAGAGACCTAGCTTCGACACCTTCAGGAGCCGGCTGAAGACTCACCTATTTCGTTAGCAGTATTTGCGTAAACATATATACATTTTTGTCTGTTGTTCGTTGCCTGTATTCTGTGACTGTCGCCAGCACATAAAATTGTCGTCAATGGGATATTCGCTATACAAGCACCATTATTATTATTATTACATCGGGCAGAGTTGAGATTGTGTTTGGTCTTGACATCATTTAGTCCCTAGGGTATAGGTATAGGTAGATCTGGTTTGGTATAGAAATTAAGGTTATTATTAATCTTTAGAAAATAAAGATTTATTATGACAGTTATGGTTATTTATAAAGAAGCTTTATTGGCATGAAAGATATCGGTTTTTTTTTTCAGGTGATAAATTTAAACACCTTTCTTCCATGTTATCCGCTAATTATCAATCTAACCATGATACGTTAGTGCTCCAAGTAAAACCTGTGACATTAAGCTTTATCGACGACGCGGTATGTAAGCTCATCTTTCAATACAACTCCACCAAGATAGTTTTTTTTAATTAAAACGAGTTTAGAAATAATTTATTTAAATATAGTGAATATAATTGTACCCCCCTCCCCCCTGTTTTCTGCCTTGATATTGTTTTGTTTTTATTTACACTACTTAAATTCTTACAGGCCTTGGCTTTGACATACGAATGGTCACACAAAGCAGACGGAAAGACTTATTTTGCTCAACTCGTTATTATACGCCAAAATAGCCAAAATGAAAACCAATTTGATGTCGAAAGCTTTATTTTTAATGAACATTGGTGGTTACAAGACAAGTAATGTAGTCCTTTTTTTTAAATTAATGCATCATTTATCGTTATTAGACTATATCTTTATTCACAATACGAATTAAATTTTAATCAAACAAATTGTACGGCATGAGAAACACAATATGTACATGAAATTAAACACCCCTAGCTACTCACTTGCAGAAACAACACTGTTAATTCGGTTTCGCAAACTTTCTCAATCAACTCTCCTTAAATATGCACATGTAGGCTATTACAAAATTCTGGCAATGTGTCTTTATGTTATTTCTGAAGAACTATCTTTTTTTTAACATGGGCGTACTACAGTGCTTAATACTTGGTTAAGCGAAGTTTTCTAACAAGTAGAAAGTGTGGTTAAAAGCCATTGAGGTCGTCAAAACTATTCTGATAAGAGCTTACGCCTCCAAGCCGCCGGCGCTGTTCTAAGATCTCTAGGTCGGCGTAGGACGTTAAGAAAATCTAAACGATAACTCTGCCAGAATAATAATCCTGCCAGAAATCAAATTAAAGCTTGTCCTCAAAATATTCAACAGGCTGATTCTTAGTCCACGCTAACAAAAGTGGTAGTAACGACATACTATACGGGACTCTCTTAAATATCCTGTAAATAGAATAATTACGAAAATTAAACCGACCATGATAGACGTAAACAATGTTGTGCAAATAGGACGAACACTTACTTAGACCTACATGTCGTAAAGTATTTGAAGGCTAGAGTACTGAGTAAAATTCACCAGGAAACAATGGTTTCTACAAGAGGATCGATTAATTCGTTTAACTAGAGGATGGTGGCGGGTGTTACCTTCCCTCTCGGGATTGTCACGAAATGTTAGTTGTGCAACAAAACAATGAACATGATTTTTTTATTATTCAATGTACAGCGTTCATAACCAAGTTGTAATCACCAACAAACATCGTTTTCCCGAGGATAATAAATTTAATGCAAAGTTTATTTCTTCAAACAACTTTCACTAGGTGACTAATACTTTCGTACTAAAGGTCTTACCTTACACAATATATGAATAAGCACATATACAAGATAGTAAAATATAAGTCCACAGAGTTAACAATAAGATAGAACACAATAATCCCATAGTAGGCTACTTAAATACATCTCACGACGTTAGTTAGTTACAGTAATGTGATTAAAAATATACAGACTGAGAATATGCACACTAAAGCTTCATTTTCTAAGACTAAAAGTCACATATCTCAGTCCTTACAAAGAATATAAGAAGATGGACCACTCCGTTTTTAGAGCTTATGAGTCGTGTTTTCCCTGCGCAGCCAATAACGCTGTCCAAAACAATTCCACTGCATACTACTTTCACTTTTAATCTTAATTAGAGTTCTAATCGTATATATTATATATTACAGACGCTCCAAATATAAAGACATGCCTCTACAATTCCACATGAGAAGTAATGAAAGTACGAAATTTAAAATGAAAACATGTACTTTTACAAATACATTATTTAAAAGTTTTAATTTACCTCTAATTTCACTTTAAATTCTCCGACAACTGACAACTGGGATATTCGCAGTTTATAGTTTTCCATTGATAAATCATAGCCAATTACCGGAAGTCTATAGTTTAGTTTGTGATCGGAAATTCCGAAAGAGGAGTTTTCGAGTCATCAAATAGTAGAAATATCAAAGCATGTGGTCCATTTTTATTATAGTCTTTGGTCCTTAAAATGAGTTGAAGTCACGAATCGTGTTACAACTAGGTTAACCAATTAAAGCCCTGCCTCCCCGTGCATTCGGAATCGCATAAAGACTAGAGCGTCGGTCACGTGGCCCTAAAATGGAGCGGCGTTTCTCTAATAATAGGGTGCCCAGGCATTCCGTACGCACAATCAGCACCCACGCAGGCCCGGATTTAGAGACCCAGGGCCCCTAGGCAGTTGACATTTGGGGGCCCCCACCATCTCGAAGTTATTTTGGAAATTTAGCAAATTAAATGCACTAGTAAAGAACATATTTTTTTATGATTTTAATGAACATCAGAATAATACAGTCTATGTTACTATAAATACGTTATTCTTTAAAATTTATAGAATCATATAATACGACGAACTGTCTTCTGTGCAAAATTTTAAGAGCGAATGACGTATGCATAGACAATTGACTGCATTATTTCTGATTCTATGTAAATTACAATTGAGCCTGTTCTCTCCTATGTTAGATCTTAAGTAATTCTTTACTCTCTTTAGCGCTGAAAGCGACCGTTCTGCTGAGCAGTTTGACGCTACGTTTGGATAAATGTCCAAAACGCCTTTTCCGATAAGTATTTGTAAAGCTTCAGTGACGATAACTCCACAACTTCAGCATTCGACGTCAAATGAGCTTACAGGTGCAGACACTCGTTTTCCAAAGTCCTATTTAAATCCCCCGGATAAAAAGTTATAAGGTTTCTGGCTCCTTCATGGATGTCTTTAGATTCCAAACGATATAATTTCGTAAGAAAGTCAAACTTTTTACTTCTCCTCATAAGCAGTTCTGCGTCTCCGTAGTTCTGTAATTAGTCTGTTAATGACGTTAAAAATGGTAGCCTAAAACTCTGAATCTGTCCCTGCCAGAGAGTTTGGTCTCGTTTCCTTTTTCTTCGTCGAACTGGACATTACGCTTACGTTTCCTCTGCATGTCATATGCATAGCTATTTTCACCGTTTTTTTTCTATAACTTTCGACTTATAATGATCAAAGGTAGGCTACTGGGTTTCCTTAAGTGTTCTAAGTATGTTACATAAGACTGATACAGTTCAAAGATCGTACCCAGGTCGACGTTAACAGATTGGAGAGATTTGCTTACTTTGTTGAACATTTCCAAGATGTCATTCCAGAGAAGTGACAAAAAGCAAGTTTTCATCGAGTATAATGAATTCAGAAGACGTGAAGTCTCAGAGCGCTTAGATGGTTTTTCATTTGCCTCATTGGCAATAATCTGAAGAGCTGCCATGATCTCATGCCAGGAGCAACATAGACTTCCACAGGCGTCAGCTCGAGCAGACCATATTTGAGAAAGACTCTTCACGACTGTTGAATTTGACTTCAGTTTCGACAGCAAAATTACCCAACTGTGTTGATGCCGAAAAAAACTATACAATAACTGCAAAATACTGAAGAAAGATACAGCAGCTTGACAAGACTCGGCCGCACAGGATCCAACAAGATTCAGTGAGTGAGCCAAACAGGGAACGAAATCTATCAGAGGGTTCACTTGTTTTATTCTCGCTTGAAGACCAAAATATACGCCCGACATATTGCTAGCATTGTTGTAAGACTGCCCCCGGCAATCGGCGATATCCAAGTCGTGATTTTTCAATGTCTCTAGGACGACTGCGCGTGGCCTGGCAATGATATGCGTGGATACTGAAGACAAGAGAGAGGGGAAACGAAGAGGCCTATCTCTAGTTTTGTTGCTATAAGTTATATTATGAGCGCCGTGTTTTGGAAAAATGTAGTAAAAATATATATTATAATATTATTTTCGATAAAGCTTTTGATAAGGCAAGCAAGACTTTTGAGCTTATGTAAAGATTCCGCCACAGGGGCCCCTAGACTTAGGCACTTAGGCCTAGTCAGAAATCCGGGCCTGCATCCACGTAGCATAAAAGACATGCGGTTGTAAGACAACGGAACCGTCTTCACTGCTGTGCCTTCAGTTATCCAGGCTATCGATGGTTTGAAGTCATGACATGACCGACCCTCTCGTACGCAACTGGTGATTTCCGATTTGATCTTTAGGTGCAGAGGGTGAAGGTTACTCTCTAATGGTTACTGTGTCATTGAGGTTTTCCAGAGAAATAAGATTATTTAGCCAAGATTGGTATGTGGGACATTTGAGAATGACCGCAGAACAGTCCGTGAGTGGGAGAATAAACAGTGACTGGATAGCAAGGACTGGGACGCCCAATAGTTAGACTTCATATAGTGAATCTATGTATGCAATCTGCATATAATTACATAATAAAAATACATAATAGGCCTAAAACAATAATTACATTTACGGGAAATAAATCTTTGGAACAAACTATATGGTAGACTGGAGCAACTGACAGCCGCTGCGCTGTTCATCACATGTATTGCACTTGTTGCTTAAATCCTCCAACATACACTTGAGAACGAAGAAGAAAAAGAAGAAGAACAATCGAATTATGTATGATAAAATTGTTACTGTCTCCGTTATATTATATCCCTTTCTGTCTTCTTTTCTTTTAACAACGTTAGTGACATCAATGCTGTTACAGCTAATCTAACGAGGGATGACATTAGGAGTGATAATTGTACAGTTATATATCAGTACCATGGGAACATAAACCGGTACTCTGTTGATAACACCAGATGCTCGGGAACAGAGGTAAGTACAAGTTAAATGTTATTTATTTATTAGTCTTAAGTCTTTTTAATCTTAGTGCGTTTGACTGTTAATGTTAAAACAATATTATAAAATCGTTTTAATTTCGTTATAAGATTATATAGTTTTCTGTTTGCCTTATACAATGAGTGTCACAGCAAGTTTGGCGTGACACCGATACCTGGTTTGACGATGTGCGTGTGTCGCAAGTGACAACTGTCATATGCGTATGGCGTGTTAAAATATTTATCATATTTGCGTTAGAATTGTATCGATAACTCAATTATAGTTTTTATGAAATCCATATTTAATTATGGTGTCAGGGTTATTAGCGCAAGAATCGTACGTTAATTCAATTAGAGTTATGTATTATGACGCAGACATTTTGTGCGTACACTAATATGTGTTCTCATAGTCCCTACATCTTTCTAGTACGCTATTTGCCTTTGCATTCTGAAATATCAGGGGAAAATACAGTATGGCTGTTAAGAGTTAAACGCTTGGTTTGACTAAATGAGGTGCTTGGAAGGCCCACCGGGAGATGGGTAAAAGTCTTGGTGGTGGTGCGGGCCGCGGGCCAGACACAAAATATGCGCGCCCCTAATTTCAATTACTTGTTGGTCTAGGGATTGATGGCTAGATGGTGAAATCGGCCCTGACGCAAAGCCAGATATTTTTTGAATGTGCAAGTACCAATGGGAATCGAACACACTTTTCGGGTTCGTTTCTGTGGCGCTAGTGTTCGGGTTCGGTAGAAACATCCTTTGGGATTGGATCGGCGTTAAGTATTAATGTGGCTTGGATTCTAAAAAAATATTTGTTTAAGAAAACAAGAGTACAATAATTTTGTCTTGAATAATCGATAGACACCTGTATTTTAACCATGCCTTGAAAAAAAAGTATACACGTTTTTCAGCCCCCTTCTTCCTTTTCTATATTAAAACAAAAGTACTCGTTTAGTATTTTATTGGGTCTTCTATTCTTAATACTAAAAAAAATATTTCTGCCCTCAGTAGACTAGTGATGTGTCATTGGCCTCAGTAGGTTAGTGATCTTCTATGGCCTCAGTAGGTTAGTGATGTGTCTATGGCCTCAGTAGGATAGTGATGTGTCTATGGCCTCAGTAGGTTAGTGATGTGTCTATGGCCTCAGTAGGTTAGTGATGTGTATATGGCCTCAGTAGGTTAGTGATGTGTCTATGGCCTCAGTAGGTTAGTGATGTGTCTATGGCCTCAGTAAGTTAGTGATGTGTCTATGGCCCCAGTAAGCTTGTGATGTGTCAATGGCCTCAGTAGGTTAGTAATGTGTCTTTGGCCCCAGTAGACTAGTGATGTGTCTATGGCCTCAGTAGGTTAGTAATGTGTCTATGGCCTCAGTAGGCTAGTGATGTGTATATGGCCTCAGTAGGTTAGTAATGTGTCTATGGCCTCAGTAGGCTAGTGATGTGTATATGGCCTCAGTAGGTTAGTGATGTGTCTATGGCCCCAGTAAGCTAATGATGTGTCAATGGCCTCAGTAGGTTAGTAATGTGTATATGGCCTCAGTAGGCTAGTGATGTGTATTTGGCCTCAGTAGGTTAGTAATGTGTCTATGGCCTCAGTTGGCTAGTGATGTGTATATGGCCTCAGTAGGTTAGTAATGTGCCTTTGGCCCCAGTAGACTAGTGATGTGTCTATGGCCTCAGTAGGAAAGTAATGTGTCTATGGCCTCAGTAGGCTAGTGATGTGTATATGGCCTCAGTAGGCTAGTGATGTGTCTATCTAAAATTTACTTACAAACAACGTTGAAAACTAGGTCCTCAGTATCCGGGGGGCCTCCCGGGTCTCAGTGCTTAACCTACTTTATATTACTTATTTTAGCGCATAGTTTACAGCATCGAATACTATTAGACGCTCCTTTTACACAGAATATAGATGCGCCCTACGCTTATCTGTGGTTTGGTGTTTTTTCAGCATTCTGAATAATGTCATAAATTATTTTAAGTTAATATTTTTTCTAGTCAATGCAACGCATTACATACCCGGATGCCAGAAAGAAAGAGGGCTTTGCATGCCGTTGTTCTTGTCTATGGATTGGTCTTATCTTGAGAAAGTTTATTTTTTTTTACCTTTACCTCAAGACGTTAGTAAGCATTGACACAGTTGAATAACAATTTCGCTCATTCACTTTTGGTTTATAGTATGTTTAAAAAGAGTGTTTTTCTAAACGGTCATCTTCTTATCATATGTATAACATATACTTATAGGCTATATATATCGCGATCTGAAGGGCCAATATCACCTCACATTATCTAATACATTACAGACGCTCCTTCTATAAAGAAGATTATTGCGTCCTACGCTCATCCGTGGTTCGAGTCTAGTCATGCATTTTTATTAATGTTTTAAATGATGTTAAGTTACTGGTTTTCCTGGTTTGTTCAGGCAACCCATTCCATGCCCGAATGCCACTCGGGAAGAAAGAGTACTCATATGCATTTGTTCTTGGATAAGGGACAAGGAAAGTGTTTTTGTCTTTATGTTTATCTGAGCTTTGCAACAGGTTGTTATTGGGTTGTATTTCTAAATTAGAGTTTAATGCCTTATGTATTATTACTACTTTACTATTTGCCCTTCTGTCCTCTAGTGTTTCTAGGTTTAATGATTTGACTAATGGTGTTACTCATGTTAATTGGGAATATTCACTAGTTATGAAACTTGCAGCTCTTTTTTTGTATTCTAATTTTTTTATGTTTTCTATAGTTGATGGGTCCCATACAGGTGCTGCATATTCTAGTATAGGTCTAACTAATGTGAGATAGCATTTTAGTTTTATATTCTTATTACATTTGTAAAAGTTCCTTTTTATGAATCCTAATGTTTTGTTTGATTTTTTAATTACTTCATCAATATGAGGGTTCCAAGATAACTTGTCATTTATTATTACTCCTAGATACTTAGCATTGTTAGTTTGAGTTAGTTCTTTACCATGAATGAAGTAGTTAGCTATTATTTGTTTCTTTTTCTTGGATACCCTTATTAGTTGGCATTTTTCTGGGTGAAAAGACATACTCCAGTTTGATTCCCATTTTTGTAGTTCATCTAGTTTTTTTTAGAAGTTCACTATCTTTTCCTGTCTTTATTATTCTATAAATTATGCAATCATCAGCAAATAATCTTACTTTTGTTCCTGTGTTGATGCAGTTTGGCAGATCATTAATATAAATTAGAAATAGTAGGGGTCCTAGAACAGTTCCTTGTGGAACTCCTGAGTTACAGTTATTGGTGATGACTTAGAGCCATTTATTACCACAGTTTGTTCTCTGCCTATAAGAAAGTCCTGAATCCACTGATGTAATGGATCAGAGATGCCAAAATATTTTAGTTTTTTTAGTAGACTAGAATGATGAGCTTTATTGAATGCTTTGAAAAAAATCTAGTAATATAGCACATTTGACCGACTGATGCCCGATCTTTTCTTGATTTCGGACCTTGGCCGGCCAGTTCGCGAAATGGCCAGGGGCGATAGGCCAAAGTCCAATTAAGACGGTCGTGAGCAAATTTTGAGTGTTTGTATACAGTAATTATCACATTAGGCCTATAATGATTTTTATTTATAATAAATTACAAAATCAGTCAAATTAGTTTATGATCGTAATTATCAATCTTTAATTAAAATAAATTACAAAATCAGTCCTGTTCGTCTATTATAGTAAGGTTTCAATCTCTATCATCACTTGTTACAACAAGATAAACTTTTATGACATTTCTAATTACACAGCAGTTTGTTACTTTTACATTTACATCGATTTGTTGAGCACTTGGTGGTGCAATTGCATCGAGTGTATCCTTGGCCACCGGTCAGTGATTGTAAAGACGCTACGGTTCGTATTGATTTTTCTTCTGTGCCCACGGATGCCAATGTGAGCAGTTTCTCGTGCAAATGGAAAACTCACTTATGGAATACAGTTGTTTTGGAACACCATGTTCTATTCCTAGCTTGTAGAAAGCGCCCTCGACGTTCATGACGACTGCAATGTCCCTTCGTGGATCACCGCGACCTCTGTCAACATCAGGTATTCAGATGCGTACATTATCTCCAACTTTCACTGGCGGGAAGTTAGCATCTGAATGTTTTAGCATCTTGGCACCTTGAGTTTGCAAACTAGCATGAGCTGCTGACCTCTTGTTCATGATTTCTTGTTTACTATGACTTAGTGTCAATGGGGTATATTTTGTCTTGCCCATTATACAATGATTCCAGTCTCTTCGGATTATATATTAATATTATATTTAATAAAATGGTATTTTACCTTTGCTTTACTGCTATCTGACATCGACAGATAAATTCACAACACTTTCAATTTATAATTAAATGAAAGGAACACTCCTCTGCAGCATATTATATTTAATTCACATAAATCACAATTAACATTCCACATCATTGAAATAATATTACAAGTCCAAGAAATATGACAATTACTTCTGAGCCCATCCCAAATATAATTATACGTCTTTACGTTACAAGATTCTGCGGGAGACTAAAAATATCCGCGTGTTTGATCATGTGACCACTTCCGTTTTACCAAGCAAGATTCTATGTTTTATTCAAGACACAATTCTAGTTTTATTTATGTTTTATAACTCTTACTTGTCTTAATATTGCAATTGATTTACATGAGTCATTTCCCTTGCATAACATTACCCCCCTCTATAGGAAAATAATAATTCATTATTATTTTTATACAAAAAATGTTTACAATCATGAAATTAAAAAAATCTTAATCTTAATTAATGCATATAATATTTCATGTAATAATACATACAACAATTCATTCAATATATGTACAAACATCAACAAACAACAACAAAAAAAATTCATAGGTACAAAATAATCAAAAGACACAAAGAATGATATCTGTGTTTATATTGACAATTAGCCATAGACAATTATCTTTTTGTATTGTCTAATCAACTTCAGTAATACTGAGATAATTTATTGTATGTCAGTGATGTGTATAGATAAGTATTAGGCTAATTTCTTATCAAGGTTATCTAGACTATCTATCAGCAATATAAAATCTTATTGATTTCTATAGATTATGTTCTATTCTATGCTTAATTTTATTGGTTATACCCGATTTCTCTGCTAAAATTCCTTAGAATTTCACAGCATTTATTCAATGTTATTCTTGTGTGTTCTGATTTGCTAATATCATTGTCTGATTTATTATCAATTATTTTGCTTTTATTTTCTCTGTTATAGTTTCTTAGAATTGCACAGCATTTATTCAATGTTATTTTTGTATGTTCTGTTTTGCTAATATCATCTTCTGATTTATTTTCTATTATTTTGTTTTTATTTTGTGACTTAGTTTCAATTATTTGGTTTTCTTCATAAGCTCTTAAATTGTTTATGTGGACAATTTTTTCTTTATCATCTATGTTTATTTTGTAAGTTACATCAGATAACTTATGTACTATTTCAAAAGGACCTTTCCATTCCATAGTATTCCCAGTTCCAATTGGTAAATAAACAAGTACTTTATTACCAACTTCTAATTTTCTTATGTTCTTATGAACATTTTCTCTGTTTAAAGTTTTAGACTTTATTTCTTGATTCTTTTTGACAGCAAATTCATAAGCTGTTTTCATATGTTCTTCTGTTTTATTTATTAAGTCAAATGGTGACATTTTTATATCTTTAATGCCTAACAATTGTGACTTAAAATTATCCAATGGTCCATTGGGATTTTTACCAAGAACTAATTCAAATGGAGAAAAACTTGAACTTTCATGAATAGATTGTCTATAAGCAAACAGAATAGCAGGTAGGTAATCATCCCATTCAAATGGATGTTCCTCACACACTTTAGCTATCATCTGTTTTATTGTTTGGTTAGCTCTCTCAAGCATACCATTAGATTCTGGATGGTATATGGAACTAAAAATTTGTGTGATATTAAACATTTGAGTAAAAGCTTGAGTTAATTTTGCTTTGAATTGAGTTCCATTATCACTTAAAATGATCTTAGGAAATCCGAATCTACAAAAGATAGGTAACAACCCATTACATACTCTTTCAGCAGTTATTTCTCTTAAAGGTATAACTTCAATCCATCTACTGCCCATGTCTATTACAGTTAATGCAAACTTAGCTTTAGAAGTCTTAGTTTGTTTCATTGGACCAATTATGTCAACTGCAATTTTATAAAATGGCTTGTCTATTGTATCAGTCATTTGTAAAGGAGCTTTATGTTTGACATCCTTCTTATTGTGTTTCAGACATGTATTACAACTTTTGATAAAAGTTTTTAAATCTTTTTCTAATTTTGGCCACCAAAAATTGTTTTTAACTTTACAGCATGTTTTCCTAGTACTTAAATGACCTGATAAAGAATTGTTGTGATAAATTTGCATAACTTTTAAGGTTAGTGATTTAGGTATAACAATTTGTGTTACATCTAATTTGTTATCTATTCTACAAAGAATACCATTTATTAGTTTCATGTTTTTGTTTTAGAATGACCCTTGTCAATCTCTGATACTATTTTAACTATGTACTGATCCTCTTTTTGTTCTCTTTTTAGAGTTTGCTCATCAAAAGGCATGTTAACTAAATTGATGTTTTCACTTTTATTCATATGAATTTCCTTTTTATGAGGACTATCAATGTATGATAATATTTCAGTCTTCATTTTAGTAAAATCAGTTATTTGCTTTTTAGCAATGTTAAATATTTGTTTTATGACCTTCTAGATGTTTACACAGTGAAATAGCATGTAATTGTTTTGGTACTTTATTTATTTCACATTGATCTTCAAATTTGTTCACATATTGTTCTAGTTTTTCTGTACCATTCCATTTGTGAATGAGATTATCCTTTTCATTGTTTATGGATATGTCTATGTTTGCTGTCTCATGGAGAATATTACTTTCTGATTTTCCTAGTGTTTATAAAAAATTGAAAGTTTGTAGAGCAGGGTAAAATTCCTGTTCTGGTAAATCTACTAACTTTTCATTTTGTAACAAAATAGGTTTCAAATTTAATTCAGTGGATTTTCGATCCATTCATTTCTGAAATATGTCAAAACTATTGTTTTGTTTGACATTAAAAGCATTATCAATTTTAAGAGGGGCAACACAGTTTTTTAATATAGCAGCCTCTTTTTCGCCTGTAAGTCAATGAGAATCAATTTCTATGATAGTGACAGGACAATTTACAGTAGAACCATTTCATAATCTTATAGTGTCTACTCTTATGATATTTGTAGGTTTCTGATTGGGAATTATACTCTCATCAACACATATTATGGAGCTACCAGTGTCCCTAAAACAATAAATACCCTTTCCTTCTACATAAGCAAGAAATAATATTAATTGACCTCTGTTTTCAAAGATTACATTATTTGTTTTAGATGTGGAATTATTTGTATTCCCTTTATTCCTTTTATTTTGAAAATTGATTTAAGTCTATGTTGATCACTAGGGAAATTTTGCCTTCCAAAATTTTGATTTGGAGTATTGTGGTTGGAAAAATTTTGATTTGGAAAATTTCTGTTATCAAAATTGGAAAAATGTTGATTTGGAAAATGTCTGTTATCAACATTTGATCTATTGAAGTTTGAATTGAAATTCCTACTTCTTGCATTGTTATTTCTATAACAATTTTCTGATGAATGGTTAGTTCTATTACAAAAAGTACATCTGTAATTATTTGATTTTGGTTGATTACCATATTTTTTTCTTTTTACAAACTGATTATTATGTCTTGATCTAGGAGGTGAATAACTCTTTCTTCTATTTTGCATTGTATTTAATGTTTGATTTTGTTTAGTAAGTTCAACATTGGGGTGACTATCTTTAAAATTTGAGATAGCATCTATCAAATTTTCAACAGTTTTTACTTTTCTTTCCATTATGTGAGTAAACAATGGTTCAGAAGCTTGTTCTAATACTTTATCAACAACCATGATTTGTATAATTTCATTAGGATTTTCGGTATCTATTTTTATTAAGTCTAACCATGTTAGTAAAAATGTTTTCACTTCAGACACAAAAGCTCTAGGTTCTATTTTATCAGTCAAGATAAAATTATGAAATTTTTGTCTATAGTAATCTTCTGAGTGGATAAAGAATTTAATTAACTGTTCTTTAATAATGGCATAGTCAGTTATTTCTTTATCAATATGAGCAAGAGCTTCTCTACCCTTATCTTTTAATTGTGGGATAAGGTGAGTGTAATATTCCGAAACAGGGATCCCATACCCTTTACAAGTTGCTTTAAAGAGATTTAGAAAATCTACTATTTTTTCTTTGCCATCAAAAGGAGGCATTTTGAATCTAACACTATGTTTACTTTTTTCATTATTTGTTTGCTCAACTTTATTACTTTGTAATTTAGCTAATTCTAATTCATGGTCTAATTTTAACTGAGTTTCTTTAAAATCTTTTTCTTTCTTTAATTCTTTTTCTTTTAATTGATTATCTAGTTCTTTTAATTCTTTTTCTTTATTTAATTCTAGTTCTCTTTGTTTAATTTCATGAGCCCTTAACTCTGCACGTTCATCTCTTTCTCTATCTGCTAATTCCTTTTTTAATTGATTAACTTTATTTTCAACAAATTCTTGATATTCCTTTTTATCTGTAATATCATTTTTGTGTGCTAATAGTTCAGCTTCCTCATAAAATAATTTTAACTTTTGAATCCATTGTTATTTATTATGTCAAAATTTATGACCTTATAGTATAGCACAATTTTATAAAGTAATATTAGCACAATTTTATTATACTATGCTACAGCAATACATTTCAATAGAATGACAAAGTATACTAGCTACAGCAAAACTTGTATGCACTTTCTATTATGACTTGTTTTATCTTATTATTATTAGACAGTATGCAACTATTATTGTCAGCAATTGCAATACACAATATTTTATCACCAATGGTAGTACACAATATTATTATCATCAATGGCAGTACACAATAATTAGAATAATGTTATTATCAGTCAGTATTGTACTATTATTTATAGCAACTGTAATCTTAAATAATATTATTAGACAGCATTGTACTATTATCTATAGCAACTGCAATGTAAAATAATACTATTATATGAGCACTTCAAAGCACAATATTATTTTTAGTGACTTCACTTGTTATTGTCAATATACCAGAATTACATGTATTTGACCATTATATAAATCATATAGGTATACCATTGATTTCTATTATTATATTGGTAAACAATTTTACTATTATTGTAATTGTTTTACCATAGACAATTATGCCCAGAAATTATATTGATTATCTTGAAACTAGCAATATCAATTATGTTTGAAAAACAAACAAAAAAAAACACGTTATTTAAAGTAAAAATGAATAAAACACAACACAATATTAATTAAACACACAAATGCTGCATGGACAACAATGATAGAGGAAATTTTGACAAAAGATCACAACATGTATAACATTGTCAACACCACAGTAATTTTACTTCAATAATTCTCAACCAAAACAAACAAAGTCAAGACAACTAACAGAAATAAACCCAAGCAAAGTATCATTTAACATTAATCTCTTTTAAAGAAACAGAACTAGATTATAGACAGAGTAAGATTAGAAAATAGAGATCAATGTCAAACTACCACCACTAAGCCCCTAGTACATATAAATATATATACATATATAGTAATACAAAATATGAACATGTATAGTAATGAGAATTAGAATTAATTAGGCAAGAAATGAGAAGAATGAGAATTAATTAGAATAATCTGAGCTTCATTAAAATTTTTAAGACTAACTAATAATCCAATGAATTCACATATTCCAGTATTGTATGAAATCACATAAATTCCAATGTAAAATCCAGAGTGGGTGATGTCAGGAGAAACTTAATTAATATGCTAATAATCCAATGAATGTTTATATTGTTAATTTGGACAGTTCTAATAATTTTCCAATTCAGTATAGTGTAATCCAAGTTCAGAAATAATTAATAGCACAAGAAAAAATGTATACCACTTGTAGCGTGGCGGGCACTCTACGTGGTTATTTGGCTCGTGTAGAAGCTGATTATTACTATGTCACAGTGAAGTTTGGGCCTTAGAATTATTTATATTTTAGTCCGTTATCCCGCTTGGCTGGCGGGTGCTGTAAGCCTATTGAATAGAGCATAGGTTCTCAACGCGGGCGATATCGCCCCCCGGGGGGCGGTGAGAAGCTTTAGGGGGGCGCTGACGTTCCCGGGGGCGATTGGTGGGCGATGAAGGGCAAGTGGGCGGTACAAACGTACCTGAAATATTTTAACACCTCAGCTATTTGAATCGATTAGTTTTTGGAGGATGAAATTTGATGTAAACGCAAGTGCTGGTAAATATCTGATATCCCCCAACAGTATGCCCACATATTATTATATTTAATAAGAAATAGGTATCGCAGTGACTTTTCGATGAAGTAGGGGTCAGTATTTGGCAAATATAGTATGCGGCCGGCTGGTCCTGTGGTTGGTTCACAGGACTGTTAACCTTGCTGACCGATCACTGTCGCCCTAAGATCTGCTAATATTAATGATATTTTGATCTCTAATTAACCGAGATGTCCTTAATGTGGTTTAAAAAGTCAATGCGAAATACCAATATTATTAAGCGGTATAAATAAGTAAAATCATACAAACTGGGTAGTTATTGCAATGCTTGAAAATATACATATAAATTCTTTAGTCATATAATATTTATATAATTTTCAAATACTTTTTACAGTTTGATCATTTCAAGTTATAAATTGTAAGCCATTTATTTTTTATAAAAGAAAGAAAAAACAAAAATATTAGATCAAATAAAACGAGCTAATTATCTCCCTTTAACTAAAAAAATGTTTCCACATTTGATTCAATATTGCTGCCGAACAAGTTCTGTTTTGTAATATAACAAATATTACTGATGATTAGACCTAGGGCTTTTGCAACCAAAATTGAAACAAAAATATACAAATAGCTAGCAACACACCAGGCAAAGGATTTGCATTAATATTGATTTATTTAAACCTTTTGTTAAGGCATATTTTTGAAAAAGTCTAGTCCGCCTAAAAAAAAAAGCGGAAACTAAAGGCCAGATTGGCGGAAGGGGGGGGGGCGGTGAGCGGAAAAAATATTGTAAAAGGGGGCGGTGAGCCGAAAAAGGTTGAGAACCTATGGAATAGAGTAATTTCTATTACTATATGACACGAGTGCTAATATATGAGCAGACACAAGAACAATGATTGATTCAATGCTGGGATGAATTTCAAATACTGTTTATTTAGGCAAAGCGATAGATGGCAGAATTTAATCCACAACACAAATTTACAGTGTAACAGTATATATTTGGATCGACCGAAGACAGGACTGGTGCGTTCCGTGTCTAAGGCCCCAATACCCGTTTTCTCATTTCTATCCGAAACCAAGAAGTGCCCTCTGTGGGGGTAGGGGAAATGGGGAGAGGGGAAGAGAGGGCGGTCGAAGGGGGGATACAAAAGCTCTTTGATACCCTACATCCCCGACGAGGGCTGTTGCGTATGTGTCAGTTTACGGGAGAAGAGTTTGGGGGAGGGGATTTTCCCTGGCCACCTGGGCCGACTGTTATAGATTTCGCGTGTAGACGCAATTTGCTTATCTTGACCAGTGGTCATTAGCCGAGAGGGGGATCAAAGGGAGGGCTTGGCGAGGGTGGGGTGGTTTAGACTGTACATACAAGGGGGTTGACGACGGTGGGGGGGAGTGTTTAGACTGTACATACAAGGGGAGTGTAAGCATCTTAAATATATACAAGGGCAGATAACTAAGCTTGTATAATAATATAAGAAATATATATATATATTGATCATATTGATGCATGTACAACAGTTATAGAAGAGAGTAAGTACATTCATATACAAAATAAAGATACAAGATACAAATACAGTCACACATTCTTCATTCATTGGTGAGCACCGCAATGAGCCAGGATTAATTGTAGTTTATTGGTTGGAGCCATAGTGAATAAGTGCCATGGCACCAGACTGAGCGGTTGGCGCTTCTAGTGAGTTTACCACACCACTATTAATGTCAAAAGTTTTTGGTACACACATTAATTATTTAAATTTAAAGTTAAAATTTAGATTTGGTAAGCACATCAATTTGGGCTGATCAGATTCAATGTAGACTTGAACATTGTTTCTAGGTTACAATGTCACACCAGGCTTCAATATGTATAGTACATGTCACATCAGGTTTCAATATATAGTGTATATAGGCTTCAGTGTAGACACAGTGTAGACAGCATGAGGTAAGGTAGAAATTAATTTGTTAGCGTTGCAAAGTTCAGTGAGCTACCAAATTGAATGAATTGAAGAATAATTTCGATTTAATTAAATAATTTGCTAAAATCACACTTGAAATGTACAGTTTTCTTTTCAGAAAATCGAAAGTTAATTATAAAAACAGGATGATTTCATTTGTCAACAGGTAGTTCTTCCGGTTGAAAAATATTGACCTCGTAGCAGTCAATCTATTCGATTTGATTTTTCTATCGAATTTTATTAAAATGTCAATTTAGTCATCGGTGAATATTTTATACATTTTCTGAGAGCTGATATGTTGCTCAATCAGTATTATAATAGTTCAATCTTGAATTGTGATTATAAATGTAAAATTATGGACTCAGACTTCAGTTTTGAAATTTTCAAAAACTGGTACACACACATATTATGACATGTGGTTTTTTACAATGTATAATTTTGACTTCTTGAAGATTTCATTTTAGCTTTCGAACCGCTTTGCTATCATAGATGTTAGCACCGTTCTGCCACCAAAGTTGTTAATGGGGTATATTTTGTCTTGCCCATTATACAATGATTCCAGTCTCTTCGGATTATATATTATATTATATTGAATAAAATGGTATTTTACCTTTGCTTTACTGCTATCTGACATATACAGATAAATTCACAACACTTTCAATTTATAATTAAATGAAAGGAACACTCCTCTGCAGCATATTCTAAACCACTAATTATAGGCAGTGTTTATAGACCACCAAACTCAACATCAGAGTACATGACTGATCTATGTAATCAGATGACAAGTATTGAAGCTAAATATAAAAATGCTATAATTTGGATAATGGCAGACTTCAACCTCCCTGATATAAATTGGAATAGCTACTCTATAGAAAAACACCAAAACATAAAAGAAATAAATGAAATGTTTATCAATACCATCCAAAATCTAAACTTAAATCAAATTAATAAAAAACCAACAAGAAACCATAATATACTAGATTTATTCTTAACTAACAGACCAGGACTAGTAGTAGATTAGGAAATAATTCCTGGACTTTCAGATCATGATATTGTCAGAGTAAATAACAAAATAAAAACCCAAATAAACAAGAAACCTAAAAGAATAATTTACCTCTGGAATAAATGTAACACAACAGAACTACATCAAGCAGCAATAAAATTCCAAACCAATTTTCTTACTAAATACAATATAAATAGTCCAGTTGAAGACATTTGGCAATTCATAAAAACCAACTTAAAAGCAATAATGGCTGAATCTGTGCCAACAAAACAAACATCAAATAAAATTAACAAATGTTGGTTTAACACTAAACTAAAGAAACTGTGTAAACAAAAAGAAAATCTATTCAAAAAGTTTAAGGCAACTAATTCAATTAGACTACATAAAAAATACCTAAAAATTAAACATTTAACTCAGAAACTAAGCAGACAGCTGCAAAATGAATATGTAAACAATGTAATTTCTAAAGATAATAATAAAAACTTATGGTCCTACATTAAATCAAGAAAAATGGACACTAGAGGCATAGCTCCACTAAAAGGCCAAAACAATGAAACTTATAATGATAATGAAACCAAAGCTAATATCCTTAACACACACTTTGCATCATCTTTTTCAAATCCAGGTGACAAAGAAATCTTCATAAATTTAAACAAACTAGAAGAGATAGGACATATAAATGTAGATGAAAAAGGCATTTAACAACTCCTAACCAACTTAAAAGCAAACAAAGCTTCTGGTCCAGATGAAATACCAGCAAGACTGCTTAAAGAACTAACCAATGAAATATCTACAATCTTTAAAATACTTTTTCAGGCCTCTCTAAACCAGGGCAAAGTGCCCAGTGATTGAAAATTAGCTAATGTAACCCCCCTTTTCAAAAAAGGAGATAAATCTGACCCCGGTAATTATAGAGTTGTTTCTCTAACCAGCATAACATGTAAATTACTTGAACATATTATATATAGTAGTATAGTAAATCATCTAGACAAACATAATGCACTGTGCCCACACCAAAATGGCTTGAGGCAAAATAGATCATGTGAGACTCAATTAATAGGCCTAATAGATGACTTGTCAAAGGGATTAGATAATAACAACCAAATTGATGCTATATTACTAGATTTTTAAAAAGCATTTGATAAAGTTCATCATTCTAGTCTACTAAAAAAACTTAAATATTTTGGCATATCTGGTCCCTTACATCAGTGGATTCAGGACTTTCTTATAGGCAGAGAACAAACAGTGATAATAAATGGCTCTAAGTCATCACCAATAACTGTAAACTCAGGAGTTCCACAAGGAACTGTTCTAGGACCCCTACTATTTCTAATTTATATTAATGATCTGCCAAATTGCATCAACACAGGAACAAAAGTAAGATTATTTGCCGATGATTGCATAATTTATAGAATAATAAAGACAGGAAAAGATAGTGAACTCCTACAAAAAGACCTAGATGAACTACAAAAATGGGAATCAAACTGTAGTATGTCTTTTCACCCAGAAAAATGCCAACTAATAAGGGTATCCAAGAAAAAGAAACAAATAATAGCAAACTACTTCATTCATGGTAAAGAACTAACTCAAACTAACAATGCTAAGTATCTAAGAGTAATAATAAATGATAAGTTATCTTGGAACCCTCATATTGATGAAGTAATAAAAAAATCAAACAAACTTTAGGATTCATAAAAAGGAACTTTTACAAATGTAATAAGAACATAAAACTAAAATGCTATCTTACATTAGTTAGGCCTATACTAGAATATGCAGCATCTGTATTGGAACCATCAACTAAAGAAAACATTAAAAAATTAGAACAAATTCAAAAAAGAGCTGCAAGGTTCATAACTAGCGAATATTCCCAATTAACAAGAGTAACACCATTAGTCAAATCATTAAACCTAGAAACACTAGAAGACAGAAGGGCAAAGAGTAAAGTAGTAATAATACATAAGGCATTAAACTCTAATTTAGAAATACAACACAATAACAACCTGTTGCAAATCTCAGATAAACATAAAGATAGAAACACTTTCCTTGTCCCTTATGCGAGAACAAATGCATATAAGTACTCTTTCTTCCCGAGTGGCATTCGGGCATGGAATGGGTTGCCTGAACAAACCAGGAAAACCAGTAACTTAACATCATTTAAAACATTAATAAAAATGCAAGACTAGACTCGGACCACGGATGAGCGTCGGACGCAATAATCTTCTTTATAGAAGGTGCGTCTGTAATGTATAAGATAAGATAAGATATTATATTTAATTCACATAAATCACAATTAACATTTCACATCAATGAAATAATATTACAAGTCCAAGAAATATGACAATTACTTCTGAGTCCATCCCAAATATAATTATACGTCTTTACGTTACAAGATTCTGCGGGAGACTAAAAATATCCGTGTTTTTGATCATGTGACCACTTCCGTTTTACCAAGCGAGATTTTATGTTTTTTTTAAGACACGATTCTAGTTTTATTTATGTTGTATAACTCTTACTTGTCTTAATATTACAATTGATTTACATGAGTCATTTCCCTTGCATAACACTTAGTATGTGAGTAATTTTCCCTCCGTACCCTTCGTCTTCCATCCCTTTGTCCAAACATTTTGGACGCTTATGGCTTCGAGGGTCCGTCAATGGGGTGGGCTGGGAGGCAGTTTTCCCGGTCGTCGGTGTGGGTCACGAGATCAATGTTGGCCCTGTCCTGTGGCCCTGTCCTGTACAGTATTGACACTCCCTCTCTATCTATTATCATAAAATCAAACACGCTCTTAGTCATTGCGACTGGCGGCCCCACCCATGTTTATACAACACATGAAACTAGACCGCGCGGACAATGGCTAC
Organism: Anisus vortex; assembly: GCA_949126835.1. NCBI lineage: Eukaryota > Metazoa > Mollusca > Gastropoda > Planorbidae > Anisus > Anisus vortex. Next base: position 18,274,135 of record OX421501.1, on the reverse strand, counting down.
ATAAAAATACGGTCGCTCCTGCCTTACCACCTTTGTGGCTTATCAAAAGTCTATCCTTGACTCTCATACACCATCCAGTCAATTTATGACGCAAATGTTGTTTTTATCCAGGTAGATAGTTTACTAAATCGTGTGATAATTAATTTCCTTGATAATTAGTGACCACTTCGGCAGGACTTTCTCTGAAAAGCAGCAGATGAACAGAAAATAATCGTCACAGCGTACGTCGTTGCTACCATATGCAAGCCGCCATCACACCCGTGCCGCCTACCGAACATTCTTGCATCAGCACATCGAACATTGGCCAGGGATTTCCGGACACTTCGCAAAGTGGCCTGCCAAAGTAGCGTAAACACTGGCAATTTCCAGCACATCGGACATTGGCCAAGCGCCTCGGCCAAAGGGCGAAGTGGCCGGCCAGTTCGCAATCTGGCTGCACTTCGGGCTTTGGCCATAACATATACATATAAAAAAAACGTTTATGGTTTCCTACGCTTATCCGTGCTCTGAGTCTAGTCTTGCACTTTTATTAGTGTTTTAAATTACTTTAAGTTACTGGTTTTCTTCATGGTTTGTTCAGGCAACCCATTCCATTTGTTCTCGAATAGCCTAAGTGATAGGGAAGATTTTGATTCTCTGAGCATTATAATAGATTTTGTTATTGTATTGTATTTCTAATTTAGAATATAATTATACTTTATGTATTATTACTACTTTACTCTTTGTCCTTCTGTCCTCTAGTTTTCTAGATTTAGTGATTGAACTATTGGTGTTGCTCTTGGCAGTTGTGAATATTTGCTAGTTGTAAACATTACACGATTAAATGAAGAGTTTGCCCCAAAACGTAAATTGTGCTAATTTATTAAACTAGAATAACATTTCACACCATGGCAATAGAACTTTCTGCACCAAAACTTACATAAATACCCATAAAATACGATATATTTTGTCAGCAATCTAGTCGACAAATAGACAAAGAACATTGTTAAGCCGGCTAGTGGATGTTTAAATTTCGCTAATAAAATATACCGTTATTTGCCGTAGGACAAAACTAATGATTTCATGCGTTTAGCGTGTAATTCCATGACACTACACGTGTTGCATTAACTTGAGTTATTTAATTGGTGTCTACCCATTTTACATCAAAATTAGTTACATTACCAGTCTGTGTCTAGCAATGTTACATCACCACTAGTTACTTCATCAATATCTACCTTGTAACATCACCTTAATTTATTTTACCTGGTTCCACACCAAGTAACATCACCTTAATTTATTTCACTTGTGTCAAGTGCCAACGCATGTTATATTTCTACACACAAACAATGTGATTCCATAGTATCACAAAAAAAAAAAACATGATTGTTACCGGTATGATTTATTCGTAAAATAAATGTTAGAAAATGTTTTTCTCAATAGGGCTTGTTTCAATTGATTTATTTGTTATCTGTCATCAATATTTTTCTTTTTATGCATGGTCTGTGCTTCCTATTACCTTATTCTAGATATTAAATGCATAAAAAAAAATAATTTTTACTAAGTTTTTATTCCATAAATTTTTAATTAGCTACTTATGACGAAAAGTCAAAGTCACCCCATTTATACACTTTTCAGATGTTAATATATTTTGTTTGTTTTAATGAAATTTGATTTCATATAATATAGTCTTTTCTTGGTTATAATAACTATTATAAACTACAAGTTGTTTAATAGTGTTTTCATAAGAGTATGTGGTGAATTAAATAAGTGACTGTAAATGCTTATATTTCATATTGTAGCGTTTTAGGGTCCATAAGCATCATAACATTTTGTATTTAATTTTCACCACAGTTCACCCGATTCCTCACTTATAATAAACCTGCAAGTCAGTCTTGAAATTACGAAGAGAACAATCTTGTTCTTATTTCCTTCTATATTTATTAAATTAACACTAACACATAGATAATAATAATATACTTTGATTTACACATCTGTGTTCATATAACAACTTCTTTCTTCCATTGTCTCTACTCTCTTGTATTCACCGTCTTGTATATCACTTCTTGTAAATATCACTCCTTGTATTCTAACTTCTTGTCAATATCACTCCTTGTATTCTAACTTCTTGTCAATATCACTCCTTGTATTCTATCTTCTTGTCAATATCACTCCTTGTATTCTAACTTCTTGTCAATATCACACCTTGTATTCTATAACTTCTTGTCAATATCACTCCTTGTATTCTAACTTCTTGTCAATATCACTCCTTGTATTCTAAATTCTTGTCAAAATCACTCCTTGTATTCTAACTTCTTGTCAATATCACTCCTTGTATTCTAACTTCTTGTCAATATCACTCCTTGTATTCTAACTTCTTGTCAATATCACTCCTTGTATTCTAACTTCTTGTCAATATCACACCTTGTATTCTATAACTTCTTGTCAATATCACTCCTTGTATTCTAACTTCTTGTCAATATCACTCCTTGTATTCTAACTTCTTGTCAATATCACTCCTTGTATTCTAACTTCTTGTAAATATCACTCCTTGTATTCTAACTTCTTGTCAATATCACACCTTGTATTCTATAACTTCTTGTCAATATCACTCCTTGTATTCTAACTTCTTGTCAATATCACTCCTTGTATTCTAAATTCTTGTCAAAATCACTCCTTGTATTCTAACTTCTTGTCAATATCACTCCTTGTATTCTAACTTCTTGTCAATATCACTCCTTGTATTCTAACTTCTTGTCAATATCACTCCTTGTATTCTAACTTCTTGTAAATATCACTCCTTGTATTCTAACTTCTTGTCAATATCACACCTTGTATTCTATAACTTCATGTCAATATCACTCCTTGTATTCTAACTTCTTGTCAATATCACTCCTTGTATTCTAAATTCTTGTCAAAATCACTCCTTGTATTCTAACTTCTTGTCAATATCACTCCTTGTATTCTAACTTCTTGTCAATATCACTCCTTGTATTCTAGCTTCTTGTCAATATCACACCTTGTATTCTAACTTCTTGTCAATATCACTCCTTGTATTCTAACTTCTTGTCAATATCACTCCTTGTATTCTAACTTCTTGTCAATATCACTCCTTGTATTCTGACTTCTTGTCAATATCACTCCTTGTATTCTAACTTCTTGTCAATATCACTCCTTGTATTCTAACTTCTAGTCAATATCACTCCTTGTATTCTAACTTCTTGTCAATATCACTCCTTGTATTCTAACTTCTTGTCAATATCACTCCTTGTATTCTAACTTCTTGTCAATATCACTCCTTGTATTCTAACTTCTTGTCAATATCACTCCTTGTATTCTAACATCTTGTAAATATCACTCCTTGTATTCTAACTTCTTGTCAATATCACTCCTTGTATTCTAACTTCTTGTCAATATCACACCTTGTATTCTATAACTTCTTGTCAATATCACTCCTTGTATTCTAACTTCTTGTCAATATCACTCCTTGTATTCTAACTTCTTGTCAATATCACTCCTTGTATTCTAACTTCTTGTCAATATCACTCCTTGTATTCTAACTTCTTGTAAATATCACTCCTTGTATTCTAACTTCTTGTAAATATCACTCCTTGTATTCTAACTTCTTGTCAATATCACTCCTTGTATTCTAACTTCTTGTAAATATCACTCACGTCACATCCGCACCGCACAACACTCCTAATTTTCACACCAAACACTTCCACTCTATATTCTCATTCAAATCAATACTTCACAGTCACAACTCTTATAAGTTGAAAACATGGCAAAGTCGACCCATGTTACGATATCTACCTATTTAATTAACATTACCTTAATTTATTTCACCGGTGTCAATGCATGTCACATCACCTTTAGTTACTTCACCGGTGCCAGCGCATGTTACATTACCTTTAGTTACTTCACCGGTGCCAGCGCATGATACATCACCTTTAGTTACTTCACCGGTGCCAGCGCATGATACATCACCTTTAGTTACTTCACCGGTGCCAGCGCATGATACATTACCTTAATTTATTTCACCGGTGCCAATGAATGATACCTCACGTTTAGTTACTTCATCGGTGCCAACGCATGTTACATCACCTTAATTTATTTTCAACTGTGCCAACGTATGTAACGTCACATTTAGTTTACTACTGTCTACCGCTGTAAACCTTTAGGTCTGCTACAATTGTCTTCATATGTTAAATCACTTCTTGTGAAGCCACTTTGTGTGTAGCCATACTACATTAATTTTGAGTAAATGTAATACGTGATACATTTGATTTGAACAGGAATATCTAAAAGTTTATACTTTCGACTGTTACTATATGAATTTTGGAGGACCAGGAGAAATTGCCATCTTTGGTAGGAAGCAAAGGTTAGTTTCTATATGTGATGGTGTTTGTGTATCTTTAATTAACATGAATTATTAAATTTCATTTAATTGGCTCGTTTTAAAGAAAACATAATTAAGAAATTTAAAAATTAGGCAACTTGTAGTTATTAACAACTCTCTCTCTCCCTATCTATCTATCTATCTATATCTCAGTCCTCTCCGTGCCAGCTGGCGCTTGAGGCGAAAGCCAAAGATCTCCATTTATCTCGTTCTATTGCAGCTCTATGTGATGTCTCCAAGTTCAGACCTGAAGCCTTTAAGTCCCTTTCCGCCGTCCTTCTCCATGTTTCCTTTGGTCTGCCTTTCGACCTTTTTCCCTGGGGGGAGCCACCTTAGGGCTATCATGGGGCGGGAGCCAGCTGACATTCTGTAGACATGTCCCATCCATCTCCATCTCCTTGCCAATGCTCTCTTCTAATGGGACTACTCCTGTTTTTTCTCGAAGATCCTCATTTGATATCTGTTTAGTTATTAACAAATAATAAACAAATTGAAACTTCGACAGTAGCGTAAATAACCACAACATTTCGCTCAATACACATGCACATGCAAAATTTATAAATCATAAGTTCACATAAAAATACAGATCTACTTTCCCATAAGGAATTTGCAATCACGTGACAAAAAGCGCGTGTTTTTCGTTTACCTTGTGTAGTGGTGTACACAATGGCCGATGTATCAATAAAGTTTCGTATAGGCTCGAGCTTGTTTTTATTTATGTTTTGTGTTTAAAAGATATATTTTTTTTTTAAATGACATCCACATATTTCAATACATTGTCGGCTGATGAAAAGTCAAGGTATGATCGTAGCCTTAGACTTTAGACCCTTGGTTCTTGCTGTCCTACTTAGCCATTAGCCTAGCCTACGAAACATTAAAAGTGTAGGCCTATGAAGTAGTGAAATTGAAAGTGTAAATAGGTCTAGCCGGCCCTAGCCTAATCACATTAATCAATTAATCTGCAGTATTTAACTTTTAAAATAGGGGAATACATGCCGAACGATTAGGCCTACAATTATTCGCAATGACATCAATAATTATAATATCAATAAAATCAATTCAATTGCAACACTTACCGGTCGGATATGAAGATGATAAAATGGGCGTAAAATGTTGAAAATCGTTGAAAAAATACCATGTCAGGCTTTCACTTGGACTAGGAAGATGATCTACGACTATTTACCTCCTTATTTGTGAGTAGGATAGCCAATATTCAGATGTGAATTTGGCATGATAAAGAACAACTTCACCACTATTGTTCCTCAAGTGGCTTTTATTTACAAAATGACGTCACCAAAAAACTGCTCCGCCTATTGCAAAAGCTCTATAATAGCCTAATTTGACTTAGAGATAAATTATGTCACAAAATAACAATGTTCTGCACTAGATTACCACAACAACAGAAATCAATAGGCCTAATATTAACTTAAAGCATCGCTATCTAACACTCACTAAACCTCTGTCTTTTACTTACTCCGATATTTATACTGAGAAGTAAAAAGCCGTTTAGATATAAACGACTGGAAAATATAAGATAAGATTACTTTATTAATAATAAAAAAATGGAAATTTGACTTGATTAGGCCTACATATTATAATTTCCGTCTTTCAGCATACTTAAAACAATATTAAAGAACCATTTGTACTCAAGCACAATAGACATTTGCGCTCACTATCATACCATTTATCATACAAGAAATCATCATTTAGGAGACAGCTATTGTATTTTCTGGCTAACTGATGATTCTTTTGAATTGTGGAACAAAAGAGTTCCTAAATCTCACTGTGCTGTTCTTGCCCATATTGAAAGAAGCCGACCACTTCCCACTTCGACAAGATATGATGTAACTATCGTGAAGCGGGTTTACGTGATCTTGAATGATTTTATCAATCATAGACAGGCCTCTTGAGTTGAATAGATCTCCGAGAGATGGTAATTGTGTCTGTGTAGTACGAGAGGCTTTGTTTATTAGGCGGTCTATCCGGTGTTTGCTCAGTGTGGTGGCATTATAACTTATAACAACAACACGGAAATGTATAGGCCTACATACACTCCAAGAATGTTTTCGCCACTCTTTTAGAAATAGTTAGTTAGAAAGTAGAAAAAAAAGGCATATGTTTGGATCGTTTTTGTAGGAAGAGCTCAGAAGAAAGATACACATGCCGACCAGAGCCTTCACAAGCCGATGTGGCTCCCCAGGGCAAAAGTTTCAGTGATGCCCCTTTTGCATACTGTAATAGCTTTTGTTTAGTGCTGAACCTATATTTTTAGTCATTTAGACTATATTTGCCCCCCCCCTAAAAGTGTCGCCCCCGGGCATATGCCCAGTAGCATAGCCAGGGGGGAGCAGTGGAAGCGGCCGCTCCCCCTACGACCATTTTCGAAAAAAAGGGCCTTTTCGGAAAAATAATTTAATAATTTTAACTAGCCATGAAGCACATTTTATACTGTTTCTAATATTTTTTTAAAAAATTGATATTGCATTTCAACAATTTAATTTTTTACAATATGATTAATGAGCCTTGTTAGATCTAGTTAATTTTAGTTTAATTTAATATGACACGAAGTGAAGGTCACACTCTAGTGCAGGGGTCGGCAACGTTTTGCTAATGGTTTGCCAAGCTAGGATTTCTAAATCATTCAGCGTGCCAACAGCCAAAAAGTCAACCTGCTCTATTATATTTATTTTCTTATAAGACAAGTAGGTAATTTAAATCTGTAGTTAGACAAAGGCCAAATGCAATTGAACTAGGGGAACCTGGGCTAAAACGAGATACTTAAGGGAAAAAACCCTGTCGTATCAAAGATAACATTGACATGTAAACGACATTCTGTGTACTGAACAAGCAAGTAGTTGACAACAATGTCACAACAAAAAAAAAGATGAGATTTGTTAGTTTCAACAGAGACACAACTGATCTGTTGGGCTAACCGTATTTTCCCATTTTGCCCCACGCTTGGGGTAAAACGAGACATACGCTGGGGGTATGCTAAATCAAATGCCAGTCGTCGCAGAGTTCACAAACGAAAACTGGGGCTATGTATCTTTCATCCAGACCTGCACAGCTGAAGTGTGCCCACCTGTTATAGTCACCATGACAGGCTACCCAGCTTTCTGCACTCTCAGAGTAGGAGAACCTGGGGTAAAACGAGATACTTAAGGGAAAAAACCCTGTCGTATCAAATATAACATTGACATGTAAACGACATTATGTGTACAGAACAAGCAAGTGGTGGACAATAATGACACAACAAAAAAAAAGATGAGATTTGTTTGTTTCAAAGAAACACAAATGATTTATTGAGTTAACAGTATTATCCCATTTTGCCCCATTGTTTTGTCCTGTTTTACCCCAACATAACCTTGTTCACAAAGCCTCCAAACCACACACTGCCCTGCTTAAGTAGGTCAAACTTAGATATCTATTACCATTGCCCACATAAATATCTATCAGAATGTTAATTCTTGTTTGACAAATCTGTATTTTTTTTTCTTAATGAACAAATTTGCATCGTAACCATAAAAATAGATCAAAATATTTAAAATTGAAATATTTGCCTCTCACCAACGCACGCAGCTCAGCCAAACAAAATGGATTTTACCGGCAATGCAGTATCACGTGATCTCTTTAATAGTCTCATTTCTAAAGCGCTCCGACTTTCTGTTTTTCAGTAATTCGTGTGTCTCGTTTTACCCCGCTATCCCATTTTACCCCAGTTTCTCTATAATGTGTATGTGTTTATCATCCTTTTTATTAGCATTTATACCAAATGCAAAATTATTTACCAAGCTTTCACATTTATGGTAAATATGTTGTGAAGGTTATCATTTAGTTGTCAAGATACATAGGTTAGATCTTAGGATCTGTCTATGTAAAGCTAATTGGATTCGAATATTTTGTTCTTAGTTAATTGGGATGTTCTTTAATTTATTACAGTCAAAATATAAGTACACAAAACTCATTATCTTTTAGCAGAGTTAATACAAAACAAAATACAAACTGGGTAGTTAATGTAATGTTCAAAAAATGTGCATATAATAATATATTATATTAGTCATATAATATTTATAAAATTTTCAACTACTTTTTGACAGTTTGATCATTATAAAATTATAAGTTGTAAACCATTTAGTCTTTTATAAAATAAAAATTTAATAATAAAATATTAGAAGTATTAGCAGTAATAAAAGTAGCTTTTTATCTCCCTTTAATTAAAATAAAGATTCTAAATTTGGTTCAATACTGATGCCAAACAAGTTATGTTTTGTAATATAACACATATTACTGACTAATTATTATTTCTTTACATAAACTAGCGTTATCATTACAAGATTTAATTATAAGAGGTATAAAATTAATTTACGTTAAACAATTATTGTAAATAAACATTTCCTACATTAATTATTTGTCTATTCAACCATTCAAGGAGTTTATCTCTTAATAATTTTGGTCCATTTCAATGTCCATGTCATTAAAGGTTTAAAATTCAAATGACTAGTTTTTAAATCGCCAATATCCCTACGCTAAGTAAAAAAAAAAAGTATCTACATCTAATACGGTCGAAGTAATTTTAAGATTAAGCCAGTTATGCTTGGTTAGGTATGAAAAAATCAATTTGAAAGTCTTGAAACTCCGCGTTGAGTGCTTCGATGTGCTTCTGAAAAAGCCCAACTATCCATCTTAATTAATGTGTAATTTGTAAAGGGAAGTACATATAGTTAAATGTTGTGAAATTGATTTCACTCAATATAAATATTACTGGAAAATATAGTTGTTTTTGTTTTCATCAATAATAAAACACCTTTTGGAGGTCTCTCGCGTGCCATTGAAAATCGCTCTGCGTGCCAAGTTTGGAACACGTGCCTTAGGTTGCCGACCCCTGCTCTAGTGGATACCAGGTCATAAGCCGGAACTTAGAGTGGACAGGAACGGCCAACCTTTTGTGCCTAAATTAACTTTTACGGTGATAGGCTATATTAGAGATGCGTGGACACAGCAGAGCTAGTTCTCCTAGCCCCAAAAGAGTACGCTCGCTCGCGTTCTCAAAAAAGGTGGGGTTAAAGTCTGGTGTACTTACCGAAAAGTAATAATATGACTTAAAGCGCGCTGGCTTTCTCCTTCTCGGCCGTTTACGTGTAGTTATTAAAAATATGGTTACATGAACTTCGCAAGAAAAAAAAGATACCCACAGAATTTACAAGAAAAAAGAAAAGAAGAGAAATAACTTTTAAAAAAAAAATCCGTTTGTTAAGGATATAACAGTCGGGCCTGGTGTTTTAACAGCTGAGAGGGAAAAAAAAAGAAAAGAATAGAGCGTTCCTATAATGTAAGCTATCATAGAGACAGTGTTTTGTCATTGACACATAGAAGCAGCAAATTAAAAATGTTGAAACTCTATTTTTTTTTACGAATTTCTTTAAAAATGTCTATATTGGCGATTTATCTCGTCTTTCAAAATTAAAAGAAGAAGAATGCAGTCCTATAGAAGCATTCGCCTTCATTCTATAAATATTTTTCGACACTAGATGTTCATACCGAAAATGAGCAGCAGATGCAATCAATCAAATTACCATCACTAATAGTTGAAAGTAAAATACGTGGATGGTTTAAATAATACTGCACTATTATACAGTGTGTGTATCCTGGGGCACAGGATATTCTTATAACACTTGATACCTACGAATTATTTCTTAGCTCTTCTATTAATCTGGAAAAATGGCTAAAAGTGGGGCATTTTTCCTAAAAGTTCGCTCCCCCTAGCGTCAAAACCTGGCTACGCAACTGCATATGCCCCCCCCCCCCCCCCCCCCCCCCCATGTGAGGCCACTGATGCCGACAGGAAAGTTGAAATAATTATCACAGAACGAAAAAAAGATCAGTGAATTGCAAATAACTAAAAGAATTAGATAAATGTACAGCATAACAATATGTTCTAAAATTATATCTCTTGTTGTTTTTTGTTAAACTTCACACTAATTTATAAGATCTTCTTCTATCCCATAACCCGAGCGAGGGTCGTTGGGGCACCATTTTTTGACAGTTGCATAATTTTGCGCCATTTGTCTCGATCCTGCGCCGCCCTCTGGGAGTCTGCAAGACACAAGCCGGTCCACTCCTTGATGTCATCATCCCATCGTCTCTTCTGTCTGCCTCTCTTTCTTCCACCTCGCACTGTGCCCTGTAGGATGGTTTTCGCCAGGCCTTCGGATCTTGCCACATGCCCATACCATCGGAGTTTTCTGGACTTAATGGCACTGAGTAAATCCTCATGAGGGCCGATGACGTAGGTGATTCGCTCGCGGACAGCCTCATTTGTAACTCGATCTTTGTAGGAAATGTTTAAAATTTTACGTAGGCATCTCATTTCCATGGCTCTGATTCTTTTCTGGAGATCTGCTGTAAGTGTCCATGTTTCACAGCCGTACATAAAAACTGCCATCGCCAGGGAGCGCATCAGTCGAATCTTTGAGTAAAGTGAGATTGTCTTGCTTTGCCAGATGTTTTTTAGCTTGCAAAGTGCAGCAGTTGTTTGGGCTATTCTTGCAAGAATTTCCGGCTTGGATCCTACATCAGATATTATGGATCCCAGATATTTGAAGGAGGAGACTTTCTCGAGCCTCTGACCACCCACTTGTATTTCAGATTCAAACTCCATGTTTGTCATTACTTTGGTCTTTTCAGCGTTTATTTCCATGCCATACGCTAATGATGTTATCTCCAGTTTGGCTGTTAACTCCCTCAGTTCATCTTCACTGCCAGCTAAGCCATCTATGTCATCTGCAAAGCGAAGATTGGTGACTTGTCTCCCACCGATGCTGACTGTCCCGACATGGTCTTCCAGTGCATCGGTCATGATCCTTTCCAGATAAATGTTGAAGAGTGTCGGAGAGAGTAGGCACCCTTGACGCACGCCAATGGTTGTTTTGAACCATTTGCCAGTGACATCGTTGTGGAGGACTGCACTGGTAGCATTGTCATACAGACTTTTAATGATTGCAATAGTGTTGGGGGTGATGTTATATGCTCTCATGGTTGCCCACAGCGCTTCATGCCAGACTCTGTCAAACGCTTTCTTATAGTCTACGAACACATGGTATAGGTGTTGTTGGTGCTGTAGGTATTTCTCACATATTAGTCTCAGGTTAAAGATTTGTTCGGTGGTACTTCGCCCTGCCCTGAAACCTGCTTGTTCTTCGGCTATGATTTGTTCGGCTTGAGGTGTTAACCTGTTAAGTATTATTTTCAAGAGGACTTTGCTGGGATGGCGGATGAGGCTGATAGTACGGTAGTTTTGACACTCTTGAAGGTTACCTTTCTTGGGAAGAGGGATTATAAGTGACTGGGTCCATGGTGAAGGCCACTCTCCACTCTGCCAGATCTTGTTACAGATAATTGTAAGGGCATCAATCGTCGCTTCTCCTCCTGCTTGAATCAGTTCTGCGGGTATGTTGTCTACTCCTGCTGCTTTCCCTTTCTTCAGTGATTTTACTGCTGCCTCAACTTCATCTCGGAGAATGGGGAGAATTTCTTCCCTTTCTCTATTCTGTGGACATGCTAGAACTGAGGGGTCTCCATTAGATGTGTGGTTGTAAAGGTCAGAGCAGTATTCCGTCCATCTATCCAGGACGTCACACGCTTCTGTTAAACATAGGCCTGATTTGCTTTGGATCGCAGAAATTTTGGGCTGTTTAACTCTTGTCAGCTGTTTCACTGTTTGGTAGGCTTTCTTGCTGTTGTTCTTATTCAGACTGTTCTCTATTTCCTGGCATCGGTCCTCTATCCAGTTCTGCTTTGCTGAGCGCATGCCTTTTCTAATGTTGCTGTTGATTTCACGGTAGGCATCAGCTCCTTGAGGGTTGTTTTTTTTCTTTTTCAGCTCTCTTCGTCGATCACACATATCTAAAAGTTCAGCCGTGATCCAGGGTTTTTTCTTTGGGCGGTGTTTGCCAAGTAGTTTAGTAGCAACATCTGTCATTGCCGAGCTGAAGGTGTTGGTCAATGTGTTAACATCTACCTCATCAGCTCCCAAAATGATCAGTGGTGCGAATTTTCCTCCCACTGTGGTTTGAAATAATTTTGCTACCTCTGGGTCTTGCAGTTTGTCCAGGTCAAACTTTGGCCTGGTACACTTTGTTTTGGTTATTCTCTTCAAGTGAAGCTGGAAGGACATCATCACTAGATCATGGTCGCTTCCTATGTCTGCCCCTGGATACGTGCGTGTTTTACCAATGTTGATGCCGGATTTGACGCGTTTCTTTACCATGATGTAGTCTATCTGGTTGTGATGTTCCCCGTTGGGACTGTGCCAGGTCCATCGCCTGGATTTTTTGTGGTGGCCAAGCGTGTTTGCCAATATCAAATTGTTGTATCTGGCAAACTCTAAAAGCCTCAGACCTCTATCGTTTGTCTCGTTGTTGCAATTGGGTCCATGTGTGTCTCCCCAGTTGTGGTATGTATCTTGTCCAACTTTGGCATTCCAGTCACCTTGCACTATGACTATGTCTCTCCTCGGCACTTGATCAAGGACAGCCTGGAGTTGCTCATAGAAATCCTCGACTTCGTTGTCGTCATAGTTTGTTGTTGGGGTGTAGGTCTGGATGATGGTGATGTTGAAAGGGGCCGCTCTCAGACGAATGGTGATAAGTCTGCTTGAGACTGGGTGGCAGCCCAAGACAGTGGCTAGAGTGTCTTTGTGAACCAGAAATCCAACACCATGTTCATGCCTGTCATCTCTTCCGCTGAAGTAGAGCTTGTTGCCTTTAAAAAGTACAATAAATATTTAAGGCCTACATCTAATTGTTACAAAACAACTACACCGAACAGACACGAATCTAATATTTGAGTTTTAAGAAAAAAAAAAAGCTCAATCTACGATTTATCTACCTTTGTTTTACTCTAAGAACTAAAACTTAACTTTGAAGTATTAAATAGTTTATTGAAATAAAATCAGCTTTAAAACCGTTATCGTAATAGGCCTACAACACTTTAAAATGGGCTTACAAAGCATGAGGAAAGGGTAACAGTTTGATGTAATAAAAAAAACTTTGAGACCATTTTAAATGATTTTGCATTGCATTGCATAAATAGTGCTACTAATTTTTTTTAATAACCAAGGTTTGTTAATTGAGCAACAAAAAATTGCAGAGACACTAAGGGCCTACAAACAGGAGAAAAAATATGTCACATTTACAAAAATAACAAACGTAAATTGCTATTGAAAATTAGGTCATTCACAGTACAGTTACAAATATAATTATAGGCCTATATAAATAGCTTGTATTTAAATCGCTTTGTATTTAATGAGTGAATCGTTGTATTAAATAAAAAAAATTAAAATGAATAGCAAAACTATACTTAGACAAAATAATTTATGCTAATTTTTCAATGTGTAAAAATGTTGGTGAGCATTTTAGGTGACTTTTTTATTTTACCTAAAGGATAAAATACAAATTATACATACTGATGGAGCAGCCTTCGAGAGAGACTTAAAATTACAATCAGTATTTAGTGCACTAATAAAATATCATGACTTATTATGCGATGCAATTCCTGTGAGAAAACCTGAAGTATATAAGGCCTATATATGAAGCTAAATCCATTTCAAGCAACATTAACATCATATGACTGTAATTTTCATAGCCTACCCAACCAAACGAAGAGATGTCGACATTTTCTCTGAGTACAAAAAATACTGTAGTCAGAAAAACGTCAAAATTTCACAATAGAAACAAACTGATTAGTAGTTAGTGTTAAGGAAAAATTAAATTAAGGAAAAATTAATATATAAATGAAAATCTAACTATAATTTTTTTTTTCGTCAGCAACGCACTACCGGCTGAATTCACGCCAGCGACACCAGCGTGTCCTGCACCTGCTCGTTAGTGCCGTCATCTCCGAGGATGACAAATGCTACACATTTGAACTGCACACAGAAACATACATTTAATTTAGAAAAAAAAAAACAATATTTATTTATTTATACAAATTTTTTTCAACTCCCCCACCCACTCATTACGAAAAAGTCACAAATCAAAAATGGTTATTTTGACGAAAAGAATACATTAAACAGCGATTCAAATTCAAGAAACAAGTGTCCTTTGATTCATTTGTTTGTTGTTTTATTTGTTTTATTCAATTTATTCAGTTGAGAGCACTTAATATAACAGAGCTTTTTGAGTCGATACCATGCTATAGCTCATTTAGTGTTTCAAGAATAAGCAGAGGTATTTGCTCTACAGCACAAGAGATGACAATAAGTAGTGACGTGTAACGAATTATAAATCACTGAACAATCGTTTCGCTATCTCTACATCATTACATTGGATCAAATACATGAATACATTCGATCAAATACATCATTACATTGGATCAAATACATCATTACATTGGATCAAATACATGAATACATTCGATCAAATACATCATTACATTGGATCAAATACATGAATACATTCGATCAAATACATCATTACATTGGATCAAATACATGAATACATTGGATCAAATACATCATTACATTGGATCAAATACATGAATACATTGGATCAAATACATGAATACATTCGATCAAATACATCATTACATTGGATCAAATACATGAATACGTTCGATAAAATACATCATTACATTGGATCAAATACATGAATACATTTGATAAAATACATCCTTACATTGGATCAAATACATGAATACATTGGATCAAATACATCATTACATTGGATCAAATACATGAATACATTCGATCAAATGCAATCTTTTAATTAGACAAAATACATTATTATATAATATAGAATATTATATTAAATCAAATATATCATTACATTTAGGTGTAATAAACGTCTTTTCATATATCAATGATTAGATAAAATCCATGTTTAAAATTAGATCAAATACATTATTAGATTAGATCAAATACATCGTATTACAAGGCAATTTATTCACCATAATAAATCATGGATGAGACCTTCTATTTATATCACACAAGTATAATTATAATTTATAATGTTATTACGGCTAGAGCCCCCATTCAATTTATGAAAATGATAGTTATAGTATTGTTATTGTTAGTGTGAGTATCCTTGTATTAGTGAAGATCTTATTATATCATTCTGAAGTTTATTTGTAGTTGTCTAGAGTATTCCTGGTTCTTATAATCCCCTGGCAATTCACATAACGTAGCTTTAGAGTTTTCAGTTGATTTTACTTCATGTATAATTATTTGTGTGGCTCATATTATACAGCAAGAACCTCGATGTTGAGTGGTAGTGTAGATTATTAATATAGTTGAATAAATATTACACATACACACATGTAGATAACTTTGAAATATTGACGTTAACCAAGTTGTGTAGAAAGCAACGATAAATTTGGTTTAATTTACAAAATCAATCCAGTAGGAATCCAAATAATATTATATACACAATCAAGAAATACACATATTCCAATTAGTAATGAATATCCTCAATGAACATATAGCATTGTAGTTAATAGTAGAATAATAAATTTTCCATAATACAACTCAAATAGAAACGATTCTCAGAGACTTAATATTAGATGTTATCCGAACGGCTGTACGCCAAGAACTAAACTAAAAGTGTCGAATCGCGTAGAAATATGTTATGGGTCAATCGTTGGAAAAACCCGCCAGCCTAGTGACACGAGAATTTTAATCAAGCCTGCGTGCTGACTGCGTGATCAGAATGTCTTTTATTAAGAACAAGCAATAATGCTCTAACAAAATAAGGAGAGACCGGACGGCCTTGACACGCTGTAGGTGCATGCACAGTTCATGTTTTTATCGAGGTTAATAAAAAACAATAATGCTCAAATTAGGTTAGGAAAAACCCGGGGGAAACATTGAGCTGAGAAATATTTATATCATTTAAACGCAATTCGCTTAAATGATTTAGTTGGTTTATTAACATTACAATGTAGGGAATTTACGTTTCGTAACAGTCGCCCATACCAAAAGGAAAAGAACATTGCATACTAAACAATAGAAGTGTGCAATTTCTTTTAGAACCGCCTGCACTTAACTTTAGTTCTAAACAATATACAAAAAAAACTGACTCCACCTGGGTAGTCCGTTAAATAAGACAAGTAAGGGAAATAATTTATTCTATTAAACCCTCATCATATAGGATCTCAAGTTATCCTTAGACCATAACACATGTTCGCGTTATTCTAAAAAAATTATACTCTCTGAGATATCATTCCTTATAAACATCATCATCTTATTTATAAGGTAAAAATCAACATAACTAATGTTATCATATTAAACAATTCAATCATTAATTAATTCAACTTAAATGAAATTAATATTTAAATAAACTTAAGAGTAAGAATTTAATCTTAAGTGTGTAAGCATGTGAAGTGTATGCACATTACTCTATTTTGGTTTTTACATAATCACAACTATAGTTTGATTGTTTCAAAATAAGGATGTACATTTCTGTTCATTCATTATCTTACTAATAAAGAAAAATTATGTTCATAAATCCATAATATCTATAAGTAACTTATTAGGTTCTTTCTTTTTTCCTACAACAATAATAATATTTGTTTTAGCAAATGGAAATATTCATGGCATAAAATAAGGCATAAGATATTGCATAAAATAATCACAACATATTCATATATTCATGAATTTATATTTTAAATGATCCAATTCTCTTAGTTAGGATTATCAGAATATATACATGTAGTTATCCTTTTATACATTGGTTACATACGCGATAGGGTGTCCGCGACGATGTTATCTTTTCCAGATAAGTGAGTTATTTTTAAGTTGTAAGCTTGAATAAACAAACTCCATCTTAGGATGCGCTGATTTTGTTTGATGCGGGAAAGAAATACTAGTGGATTGTGATCAGTGAATATCTCGATTGGGAACTGAGAACCATTTACATAGTAATTGAAATGTTTCAATGCTTGGATAAGTCCTAGTAATTCCTGCTCTATTGTGCTATAATTTACCTCATGTGGGTTACATTTTTTTGAACAAAAGCTAATGGGATGTTCAAGTGAATCATCTCCTATTTGTGAGATTACCGCGCCCATTCCTGTATTACACGAGTCTACCGTTATTCTGAAAGGTTTAGTATAATCAGGTGAGACTAATATTGGTGCCTTGGTCAGTATGTCTTTTATATTATTAAAGGCTTGGTCACATTCCTGAGTCCACTTAAATTGAATTTTCTTTCTTAAGAGATTTGTCAAAGGGCAAGTGATAATAGAAAAGTTTTTACAAAACTTCCTGTAGTACCCGGCCATACCCAGAAATCCTCGAAGTTGTTTCTGCGTTTTAGGGACAGGGAATTCCTGTATAGCTTTGACTTTGGCATTCACTGGTTTTACTTTGCCATTACCCACTACATGACCTAAATATTCAATTTCTGCAAGGCAAAATTGACTTTTAACTAGGTTTATAGTAAGATTAGCCTGTTTTAGTTTTTGGAATAATAGTTTCAACTGATCTAGATGATCATTAAAGTTATTACTGAACACTACGATATCGTCCAGATATGCATGGCATTGTGGGATATCATGGATAATAGTGTTTATTAGTCTTTGAAAACTAGCTGGAGCATTGACCATTCCGAATGGCATTACTTTAAACTTATATAATCCATCAGGAGTAACAAAAGTTGATACCTCCTGAGCCCTATCTGTTAATGGGATTTGGAAATAAGCTGTTAGTAAGTCAATCTTAGTTACATAGTTTGCAGTGCTTACTCTATCGATTAAATCATCTATCCGTGGTATGGGATACGAATCTGTTTTTGTCACTTGGTTTAATTTCCTATAGTCTACACAAAAGCGTAGTGAACCATCAGATTTGGGAACCAACACACATGGGGATGACCAATCACTGTTACTGTGAGTAATTATATCATTGCTCAGCATATAATCAATTTCTTTACGGATGTGTTCAAGTTGTATGGGATTAACCCTATACGGATGTTGTTTGACAGGTTTAACATTATCATCTTTTAAAACTACATCATGGGTAACCAAAGTTGTTTTGTTAGGAACATCACTAAACAAATTTACATGATCATAGATTAAACCCTTGATAGAAGTCTGTTCACCTGAGTCTAGATGTGCCAGTTTATCATTGAGGTTTTTAAGTGCTTCAGTGTTTTGAAGTTTACTTTCTATGATTGTCTTTTTAAATTTAGGCGGGGGTGTTTCAACAGTTTTAATAGCACTCACTGGCCTAATGTCAGTTTGTTCTTCCCTAACAACATAAGGTTTTAGCATGTTTATATGGCACAGTCTCTGTGTTTTCCTTCTATCAGGGGTTTTTACAAGGTATGTTACATCACTGATTTTATCTAAAACCTGATATGGTCCTGTATATTTTGCACTCAGGGGTTGTCCAGACAATTGGGTCAACATGAGGACTTTATCACCAGGATGGAAACATCGGGATCTGGCCTTGACATCATAGTACCCTTTCATTCTTTTCTGAGCCTGCAAAATATTATCTTTAACATGATTAAAAGCATGATAGATTCTATTGCTAAATTGTTCCACATAAGCTACGAGTCCAGTCTCTTCATCAGAATTTAACAAGGTTTCCTGCAACAGTTTTAGAGGTCCTCGAACTGAATGTCCAAACACTAACTCGAACGGACTGAATCCAAGAGATTCCTGTACAGTTTCTCTAGTCGCGAAAAGAGCGAATGGAATACCGCGATCCCAGTCTTCAGTGTTCTCAAAACAGTATGTGCGGAGCATGGTTTTCAGAGTCTGATGATATCTTTCTAGGGCACCTTGGCTTTGCGGATGGTACGCAGTTGAAGTTGCATGTTGGATGCCTAGTTTCTTTAAGACCTGGTTAAACAGCTTTGATGTAAAGTTAGATCCTTGGTCTGACTGTATAGTCTTTGGAAGACCGTATCTTGAACAAAATGCAATCAGTGCGTCAGATATCTTATCTGCGTTAATGGTGCGTAGCGGAATAGCTTCAGGATATCTCGTGGCAGTGCACATTATAGTGAATAAGTACTGGTGTCCTGTCTTTGTTTTAGGCAAAGGACCTACACAGTCTATTAGCAAGTGGCTAAATGGTTCTGCAAAGGCAGGTATTGGCTTTAGAGGTGCTACCGGTATAGTCTGGTTAGGTTTACCAACTATCTGGCATGTATTGCATGACTTGCAGTATTTTGTGACATCACGATGTAGTCCAGGCCAATAGAAGTACGGAAGAATTCGACGGTAAGTCTTGTTTACTCCTAGATGACCAGCATATGGTGTGTCATGAGCCATGTGTAAGATGTCATTGTGATATATGGCTGGTACCACAATCTGACTTCCTTCTCTGCAATTGTCATTATCACATTTCACATCTCTCCATTTTTGCATTAATATTCCCTCCTTCAGAAAAAATCCATTTCCTTTAATTTCTGCCTCCTGTTCAGTTATCACCTTTTTCTTCAGGTGTTTAATTCCTGAATCTCTATTCTGTTCTAATAGGAGTAATTGTCGAGGTGACAAATTACTCTCAGTAGTCTTGACTGAGGGACCACTCAAAATGTCAGCCAGGAAAGTTGCCTGTAGGTCAATTTCTGGTTCTATTTTTGACTTTGACATGGTTTCGACAGACTTTTGTTGTTGGGCCATACCTCTAGTGACGATGCATATAGGTTTGATAAAGCTCTCACTTTTATTAAGGCATTGTTTTTTCTTGGATATGGAATGCACCACATCTCCAGCAATATCATTTCCCAGTATTAAAGAAACACCTTTAAACGGAAGTGATTTGTATACACCCACAACTACATTTCCAGTGAAGTACGCACTCTTCAGCTGTATTTGATGCAAAGGAACTTGTACATTTTTCCTTGATAC
Organism: Anisus vortex; assembly: GCA_949126835.1. Taxonomy (NCBI): domain Eukaryota; kingdom Metazoa; phylum Mollusca; class Gastropoda; family Planorbidae; genus Anisus; species Anisus vortex. The sequence goes on along the minus strand of OX421501.1, from coordinate 18,253,902 downwards.
ACCTTGAATAGTAAGATCCTGTCCTGTATATGTCGATTGTGACGTAGGAACAGTATTCTCTAAAAGTAGTGAAACCTCAGCCCCTGTATCACGGAGTATTCTGATGTTCTTTTCACTAGTGACACCATTTATTATGGATGACACGGTACCTTCTTCAATGAATGGTAAACAATTGCTTGGTATCTCAGTATCGATGAGATCTGTATCCAAGTTATTTTTGTAAGAGGTATGTTTAGTACTCATGGTGGTTCTATCTGATATAGACTCCTTGGAGCTCAGATTAGAATTAGAATTATTGAAAACCATTGTCTCTATTTCAGGAACTATTTCTGGTTTCAAGTTTCCAAGATACGTGTGTTTTGTCAGGTTATCTGCATTAGCACTAGGTATCTCTGTTTGAGTTCTAACATCCTTCTTTACATTTACATGAGTTCTTTGCTTTGGCATTGCTACATACGATAAGACAACATTCTTTTTATTCGGGTTCCCATTCAATATCCAGCACTTTTCCTTAGTATGTCCAATTCGTTTACAATGGCTACAGGTTGGCTTGGAATTAGTTGGACCTTCATTGCTCTGCTGATGTCTCTTTGATTGATAGGATTCATTTGGATTTATGGTTTTCTTTTCTACCTTCATATCTCGATTCTGGAATTTTGATTTATCAACTGTTGTAAATTTATTGCTGGAATGGATAATAACATATTCGTCTGCCATTACTGCTGCTGTTTCTACTTGTTCTACACCTTTGTCTGCTAAATGTATTCTTACATCACCTCTGATGTTATTGTTAAAGTCTTCCATTAGCATAAGATTAGCTAATTTATCAAAGTCTTTGTTTACACCTTTGGATCGAATCCATCTTTCAAAATATTTCTTTTTCTGTCTTAGAAAATCAACATGGGATTGTTCCTGTTCTTTCTTAGTCTCACGAAACACTTTTCTATATTTTTCAGGTGTTAATGCATAACTTAGCAGTACTCTATTCTTGATCAGTTCATAATCATACAATTCCTCTTCAGTAAGACTTAATACAACATCAAGTGCCTTTCCTTTGTTCAGAGCTGAGCGTAGGAGTATAGCTTTCTTGCCCTCGGGAAATTGATAGTCTCTAGCGTTTCTCTCGAAAATCATGAAGAACTCTTCCACCGAATTATCTTCAAAAACTGGAATATGTTTCTTAAACTTATACAGTTCTGCATCTGCTTCAGAGCTTGCATTCGAATGATTTGACGTACGAGACCTTGCTATCTCAATTCTTTCTTGGCTTGCTATTTTCTCTCTTGCTATTTCTCTTTCCATCTCTAATTCCATCTTTCTTAACTCAAGTTTAAATTTCCATTCTTCACTTAAGTCACCAGTTGTATGCTTTACTCTTTGTGTTATAGGAAAAGGTAATTCATCATCTGATTCATCATTAATGTTATAATTAGCAGTAGTTTCTTCAATAATTAGTGTACCTTGTTTTCTTAAACACTCAGTTACCTCTTGAAGTAATTTAGTTTTTGATGGCCTAGTTTCTGTGATAGAAATGCCCAATGATTTAGCCAATTCTTTTAATTGTATCATTGACATTTTATTAAGCTGTTCTGAGGTTAGATCGAATATCTCTGGATCCAATGTAAGATTATTTGTGGCCTCCATTTTATATATTATTAAGAGTTACTATAAATCTTGTTAATAATACAATAAAGAGTCCAACTTACTTTCTGTCCTTTGAATAATTCACTACACCACACAGTTCAGATTTTTCACAACAAGGTCATAAAAATAATACTTTCTTAGAGTTACTTTGTTTGATAAGGTAATACACAAGATAATTTTCCAGGCTGAATAGTTACGTTTTCCGATTCTCAATAGCAATGTTCAATTCAATCACAATCTTTAGTATATTGTATATTGTTCATATTTTCCAACACAATCCATCCAAGTTACGAGTATGTATTACGGCAGTTGTAAATAGTTTGTGTAAATAGTATAACGATTCTTGAAATTGAAGTAAATCCTCTAAACGTTTGTTAGTAAATCACTGACGAGCAAAACCCATTTTATTACAAGGCAATTTATTCACCATAATAAATCATGGATGAGACCTTCTATTTATATCACACAAGTATAATTATAATTTATAATGTTATTACGGCTAGAGCCCCCATTCAATTTATGAAAATGATAGTTATAGTATTGTTATTGTTAGTGTGAGTATCCTTGTATTAGTGAAGATCTTATTATATCATTCTGAAGTTTATTTGTAGTTGTCTAGAGTATTCCTGGTTCTTATAATCCCCTGGCAATTCACATAACGTAGCTTTAGAGTTTTCAGTTGATTTTACTTCATGTATAATTATTTGTGTGGCTCATATTATACAGCAAGAACCTCGATGTTGAGTGGTAGTGTAGATTATTAATATAGTTGAATAAATATTACACATACACACATGTAGATAACTTTGAAATATTGACGTTAACCAAGTTGTGTAGAAAGCAACGATAAATTTGGTTTAATTTACAAAATCAATCCAGTAGGAATCCAAATAATATTATATACACAATCAAGAAATACACATATTCCAATTAGTAATGAATATCCTCAATGAACATATAGCATTGTAGTTAATAGTAGAATAATAAATTTTCCATAATACAACTCAAATAGAAACGATTCTCAGAGACTTAATATTAGATGTTATCCGAACGGCTGTACGCCAAGAACTAAACTAAAAGTGTCGAATCGCGTAGAAATATGTTATGGGTCAATCGTTGGAAAAACCCGCCAGCCTAGTGACACGAGAATTTTAATCAAGCCTGCGTGCTGACTGCGTGATCAGAATGTCTTTTATTAAGAACAAGCAATAATGCTCTAACAAAATAAGGAGAGACCGGACGGCCTTGACACGCTGTAGGTGCATGCACAGTTCATGTTTTTATCGAGGTTAATAAAAAACAATAATGCTCAAATTAGGTTAGGAAAAACCCGGGGGAAACTTTGAGCTGAGAAATATTTATATCGTTTAAACGCAATTCGCTTAAATGATTTAGTTGGTTTATTAACATTACAATGTAGGGAATTTACGTTTCGTAACAATCGCAACATTAGATAATTGTATAATTAATATTTTAATACAAACATCGCCACATTAGATAAAAATATCATTATACTTGATTAAATACAGCTTGACATTAAATACTTCATTGCATCTATTACATAGGCCTACGTCGCCACATTATATAAAAATATCATTGTACTTGATTAAATACAGATTGACATTAAATACTTCATTGAATCTATTACATACATCGTCATATTAGATCGAACACATTATTTCATTAGAACAAGAAGGCTACATCATCAAATTAGATTAAATAAAATAATTGGATAAGGGAAAAAGGTTTTAACAATATAGTACCACCATGTTTTGTTTTTTTTTCCAATTCACTAAATTATCAAAATCTTGAAGTAAGCTTTACGTTTAAAGTAAATTTCTGGAATATTTGCAGTAAATACGTAACTATGTAGGCATGCATGTTATGTAGCATGTAAAAAAATCAACAATCTACAAGAAAGTTAACCTGGGTTAAAAATAGATGGTCTGTGTAAAACGGCTATGTCAAGAACAGAAGGGTTAAAAAGACTTAGCACACAAAGTGTGATTCTGGAATTTCCGGACAGTGGGCAGTGCTTATAGAAAACTTTAACCGACAAGCAAAAGGAACTGTTGCCTTGTTGCCTATACTATTATTACCTGCAAGCTGACAGACGAAGCATCATAAAGCAGCAGTTTTCTGTATTGCATGCAACGAATATATTATTGGTTTAGTTTTTAATGATATCTACAAAAATGGAGTAACACTGTCCTACCATTCTTCAGAGCTTCTGAAGGTATTACATCACTTCCAGGGGCTTTTCCACAGGCTATAATTGGCAGTCGATGGCTTTGCTTAGCTCTTTCTAGTTCTTCCATATGCGGCATGTCCTGGATGTCATCTAGAGCGGTGCTGAAGACTGTGAGATATGTTGCATACAGTTCCAAGTAATGTTCGAACCAGCGTTTGAGCTGCTGCGTTACGTCCTTGATGATTTCTCCAGTCTTGGACTTTAAAGGTAAGGCCAGTTGCTGTTTTGGTGTTTTCGTACGTGGCTTTGGCGTTGCCTATATCAACATCTGACTGTACGCCGGAGCAGAGACTAAGCAAGTAGGTATTGGCACATTGACGGGCAACTCTTTGAGCATGCATCTTGACTGTTTTGAGTTAATGCAGCGTGTCGGGTGTAGGCTTCTTCTTGTAGGCCAAGAGAGCTTTCCTTTTAGCTTCATTGACAGGTTTCATTTCGTCCCAATAAGCATCGAACCAGTCCGTGTTTTTGTGGGATTTTTTAACATAGGCATTAATTTTATTGCTGGTGCGTAAATCGTGTCTTGAAGTTGCGACCATTCAGAGTCAATGTTGACATTTGGGGTTGTCTTTGAGAGGGCTTCGTGCATTTTGTCCATGGACAGTTATGTTTTCTCTGGGTCCTTCATGTAGTAATTCGTGTTAATGTGTTGACCTCTCTTTTCTTTGGTGTGATACGAGTTCCCTCGCATTATTCGTACCTTGACTGATGATGGGGGTTCATTGGAGGGTAGGAGGGTATTTTTTACTTCGAAACTTACACCATGATGTTTTGGTGCATCTGCAGGTCTTCCTTGTAAGAAGAATGTATAGTTAGTTTCGTTTAGTGAGCCGCTGTCTGGGAGTCTAGTCTCCTGGAGGTAGGCTATGTCTTCTTGTAGCCTGTTGGTTCACTAGCGCCTCAAAACCAGTCGCTTTGTGTAGATGAGACTTGTTAACCTTAGTTGGTCGTTCATATTCTAGGACATAGGTCTATATGTGTTTCAATTTTGTTTGCAAAAGCCTTAGGTCTCCACGCCAACCAAATGACAACCAAATGGTAATAGCATAAAATCCACTTTCCACAAAACAGCCTGATAAGAATCCAATAAAAAATTGTTGCCAAAAATCACAGACCTAGAAACTGATTGTTTTTCTCCCAAAGAATCGCATTTGCTTTTCAAAAACTCGAGCACCGAATCCAAGTCTCATACATTGTGTTTTAAACAGTCATCGTTTGCTAACCAACGCCCCTCTGAGTGCAGTAGCCATCGCTTGTAGTCCTCGTCAATGAACAATATTTATTTTCACTCAAAGTAGCCTACATAAGAATAATAAAGGCATAGTCAAAGACATAACAATAACAATAAAATTATAAAATTGTCAAACAATAAAAAAAATTATATCGTCATCTGCTATTCTAAACTGCTTGGCATTCGTTCATTTACTGACAGCTTTTGGTTCAACTCTCACATGTTAACAGATTTTATCGCACATCAAAGCTGTTTTAAGCATACAAAGCATACACTTGACCGCTCATTAATTGAGACAGACTAATTACATTTAAACGCGTTTTTATGTTCATCTTCTTTAATTAAACATAAATATAATTAATTCTAAGACGTGTATTTGTATTATTAGGCCTAATTTATAAATATAGGCCTAACAGACTTATTTAATAGCACTATATTATGTAATTTCTGTAATTATTAATGTTTAAAATATAAACTTCTTAATTGGACAAAACTATTCTAATGTTGAATGTATATAAAGAAATAATAATAATCAGTAATATTTGTTACATTACAAAACAGAACTTGTTCGGCATCACTATTGAACGCAATGTGGAATGATTTGTTAACTAAAGGGAGATAATTAAGCCGTTTCATTTGAGCTAATATTTCTAATGTTTTTATTTTTCTTTAAAAAAAAACTAAACACAAGGCTTACATTTATAACTTTAACATGATCAAACTGTAAAAAGTACTTTAAAATGTTATAAATATTATATGACTTAAGAATTTATATGTATTTTTTCAAGTATTACAAAAATTACCCAGTTTGTATGAAAATTACTTATCTATACCCCGCATTACGATAATTACAACAGAATATAATTTTGAAAAAAATTCAAACAACGTGTGCGCCTAGTGAGATTAGATTTTTCACACATGTGTGGGAGGCTTTAGTGACCCCCCCCCCCCTCCCCCGAGCTCTGGCTCTTATGAAAACTATACTCATAGGAGGGGCAAAGAGGTGAAACTCTGACGCGCCTCCTAATTAATGGAAAAAAAAAGGATAAAAAAAAAGATCAAAATATTAATATTAGTAGATGTTAAAGCGATTCCTATTTCTTATTAGTTTAACTCATCCCGTGCCGATCGTCTATATATAGACGACATCTCGTACCGTGCCTGTGCCGATCGTCTATATTTAGACGATATAGAAAGGGCGACTTATTTCGTTTCGTGTGTGCCCGTTTCTAAATTTTTATGGTTCATTATGATTGGTAACTCTTGTTTACTTCCTTTTTCACAATAATAGCGCATAGTTGATTTAGCCTTTCGTTTTTTTAAAATAATAATGACGATTTTTTATCGATTTCTGTAAACAAAGAATAGCCACGCCTACTCGAAATGTTTCTAGGCCTTGGAACTTGTCAAATTTGCTATTAAAATAACTTTTATTGCTAATTATTAATTTCTACTCATCGGATAATAACTTTAAATCATTTAAATCTGGTTTTGAGTACTGTAGGTTTATTTACTAATTAAAGATTCCGACATTCGTGGTTAGGCATAATATAGGAATATAGGCCTATGTAAACTATATAGTATATAGAAATGTATAGGATCGGCGTTTGCCGGCTGATACTAACATTACGAAAATGCGTATAACTTAGTAACTATATGGGATATTACTTTTAGTAGTTTCAAGCCAAATAGGATATCTTCTACGCATACCATATAAAAATCTGTTGAGATCGATTTTTTTTGCTCCTTTTTTTTTAAACAAAAAAATTGATCTCTAAAAATTACTAATAAAGATGAAAATATTTTTCTAATATTGTATTAACTTGTACTTATTATTATTTGCTCTTTAATTTCCTTTAATTTGATATGAAATACAGGTAGGCCTATCTTGCTAAACAAATACCTTTAGAAATTTATGAATAAATAAGGGCACCCCAAAAAAATTATATTGCCCAAAAAATTTTAATGGTCTGGCACAAACGCGGTAAACCCCCCGGCATCGAATGAGTATTAATAATATGTAGGCCTATGCATACTGTTGGGGGATATCAGATATTTAGCAGCACTTGCGTTTATATCACATTTCATCCAAAAACTAATCGATTCAAATAGCTGAGGTGTTCAAATTATATCAGGTACGTTTGTAGCCTACGACCCACTTGCCCTTCACCGCCCCCCCCCCCCCCCAAATCGCCCCAGGGAATGTTAGCGTCCCCCTAAAGCCCCTCACCGCCCCCCTGGGAGAACCTTGCGGCTACACCCGTTACCCGGGAAAGGTTAAGGTAATAAACCCTGACAGAAAATCAAGAAATAAAGTAGGCTACCTAATGGCGGTCTGTAAGAAGTGCTGTTGCTATGGATTTTTTGTCCCGGGAGGCTTGTCCCGGGAGGCTTGTCCTCTTTAGGGGATCCTGCCTTGTCCTCTTTAGGGGCCCCTGCGTTTTGACATTCGAAATTATGACGAGAAAAAAAATCGGGCACTCCTTTGGGGGCCCCCCTCAAGTAGGGGCCCGGGGGGACTTTCGAATTTTCCCCTCCCCCTTCACTAGCTACGCCGCTGTCTATATGTAAAAAGCTATCCACATTCCGGCATCTCCTGCGACGCCACTGGCGCCAATTTAAGCTGCATCGACGCTAGTCGCTCCCTTGGTTACACCAGTGACTTGGAGAGGGTGAACTGCTGTTCGGGCAACAGCTGATTCTCCATATTTCACTCGCCCATGCATGCATCAACCCTGGAGTGGATACTTCAGCGTCGCCTCAAGGTGTCGATAAAGCACGGGAAGCAGTAGTCTACCGGTTCTAAGCCAAAGCTCAATTGATGTAGAGCTAGGCGTGAAGGGATGCTTCCGACGGCGGACAGCTACCGCCCGCCTTAAGCTGGGCATCCTCCACTCAAATAGGTGCTATCCCGTCATGGCCTGCCTTCACTGGGTGGGTGGCAGCTTAGAGTAGGCCTACCAACGCAACAAGTGGGCCGAAAAGCCCGGCACCAAAAATACAGAAAAAGTAAGACTCCAGCTCTTCGAATCGCAAGCTGGAACGTAACTTTAAGGACTATATGTGGCCGGCATCACATCTGACCTCTTATAAGTTTACAGACGTTCCTTCTAAAGAGAAGATTATTACGTCCACTAGGCCCAAAACTCCTTCAGGGCGACAGGGATCCGCCGGTGGCAGGGCTAGAACCCGCGACCTGTCAGTTGGTTATTGGTTGACAGTCCTTTGATCTAACCGCTGGACCAGCCGGCTTCACTGCAGTCAATCAACAACATGCTTAAAATAGCACTGATCTATAGATCAGTGGGAAAATATGCATCATAGACAGAGAACTCAACAGGCTGTGTATATATAGCTCAGTGCTAATAACCACATTATGTTGGAGTTCGTTTAAAGGCAGTGTCTATACGTCCGGCGCGCCACATTCGGAATTTGGAAGATATTATTCCGGCGGGCTTGTTATTTGACCACCCAACTACAAGTACAAACGAGAGACGTAGAGCGTATTGATATTAACATATTTATAAAGAAACAGGCATTATGCCTAGTAGTCTAATTATTAGTTTAATACTTTGAATGGATAGATTGAATGAGATTGTTATGTCCACCCACATTCATAGTAGGCTAAATGAATGGCTTATCGTAATTGAAATTGTAGCGCAAGTCAAGATGTTTACTAATGACTTTATTATAAATTGTTTGGTAATAACATTTAACACGTTTTCTAAAGAAATAGGCTAGACATTAGGCCTAACAGTCGAATTTTTTATTTCTTTGATACTTTGAATGAAATTATGTCCACCCACATGAATAAATGAAGGGTATTCTCGTATTGAACTAAGAAAAATATCTCGTTGTACCATAGATATACCATGGATATCTATGGTTGTACTGTATTTGAATTTAAAAAACAAAAGATGGTGATAGCTGGAGTCGAACCTGCGACACTCCGGTTGCCAGAAAACGCTACTGACCACTAGGCCACGATACCTTGATTATATCACACAATAAATAGTAATTAAGCAACTCGAACAAGAATAAACGATTATGCGTATGCGCCAGTAGCCGTGTTGTTGTTTTTTAATTTGGTCGGTCACGTGACTTGGGTCGCCGGACGTATATCTCCCGCGCTATACGTCCGGTCGCCGGACGCGCAGACACTCCGTTGTTTAAAACAAAAAGGCTGTGACTATTCGTACACTCGGTGTACGAATAGACTACTGGTCTATCCTTACACGACATGCGCAGTGATGATTATAATTGACTGTGCCTCAAGCCTCAAAACTGAGTCAAAACCAGCGCTGAATTACTATTTGCTGTGTGTTGTATAAAGAGGGGTCAGGTTCTACCCTGCTGTCAGTCGTAGTTATAATAGTTAATTTTTTTAAATTCAATTATAGTATAGCCTATCCAGTTGAACGCGATTGTTGTTGTTTTTTTTAATAATTAGCAAATTACTTTTACTGTTGTTTTTTTTAAATAATAGTTTATCAATATATTTATAAATAATTCAGGCGGGTCTTTTATGTAAAAAAAAATATTATTTTTCTAGTGTTTGTTCTACAGCCTAGCCTACTAAACCGAAAAAAGTACTAACAATATTAGAAAAGAGTAAATTAAAAAAAAAAAACAACATTCGCGTTCAACTGGATATACTAAAATTGAATTTTAAAAAAAAAAAGCGGCTGACCGCAGGGTAGAACCTCTGCCCTCATATAACAGCGCACCGTTCTAACCACTAGGCCAGGAATATTTAGTTAAATACAGCAGTCCATATTATTTAAGATGTTTAAATATTTTTTTAATGCGCAAAAGAAATGCGCAGTCGAATTTAATTATCAGTGCGCATGTCGTGTACGAATAGCTATCCGTACACGGGTGTACGAATAGACACTTCCAACATAAATTTCGTGATTTACGGGAAAACGATCCTATATTATGCCTAAGGCCCTATGGCGATACAAAAGCATCACATTTTACAGAAGAACTCAGAAGTGTTATAAAACAAGAAAATCCAGAGATGGGTGACGAAATTGATTACAAAAATCAGCAACATGTAAGCTAATACTAGAATATGCAGGATCTGTATGGGATCCATCAACTAAAGAAAACATTAAAAATTAGAACAAATTCAAAAAAGAGCTGCAAGGTTTATAACTAGTGAATATTCCCCATTGATAAGAGTAACACCATTAGTCAAATCACTAAACCTAGAAACACTAGAACTAGAGGACAGAAGGGCAAAGAGTAAAGTAGTAATAATACATAAGGCATTAAACTCTAATTTAGAAATACAACCCAATAACAATCTGTTGCAAAGCTCAGATAAACATAAAGACAAAAACACCTAATGCATATAAGTACTCTTTCTTCCCGAGTGGCATTCGGGCATGGAATGGGTTGCCTGAACAAACCAGGAAAACCAATAACCTAACATCATTTAAAACATTAATAAAAATGCAAGACTAGACTCGGACCACGGATGAGCGAAGGACGCAATAATCTTCTTTATAGAAGGAGCGTCTGTAATGTATAAGAAGATAATACTAATAATGATCCGCTTTGGCTTTTTAAATCATTTGATTTGATTTACTTAACTGTTACTGACTAAAAGTAAATGAACTAAATGTAAAAAAGTTTACTTTTCCTTTGCGGGCTTTGCGGCACTTTCACTTTCATCATTTTGTTGTCATACATTTAATTTATATAATAATAGAGTCATACATAATACTATTTTTACTATTTAAATTTTTAAACTTAAGCCTTTACATTTTTACAGCCTTTAGAGCCTTTACATATTTGCATTAACTTTAACTTCGCAAGTCGCAAAACTTTCTCTGGGTGGCAAATCTTCGGAAGCTAGTAGGCCCTATAAACTATAAACTTATTAACTTTTAAAATTAAACTATTATAGTCACTATAGTACTATAGACTATAATATAGGAAATATAGGTAATATATAAGGACTATATACTAATTAAGTAAAATAATAATAATAATAATAATTGTCAAGTTAAAAATTGACACAGGCCTAGGCCCTCTGATAGTTAGTAGGCTACTTAATGACTTACATATTACATAGGGCCCAGAGGCATAGATAGGTAAGGTGAATATGAACAGACCAGTCTTTCTCAATTTCAAACCTAATTGCCCTAATCCACCACCCTTCTTACTAGGAATGTTTTAAACAAAAGCCAGAATTCCGGTTTTAAAACTTAAAACCAGTGTTCGATTTATTAGTAAGTTCAGTGGGAAATCAATCAAATCTTGTGTTCAAAAAGTTTTTTTTTTTTTTGTTCTCAAAGAAATCTTTAAAATTATGTTTGATTTCCACAAAAAAAATTCCTTAACAAATAACATTATAATACCTTTCAAACACTAGATATCTAATTTGTCATAGGCGACTCATAGTCTATGTAGGTACTCAAAACTGGCTTCCGTTTTTTGCGCGATTTTAAGTTTTTGACCCCTCTTGTACTAAATCGTCTAGGCAAAAAGTGCCATTCATGATAGAAGGATAATTTTTTCACTCGATTGTACATGAATAAATGGCCTTTATCACCATATGTATTTAAAATTGATTGTTTATGTTAAACATTTTTAATGTTTAAATTATCTTAGAAAAATATTTTATTTTTTAAGAAAAAATGATTTTTAAGATTTTTTATAAACATTATCAAAAAGCTGGTCCATTTTCCTGTAAAAATATGAAAGAATTATTAGTCTATATATTATGGCACATTTTGCCCAACGCGCAAGATAAACCCTATGAAATAGTATTTTACTGCCGTGAAAACATGTCTGCCGCGATCTCCGCTATTTGAAGGGTCGTTACCAATAAAGGCATCGTATCGGATTTTATCACTTTAGTAGTTAAGTAAAACTATTCAATATCATAGATTAATAATATAAAATTAATTTTATGTTAAAAAATGTATGCATATATTATTATATTTATTTAATTTTAATAAAATTGTTTTATTGTTTTACCTAAAATCACTTGTTCTCGAGTCTCCAAACCCCTATTAAGTTTAAGGATAAGGCTAATTTTTTTCTTGTCATAAAATAAACTAAAATTACATTTATTTTAAAGTAGATACGCTAAAGATATTGAATTGATACTTTTTATTTCCAGGAAATAATATTATAATATGTAAATTGACATGCAAAAGGTATCTTCAATCTGTTGTCAATGTAAACAATAGTAAATTTGACCTTTGGTGGACTAGCGAAGCTATGGAAAATATTATGAATTAAACGAATTAAGTATAAAATTAAGTAGTTTTACACACTTTTAATAACATTTAAATAGAACCAGACAGTATTTTATTTAGTTTTTGTGGAAGCAAAGCTATTTTCAGCACATAAATGTAAAAAAATATTGTCTAGTCTACACTCATAAGGCCTACAAAATGCAATAGCTATAAGGCCTACTCCGACAAGTCTAATGTGGGTAATAAAAGACATATTTTACTCTTTAGAATAATACAATACTATTATTAAATCTGAACTTGAAGAATATTTCTTCCATGGCATATGCTTAATAATTCATCGGTAGGTCTAAGTCATTTTTTAAACATTTATTGAATAATGGTTTGTCATGCGTAGGCCTAATAATAATAATTCTAATAAGATTATCAGATCTAGCATGAAATTAAAAGTTTATTGTATACCCCCGATTTGTTATACGTTTATTGACGGTTATTATATATATTTATTATGTTTGTGAATTTCTATGTATTGCCTAGGAAAAAGTCTAATTACAATCAGTCATAATCAAATAGCCTACATAGGGGGTCGTATATTAATTATGTCAACAAAATACAGAAAACTGGGTTATTGAAAAAATTTACAGTTGTTGAAATGAGGGAGGGAAGGGGGTCAATAAAGTGACTTTATATAGGCTAATACATTTTATTTATAAATTTTCATGCGTTTATACTAATTCATTCATCAACAGCCTGCCAATAAAATCATAGATTTTACTGCATTGCCAACTTCGTGGCCTATATGCATATAGGCCTGCCCTCTGTATTCTGATCTGGACAAAATAAAAACAAAATAGGAGGGTTTGGGAGGGGAACATAGGGTAGAATCGTACCACTTTATATGTGTGTGTGTGTGGGGGGGGGGGGGGTAAGGGCGAAACGTGCACGGCAAGAGGTCGAAAAGACCGTTTGTTCTGATATTAAAACAAATATATTTTTGCGAACTACTAATAGATGAAAGTTAAAATTAGGTCGATATAAGAGATATGTTTCATTATTGTTAATGTATAATTAAAATAAAAGTGTATGAGCTAAAAATGTATTATTACTAGTAGCGTAGTGGGGGTGGCAAATAGTGAAAAGTATGAAAGATTGGTGGACAGTGAACACAACTAGTATAAAGTGCAGGGGTGGGTGAAGTGCAATAATGAATGAACGGGGCTAAGTCTCAAATAATGCACAATATCCCCATAAACTACTGAACTATTAATCTGTTAGCGAAATATCAATAGTGAAACTAAAAATGTGATTCTTTAAATATTTATCTATACAAAAAATTACAGCTTAGAATATAATGCTTGTGATAGGCGTTCTTGGTTAGTGTTAAGGACCATTAGATATAGGTCTTTATACTTTTTACCAATGAAAAAAAAATAGAGAAAGCTAATCAAATCATATGTACAAGTAATATATTGAACAGTTTTAAGTTCATATTTAAATAATATATTTTGTTTTTAGTTTTGGGATATAACTGATTATTATTATTATTGTTACTACTATCAATAGGATAAATGGTCTTAACCTAAACAATAGTCAATGGTTGTTATTTTAAACCTTTAATTAACATTTGAAAACTTTCTCTTTAAAATAAAACACGTATAACTGTTACTTTAAAATGTGCATTATTAAATAATGTACTAACTTGCCTTATTTAATGTTTAATGCTCGAGTCTTACACTATATAAAAACTGCTTTTGTTTGTTTTACTTTCAAGTACATGATTGACAATCTTAGTCCGTATAACTACTTATACAGTACATTTTAAAACATTTTTTACCATAAAAGTTGTGTGCTTTAAATGAACTTCAAATTGATGTAATATTTGTACATTTACAAAGATTCGTAAAATTTTCGCGAATATTTATAAATGGATAAAAAACGAAAATTTTTGCTAGAATACTTTGTTTCAATAAAAATAATTCAATTTTGATAATTTGAAACAGTGCCAATTTAGTAGGTCTCTATAGAGCATTGAATTACCTTCAATTTGATATATAAGATATGCTTCTACTAAATTTAGGTAATTTGTAGTGATTTTTTAAAAATAGGTCAGATTTGCGTTTTTTGTCTCCCTTGAAAAAAACTGTAAAAAGTATGAAAAATGATTTTTACATCGATATTTGTATATTTTTCATATGCCCCACATTCACGAAAAAAATTGGGTCTCTTCTCTACAAACTTTTGTGTTTGTAAACAAAGTAACTTAGCCAATATAATTTTTGAGATAATGACTTCTAAAAATAGGACTTTGTGAGGTGGCTAAAGGTAACCCACTTGTAAAATTTCAAAATTTCATAACTTTCTTAAAAATTAACATACAGTCATAAAATTGGTATCAAAGTTCTTAGAATCATTTTGTCTTTCTATTAAACAAAAAAAAAATCTCAATAGCTTGAAAAATTAAAATCAGTTTTGAGTACCTAGTCTATGGTGTTTTTTTTTCAAATCCCAAATATTGCTTGCTCTACACAGGCGACAACAAACGCAGATGTTAATGAGCCAGCAGTACTACTTGTTAGATCCACTGTGGTTTCCCCACAGACGTTCCAAGAACCGAACTGACAAACAGACCAATAGACTTAAAATTCTGTAGCGCTTTGTGTGTTTGTGTGGATGGTAAAAACATCAAACCAAATATAATGTTACAATTAACATGAATCTTTCGGCTCATCCTTGTGATGTAGTTAATACAATATGTTATAAATATTAGACTGAATTCACACAAACCAACCTCTTGAATGCCCGGCAAACACTAATTAAGTTATTAAGTTATTCTTACTCTACTCCCCAAAAATCAGTTATTTTTTTTTTTTATAATATACTATGCAATTATGTATGTACCCAGTTCTCTGAACTATCCATGCAGTTATAATGAGCACAATAGTCTTAAGCAATGAGAACTTTTTTTTTCAGGTCATTCACAAAGTTTGATGACATCATAAAATTAATCACAACACACCTTTTTTTCTCAATTTGTGAATACAAATTATTAAAAGTTGGTAGCGGCAATTTCAACATGAAACAAAGTTGGATTTTTTTTCAAATTGACCAATACGATCATTTAAAAAAATGAGTAGGCCCCTAACACAAAGAATATTTGTAGCAAATTTCAATTTTAAAAAGATTATGCAGTTGAGGTTTATGTATATATAAAAATGATTATAGTTTAATATCATATTATAATAGGCCTGTTAAACTTTATTTATAGTGCACATTGTTTTTAAAAGTTGTTTGATGTTGTTGCCTACAGTGTAGGGGTAGGCCTACCTTGTAGCCAATATTTTAATTTTATCAACTTAAAAGTATATGCATTAAGCATAGTTCTTTTTTTTTAGAATGATACACTTGTGCCTTATTTGTTCTGATTGCCTGTATACATTTTAAGACTTTTCTGACTGGCTTAAAATTTAAAAAATACATTTATGATTAATTTAATAAAGGTGGAAACAGTAGAATCTTATCATAATTGTTGACATTGGCTGAGAATACTGGATTACTATTCCAATGGTCTTATGTTTTAAATTAAATCATGTTGATTTCTTGATTTCCTACCCCACTGCATTGAAATCCGCAGCTTAAATTATCGCCCCCTCCCCCCCTTTGTATTGTAAATTACCCAGGAATATCAGAAACAAGTTTTAAATAATCACTTACATAATTATAAGTTTTATTTAACACAGGAAATGGTCACAAACATTTTGGAACAAACACTTGAAATGGCAACAATGGATGAGGTACTGAAAAATGTGATAAAAGAAGAAATAGAAGAGAATGTTGAAGAATTTCATGAAAATGATCAATATGTAAGATATGAATTCTTATAAACTATCTTTCTCTCTTTCTTTACATATAGTATATTTGTTTGTATATATATATATATTTAAACATAGAGTACCATAAAAAAAATATTTTGCGCTATGCTATATCTTATTAACACCTCAACAATAATTTTATGCCGATAATTTCTGTTAAAATAATTGTCAATGTTTTATAACTAATACTAATACATCTAAATTTATAGCCTATTGATTAATAGTTAGACAGATTTCTTTTTTTTTTATTTGTATACTATTGCTAGTAAATTATATATCACTGAAACCTGACATGGCAAACTAAATATTTCTTAGTACAATTCAGCTTATGTTGGAAGCTATTGCAGGACATTAGATAAAAACAGGTCAAGTTCATGTGTTGGAAGTGGAAGGGAGGTAGGGGGAAAATGCTGTTGATATTGTGTGTGAGAAGAAATAATGTATGTATGTGTCTACTTATTTGTAAGGAGAGAAGTCTCTGTTGTTGTATAAAAAAAAAGTCAGGAATGTATTGATTCCCTCCCCAATTTCCAGAATGAGTAAAAGAAATTTGATGTAACATTTGGTTAAGAAAGTCAGTGCTGGGTGATTTAACTGAACAAATAGTATTGTTTAGTTGATTTATTAATTTTTTGATATAATACAATTAATTGATATAAGACAGTGGATTTGCTGATAATTATTAATTATCCTTTTTATTTTAAATAGGTTTTTTCTTCCTCATTAAAGCTAATTTAAATGTTATTATACATAGAAAACTGAAATATATCAATGTTATTTAACAAGTCAGTGTGCTATGCTGCTTTAAAAAGGCCATATTTTTTTTTGTACACTAATTTGTGTATTATTAAAGTATTAAAAATTTTAATTTCTGAGTGACATTTTTAAGACCTTATAATCATTGCTTAATGAATTAGAACACAGTTATTTTAAGAAATCAACAATTTTTAACTTCACTTTCACTTTAAATGTCCCAAACATGGAGAATCAATCACTCAAATTTATTTAATGTATTATTATATACTTATACAATTTGGTAATGTTTATTATGTTTATGTTTATAATGTATCATTTCCTAACTAACTTTTTTTATATTATAGTGGTACCTTGGGTTAAGAACGATTCAAGTTATTAACGTTTCAGTTTACAAAAAACAATTTAGAAAATACTTTTTCTCAGGTTACGAGCATAGAGAGACAAATAGGAAGGTTTAAAGTTTGAGACAAAAGATCGCTTACTGTACAAATGAAGACCTCGCAGTACTAAGCACTAGCCTAGTAGGCATATCCTAGTTTTGCATGCAAATCCTCAATTTTGTTGGCCTTACTATAACTATACAGTAGTAACGTAGTAAACAGAAGAACGGTAATGGTGCTGCTAGGAATTACAAATTTATAATATTGGAGGTAAATAAATAAAAAACTATTTAATAATATGTAAATGGCATTCGTGTGTGTGAAATTGCTTATTAGTACAGCATAGGTAAACTATCATAAAGAACAAAGAGTGACACAATTCAGTCAATGTGGCTAAATGCATAACTATCTGTAGAAGCAGACTGCAGACCTCAAATTGTAGATAAAGTTGAAAATCATCTCTTGATCTGGAGCAATGAAAAGCAACTTTTATTCTATTTTGATGTTCTCTTTATTTGTATTTAATGTTTTGTCAGGTTAACGACTGGATGTGAATAAAAAAAAGTTTTGTTTTTTTTCATCTTAAAACGGATTGAGTTTAATGCATTGATTTCAACGTTTCAGGAACAAATTAAGTTCGTAACCCGAGGTACCACTGTATTTTGATCTCTATTTTTTGGGCAGTTTTTAACTTTTAATTTGGATTTTTAAAGATTTTAAATGGCTTGATACAATCTTCAAAAATTTTGTAGCTTTAATTTAGCAAACAAAAATTAGTATATTTTTCCAAGTGACTTTATAAAAATTCAGGAGACACTTTAAAAAAACAAGTTTTTTCCTAGTATTAGAACTATGCGATACAAACATTTATTTATGTACATTTTATATTTGACAGGAAATTTGTGCATGGAAATTTGAACAAACTCCAGAAATGTCAACAGATAGAAAAAAAATCAACTTTACAGATGAGCTGAGAATGTTTATAAAAAAAGAAAAACAGATGGATAAAGTAGTGAATAGAAAACAGCGACATGTAGCCTACGTACGTTGTTACCCTTTTCTCTCACATTACTTGTTTGTATATAGCACCAAGCCTAATTACTTTACTAAACAATATAGATATTTTGTATTCTTGTTTTTTATGTATCAGACTTTATATTTGATATACTGCTCTGCTTAACACACAATAAGGTTATTGATCTAAATTTACAGAAATTCATTATTATAATGTAATATAATTTGTTAGACAATATACCAACAGAAGGCTAAGTAACAGTGTAAAATGGAAATCAGGCGAATTACAAAGAAGCACAGATTTTGGTACTATATGCACTTGAAATTTTATTGACATGTTCTTATTTAATAGAGCGGAAAGATGTATGGCTTTCCTCAGAAGCAGTGAACTAAATTTTGACAAATTAATTTAAGACTCTCGGTTTGATTGATTAAGTTTAAGACAATAATAACTGTACTTAATACAAATAATAATTTACTTCAAGTAGCACTTCATTAAAAAAAATGACAAAAATTTCCTGCGAATAGAAGACAAAAAAATTTATCCAGTTTTTTTACATTGAAGTTTGGAAAGACAAATTACTGTAAGAATAAAAAAAGTCTTTAAAAATAAAACCATCCTTCATTTTACAACTCTTGATAAACGGTGAATAGGTATTACAGTAGTTCCACAATGAATTAAATCAATTAAACATTAAGTCTTAATAGGAAATCAACTAAATATAAAAACCTTGATAGAAAAAATAAGGACATATTATATATTTATTACTTCATTTAAATCTTCTGTGTTAAACCCACAATTAGTTCAGTTTTATTACAATAGCTGCCACTAATTGTCTAGTGGTAAAACTGACCTTAAAAAAAGTCTTGTTTAAATTTGATACCACTGCGACTCACTGCGGCCTACCCCCCTCCGTACTAATACGCCCAAAAGCGGCCGCCACGTGTGTTACTAACCTATTGTTGTTTCTTGATTTTTTTTAGACATGCGGTCTTTTTTTTTTATTACTGCAAGCACGGCTTTTAAAAAGTAGGAATATAGTCTGTTTTGTTAATAAAAACCTTTTTTTTTAATCTAGTTTCGTTTTTTTGCGATGCGTGTTCAAAGTACGGGTATTTTTCACTGGCCTTTCGTCTTGTAATACTTTTTTTATAGCCTTCGTCTTTAATTTTGTACTCTATTAATCAATAGCTTTATACCTCCAAATATAACATTTAACAAGAGTTCTTATAATAATGATGCTGCAGATATAGACTTAGATGAATTTCCATTTCAACTCGATGTTTGGGCTTTATGATACTTTATCGGACTTTGACGCTAGGGCTAGTGAAAATATTTAGCCAAATCCTCGGGTCTCAACACTCAGCGAATGATTCTCCTGATAATTCCGCATTTTTTATGTATAACCATTTCCAGAAAGCTAAGATATTTATCTTTTTTATGATGTAATTTTTATTCACTTTGGGGAATATTTAGTCCTTAAAAAACATATTTAAAAATAATTTACTAAATTTAATACGGAGTTCCTTCCCTTTGGCTATTATTTTCAGGGGTGTCTTTGGAAACTGGATTAGTAGCAAATGAGTTAAACCTTTATTTAAATTTGATGGAGACTGAAAAGCAAATTGCATTTGGACAATAAAAAAGAGCATGTAAGGGTCTTAGAAAAAATACTGTTCATTCTTTTCTTACTGGATGTCTGGCAACACTATATACATAGGCAGTGCCATTGCTAGGGATTTGGGGGCCCGGGGGGCTTGACCTCTTTAGGGGCCCCTGCATTAGGACATGAGAAAAAACAATTGGGACACTGCATTGGGGGCCCTTCTCAATTAGGGGCCCGGGGGGGCTTTCAAATTTGGTCCTCCCCCTCCCCTAGCTACGCCACTGTACATAGGTGTCTGTGATTTTATTTATATTACACAAATATTCTTTTAATGTGTGCACCAAGTAACATCCATTGATCTATATTATAATTACACAAAGTCTTAATTCAAATTCATGATTGTTTTTTACTTCTCACAATTAAAAATCACAAATTTTTAGCCTGTTTAACTTTTCACCAGACTTTAATTTTAAAGATCAATGGTCCTTCCTATTAATTAGGTTATAAAATATATTTTTCTTATGATGAACACAAATCAAGATTTGTGTTTTAGATTCTATAACTTTTTTTTAACCTGGAGATGGGGTGGGGAGGGGGGAACAAAATGAGTTCAAAGTCAGATTGCAAGGACTGAAAATCGTTATTGACAAATAACAGTATTGATGTCCCTAATTAAAACATTAAAAAGTAAAAAAAAGATAATAAAAAATAATTAATATTAAACATCAAACCATTTTTGTATTTGCCGGTAAATCATGATTTTCATTCACCTGATGTAAAAAATATTTTCAATCAAAGATTCAAATAATCTCAACCCTGCTTTAAAAACTGTGTAAATTCAATTTTAATTTTTTTAAATTTTAGTTTATGTAATAGCCTTGAATTTTTATTCCATGGTACCTTAAAAATTTATATTTTTTTTTTGTTAATAATTAATAGGTAGATGTCCAAAGAACAGATATAGCAGCAAATCCTGACAAAACTCTACAAGTAAATAGATTCAATTTACCAAAGTATATGAGTACTAAAGAACTAAGAAACAAAAATAAACAAAATCCAAAAAATGTTTCTCACAATAAGGATCATCTGGATGTCACTGGTTTTGAAGACTTTAATTGTGATTTATGTGAGCAAATATTTAGTAACAAATTAAGTCTACAACATCACAAATTACTTCACACCAATACTAGAAATAAAAGATTTAGATGTCAAAAAGGCCAGAGTGGTTTTACAGTTAAAGGCGATTTAAAGACATATCTTTCTATTCATACTGGAGAAAAACCATTTAAATGTGAATTATGCCAAAAACAATATAACTATATTCCATCTTTAAAGAAACATCTCGATGCACATACTAGACAAGAAAAACGTAAATGTCAAATATGCTACAAAGAATTGTCACGAAGCTCTGATTTCAAAAGACATCTGGCTGTACATACTGGAGAAAAGAAATTTAAATGTCAAATATGTCAAAAAGGTTTTGCTCAAAGGACAACTTTGAAGAGACATCTTGTTACACATACTGGAGAAAAAAACTTTAAATGTCAAATATGCCATAAAACATTTTCTCGGAGCTCAGCTTTGAAGAGACATGTTGCCACACATCCTGGAAAAAAACCATTTAAATGTCAAATATGCCACAAAGAATTTTCTTGGAGCTCACCTTTAAAGACACATCTTTTTATTCATGCTGGAGAAAAACCATTTAAATGTGAATTATGCCAAAAACAATATAGCTATATGCCATCTTTAAAGACACATCTTGATGCACATACTAGACAAGAAAAATGTCAAATATGCTACAAAGAATTGTCACGAAGCTGCGATTTAAAAAGACATCTTGCTGTACATACTGGAGAAAAGAAATTTGAATGTCAAATATGTCACAAAGGTTTTGCTCAGAGCACAACTTTGAAGAGACATCTTGTTACACATACTGGAGAAAAAAACTTTAAATGTCAAATATGCCATAAAACATTTTCTCGGAGCTCAGCTTTAAAGAGACATGTTGCCACACATCCTGGAAAAAAACCATTTAAATGTCAAATATGCCACAAAGAATTTTCTCGGAGCTCATCTTTAAAGTCACATCTTGCTGTTCCTACTGAAAAAATTCCAATGAAAAGTGCAATGTGCCGGAATAGTTTTTGGCAAAAAGGAGAATGGAATCAACATATTGTTTTACATACAGGAAACAAAACATTTAAATGTGCAATGTGCCAGGAAGATTTTTTTGTCAAAGGACAATTAAAGCAACATCTTACTGTACATACTGGAGAAAAACCATTTAAATGTCTAATATGCAAAAGACAATATTTTAACAAATCATCTTTAAAGGTACATCTTACTAAACATACTTGAGAAAAAAACATATAAATGCCAACAACAGAAAGAAGAATATTCTTCAAGATCAAAATTTAGAAATCACAAACTAAGTTTCCTTTATAAAGGTTTGATCAAACCAATATAAAAACTCTTAATACCTCAAGGAGTAAATAAAAATATGTACAATACAAAGAAGTATATACTGTAAGCTTGATGATACCATTTGTTGAGAAGGCGGGTGACCAACTGAGTGAGCAAGTAAAAAAAATGTGTTGCTGGTCGGCAGTGGACAAAAAATCTGAGAGGGAGAAAAGGCCAAGAAAAAATCCTATGACTCAGAAAAATGCTCATCAAACTTAAGGTCCCTAGAAACTTCAATTAAAGACGGACGAGATTGGGAATAGCCTCATACGGAAGTGACGTTTGAGAAAGGAAATAAATAAACAAAACACGACACTCTAAATCTATATTTAACCATTTTGTTAAAAATAAGAACCGGAAAAGATTCAAAACACGTGGCAATAGATTAAAAACACATGACAATATTAATTTTTCCTAGTCAAAATCCCTCCTCTGACGTCACTTTCTTATGTTGCCGGAAATTAAACATCTCATATGGTTACAAGATTTGGATTTTTTATCAGAAAAACACACACATTTAAGTGCAAATATTGAACTAATTTTGTGAAAGTTATCTTTGATATTTTATATAAATGATTTTTATTAAAATTCAGATACTGAATACACTATTTATTATTAAAATCAAATGTTAACTTAATTTTGATAAAAAGCTCTTCACTTGGTCTTTAAAACTCTGGAAAATCAGCACACATCAAAATCCTCTGTGTCAAGTTCTTTTTAATTATTGAACTCATTGAAAGGTGGATTATTTCTACAATAATTTCTTTTTGGATGAAAGAATTTTCTGTAAAATTATTCAGTCATAAATTTAATTTTGTTGCTTGTCTTAACCATGTATTGAATGCACCCATAAGGGTGCCAGTGAGAGAGAAATCACACCTGACAAGATTTCAGGAAAGGCCATGCAATTAGGGAATAAGATGTTGATGGTCAGTTAAGATGTTGGAGGTAAAAGGAAAGTTTTGCACTCAATGTTGTCATTTGATATGCTTGGTGATATCCTGTAATGTTGTCATTTGATATACTTGGTGATATCCTGTAATGTTGTCATTTGATGATTGGTGATATCCTGTAATGTTGTCATTTGATGCTTGGTGATATTCTGTAGTGTTGTCATTTGATGCTTGGTGATATTCTGTAATGTTGTCATTTGATGATTGGTGATATCCTGTAATGTCATAGGATGCTTGGTGATATCCTGTAATGTTGTCATTTGATGCTTGGTGATATTCTGTAATGTTGTCATTTGATGATTGGTGATATCCTGTAATGTCATATGATGCTTGTTGATATTCAGTAATGTTGTCATTTGATACTTGGTGATATCATGTAAGATTGTCATTTGATGCTTGGTGATATCCTGTAATGGTTCTTTATGCTTGGTGATTGTGACGTGCGAGTTTTTTATATTAGAATAATGTATGGAAAGACTGCGACAGTACTCAACATGCTAGTATACACCAATTAAACGCTTGTATACCCAGAATAAACTCAGTCCGGCTTTAATAAGATTAAATTGAACAGGACTAATAAAAGAATGACAATTCCAATAGTAAATAGTATCCTTTGAAATCACACACAGTACACCAATGCAACCTTTCTTTATAAGGAACTACTATCTGCCATTTATCCCACAGCCCACAACAACAAGACTGTGACGTCACTTCCTAAACTCTTAACATGTCATTCCTCGGGACATATCGTTTAGAGATTATTATACATAAATTACTAAAATATCTAACAATAAAATAATGCATCTATCATATAAATAGCTCACAACAAACACGCTATTGCCAGACAATGCTCCTGTAATGTATTTTATGCTTGGTGATACCCTGTAATGTTTTTTATGCTTGGTGATATCCTGTAATGTTGTCATTTGATTGTATTTACATACTACTTTGTTGGGAATGTTCCTTACATTGTTCTCTTAAAGTAATAACCTGACAGTGCAGTGTAAGCATACAAATACAATTATATCTTTAAAATGTTATATACACAAAAAAAATTACAAATGTGTCACTAATATTGAGAGTAAAAAAAATGTCTAAAAACCAATGGTCATAAAATAGAAGAAATTTAATTTGATTTCTGGAATGCTGCTGTATACAAACAAAATTTTTTTTTATAGCATTATTAATAAAAATTAGTATTTGAATGATCTTTACAATACCCTATGTTATTTAAATAAATAAAAAAAAGTATAAAATTTTGTTTTCAAATTGTCAATTTAAGCTGCTTGTTGTGTTCAGAAGTTCTTCCAACACACAGGTGCTGCAACAATGTGTGAGTCAGCTGCAAATGTTTTTCTTTTTACTTTTGGTACCTTGAGTCGTTGATGAATTTTGTTTGAATGCAGTGCTGCTTTCTCTGATTTGCAAAGCTCAAACATGTATTATAATGTATACTGATTGAGATGAATTCTAAAAAAATTGTTTTAATATACACTAACATTTTAAAAGTTTTCACATCTGGCTTATGGTTTGTGAGATTTTCCTGATTGTTTTACAATTTTCCTTATGATTTTATTACAATTTTTGTTATATTTATTTTAATGCTTTTTTTTCATATATGTTGATAATTTAATAAATTGATGGACCTTATTGAATTTGATGCTCAAAATAAATTATTAAAATGTCTAATGTTCCTAAAGTGGAATATGTCTCAAAATAAATTATTAAAATGTCTAATGTTCCTAAAGTGGAATATGTATGTACAGATTTGTTCCTATAGCAGGATTGGTTGCTGCCAAAATACAAGTTCATTTTTGTTTATATTACAGTACAGGTATATTTCTAGCTAAATAAAGTTGGTTTTATTGCTTAATTTTAAGCCTTTAGTTATTATTATTTGTAGTGTATTGCTAGTTGGATTCTTACAGTTACAGCATGTTTTTAGTTGGGTGGAGGCGTGATCACTGAAGACTAGTATTACTTATTCTTTATCATTATTATATCTACCAGTAAATAATCTATATTATTGCCAATACAAAATTAGCGGTGGCTAAGCGGGATTTCGCTTGGCTAGCATACCAAAGCTTCTGGGTTTGAATCCTGTTGCAGGCTAAGATTCTTTCCCGGGACTGAAGGGTGACTACCCAGCTCTGATGGGTACCTGACATTAGTTGGGGTTAAGTAAAGTCGGCTGGACATTGTGCATGGCCACACTACCTCCTAGTATGCCAAGGCCACAGAAACTGGTGAACGCTGCTTCACCGGCTCTACGATCCGTTTGAATAGGCGGGCACTGTTACTTTGTACAGATATTATGATGATTACATTTTTTTTACAAGGTTGTCCATCGTTCATTGCTAGTTATCGCCAAGACCATGGCTGGGGAAGCAAAAAGAGGTTGATGTGGGCTATTGTTTTCCAATTTATATCAAGGGTGGGCAACTATTGTTGCTGTTCTATTTTAGTTTAAATTCAAAACGTGCATTTCTAATTGAAATGTAGCCCTATTCTATACCATTGTTTGTAAAAAGTTACTTTTATGGTCCAGTTATCCCCAACTGATGGTCTAGTTATAATCCCCACCCATTGACCACTAGCTAATCACCACCTTGATATAGGCCTACCTCACAAAAACATTAACCATAACTTTTTTTCTTGAAATCCGTTGTTTTTTTTAAATCGGATTAAACATACATTGTTGTTATATTTACTTTTTAGTGTTATCTTGTTTAGTTTTGTAATATATTAACTTTTATGACATTTGAATTTTCTTGGCTAAAATATCCTATTACATTTATTAAAAGGCTGCATCTATTGGTAGTTAACTACAAATAGCTTCTAGGTGGCTATTGGTAGTCAGCCAATCAAAACTATCTTTATATTTTTAATTATATAATAAGCCTTTGTTGTGTGTAGTGTGTAGCCACAATTCACAACTTAACTCAGCAGATTAGATCTACACTAGTTTGAGGTTTAATGTTACTTTAGTTTTTTGAAGCAAAAAAAAAAAAACAACATGAACTTCTAATTGTGATTAAATATAGAGAAATAAATAACCTTTGTTAAACCTTAGAATAATTTATATAAATTGACACATGTAAAATGCCAGTAAAAGATTTACAAATTGTTAATTACCTAACCCAACCAATTAGATCTAGACTAGTTTTAGGTTTAGTGAGTGTTACGGTACTTTAATATTTTGAAACCAAAAAAAAATCAACTTCTAATTGTGATTTAAAAAAGATAAGAGAAAATATAGGCCTAATCTTTGTCTGAATAATTTATAAACATTGACAATTTTAAAATGCCAGTTAAAGGTTAACAAATTGTTAATTACAAAAAAATCACATTTATTAACTGGTTACACTAAAATTGAATATTAAAAAAATATAAAAATTAAAAAAAAATATAGACAAAGCTTAGGTTGCTAGTGGGATTAGAACCTGGATCATCCAGTTGACAGCTCAGAGCACTAGCCACTAGGCCAATAATTTTAATCCTTGTTAATTAGGTTACAAAAAAATAGTAATTAAGAATAAAGGGCCAATTTTGATTGGCTGACTACCAATTGCTGCCTATTAGCTATTTGTAGTTGGGCCTAACTACCAATAGACACTCCCTTATTAAAATTATTTAATATTATAGCAGTAGCCTATACTGAATAAACTATATAATCTTTTATAGCCTATATAATTATATAAGCTTATGAAGCCTACTGTATGATTGATTTATGATGCTATAAAAGTGTTTCAAGTAAACTTCTTGATTGGCCCTATATATAGAGATATAGCTCGAGCTTTTGTTACTTTTTATAAACAAATAATATAAATGAAAATACATGGGCAGATTAAAAGCTAGAGCAGGGGGTTTCAATGTCATTTCATTAAATGGTAGGCTACTAAGAAAAAGAAGAGAAAAAAAACGATTGAAATGTCTATAGGAAGAAAAAAACTAGTTAATGGGGAGGGGATATTCATAATGTGGTAGGTACTCCATTTATTATTCATATATAGCTCAGTGACTTTAGCATTGAATCGGTTCTTCGATCTCACTGAGCTATATATATATATAATATATGGAGTTCTCCAATGAGCCGTATTGCTGATAAGAGTTAACACCCTTGCCCCTTATACAAGTCAATCTTTTATGACTGACTTGTAAATTACAAATCATAAAATCATAAAAGATTGACTTGTATAAGGGGCAAGGGTGTTAACTCTCATCAGCAATACGGCCCATTGTCGGAGAAAATGCGGAATTTTAATTATAGATAAGTGCACTGTATGTCACTGAGCTATATATACATGTTCATTACAATTACTTACTCAGCTAATGTATTATATGTGGTATAGGGCGTTTGCAATCACGTGACAAAAAGCACGTGATTTGTGTTTACTTTGTGTAATGGTGTACAAGCGACAATGGCCGCTGTATTAATAAAGTTTCATATAGGCTCGAGCTTTTTTTAAATGATGTGTTGTGTTTTAAGTCTTATTAAGATTTAAGCTGTATTATGTATGTTAAATAAAATAGGCTATTTTATTATTATCATAGACATAGATCATAGACGATGTGAGCCTATTAGTGACTTGACTAGATAGCCTGTTCATCAACACTATCACTTGACATCGTAGCCTAGCCTACGAAACATTAAAAGTGTAGGCCTATAAAGTGAAATTGAAAGTGTAAATAGGTCTAGCCGGCCCTAGCCTAATCACATTAATCAATTAATCTACAGTACTACTATTTACCTCCTTTTTTTTAAGTAGAATTGCCAATATTCATTTGTGAATTTGGCATGATAAGAAACTTCACCATGTGCCATATTTGTTCCTCAATGTACAAATGACGTCACTAAAAAACTTAAGCTCCGCCCATAGCGAACGCTCTATTCAAAGCATTATCCAGAAAATCATCAACCATTTCATCTATAGAAGCGCTATATAAATAACCATTATATATCATTATATCATCTTTTGACTTCGTCAGTGCCATTCAGTGCACTTATCTATATTGAAAAGTCCGCATTTTCTTAATTTTTTAATTCTCCATTTTAATTGCTTGAGTACTCCATATATATATATAGCTCAGTGAGTGAGCTGATTTTAATACGCTCTTGTAAAAGAGCTGCTCAAAAAGTTCTGGTTCCTCAGTGATATCACATCTTGGATTATCCCCAAAGATCTTGATTGGGATATTGACTTTTTTTTTCGCAGATCTTCGCTTTTTATCTTGTTATTTTTTTTTTCTTCAAGAAAATAAAATCATTGTATGTAATCTGGTCTGGTGGCTAGGCTAAAATGAAGCTTATTTTGGGGAGCGAATAAAAGCCTACAAGCATGGAATCTGCTACAACAAATTTGATAGACTTAGACTCATCAATTATGTGCAGCGATGGCACGGTTAGGGCTTATAGGGTTAGGCTAATTGTCAGCATTAATTGATAAACTGGAAAAGGTTGAGTCAGAAAAAAACAACAACACAAAACCGCAAACAATGCTAGTAATGGAGAGAGGCACATATATTGTGTAAAGTAGGAAAGAGTGTACAATTTCAAAGGCAAAATATTAGGCCTACTCGGCTTGGAAAACAATGCAAAAACTCATATTATATAGGTCACAAATATTAACTTGGCTTTTCTGGGTTTTTTAGGAGCACACTTTCGCTTTGGTGAAACTGTTCAGCGTTATCAATGAGAACCCACTTCCATTCGCTACGATCCACATATTCTGAGAAAATTCCCGCAATACAACTGAGCGTGTGCTATCGAAACTGTAACACACATTTATTTGAATCTGGTCCATATTTTACTCGCTAATAGATATAGTCCTTATATTCATTTTTCTATTGCCCTATCTATTCTCCTTCTCCAAGTCGTTTAAACAATACAATTTTTAATCAGTCAGGAAGAATGTCTCATCAAAAATTAGATGAAGTAAGTATTAGACTTTATTTTATTGGTATATATACTATATATTTAGTACTAATTCTACTAATAGTACGCCTCTTTCATTTAAAATCAATGGTAGGGCCTACTTACGATTTAAATATATTTATTATGGATTATGTCACATATAAATTTCATAATAATAATATAGAATTAGAGAATTATAGACTAGCCCTACACAAACTTTGTATTTTAAAAGCTAACTTCGCTCGCGTCGCACAGGAAAAAAATTAAATATATATATAAGGCTATAGGGCTATAGCCTAGGCTAGGCTATACTATAGCCTATGGCCTATAGGATAGGCCTTTATTCCTTTATTAACCTTTTAATGCTTTTAAGAATGGTAGGCCTACCCTACATCAGAATTTATTTCCGCAAAAAAAGAACTTAAAAAGAAAATACATGAAGGCAAAAAACAATATAAACAAAAAATTGAAGATTTCTTTCGTATGAACAATTCAAAAGCATGTTGGGATGGCCTAAAGAGAATCACGGGCTATGTACCCAAGCGTAACACTCTGAGTGTGAATGAAGATATTAATATTCTTATCAACCAACTAAAAAATTTTTACTGCCGTTTTGACTGTCATGATCTTAGATCTATTCACCAAGACATAATGTCATCTTTTAACAATTTAAATTTAATTCTAGATGAAAGTCAAGAAGGTTTCAGTGTAGATGTTGTGACGTCACTGTTTAAACAAGTAAACATATCCAAAGCGTCAGGACCAGACAGAATAAGTGGGCGACTAGTAAAGCTTTGTGCGGAACAGCTGTCCTTTATTTTTTGCTACATTTTTAATCAATCTTGGGAAAACCATACTATTCCTATTATCTGGAAAACCTCAGAGATTGTGCCCGTACCAAATAAAGAAAAAGTCCTTTGCAACAATGACCTACGTCCTGTCGCTTTAACATCTATTATCATGAAATGTTTTGAGAAAATTATTCTCAGAGGTATACTAAATAAGATGCACAAAAGCCTTGATCCCTACCAATTTGCTTACAAAAAAGGCAGAAGCGCAGAGGATGCTATAGCATTAATGTTAGATAGACTGTACCACCATCTGGATACGCCGAAGAATTACGCTCGAATACTCTTCGTTGACTTTTCATCTGCATTCAATACCATTCAACCACACCTTATGATACAGAAACTATCTGCTTTAAATGTCAGTCAACGCATCCAAGCCTGGATCATGCAATTTCTGATAAACCGCCCTCAATTTGTCAGAGTAGAGGGATGTACCTCACAAATAAGAGAAATAAGCACTGGAGCGCCTCAAGGGTGTGTCCTCTCTCCCGTTCTATACACAATTTACACCAATGACATTCAAAGTTCAGCAATCGATACAGTATCTGTAATCAAATACGCCGATGATACAGCCATTGTCGGCCTTGTTTCCAGTGACGACAGTCTCTATCACAGGACGACCTCAGATTTCTACAAATGGTGCGGAGAGAACTACCTGATATTGAACATCACAAAAACGAAAGAAATGATTGTAAACTTCCGGAAGGAGAAACACAAGCTGACTGATTTGCACATAACATAAACAACCAAATAATAGATCAAGTCTCGCAATATAAATATCTTGGCGTCACAAATACTGACAAACTGACTTGGTCTGACCACTGCCAAATCCTTTGTAAGAAAATGCACCAACGACTTTTCTGTCTTAATAAACTAAAAATATTTCACATAGAGAAAACCATTATGAATCTATTTTACTCGGCGACTGTTGGTAGCATCATAACCTTTGCAATCACCTGCTGGTATGGTAATACCACCACATTGAACAAACATCGGATAGACCGCCTAATAAACAAAGCCTCTCGTACTACACAGACAGAATTACCATCTCTTGCGGATATTTTCAGTTCAAGGTGCCTGTCTATGATTGATAAAATCCTCCAAGATCATGCAAACCCGCTTCATGATAGTTACATAATATCTAGTCGAAGTGGTCGGCTTCTTTCTATAAGGGCAAGAACAGAGAGATTTAAGAACTCTTTTGTTCCACTGTCAGTGAGACTCTTTCAAAAGAATCATCTTTCAGCCAGGAAATACGATGGCTCAATAGCTGACTCCTAAATAATAGGCCTACTTTTTTCTTGTATGATAAATGGTATGATAGTGTGCATGAATATCTATTGTGTTTGAGTACAAATGGGTCTTTAATATTGTTTTAGTTATGCTGAAAGACGGAATTTATGTAATCAAGTCAATTTTCCATTCATTTGGATCAATAAAGCAATCTTATCTTATCTTTATGACTAGGCTAATCTTTTTTTAACACATTGTAACAGATTACAAGTTTATCAGTTTAAGCTTATGCTACAGATACACATTTCATAAAATACATTGACAGAAAGAGAAAGCTATAAAGTTATAAAGGTTAAAAGGCTTTAAAAAGGCCTAGTCTAGACTAGATCTAGATCTAAATAAAATTAAAGTGTATAGGCCTAATTATCTTATCTTATTTCCGAAAGAAATTTCACATAAATTAAAATTGTTTAATCGGGTTGAAAATAGGCAAGTCTTTTTATTTAACAAAAAGCTAAATTGTCCGGTGTTGCCCGTGGAAGTGGAAGGACTATCCTTGTCCTGGTCCTGTGGTTGAGAATTGGTCACCCATCTTTAATGTGCGTCTAAAATATAATTATTAGATTTTACTTACTGAAAACATTTAGGAAAGCTTCTTAAATTCTCTACAATCTTTAAAAAAAAGTAGGCTACCTAATATTAATGTAGAAAAAAAAAAGATAGGTATTACTATTAGTGGGCAGTTATCCGCATGGGAGTCAAAACACTAATTAGTCTAAGAGGTTGTTTTTTACATTGCAGCTGTCACTTTTTGAAATAGCACATTTAGTCATTTAGCTACAACCCATAATCATTTTTGGAGAAAAATGTATTTAATATAACAACATCCCTAGAAACAATAAATGATTTCAATGAATGTTTGTTTTTAGTTTATTAGTCTACAGTCTAAAATTATAGACTATTAGTTTTAATTTAATATTGTTGTTTTTCATAAACGCAAAGTAGCTTAAAATATAGTTTTGGAAAAGTAATTGAAATATAGTATAAAATGTATTTAAATTATATTTTGAACAGCTAAGGCTAGACCTTGAAGAATATGAACAACTCCTTAAAACTGCAAAAAGGCCCAAAGTTCAAGAAGTTTTTCTGAAGGAAATGAACAGAGTACGTCAAGAAATAATTCAAATGGAAACCAAGGCCATAACACAGCCATCTCTCTTGGCAAGCAGTGTTCCCACGGTCTATGAAGAGAACATCTCAAATTATGGTTTGTATTCATTCAATGGTCAAG
Organism: Anisus vortex; assembly: GCA_949126835.1. NCBI lineage: Eukaryota > Metazoa > Mollusca > Gastropoda > Planorbidae > Anisus > Anisus vortex. The sequence goes on along the minus strand of OX421501.1, from coordinate 18,221,234 downwards.
TTAACTTTTGACAGTCTAATGTTGTGCCAGGAGCTGGGCCACAATATGACTTGCCTAGCCTTTTAGAGCTTCTAAAGGCAGTATTTTGAAATACAATAAATTGTATTAATAATGTGGATACATTTTCATAATATATGTCCTGTTCTGTTGCTTTGTAACCTTGTAAGCTCTTAGCATTGTATTCAAGAAAAATACATGGATGGAATTGATAATGGTGGCATGGCTAAAAAAGTTTTTATCAGGTGAATCACCCGTTGAAAAAATTCAGTTCATTTAAGCAGCTTACCTTGTAATAGGTAGGTATGAAGTGTAATGTGGATTCAATTTAGATTGACAAGTGCTTAGTTCAAACCAGATGTGAATATAGTTGTATTTGTGTAGACCTGTAGCCAATCAAAGAGAAATGAATTGGAATTCACTAGCTACAGTCGGCTTTAGGCCAGGGGATTTTCCAGCCGCTCCATGTTCTTGCCATCTTTTTCTATATTTTTGTTCTTGATTCCTAAATGATGTAGGGGCGCGGTGGCTGAGCGACAGTGCATTCGGCTGGCGATCCGAAGGTTCTGGGTTTGAATCCTGGTGCAGGCTGGGATTTTTTACCCGGGACTTGAGTCTACCCAGCTCTGATGGGTACCTGACACTAGTTGTCGTAAAGTAAAGCCAGCTGGGCATTGTGCTGGCCACACATCCCCTAGTATGACGTGGCCACAGAAACTGGTGAACGCTGCTTCGCCAGCCCTATGATCAGTTTGGTCCGAAGGGTACTTTACTTACTGAATGATGTCAGGCATCCCTGAATGAATTTGACCTGAGTACTATTTTACAGTTAATCAGTTAACTCTTCATCTATCCTTCATGTCTATTTACACCAACAAAACTTAGCCTGAACTGAATGTTTTGTGGTTAAACAGTAACACATGGATTCTCCTAGTGAGAAATTATGCCTGGAGTTCAGGGTATTAGCTGTAAAAATAAATAGCCCATAGGAATTATTATACAGCAAGAAATTGGGCTGATAATGAAAGTATTAAGAGTTTTTTGTTTTTGTTTCAAATCATACAATAAATCAGTAATTCTAGTTCTGTGTCAAAGTTAAGGCTTTTGTATATAGTATTTACTAATTTACTAGTAGAAATTAGTAAAAAAAATGTAGGTGAAGTTAAATATCGAAAATATTCTGTCTATTTCCTCAGCTTGGGACCAGTCAGATAAATTCATCAAGATGTACTTGACTTTGTCCAATTTAGATCAAATCACACAAGACAACATTCAGTCGACTTACACTGGAAGGTACTTTTGTTTACTTGTTATACATAGATACATTGTTCTAGTCAGACCTGCTCTGTGATTGGTTAAAATATAAAAGCTGACTTCCAACTTTTTAATGTCATGTGTCCTGAAACTTTAAAGTAAATACTCAGAAATGCAAACAGTTTAGTTGATAAAAATATCATTCCATTGATACTTGATTTTTTTTGCTCATTGCTGGCTTAGAAGAATTTATTTTATGTTACTAAAAATCATTGATATAATCATTTATAAAAAAATTAAAAAGATAGAGTTCTACTGGATCTAATTGTTCCAGCTATTATAGTATCTGATATTAATGTACTTCTTATAGTATCTGATATTAATGTACTTCTTATAGTATCTGATATTAATGTACTTCTTATAGTATCTGATATTAATGTACTTCTTATAGTATCTGATATTAATGTACTTCTTATAGTATCTGATATTAATGTACTTCTTATAGTATCTGATATTAATGTACTTCTTATAGTATCTGATATTAATGTACTTCTTATAGTATCTGATATTAATGTACTTCTTATAGTATCTGATATTAATGTACTTCTTATAGTATCTGATATTAATGTACTTCTTATAGTATCTGATATTAATGTACTTCTTATAGTATCTGATATTAATGTACTTCTTATAGTATCTGATATTAATGTACTTCTTATAGTATCTGATATTAATGTACTTCTTATAGTATCTGATATTAATGTACTTCTTATATACAAAATAGTTGTTTAATATATGTTCCAGCTATTATTGTATCTGATATTAATGTACTTCTTATACAAAATAGTAACTGATATTAATGTACTTCTTATACAAAATAGATGGCTTATACAATGGCTGCATTGAGGTCCCAGGCTTAAATCCTGGTGAAGGCCAGTTTCTCTTTTCCTACTTCAGGAAGGTGTCCCAGATCTATACACAGCTGTGACATTAATTAGGGAGAACTAAGGGCAACTAGGAATTGTGCTTTTCACATGTCTTTCCTTAGCTAGCTTTTGTGTGAGTTAAGTCCAGTATTATGGTTTTTAGCCCATTATTAGTTTTGTCCCTGTATTTCTGAATTCAACATAATATAAGCTTTGTTCCTTAATAGTTTTGTTCTGTAACTCTTTAATCATTACATCATTATTTTAGACAATTCATTAATATTTGTGTAAATATTTCATTGCTGTATTTTGTCAACTTAGTATTACACACATTTAAATGTTACAAGACATTTATTCTGTGCCAAAAAGTATTTCTTTAACCCATTGCCTTATTATGATATATATATGACCCGTTCCCACAAAAGGAGACATAAGTGTTTTTTTTCAACATTTTAAGTTATGTATATAGTTTGAAAGGGCATTGAATAGGCTTTATTTTAATACCAAATTTATTATTATACGTCAATATTTCATTTTTCTATGACACTTACTATCACTTAGAACTAGTCAGACAAAAAAAACAAGAGTTTTGAGAAATGGCGTTTTAAAGTTAATGCATTTGAAAATGTCTAAACTCTATAGCAACCAGATTCGTAATATCTATATTTACATACCAATCGAAAGGGCATTCAATTATCTTTTTAGTGGTGTATATACAATATTATTTTATAATAAAACTGAACAAAAAATAATAAAAAATCACATCTCTCAAAGAATTTAGCACTGAAGCTATGCCACTCACCATTGTGTGAAATTGTCATAACCTCGAAAACGGAAAGTCTAAACGGTACCGCCTTGTATCCCAATAGCCAATCAGCGAATTTGTATTGGAAAAATATGGTATCGTAACCTATGATTAATTTATAAACAAATTTTCATTGGATAGAAAGAAAGGAATTGTTTATCCCAAACTTCAGGCTTAAATATTTTCTGATTGGTTTCTATAAATAAATAGTGATCACATAGAAATTCCAGAAAGTCTGCCCTTTTCAAGGATATATAATGTTATGGGGTTCTGTCAAGGGCTTGATACAAAACAATAGGTTAAATAAAGCCGAATTTTAGTGAACTTGTACTAAATTTTAAATCACACGTTGATAAAAAAAAATTAATTAAAATATTTTTAAGTAGACAAAAATATAAAACACATAAAAATTATGATTTAGAAATGGATAAACTAGTATTTACAAAGATAAAAAAAAATTCACCGGAAAGACCCCCACTACACAAAAACACTCGAAGCACAAAATGCTATTCGCGACTTATGTCTCATTTTGTCAGAACGGGTCACATATTCACCACTTAACAAGATTTATTATTATTATGGTAATTTCTGTCCCTCTGTGGTCATTGGACAAAATTCTCTTGCATTGAAATATTAGATTGATGTGCCATTGTGACGTCTTTTCATTCCACTTTACAGTTTGTACTCACAAAGTCTCAGACTTACATTAATTGTGTTGTGTTTTTAGATAGAAGTAAACAATTTAAAAAAGCAGCAAGTGTCTGCACAGTATTTTCAAATATATTCAGAAGATATAGAATAGACCTTAATACTCTTCTCTTCTGATAATGATAAAATATATGTATCCTAATATGTCTTGTTGTAGCTAGCTTAAAATAAATGCCTTGTCATAATGAGCTGAAAATAAATTGCTTCTCATAGCTAGCTTAAAATAAGAATATGAATTTTTGATCAACTACTGTAATTAATAGCATTAAAATAATTTGTGAAAATTGAAAATTGTCAACTTTGCTTGCTGTAAAAGTTGTCTAAGCCCTTCTTCTTCTTTGTTCTCAATAGCATGTTGTAGGCCTTAGAAAATAAAGTCAATAGTTGTGATGAACTGTGCAGTGGCTGTTAGGTGCGCTAGTTCACCATGTAACTCATTAGATTAAAATTTTGGTTTTGGTTTGAACCAGAAGTAAATAATGTTTTTTTTTTTTGTATGTCATTTATCATAGGTCAGTGACAATAAAGGTCCAGTTTCCTAACAAGGTCAGCACATTACACATAGCACGACTCTGTGAAGACATTATTCCTAAAGATTGCTATTGTAAGGTATGTAGTAGTTTATGTTCACATATTGACCAGGGGTCAAAGCTTATGGTTACTGAACTCACAGTCACACTTCTCATATTGAAAAACAAGTATCTTTAATTTCTTTTTTATAGTATAGGAACTCACATGTCTTGAATAACTCACAGGTGTCTTATTGAAAATCTCACGGTGTCTTCTTGAAAATCTCACAGGTTTTTTTTAAGAACTCATGATTATCTAATTAAAGAACTCTTGTGAGCTCAGCTAGAGCAATACTTGCCTCATATACAGTCAGACTTTGAATTTTGACAGTTTGACTTATAAAAATAGGGAGATACATACTAGTTCATGGTCACCTTAACTAATGTAGATATGATAGAATTAGACTTGAGGTGGTGTCATGAAAAGTTAGTCATAAAAGTAATTCTCAGGCATTCTTCTGTCTAGCTGATGGATTGCAGTGAATAGAAAAAAAACTGCAACTTTCAATGATCTCTTTAAGTAGAAATGCAAATTTATGATTCACTTGCTTGTTATAGTGATATTGTCTAAGAAAGGAGAAAATAAAATGTAATCAGACTAGCAACTATTAGTTATCGTAAGTAGCTGAATCAACTCAACCATCTACCATTCACAAGGGCCTGTAGTTTAGAGAAGGAATGAGTTGATGATCATTCAACTCTTCATCACCCTCCTCCCAATAGTACTAAACATAGATTGCTTTAACTAGCAGTTCCTAAAAGCACACAATTTATCTTCACTATTGAAATTTTCAAATGAACAAATCTTTTTTACTTGTATTTTTATTTGTTCTATCTTCATTGGAGTGCATCATAATATTGTAATAGAATAATGCATCATTGGCCCCTGAAAAATTAACTTACAAAACATTTAGTTTTCTGGCCTACCTATTTGTTTAAGCTATGGTCTGACTGTTAAAACCTTTTTAAATTCTTTAAGAATTATTTTATTACATTTCTTTTTGAAAAATTAAGATATTGTGATAAAAAAAAAATTATCTGTGTGACATGTATTATACAAGGAAAGTGTATCAGCATGTTCAATAGAAATATATTTCTATAGTTTGTAAAGCAATGAAAGTACTTTGTGTGTTTCAGAAAAAATCTGACTATGTTCTTGTCATGTTGAAGAAATCTGATGTAGGTAAAACCTGGTCATGCCTGACTGAGCGAGAAAAGAAAAGTAAAGAACAAAAGAAGTGAGTGCACAATGTAGTTTATTTGTGATGGGATTACCAGACCTGCCTACTCTCCCGCATTGTGCGGGAGTTTTACGCATTTGAACCCTGTTTTCCGCTTTTACGCACACCTTTAAAATTCTTCCGCTTTTTTTGTTCCCCGCCTATGAATTTTTTTTCCGAAAATTGTTAATTTTTTTTTTCCGATCAATATTTTTCCGACATTTGCAAAAAATGCGAATCTTTTTCTGTCGAAAATCGGAAGTCAGAACTAAAATTTATTTGCATGGACATGCGCAGTATACACATTTCCCTTTATTTTACCATCGAATCTGCCAAAAAATGGCGGTACTTTCACTTTCTGGTCTGTGCCGGCCAAAAAAATCGGCAGATAAAAACTACGATAAAATAGCGATTTCCAATCCAATGTCTTATAATAAATATAGTTACTTCCTTTTACTAATAAATAATCTTCCGTTTTTCGCTCTTCTGTTCTTTTTTTTTTGGTTGTCAAACTTGTTGCTAGCAACAAGCCGGCTGGTCCAGTGGTTAGTTCACCGGCCTGTCAACCAAAAACCAACTGACAGGTCGCGGGTTCTAGCTCTGCCACCGACGGATCCCTGTCGCCCTGCAGGAGTTTTGGGCCTAGTGGACGTAATAATCTTCTATCTAGAAGGAACGTCTGTAAACTTATAAGATATTTAATGCAATGTCTAGGCTAGGCTAATGCTATTACTATTGTATTGAAATGGAATAAGCTAGGTCATCTGGCTTACGTTATAAATCAGTTAGGAACCTTTTTAAGGCATGCTAATGCTATGTGATTCAGAATATAATTTTGCATCTACATATGAAAGACTGGTAGTTTAAAGTTTAGATTTTGAGTGGGAAAGCTGATCCGAAGCTTCAGCCATTGATAACGTCATACTCAAACACTGTTATTTTGCCATTAAGTTAGGCTATATCGGGAGAATTTTTTTTTTCAAAAGCCCTAAATAACTGAAACCTCTATGTAAATATAATAATAAATAGTAAGTTTTTTATAAGATAAATAAAATATAAAATGGCTATTATTAAATTCCATTATCATTTTTTTTAAATGAAAATTAATATGTGCCTTTGAAAAGTGGAGTTTGGGGCAGGGGTGCCACTTTTCCGGATTATCCCGGAAATCCGGATTCGCGAGGCTAAATATTTTTCGGCTCCGGATTCGCGAGATTCAATTTACTTTGGTTCCAGATTCGTGGGTTAGCCAACAAACAAAAATCTACGGGTCCGAAATCGCGGTACGAAACCCGGTTCGGTGATAATCGGATCCGCTATGAATAGGCGTAGGCCTAGGCTACTCTAAACCATAGGCCTACCTAGATAGGCCTACAGTATTAGCCTATAAGCTTAGTTTAGTGAAATGTCACGCTATGTGGTTGGATTTTTTTTAAATTCACTAACAAAATTTTAATGATCGGAAAATAGCCGCCTAGATTTTTATCGTCATATCGGTAATTGGTAATTCCCGACTCGGCGACTGTTTCACACCTCCGTGTAGGCTATACTATTAGTAGGCCTATATTAGGCTAGACCTAACTATAAGCTTGTAATATGAAAGGTTATTGTCATTTCAATGGAAAGATTAAAACTGCTTTTTTTTTCCTCCATTAAAAATGCGTTTTTTATCAGCCCGCTAAAATGAAGGCGACGAAATATGAATAAATTAATCTATTGGAGCAATGTCACAGTTGGGTCTACTGTTTAATATTAATATAGCATATATACGTTGCAGTCATATTTATTAGGCCTAATGAATGGAGTAAAACTGTCGGTGTAATGTTTAGAACTAGGCCTAGTCCTAGCAGTCACTTATGCTGGTGCATATTTTTTTCTAACAATATCGGACATAACAAGAAAATCATAAAATAATGTTGATTTAAATTAATTTCAAAACGAAGTTTTAAATTGTTAGTGCCCCGCATTCGCGAATTTGCTCATTTTCATAACAAAATAAAAATACGTCATTTCACTGAACTATATAGCCTACCGTAAAAAAAAATGTGTATTAATCCTTCAGTTTTTATTTTTTTCCCTCTTTTCAGTTATTAGGCATTTGAAGTTACAGACTAGATTCAATAATATACTAGTTGGCATGTTATCCTAAATAAACTAAAGTTTCATATGCCTCTGAGTTAAAGTCACTAGGATTAGGATACAATATTTTAATTACATTTATTGGTAACTGACCTAGAAAATACAGAACAAAGTAAATGGGGCAATAAAGAAACACATAATTATATCTTTAAAGTCAAGTCGGCTAGCTTAACTTGAAAAAAACAAAAGGGTTATGATAAGATCAATAGGAATGATGTTATTAAATTGTTAAAATAACACATCTTTGTATGTTTAACTATGATTTTAGATTTGTCCATTTTTTAAAAAGATTTTTCAAGCCATTTATCAATAACCAAAGTAAGCTTAGGCCTAGCAATAACACAATCATATAAAACAGTTTAAAGACATAATTTTCCTATCATAATATGCAGAAACATATTGTAAAAACAACATTGCTTATTGGTGTAGCCTATATTATATTAAATTATATATATATATACCGGTAGGCCTACTATATACAATATGGTAAAAATAATACATTTTAGGAGTTGCGATAAATTTCAGGTTTGTGGTTTGTAAAAATATGGAAAGTAGGTTTCAGGGTTCAAGAAATTTTAAGAAAAGGATTTCAGGGTTCACTGCTTCAAGTGAGTGGCACCCACGGTTTGGGGTTAGGGCCTAATCAAAAATAAAAACGACTTTTTCTGTCCCTCCTTCTATAAACTTAGAGAGGAGACAATTTCTGAGTTTTACAAGTCTGTAAGACTTTATTTTTGTAAAGTCTGTGAATACTTGGTGCAAAACCTGTCCTTGGATGACCAAGTCCTTGCCAATTCAGTTATAGTCAACCTTCATGAAAGAAAGAACATAACGTCTTCCCATCTAAATTACTTCTTAGATAGGTTTCCAATGCTGATGGGGGATGTTGACAGGGATGTTATCCTTGAGCAGTTCGCCAAGCTGCAGAGTACTGACTTGGATCTGCCAGTAAATGAACGGGTTGATCACAGCTGGACTAAGTTGTCCTCCGAGTATCCCCAACTCTCTAGTCATGAAGGGGATACTCACAATTCCCCACTCTAGCGCGCCTTGTGAGCGTATTTTTTTAATGGTCAGGGAGACCTGCACTGACCATTGCATTTGGAATGTTATTTCATGTAGATTAAATATTATCGTATATATTATGCTGCAAATGCAAACCCGTGTTTCTTTGTAACTATGATAAAATAGTTTGTGTATAATTATAATTATTATTATATTTTTATGTATTTTTGTTATGCTGCTCTAAATCTCCCTCATCAGTTGGAAAATCTCCCACATAACTAGCCTCTGTCTCCCTCATGGGTCCAGTGGGGGGTAGGCAGGTCTGGATTACATTCAAGTCACAGTCAAGAATAGCACTAAACACATACTGAACACCACTTGGAGAATTTGCTGAAAGAAAATAATGTTAGGATGAAATATTAAAAAAACACCTAAATGAGTTATTCAAATAGGAATATAACTGAAACAGGTATCTTCAGTGAGAAAAATATATTTCATATGCTTAGAGTATCATCTAAAAAGAAGCAGTCAAATTCATACAATGTTATTCAAGGAATACAAATTAATGTAAAAAAAAACAAATGTTAAGTACTTAGTAGTAAGAGTAAATATAAAAATAGACAAATTATCATTGAATTCACTTTTTTGACAATTGTAAAAAGAACATGAAATTAAAATATTAATTTTCATTAATTAATGTAGAAAGAGCAGATATATTGTATGGATAAAGTTTGCATCTTCTGTCAGTAAAGATAACATAAAAAACTAAAACTAATTCAAAAAAAAATAATACATTAATATTTGGATCAAATTTAGCAGCAAGGTTTTAATGTAAGTTAAGAAATATACAAACATTGCAGGTACAGAGGTAGCATTCACTCTTCATTTATAATTTGATTTTAAATGATAAGTTATTGGTTTGTCCTTGTTTGTTCTATAACACTCTAGCTTTGTTTGTTCTATAACACTCTAGCTTTGTTTGTTCTATAACACTCTAGCTTTGTTTGTTCTATAACACTCTAGCTTTGTTTGTTCTATAACACTCTAGCTTTGTTTGTTCTATAACACTCTAGCTTTGTTTGTTCTATAACACTCTAGCTTTGTTTGTTCTATAACACTCTAGCTTTGTTTGTTCTTACAAGGAAACAGCATCCATCTGTTCTTAACGGGGACAATGGCTGAGTTTCTTGTGTCTCTGCATCCATCTGTTCTTAACGGGGACAATGGCTGAGTTTCTTGTGTCTCTGCATCCATCTGTTCTTAACGGGGACAATGGCTGAGTTTCTTGCGTCTCTGCATCCATCTGTTCTTAACGGGGACAATGGCTGAGTTTCTTGTGTCTCTGTTCTTTAACATTCTCTTCTCTGCTGCCGTTGCTGCCAGGCTTCTGCGATTTGACTGCTTTGTCACACAGCTGTGAGTTCCTACCATGATTTAAGTTTAATATAAGTTATGGTCAAGTCCTTTTACATACACAGATGAACCGCAGGCAAGAACCGCCTCATTTTCTAGCAGCCTCTGCAAGCTCTCTATGTAATATGTTTTTGTTACAGTTGTAAAAACAAAATTTCATTTCATGAAACCTAGAAGTTTTGCTTGAAATTTAATTACCTCTGACCTCAACAACATGTGGAATTTATGATAGTTGTACATTTTTTTATTTCTTTGTACTATTTTGAAAAAGGGTACGGTGGCCTAGCGGCAGCATGTTCGGCATACTGGAGGTCCTTGGTTCGAATCCTGGTGAAGGCTAGGCTTTTTTCCCAGGGCTGAAGGGTGTCCCTGAATCGACCCAGATGGGTACCTGACCTTAGTTGGGGTAAAGTAAAGGCTGCTGTGCATAGTGCTGGCCACACACCACCTAGTATGACGTGGCCACAGAAACTGGTGAACGTTGCTTCACCGGCCCTATGGATCAATTTGATCCGATGGGAATACTTTACTTACTATTTTAAAGAGAACAAAAATTGTTCCTTTCATCCCCAGGCCAAAGTTGGATGACCATGAAGACCCAGGAGACAGTCTGTCTAAAATGTTAAAGAATATGTACGATGAAGGAGATGATGAGATGAAGAGATCAATATCTAAAGCTTACTACGAGTCGCAGAAGAAGCAAGGTCAAGGTGGCGACTTCATGCCAGGTTTTTGATGTCATGACGCGGAAATTGATAAATGAAAATTTAAATTTTTATCAAAATTTTTCTGTGTGTGTGCAAACATCTATAAATATAAAATAACAATGAGAGCTAAAATATGATACAAAAAAAAAATAACATTTTTGAGTCACTTAGTAAATGAAACAGTTTAAAATAATTAGTGCAATTTATCTGTTTAGTGATTTTATATTAGTGATCAATTAATGATATATAAACATCGCAGTGTTGTTGTTTTTTAAGTATTTAAATATTTAAAAAATTTCCAATAAAAATGACACTTTTCTGAAATGAATTTTTGTTTTTTTGTGATTCATGGACATTAAACTTTGACGCATGTCTTAACCATTGTTTGGTGGTTTTCTGTAACTAGCTCAAGCCTGTGTTGTCTTGTATTACCAGATCCAGTATCTAGACTCTTAGAAGATAGTCATATTAGTAATTAGTTTAATCTAGTATTTCTGTACCTAGCTAAGATTTTGTCATGTTTTTCCTTATCTAGCTTGTGTGGGTTTAGTCCAGTATTGTTTTTTTTCTTACCCATTATTAGTTTTGTCCCATATTTTTGAATTCAACATAATATAAGTTTTGTTTCTTAATAGTTTTCTTCTGTGTTTAGTCATCACATCATTATTTTAGACAATTCATTACAACTGTAAATATTCCATTGCTACTCAGCATTACACACATTTAACTTTCAATTAAATGTTAAAAATGTTCAAATCAAAAGAGTATTTCTTCAACCCATCGCCTTATTATGTTAGTTTTGTAATATTTATACAAAAGTCTAGTTAAATACCCAGTACAATGAAAGGGAGATTATTCGAGGGCAAGTTAATAAATTATTTATATAAAGTGAGATGAAAAGGAAGGGAGATAATCCGTAAATCTGCAAATATAAAAAATACCGTAGTAAATGAAAAATGTAATGAGTATATTTTTCCATATTAAAAGTATAAGTTTATTTTGTCAAGGAAACACTAATATTAATATAATATTTATTTTAAATGAAACATTGATGAAGTGAAGAGCATTTAACATCGATACCCTTGGAGGAAACTAAACTCTTAAAACCAATACATTACGTTCTAGATGTGGCAAAGTTTAACATTGCCAAAGCTGTGTTAACCAATAAGCAACACAAGAACATGCTGAGGGCATCGAGATAATAGGCACACTACAGAAACTTTCTCATTTGACGTCATTACTGTACATTTAGTAATAATAATGCTATAATTAGTATAGTGCTGCCAACAAACATAATGTAAGGTCAGAGTCCAGAGCATAAATGTAAGCTCTAAGTGCATTGAGAAACAAACAAGCAAGGACACGGATATAATTCTACAGGCTAAAAAAATGATATAAACGTAGAAGAAATAAAAGGAGCTAATAACCAACCTAGTATGCAAGTAAAACAGCAGGGATCTAAAAATGTTTAACGAAGGTAAAATAATGTTTTCAAGTTATTTTTTTTAAAGTGAAGAAAGAACTTATCTGCCTTAGTAGGGGCCTATAAATGGTGCAGCAGAACCAGATGCTTCACAAAAGGGTCTCACATTAAACTTAATGACAATGGTTGGCATATCAAGGAATTAGATTTTAAATACCATTCCGGAGATGTGTAGTGTACAATAAACAACAAATCAACTCTGTCTATATTACTGCATTACTTTATATTACTTTCTATATTACTGCAAGTTAGGCTACGCCAAGTTCGGAAAAAAAAAATATTTCATTTATGTTTTTTATTGTTTAAATCGTGAACTAGACTTAGGCTATTTTAGGGGTGTGCCAAATCTTTTTAGTGCTAGGGCATTTAAAGGTCGTTTTTTTGGCTTAGGGGTGCACCAAATCTTGTTAGTGCTTGGGGCCTCTAAAGGTCTTTATTCGGCCCTGATCGCGGCACTAGACTAGTTGCAATCTTGTGCATTGTGGTCATAAGGTTGACCAAGGAACGGGTCGAGGCTTTTGAGTAACATATTATGTATAAATATCACGCTTAAGTCTACAAAATATGTGGCCATTTCATCGCTTCTTAAACTTATTGGTACCAACCCCTGCTGCTCACAACCACCCCCTTCCCAATCCGCAACGCACAACTAACGTGTTTATCTAGAACTCTACACAAAAGGGCAGTAATCTATCTCAGGGCAATCCGCGTAAAAACTACTGTCATTTTCGCTTACCTCCCTTGCTCCAAGCTTATAAAAAAATACTAAGCTTATTGCACAAGAAGTAAATAAGCGGCAGTATATGAAAGTGAAGGCAAAGGGAGATTCTGACTCACAAAAGTAACAAGATTACACCAGATAAACTTGTATCACCAAGCTTGACTTCAGTTCAGCTTACTCAGTGTGTAAGCGTCATTTCATAGCTAATTAGTTTGAGTTAGATAGTGAAATCACTAAATATAAAGAGACTTTATGAAAGAAGATAAAAGTGCTATGTTATAGTTCTACACAATGCATTAAATTCTTACATAAAGTTCAAATTCGATCCTGGTGTAGGTATCTCTGTTTATTAACCATTTTATTATGCAGCGAAAAAGTCATGAGGACTAAAACATGGCCACTTCCTATGTCAGCTGCGGGAAAGCTACGAGTCATAGCAATTCTTATACTAAACCGGAACAGTGTTTTCATCATGCTGTAGTCCAGGGATCGGCAGCCTAAGGCACACGTGCCAGACTCGGCACGTAGATCTTTTTTCAATGGCACGCGGAAGACTCCCGAAAAGGAAATTCAAGCCTCTTCTAAAAGAGTCTCGCTGAATGAATTGGAAATCTTAATTTGTAACACTAGTAACTACTACTAATATCAAAAGGTTTCCTCCCCCTAATCTAGTAATTCTGTCATTTTGTTTTTCCGTTGGGTCTGTGTCATTTTTGGTTTGTGTCATTTGGTTCTTCTGGATAGCTTATCCAGACACACACTGGCCCAGGGTGTTGGCCAGTGTGAATTCAATGACAAATTCTCTCTCGTTTCTTTGCGTGGCAGTGCTGCCCTTATAATGTCTATTCAGATTTTATAGACAACTTCGCCTACCTAGCTGTTCCAATCAATTTGATTGACAAGAACGTCTTTCTAATGGGGTTTGGTTCAATACATCTTGAAAAAGATTGTAAACGTCTTCCATTTTTGTTGTCATCATAGTCTTGTGTTGGCGCATAAACCCTGTAGGATGGTCATATTATACGGATCATATTATATTGGCCAATGCCCAAAATGGTGATAAGCTGGCTTGATACTGGTCAATAGCACCTTATGCTGATCTTGTTATAGATGATAGCAAGGTTCGCTTGACTAACTTCTCGACGCATACTACTAAAGTTTGTAATTAAAATTGGAGATTATTGAAAGGGCTAAGTGACTAGTTTTGCGGAATAATAAATTTATTCAAAATTAGTTAGCCTATCCACTTTACCACAATAATCATTAAAAAACAAATGTATGACTTGCTGATCATGTTTTTGTTGCGTGGTGCACACAGAGCTACACACATATATATTATATTATTACTAAATATAGTATGCCACGGCTACACACATATATATTATATCATTACTAAATACTTTTGCTGCCTACATTCAATTCATCCCCCCTTCCACTGCCCTCCCGCCTCCAAACACAACACGCACTAAGTAGGCTACATTAACTCACTCACCTTTTTCCCCCCTCCCATCCCAAAGAAACAAAAATGTTTATAGTAGGTCTACTAAAAACAATCTACAACTTTATCCTACGTTGTTGCGTCGGATAAAAAGAGGGTTGTGAGCTATTTTCCAGATATTTAAAAATAAAATTATACCTAAAAAAAAACAAAAACAATTTCCAAATTGGTCATGTCCTGTTTTAGATCCAAATATGTCGTTTACCTCCCTTACTCCACCAACCCCCCACGCCGCCTATTTTTTTCTTCATAAATTACCTTCTCTTCTACACTTTCACGACCTCCCCCCCCCCTTTATTTCATGTCACTACGAGTGTTCAGTCTATCCTACTCTTACACCGGGTCTTCATGTATTGAACACTGCACTAGCTACCGCACTCTTCCCCCCACGTAGTTTCTAACAAAGTGCCACCCAACGGAGTTTTTTTGTTTTCTGCGTGTGATTTGTGTTTGTGTGTGTGTTCCCCCACACCGCTGTCTTGTGATCCTAGATCCCAGCAATCTCACAGAATTGTCTCCCCTCCCCTTCCAGTAGTGGTGAAAATCTCGAACTGGATTATTTAAAAAGTCGTAACATTCCATCATATTTTTCCCCTCGGTGTTATTTGTGCACAAAAAAATCCATTTCGAATGAGTGTAGTGCAATGATTTAAAAACTAAAAAAAAAAACTAGATTGACAAGTTTTCTTCGATTTGTTCCACTTAGGATTTTATTCAATTCTGTTCACGGATATAATTTTTTTTTTTTTTTAAACGTTCAATTTTTACAACAGGTAAAAGTCAAAATTTAACCTTTATTTTAGATTTAACTGTTTGAGAATGAAACTATAAAAAAAAACAAAAAAACTTGACTTAGCATACATTTTGGTAATGCTCTTTAAAAAAAATGAAAGATAACCCTCACTTTAATCTTAAAACGCCCATGCCCGCACCCCCTTCCCTTCCAACTACCTTCAATAAGGCAACAACATTATTGTTGTGGTTTTCGCCTATAAATTGTCGGGTAAAAAAGTAAAATTTGCAGTAGCCTACTTTTAAACATATACAAAAATTCACAAAACAGAAACGTAACAAATTTTAAAAAGTGTATATTAGTGTGACGTAAAGAACCCTTTGGAGCAAATTGATCATAGGGTCGGTGAAGCAGCGTTCACCAGTTTCTTTGGCAACGGCATACAATGTCAGGGACACCCTCGAGTCCCGGGGATAAATCCTAGCCTTCAGTAGGATTCGAACCCAGGACCTATGTCTGTTGTTGAATGAAATTAAGTGTTCCATGAGAGGATTTAAAAAAATAATTTTTCAAGATAATTGTATCTATCAACTATCATCTATTTATCTCTCTATCTCTCTGGCTTATCATATATCTATGTTCTATCTATTTATCATTTATGTATATATTTATCATCTATCTATCTATCTATACACCCATCCATCTATCTATCTAGGCCGATCTATCTATATATCTATCTATCTATGTGTCGATAAATAGATCAGATATCTGCATTTTTATTTTACATAATAATCTCAACACGCGCAATATCAAAACCACTTAATTCTACAAATATATACAGGCCGCCTACCTGTGATGTTCTTGTCTAGTGGCACATCCTTTACTTGTTACCCTTAATATGAAGTTAGGTTCAAATCCTAATGAAAAGGTCAACAAACTCACCAGCCCCCCCCCCCCCCTCTGCGGAAATAAACTTTTTAACTTTCCTTGACACATACACCCTCACACACAACTAATCACACACACACACACTCTCACACACACACATACTCACATACTTTTCTCAGTCTGCATACTACTGCATAAATTATGACAACATTCTGCTAACCACTCCAGATAGACACAATTTACCAGCAAGAAGTTAGGGTGTCTCGATATTTCGTTTATCAACAGCTTAAAATATTCTCCAAGATTTATGAGCTTTGCCTGTTCAGTTCTAACGCTACACATATGTTTAAGATTTTGAAATCTTTTCTTTTCTGTAGTGTTTTCCTGTCTGTTTAAAAAGTAAAAACAAACTAATAATGCTCTATTGTTGAAACTAATGCTTTTTTAAAACTCTTTAGCTCCTAACAGGTAAAACAAAAAGATTTAAAATCCGTCTATCACATTAGTCTGTTGCTAAAAGTGTTCAGAACTATTTGCATATAGTGCAAATATGATCAACTATAGTTTGTATTGTGTAAATATGATAATTTGTTACTATTATCTATTATAGAGTAGATGGTCTATAAAGGTGATTTTGAATATTCTACTAAGCACACAAGATATTTGTTTCTTCTAGTACTTTAAGTTTATCGTGCCAAAGTGTATTGCTCCAATAAGACCGATGTTTCCTACTTCAGCTTGTTTTTCTTTCTGGGCGTGCTTCTATAGCATTTGATAAACTAAAGGCAGCATTGTCTTTTCCATTTCTCAACTATATTAATTATGATTGCTAGCCCTAGAAAATGGAACTCATCTACCCGGGTTAGAGTTAGAGCGTTCTACGTTCGCCTTTGCAATCATTTCCTTGAATTTGTTGAGGTATTCGTTTTAGGGAATATCCTTACCACATGATAATATGAATATCCTTACCTCAGCCTCCATGATAGCAAACCAGTTGGCACACGGCCACTTGTTCATTATTCACGGCTTACCCTTAGATCTATATTATATAAAATTTAGATATAGATCTAAGTTGATAATGTTATTGCCAGATCCACCAACAGGAGACGCACTTTGTTAAATATGATAGCTCCCAAAATCACAAGATATAGACTGCGCAGTTCATCACACATAACAAAGTCATTGTCTAACTTCTATTAAGAACGACAAACAAGAGAGCGCGGGAAACTTGAAAAAAAGAAAAGGAAAAAAAGTTGAATTCCAGAAAATAAAATGTTTAAACTTTAAACGACAACTGTAAATACTCATATATTACATATGTGTAAATAATAGAATATTATAAATAGTGTTGCTTTTAGTCATAAGAAAATCAATACCTATTATTTTAGGTATAGTCGGATTAATATCTTTTCAAAACAATGTAATTTTTAAATGTTGTCCTGCTGTTTATATTGGCGCCAGTCGAGTCCGAGTCATCACTCAACTCGTTCCTTTAGTATTATTGATTCAGATCATATCTTGCCAGCTTTGAATCAACTCATGTCATAAGATGTTGATTCCAATCGTTCCATCAGAGTTTGATATCTCCTGTCAAGTGACCTTCGTCCATTCTGCTTGAAGCTGAATAAACTATCTTGTTACATTTAGGCTCCTTGCATCAACACACTTACTTTGATATAAATATAACTGTAGGTCAACTAACTGAAACAGTAAGCCATCTAGCCTAAACAGTAGGCCTTGGTATAGTAATCATATCTGATAGTTAACTAGTTGAAACAGTATAGGTTAACTAAACAGTAGGCCTAGTAACCAAATAATATGTTGTTTAACTTGCTGCAACAGTATAGACTAATTAAACAGTAGGCCTAGCACCTGAAACTGTTGATTAACTTACTGAAATAGTAGGCCAATAAACTGAAACGGAGAGTCAACTTGTTCAGAAAGTATATCGTGTAGAAAAGACAGTAGGTAGCCTATATCTGTGACAACTTGTCGTTTAGAAAGAAGGTCGTTTATCCCAGTCACCGTGTCTTTAATTGTGATCCTAGACTGACGCCTTGAGTAAGAGTGACATACAACTGGATTACTTGAACTGCGGAACACGTTAAACTGACACAATAGTTTATTATTAGATCAACCAAATATGGACTGCATGAGGGCACATTTAAATTAGACGATTTTATTTCGTAGTTCTGTGTATGCAAAGTCGCTAACCCAAGAACCACTATCGAGTGCGAAAAATGATTCCATTTTACCAGGCCACAGGTGAACCAATGAGTGGTGTTCCACCTGAGTGAGTAACCCCAATGCCAGACAGTCCTTGCCCGGTTGGCTTCATGTGGTTCTGGCTGTAAAGCTGATTGCGTAACGTGGGATAGAAATGTCACCGAAACCAGCATATTAGTTTTTTTTTTTTTGTTTTTTTGTTTGGCTTATCATTCTACGGGTATATTTATAGGGGAAGTTCTGTTACATACTTACGACTTATATATAATTTATATTATAAGTGTATTTTGACACTAATTTTTTTAGCAGTGTATAATGTAGTACGTAGATTATATGGGTATTTACCAGTAATGTGCTAAATTACTGACTGACTTATATGTCAAATTGATCCATACAATAGACATTATTTCACAGTAAACTGATGATAAACATTAACAATTGTGTTATACTTATGTTATATATTAAAGTCGGCTGTTCTATGCCTTATACCCACGACACTATCAAACGAAAATACCATTATGTCTATTGGCATGGCTAGCATTTTCAAATATATGCCTCTATGAACTATATTACTATCATTGCAATTTCTCAAAGTTATGATTTCTTCTGTTCTAATAAATATTTAACTCTTATAAAAGTATTTTCATTTGAAAAAAATGAAAACAAGATCATTATGTGGAAACACTTTCCTGCTCATGTAGTTGTATCCCCCCTTCCCTCCAATCCACCACGTCCCTGCTGTAGTCTGAATGAGAGAAAGAATATTAAGTGACAGGAAAAAATGCTTTGGGAAAAAATTATGATTGTAAAAGTAAGAGCAGATAAGCCATGTGGATATCTGAACATTGTTCTTTATTTCATACATACTGGGATCTATCCCAAGGTAAACAATATGTCTTTGTTTAGATTTGAGAAGAGAATCCTTCATAGTACAGGTAAAGACATTTTTATCTGTAAAGCCCCCCCCCCCCCAACACACACACACAGCTAATCAATCACTTCTCTATCGACGCTCTGGAGATTTATCGCCAGGTTGAAGTCGTAGGAGGGGACGAAGGGTTGTGGACAATTATTGACAGAATACATCAAACTTAATCATCGCAAATGTTGTAAGAATGAGTGGTACAGTGACAGACAAGTCCACACACAACGCAACAAAGAGATGAATCTTAGTTGTGGTTTTAAAATATTTTCTTTATCTATGAATAATTTTAAAATCCTTGTCGAAAAGAATAAGACATTTTTTCGTTTAGAATTAAGGAAGGAATTGTATGCTGAACTTTCTAAAAATTGAATTCTAGAATATAATACATAGTACTGTGTGAAATATGCACTAATGTTTACGTGATATGAAATGCCTCTGCAATGAATTGTTCTCATAATTTTGAACTCATGATAGGGAGAAGCAGTATCATGTCATTGTCACTTTTATTTCCATGTGTTGGAAGGACTTAAACCTAACTAACTAATGGTTCACGACTAAATAACTACATTGTTATTTTACTTTTTTAATTCTCATACTTTTATAGCTTTGTTTCAATTAAAAGTAACTCATAATTAGAAGTTTGTTTCAATAAAGTGTGGGATCAACTTCCCATTCAACTTAGGCGAACAAGCGCTACTCTTACTTTCTAAAAGAACTTAAAAATTCATTATATCAATATTTACCTTAGATAATATGATTTAGACTACTACTGTCTTATTTCTATGTTAGGTCGGTTAATGCTTCAGTTATTTGATTCGTCCAATGTTTGTAAAGTTTTAAATTATCAATTAGTTTTATTCTTAGCTTAGAGATAATATCCGTGTTCTTGGTTGTATGTTAAACGTGCTCTGAGCTTACATTGTTTGTTGGCAGCGCTATACAAATATTATTATTATAAACACTATAGTTTATAGTTGTTGTTTTTTCCATAATATTATACACGTTTTAGTGAGAAAACGATTTCAAAAGTTAACTTCTTAATCTTTCGAGGCTGGACACAATACAAATTGTTTACCATTACACATTATGTAAGACTGAAATGTAAACTACACGGTTTCTTCACTGAATATGTCATGATTTGGTCATTTTTTCATTTCAACATATAGTTAATTGAAAGAACATTTTGTACAGGGCGTTTGCAATACCGTGACAAAAAGCACGTGATTTTTGTTTACTTTGTGTAGTGGTGTACAATGGCCGCTGTATTAATAAACTTTCATATAGGTTCAAGCTTTTTTTTTTAAAATGATGTTTTGTGTTTTAAGCCTTTTTTAGATTTAAGCTGTATTAGGCCTATTATCATAGACATGGTTAAGCATGGTGTCTATTAATACAAAAATTAATACCTGTCCATCGTGCATGTGTGATCAGCACTCTCACGTACACCAGCTAAACTTGGACCCTGTACGCATCTCAAGAAAAGAGACTCTCTTCTTTCCACATGCGCTGCCTCAGACGCATACTTGGGATATCTTGGAAGGACCGCATTACAAACAACGAGGTCTTGCCACAAGCTAACATGCCTAGCATGATTACTCTCCTTCGCCAACGACGTCTTCGGTGGCTTGGCCATGTTTTCAGGATGGAGGATGGGCGAATCCCAAAAGACCTGCTATATGCTGAGCTCGCTGAGGGCAAGAGAGCTACTGGCCGCCCCCAACTCAGGTTCAAGGCCCTTACCCTCCGGTATAAATGCGGCAGAGGGCAAACTTCGCCTTATGGCGGAGGCTAAAAGAGCAGCGAAAAAAAGTAGGCTGCCCCTAACGATCTCCAACGTTCCAGCTTTCAAGTGCCAGAGATGCGACAGAGCCTGTCTCTCAAGGATAGGTCTCCACAGACACAGTCAATTTTGCAGGGCTGGCCAAATCACAAGAGCGCAAATCTAATCGTCTTTCGAGACTATGGAGCCAATGATCATAGACATAGATCATAGACGATATGAGCCTATTAGTGACTTGACTAGATATTCACCAACACTATCACTTGGCATCGTTGCTGCCCTACTTAACCATTAGCCCATTACTTAGTCTAGCCTTCGAAACATTAAAAGTGTAGGCCCATAAATTGGGCGTAAAATGTTGAAAATCGTTGAAAAAATGCCATGTCAGGCTTTCTTTTGTACTAGGAAGATGATCTACGACTATTTACCTCCTTTTTTTAGTAGGATAGCCAATATTCATCTGTGAATTTTTCCTGATAAAGAACAACTTCGCCATATTTGTTCCTCAAGTGGCTTCTATTTACAAATGACGTCACTAAAAACTTAAGCTCCGACTATTGCAAACGCTCTATTGTATCAAATCGTTACAACGTAATTGTTAGGCATATGTGGTTCTGTCGGATTTTCTGTCGCGCCTCTGCTGCGGGTAACTTATAGCAATGGAATTTTCACCCACTTCCTGAGGTACAACTTTCCACTCTTACCCATATTCAGTAACAATACAATATAGAGACCGACCGAAACCAAATTTTTAGATTCGGCCGTAAACGAATCCATTCCGAATAGTATACATCGACTTTCGGACGTAACAGAAGCCGAAACGGAATATTTAACTACATTTTCGGCCGAAACCGAAAAATAAACCGAAAATGCGAAACAAATTATTTCAAAAGACTGCACATTTATGTGTAATATAAACTAGTTTATAAGCACTCTATTTGAGTAAACCATTCTTTGGAGTGATTAAATAATCCGTTTTTATTAACTTCAGTCTTCTACTTCACATTAGGGATGTTAATATCCTTTTTTTCTCAAAACCTATTTTCGGCTCAAAATATTTGATTTTTTACCCATTTTCTTTTCCTCCCCCCGGGCAAAGTAAGTTATAGTTTGGAAAAGACAAATTTGCATTGATTATACTAAAAAAATAACACGAAGGACCATTGATCCTTAGAACGTGGTGAAATCTTTGTAAAAAAAAAATAGTTGATGTGGATTAGCATAAGTCAAAAGCTGTAGTGTCATGAATTTAGACCTTTATAATTATAATATAAATCAGAGGATGTTAGATCTATATGTTACACACATTAAAAGAATATTTCTAGAATATGAATAAAATCTCAGACACATCTATCTAGGGTTGACAGACGTCCGGCAAGAAAATTAACCGCTTTTGAAAAGAAACTTACTTGCTCTGCAAAGTTGCTTTATTAATTGCCCAAGTTGCTTTTCAGTCTACATTAAATAAAATGTTGGGTCAGTTTAACTAATATACAATTATTGGCAGCTAATGTAATAAAACTGAACTGATTGTGGATTGTGAAACACTAAACAGTGCCGTTGCTAGGGATTTGTGGGCCCGGGGGGCTTGGCCTCTTTAGGGGCCCCTGCATTTTGACATTCGACATTATGACATGAAAAAAAAAAATTTGGGCACTCCTTTGGGCCCGGGGGGACTTTCGAATTTGGACCCCCCTCCCCCTCCCCTAGCTACGCCACTGGTCTATATTGGCTGTCTATATCATTTTAAAATCAAGCTCATAGAACCACACGCATAAATATATATTAGGTCTATATTAGCTGTCTATATCATTTCAAAATCAAGCTCATAGAACCACACGTATAAATATATATTAGGTCTATATTAGCTGTCTATATCATTTCAAAATCAAGGTCATAGAACCACATTTATTTTATATAGTCAATGAAAATCAAATATAGATATTTTATAAATACTTCTATTCATGTCTAAGTATTTTACATTATTATTTTATCAGTATTTTAACCGGAAAGGAAAAATTATATGAACAGATGTACTTTAATGCATTTGAAACGTAGACATACTGTAAAAAAGAATGTTCTTAAAGTGTTCAAAATTTGTGATGACAGATAAGATAATGTTCTTTAATTTATTAAAGTCAGTGGTACTTTTGATATACTATCTTTATTGCGAAAATGTTACGAACTAATCATACAAATTGGGTAGTTAATGTAATGTTCAGAAAATGTGCATATATTATATTAGTCATATAATATTTATATAATTTTCAACTTTTTTTTTGATAGTTTGGTCATTATATAGTTATATGTTGTAGACAATTTATAAAATAAAAATTTAGAAACATAATATTAGAAATATTAGCTGAAATAAAAGTATCCGATTATCTCCCTTTAATCAAAATAAAGATTCTAAATTTGATTCAATAGTGATGCCAAACAAGTGATGATTTGTAATATAACACATATTACTGACTTATTATTATTTCTTTACATACACTAGCGTTGTGGTATTCATTACAAGAATTAATTATTAGAGGTATAAAATTAAATTACGTTAAACAGTTATAAGTAAACATTTCCTGCATTAATTATTTGTCCATTCAACCTTAAGGAGTTTATGTCTTAAACAATTTGGCACATTTCGATGCCCATTTCATTAAACGTTTGAAATTCAACTGGCTACGTTTTAAAATCGCCAATATCCCTACACTTAATAAAAAAAAAGTATATACACTTAATAAGGTCGTAGTAGATTAAGCCAGTTATGCTTGATTAGGTATGAAAAAATCAATTGAAAGTCTTGAAACACCGTTCTCAGTGATTCGATGTGCTTCTAAAAAAAAGCCTAACTATTTATCATAATATATGCTTTTGTAAAGGGAAGCACATATAGTTAAATGTTGTGTAATTGATTTCACTCAATATAAATATTACTGAAAAATATAGTTGTTTTTGTTTTCATCAATAATAAAACACATCTTGGAGGTCTCTTGCGTGCCATTGAAAATCGCTCTGCGTGACAAGTTTGGCTCGCGTGTCTTAGGTTGCCGACCCCTGCTCTAGTGGATACCAGGTGGATACCAGGTCATAAGCAGAAACTTAGAGTGGACAGGAACGGCCAACCGTTTGTGCCTAACTTTTATGTATCAGTGGTGCGTGGACACAGCAGAGTTAGTTCTCCGAGCCCCAAAAGAGTAAGCTCGCTCGCATTCTCAAAAAAAAAGGTGGGGTTCAAGTCTGGTGTACTCACCGAAAAGTAAATAATGTGACTTAAAGCGCGCTGGCGTTCTCCTTCTCTGCCGTATTCGTGTAGTGATCGACAACATAGTTGTATGAACTTAAAAAAATAAAAAAAAAAAAAAAAAAAAAAGGAGATACCGACAGAATTTGAAAGACAGTAAAAAAATGAAGAGAAATAACTTTATTTTAAAGAAATTCCGTTTGTTAAGGATATAAGCGTCGGGCGTGGTGTTTTAATAGCTGAGAGAAAAAAATTAGAAAAGAATAGAGCGTTCCTATAATGTATCATAGAGACAGTGTTTTGTAATTGACACATAGATACTGTAAGTAAAATATGTTGAAACTTTATTGTTTTACGAATTTCTTTTAAAATGTCTATATTGGCGATTTATCTCGTCTTTCAAAATTAAAAGAAGAAGAATGCAGTCCTATAGAAGCATTCGCCTTCATTCTATAAATATTTTTCGACACTAGATGTTCATACCGAAAATGAGCAGCAGATGCAATCAATCGTGGATGGTTCAAAAAATATTACACTATTATACAGTGTGTGAATCCTGAGGCACATATGATATTCTTGTAAGACTTGCTACGTACGAATTCTTAATTCTTCTATTAATCTGGACAAATTGCTAAAAGTGGGGCCTTTTTCCTAAAAGTTCGCTCGCCCTAGCGTCAAAACCTGGTTACGCCACTGCAGCTAATAAAGACCTAATATATATTTATACGTCTGGTTCTATGAGCTTGATTTTAAAATGATATAGACAGCTAATATAGACCTAATGTATATTTATACGTGTGACTCTATGGGCTTGATTTTAAAATGTTATAGACAGCTAATATAGACCTAATATATATTAATACGTGTGGTTCTATGAGCTTGATTTTGAAATGATATAGACAGCTAATATAGACCTAATATATATTTATACGTCTTGCTAATTATTTAGTTTAACTCTATAAATTAATTAAAATGAGTGGCAAGAGTTGTGGTTTTTTTCGGAACCCGTTAAAATATACAATATACCACCGTACCTAATTAAAGTTGTATGTAGTGTCTTTGTGAAATGTAGCTACAATTCTTCCTTATATTATCGATACTGGAAATAGATGTTATATAGTAAAGTATCCCGTCGGACCTAAATTATTCATAGAGCCGGTGAAGCAGCGTTCATCAATTTCTGTGGCTACGGCATACTAGGTGATAATGTGGTCAGCACTACGCACCCCAAATAAGGTCAGGTACCCATGAGAGCTCGGTAGACTCAGGGACACCCACCAGACCCGTGAAAAATCCGAGCTGTGCCCCCCAGGTGTTATATTCTGACCCTATATTTAGCGTTCGAAGTACAGTCTTTGAAGAAACTTTTAAAATCTAAATTTTGTTAATAACAAACCAGAATGGAAGAGAAGAAGCTTAATCAGGTGTAAAAATACTTAACTTTCAAAATCGTCCATTTACTAGTTGAAGTTGTTGGTTATGTGCTAATAATGGGGAGATTATTTACCAGTTCAAACGTTTTCTTTTTCAAATACATTAGTAAACACAAGAGTTCAGCCCCCTTAATTTACCTCTCTTCAGCCGACAGCTGCTGCTCTTTCAGGTTGTGGAGTCTGTACACTTCAGTCAACTTAAAGACATCTTGGAAACTGTGGGCGATTCGTCACAGTGGGACGGGTTTTCTGCTAAAAATAACTTTCTCTTGGCGTGATTAGCATGCTTGTTACTAAGCGCGTGGTTATTTCCGTTCAAACAATATGCTTCACTTGTGTTGAATTAGTCGAAAAGAAAGTTTAAAGTGTTTTAGAGATAGCAATGATAATTAAAAAAGAGCAACCAATCCAAAAGCGATGAAATAGTTTGAACTTTATTGCGAAATTTTGTTTGAAAAAATTGACACAATTTGTTAAAAAGAACAGTATAAGTAAAGAATCCTAGTATCCACCAGGATGCGAACCCAGGACCTTTGGTAAGAACGAGCTGCCGCTGAACTAACGAAGAGAATGTTTTAATTGTATAGGTAACTGAGATTGGTTGATATCCGCTAATAAGAATAGATAGAATGATGCATTGTGTTGTGTTGTTTTTTTTAATTTAGAAAAAAATTGAAATAAAGAACATAAATTGTTCTGGTTTACATAAACATTTTGTAAATGTGGCACAGCAAAAAAGGCAAAATAGGCCTATTTGTGCGAAAAGACTAGACCTACTGTCTGGAAAACAAGCGCCTCTGCTTTAGTTGCCAAACTCCATCTTCAGCCCCAATAGCAGAGCGGTAGACAAAGTCACCATGGTGTACAAGATCATGAATCGCAACATGGACACGTCCACATAGCCAGGTCGCATCTTACAAGTGTCCCGCTATACCAAAGGTCATCAGCTCAAACTGCGTGTTTTACACGAATAACCTTCAGCCGTTAAACTGTGGAACACACAGGACCAGGCCTCCATCACTGCCCCCTCTGAACCGGCTTTCAAATCATCACTGAATGGTTGGGCTAAATACCTCCAAAGAAACTCCGTCGTCTACTTATAACTCTTGTTTGTATGTTATAAAATAAGCTAAGTAGTTAATGCACGCTTTTGAGCACTCAAATTCACCCTTAAATTGTGGACTTTTCCCTTGGGTCTAACGGGATCTCCACAGTACAATGAAGAAGAAGAAATATTCGACACTGGACAAAACAGACAAAATGCCATCTCAAACTTTTGGCCCAATTGCCGCAGCTCCGAGCGCAGTTACGATTCACTTCTGGTAAACCTAATGGTTGGCGCCCAGTGATTGAAAAAAACTAATTGCTTAGTGCGATGACAATAAACTAGATATATATTGCCAACTTCAATAGAGTGAAAAAGTTTTAGACTAAATCTGTTGTAATACATTAGAACTATTCGCTTAATATTTATGAGGTTTATAAATAGCATAATTTAAGTTTTGTTGTCATCCTATGAAAATATCATTTATTCACAGCAAATCTATATCTTCAGTTTTTTTTTAAAGGGAAATCAGGCTAAAAGCGTGAAACGTCTAGAGGACGCCTCAAATTTACACAGCTCTGATGGATAACATTCATACGTTAGGGAAAGTAGGAACGACTGGGCAGTGTATTAGCAACACGATTCCATTGTATTTTGTGTCCACGGAAACTAGTAAACGCTGTTACTTTAGTCCCCGCAGACATACATGTTATAAAAGAACTATGTATTTATTACTTAATTATTTGAAAAGTAAATCGTCCAAACTTTTTTTTCTTTGAAAGTTTTAGACCTCTTCATTCATATTCAAATGCATATAGTTGCAGAATGTGAATTTATAGAACGTATTACTGTATTAGGCCTACTGATATCACGAAATGCCAAAATAACTTGAATTAAATTATTTTATGTTGGAACTATAAGCTAAGAAATTATTATACACTATTTGTTTATTTCTTCCGTTGAAAACTTTATACTAATCAAACAAAAGTTCTATATTTAGTCTTCAAAATTGGGTTAAATATAACGGAAACCATTCAAATGTTTACGAGTCCAGACGACAAATTTGACAATGGTCTTAGGCTCGCGTATGATTCAACGTATCGTCTGCTTAGACGAAATGTCAACTTTTGTAATGAACCGAAAAAAGAAAGAAGGTGGGTTTATGACTACAATCTCGTCTTAAGGTGTCACTGTTTAAACGAAATATGTAAACATTCTATTCTATTTTCTTTTCACACAGGAAACATCAATGCGATTTTCCATTACCCCAAACACAAAGAAAATTTCTACCACTAGTTGTTTTTCACATCAAGTTTTGCTTTCTTCAATTCGTTTTTTTTGGTTCGATTACGCAATATGTATCGAATATAAGAATCGTTCAGTAAATACACACACAAAATATATAGTCAAATATAAGTCTAAGCATAGTTCAGTAAATACAAACACACATATATAGATTTACTATCTCAATAAAAAACAAGAAATGGATAAAATAATTAGATACGCCATACGCCAACACATACATATATTATTTTAGAACAAATCTAATATAACGATTGAGTCTAGGTCTACATTTGACATAGATATATAATTTATCAAAATACGGTTCAATATTTAACATAAAGACTAGTAAAGTTTTGACCTATGAATAAAAAGCTATAACATAAACATACAAAGTGTTAAATACGTTCACAAATATAACATATAAATTTAAATATAAAATATACGTACTATAGCACATATTGAATTAAGAAATGTATCTTACAAATATGCAATAATATATAGCCTACATATATAGCCTACATTTGTATATATAATATATATAAGAATAAACTGGATTAAGTTTTCCTTACAGGTAGGGCGTTTTTTTTATTGATTAGGACAGACGAGTTGATTGTGTGACTAGTACAATGCCCATCCATTTTCTTGACGAAATTGGGATGCCACTACTGGGTATTTGCATAGACGCCGATATGTCCCGTGGCAAACATTTTCAGATCGCACGTGCTACACTCTCCTCTTCAATATTTTCTATACAGAGAGATTTACATTGCTAATTGTGTTTTCAGCAAATCTGTGTGACACTGCAAGTTTCGTTCTCCGGGCCCTAAGAGAGTAAATCTCGGCCCGTTGTCTCGGCGAGGAGTTCAAGTCTGGTAGAGAATCCGTCTGAAGCCAGGTGTTGTTGAATGCTTTGTTTGTTGGCTTTGTCCTGCAGATTTCTGCTTTGTATAGCAGACAAAAATGTAATAGGGAAAACTTTCTAGAGGCCCATATCTTTTTGAGCTTTAGAAAGGCGGGTCTTGCTTAGCCGAGTTTTGTCTTTACATCAGCATCTGGTCCTCTATGTTTGTCTAGAAACATAATATTAGAAATATTAGCTGAAATAAAAGTATCCGATTATCTCCCTTTAATCAAAATAAAGATTCTAAATTTGATTCAATAGTGATGCCAAACAAGTGATGATTTGTAATATAACACATATTACTGACTTATTATTATTTCTTTACATACACTAGCGTTGTGGTATTCATTACAAGAATTAATTATTAGAGGTATAAAATTAAATTACGTTAAACAGTTATAAGTAAACATTTCCTGCATTAATTATTTGTCCATTCAACCTTAAGGAGTTTATGTCTTAAACAATTTGGCACATTTCGATGCCCATTTCATTAAACGTTTGAAATTCAACTGGCTACGTTTTAAAATCGCCAATATCCCTACACTTAATAAAAAAAAAGTATATACACTTAATAAGGTCGTAGTAGATTAAGCCAGTTATGCTTGATTAGGTATGAAAAAATCAATTGAAAGTCTTGAAACACCGTTCTCAGTGATTCGATGTGCTTCTAAAAAAAAGCCTAACTATTTATCATAATATATGCTTTTGTAAAGGGAAGCACATATAGTTAAATGTTGTGTAATTGATTTCACTCAATATAAATATTACTGAAAAATATAGTTGTTTTTGTTTTCATCAATAATAAAACACATCTTGGAGGTCTCTTGCGTGCCATTGAAAATCGCTCTGCGTGACAAGTTTGGCTCGCGTGTCTTAGGTTGCCGACCCCTGCTCTAGTGGATACCAGGTGGATACCAGGTCATAAGCAGAAACTTAGAGTGGACAGGAACGGCCAACCGTTTGTGCCTAACTTTTATGTATCAGTGGTGCGTGGACACAGCAGAGTTAGTTCTCCGAGCCCCAAAAGAGTAAGCTCGCTCGCATTCTCAAAAAAAAAGGTGGGGTTCAAGTCTGGTGTACTCACCGAAAAGTAAATAATGTGACTTAAAGCGCGCTGGCGTTCTCCTTCTCTGCCGTATTCGTGTAGTGATCGACAACATAGTTGTATGAACTTAAAAAAATAAAAAAAAAAAAAAAAAAAAAAGGAGATACCGACAGAATTTGAAAGACAGTAAAAAAATGAAGAGAAATAACTTTATTTTAAAGAAATTCCGTTTGTTAAGGATATAAGCGTCGGGCGTGGTGTTTTAATAGCTGAGAGAAAAAAATTAGAAAAGAATAGAGCGTTCCTATAATGTATCATAGAGACAGTGTTTTGTAATTGACACATAGATACTGTAAGTAAAATATGTTGAAACTTTATTGTTTTACGAATTTCTTTTAAAATGTCTATATTGGCGATTTATCTCGTCTTTCAAAATTAAAAGAAGAAGAATGCAGTCCTATAGAAGCATTCGCCTTCATTCTATAAATATTTTTCGACACTAGATGTTCATACCGAAAATGAGCAGCAGATGCAATCAATCGTGGATGGTTCAAAAAATATTACACTATTATACAGTGTGTGAATCCTGAGGCACATATGATATTCTTGTAAGACTTGCTACGTACGAATTCTTAATTCTTCTATTAATCTGGACAAATTGCTAAAAGTGGGGCCTTTTTCCTAAAAGTTCGCTCGCCCTAGCGTCAAAACCTGGTTACGCCACTGCAGCTAATAAAGACCTAATATATATTTATACGTCTGGTTCTATGAGCTTGATTTTAAAATGATATAGACAGCTAATATAGACCTAATGTATATTTATACGTGTGACTCTATGGGCTTGATTTTAAAATGTTATAGACAGCTAATATAGACCTAATATATATTAATACGTGTGGTTCTATGAGCTTGATTTTGAAATGATATAGACAGCTAATATAGACCTAATATATATTTATACGTCTTGCTAATTATTTAGTTTAACTCTATAAATTAATTAAAATGAGTGGCAAGAGTTGTGGTTTTTTTCGGAACCCGTTAAAATATACAATATACCACCGTACCTAATTAAAGTTGTATGTAGTGTCTTTGTGAAATGTAGCTACAATTCTTCCTTATATTATCGATACTGGAAATAGATGTTATATAGTAAAGTATCCCGTCGGACCTAAATTATTCATAGAGCCGGTGAAGCAGCGTTCATCAATTTCTGTGGCTACGGCATACTAGGTGATAATGTGGTCAGCACTACGCACCCCAAATAAGGTCAGGTACCCATGAGAGCTCGGTAGACTCAGGGACACCCACCAGACCCGTGAAAAATCCGAGCTGTGCCCCCCAGGTGTTATATTCTGACCCTATATTTAGCGTTCGAAGTACAGTCTTTGAAGAAACTTTTAAAATCTAAATTTTGTTAATAACAAACCAGAATGGAAGAGAAGAAGCTTAATCAGGTGTAAAAATACTTAACTTTCAAAATCGTCCATTTACTAGTTGAAGTTGTTGGTTATGTGCTAATAATGGGGAGATTATTTACCAGTTCAAACGTTTTCTTTTTCAAATACATTAGTAAACACAAGAGTTCAGCCCCCTTAATTTACCTCTCTTCAGCCGACAGCTGCTGCTCTTTCAGGTTGTGGAGTCTGTACACTTCAGTCAACTTAAAGACATCTTGGAAACTGTGGGCGATTCGTCACAGTGGGACGGGTTTTCTGCTAAAAATAACTTTCTCTTGGCGTGATTAGCATGCTTGTTACTAAGCGCGTGGTTATTTCCGTTCAAACAATATGCTTCACTTGTGTTGAATTAGTCGAAAAGAAAGTTTAAAGTGTTTTAGAGATAGCAATGATAATTAAAAAAGAGCAACCAATCCAAAAGCGATGAAATAGTTTGAACTTTATTGCGAAATTTTGTTTGAAAAAATTGACACAATTTGTTAAAAAGAACAGTATAAGTAAAGAATCCTAGTATCCACCAGGATGCGAACCCAGGACCTTTGGTAAGAACGAGCTGCCGCTGAACTAACGAAGAGAATGTTTTAATTGTATAGGTAACTGAGATTGGTTGATATCCGCTAATAAGAATAGATAGAATGATGCATTGTGTTGTGTTGTTTTTTTTAATTTAGAAAAAAATTGAAATAAAGAACATAAATTGTTCTGGTTTACATAAACATTTTGTAAATGTGGCACAGCAAAAAAGGCAAAATAGGCCTATTTGTGCGAAAAGACTAGACCTACTGTCTGGAAAACAAGCGCCTCTGCTTTAGTTGCCAAACTCCATCTTCAGCCCCAATAGCAGAGCGGTAGACAAAGTCACCATGGTGTACAAGATCATGAATCGCAACATGGACACGTCCACATAGCCAGGTCGCATCTTACAAGTGTCCCGCTATACCAAAGGTCATCAGCTCAAACTGCGTGTTTTACACGAATAACCTTCAGCCGTTAAACTGTGGAACACACAGGACCAGGCCTCCATCACTGCCCCCTCTGAACCGGCTTTCAAATCATCACTGAATGGTTGGGCTAAATACCTCCAAAGAAACTCCGTCGTCTACTTATAACTCTTGTTTGTATGTTATAAAATAAGCTAAGTAGTTAATGCACGCTTTTGAGCACTCAAATTCACCCTTAAATTGTGGACTTTTCCCTTGGGTCTAACGGGATCTCCACAGTACAATGAAGAAGAAGAAATATTCGACACTGGACAAAACAGACAAAATGCCATCTCAAACTTTTGGCCCAATTGCCGCAGCTCCGAGCGCAGTTACGATTCACTTCTGGTAAACCTAATGGTTGGCGCCCAGTGATTGAAAAAAACTAATTGCTTAGTGCGATGACAATAAACTAGATATATATTGCCAACTTCAATAGAGTGAAAAAGTTTTAGACTAAATCTGTTGTAATACATTAGAACTATTCGCTTAATATTTATGAGGTTTATAAATAGCATAATTTAAGTTTTGTTGTCATCCTATGAAAATATCATTTATTCACAGCAAATCTATATCTTCAGTTTTTTTTTAAAGGGAAATCAGGCTAAAAGCGTGAAACGTCTAGAGGACGCCTCAAATTTACACAGCTCTGATGGATAACATTCATACGTTAGGGAAAGTAGGAACGACTGGGCAGTGTATTAGCAACACGATTCCATTGTATTTTGTGTCCACGGAAACTAGTAAACGCTGTTACTTTAGTCCCCGCAGACATACATGTTATAAAAGAACTATGTATTTATTACTTAATTATTTGAAAAGTAAATCGTCCAAACTTTTTTTTCTTTGAAAGTTTTAGACCTCTTCATTCATATTCAAATGCATATAGTTGCAGAATGTGAATTTATAGAACGTATTACTGTATTAGGCCTACTGATATCACGAAATGCCAAAATAACTTGAATTAAATTATTTTATGTTGGAACTATAAGCTAAGAAATTATTATACACTATTTGTTTATTTCTTCCGTTGAAAACTTTATACTAATCAAACAAAAGTTCTATATTTAGTCTTCAAAATTGGGTTAAATATAACGGAAACCATTCAAATGTTTACGAGTCCAGACGACAAATTTGACAATGGTCTTAGGCTCGCGTATGATTCAACGTATCGTCTGCTTAGACGAAATGTCAACTTTTGTAATGAACCGAAAAAAGAAAGAAGGTGGGTTTATGACTACAATCTCGTCTTAAGGTGTCACTGTTTAAACGAAATATGTAAACATTCTATTCTATTTTCTTTTCACACAGGAAACATCAATGCGATTTTCCATTACCCCAAACACAAAGAAAATTTCTACCACTAGTTGTTTTTCACATCAAGTTTTGCTTTCTTCAATTCGTTTTTTTTGGTTCGATTACGCAATATGTATCGAATATAAGAATCGTTCAGTAAATACACACACAAAATATATAGTCAAATATAAGTCTAAGCATAGTTCAGTAAATACAAACACACATATATAGATTTACTATCTCAATAAAAAACAAGAAATGGATAAAATAATTAGATACGCCATACGCCAACACATACATATATTATTTTAGAACAAATCTAATATAACGATTGAGTCTAGGTCTACATTTGACATAGATATATAATTTATCAAAATACGGTTCAATATTTAACATAAAGACTAGTAAAGTTTTGACCTATGAATAAAAAGCTATAACATAAACATACAAAGTGTTAAATACGTTCACAAATATAACATATAAATTTAAATATAAAATATACGTACTATAGCACATATTGAATTAAGAAATGTATCTTACAAATATGCAATAATATATAGCCTACATATATAGCCTACATTTGTATATATAATATATATAAGAATAAACTGGATTAAGTTTTCCTTACAGGTAGGGCGTTTTTTTTATTGATTAGGACAGACGAGTTGATTGTGTGACTAGTACAATGCCCATCCATTTTCTTGACGAAATTGGGATGCCACTACTGGGTATTTGCATAGACGCCGATATGTCCCGTGGCAAACATTTTCAGATCGCACGTGCTACACTCTCCTCTTCAATATTTTCTATACAGAGAGATTTACATTGCTAATTGTGTTTTCAGCAAATCTGTGTGACACTGCAAGTTTCGTTCTCCGGGCCCTAAGAGAGTAAATCTCGGCCCGTTGTCTCGGCGAGGAGTTCAAGTCTGGTAGAGAATCCGTCTGAAGCCAGGTGTTGTTGAATGCTTTGTTTGTTGGCTTTGTCCTGCAGATTTCTGCTTTGTATAGCAGACAAAAATGTAATAGGGAAAACTTTCTAGAGGCCCATATCTTTTTGAGCTTTAGAAAGGCGGGTCTTGCTTAGCCGAGTTTTGTCTTTACATCAGCATCTGGTCCTCTATGTTTGTCTAAGGCTATTTATAGATGAAATAATTTACCTTATTCTTCTGTTATGTTTCCGTTCAGTGTAACAAGTTCAGTGAAGCTTATCTGTAAGATCTCTAGGATTATGCATCATATAAATATAATTATATTTTATAATATGACCGTTTTTTATAATGATGCAGGCTTATACAACTTAAAACTATTCAAATTTTCAACTTATCTACGTCTGAACCAGAAAATAAATTTTGACTGTTCACTGAGCAGTCTAGGCCTACTGTATAAAAATCATTAATTACTACACAAGTTACATGAAATAGTCGAAAAGAAATCAATTTATATGAAATCGTCATTTACAGCACAATTAAACATAACGTGAACATATAAATAATTCAATATGTTTTACCCCATTTATATTGAATAACCAACCAAAAATGGCAATGTAAAAGAAACAAAAGATATAAGAGAATAATAAGGTAGACCTATATTCTGCAAAAAAACTTTGTCAGAAAATTACGTTGTTTTAAAATGTCTGAATAATTCCCGTTGCTAATTAAATCAATACAATATAAAACAGATTTCAGTTTTTTTTTAAAGACATTCTGCTAAATAATCCGTAGTTTCGTAGAAAGACTCAGGACCTTGACCTTTCGTTTGTTATTTTTACCTCCCCTAAGACGTAAACAAAGTAAAGCTTTGTCCGGCCAGGTAGAATCCCTGAAGGCAGTCAAAACACAAGAAAAAATCTGGCCAGCTTAAAATGGTTTTGTAGGACAAACAACATCACTGAACTATATAGAACAATATCGCGTGCAGGCTTGGAATGTTCAAATTTAATTATAATGATGGATTGAGTAGATACAATATAAAGAATTATAATTTAAAAAGATAGACAACAGTTTGAATGAAAACATGTAGAATTTATTGATTTAAGTCGCTTCTGAACACAAACTTGATAATAACAATTTGCAATAATACGTTTAGTAGTTTATATTATAGTTAGGCCTATTGTTTAGTGAAATTGACAAGTCTTAATTAGGCGTGACCTTTTCTGATGGAAGATCACAACTTCCGGTTCTATTTTTAAATTAGTAGACAAATAAAAAGAAAGCTTTTGCTTGTGTTTGACAATTAATTTCAACATCGACGGCCAGTTCTAGTCTTTTAGAATTATACAAAGGATACAAGATTAGTTATGAGGAATCTATTTTTAACATCAAAAGTGAGTAGGCGATAATTAATACTCAAGTGTTAGTCGCGTAAGGTTAAATTTATCTTTGTTTACAAAATAAATAAGTCAAGAGTTGTGTTTCTTGGTTATTAAAAAACACAATGTGTAGATTCATAAAAACATATAACAAAAATTATTTTCCATTAAGCATTAAGTTTGATATTATAAAAAGGTGAAATTTTACTTCTGATATTCACAATCCATCGTTTTCTTTTGGCAACATTTTTTTGGAAATGAAATAAAATTTAATCTCCTACAGATTTTGGTACAATCAGTAAGCCTAACACGTTTTTTTAAGACCGGAAATGTCTTTCTATGTGACCTTTTATGCGTGCATATTGGTTAAGACTTGTCAATTAGCGCACAAAAGACCAACTTAATAGTTATCACATAGATCTATTTGACGGAAACTCTTGAGCAGGTTATATCATTAAATTTTATCTATTCAATTATATCTTTCTGTTGAACCAATCAACTTTATCTTTTAAATCAATCAACTGTATCTGTTAAATAAATTAACTGTATTTGTTAAATCAATCCATTCTAATTGTTAAATTACAAATGTCTGTTGAATCAATTGACAACAAGTTTTGAATTGATCAACTTTATTTGTTCAATCAATCGTTAAGTCAATTATATATTAAATCAACTAATTTTAAATATTAAATTAATCAACCATGTAAATATGCCCTATGTTTAAATTAATTAACTTTAGACCCCTATCAGTTAAATAAATTAATTTTATCTGTTAATCAATTATCTTTGTCAAATCAGTCAATGATAGCTACTGAATTAATCAATTATTTCACTTCAGTAAACTAAATCTGTCATATAAATCAACTAGTTCTTTGAAATAAAATTAAATTTGACTATAAGTGAACTGTCTGTATATTTTTAATTAATCAACTAAATATATCTATTTAATCAATCCTAGAGAAATGTTCCAAATCAATGAACTTTGTCAGTTAAATCATTCTACTATATAAAAAAGAACTACATCTGTTAAATCAATTTTAAAGCTACCCGCTATTTTGCTGACATTAGGTTAAAACTTCTCCGAACATTTATGCAGTTAAACCAGTTCTTTCTTCTTCAGATTACATAAATATAAACTAGATTTATTTCACAATCTTAAGACATATCTAAATTTACTAATTCTTTGCTCAGAGCAGCGCCATACATACATCAGCATTAAAGTCTGAAATAGCTAAAGGACTCATCAAAAGAATTTTGGGATTCAGGATATGCATTAATGATAGTTTTAGACATGACAAGTTTTACAACTTTCTTTTCTGTTTGCTCAAAGAACAAAACCGCACCTTGAAGCACTAAACTGAGAAGACATAGGATATCTCTCGGAAAAATAACGTAAGCCAAAAATTATCTCCCTTAACGTCAAGTTATCAAATTGTCTCCCTTTCTCCACCAAGTGCTCTTCAATTTTAATGTGGATTATTTTATTCTCCTCAACGGAGTTTCCCGATCTTAAAAGATTTTTCCTATAAAAAATCTATTCTAAAGGGATTCTATATTATGATTTAGTTTTATGTGTTCTGGTACAATTTTAATGCTGTGGATTTTCAAAGACTATGTTTCCCCATCATTGGGCTCGGTGGCCGAGCGGCAGCGCGTTCGACTGGCGTACCGAAGGTCCCAGGTTCGAATCCTGGTTAAGACAACGATTTTTTTCCCCGGGTCTGGAGGATGTCCCTGAGTCTACCCAGCTCTGATGGGTAGGCCTACCTGACCTTAGTAGGGGTAAAGTAAAAGCGTCTGTGCATTGTGCTGGCCACACAATCGCTTAGTATGCTGTGGCCACAGAAACTGGTGAATACGAACATGACAACGGCTATGTTAGTATGTCTATGTCCGCGTTAATCTTAATGTCTATGTCTACAAGTAGCCTACTTGACACAACCCTCTTTAAGTCTGTGTTGCTTGCTAGCAGTAAATGTATACAATTCTCAAAGAATAAAACGGCCTATATTGCTCTATAGCGACCTGAAGTGTACAATTGAGATCTTGTATAGACATTCAGCTTTAAAAAAACAAAAACAAGGACATTTCACTGTCTCTCACACTTGAATTTTTACAAAAGAAACCATAAATGCCCCAGCATACAGACATAAAAACCCAGACCTTCTTGTGGGTTCTCGAAATCTCTCTCTGGGGTCTGTGTTTTTTTTAATGCACCCTTTCTTCGCTCTTTTTTTTTACTCTAAAAGTTGGATTTATTTGTTCAATGTTTTTTTGTAAGTTTTGACGTGCATGCTTGCTAAAAGGAAATTTGAAAAGTAAATTACGACTTTGCATTGTGTAGACTACAAAACTCTTCACAGAATAGGAGTTTTTCGTTATTTATATTTGTTGTTTTATAAATGACATATCGATTGATGGGCTGGTGGATAAATTCATTATCAATCAATCAATCACTTGATTTATATATCTTTCTATCGGACTGACTTTCTGCCTGTATTTCGGTCTATTTTATCTGTTGTTCGAGCTCTATATTAATCTATTAATCTATTTATCTATTTTCTCTACCTGCCTGTCTTTCTGTCTGACTTCTGTTCTATCTATTTATCTATCTGTGTATCTATTTATCTCTGTCTAGCTTTTTATCAATCTATATTATATCATTTTGTTCTAAATATATATTTATCCACCTATCTATCTGTCTGTTTGCATTACTCTAAGTCTAACCGTATTTAAGTGTATCTATTTGTTAATATATATAGGCCTATATCCTATATATATCTATATCTTTTTTGTTAACGTGTCTGTCCATCTATCTATCTTCCGCGTTGTCTGCTGGTCTCTACATCTCCATCATTTATAAGGTAACATAAGCTAAACAGAAAAGGATACTGTCAAATGAGGCCTTAACACACACACACACACACACACACACACACACACACACACACACACACACACACACACACACACACACACACACACACAC
The DNA here is from genome assembly GCA_949126835.1 of Anisus vortex. Lineage (NCBI taxonomy): Eukaryota > Metazoa > Mollusca > Gastropoda > Planorbidae > Anisus > Anisus vortex. The sequence goes on along the minus strand of OX421501.1, from coordinate 18,182,256 downwards.
ACACAAGTGACATAAAATAATTTCGTTGAGACTTCACACAAAATATATTTGGCTTCAAGTGTACGCGTAATCTGTTGGGATTATTGATGATGCTACTCATTCATTATAAGCTTTATCACTGTCACAAGAAAACAGCTTCTCTTTTACAGCTAGAAAAAAGCAGTTTGCCTCGATTTTTATCCAATTTAAAACTAATATCTTGTATCTCTTACAATTTATTTCGTTGCAAGATTTATTAATCCAGATTATATCTTGCCTAGGACTTCACAACTCGAGTTTCTGATGTACTCTGACACTTGTATAATGAGGTGATTAGTCAATGTTATCATCTGTTCACTTAATGGTCATAACTTCGGACTGTCCACTCATCTCTCAATATTCTGTATTGTCCACTTAGTGGTCTTTGATCTGTACTGTTAACTCATTTGTCAATGTTCTGTATTGTCCACGTAGTGGTCAATGATCTGTAGGCCTATTGTCAAAAATCATTTGTCAATGTTCTGTATTGTCCACTTAGTGGTCAATGATCTATATTGTCAAAATCATTTGTCAATGTTCTGTGTTGTCCACATAGTGGTCAATGATCTGTATTGTAAAAATTATTTGTCAATGTTCTGTATTGTCCACTTAGTGGTCAATGATCTATATTGTCAAAATCATTTGTCAATGTTCTGTGTTGTCCACATAGTGGTCAATGATCTGTATTGTAAAAATTATTTGTCAATGTTCTGTACTGTCCACTCATCGGTTAATGAGCTGTATTGTGAAGCCGGCTGGCCTAGCGGTTAGCTCACCAGACTGTCAACCAAAAAACCACTTGACACGTCGCGGGTTCGAGCCCCGCCACCGGCAGATCCCTGTCGCCCTACAGGAGTTTTGGGACTAGATGACGTTAATATTGAGTTGTTATCACATGCGCTTAACCGGCAGCAGTGAAACCTCTCACAGATTAATAGTCTTCTAGAGCGCACTGAGCATGCTAAAATAGCATGGATAGAAGCGCTATATAAATTACCATTACCATTACCATATTGTCCATTTAGTGGTCAATGATATGTACACAATAGTCAATATTGTTTAGTGTTTACCAATGGTCAATACTCTGTAGTTTTCCCATACAGTGGTCAATGTTCTGTAAAGTCTCTTTAGTTGTATAAAAAGAAAGCATTATTAAATAAATTACACGTAACGGTTAGATATACGGTATAATATGACAAACACATTTATTATGATTATGTAGACCCTGATTTTGTGCCATACATTGTATATGAAAAAACAAAATACTAGATTGCACTTGTGAAATCTTTATCTACATTCCAGCATAATATGTTCTAGGGTGGTGCCCAACTATGTCCGAAAAATTCCGAAGGCGTATCCGGGCTTATTGTTTAGTGTGACAGTGCGATTATTTTCATTTCCTTTAGATAAACCACTGACATAACATCGATATTGACCGGGCCTAGATGATCTATGTCGACGGTCCCTCGGTTCTTAGAGTTTGTCGCGCCATCTGGTGCTTGGCTATCACCTCCCTTTGTGAGTAGGCACACGTCGTGGTTGATTGGTCGTAATTTTCGCAATGGCGAAAGGAAGTTAAAAATAACGAGCTTAAAAATAATAGAAAGCACTCATGAAATCAGAAGGGAAAGGATAGAATATTCCAGTTACGTAAAACAAGAAAATAAAGTTTAACTAAATACGATACCTTTCATTAATATGGTAATCCACGACCTACGTTAATAATCAAACAAAAGGTAGGCTAAACTAAACACTGGGATAAAAAATATTTAATATATTTGGTTGTTTTGCACTAAACCCTATTTTTTCCCATAACAACCTTACCAACAATTTTGAGAACCGTCGATTTATTGAGAAAACTGAAATTGATATTTCTACAGCCTTTTAGATGAACACTGGCTGAAACAAGAAAAGAAGATTGCGTCCTTCAGATCAGTTTTAGATTTGATTCTATTATTTCATGTCATTTTGTTTCAGGTCTCCATTCAAAAGAAAATATTTCCTTTTCTTTAATGAATCGATCAATTCCTTTTATGTTCTCTATGTCATCCTTCCAATCTAGATTTACAGTAGAAGGAAGTAATTTTGTTCTTAGAAGTTACGATTGTAATAAAAAGAATCAATATACCTATGTTTACGTCTGCATGCAATCTATACACTTTAAAGACCTACTGAAGAGTTTTCTCATCACATATGAATTAACAGTTGATTTTGATGGTAACTTGTTATTCAGTTCCCGAATGCTATTAAAACTCATTTATACAAAATATTAAACATAACTTTTAAGTTATTGGCTCTAGTTTAATTAGCACTTTAATGTGTGTGTGTGTTTTTATGGGAAAATATATAAATCCCGTAGCCATTTGAGATGTTTAATTTCCGGCAACAAAAGGACGTGACGTCATAATTGGAACTCGACTAGGAAAAATGAATATTGTCACGTGTTTTGAATCTTTAATCGTTTCTTTTTTTTAACAAAATGGTTTAATATAGATTTAGTTTGTTTATTTTGTTTTCCTGCAAAATGTCACTTCCGTATAAGTTTATTCCAAATCTTGTTCCTTTGAGGAAAACCTCTTCAGTAGGTCTTTAATGTCATAGTATGAAATAGATATAGCCACGGTATAATACTGTTTTCATTATTTCAAGCTTTAGTGTATTATGCTTATTTTACTTACAGTTTGGAGTAGGTTTTGTTTCTCACGACCCCAGATATCAATTAGAATTACCCTCTCACGTCTGAACCCTTGTTGAGATGTGTTTTGAGAACAGGACGGTTTGCATCGTTTGTGATATGAAATTTATCCGGAGCATTTAGTCGCAGCAGGAGGTTGTTACAATAATACACTTACTGGGAACATGGAAGAAATGTTTACTTACACACGCACTCACACACTCACATATTAAGGCAATAATCTTCTTCATAGAAGGAGCGTCTGTAATGTAAAAGATAAGATAATATCATCATATAATATGTCACATATTGTTATGTAGTCATTCACTACCCCTGTTTACGCCAACATATAATACACTAAGCATAAAGATACCATATTTATATCTTTAGCACACTGTATATTTTTAGAAAGGAAAGCACTAGAAAGAAAATATCCCGAATGATAAAAGCGAACGATATAGTGTTTTATTGACCTATTTTATTTGAAGGTGTGCGTTTTGTATGCTTGTCAGTCGGTCGATACGAGAATGGCGTCATAATTGCAGTCTTACGCTTTAATCCTGTAGGCACTTTCTATTTATGAACCTCTTATCAGCACTGAACTAAATATAGAAACAAAGGCGTTGTTTTATGAAAGGGCCTACTACTATATATAGAACCAGCCGATATCTCTAGACAACAGCTAACACCGAACCCATATCTGCTGGACTGTCTTATACAGGCATTTTCATTGAAATCATATTTGTAAAAGCAGGGCCGGCTCTAGGGTTTTTGGCGCCCTAGGCGAAAACTAATTCTGCGCCCTCATTATAGTGTCTTTGGCGGGGTCTGCCGGGTATGGGGCATGTGTTTATGTTAATAATTGTTATAGTCCAACAAATAATTTTATTTTACAACCTTTGATTGATGACTGCGAAACATAAATAAAACAGTTGAATGAAAAGTAACAATGGCTTTGCATTATATATTAATAATTAGATATCTAAATTATTAGGCTATTAGAAAAGTTACATTACACACAGTTTTACCTTAGGTATATAGGTTTATAGGTCTTATAATTGCATTATGAACAGTTCTCTTAATAACAAAAAGATTATAGATATTTTTTTCTGTTTTTATAACACTTAAAAAAATACACACAAAGACTACTTGATATTGCTTGATATTGGATTAATGTTTTCTCAACTACGTTCCAAAAGTCACTTTTAAATACTGATTACCAGTATTTATGCTCCTGAAGACTAAAACCCTAATAGTACTTTTCTTGCTTTCTGCTTAGTAAATTTTTGTTTGAGGGCTTTTGAGTTTGTCTTGCAATCTCACTTTCAATAGAAATTGTCGCCAGACCCGCAAGTCTCTCCTGACACATTGTACTACGCAGATAGATTTTAATTAGCTTAAGGCTTGAAAAACTTCGTTCAGCACTAGCTACGGAAAGTGGCAACGTAAGCAAAATAGGAAGGGCTAAACAAATGTTAGGAAATCTATTTTCAAGATTCTATTGGTAAATGTAGTTTAGGACTTCTTCAGGGTTTGATACTGAGTCATGGAAATGATGAGAAATCGCTCTTAGTTCAGAACACTGTCGTACAGCAGCAATGTCAGATTCATTCAACCCTTCATCTTTTTCAATTGTTAATGCTTTTTCCAAGTTTTTGCACACCGACTTAACCTCAGATGTAGTCTTTATTTAACTGGGATAATCTTTCTTTTACCGCATAAAGAGTTGTGTCTAAAGCAGCAACATAAAAGTGGATCTTGAAACTTTCTGAGGGGTCACCTGCAATATTTACATCTTCATCTGTTGATTCATAATCAACCATGTTCTTCTTTTTTTTAATTCGGACCTGCTCTTTCTCAAATACTGGTTCTATTTCATGCAACTTCTTATGCTACTTCATTAGCATCAACTAGAACTCTATTGAACTCTAAATCACTTCTAACTGTAACCTAAACCTCTTCGGGTTTTTTTTTTTCAGGTGATTAACTGCTCTCCGGAGACTTAAGTCCTTTTCTTGCAGTATTTTACTAGTTATGTTTACTTGAAACAAAATGTTGTGCCATGTGACAAGTGTAGCAATAAACTCGAAATCTGAGATATTTTTAAGTTACCCAAGTGCTTCTACCTTCGCAATACTGCCACTAGATCCATTTAGTGTCTTCAGAAATATCTTTCAAGCATCACAAACATGAGATAACTGGTACCGCAGAGGTGTTAGTGCATCAATTCGACTGGACCATCTTGTGCCATTTAGGGTTATTTAATGTACTCGTATTCGTAATTAACAGTCTGAAAATGCACAAAAACAACAACGGCACTGCCAAATCACACAACTCAGCGCCCTCACGACTTACGATTCACGAACTGACATTATGGTCACAGTCACGTGACTTCCCTATGATATTCCGCCCCCGCATCGCATCCAGTAATTTCTCTGCCTATGCTAGTAGCGCAAAGAAGCACTAAACTTTAATATAGTTTATATTTTTAAATCCCCAAATAAAAAAAAATCCTCAATTTTGCGCTCCCCAACATTTTGCGTCCTAGGCAGCCGCCTAGTTCGCCTATATGGATGAGCCGGCCCTGTGTAAAAGTGTAAGACGCTATAAGCCAATTTTGTATCCTCATACAGCTAGTTTCTTCACTCGTGTCATACAGACGTAATAGAGAAGGAGAGCGTCCAATTATGACGGCAAACCTTTTCGGCATAAAAAAAACACTCCTTCATTCATCATCGTCACAAGTGGGTCGCATAAATTCAGACCCCACTCGAATATGCGATCAAGAAAGTCAGAACTCTTCATTCTTAAAGAATAGTGGGGTAAAAAAAAACATTAAAAAAAACCCAGACACAAAACATCACAATCAAAACAAACAACAAAACGACAAACTGAAAATGTGATTAAAATATCTCAGATATTTTGACATTGAATAATAATATATAAATTAGGTTAATGTTTTTCTTAACTTGATAAAGGTGTATAAATAGTTTCATCATTTAGTCAGCCTTAATAAAAACAAAATTTTAAGGAACATAGGGCTTATTTAGTGAATCTGCAGAAACAGTATAAAGATACATTATAAAACAAATAAAAATATACACTATACAACAAAACAAATCTACGTTATAAAAGAAAATATAAAGATATAATATACAACAAATATAAAGATACATTATACAACAAATATAAAGATACAACATACAACTAATATAAAGATACAACATACAACAAATATACAGATACAACATACAACTAATATAAAGATACAACATACAACAAATATAAAGATACAACATACAACAAATATAAAGATACAACATACAACTAATATAAAGATACAACATACAACAATTATAAAGATACAACATACAACAAATATAAAGATACAACATACAACTAATATAAAGATACAACATACAACTAATATAAAGATACAACATACAACAAATATAAAGATACAACATACAACAAATATACAAATACATACCATTCGTGAAAGAAACGTTTAGAATTTTTTATTTTATTTTAATGATATTATTATTATTATTAAGTAATAGGCGAACAATTCCGAGATTTACTCATGTTAATGGAAAGTTTGGATTAAGTTTAGACATTGTAGACTATAGGTTCTCAACGGGGGCGATATCGCCCACCGGGGGCGGTGAGAAGCTTTAGGGGGGCGCTGACATCCCCGGGGGCGATTGGGGGCGGTGAAGGGCAAGTGGGCGGTACAAACGTACCTGATGTATTTTAACACATCAGCTATTTGAATCGATTAGATTTTGGATGAAATGTGATGTAAACGCAAGTGCTGCTAAATATCCGATGTCCCCAACAGTAAGCCTACATATTATTATATTAATAAGAAATAAGAATCGCAATGACTCTTCGATGAAGTAGGGGTCAGTATTTGGCAAATATAGTGTGCGGCCGGCTGGTCCTGTAGTTGGTTCACCGGATCATCAACTATGCTGACCGATCACTGTCGCTTTAGCATCTGCTATTATTAATTATATTTTCATCTCAGTTTAACTGTGATGTTTTAAATGTGTTTTTATGGCAAAACTGAAAGATACACTATGGTAAAGCGGTATAGATAATTAGTAATCATACAAACTGGGTAGTTATTGTAATGCTTGTAAATATAAATATAAAGTATTTAGTAATAAAATATTCATATAATTTTCAAATACTTTTTACAGTTTGATCATTTCAAAGTTATAAATTGTAAGCCATTTATTTTTTATAAAAGAAAAAAGAAACAGAAATATTAGCTCAAATAAAACGGGTTAATTATCTCCCTTTAACTAAAAAAAAATGTGATTTTTTAGATTCAATATTTGATTCAATTACAAGTTCTGTTTTGTAATATAACAAATATTACTGATTTTTAGACCTAAGGCTTTTTGCAACCAAAATTGAAACAAAAATAGACAAATTGCTAGAAACACACCAGGCAAACGATTCACATTAATATTGATTTATTTAGACCTTTTGTTAAGGCAATTTTTTATCTATTAATTCTTACAAAATGTTTAATCTCACAAAAAGTCTAGTTCCCCTAAAAAAAATTCGGAAACTATAGTCTAGTCCAGATGGGCGGAAAGGGGGGGGGGGTGGAGTGGGCGCTAAAAGATAGTTGGGGGGGGGGCGGTGAGATTGAGAACCTATGATGTAGACCAATTCAATTCCTATTTGATTCCAAATTATTGTTCAGTAATGTAAGTCTCATGGTTGAAAAGCAAAGATTTGAAGAAAAAAAAACTTACTAAAAAAACTATAATGTCTGTAACATTTGGAAAAAATTAACCAATAGCTTAGACAGCTTTATCTATTTTGTAACTGTATGTGTGTGTTAATAACGCGTGTAACAGTACAATAAGTATGTACAATTTTGACATAAATGGGTACAATACAATTTTGAAAAGTATGAAACACTGTGATAAGTAAATTACATTGTAATAAATTGTAGAATTGTCAGCAGTATGTGACACAGTGATAAGTCGTATCAACGTAGTAAATTTATGTTTTTCTTATATTCATAGGCCTAATATAATATTTAAATATGCATAATATCCCAAATTTACATTTTAAAAAAAGATTCCAACAAGGAATTTAAAGGATAGAATAAAGACATCTTATCTTAAATATTACAGACGCTCCTTCTATAAAGAAGTTTATTGCGTCCCACGCTCGACGTCGATGCAATAAACCTGCAGGATCAAAAGTGCATGCACTTTCCCTTTTTACTCCCTTTTTTTTAACTCGTACTGTATGTCTGTCTGCATGGTTGGTTACTTGCTTGCGTGGAAAACTTTGCATTTATTTTTCGACCACTTAACGTCGTCCAATGGAGCTCAAACTTGGGCAGCAGACTTGTTGCAACTAATACCTTGCGAATCGAAGAAATTTTTACGTAAAACATGGCTGCCTCTACCGGAAGAGACGGAAAAAAAAAATTTCGGCTTTGGCCCGAAAAAAAAAGGATGCGCAAAATTTTAGTGTGGACATTCAAAGGTATTATATCACTTATATATATTTTATACTATCAAAATATAAATTAAATATAAACTTAGTTTACAAAGAAAGGGAGTATAATAAAAACTTCGTTTTTATGGGTTAGTTTATTTGTTTATTTATTTGCATCAACTGAACTATAAAAAAAAAATTAAGGATACAGAGTGGTTTAGTGATAGAGTGTTGGGTTGCCGTACTGAAGTTCCTGTGTTCAAGTTCGGAAGGTTTGTTTTCCGTATCTGAAGGGTCTGACTGAATATACCTTACTCTGAAGGGTCTGACTGAATATACCTTACTCTGAAGGGTCTGACTGAATATACCTTACTCTGAAGGGTCTGACTGAATATACCTTACTCTGAAGGGTCTGACTGAATATACCTTACTCTGAAGGGTCTGACTGAATATACCTTACTCTGAAAAGTCTGACTGAATATACCTTACTCTGAAGGGTCTGACTGAATATACCTTACTCTGAATGGTCTGACTGAATATACCTTACTCTGAAGGGTCTGACTGAATATACCTTACTCTGAAGGGTTACCTGCCAAATGACAATTTTATTGGAGAAAATATTTTTTGGCCAGAGAAACTAATGAATCCAGCTTTACTCATGGGCAGACGTAGTCCGAAAGGAGAGACCTATACCACGTGACAGGGGTCGGAAACCTTTTCATAATAGTTTGCTAAATTAAGATTTCTATTTTACTCAGCGTGCCAAGATCCTAAAAGTTATCCTGCTCTAGAACTCAATTTTTTTGTGAAAACAAATATGAATGGCATTTTTAAGTATCTTCTGCATGCCATTAAAAATGGTTTCGCGTGCAAGGTCTGGCACGCGTGCCATAAGCTGCCGATCCCTTGATTTATGATAAAGTCAGTTACTGGTGGATTGTTTTGATACGTTTTAAAAAAGGGACATTTTATTTTTTTTTCGAATATTTTTACACTTAACATGTCAAGAACATAATTTGTCACCTTTGTTCCATTTGTTTTTAATAATAGTTGTGCAGCTATTTGTCGTGTGTTAGTTGTGTTGAAACGTCTATTTGTCGTGTGTTAGTTGTGTTAAAACGTATATTTGTCGTGTGTTAGTTGTGTTGAAACATATATTTGTCGTGTGTTAGTTGTTTTGAAACCTATATTTGACGTGTGTTAGTTGTGTTGAAACCTATATTTGTCGTGTGTTAGTTGTGTTGAAACGTATATTTGTCGTGTGTTAGTTGTGTTAAAACGTATATTTGTCGTGTGTTAGTTGTGTTGAAACATATATTTGTCGTGTGTTAGTTGTGTTGAAACCTATATTTGACGTGTGTTAGTGGTGTTGAAACGTATATTTGTCGTGTTTTAGTTGTGTTGAAACCTATATTTGTCGTGTGTTAGTTGTGTTAAAACGTATATTTGTCGTGTGTTAGTTGCGTTAAAACGTATATTTGTTTTGTGTTAGTTGTGTTGAAACGTATATTTGTTTTGTGTTAGTAGTGTTGAAACATATATTTGTCGTGTGTTAGTTGTGTTGAAACGTATATTTGTTTTGTGTTAGTTGTGTTGAAACTTATATTTGTTAGTTACAATACTAAAGACACTGACATTACAAATTTTACTTTGATCATTGATGTTTTGAAAACTATATTTTGTGTTGATATTTCTCTGTAGTATTTGCCTTCTGTTTTATTCTCTATCTCGTTCTCTATAATTCGCTTTTTCCTTTTCATCCCAAGTTATTTCTTTTGGTCTTTTTGTTTATTGCCGTCTCATTTTAAAAAAAAAATCATTTCTTTGCTCTTGTTCTTTTTCCACTTTTCTCTTTATCCCTATATTTTTTTCTACTTGCTTTGTCTTTCACTGTCTCTCACCTCTATCTCCTTCACTAGTTCTCTTTTTCTTGTCTCTCTTTTTTTTTTTTCATAAATTCTCAGTCTGTTTCTCTCTCTCCCAATCTCTTTCTCTAAATCTCTCTTTTTCTTTTGCCTTTTTCTGCCTATCTCTTTCTCTAACTTTTCGTTTCACTTTCTTTTTCTCTCTACATATATTCGTTTCTATTTCTGTCTATCGCATTCATCCATTCATTCTCTTCTTTTTTCCTATTCTCTTTTTTCTCTGTTTCTTTTTCTCATTTCTCTCTTTCCCTTGTTCTCTTTCTTTCTCTTCATCTCTCGTACTTCGCTAATATGTCCATATTTCTATGTGCTACTTCGCTAATATGTCCATATTTCTATGGGCTACTTCGCTAATATGTCCATATTTCTATGGGCTACTGATCTAGTCACTTTAGGTTAAAACAAGAATATAACATTTTTATAATAGAAATATGTCTTTTTTAAAATTTGTTTTTAATCAATCAGCAGATAAAGACTTATAAGTGTGTGGAGTAGTTCCTTGAGTGATTGTGATCAGATTGAAATAAACTGGACAATGTCAGATCCAGCAATGTGAAACCATCAATTTAAACATGTTGACCACTGCTGATGATCCAGCAATGTGAAACCATCAATTTAAACATGTTGACCACTGCTGATCACCGCAGCGAGGACCATTGAAAAGGATATTATACAATTATGAGAACCGCTGTAACATAAGCCTTGCTTCTTGAAGATGTAAATAAAATCAACATACTGACGCTGTAAACATTACATATGAAAGATATTCCAAGATGGCTGTTAAAGTTTCTTGGATTTCCTGCAATCGAATAGTTTTACTGTGTGGAATATTTCTACAGATGACGTCGACACAACAGCAAGATTCACAGTGTCTTGGCTGTAAGCTGTTCAACTTTTCATATAAGAAGGAGAGTGAAAAAAAGGTAAGTCTTATCTTAGTTCAGTTGCAATATAATGTACTAGGGTTGGACATTTATTTAGCATTATATATAAAAAGTAAAGTATACTTCGGACCAAACTGATCAAAGAGCTGATGAAGCAGCGTTCACCAGTTTCTATGGCCACGGCATACGAGTGGATGTGTGGCCAGCACACTGCCCAGCTAGTGCCAGGTATCCATCAGAGCTGGGTAGACTCAGGGGCACCCTCAAGTCGTGGGAAAAAATACTAACATGTATACTGTGGATATACATATATAATATATAATATAATAATATAAATATATAATATAAATATAGGCCTATGTTATAAGCATTTAACATAACAAAACATATATATTAGGAATAAACAGCTATTTGACAAAATATTGACAGTAAATCTGTTGACTGACAAGATGAAGCAGAACATAGCATCACACTTAGAAATGGGTTTGGATAATCCAGAAAAAAAAGATCCCAAGTTAATTACCCGGATGTCGAGGCAGCTCTTGAATTTACCTAAATCTAATGGGTACCTGACACTATTAGTGAAAAGTAAATGCGGCTAGGTATTTTACTGGCCAAACAATGGTGTACATGTTGGTGTGACTGGTGAACTGTATAAACCATCATGGTTTCGCTAATCTGTTTTCAATAATTTTGATCAAAAATATTAATGATAAAAAAGAAGACTGAAGGAATTCCACCGTAAGTCCGTAATGCGAGATAGTTTATTTTCGCTTTCCCTTGATTTTCGACTTTAGGTTCCAAGGCTAATGACAATTATGAATTTGCAATAAAAGAAAAATAATTAAGAAATATAAAAAGAGACTTCGATAATTGCACTGCTAGTCCCCTGACCTTACTTTTATTTACATTATCAAAGTACGTTGTATTTTTTCTTCGATTATTTCTGTCTGGAGGTTTTAAGACTTGACGAGACCCACATTCATCTTAAGTCCCCCAAGACATTGTCTGAATGGGTGCAACCTTGGGACGAGAACGCCCCCTTGGGTGCCAGCGGTATTAAGGATCAAACGCTGTACTGATCTACGTCCATCGATTTAAGTTTTGAGCGCTCCGCCTTGTCAAGTTTCACGTCTTCAGCTATTTACTTTGATTTAATCTTAAAATATGTTATTATTTTTATATCCTACTTTTTCTGTGTCAGTGAATAATTACAGCACTCTAATTACTGTACTTACGATATATCTGTGTCAGTGAAAAATTACAGCACTCTGTTTACTGTACTTACGATATATCTGTGTCAGTGAAAAATTACAGCACTCTGTTTACTGTACTTACGATATATCTGTGTCAGTGAAAAATTACAGCACTCTGTTTACTGTACTTACGATATATCTGTGTCAGTGAAAAATCACAGCACTATGTTTACTGTACTTACGATATATCTGTGTCAGTGAAAGATTACAGCACTCTGTTTACTGTACTTACGATATATCTGTGTCAGTGAAAAATTACAACACTCTATTTACTGTACTTACGATATATCTGTGTCAGTGAAAAATTACAACACTCTATTTACTGTACTTACGATATATCTGTTTTCATTGAAAAATTACAGCACTCTGTTTACTGTACTTACGATATATCTGTGTCAGTGAAAAATTACAACACTCTGTTTACTGTACCTACGATATATCTGTGTCAGTGAAAAATTACAGCTCTCTGTTTACTGTACTTACAATATATCTGTGTCAGTGAAAGATTACAGCACTCTGTACTGTACTTACAATATATCTGTGTCAGTGAAATATTACAACACTCTGTTTACTGTACTTACGATATATCTGTGTCAGTGAAATATTACAACACTCTGTTTACTGTACTTACGATATATCTGTGTCAGTGAAAGATTACAGCACTAGTTTACTGTACTTACGATATATCTGTGTCAGTGAAAGATTACAGCACTAGTTTACTGTACCTACGATATATCTGTGTCAGTGAAAGATTACAGCACTAGTTTACTGTACCTACGATATATCTGTCTATATTATACACTTAGTAGAGGAAAGATTTTACACGCTATACCATACACATGAAACATTTGTGCACTGTATACCATGAAACATTTGTGCACTGTATACCATGAAACATTTGTGCACTGTATACCATGAAACATTTGTGCACTGTATACCATGAAACATTTGTGCACTGTATACCATGAAACATTTGTGCACTGTATACCATGAAACATTTGTGCACTGTATACCATGAAACATTTGTGCACTGTATACCATGAAACATTTGTGCACTGTATACCATGAAACATTTGTGCACTGTATACCATGAAACATTTGTGCACTGTATACCATGAAACATTTGTGCACTGTATACCATGAAACATTTGTGCACTGTATACCATGAAACATTTGTGCACTGTACACCATGAAACATTTGTGCACTGTATACCATGAAACATGTGTGCACTGTATACCATGAAACATGTGTGCACTGTATACCATGAAACATTTGTGCACTGTATACCATGAAACATTTGTGCACTGTATACCATGAAACATTTGTGCACTGTATACCCTGAAACATTTGTGCACTGTATACCATGAAACATTTGTGCACTGTATACCATGAAACATTTGTGCACTGTATACCATGAAACATTTGTGCACTGTATACCATGAAACATGTGTGCACTGTATACCATGAAACATTTGTGCACTGTATACCATGAAACTTAGAGAGTTTTGATATCCATTATGTGTAATGTTCAATCAATCTATAATGTATTAATGTGGGATTATTACACTCAATATCGTGTTAATAAGAGATAAGTTTGCTTTATAACTTGTTATTTCGATATTTGTTATTTATATAGTAAAATATAAAATGGAAACAGCCCAAGTATGTGGTTTGTGTATAAAATGGAAACAGCCCAAGTATGTGGTTTGTGTATAAAATGGAAACAGCCCAAGTATGTGGTTTGTGTATAAAATGTAAACAGCCCAAGTATGTGGTTTGTGTATAAAATGGAAACAGCCCAAGTATGTGGTTTGTGTATAAAATGGAAACAGCCCAAGTATGTGGTTTGTGTATAAAATGGAAACAGCCCAAGTATGTGGTTTGTGTATAAAATGGAAACAGCCCAAGTATGTGGTTTGTGTATAAAATGGAAACAGCCCAAGTATGTGGTTTGTGTATAAAATGTAAACAGCCCAAGTATGTGGTTTGTGTATAAAATGGAAACAGCCCAAGTATGTGGTTTGTGTATAAAATGGAAACAGCCCAAGTATGTGGTTTGTGTATAAAATGGAAACAGCCCAAGTATGTGGTTTGTGTATAAAATGGAAACAGCCCAAGTATGTGGTTTGTGTATAAAATGGAAACAGCCCAAGTATGTGGTTTGTGTATAAAATGGAAACAGCCCAAGTATGTGGTTTGTGTATAAAATGGAAACAGCCCAAGTATGTGGTTTGTGTATAAAATGTAAACAGCCCAAGTATGTGGTTTGTGTATAAAATGGAAACAGCCCAAGTATGTGGTTTGTGTATAAAATGGAAACAGCCCAAGTATGTGGTTTGTGTATAAAATGGAAACAGCCCAAGTATGTGGTTTGTGTATAAAATGGAAACAGCCCAAGTATGTGGTTTGTGTATAAAATGGAAACAGCCCAAGTATGTGGTTTGTGTATAAAATGTAAACAGCCCAAGTATGTGGTTTGTGTATAAAATGGAAACAGCCCAAGTATGTGGTTTGTGTATAAAATGGAAACAGCCCAAGTATGTGGTTTGTGTATAAAATGGAAACAGCCCAAGTATGTGGTTTGTGTATAAAATGGAAACAGCCCAAGTATGTGGTTTGTGTATAAAATGGAAACAGCCCAAGTATGTGGTTTGTGTATAAAATGGAAACAGCCCAAGTATGTGGTTTGTGTATAAAATGGAAACAGCCCAAGTATGTGGTTTGTGTATAAAATGGAAACAGCCCAAGTATGTGGTTTGTGTATAAAATGGAAACAGCCCAAGTATGTGGTTTGTGTATAAAATGGAAACAGCCCAAGTATGTGGTTTGTGTATAAAATGGAAACAGCCCAAGTATGTGGTTTGTGTATAAAATGTAAACAGCCCAAGTATGTGGTTTGTGTATAAAATGGAAACAGCCCAAGTATGTGGTTTGTGTATAAAATGGAAACAGCCCAAGTATGTGGTTTGTGTATAAAATGTAAACAGCCCAAGTATGTGGTTTGTGTATAAAATCATTTCATTGTCACCAAGTAAAGCTCCCACACTCCATTGTAACGCTCACAGTGCCCAACATAGCTGTGCCAACTCTAAAATTATTCTTGCATAAATAAATCAACAAAATATTTGTTATAGCACTGTAGACACATATAATCCATTGCATTTTGAATTTGAAGAAAAAACTCAGAATGATTATGTCAATGTCCTATCTGTTGGCTAAGTTCTGAAACGAACCATGAAAATGTCACTGGAAAATCACATTACTGTTGAACTAACAGTCAGAACAATCATATCAAATGTTGTTCTTATTGTAAAACATCAAGAACTTAATCAAACATTGTTTAGGTTCTTACAGATCAAGAAACTACTAAACTAATATTTAATTTTAATTTGCGATCTTTTTAATCAAAGTTTCTCAACGTTTATGATATACGTTATATTTAATTGATTTTATCTTTAATTAATAATTTACGACTGATTTATTAATATGATGTATTGTGTATAGCTAGTTTAAATAGTTCTTATATTGTATTTAGAACTGAATCGATGAGTTATATACATATTTGTAATATCTATATTATTTGTATATTATGTTTATGGTTTAGAGATTATTTGGTTTCTAGAAGTCTCTTTACATTCGTAGTACCGGTAGGCCTACGCAATTTTCTTAGCTTCTTCTTCGGGAAAATCCATTTATTCGCTTCCTGCATCAAAACCTAGTCTATATGAGGCGCGCATGGGTGTAGCTTTCTGTTGTTGCTTTACCGAGTGTTAGAGGAGCTACTATTATCTACAAGTGCACTTTAAAGTAATTCTTGTAAATAAGTTCAAGCATTAAATTATACTTTAAACGTTGATTAAGGCTTTAGTGTATGATTTCATATTGAAAAGATCATAGAGTCTGGCGTCTTATAAGCGTATAAGAGTCCTAGACGGAAGAATAATCTGTCAATTCAAGCTTAATCAATTGTTTGTTTAAGAATTAAATATTAAAATAATGTATTTCATTGACAGGTGTTTTTGAAATCATTCAAATCATTCATTGCATTTGTCCATTACACGTATGCTTCAAATTCAAAAACGTTAGAATTTCCATTGAACATAAGAAAAGACAATTTGAAATAAAAATTTCATTATACTCTTTTTTTTTTAATTCTAAGCGTTTTGCACTCCGTAGATCTCAAAAGAGAATTAATTACAATGGAATATAGTTTTTAAAAAAGTAAAAAGAATTTAGAAGTGAATGTAGAATCTATAGATATTCTAAATCTAATACAAAGGCGAAAGAAGTAAGCTTTCTTCTTCTTTATAATGACAGTTCATGTTTGCTTATAGATTTTCTATTTCAATGTAGAGCCACTCAAGTTTTGCTGTACATAAAAGAATGTATTAGTTATGACATTCACGAGTTCAATGTATTGACATTAAAATATTGATTTCCAATAGAGATGATTGACATAATCCTTTTAACCCTTTTAATCCAGCATTAGACCAAGATCTATTTATGCGTAACAAGATTATAATCTTTTCATGATTTGTGAATTTGTTCATTTTTAACACTTTCTGTTATGAGAAATGCGAACTGTAGGTTATATAATTAATGGCATGTGAGTGTGCGAGATAAAGTATGTGAGTGTTTTTAATGTCAAGTACCATTCAATAGAGTCGATGAGTTCAATCTATGTTAAGTGGGAACTTTAAACAAAAATTGTAATACCTTGAGGTGATGTAAAACTTTGAATAAAAAATGCTGTGACACTAACTTGTATGTGAATCAAATAATAAATTCACTAAAACATATCAAATATATTCTCAAATTGTTTGATAAGAAAAATGCTTTAACGGTATGCTCTTTATTTCTCTTTAGCATTGGAACATGGAATGGGTTGCAAATAAACAAATGTCTGATGTAAAACCAACACACAGATATATGCAAATAGACTAACACAGAGTTTACTCACGTCGGTTTACGAAACGGTATCGGGGAGGGAAAATAAATGCTAAATGTACAAAGGAAACAAGAAAACAAGAAAAGAAAAACCTAGTTTATATTATCGTGATGTGCTACTTAGCCTTATATTTTGCCCCCCCCCCCCCCCCATGGACATTTTGTTCTATTTTAAACCGATGTTAAAGCTACTGCTTAGTAGGCCTATACATTTTTTTTTATTGTAGACTAACATAAAGACATTAAAGTGGTAATCCATACCTTTCATAGCTACTTATATAGGTTAGTTAAGGCGATGAGTGGGTCACCAAATATAAATATAAAACGAAGCTGGTCATGAAAAAACAATAGTTAGGCCCCGGACAAGTACATAAATTATTCGACCAACACAGTGAAGCCCTGGACAAGCACATAAATATATCCACTAAAACAGTAAGTGTTTTTCTCCATATTATGTATATACACCAGCACAAAAGTGAAATTCTAAATGAATGAATTCACCATTAGAGCGCTTATTTGAATACGTAAACAGATTAATGAATACATTAGCAAAGAAGTGAGTAAACGAGTGAAAAGTGAATACATAAGTACATAACGAAATGCACTAGACGAGGGATCGGCAACCTAAGGCACGCGTGCCAAACTTGGCTCGCAGCGCGATTTTCAATGGCACGCGAGAGACCTCCTGATGTTGGATTTATACAAAGAAATAATACTTAGTTAGTAATATTTGTTATATTACAAAACATAATTTGTTTGGCATCACTATTGAATCAAATGAGCAAAGTTTTTTAATTACAAAAAGATATTTAACCCGTTTTATTTGAGTTAAATTTTCTAATATGTATCTTTTTTCTTTCTTTTGTAAAAGAATAAATGGCTTAAAATTTACAATTTTAACAATATCAAACTGTATAAAGTATTTGAAAATTATATAAATATTTTATGACTTGAAATGTAGGGCTATTTATACATGAATTCAAACATTATATCAACTACCCAGTTTTTATGATTACCTTATTTCTATACCGATTAACGCTTGTTGTTAGCTAAGTGTACTAAGATATAAACATATTAAAGGATTTCTCAGTTAAACTGAGTTCAAAATCAATCTAACCAGTGCCGTTGCTAGGGATTTGGGCGCCCGGGGGGCTTGGCCTCTTTAGGGGCCCCTACATTTTGACATTGGACATTATTACATAAGAAAAAAACTTCCTTGGGGGCTCCCCCTCAATTAGGGGCCCGGGGGGGGGACTTTCGAATTTGGACCTTCCCTCCCCTCCCCTAGCTACGCCACTGAATCTAACTAACATATGCAGGTGTAAGATAGTTAGATCTTCTTCTTGACTATCAAATGATAATATTTAAACAATAATAACCGTAAATGTGAAAGTTTAGTAATAAAGTATAAATGCAAAAACAAAGGATAATAATCACAAACACGTTAACTTATGTATTGAATATAAGACGCCTTTAACGATTTTCTCTATAAATAATCTCCTTTGCTTTTGGCTTCTTTTTTGTTACCTAGTTAAATTAATTGTTCTAAAAAAATAACTTTACAAAAAGTATAATAGAGCAGGTTGACATTTAGGCTGTTGGCACGCTGAGTGGTTTAGAAATCCTAGTTTGGCACACTGTTCGCAAAAGGTTGCCGACCACTGCACAGTGTGCCAAAGAAGGATTTCTAATTCATAAAACATGTCAAAGTCCTAAAAGCCATCATACTTTAGCATTTATTGTAGAAAGTAGGCCTAATTGAATAATACCATTTTAATATTCTTCCTTGTGCCATTTAAATATTGCTCTTCGTAAAAATCTGGAACGCGTATCTTAGGTTGCCGACCCCTATACTATAACACAAGTAAATACACAAACAAAGTGAATGCACTAGTTCATAAGTTAATGCAGTTTTTTAATGCGAATGCACTAAAACACGTAAATGCGATAATCTTTTTTTTATAGAAGTAGCGTCTGTAGCATCAGACTATAAGATGCATTAAGTTATATTGTAATATGCCGACACGCAGTTGAGCACATTAGGAAAAAGAGAATACTATAGTGTATTATCGAATACAGCTGCATATTTATTTTTATTTCTCATTGACATAAGTAATATTCTAGTAACTATTACATAAGTGAATACACTATCAAATAGATGAATACATTAACAGATATTATGTGAATTCGCTAGTAAATCAAACTTTAATGCACTAACTTACACCACTTCATTTGGCAAAAAGGCCAACAGTAGCATTAATTCACCGTGACATCACGAACATATTTATTCACAAAAACTTCACTTAACTGATAATATGTAAGTGGAAAATAAATACATGAATTAAAAAAGAAAAGATTAGATTTAAAGTTTTATATAAAGCAAGATTTCTTTATAGCAAACACCACTTTCTACTGGAAATTTCGGATATATTTAGAACCACTTGTGAACGGACACTTCAATTTGTTCATTTGTTCAAATGCGTTTTAAGAAGAAGCACCGGGTGAACTTTTTGAAAAGGGAAAACACTCTGTGGACAAGAATTATCTTTCCTTGATTAGATAGTTGCCACTCCATGCAGGAATTCCAATGAGCCGCGCATGACTGCACACTCGAGTTGCGTAGAACTTTAAAAAAAATCAGTTTTAGAAACAGATTGTGGTTTTAATCGTTTTGGTTGTTTGCAGAATGGTTTGACTACAAGAATGATAACCACGCGTTCAGATCCCATCGGCCATTTATTGGGTGTGTTTTGTGTAAGGAGTTTTATTTTTGAGACATTTTCTATTGAGTTTGTGGGAAAATTTGTTTAAATGTTATTTTACCCACAAGTAGATCTGTAGAATATATGTCTATTGTTAATTGGACCAAAAGATGTGAATTTTGAATAGTAAATACAGATAATGTTAAGGGAAATAGCCTAGTATTAGTTAATAAAAAAGTAAATATTATCACGCCTCTTATCTTTATGTTTTATTAATCTACAGCGGAGTGGTCATGATTCGGAAGCCATGGAATAAAACATTTTTTTTACTAGAGCTTGAATCCATGCTATTACATTTAGCTTAAGAAAACTGAATTTAAAAAATGAATAATTTAATTCAGAAAAGAGCCGCAAGGTTCATTTCTAGCGAATAATCACAGCTGACAAGAGTAACACCAATAGTCTAATCACTAAACCTAAAACAACTAGAGGACAGAGTAACAAAGAGTAAAGTAGAAATAATACAAAAGGCATTAAACTCATATTTAGAAATACAACCCATTAACAGCTTGTTGCGATTCTCAGATAAACATAAGGACAAAACACTTTCCTTATCCCTTATGCTAGAACAAATGCATATAAGTACTCTTTCTTCCCGAGTGGCATTCGGGCATGGAATGGGTTGCCTGAACAAACCAGGAAAACCAGTATCTTAACACCATTTTAAAACATTAATAAAAATGCATGACTAGACTAGGACCACGGATGAGCGTAGCACGCAATAATCTTCTTTATAGAAGTAGCGTCTGTAATATATAAGATAAGCTTGCTAAGTGTATTCTTGGTAAAAATTGCATTGGCAGATGTATGGGTCCATAAGACACACATACACCATTTTTAAAGAGAAAAGTCTTTAAACTCTTTTTAAAAGACTCGTCTCAGAATCTCTCAGTGTTTGAGATAAGTTGTTCCATATAGAAGGCGACACAAATTCAAACGAGCGCACTCCGAAGGACTTCTTTTTATGTCCAGCCGCATTGTGAATTTCAAGGAGTGACTGTGATAAGAAGCAATAATATGGCCGGTGCTTTTTACAAATGGTAAGCCAGCGTTAATAGTATTTATGGTTTTAATGCATGCATTTAAATGGGTGATGTTGTACGAGAAAACAAGCAAATAATATATAACAATTTGCATGTACAGTGATGCCAACATTGCCTAATTTATTGCACACATTACTGCCACATTTATTTAGAAACCTCTAAATTGGTAATAAATATGGAAGAGTTTTTCAGCATCAGACAAGGTGGAAGAAAATAGTTTTAAATATATCGACCAATCAAAGATAACGATACCACTGGACATTTTTTTTCTTGTTGAATCTACAGAATTCAAACTGACTTCAGCGACATTTTAATCTCTACCATTCGGTCCACGGTGATTATACCGTGACAATTCATTATAAAGTTTAAATGCCAGTATAACGCTACATGACAACGAGTTAATTTAATTAAAACACGAGCGTACCCACTCATTTTCATAGACACACTTAGCGAATCAGATGATGAAAAAGTTAAAACTAGGTCATTCACTGATCTAGTTTTTTTTATATTAATTTTCTTTCAAATAACATTTAACTAGGTCAGTGCATGAAGGCAGAAGAAGACGAATTGCATGACAATATAAGTAGCTATTAAACAAGCGGGTAGGTACATTCTATGTCATAATAATACGATAGTGTTTAAGCTTGACGCTAATTCAGTACAACGAATACACTATCGCGTATAATGGATTAGCCAAACTCTGATAAGCTATCACAATTTATAACATAACATAACACTAACTAACGTAAAGCAAGACAATTAAAATACATTGACTCGCCAAGTTTTTTAAAAATAAAACAAGAAATAAAAAAACAAAACATCAGTAAGCGCAACTATTCATGAGCCTAACATGAAATGAACATTACAAAGAGTTCAATGCCATTTTAACCTAAACAACATAATTTGAGCTCTGAAATATCTCAACTCAAACAGACAAAGAAAAGCAACCTCTTTACACCCTTTCTCTAAGTGGTTTAAGCGCTCACATTTTCTTTTTACCTGCAGAAAAAAAAAAAAAGAAAAGAAACATAACTCAGGGCAGACAGACCGCCAGAGTTATCTTTCTGTCCATGCGTTGCTAAGTACATACATCTCAAGTCTATCTCTGGCCCCCTCTTGTTTGTTCTTGATGCTACTAGAAAGTAAACCCAGAAATTGGTCAGAAAACCCAAATGTAATCAGATGAAAGATACTAGGAAATCTCCGCAAGAGATTCTCCTTCCATTTCTGTAATGTACATGTCACAGCTACGACAGACTAAATACAAGATAACTAACAAAAAAAAAAATGTTGCTGTTTTTTTTTCTCTCTTAAGCCCCCCCCCCCTCCAAAACTATTGTAGACTAGAGGAAAGTACTTCTGTCTTAACATAGGCTACAGATAATTGACTTCCAACTATGTTGATTTTATGCCTAATGCACAGTGTATAATAATATATTAAGCTCAAAACATTTTTGTTGGTTTAAAAAAAAATACAAATAATTTTTTTTTGCAAACTATATTTTCGCCTGTTCATTGTATATCTAGTAGTTATTATTATATTATATTTTAAAAAATTACAATTGTAAGTAAATATAATATTAACATACAATTTTGTTTGTAATAAAACGATTTGTTTTAAGTTAGTTTTTACCCAGTAATGTAACTAGAAGAGAAAATGCCCAAGTGTTATTGATTAAACAAAAATTAGCTGACAACTATTTGGTAGCTAGTTTTCGACTGAAATTTGAAATAAAAATACAACGATCTTGATATAGCCTAATATAAAAGACCAAGTTAATACATCTTTAGCCTACAAGATTTAAGTAAAAGTAAAGTAGTAAAGTTCCCTCCAGGACCAAATTGATCCATAGGGCCAGTGAAGCAGCATTCACCAGTTTCTGATGATATACGTAGCAAGAAAAACCAAGCAAACATATTTTAACCAACCCCCATTCATCACCGCCCTTTTTGTTTAGTCACGTTACTGTTTGGGAATGTTGTTAAAATCAGTTGGCTGATTAAGACGACCAATATTAAGTCTCACTGATACTCAATGCTAATGACATAAGAGGATTGTGTATCCAGACAAATTATCGTTTACAAAATCATTCAAAGAAAATACAAATAAATTCTTTCAAATTATACAAATCTAAGACATGCCATATTTTTGTTTAAATTATGTCTTATAGTTTCTTTTATTACGAATCGTGGAGGTACATGATATAACTGAGTCAAACACATTAATGTACTTGATATTGTTTAATGATCTAATATTGTCATTTAAACACACAAAATATTATATGAAAAGAAATGGCTAAGAGCTTAAAATGTAAGAGCTAGATATCATAGATCTACAATAAGCTTATAAGTCTTAATATCTAGGAGCTGCAAAGTAAAGTGTCAATAGCTTAGAACTGCTAAGTAAAATCCGGAGCGCACATAGTTATAAAGTAAAGTTAGGCTAACGAAGAGTTATATATAAGTCAACAGTCATTAAATCTTAGAGCTTTCAAGGTAAAATATAGATAGCTTAGAGCAGGGATCGGCAACCTACGGCACGCGTGCCAGCGATTTTCAATGTCACGCGGAAGACACAACAAAAGAAGGAATTCAAGTCGCCTCTACAAGACATTGAGTGCTAGAGCAGAAAGACTTTTAGCCTTTTGGCACGCTGAATATTTTAGAAATCATACTTTGGCACACTGTTATCAAAAGGTCGCCGGCCCCTGGCTTAGAGGTAAAAAAAAAATATCCTATAGCTGCAGAGTAAAATGTGAATAGCTCTCAGGCAAAGACTCTAAACTCTGGATAGATTTGACCTTTAAACTAAAGTAAAATATCTTATACAGAGTAATATGGATTGATAACTTTTAGATGAAAAAATGTGAATAAGACAGATTTACAAAGTTAAGAGCTAACAAGTAAAATACGTTATAGCTATATGTAGAATTT
Source organism: Anisus vortex (assembly GCA_949126835.1). Taxonomy (NCBI): domain Eukaryota; kingdom Metazoa; phylum Mollusca; class Gastropoda; family Planorbidae; genus Anisus; species Anisus vortex. The sequence goes on along the minus strand of OX421501.1, from coordinate 18,158,340 downwards.
CAAGGTTGGGCTAGGCTAATGGTTGGACACCTTTAAATTACTAATTAATTGCGTTTTACCCCACGTTCTATCTAGGGGCAGATTAAACTTGCTTTGGGGCTCCTCTGGCTGAAGTTGTTTGTTTTTTGTTCGTAGTTTTGTGAAATGTAAACTACAATAACAATCATGAATTGTCGAGAGCCTCATGCTCCGGCACTTGTCTTTCTCATCCATTACATCGTGCGATGAACTTGTCTTTCTCATCCATTACATCGTGCTATGCACTTTTCATTCTCATCCATTACATCGTGCTATGCACTTGTCTTTGTCATCCATTACATCGTGATATGCACTTGTCTTTCTCGTCCATTACATCTGGCTATGAACTTGTCTTTCTCATCCATTACATCTGGCTATGAACTTGTCTTTCTCATCCATTACATCGTGCTATGCACTTTTCTTTCTCATCCATTACATCGTGCGATGAACTTGTCTTTCTCATCTATTACATCTTGTTATGCACTTGTCTTTCTCATCCATTACTTCGTGCTATGCACTTGTCTTTCTCATCCATTACTTCGTGCTATGCACTTGTCTTTCTCATCCATTACTTCGTGCTATGCACTTGTCTTTCTCATCCATTACTTCGTGCTATGCACTTGTCTTTCTCATCCATTACTTCGTGCTATGCACTTGTCTTTCTCATCCATTACTTCGTGCTATGAACTTGTTTTTCTCATCCATTACATCGTGCTATGAACTTGTCTTTCTCATCTATTGCATCGTGCTATGCACAGAAAAATTATATTGTCAATTTACGAAAATGGAAAGACGTAAATCCCTTATCACGCGCAATTTATACAGGAATTACTTCTGTTCTTGTATTATGGAATTAGAGGATTAGTCAACAATACACAAATTTCCTATAACAAAAAATGCTAAAAGGATTTGCCTATAACACGGGGACGATTCTTCCTTTATTGTGTCTATTCCATTATTAAACTATTATTAAATATTAAAATACAACAAAACTACACTGGCATATATAAAAAAAACGCGTGAACCTAACTAAGCTTAGTAGAATTAAACTGATAAAAATGTTTAATTTAGTTGAACGTTAAGGAATTAATGGAACATTTAGGTTTTTAATTAAATATTTCAAATTTAGCTTCCCAAATAAGATAAAGTTAATTATATTATAGGTTTCTGCTCTAACTGAAGTCTGGACGACAGAAGTCTTTCTGTTTGTTGTTTGCGCATCCTCTGCCATGGTGCCAGCCAGATCACGAAAGATTACCCAAACCAATGCCTGGCATGCTAAATGCATTAATATGCTTTGATTCCTTTTGAAATCTCAAAAATTCTCTTTAAAAACCGGATGAGCCTTCCGTCTCTAAAGTCCAGGGTGAAAATGGGTAGGTCCAAGTCCTTATCCGAGGCACACCACTTGCTAGTCACACGCAGTACACTTTTCACCCCTATTATCAAGGAGGCGGCATTACTTTTTATACCATCCCTTTCACCCGGTAGTACATATACCAGACTGTGGTCTTGGTCGATCAGAAAACGGGCTTGGCGAGACGGGTGCTGTTGCGTCTATTTCCTCTTCCCCACTGAGTTTTGGTTTGCCTATCACCCGTGCAATGATACTCAGATGCGCAGCCGGGGACGTGTCTCATGTGTTAGCCCACCGCTGTACTCTTAATGAGCGTATTGGTGGTTTACACACTTCACCAGCTTTGAGATCAGAATATTTTTTTTTTTAAATTAAGTTAATAATACTTTGTTGCCACTCTTGTTTTTGGTTTGTTTAATATTTGTAAATCTTCGTGTGAAAATGTGTTCTTGTTTTCATGCCTAATTTAAAAAAAAATTTCGAGACATTTGTGACAACTCTTTTATAAAGCTTTTGACAGATCTACTATCTGCATATTGGCAAGCCTATCAAGAGCTGAGTGGCATCCCAATCATTTATATTTAAATTGACACACGGTGCTTCTATATAGACGATCAGTGCGTCTTACGCGTTTCTTGCATTTTGATAAAAAGATTTTCAATGATATTACGTGAATGGTTTTCAAGACTATCCGGGTAACCCATTTCATGCCCGATTGACAACCTGGAACTGAGCGAACATACTATAAATTAGCCCTTATATACATAATAATATTATTAGATCATTGTGTGTTAGTATTAGTTTAGTGCGTTTATTTGTACGTCAGATATTTTCGCTCAATATAGTATTACTGTTTTTTTTTACATTTTAATCTTCTTTCCGAAATGTTTCTAAATGTACAGACGATGTAACATTTGTTATGTGTGAATCTTCACTCAACTTACTTGTTTGTTTCTCTGACTAATCAGTGTGAACATGTCAAGTCTGATTCCCCCCTATACCCCCCGCCAGCTAACTCTATTGTGTGCTAGGAAGATTATGAAACAAAGTATACCATTATTGGAGAATTTAAGTGTTTCTACTGTCCAGTTTAGCCAAACTGAAGGTATCTATTGTTTGCTGGTGAAGTCTTTGATTTAAGTGTTTCTACTGTCCAGTTTAGCCACACTGAAGGTATCTATTGTTTGCTGGTGAAGTCTTTGATTTAAGTGTTTCTACTGTCCAGTTTAGCCACACTGAAGGTATCTATTGTTTGCTGGTGAAGTCTTTGATTTAAGTGTTTCTACTGTCCAGTTTAGCCAAACTGAAGGTATCTATTGTTTGCTGGTGAAGTCTTTGATTTAAGTGTTTCTACTGTCCAGTTTAGCCACACTGAAGGTATCTATTGTTTGCTGGTGAAGTCTTTGATTTAAGTGTTTCTACTGTCCAGTTTAGCCACACTGAAGGTATCTATTGTTTGCTGGTGAAGCCTTTGATTTAAGTGTTTCTAGTGTCCTGTTTAGAAACACTGAAGGTATCTATTGTTTGCTGGTGAAGTCTTTGATTTAAGTGTTTCTACTGTCCAGTTTAGCCACACTGAAGGTATCTATTGTTTGCTGGTGAAGTCTTTGATTTAAGTGTTTCTACTGTCCAGTTTAGCCACACTGAAGGTATCTATTGTTTGCTGGTGAAGTCTTTGATTTAAGTGTTTCTACTGTCCAGTTTAGCCACACTGAAGGTATCTATTGTTTGCTGGTGAAGTCTTTGATTTAAGTGTTTCTACTGTCCAGTTTAGCCACACTGAAGGTATCTATTGTTTGCTGGTGAAGTCTTTGATTTAAGTGTTTCTACTGTCCAGTTTAGCCACACTGAAGGTATCTATTGTTTGCTGGTGAAGTCTTTGATTTAAGTGTTTCTACTGTCCAGTTTAGCCACACTGAAGGTATCTATTGTTTGCTGGTGAAGTCTTTGATTTAAGTGTTTCTACTGTCTAGTTTAGCCACACTGAATGTATCTATTGTTTGCTGGTGAAGTCTTTGATTTAAGTGTTTCTACTGTCCAGTTTAGCCACACTGAATGTATCTATTGTTTGCTGGTGAAGTCTTTGATTTAAGTGTTTCTACTGTCTAGTTTAGCCACACTGAATGTATCTATTGTTTGCTGGTGAAGTCTTTGATTTAAGTGTTTCTACTGTCCAGTTTAGCCACACCGAACGTATCTATTGTTTGCTGGTGAAGTCTTTGATTTAAGTGTTTCTACTGTCCAGTTTAGCCAAACTGAAGGTATCTATTGTTTGCTGGTGAAGTCTTTGATTTAAGTGTTTCTTCTGTCCAGTTTAGCCACACTGAAGGTATCTATTGTTTGCTGGTGAAGTCTTTGATTTAAGTGTTTCTACTGTCCAGTTTAGCCACACTGAAGGTATCTATTGTTTGCTGGTGAAGTCTTTGATTTAAGTGTTTCTACTGTCTAGTTTAGCCACACTGAATGTATCTATTGTTTGCTGGTGAAGTCTTTGATTTAAGTGTTTCTACTGTCCAGTTTAGCCACACTGAATGTATCTATTGTTTGCTGGTGTAGTCTTTGATTTAAGTGTTTCTACTGTCCAGTTTAGCCACACTGAATGTATCTATTGTTTGCTAGTGAAGTCTTTGATTTAAGTGTTTCTACTGTCTAGTTTAGCCACACTGAATGTATCTATTGTTTGCTGGTGAAGTCTTTGATTTAAGTGTTTCTACTGTCCAGTTTAGCCACACTGAACGTATCTATTGTTTGCTGGTGTAGTCTTTGATTTAAGTGTTTCTACTGTCCAGTTTAGCCACACTGAATGTATCTATTGTTTGCTGGTGTAGTCTTTGATTTAAGTGTTTCTACTGTCCAGTTTAGCCACACTGAATGAATCTATTGTTTGCTGGTGAAGTCTTTGATTTAAGTGTTTCTACTGTCTAGTTTAGCCACACTGAATGTATCTATTGTTTGCTGGTGTAGTCTTTGATTTAAGTGTTTCTACTGTCCAGTTTAGCCACACTGAATGTATCTATTGTTTGCTGGTGTAGTCTTTGATTTAAGTGTTTCTACTGTCCAGTTTAGCCACACTGAATGTATCTATTGTTTGCTGGTGAAGTCTTTGATTTAAGTATTTCTACTGTCCAGTTTAGCCACACTGAATGTATCTATTGTTTGCTGGTGTAGTCTTTGATTTAAGTGTTTCTATTGTCCAGTTTAGCCACACTGAAGGTATCTATTGTTTGCTGGTGTAGTCTTTGATTTAAGTGTTTCTACTGTCCAGTTTAGCCACACTGAACGTATCTATTGTTTGCTGGTGTAGTCTTTGATTTAAGTGTTTCTACTGTCCAGTTTAGCCACACTGAAGGTATCTATTGTTTGCTGGTGTAGTCTTTGATTTAAGTGTTTCTACTGTCCAGTTTAGCCACACTGAAGGTATCTATTGTTTGCTGGTGAAGTCTTTGATTTAAGTGTTTCTACTGTCCAGTTTAGCCCCACTGAAGGTATCTATTGTTTGCTGGTGTAGTCTTTGATTTAAGTGTTTCTACTGTCCAGTTTAGCCACACTGAAGGTATCTATTGTTTGCTGGTGTAGTCTTTGATTTAAGTGTTTCTACTGTCCAGTTTAGCCACACTGAACGTATCTATTGTTTGCTGGTGTAGTCTTTGATTTAAGTGTTTCTACTGTCCAGTTTAGCCCCAATGAAGGTATCTATTGTTTGCTGGTGAAGTCTTTGATTTAAGTGTTTCTACTGTCCAGTTTAGCCACACTGAACGTATCTATTGTTTGCTGGTGTAGTCTTTGATTTAAGTGTTTCTACTGTCCAGTTTAGCCCCACTGAAGGTATCTTTTGTTTGCTGGTGAAGTCTTTTATTTAAGTGTTTCTACTGTCCAGTTTAGCCCCACTGAAGGTATCTATTGTTTGCTGGTGTAGTCTTTGATTTAAGTGTTTCTACTGTCCAGTTTAGCCCCACTGAAGGTATCTATTGTTTGCTGGTGAAGTCTTTGATTTAAGTGTTTCTACTGTCCAGTTTAGCCCCACTGAAGGTATCTATTGTTTGCTGGTGAAGTTTTTTTTTTTTGTTTCGATCCTCTTTTTGTCCTATTTTTATTTCATTGCGTGTTTTCGTGTGTGAGTTATTGTGTGTGTGTGGAGAGAGACGGGGTGTTATATACAAACAAGGCCTGCTCAAGTAACTGTCATATTTGTATATATTGTTGTCATATTTGTATAGATTGTTGTCATATCTGTATAGATTGTTGTCATATTTGTATAGATTGTTGTCATATTTGTATAGATTGTTGTCATATGTGTATAGATTGTTGTCATACTTGTATAGATTGTTGTCATATTTGTATAGATTGTTGTCATATTTGTATAGATTGTTGTCATATTTGTATAGATTGTAGCCATATCATCAACGGATTTTCTTTTGTGAAATGTGTTGAAATTGAAACTGGAAATTGACGCCAGAATCTGTAATCTGTAAGGCAAAACATGCATTTGTGTTGCTCAGAATATCATGGAGAACATCATATAAGGATGGCGTGGATATATTTTGTCATCTTACTTATGCCTTTCTCCCTACCTGGGACATAGGCCGCCAACAAGAGTCCTCCAGGTATCCCGATCCTGGGACTATTTCTCTATCTGACCCCAGTTAAGCCCTAACTTTTTAACATCAGTTTCCATATGGCGCCTCCAGGTGTTTCTCGGCTGACCTCTTTTCCTATTTCGTCATCTAGACAAAACAAATAAAGTCATTGCGCTAAATATATTAAAACTTTGTAAAAAATATATAATGTGAAGTATGAGAAAATGGAGAGAAGAGTGAATTGTTGAAGATGATACAACTTCACCCAGCAGCTGTCTATCTTAAGACTAATAGAAGTTAATTAAATCACAGACACTAACATTTTAACTTTATTTTTCCTCTCCGTGTAAAAATAAATGGGAAAAAACTGTAATAATTATTTAGCCTTCAAGAAAAAGTAGTTATATATTGTTAAGATCATAGGTGACTTTATAATAAAAGTAAAAAAAAAAAAACACTACTTTTTTTTCAGTTTTAAAATGAAATAAATAAAAAAACTTTAAAAAAAAAATTCGGATAAAGGCATCGTCAACAACGGTTTAGCGGTATATATCAGGTAGCTGAGATACCCATTAGTAGCGGACTCAAAAGTTTTTTTTTTTTCGTTTTTCCTTTTCTTAGTGAGAAAAGATTCGTAACGCCCTGCCCCTAACCCAAAGTCCACAGGCAAGCTTGAGGTCCGTGCAATAAGCCTTCGTAGACGTGACGACATAATCCCCTAGTATGCCGTGGCCACAGAAACTGGTGAACGCTGCTTCACCGGCCCTATGGATCAATTTGCTCCGACGGGATACTTTACTTTTACACAGATTCCCTGCAGGTTTTATTTCTCATTATTACTTGAATGTTTTAGATTGATAAAGTCTAGATATTAGACAAACGTATTTTTATCGGTAAATACCTCCTTAACTCTATGACAAACAGATTCTCTTACGCAATAATGTCAACCGTCTCATGTGTGAAATGATGCAATTTCAACTTTCCGCACTACCTTTCCTCACCCCCCCCCCACCAGCCCCCACCCCCCTACCTTTAGTGTGAAGGTATCTATTATTGCCTCACTCTCCTTCTATAACTGGCTTCTACTATTGATGTTTGCCAAACACTGCTTACAGTGGTGTGCCTTGTCCATGGTTTGCTTATAACGTGTTGACAATATCGAACGCAAGCCGTGAAACACCCTTTTTTCTTTCTCACTCTAATATTGTGTGTATGTATGTTTATATTATATGCTTGTATGGGAGCGTGTGTGTGTGTGCGGCTTATGTATTTGTGTGTCTTTCGTTAATTTATTCTCACATACTGAGATACATTTAGTACTAAAAATGTGAAATTCAACAATTTACTCATCATTGAAGAAGACGATTAATTTTCTCAAAAATGAAACTATCTCCCGATTTTTCGTTTATGTAATTCACTTATATCTGTCTGTCTATTTATCTATGCATCTATCGATCTATCAATCTATATATGTATCAATCTATTTATCCATCCATCGCTTTTCCATCTAGACTATATCACTCTCTCTCTCTCTCTCTCTCTCTCTCTCTCTCTCTCTCTCTCTCTCTCTTTCTCTCTCTCTCTCTCTCTCTCTCTCTCTCTCTCTCTCTCTCTCTCTCTTCTCTCTCTCCTTCTCTCTCTCCTTCTCTCTCTCCTTCTCTCTCTCTCTCTCTCTCTCTCTCTCCTTCTCTCTCTCTCTCTCTCTCTCTCTCTCTCTCTCTCTCTCTGTATATATAATATATTGTGTATGTTTGTGTGTGTGTGCGTGTGTGTGTCAGTGTGTGTTTGTGTGTAGAGACAATGGTTAATACTGCTGTGTATCACTCAACTATGTAAATCTAGACTGCCCATTCATGGAGTATGTCTGAGTGAGTCATTGATCGTGGTCCAGTTATTACGTCCACGAGATTCCAGAATTACGGCACTCGACGAGTCTCGACGAGACTGGAATGGAACTTCCATTTAGAGTTCAAGAAGAAGATGAGATGTAGATATTATCATTTGATCCAGATAAATTGTATTGAACCAAACCATCTATCAAAACATTTTCTTCATATGTCTAAGGAAGAATTTGTGTTTAGTAGAGAATATCGGAACATATTTACACAATTAGAAAAATAGGGATTACAAAATATTTAGAATCATGGAGATTACCAAGAAAAAAAAATGAATAAATTAAAAGACGATGCATTCGACCCACACTGGAAATTCGAGTGACCCTTGCTATATGACCAATTTGTAAAAAACAATTACTTGCATGTTTAATAGTATGGATAGAAGCGCTATAAAAATGACCATTATTATTATGATTATGTTTCCATGCACTTTTATTTCCCATTTAAAAAAAGCAGTTTTACTTTCATATCATGTTTTTACTGTGAGGCAAGTGAATTCACAAGGGGATTTCGTTTCCCTTAACTATTATCTTATATGGGTAAACTTGGGGCCACCCCTCCAGAACAGTGAAAAGGTAATAACCACTATTAAGATTCTAACCCATGAATTTCGGTATAAACACCCAAGCGTTATTTTTACATATTTCACAAGGTGAGAGGAAACGAAATATTGTTCCAATCTCGTAGAGTCTATAAAAAGCAGGGAACACCAGGACTTGGCAATGGCCTTGAGACATTAAAGAAAGTGGGAGGTTACAAACTCATAAAGAGCTTTGAAAAAACACGGCTATTGCTAACATTCAGTAATTCCTCCATCTGGTTTAGTGTCAGCATCATGACTCTCAACGTGTTCTTTCTTTCAGTTTACACTGCATTTGTGTTATTACGTTCAAAAACTTGGCTAACAAATTGCCTGAGTTCATTTAATTATATGCTTTTTTTCACATTTCCCCACATTTTACTGCAATTATTATTTTTAGATGATACGAAATAATTTAAAAGTAATGTCTAGCAACAAAAAACCTACATACTCATGCATTCATAGCCTAGCTAGCTGGAGACAACGCGATTATTAAGTCTCAGAAAAAAAGTATTTCTAAAGAAGATTTTCTATTTCAGGTAAAGTAAATAACTAAATGGCCTGAGATTGATTAGTACTCGCATTAGACACTTAGTCCGCTCAATTATTTCCCATTTTAAACAACAAACTTTGAGTTTTAAAGAAAGTTAAGCACAGCAGTAAATAGGGCACAGTGGCCGGTTGGCGTTCCGATGGTTCTCGGTTCGAATCCTGGTGAAGGCTAGGATTTATTTGAATAAATATGACAAAAAATATACCTTTATATGAACAGTTACTAGACTAAAAGTGAAATTCAACGTCAGCCATTTTATTTTAGCTAATATTGAGCTTTTCAATTCATGATTTGGGATATAAAATATCTTCTTTATGGAACAATTTATCTCAAACACTGATTGTGAGTGTTAATTACACAAGAAAATGATCGTGAGTTTGTGTGACAACAGAGTATGATTGTGAGTGTTAATTACACAAGAACATGATCGTGAGTTTGTGTGACAACAGAGTATGATTGTGAGTGTTAATTACACAAGAAAATGATCGTGAGTTTGTGTGACAACAGAGTATGATTGTGAGTGTTAATTACACAAGAACATGATCGTGAGTTTGTGTGACAACAGAGTATGATTGTGAGTGTTAATTACACAAGAAAATGATCGTGAGTTTGTGTGACAACAGAGTATGATTGTGAGTGTTAATTACACAAGAACATGATCGTGAGTTTGTGTGACAACAGAGTATGATTGTGAGTGTTAATTACACAAGAAAATGATCGTGAGTTTGTGTGACAACAGAGTATGATTGTGAGTGTTAATTACACAAGAAAATGATCGTGAGTTTGTGTGACAACAGAGTATGATTGTGAGTGTTAATTACACAAGAAAATGATCGTGAGTTTGTGTGACAACAGAGTATGATTGTGAGTGAACTTAAAGACCTTTCTCTTTGGCTAATACATCTGTCATTGCAAGTCACACCACGAGCGCACTGAGCATGCTAATTTAATATCATGGATAGAAGCGCTATAAGAAGTGCCCATTCTTATCTTATCTTCTTATATATATATATATATATATAAGACTGTTTTTGTGTTCAACCAATCATATTAGTCAATTTAAAGAAACGTGACCTTATTGTCTCATACTTTTGCGATTTCCCTTCGTACAAGTTTCTTCGGTAAGTAAAGTGGTTTACGTATCGGACTGCCATATAGGCGACCCGGGTTCGATTCTCCAGTTAGTCTAATAACTTTTTTTTCAATTTTTTTTTCAATTAATATTACTTTAATAAAAAAAAAACTTTTAAATCTACGAGCAACACCGGGCAATTTAGATTTTTGTTAAATAAAAAGACTTGCCTATTTTTTATCCGATTACAATATTTATTTTAAACTACTTTCCTAAAAGTATTCAGAAAAAAAGAATAATTTTTTTTGAATTATTAGATTTATAGGTTTCTGTTCGTTGCAGTTATTAATTTTTTCTGTAGCGTGTAAGCTTACAGGCCTGTTTTATTTTCACCCGGGCAGCGCCGGGCAATTTAGCTTGTATTTATATAAAGTAGCCACTTATTAGGCCTACCATTACCGTCAATGGATAAAGTATTTTCTAGCAGTTAAGCTATAACAAATATTCCACTGTGATCTGAATATATTACCTTCTCTCTGGTGTTCTTAGAATCAATGTATTGATCTATTTGTTCTCTGTCTCCATATCTATTGATTTTACTGCCAGATTTACATTGTAATGTGTCAATATCTCCAGGTATTGTGTTAAGTCGTTCATTAAATTTAATTAATAGAATCATTGTTCTATTCTTTATTTGCTCAAAACTCTGTGTACATAACGGCTTGTTGGATGAAGAAGGCGTTGTTTAAACAAAAGATATTATTAGATTTTATTAGATATTATTAGATTTTATTAGATATTATTAGATTTTATTAGATATTATTAGATTTTATTAGATATTATTAGATTTTATTAGATATTATTAGATTTTATTAGATATTATTAGATTTTATTAGATATTATTAGATTTGAGTTAAAAAAAATAGTTGTACTTAAAACCACTACAAAAAAGTTATTTAAAAAAGTAAATTTGAGTTTTTTTTAACTTGTAAAATGGCTATATTAAAACAAAATGAAATAGAATTTCTTAAACCAGTGAATTGGGGATTATTCAAGCAAGTAAACTAGTTGCACATTAAACAAGGAAGGTTTCAAGCAAAGACAATAGTCGAAGTTTAAAAAAGTAAAATATAATAACAAATTGAAAAAAGTATATCATAAACAAGTGAAATAAATGGTTTATTTTTATTAAGGAATGGAGAAAGTCTACGTTAAACGGGTGAATTAGAAAGTATTTAAACAAGAGAAATAGTCTAGTGAGTGACTGAGACTTGGAGAGGAGTAAATATACGAATGACCTAGTTTGAATAACATATTAATTATTATTGAGAGCCTTAAAAAGAAAACGATAGGAGGAAAACATTAGGAAGTGGACAGGAACAAAACTGTGCGACGCATTGAGAACGGCTGAGAGACGGGAGGAATGGAGGAGGCTGGTGTACATGTCATCTGTGGCGCCCCAATGGTTTAACAGACTACGGGACATGTATATGTAGAAAGTAAAGGCAGCTGGGCATTGTGTCAGCCACCCAATCTCCTAGTACACCGTTATCATGGAGACTTGTGATCCCTGTTTCATAAACCCTATGGGTCAAATATGACCGACAGTAATATAATTCCTATTACTCTGTATAGATTCTTCTCTCAACTGTTATAACATAGTTTTATATCTAAGTTCTACGCATCTAGTTCTTGGGTTTTTATTTGTCTGTGTTTGTTATTACCTTGGGGATTTTCTTTTGAGCTGAACTGTTTAAATTAGATCATTGGGAAATTGAAGCAATGGGAATTGACCCCTTTGTATTGATTGTAGAATTGAGACTATCCCAATATATTACAAACAATTTTTCTTAGAAAAATCATATAATATAATAAGTAATAATAATAGTAAAACGTAACAGTAATAATAAGTAATAACCCTGTGAAGACCTAACTCAACTCTAAGATTACAGTACTGAGAGTTGGGTTATAGATTCCTGTTTGTTTTTGTTTCTTAATTCTCTTTGCATAGTTTAGAAGCTTTGTATAGTTGGTATAAAGAGCTCGTAGTTAATAATCCTTTTTTTTTTCCAACAATTATATTAGTTGTGGTTCTGCATAGCACGTGTAAAAACGTTTATGTTGAATAAGGCGACCGAAAAGTCGGGACGCTGTTTTTATTTTTCTCATTTTTTTTTCACTTAATGACGTCATATAATGGAACAGGAATCTTAATGACGTCATATAATGGAACAGGAATGGGCAACTGCTGGCGAGCGTCCCTAACAAGGTACGACGCAAAAAAACAATCTCATGTAATATGTCCGTGTAACGACTTTTCTCAATAGGGGCTTTTTATTTCTCAAATGAAAGCATTGTACTTATAGAGGTGCCTTTCAGAAATTTCTTCAGATTAACTAAAACTACACCTGTTTCATAGGATTGACATAAATGATTACGAAATGCGGCTGATTTGATTTCAGAGTAGCTCAATCTGAAAGCAGAACTTCATTGATCTTAGAGTTGAATTTGTAAACATTTTTTTCGAAAAGCGTTAAAAATTAGAAAAAACAGAGAGAAGTAGAGTGAAAAGAGAGAATGTCAGTAAATAAAATCTGATGTAAATTTCTGTCATCAATGCTACATAAGTAGAAGTCCCATTCATGATATTTAAAAAGTAGCAATAATGGTTTCTAACAAACTAATATTTTTTAAAAAAAAAATCTTATTTGTTACAGACGCTCATTCTATACAGAAGATTATTTCGTCTTTAAAAAGTGATTCAATCCAAACTGAACCACTTTTATTAAATATTTCTGTCAGACGAGTAATCTTATGTCTTTTTATTTTTTTGGAAAATAAACAGATTTATTGTTATTTCGATGTGGATTTCAAGATGAGTAATAAATGTATTTTTTTCTTCATCATAATATTGAGTTTTTATCATTTCTTCTGGTTCTCTGGAATAAGTTTTGAAAAAAAAATGTTTGGCACGCGAGACAATTTTTGCTGAGAGATTTTGCTCGTTTTGGCACGCAGGTACCAAAAGTTTGTCCACCCTTGTCCAATAATAATATATTTTCTTAGTTTTAACTTAAAGCATGTGTACACAATTTTAGCTACGATGGAGAAGTACGTTTATGCTTAGTGCTCATTTTAGTAATTCCTGCTCCTGTTTGAGATTCTTGCATTCTCAGTGGTCTAATTGTACATTGAATACTTCTTTGTTATCACACATTATCCTTTAATTGCTCAAGCGGCTTATTTGATTGGTAGACTTTTGAAATCAGCTCTAGAGCGTCGACGCGATAAATATTACAGAGCATATTATAAGCCACATCACTGAACCAAATGAGAAAGTAGAAGAAGATTGTGCCAGGTCAAAGCACCAATCGGAATTAAATTAGGATTTCTTTCATAGCTATTAATCATCTTTCTGATAATGCATTAAAGATTAGTTGAAAGGTCCATCATATCGCAAGTAACCTTCTTTCGAAAAGCCAATGATCTGTAAGCACTCCAAACAGAGCTATATTCTACATCAGGGGTCTGTAATCTACGGCACGCTGGCCAGACTTGGCACGTATATCCATTTTAAATGGCACGCCGTAGACCCCAATAAAAGGCAATTCAAGTGTCTTCGACGATAACTGTATTGATACCTCAGGTTGACTTTTAGACTGTTGGCATGCTGATTGAATTAGAAATCCTAAAGTGGCGCAGTATTATCTAAGTTTTACCGACCTCGGACCTACGTTGAATGATGTAAATATATTGTTCAATTAAAAGAGTAAAGTAAGATATGTCGTCAATTAAAAAAGACTAATTAATTTATAAGTCAAGTATCCCGTCGGACCAGAATTCGAACCTTCGGTACACCAGCCCAATTCGCTGTCACTCGTCCACCGTGGCCTTATTGAAGAAAAAATGTATAAGGTCCTTTTTAATGTTAGACAAATTAAGCTAGACATATATATGCTAATGTTAATCGTTCATACTAATTTCATACATTTCGGGAGTTGTTTTTTTAATCTTCAACATCCCAAACATTTTTGTTCAAAGCAGATACCAAGAAGTTTAGAGTATATCTATTCACACTTCAGATACAACCTTGCGCCGCGTTTTCACCGCGTGTATCTCACGAATGACATGCACCTTTCAGCACAAGCTCCGAATGGCGCACTCTGGGGGCATTGTTTGACATGGCTTACCCGTGGGGTTTCGCACTTAGTGGGGGCGCTGTAAATGCCACCTCGCACGTACACCGTTAAAGATGTAGCGATATGCCTACACCGTGCGCTGATGACGCAACTAGCTACAACATTCACGTCGTAGCGTTGATTCGTTTATATATCGGTTATATAGCTATCCTGCCCGTCAAAATAACGTTTAAAGAATTAAATGAAGTTGTTTTTTTTTTCTTAAATTGTGTTACTTTGAATGTTTGTATTGACAAGTCTTAATGCATGATGAACCTAAAAGTTCATAGTGTACCAACACTTCCGGTCCGACTCGTTCACATTACTAACAAAACTTGTCCGTGTGCTGCGTTACTAGTTGTCATGCGAGTAAGAAAAGGTGTAGGGGAGTAAATTATATTTTTTTTTCCAAAAGATGTTGCCAAAAAAAATTATGGATTTTGAATATCAAGCAAGAAGAATAACCCATTTGTATTCTCAAACTTATTGCTTGAAAAAAAAAAATTGTTTTGCGTCTTTATGTATCTATGGACCGTGTTTTTTAATAGCCAAGAAGCGCTACTCTTGACGACTTTATTTTATAAAGCATGCTGAATTTAACTTAATGCGACTAACACGCGGACTAGTAATTATTGCATATTCAAATTTGACGTTAAGAACAAATGCTGCATAACTATTCTTGTAGCATTTGAATATTTAAAAAAATACTATAATTTGACGTCGAAGTTGAAATAAATTATCAAGAACCAGCAAAAGCTATAAGTCTACTTGAAACAAGCCGATAACATCATGTGTTGTCGGAAATAGACACGATAAACCTCTGGCCAATTGAAAAGGTCAGACCACATTAAGACTTGTCCATTGTCTCTCTTGTTAATAAAGCCCACAGAATAAATATAGAACAGAATGCCCAATCGCATTTTTTTAAATTCCGGAAGTAATACCGACGCCATACTGTTTAGACTCAGCGGACCTGGTTACACTATATATTTATACTTATTTACAATGACTTTTTCATCAAATCTACAAGTTCGAACACCCAAAGCTAATGTTTCAGGCAAAAGGTACAAAGACTGTTGTGTAATAAACTGCAACAATGATGCGAAAACGATTGATTATAGTCCAAAAAAGCATGTCAAACTACATGGCTTTCCTGACTCCATAAAGGATAAACAACGGTAAGTTGTATCCTTATATTACTTAATATTAATAGCATTGCTTTAGTCCTAAGCTTGCTAAGACTAGATATCAGTAATAAATAAGCCTTTCTCATTTTACTATAGTAGCGTCTCTAGTGATCGCTACCTTGAGTCAAAAGAAAATGGCGGCAGCCGAGATTCACTTTTAGAGACTGCGCATATAGGAATTGCGCATTCTGTTCTATACCTATTCTGTGATGTAGCCTGTATCATTAATACATATTGTCACATTAGTTCTATTTCATATTAACTTACAGTTGTCTACTATTCATGGATTTACGGAGATTTTAATAATAATATTCATCATTTTATGTAATTTAATCTCAACATTATATAATGTATGTAGTAATTCAGCAACAGTATAGTTTTCTTTTAGTGTATTCTCAACAGTTCTTCTTTTTTCCCTTTTACGTTCTTGTTGAGTCCTAATTGGCCGGAATTAAGTAGGCTTCAGATTTATAATAATACTGTACAACCTTTTTTTTCACAATCTGTCCTTAGTCGTTATTGATAACTTAAAGCACACACGGCTGTGTTTGGAATATAGATACATATTTTGTGTATGACAACAGAGTATGAATGTGAGTGTTAAATGAAAACAGAGCATGATTGTGAGTGTTTTTGACAACAGAGTATGATTGTGAGTGTTTTTGACAACAGAGTAAGAATGTGAGTGTTAAATGAAAACAGAGTATGAATGTGAGTGTTTTTGACAACAGAGTATGATTGTAAGTGTTTTTGACAACAGAGTATGAATGTGAGTGTTTTTGACAACAGAGTATGATTGTGAGTGTTTTTGACAACAGAGTATGATTGTGAGTGTTTTTGACAACAGAGTATGATTGTGAGTGTTTTTGACAACAGAGTATGATTGTGAGTGTTTTTGACAACAGAGTATGATTGTGAGTGTTTTTGACAACAGAGCAGGATTGTGAGTGTTTTTGACAACAGAGCAGGATTGTGAGTGTTAAATGAAAACAGAGTATGAATGTGAGTGTTTTTGACAACAGAGTATGATTGTGAGTGTTTTTTACAACAGAGTATGATTGTGAGTGTTTTTGACAACAGAGTATGATTGTGAGTGTTTTTGACAACAGAGTATGAATGTGAGTGTTTTTGACAACAGAGCAGGATTGTGAGTGTTAAATGAAAACAGAGTATGAATGTGAGTGTTTTTGACAACAGAGTATGATTGTGAGTGTTTTTGACAACAGAGCAGGATTGTGAGTGTTTTTGACAACAGAGCAGGATTGTGAGTGTTTTTGACAACAGAGCATGATTGTGAGTGTTTTTGACAACAGAGTATGATTGTGAGTGTTTTTGACAACAGAGCATGATTGTGAGTGTTTTTGACAACAGAGCAGGATTGTGAGTGTTTTTGACAACAGAGTATGATTGTGAGTGTTTTTGAAAACAGAGTATGATTGTGAGTGTTAAATGAAAACAGAGTATGATTGTGAGTGTTTTTGAAAACAGAGTATGATTGTGAGTGTTTTTGACAACAGAGTATGATTATGAGTGTTAAATGAAAACAGAGTATGATTGTGAGTGTTTTTGAAAACAGAGTATGATTGTGAGTGTTTTTGACAACAGAGTATGATTGTGAGTGTTAAATGAAAACAGAGTATGATTGTGAGTGTTTTTGAAAACAGAGTATGATTGTGAGTGTTTTTGACAACAGAGTATGATTGTGAGTGTTTTTGACAACAGAGTATGATTGTGAGTGTTTTTGACAACAGAGTATGATTGTGAGTGTTTTTGACAACAGAGTATGATTGTGAGTGTTTTTGACAACAGAGTATGATTGTGAGTGTTTTTGACAACAGAGTTTATGAGAGTTTTATGACACATGAAAATAATTGTGAGTGTGTATGACAACAGAATATGATTACGAGTGTGTTTATGACACATGAAAATGATAGTGAGTGTGTGTGTGACAAGAGAGTATGATTGAGCCTCTATGATATTTAATGCCAGACATGTCCCAATATAATCAGTCTTGGCCACTTGCTAGCTAGTGGATCAAGTTCTTATTCAAACTGATTACGCCTCGTATCCGATAAAACTTTCTCCAGTTAAACAATCACACACACAAACACTCAATCTCTCACGTTCTCTCTCTCTTTATCTCTCTCTCTCTCATACACTCATTCGCTCTCTCTTTCTCTCTTTCTCTCTCTCTCTTTCTCTCTCTCTCTCTCTCTCTCTCTCTCGTATGCTCACACTCTTTCGCTCTCTCATTCTCATTTACACACAAACAAATATAATTTTAAAAAAAAAATTGCATTTAAAGAAATTAAATTAAAGTTGAGCAAGAATGTACACACGGGAACAATTTATTGAAAGCAAATGCAAATTTACATTTACATTTTCTTTTTTAATTAACTAATTGTGCTGAGTTATTGAGCGAACTTTTTTTTTTTTTTTACAAATCATTTGAAATAGAATTGATATTTTCATTACATTGTGTGTGGTTTTTTAAAACAGTTGCCATTCTTTCTTTAAACAAATATGTGTACACTTCAGCTCACAATGTTCTTTGACCCTTGGACCGGTCGTTGGACCACCACTTTGACCCTTGGACCGGTCGTTGGACCACCACTTTGACCCTTGGACCGGTCGTTGGACCACCACTTTGACCCTTGGACCGGTCGTTGGACCACCACTTTGACCCTTGGACCGGTCGTTGGACCACCACTTTGACCCTTGGACGGTCGTTGGACCACCACTTTGACCCTTGGACGGTCGTTGGACCACCACTTTGACCCTTGGACGGTCGTTGGACCACCACTTTGACCCTTGGACCGGTCGTTGGACCACCATTGTTGTCTGTTTCATAATCTCCCGCCAACCCTTTGAGTGTTTATAAATTGTGGGCTGGACATGTCATTTATGTTCTTCTCCTAACATTTTATATGATTCCCTCCTTTCAATTCCCTTTTGTAGTGTGCCTTACAGGAAGGTCCTTGCAAGACCTTCAATTCACAGATACACTACCGTAACGTTATGTCCAGCTTAGTGGCTGCAGCGCAAATTTAGATAGATGAGCGTTTTCAGAGGTACACTAGTTATTAAAACAATTTAACTTGTTTCGCATCATTAGCATCAAATTTGGAGAATTTAATTGAAGGGAGATAATTAACCCGTTTTCTTTGCATTTATATTTCTAATATGTTTCTTTTTGGTTTCTTTAACACATAAATGGTTCAGAATTCATAACTTTAAAATGATCACACTATAAAATATTGTTGAAAATTATATAAATATTATATGACTAAAGAATTTATATGTACATTTTTAAACATAACATTAACTACCCACTTTGTATAATTACAACGTATCTCTTCCGCTTAACTAGTAGTTATGTGTACACTCATTCGGTTCAAATCTCGGTTATGCTGAGATCTAACTATAAAGACTTTATAGCTAATAATAGAATAATATCTTGACAGCTAATTCAATGCTGCTAACCGTTAATATGTAAGTTAAGTAATGAAATTGTGTATTAACTATTAATAGATTTTGTTAAAGATGATAATAACAAACATGTTAATTTGTTATTAAATATAAAACGTTTTAATGATTTTCTCTTTAACGCTCCTTTTTCTTTTGGTCTTGGTTTTGCCACAGCACTAAATACATTGTCTTATGAGAAGAATATAGTTGAGCAGTTTGACTTTCACCCTGTTGGCACGCTGACTGATTTAAAAATCCTAGTTTGGCACACTATAAGAAAAGGATGCCGACCCCTGGTCTACAGAAGGATTTTCTGTTAGATGAGATTCGAAAAGTATTTATTTTCCTGTAATTAGGCAGAGACTGCGCCTGCGTAGTAAAAAAAATACTTTTCATTCACAAAGTCTCAGAAAGCAACATTTAATTATTGGCGTGGAACTATGTTAAACTATGGAATTGTGTGGCCAGTACACATTTTAAGTAGATTGAATTCAATCTCAACAATTATTATTTTTTTTTGAAGTGAATGTTGAAAGATAATTATTACCTATCGGTGGCTTAGCCAGGGTGGCGATGTTGTGGGAAGTAGGCAGCAGAGGAAGCAAATAGCCAGGGTTCCGAGGTTGTGGGAAGTAGACAGCAGAAGGAGCAAATAGCCAGGGTGGGGAGGTTGTGGGAAGTAGGCAGCAGAGGGTGCAAATAGCCAGGGTGGGGAGGTTGTGGGAAGTAGGCAGCAGAGGGTGCAAATAGCCAGGGTGGGGAGGTTGTGGGAAGTAGGCAGCAGAGGGTGCAAATAGCCAGGGTGGGGAGGTTGTGGGAAGTAGACAGCAGAAGGAGCAAATAGCCAGGGTGGGGAGGTTGTGGGAAGTAGACAGCAGAAGGAGCAAATAGCCAGGGTGGGGAGGTTGTGGGAAGTAGGCAGCAGAGGGTGCAAATAGCCAGGGTGGGGAGGTTGTGGGAAGTAGGCAGCAGAGGGTGCAAATAGCCAGGGTGGGGAGGTTGTGGGAAGTAGGCAGCAGAGGGTGCAAATAGCCAGGGTGGGGAGGTTGTGGGAAGTAGGCAGCAGAGGGTGCAAATAGCCAGGGTGGGGAGGTTGTGGGAAGTAGGCAGCAGAGGGTGCAAATAGCTTGAAGTGTTTAGTACAAGGTTAGGGTGAAATAGTGCACAATTAGAAGAGGCAATGTGGAAGGCTGATTCTAAAGTGGAGCACCATTTCAACTAAGGATGTTAAACGAAAACGGCAATACCAGAATCCGGTTTTGAACCAGAAAACCGGTTTTGATTTTCATAAACCGGATTTCGGTTTGCTGGTTGGAAGTTGGAAAGTAATCATTACTTAAAGTAGAAGACCTTTTTTTTGTTCTAATGGAAATATTTTAAATAAATAATGTTGGATTCGTACAAAACATTTCCTGAAATACCTTGCTAACACTATTTAGTTTTAGATATTGTGTTTCTTGTGTTTCCAAATAACAACTATGGCTTGCAATAAAAACAACATCAAACCAATTGTTAAGTTACAGTTACAAGTTACAATTAACATGAATCTTTTTACTTGTCGGCTCATCTGTAAGATGTGCGCTGCTCTTTGATGTACGCAATGGAGAGACGCAAATTAGCCCTTCCCTGTGACCCTGAACTATTCGTCTATACACCGCGTCAGTGCTTTATTATAAAAGGGCACTATTAAATACACATTCTTTTGATTTGTGCTACGCGAAACCTTTCAATACATTATTTTACAAGTTACCATATATGCCTCTTCAAATGCTTCTTAATATTATGGTCAACGATAATCGGTTATTTGATTATCACTATTGAAAAATTGTAAGCTATTATCGGTTTTAATCAATTAGCCCAGATTTTTTCTTGTTCTATAGAATTTTATGGTAAAGAGTACAAAATCATATTGTGTTCACACAAATCAACCGCTTGAATGCCCTGCAAACACTAATTGTTTAAAGTATTTTTCAAATATACCTACAAAACTATGCACATTTGGCTTTTCCGGCCTTTGACTTGTGACATTGCCCCTGGGGGGGAGGGGAGGGGAACCGAAATCCGGTTTTAAACATGTTTTATAGAACCGAAAACCGGTTTTGGAAAAAAAAAAACGGTTTTAACATCCCTAATTTCAACATAAACATCTGAAATTCTAATTTAATCTAATTTTAGTAAAAAAAAGCCTTATCGGGAAAATTGGATTGATTATTTTTTTCTAAGTTTTAAATTCTAATTTTCTGGAGGAAAAAAAAATGAATAAGACAATATATATTCTTGTTCTTCTCAAGAGTTTGATTTTAAAATAATACAGCGCTGGAACAATAGGACGTTAGGGAAAACAATGACAGCATGTTTATAAAGCTTTCTAGGAAAGCCAGAGTTTTGACAAAGTATAGAAAAGCGTGACTTGTCAGTAAACTAACATGAACATAAGTACATTGAACATTGAATAGGATTTTTTTTACTGTATATAAAATTGAAAGTCTTTTTTTATATATTACAGACGCCCCTTCTATAAAGAAGATACTGCCTACTACGATATCCGTGGTCCGAGTCTGGTCTTGCATCTTATTAATGTTTTAAATGATGTTAAGTTACTGGTTTTCCTGGTTTGTTCAGTCAACCCATTCCATGTCCGAATTCCACTCGGTAAGAAAAAGTACTTGTATGCTTTTGTTCTCGCATAAGTGTTAAGGAAACGTACATATATAGGCCTATAAATATATAGCAGTTTCTGTGGCAGCGGCATACAAGAGGGGGATTGTGTGGCCATACCAACACCTACCCGCTTTTAGTCTGTTCGTCAGAGCTCAGTAGACTCTGGACTAACTCTAGACCTGGGGAAAACGTATCTGGGTGCTTTATACTTCTCGCGTGGCATGGAATGGGTTTGCCTAAACATAAAAAGGAGCTCCAACAATTTAACATCGTTGACAACCTTTCACAAAATTTCAATATATTGTATATATAATATGCAAATTCGATAACTCTATAGAGCGGCTTTTTGAAATTATAATAATTTCGTTAAAAAAAAAGGTAACACAGAAATATTGTTCAAATCCTCGGTTTGCAAAAAGAAAGAAGGGGGAGGGGATGTCTGGACATGACATGACTCCGTGGCTTCGCCTATGATACTTATTAGAAACATTTTTTATTTCAAAGTTTTTTTTAAAGAAACAAACAGGGCTTTGGTACATTATCTAAGGCTATTTTTGTTTTACATTTCAAAGTGCGGTCACTCGAAGGGACACAACCGCATCGGGCGTCTAAATGAAGACACATAACTCCATCAATCACTAATGACTTTGACGGAAGTTAATATCCCCGGGTCATCATCACAGCGGCTGACATCTAAGTTCGTGATCGGAACTACGTCAAACCACCATCCGCCCACCTTCCCAATAATTCAGAGATGTTCATTGCCCCCCCCCCCCGCCATATCTAACTAACCCTCAGGACACTTGACCAATGGACATTTAGCAATTTCCCTAGTTCGTTTTTTCTTCAAGACGAAATAACGTTTTTTTTCCTTCACATTAAATGTCTCCTACTTTCTAGTTTGACACAAGGCCCGCAATCACGTAGATATACACAGTTGGCAGGGTAGCGGATAGAGTTGCGTTCTCTTGGCAAATCGTTTTTAAATTTCCTCCACAATTTAACAACTGTCTCAAGTAACGATAACTTTAAACATTTTAAAATTTCAATGCACGCTAAAAATAGATCTAGTTGTGTAGACTTTTGAAAATATAGTTTGCTTCAGCTGTGCAATAATATTGCCCTTATTTATTCTTACATCTATTACATTAAAGACAGAAAAAAATTCAACTTTTGTAAACAGTATATTTTGATTAATTCAAGCACTGTAATCCGTTCATACTTTAATGTTAAATAGACAAGGTAATGGGGCAATAGTTACAAACATACAATAATAAACCAATTTCTTTTAAGCGGACATTGCAATGGTTCAATAGTTACAAACATACAATAATAAACCAATTTCTTATAAGCGGACATTGCAATGATTCAATAGTTACTGAAATACCGTAACGAACCGATTGCTCAGAAACTGTTATAATGAACCTATAGTAAATACTGGTAATGAAACAAGCCCCATGCTACAGTAGTATCCACTTGTTTCTCATATAATGTAATGAACCAATTACACTGATAATGTAATGATCCCCACATGAAACTAATAATGTAATAAACCTATTTTTACACTGATAATAAAACAAACTGTTACACTCTTACAGAAATCGGAAAATTGTTAAAAAAAATGTTATCACGTACTATATAATACCCATAAACAGGCGAATAGGTCAAAGGGCGACAACCGTACCTAGCATGCTTGACGTATGTCTCAGAAAGCATTAAGATCAATGCTCAATCTGTAGCCGCCATTCACGAGTGTTCAAGAACAAACAGCAAGGCAGGAGAACGAAACCCCCCCCCCTCCCCCCCCCCCCCGACGTACCAAGAGATGTATCGATTCTATTTTCCAATGAAACACTACGGACTCAAGATGTCTACCACAAAAAGATTAATGAAGAAACCTTCCGGAGGAAAATATATCTTTCTTCTTCGTCTTCGTATGTCTAGTGTCTCAACTCATTTCTATTGTCTGTGTCGAGAGTTATAGGGTTAGTGAATTGGACAATCACTGGCCACTAGGTGTCGCTGCGTACACTTGGTCAAACACCGAGTTATATTAAATGAAAACAAAACTACTAATCAATTAGTCTTAGCTTCTTATCTTATTATATTACAGACGCTCCTTCTATAAAAAAGATTATTGCGTCCTACGCTCATCCGTGGTCCGAGTCTAGTCTTGCATCTTCATTAATGTTTCAAATGATGTTAAAACTTTTTATTGAATCTTTTATAGAACACTATTGGGTGATATAGATAAAATTATATTTTAGAAATACAACACAATCGTATAATTTATTTTAGAAATACAACACAATCGTATAAATTATTTTAGAAATACAACACAATCGTATAAATTATTTTAGAAATACAACACAATCGTATAAATTATTTTAGAAATACAACACAATCGTATAAATTATTTTAGAAATACAACACAATCGTATAAATTATTTTAGAAATACAACACAATCGTATAAATTATTTTAGAAATACAACACAATCGTATAAATTATTTTAGAAATACAACACAATCGTATAAACTATTTTAGAAATACAACACAATCGTATAAACTATTTTAGAAATACAACACAATCGTATAAATTATTTTAGAAATACAACACAATCGTATAAATTATTTTAGAAATACAACACAATCGTATAAATTATTTTAGAAATACAACACAATCGTATAAATTATTTTAGAAATACAACACAATCGTATAAATTATTTTAGAAATACAACACAATCGTATAAATTATTTTAGAAATACAACACAATCGTATAAATTATTTTAGAAATACAACACAATCGTATAAATTATTTTAGAAATACAACACAATCGTATAAATTATTTTAGAAATACAACACAATCGTATAAATTATTTTAGAAATACAACACAATCGTATAAACTATTTTAGAAATACAACACAATCGTATAAATTATTTTAGAAATACAACACAATCGTATAAATTATTTTAGAAATACAACACAATCGTATAAATTATTTTAGAAATACAACACAATCGTATAAATTATTTTAGAAATACAACACAATCGTATACATTATTTTAGAAATACAACACAATCGTATAAATTATTTTAGAAATACAACACAATCGTATAAATTATTTTAGAAATACAACACAATCGTATAAATTATTTTAGAAATACAACACAATCGTATAAATTATTTTAGAAATACAACACAATCGTATAAATTATTTTAGAAATACAACACAATCGTATAAATTATTTTAGAAATACAACACAATCGTATAAATTATTTTAGAAATACAACACAATCGTATAAATTATTTTAGAAATACAACACAATCGTATAAATTATTTTAGAAATACAACACAATCGTATAAATTATTTTAGAAATACAACACAATCGTATAAATTATTTTAGAAATACAACACAATCGTATAAATTATTTTAGAAATACAACACAATCGTATAAATTATTTTAGAAATACAACACAATCGTATAAATTATTTTAGAAATACAACACAATCGTATAAACTATTTTAGAAATACAACACAATCGTATAAACTATTTTAGAAATACAACACAATCGTATAAATTATTTTAGAAATACAACACAATCGTATAAATTATTTTAGAAATACAACACAATCGTATAAATTATTTTAGAAATACAACACAATCGTATACATTATTTTAGAAATACAACACAATCGTATAAACTATTTTAGAAATACAACACAATCGTATAAATTATTTTAGAAATACAACACAATCGTATAAATTATTTTAGAAATACAACACAATCGTAAAAATTATTTTAGAAATACAACACAATCGTATAAATTATTTTAGAAATACAACACAATCGTATAAATTATTTTAGAAATACAACACAATCGTATAAATTATTTTAGAAATACAACACAATCGTATACATTATTTTAGAAATACAACACAATTGTATAAACTATTTTAGAAATACAACACAATCGTATAAATTATTTTAGAAATACAACACAATCGTAAAAATTATTTTAGAAATACAACACAATCGTATAAATTATTTTAGAAATACAACACAATCGTATAAATTATTTTAGAAATACAACACAATCGTATAAATTATTTTAGAAATACAACACAATCGTATAAATTATTTTAGAAATACAACACAATCGTATAAATTATTTTAGAAATACAACACAATCGTATAAATTATTTTAGAAATACAACACAATCGTATAAATTATTTTAGAAATACAACACAATCGTATAAATTATTTTAGAAATACAACACAATCGTATAAATTATTTTAGAAATACAACACAATCGTATAAATTATTTTAGAAATACAACACAATCGTATAAATTATTTTAGAAATACAACACAATCGTATAAATTATTTTAGAAATACAACACAATCGTATAAATTATTTTAGAAATACAACACAATCGTATAAATTATTTTAGAAATACAACACAATCGTATAAACTATTTTAGAAATACAACACAATCGTAAAAATTATTTTAGAAATACAACACAATCGTATAAATTATTTTAGAAATACAACACAATCGTATAAATTATTTTAGAAATACAACACAATCGTATAAATTATTTTAGAAATACAACACAATCGTATAAATTATTTTAGAAATACAACACAATCGTATAAATTATTTTAGAAATACAACACAATCGTATAAATTATTTTAGAAATACAACACAATCGTATAAATTATTTTAGAAATACAACACAATCGTATAAATTATTTTAGAAATACAACACAATCGTATAAATTATTTTAGAAATACAACACAATCGTATAAATTATTTTAGAAATACAACACAATCGTATAAATTTTTTTAGAAATACAACACAATCGTATAAATTATTTTAGAAATACAACACAATCGTATAAATTATTTTAGAAATACAACACAATCGTATAAATTATTTTAGAAATACAACACAATCGTATAAATTATTTTAGAAATACAACACAATCGTATAAACTATTTTAGAAATACAACACAATCGTATAAACTATTTTAGAAATACAACACAATCGTATAAATTATTTTAGAAATACAACACAATCGTATAAATTATTTTAGAAATACAACACAATCGTATAAATTATTTTAGAAATACAACACAATCGTATAAATTATTTTAGAAATACAACACAATCGTATAAATTATTTTAGAAATACAACACAATCGTATAAACTATTTTAGAAATACAACACAATCGTATAAATTATTTTAGAAATACAACACAATCGTATACATTATTTTAGAAATACAACACAATCGTATAAATTATTTTAGAAATACAACACAATCGTATAAATTATTTTAGAAATACAACACAATCGTATAAATTATTTTAGAAATACAACACAATCGTATAAATTATTTTAGAAATACAACACAATCGTATAAATTATTTTAGAAATACAACACAATCGTATAAATTATTTTAGAAATACAACACAATCGTATAAATTATTTTAGAAATACAACACAATCGTATAAATTATTTTAGAAATACAACACAATCGTCTAAATTATTTTAGAAATACAACACAATCGTATAAATTATTTTAGAAATACAACACAATCGTATAAATTATTTTAGAAATACAACACAATCGTATAATTTTTTTTAGAAATACAACACAATCGTATAAATTATTTTAGAAATACAACACAATCGTATAAATTATTTTAGAAATACAACACAATCGTATAAATTATTTTAGAAATACAACACAATCGTATAAATTATTTTAGAAATACAACACAATCGTATAAATTACAGACGCTCCTTTTATAAGATAAAGAGTCTAGTCTTGCATTTTGATCAGTGTTTTAAATAATGTTAAATTACTGGTTTTCCTGGTTTGTTCAGGTAACCCATTCCATGCCCGGAAGCGACTCTGGAAAAAAAAGAGTACTTACAGTATATGCATTTGGGATAAGAAAATAGTTTTTCGCCTTATTTTTATCTAAACATTGTTATAGAATGTATTGTGTTGTATAATCTATATAATCTATTGCAATGCAAAAAAGGATAACAATATATTTTTTGTGTATTTCATATGCAACGAACAAACGCAGAAGGCCTAAATTATTTTTCTTCACGGGCAGCATCCGGGCATGGAATTGGTTGCCGAGACCAATCGAGAAAACAAAAAAAATGTTAATCCCTAATCAAAATACAAGATTAGACTCAAATCACGGATAAGCGTCAGACGAAATAATTTTTTCTGTACAGAAAAAGTATCTGTAAGATAATAAAATAACTTAAAATACTTTCTAAGGAGATGTATCTTGGTATTTACAATAATATTATTACAATGCGCGTTGGATGGATGACGTTTTTCAGGGCTATTTCTTGAGCCAGCCAGCTATGATCTGATTTTGATATCCAATAAGTGTTTTGTGGGCCTAACAATCCCCTTGTATATCCCCGAATCTCTGAATCCTACTTATTGTAGAAATTATTATAGTAATTAGTAATAATATGAAAAATGTTATGTGGCAATTTGTAACAAATATCGAAAGTATGTGAAAGTTGTTTTTTATTATTTGAATGATAAAAAAAACATTTCAACAAAGCATAAAGCAATTTCAAGAACATTAAAATGTTCCGAAAAAAAAATTACCTATATTATATTAAAAGCTAATTAGTAAATGATTGTTTGTTAAGAATTACACAGTGTTGAAATATGATAAGGCCCACACATACAATTTATTAACAATTTGTTTCCTTTAGTATAGAGTCTGGTTTACAAACTATAATTCACTTGGCTATAAATTGTAATGTGTTTAGTTCTTTTAAAAGGTATAATAATCTAACTATTATCTAACCCTTCCTGTACCAAAGATAAGGTACATAATCCGTGTTCAAACAAAATAAATAGTTAGTATTTTCTTTTTAAATATTTGTTTAAATAATAGCTAAATGACTACATTTACTATAAAATCATTTATTTTGATAGTGAGATAGTGGGTAGGCTGTTTAATTTATTATATTATTATACAACGAGAAAAGTTTTAGATCTAAAGTACAAAAATCAATAATATTTTCTTCTATAGAAAAAAGTACGGTCATAGTATTTCCGATACTAGCAATATAGTCTAAAACAAATAATTTGGTTTTGCTACTGCAGAAATGGGACACGTTGGAAGAGCGGCAGCGAGCTAGACTGGTCCTGGGTAGCGAATACTGTTAAAGGCTAGGGTTTGTTGACTGGTCCGCAGGGCGTCCCTGAGTTCTCCAATGGGTTAGGGAAAAGTAAACGCGGCTGGGCATTGTGCTGGGCAAACAATCTCCTAGTATGCCTTGCCCACAGAAGCTTGTAAACGCTGCTTTACATGCCTCATTGATCAAATTGACTGACTGGATATTCTACTTTACTTACCTAATTACTGTAGTAACAAACTCGAAAAAAAAACAAAAAAAAAACATAGTTTTTATAATTAAAATAAAAAATAAAAAACAAGAAGAATATAAACATTTATAAATGTATTTGTTTTCTTGAATTATTTATTGTTTGCTTACTTAAGATTTATAGCAATAAAATTTGTCTTTAGATGTGCCACATTGGAAACTTTAATCAGTATTATTTATAATTAAATCTAGTTTTATTTTTTTTTTGTTTATTTCCTAGTTTCAATCTTTAGTAAGGTCATCATTTCAATTATCGTCAAAGATAATTATTTGAACTTTTACTTTTGGACCGTAAAACAAAATGGCAACACACACACACGCAAACACGCAGTCACAAACACCGCAGGTGAAATAGCTAATGGTCTAATCTTAGTTTTTTTAATGAGATAGTATTCTAGATCTGGTCGAGAATGAAATTAACAGTTTACATTGTACAACTTTTTTTATTATCAATGTTGTTATAAGTTATTTCATACTTTTAAAGCAATTATACATATTCAATTTCAAAACGTCTTTTATCAATAGGACTTGTGTAGCAGTTTTTGTAGCGCCGACATACTAAAGGGGGTGTATGGCCATAACAACGCCTAGCCGCTTTCATTTCCCCAACAGATTTTTAGGTGGCTGGTAGGTCCTGGACAACATGTAGACCCGGGAAAAAATCCGTCTGTTTTTGAAATGGATTTAAACCCAAGACCTTAGGAACTAGGAATCCAAAGCCCTACTGCTAGACCGACGTGTCCCATGTCCTAATCGATGCCTAATTGATTTTTTTTTACATCTTACTATATTCTAGGAAACTGGATTCTGCAAGTATCCGTGCGAGTGCCCAAACGAAGTGTTTCAGTGTGAGAATGACGTGTTGCCAGTCAAAGACGGCTGCAGCTGTTGTTACATGTGTCCGCGCCAGCTGGGGGACATGTGCTCCACGAAAGACAAGTGCGACCTGACCAAAGGTCTTTTCTGTGACAGCAAGGACGAGAACTCCGTTGGGATTTGTCGAGGTAACGTTGTTTTGTCCATGTCTTCAATGGTTCATTGTCTAAAATTGGTGCAGTTCTACAGTACGCCCAAGTCTACAATAGGTCAATGTCACAACGGATCTACTATTCAGTCAGACCAATTATAATATTAAGACTAAACAAAACGATAAAAAAACAGATTTAGAGGTTTACCATTACATACGACAGTTCTATTGGTTTAGGTGATCGATGAAATATGAAATATTTCCTGCCAAAATTGTGTAGGATCTTGACTTGTGTAAAAAACAAAAAACAATGTGGTATATAAGACTAATCTGGCTTGATACCTGTTTGGTTTGTTTTTATATCTAAGATCAGTGAAATCAGCACTTTTATTTCAATATATGATGCTTTACCCGTAAGAATGTCGAAGTAAAGAATAGGTAGGAGACACAGAAAGAAGGAGTTTCCATATATTATTAGGAATAATCAGTAGGCCAGCCTGTGAATTAATAAATGCATAATATAAGCTTAGATAGGTATAGGCCTACACTTAAAGTGAAATAAATTTGCTTACGACGTTGAACATTCTTCATTCTTCCAATGTTAAGTCATTTAGTTTATCTTTCTATTTATCTCTATATAAATAAGTGTTTTGTTTTAAATAAAAATGTTATTTACTATTGACTGTATGTGTTTAGATCAAATGTGAAAATAACGCAACATTTACTTAGCAACGAACATCTATCTATCTCTCCGCTGATAGGCGCCATGTTTTTATCCAGCTAGACATTAAGGCATACAACTTCTTGAGAAATGCATGGTTTTTGTTATCGAGTAAAAGAAACTTAGAGCATCCATTGGAATCCGTAATGGCGGCGCTATTGGAAGATTCCCTCCTCGTGCAGCACTCCGTCTTGTCTGTTTCCCGCCCGGTAAAGTCAATTAACTTGACGCATGTCTCAAATAGCTTGTGGCTAATTAGGGATCAGAAAGGAAATGCTGGTGGCGCCGCCAGGAAATCCCACCATGTAAGCCACAAATCACGCTCCGAAACAGCCATTAGCTCGATTTTAGGGGTGGAAAAAAACAACAGGTATTAGAAATAAATGGTTTGGAATGCCGAAGTAAGAAGACGAATTGTCGTTTTGGACAAACTGAGATAACAAATGTCCAAAGTCCAAATTATGTTTTTAGGCTTTGTTGAACTCTAAGATTGAGTTGGCATTTTGAAAATAAATTTATGCTTGATATTTGAGATCATTATAGTATTGGACATTAATGTACTGAGACCCAATCATGTTAAATTTGTGTATAATTCTACAAAAGAAAACAGATAAATCAAAACAAATGTTAGTAAAACCAAAATTATAGCCAAAATCTAAATGCATTGAACTTAATTCAAGTTAGTTAAGCTGTTAAGTAGTTAAAATATAAATTTAAAAAACGTGAAAGTGTAGCGTTTTCCCACTTCAAGTCTACTCCTGTGTTTACATGCGTATCGCAGATTATCATAGCGTATCATAAGCGTATCCTGGCGCTTAAAAATATAAAAAAAATATGAAAGTTTTTATTAATCATTTTACTAATGTACGGATTAGGGTTCATTTTGACAAAGATTATGATAAGATGGACCACTTGCTCTATTTTTAGAGCTTAAGTTGTTGTTTTTTTCTATGTCAGCCAATAACGCTGTCCTAAATGACTCCTAAACTTGCCTAAAAACTTCCACTGTATACAACTTTCAATTGTAATCGTAATTTTCCATGGAAAAAATCATAGCAAATTACTAAACTGTGTGATCGGAAATTCCGAAACAGAATATTTCAAGTTATCAAATAGCATAAATATCAAAGCAAGCTTATTATAGTCTTAGATTTTCAGCATCTAGACTATCTTGGTGTTTTGAGCATCTAGACTCTAGACTATCTTGGTGTTTTGAGCATCTAGACTCTAGACTATCTTGGTGTTTTGAGCATCTAGACTCTAGACTATCTTGGTGTTTTGAGCATCTAGACTCTAGACTATCTTGGTGTTTTGAGCATTTAGACTCTAGACTATCTTGGTGTTTTGAGCATCTAGACTCTAGACTATCTTGGTGTTTTGAGCATCTAGACTCTAGACTATCTTGGTGTTTTGAGCATCTAGACTCTAGACTATCTTGGTGTTTTGAGCATCTAGACTCTAGACTATCTTGGTGTTTTGAGCATCTAGACTCTAGACTATCTTGGTGTTTTGAGCATCTAGACTCTAGACTATCTTGGTGTTTTGAGCATCTAGACTCTAGACTATCTTGGTGTTTTGAGCATCTAGACTCTAGACTATCTTGGTGTTTTGAGCATCTAGACTCTAGACTATCTTGGTGTTTTGAGCATCTAGACTTTCTTGGTGTTTTGAGCATCTAGACTATCTTGGTGTTTTGAGCATCTAGACTCTAGACTATCTTGGTGTTTTGAGCATCTAGACTCTAGACTATCTTGGTGTTTTGAGCATCTAGACTCTAGACTATCTTGGTGTTTTGAACATCTAGACTCTAGACTATCTTGGTGTTTTGAGCATCTAGACTCTAGACTATCTTGGTGTTTTGAGCATCTAGACTCTAGACTATCTTGGCGTTTTGAGCATCTAGACTATCTTGGTATTTTGAGCATCTAGACTCTAGACTATCTTGGTGTTTTGAGCATCTAGACTCTAGACTATCTTGGTGTTTTGAGCATCTAGACTCTAGACTATCTTGGTGTTTTGAACATCTAGACTCTAGACTATCTTGGTGTTTTGAGCATCTAGACTCTAGACTATCTTTGTGTTTTGAGCATCTAGACTCTAGACTATCTTGGTGTTTTGAGCATCTAGACTCTAGACTATCTTGGTGTTTTGAGCATCTAGACTATCTTGGTGTTTTGAGCATCTAGACTATCTTTGTGTTTTGAGCATCTAGACTATCTTGGTGTTTTGAGCATCTAGACTCTAGACTATCTTGGTGTTTTGAGCATCTAGACTCTAGACTATCTTGGTGTTTTGAGCATCTAGACTCTAGACTATCTTGGTGTTTTGAGCATCTAGACTCTAGACTATCTTGGTGTTTTGAGCATCTAGACTCTAGACTATCTTGGTGTTTTGAGCATCTAGACTCTAGACTATCTTGGTGTTTTGAGCATCTAGACTATCTTGGTGTTTTGAGCATCTAGACTCTAGACTATCTTGGTGTTTTGAGCATCTAGACTCTAGACTATCTTGGTGTTTTGATAAAATCTAGACTCTAGACTATCTTGGTGTTTTGAGCATCTAGACTCTAGACTATCTTGGTGTTTTGAGCATCTAGACTATCTTGGTGTTTTGAGCATCTAGACTCTAGACTATCTTGGTGTTTTGAGCATCTAGACTCTAGACTATCTTGGTGTTGTCTAAATTTGCAAGATTTCTTTTTGTCTCGGTCAGATGAAAACAAAGTCATCGTTCTGGATTTCATCTTTATCAGATAATATCATAGTCTATTAATAATCCGTTAGAGCTTTTTACAACTTGCATTTATGAGTCTAAGCTGAGATTTTCACTATCTCAAATCAAAGAATGTTGAGACAACGGAATAGTGCCACGAGTTGTAATGAGATGTCTGACAGTATTATTGGAGAAATACGTAAACAAGGCCAGAAGTAGAATAACCGACGAATCATAGCATGGACATGAAGAAACCGCCATCAGTGTAGATCCTGACTGCCTATAGAATGACATGGAAAAGTGCACACACAATCTCTAACGTAACAATAGTTATAACAGACCGACCGATTCGTTTGGGTTAAGGACTAATCGAGGAGGTCATTTGTATTAAAAAGAATTAAAATTGAAGTATTGCAGGATTATAGTTGTACTCTTGTGAACAATTATACTAATCTGTTTCAAAACCTGGTGTTTATCTATAGTTCGTAAAAGATTTATATTTAGTTTTTAAAAAAAAGTTATATCCCGTCAGGATGACGTCATACGAATTAAACTAGACAAAACAAAGCTTGTCGTATTAAATGTATTTTGTTGTGTTTTTCCTATTTGCCACCCACAAAGAAAGAAACAAAAAGTTGTGTAAAATGGAAAAATATATTATTTAGGTGTAATCAATATGGATTATAAAATGTGCATCAAACAAAGTGTAATGAAGGTAAACAACAGTAAAAAAAATGTATTGTGAGATTGAGAATGGAATGGTGTTGGAAACTGGAGAGAATAAGCTGTAAATGTCTTCAAGTCTTTAGTATATGCACTAAGTTTCAGCTCGCTACGATGATGGAAAGTGAGTTAAAGCACCTTACGAATATATAGACCCTATATTTCTGTTGGTTAAATACATTTAGTAATAAATTTCGTGTATGGCTGGGTGAAGAAATAGTAAATCCATATAATTTTTTTAACGACTATTGGTGCTAGCATTAATAATACCAAAATCGTCTAATCGAACAAATGGTTGATAATATAATCGATCTAGATACCAACAGAGAGTTGTGACAAAAATTGACCTGACAATCATACTCTAGGTGTGAAATATATAAGCAGCATTTGGTTATTAGACTTAGCTGCATTGCTGGCTACTTTTAAAACAATAATTTACTTCTATACTTGTGAGTGGGGGTAGGGGAAGGTGTGAGTATACTGAAAGGAAGGAAATGGTTTATAGTTCCAAAATGAACATCCTAAAGTATTTTGTAAAGAACAAAATGTACTGTAAAGAAATACTTTACTTTTTAAGGGATAGGATGAATAATCATAGTTCTCAGTTCTATAGAAGTTTAAGTTTACTAATAAATTAACTTTTTACTTATTTACATATTTACATTATACTTATTTCACGCTATTTCTCAACAGAGATAGGCTTTAGGAATAGAAACAAGAGAAGCTAAATAAAAAACAATAAAAGAACCTTTGACGTGCATATTTCAAAACATTGGAAGATGCTTAATCTGGACATTACTTCGTTGTCAGCCCTTTACCCAGATTAATGTGAAAGTGGCTTTTACCTGTATGTAACCATAGCAACACCCAGCATGATATGTTTGTTTTTGTTTACAGATGGGAGTGATTTATTTTGAGATTAGCTGCCTCTCTGAAAGCTCTCCCCCCCCCCCCCCAGCCATCTCATCGGCTGTATCATTATACTTTAAAAATTCCCAGCTATTCTAGATACAATGTCTTTATGTCTGAAATAAGAGAAAAGATAAATAGAAGTCAGCGAGGGAAAAACAAGCAAATAACACCAGTAAACTATCTGCACAAAACACAGTTGAGGGAATTTATTTTCAAAATAAAACTTTCCTACATGAGACATAGTTCATTCAGCCAATAGGATAATGCCGTGTTGCTTTATGTTTAGTTTAGCTAGATACAATTGTAGCCAATAAAACGCCACACGTATAAACATTCCTATAAATAGGAGATGGCTACAGAGGCCAGTCTCTTACATTCAAGTTTAATGATAAAATAAATCTGTTTATTTATATAGACGCAGTACGTGCATCAAGTATTTATTTATGCATTATATAAACATATAAATATACTTGTGTGTGTGGGCCTTAACTTTCATGAATTCATTCTAAACATTCTTCTATTTATAGAATACATGCAAACTATAAATGCATTATCCTATGTTCAGCAGATCCATACCAAATCTTGATCAATAAAATCTTTAAAAAAGCTAAATTTTCCCTTTAATCCGAAATAAAGGCTTTAGGGATGCAGAAAGATGGGGAGGTAGAGATTTCAGGATCATTTTTAGGGTCTCTTTGAGAGTGTCAAAATGTCCACCAGGTAGTTTGACCAAGGCCTACTACGTCTCTGTGTGGCAAACACAATGCTTGTCCCATATATTTCAACTCGAAGTCTTATATTTTCATAAGTGTTTTTTTAAATGATATTAATCATTTGGTTTGATCAGATAAACCTATTCCATGCTCGGACGCCACTCTGGAAGAAATACAATTTATATGCATTTGTTCCTGCATAAGAAATAAGAAAAGAAATTCATGTGTTGTATGTATTTTTAAGTTTGAGTTTATTGCTTTATGCATTTATTACTTATTACTATTTTGCTTTTGTACCCTTCTTTCCTTTAGTGTTGCTATATTTTCTGATTTTACTGTTGGTATTACACTTGATAATAGTGAATATTTATTTTTAATGAACTTTTCAGCTCTTTTTGAATGTGTGTAGTATTTGTATTTCGTTCATTGGTCACAGATTAAAAATGTATATTCTAGTAAAATATGACGAAGATAAGATAAAACAATCAATATTGGAAAAAAAACGAAACAAAAAAATTCTTTAAACAAATCAAACTTCATAAATGTATGATTAGCTTATTGACTAATCTATGTAAATTATATATTGTGATGACTACTAGATTAACACATTTGCGTCTATCATCTGCTTCATCTTATCCCGTTCTATCTTGCATCTTTGACACTAAGTGAACCAAGTGAAGTTAAATGTAAGTCCCTATTATATTTTTCTACTTTACTTCCAAGCTTATAAACTTATTTTTATTTCATAAGGTTTTCTTTTTGGACTTATTGACAAAAGTGTGTAATTTTCAAGACTTAATCATTAGGCCTACCTTTAAAATGTGTTTTTGTGTTTTGATATTCATACAATAGTTGATATTATTTTGATATTCATACAATAGTTGATATTATCTTGATATATATAAAACAGTTGATATTGTCTTGATGTTCATACAACAGTTGATATTGTCTTGATGTTCATACAATAGTTGATATTATCTTGATATTCATACAATAGTTGATATTATCTTGATATATATAAAACAGTTGATATTGTCTTGATGTTCATACAATAGTTGATATTATCTTGATATTTATACAATAGTTGATATTATCTTGATATTCATACAACAGTTGATATTATCTTGATATTCATACAATAGTTGATTTTATCTTGATATTCATACAACAGTTGATATAGTCTTGATGGTCATACAATAGTTGATATTATCTTGATAATCATACAATAGTTGATATTATCTGGATATATATAAAACAGTTGATATTGTCTTGATGTTCATACAATAGTTGATATTATCTTGATATTCATACAATAGTTGATATTATCTTGATATTCATACAACAGTTGATATTATCTTGATATTCATACAATAGTTGATATTATCTTGATATTCATACAACAGTTGATATAGTCTTGATGTTCATACAATAGTTCATATTATCTTTATATTCATACAATAGTTGATATAATCTTGATATTCATACAATAGTTAATATTATCTTGATGTTCAAAAAACAGTTGATATTATCATGATATTCATACAATAGTTCATATTATCTTGTTATCCATAGAACAGTTGATAGTATCTTGCTGTATAGATATCCGTTCGGTTATGCTAAAAGTTCTGAACCCTTAAAGCTAACTCACTGCAATTTTAATCTACAACCCGAGACTGTCAAATAAACAACAACAATAACATGTCTGATGAGTTGAAAAATGTTCTCACTAGAATGATCCAATCAGTGAATGCCATTAGTTCTAACTCACCCTATTCCTAGTTGTTTTCTGAGCTGTGTATAGAAATGGATTCAATTTTGAAACACTTGCGTCGATCAAATTATTTGTGTGACTGTTTTCATGACAAGTTTGAAGAGAGTTTCATACTTCATGAGACAAGTCAAGTAAATAATACCAGACCAGAATACTAAGTACTCTAATTGGTTTTTCACTGTAGATCTAGCTCTTTTTTTTTTTTGGTCTATTAATCTATATAATATAATCTATAATACGTGAATCCAATAAATTAAGCACCTCAAAGAAAAGAGATAGGAACTTAGCTTTATTGTAATGGAAAAAAAATGACATTTTTCAAAATGAAACTTAACTTTATAAATGTTAATTTAGAGAATAAAAACAGTGTCTATTTTTACAGTTAAACAAATCTATTTAGATGACAAGGTGTTTAAGGTGGATGACGATATGCTTGAGATTTGGTACAAAAACATGATGTTGTATTATCTTTCTGAATATTTTTCTAATCTACAAGAATTTGAAAAAATGCTATTGATTCATCAACCTCTGGTTTCTTCTTTCCAAAAGTGATCTGCCTTGGGGAAGACTATTTAGTTGTGAAAAAAAAGTATTTGTTTGCTAATGGATGAGGCGGTAGAACATGTTTTCATTGAAATGTATTGCAGTGATTCCATTTGTAACCATAATAAATTAATTGGGAAAGTTTTTTTCCAATGTTTATGCTATTAAAACAAAATCCGGAATCAGAATAGGCAAGAGAAGTGACCTCGAACTAGCCATTAGTTAAAAAATAGAAGAATTGGTTCATTCAAAGCAACTGCAGCCGTTCAATTAGAATTCGGATTAAATTTAATTACATGAGTTTTTATTTATTAAATAAATAAGTGTTTGTTAAACAATGTTTTATTATCCTTTAGGTTATGGTAGTAAATAGACATTTTAAAATATTAAATGTTCCGCTAGTCATACACAAAATGTATAAGACATTAACCGTTACGCAAGAACTCTTTAAAAACGTGAGAACCACTTGTCTGAAATCAACAAACTTCCCATATAATCCTATGGAGCTGACAGCTAATGTTGTGTGTGCAACTATAGATCTTGTGTTGAGATCAAGGGATTCACTCTACGGGAACAGATATATTTTATGGCCAGATGAAAACTTAAGATTGTATCCTGACACTATCAAGTTGCAACAGCAATTCTGTGCGATTAGTTTATCTTTCGTAATAGTGCACTGTTCAAAACAGTCTTATTCAGTTAGAAACTTTTATTATTTGTAAAAAGTTTTTATGATTTATTAAAGATACTTTTTAAATATGTTTGATTTGATATACCTATAATGTATGTAGGCCTATGTGTTTGTTAGATGTATGCTATACTGTAGGAATATTATAGTGTAGGTAAGTTGTATTACTATTGGCCTTTTCTGTACAGTTATTATCATCCTCAAACGTCTTGTCACACATTCGGCCAATTTGTAAAAAAAAAATGGCTTGTATTCTAGAAAAATAACCTATATGTTTAAGAAATAATAAACTTTCAAAAATATTCTATAAATCTTATTTTCCTTACCGTAAATATTGTATAAAAAATTCAATAACTCAAATTCAATCATTTTTTTCCAGCGTTCATTCTTTTTCTTCGCACTCAATATTGGTCATATTTAATACGAAATTTAGCGATGACGTTTCATAATACTGCAACACACGTCGATATGATAAAATATTATACGAATATATTGTATATATTATATCCTTATATTTTTTAAACAAATAATATTAGAAATGGACACAATAAGCCTAAGTGATGATAATTCTGTACGGCACTTATGATGTGTGAAGATACAATGTGTACCTATTGGACCTACACTCCAACTTTAAACAAATATATATAAAGTTTACATCCTAATTCTTGAAAACCATATGTAATAATAATAATACATTTATTTATATATCGTTACCAACAAACAGAATGTAAGTTCAGAAAGCTTTTAACATTGTGCAACAAATACATGCATAGAGCCATTTTTTATGCAAGAACACGGATATAATTTTTTCTAGGCAAAATAAGTATATAGACTTTTTTAAATTACGTCAAAGGATATAGAGCTTATATATAAGTATGGATATAGAAAGATAGATAGAAACTGTTAATTTTATGCTTCAAAAGTCGGTATATTTTTAACTTGTGGACACTTCACTGGTCTCCCATACCTGATCACCCTGCCGGACAGTACTGAACTGAATGGATGAGACTATCGACAATCGATGCCATCCAGTGTCCTCTGTGTGTCCCGGCCGCTGGTCACTTGTTCGAGTTAAAAGAATTATCTTTAACTGTGTACTTAGGACCTGAAGTATTTGACTAATTTACTCGTTGTTATACTATCTTACTAGTCTCGTTACATAGACTCAAGCAGGTCAATGAAATCAATAGTTGACTTGGCCGGTTTAGTGAACTTATAGACTTTATATATAGCTGAAAAGTTAACAGATAGACTTGTAGGTTAGACAGACAATCTCAATAGATTGTTGCCCTCAATTTGCAATAAATGTAAACACTTGAGATTGGGGTTACATAAACTAAGTCTAACTTAGGATCAACGCACACTTACTCAGCACATAATATAAATATTATTATTATTATTAGATACATGTAAAATTATGCCCTGTAAAACGGTTTATTGGTAACAATATTTCAGGATAGGATTGTCAAGTAGGTTCTTGGTAATGTGATGGGCACACATTTAATTCTTGCCTATCGCGTATGTCTAAAAGTGGGTTTAATTCTTATAAAACTAATAGCCCTATATTGTAATGAAATAGTCTGGCTCAGGCCCCACGAGAGGGGGGTACAGCCGGTACGCCGTACCGGGGCCCAACAGAGTTTAGGGGGCCAGTGAAGCCCATAAATATTAACAATTAAAATTAAATTGGCAATTACGCAAGTATTTTTTAATTGTTGCTATTACGCCCCAAAAACCTCCTACAATCTCACGTGGCGCTGGGGGCCCTTAACTTTGGTATTCTTTGAATGTGTACTTGAACATTTTGTTAAATATGCAATGAAGCCTTTAGTTGTAATATAGGCCTATGGCCTAATTATTTTCGATAGCATTTTTTTTTTCTCCAGAGACACTTACAAATATAGACCTATAACCTATGTGCCTTACAGGCTTACAGTTCTCCCTGTTAGCTTAGTAGCATAGGTCCAAATAGTCTACTCTATATCGCTGCATTCTAGTACTGCAGTCAAAGCTACTTAGTCGATCCTATTACACTTTAATAATCTCCTGTGCGATAGCCAAGAGGGGAGGTTGAAGGTATACTAATTTTAGACAAATGTAAATACAAATTATTGAGTTGCAGCCAAGAGGTGGAAATACTGTCAAAGCTTCATGGCATTTCTAGCACCATATGGTCAGATCGAATTGAAAGTGTAAAATCATTTGTAGCTCATCTACCAGTGGTTGTGTTGGCTTTGGAAGACCTGTTAAAGCTGAATCTTACTCCCAAAATCATAAAAGAAATCCATGAAATCTATATGTTATGTCGGTTCTTTCACTTGCATCATAATGTCAGTCGTGCGGCACAGTATGTTGTCCTTATTGACTTCTGCAACAAAGTCATTCAAGCTTGTGATGCTTCTATATACTATATGGAAGTTGCAAACATAGAAAGCTTATAATATGCACAACTAGGGGCTTTGCGAAACAGTTGAAAAGCAATGTTGAATGAAACTAAGCTTGTTGCAGCTAACCTGCCGATAGAAGTACAATTATTTAGGAACAGTAATACAAGTACCAGAAAAAGAACGAGATTTCATGATGAGGATACACCTAATGAAAATGTGAATGAGATAAATGAAACAGAAGAATGCCCAAAGGAAGCCCACTTTCGAAAACACATATTTTATGTTGTTTTGGATAGTGTTATTGGAGGGCTTACAGTTTACAGTACGGTTCAATTTAGTCAAAGATATTTTTGACACATTCAGCATTCTGTGGAACTATCAAAAGATGTCAGAAAAAGACTTGAACTAGAAGTATAAATATAAAGCTAAGCTAACAGAAAAGTATTGTAATGACATAAGTTGTGAAGACTTTCTTCGTGAAATAATTTACCTAACAATGGTTCACAGTGCACATTTTGGTAAAGTTAGGTGCATTGGAACTGTTAAATGCTTTGACAAATTTCAAATTATAAATATTTTTCTTAACATAAGTGTCCGTTCGAGGATGTCTCTTACAGCACCAGCCACAGTAGCATGAGCAGATAAGAGCTTCAGTAAACTTCAGCTCATCAAAAATTACCGTAGGTCCACCATGAGTCAGGATTGCCTTAAAAACTTGGTTATAGGATCAGTATTGAGTCTGGCATTGCAAGACAAATAAACTTTGACACTGTAATTCGTAGTTTTGCCAAGAAAAAGGCACGCAATTTAAGGCAGCCCTGTTTTAATAACACTAGTATTTTTATTGTTTTGTTTTTATCATTCATGTAGACCTATTGATGTATTTTTTGTTGACTATTTCTTTTCACGAAACAGTAAGCATTCAAATGATGAATGATTTGGGTATATTTGTAAATAATTAATGATTCGATAGACATGCATAGGCCTAAAATGCGATTAAGATGTAGGCCTATATTTGTGTACTTTTTGTTAAATTACCGTATTGAAAAGTTGTGAAGTTGTTAATCGTTTATACTTTATATAAATACAATTTAAAACGCATTGAACTTGAAGTCTTTTTAATTGACTTTATATAATATTGATATTTATTTATTACAGAGTTTCACCTGTCATAGATATGTCCCAAATTATTTCATTAGATGTGACAACGACAAGTAGCTTACCTTAACATAATATGTCTCATATTCTCAATTTACTCTCTCAATTTTCGCATTCAAATTAATCCATATTAAAATGAATTATGATAAGATAATTTACAATTTAATTGTGCAACTTTAAAACATCCAATACTTCTCTAGTTCTTTTCAACCAAATTACTCATCAATCATCAGTGAGAGTAACTTTTCCCATTTTATACATCGTTGTAATATTTGCAAGATTAATTCTGATTAATACTGAATGGGAACAACAATTAGATCTACAATAATTTAAACTAAGAACTATGCAGGTTACTTGATTAATGTATTTTTGTAATATACCTGTAAAGCTGTGATTGAAATGATTACACTATAATGGTAAATAGTAACACTTATGACAGTTTCACAAAATGATCCACAGACCTTTTGTCACTAACACTATTTCTTTAGTTATTGTTAGTAACACCTTTTAACCCTTACAGTCCCGGGCGTGTATATAGCGGAACTGAAGGCAGCATAGATAGAAGTAGGTCGGTACGGGAAGGGTTAAAAATATTCCTGATTTTTCAAACGTATGTAATACAAATAAATCATCTAGATATGACTAGTGTTAGAAAAAAAAAAGTATGTTCTGGGGGGGGGGGGGGGGGGGCAGAAAAGATCTCGTACCGGCATCTTTTTTTTTCTCCCGAGGGCCCTGCTCTGGCTAGTAAGTTTACACTGTCAAGCGTTATATTACTTAATCAATGTGCGCCTCATGAGTGTTAACAGTTGTTTTAATGTTATTTTTAGATTGGGTAGATTTTTATTTTACAGCATTCAGGTGATCAAAACATGACAGCTTGTCATAAACACATACTTTGAGGCACAGTGGTCTTCTGACAGTCCCACACTGAATATCTCGTGTTCGAATCTTGGTAAAGGCACTTACTAAAGGCTAGGATATTTTCCATAGTCTGGGAGGTACATTGAGTCTACACAGCTTTGATCAGTACCCGTATTAACTTGGGGGGGGGGGGGGTGAAGTAATTAGGATTATACATTGGCCTGGCCACACAATCTTATCTTATCTTATACAAGCTACATTGCCCGGCGTTGCCCGGGTGAAACAAAAATAGGACTGTATAAGGTGCAGATAAAAAGTTTAAAAACTACAATGAAATCTAATATTTAAATTATGATTTTTTTTACTGAAGACTTTTAGGAAAGTAATTTAAAATAAATATTGTAATCGGGTAAAAAAATAGGCAAGTATTTTTATTTAACAAAAATCTCAATTGCCCATAGACTTACAATGTCTTTTGTTTTTAAAAGTTTGAAAAATGTTTAAAAAAAAAGGTCTTGTCAAGCTGGAGAATCGAACCTGGGTCGCCCGCAGTCCACCACGTTTACCACTGAGCTAGCGAAGACACATGTTTATGCGAAAAATTATTAGACAGTATATAAGCTTAGGCCTAAATAGGTCAGTGACACAAACTCACGTGTTTTCAAATTGACCAATGGGGTTCCGTGGGGACACAAGCACGATCGTATTATATGTATAGATATTACAGACGGTCCTTCTTTAAAAAAAAGTGGTCCGAGTCTAGTCTTGCATCTTTATCAATGTTTTAAATGATGTTAAGCTACCGGTTTTCCTGGTCTGTTCAGGCAACCCATTCCATGCCCGAATGCCACTCGGGAAAAAAGAGTACTCATACGCATTTGTTCTCGCATAAGTTCTAAGAAAAGTGTTTTTGTCTTTATGTTTATCGGAGCATTCCATGTCCACAACAACTTGTGAAGACTGGCTTCAACGTGATGAGACAAAGAAAGTCTTCAATCTATCATGTTTATGTAATACAGTGACTTGAAATGAATAATGAAATTTTAACACTATTTACTATAACACAACATATTTAAACAAATTGAACACCAAGATTTTAATATATAATTTGTTGTTTGTTTGTTTTTGTTTTTTTTTCGCAGGTAAAAATAAAAAGCCCTGCAACGTTGATGGAGTTTTTTTCCAGGATGGTGAAAA
This sequence comes from Anisus vortex, assembly GCA_949126835.1. NCBI lineage: Eukaryota > Metazoa > Mollusca > Gastropoda > Planorbidae > Anisus > Anisus vortex. The sequence goes on along the minus strand of OX421501.1, from coordinate 18,113,974 downwards.
GTTTCAACCTCATTGTTCACAGTTATGTACTTGCCAGAATGGGTTTTATGGTTGTGTCAATCAGTGTCCACAGGAGTTAAATAAACCTTCAGGTAAAGTGACTTTCATTAAAAGCTATAGATACAACTCTATGGTTCCACTGGAGATGGCATAATATATTACTTGCAATAATATAAAAAAAATATACATTTCATATGGTGTGATGATACTACACTAGTTCATTATTGCTTGGGCTTACACATTTTAAAATGGAAAATTTGCATAAGTATACGTTTTTAGACATTATATCGACATTTAAGTAAATTTGTACATTACGTTAGAGACTAATATTAGATTGAAAAAAAGGCATATAATATGATATAAAGATAGAGAGATATCTAGTAGGTAATAGACTTGACAGGCTAGATTTACAGATGGTTAGATTGATAGATTAATTGAGTAATAGTTTGATTATTCTTTGATTTCGATTGATAGATTAAAATATGGATATCGATTGATAAACACATAGACGTACATTGGTATAAAATGGACAGTTTGATACATACAACCATAGCCAGGCCGTAGGCCTGTATTAGTCTAGAGTACTCTAGAGTGATGATCAATCGCGACACTCTGTGACTGAAGCCTTAATTGACTTATTTGGCTTGTCAATGGGGACAACGTTAAAAATGTGGTTCATTGTAATGAGTAGATCTTGAGGCTTTATATAATATCTCTTTCTTTCTATCTATCTACCTACCTTCCTACTTTTTTTTTCTCTATTCATATGTCTGGTCATCTTTCTCTCATTCTCTCTATCTCTCTCTCTTCCTCTCTCTCATTACCTTTACAAATGTATATATCTTTAATATCGAAAACAAAATTATAGTTACATTTTTCAAAGAAAAGAAACATGTCCTGCCATAAAACACGTGTAGACTTTTGATAAATTTTGAGCATTAAGACTAAAAGAGTAGTCCACTTGCAAAAGGTCCTCACTAGCCTATATACGTTGAATTAGAGCTTGATGATGAATGTCGCTATTTAAATATATAGAGAGACATACAGTAGATGCATTTATACACAATTAATTCAAAAGGGTTTATATTACTTTTTTGTTGTTTATAGTTTATTTGCACACCCATTCCATAATTATACAGGACCACGGTGTTTAGTGACAGACGTACTGAAGGTCTTTCGTCCGACTCATGGTAAACGCCAGAGCGTCCCTGAGTCTACTCAGTGTTGATGTTCGAGTTCTCGGCGTTTGTGACTATTAGTCTAGATTCTAGAATCTAGAATAAAGAGTTCAAACTTTTGCGGGCAACGTCTCACTACATTAACTCTCCATGGCGCATATAATGACTAGTGGAAAAGCAACCAAATTTGCTCGATACGGACAGGTGTATCTTAGTAAAGAATGGGAGATACCGCCCTCGGTCCAGTGAGGTGCTGGACAATGGTGTCGTCGCTTAGGCCACTAATAGACCTCGTCATGCTCTTAGTGAATGATAGTTCAAATCTGGTGGCTAATTGACCAAGTCTGAGCAAACCCTTGGTGTAAACTCGTAAAAAAAAAAGGAACGGGCAACATTTGCCAAGTTGGGCAAGGGGCAACGCCCTATAAAGGTCTTTTTTGCAGGTTTAGGCCACCGAAAGTAAATGGTGACTGGGCTACATTGTGTATTCTTAGCGAATTAGTTTTATGAACTCTAAGAGAGTAGTCTCGACTCGTGTTCTCATTTTAGAGAACTGATGATGTCGTCTGGTGGCCCACTGAATTAGTTGGAGAAAGTAAAAACATTGTGCTGGCACCCAAACCCTTTTACAAGCTGTGGCAAAAGAAAACCAACAACAACAGCGGTCACCACTTCACATATCTATGAATCTAATATTTCTCGCTGTACTTTCGTGTTCATTCATTTTGAACTTAAGTGTAATCTTTAATCTAGTTAATAAATCATCAATAAATCACCAGTTTCTTAACCAATACTAGAGAATTGTGTGGCAAGCACATTGCCCCGCTGCCCCTTTACTTTGCCACTAACTAATGTTAGGGTTGGGTAACTCAGGGACACCCTCCAGATCTGGAAACAAATACTAGCCTTCACAAGTATTCGAACCCAGGACCTTCGGTTCACTATGTCACCGTACCTAGAATAGGTTTACTTTGTTATTGATGTATCACTTTCTTCGGTTTTCCATTAGAACTTACGTGCCATGAGCCGAAATTAATTAAAGTCAACAACAAATGCTGCAGGGAGTGGACTTGTCAGAAAATGGAAGCTTCAAGTAGTTTGTATCGTGGGATGGAAAGTGAAAATTTACTGAACCACGGTAAGTAGTAACTATTATAGTAAGTAGTGTTTTAGTCTAAAATGTTAATACTTTAAAATAAAAAAAAATGTTGTGAACCTAAAAGTATAGTATAGATCTATTTGGTTCAGTTGATTATGTTAATAGGCCTTTCTGATCGGCGTTGATGTTCAGTTTTACGTTTACAATAATTGTGGTGTGAAGTTTGCTGCAAAATAATTAAAACCTTTCTCTTTGGGTTTTCAAATTTCAATGTGCGGTCCAACGCGATGACACAATTTTTTTTATACTTTTACATTGGCTACTCTCTTTTTCTTTTGGTGTGTAAGCGTGATCACCTTTAGCAATTGGTGTCTTTTTTAGATCTTATTTGGACGTTGATATCTAGACTAAATCTACATCTGTCAATGTTGTCTAGACTAGATCCACTTCTGTCAATGGAGGCTAGACTATATCAAAATATGTCATTGAATTCTAAACTAGATACTTATATTAATAGTGTCTAGACTAGAGGAGAATCTGTCAATGGTCTATAAACTAGAATATCATATATAGATCATGTCTAGGTTGGATCACATCTGTCAATTGTGTAGGCCTATTGACTAGATCTACATCTGTCAATAGAGTGTAGACTATATCAACATCCGTTAATGGTGACTATAATAGATTTACATCTGTCAATAGCTTTAGATAAGCGTTATATCAGTAAATGTTGTCATTATTAGATGAACATCTCCCAATGGTGTCTAGTCTAGATCTTCGTCTCTAAATTGTATCTAGACCAGATCTACATCTGTCAGTAGTATCTGGACTAAATCAGAATATATCAATTGTCCCAGACTAGATCTACAACTGTCAATGGTCTCGAGATTAGATCAACCCCTGTCAACGGTGTTAAGACTATCTCAGAATTGACTGGAGACCATCCTCCTTTCCAAACTGAAAACGTCATTTATGATACATCACAATTCTGTATTTTTAATATTTTATACTTTTATGTACTTGCAGATAGGACACACGCACCTAAAGTCATGACCACGCCCCCTCCGGCAGTAGCCAATCATCGCAAAGCATGCGAGGGGGAGGTTACTAATTGGTCCCACTGCTTAAACAATTGTGGGGTGAGCGTTTCCACAAGGAACACAATTGACCACACGTGCAGAAACCACCAAGATTTAGAGCTTTGTTATATCCGTCCCTGTGAAGTCAGTGTCTCAACTTGGACCGTCAATGTAAGTTGCCTCCATCTTATGATCTGTTTGAATGTATAGGCCGACTGAAACGTTTAACTCAAAATTGAGTCAATAGTTGATTTTGGTATTTAATAGTATTACAATTAGTTGTTAAATTTTCTGATTATTTTGTATTAAAAAAAAAACAGTACCTTAACAGTCCGAATGGACGAGAGTTGGAATCGCCCCAAATCGAGGGGACCTTTTGCATGGGGAAAAAACAGAGCATGACCAATTAAACCTATATTTAAACATTTTTTTTTTTAAATGGAGTAGGATAGACCCTCAAAACACGTGGCAATATGAATTTTTTATACACAGGTTTCCCATTACTTATGTCATGTCACTTTGTTGCCGGACATTATACATCTCAACTGGGTACAAGATTCGGACCCTCCCCCCACCAGCCCCCCCTTCCCCCAGAACACACACACACATTTAAGTGCCAATATTGAATTTACGACTTGAAATTTATGTCTCATATTTTGTATCAAATATTTTATTAGCAATCTGATACTGACTACACATATGTACTAAAATAGTTTGCCTATTTGATATGAAAACATATACAGTTTGTCCTTAAATCATTTTTGTGTAATTCCGTTGTTTAGTTTATTATTGAGATTCGATCTCGCCCTCTTTATGCTCGACTACTACGCTATAAAGTTTATCAAGAATCCATCTGACCTATATACCTTATATTATTAAAGACAAATAGCAGGAGCAGAGTAAATCAATCTAGGGGGTGGTAAATTTCCCGACGAACCATTTTTAAATGTGTTTTAGTAAGGGTCTCCCTTATACACAAAGTTTCTGGATGCTGACGTGTCAAGCCATCTATGTGATCCGACACTCGCATATGCTACATTTTACCAAAGACTATAATAAGATGGACGCTCGTGTTTTAATATTTCTGCTATTTGATGACTCGAATGACTTCTTTTCGGAATTCCCGATTCCCTTTGTACTGTGCACTTCCGTTTTATTTAATCGCTATGATTTTCTCAATGAAAAATTAAAATTACAATCCAAAGTTTTTGGAAATATTTAGGCAAACGTAGGAGCGTAGAAGTCATTTAAGACATCGTTATTGGATGCGCTCGGAAAAAAAGAACATGTAACATCTAAAAATAGAGCAAGCGGTCCATCTTATTATAGTCTTTGATTTTACTACATGAGAAATATTATGTTGGAGTATGTGTGACTTTCAACCTCTATCACTCTATATATTTATGTGTGTGTACGTGCTGTATTTGTGTGTGTGTATGTGTGTGTGTTAGAGATAAGCCATTTACCACAAAATGAGACTGAACAACTTTACTAGTAATTATATTGAAGACTAATGTCTAAGTGTGCACTAATTCAGGAGTCAGCAATATTTGTAGCAATAGTGTAACAAAGTAGAATGTTCTAATTCATTTAACGTGTCATTAGCCTAAATGTAAACCTGCGCCACCAATAAATTTGTTTATAGAAGTGCACTGAATTGCCTTTTTCTTTGGGTTTTCCGCCGTGTGCCTTTGAAATTTTCTCAGCGTGCCAAACTTGGCACGCGTGCCTCGGGTTGCATAATCCACTGTAAACGCGCTGATGATGTCTATGGATATACTTAAGGATTAGGAAGGAGAAATTCGTTCAATCATTCAGTCGAAATTTCTTTTGTTTACGTGATGTGGTTGTTGTTTTTCGCTACCACCCATCCTTATGTTACTCCTCCTACCTCACCCCCTCCCACTCCCAAACCATCACGCTCACCCCTCCATCCTCCATCCAACTCTAGACCGGCAACACTTTTTGATATATGAGCGCAGCACCGGTGGATTAACTATTTGACTAGGACACCCCCTCCCCCTCTCCCGCGCCGCGCGCCATGAAGAGATTAGGCTGTCAGTTTATCTTATCGATTAGCTTGTACTGGTATCGCTGCCATTTTGTTTTCTTGACATGTTTATGTCTTGAGTAATTCCTGTAAGTCAAGATAAATGCATTCTTAAATGTTCTTACATTGTTCTTTTATGTCATTTTTTTCTCACTCTCTCTCTCTTTTCTTCCTTTCTATATTTTCTTGTTCTGTTTGCCTTTCTGTCTATCACTGCATCGCTCTCCCTTCTTGTCTCTCAATCTCTAGATCTTATCTCTTACTATATCTCCGTCTCTCTGTATCTTTCTCTCTTTCTTTTCACTCACTCTCTCTCTCTCTCTTTTAATCTCTCACTTTTCTTACTTTCTGTCATTCTCTCTCACACACTCTCTTGTCATTATCACTCTCTTTTCTTCCCCTCTCTCTCTCTCTTTATATATTGTCTCGTTCTGTATATCTCTCTATCAATATCGCTCTATCTCTTTCACAGTCTCTGTCGTTCTCGTTTAACTCTTCGTCTGTCTATAGCTGTCTCTTTTTTTCAATCTTTTCCCTCTCTCTTTTAATCTCTCTCTTTTTCTGACTTTGTTTCTCTCTCTCTCTCGCTTTCTTTCGCTTTCTCTCTCGGTTTTTCTCTCTCTGTACTAAGTTGACCACTCAGTAATCATACCTTTGTTTTTCGCATAAAGGGTACAAAGAAGTGTACTCCGACCACTAGAAGTCAAGGCAAACAACACATTCACTTTCATGGCTGTACCTCAATTAAACCCTACCAACTCAAGTTCTGTACAAACTGTAGGACGGGCAAATGCTGTTATCCTGAAAAAACTAAAATTAAGAAAATTAAATTTCAGGTAAGTTTGCTATCGATAGATTCAATTTTTCCTTTTTTTTGTTTTTATTTTAATTTTGTTTAGTTAATAGATGACAATATTTAAATCTGAGATTAGTATTTTGTCTATGTGCTCAGTGGCGGCAAGGTGGCCGAGCGGCAGCGAGTTCGGCTGGCGTATCAAAGATCCTGGGTTCGAATCCTGGTGCAGGATTTTTCCTGGGTCTGGAGGGTGTCCCTGACTATACCCAGCTCTGATGGGTACCTGACATTAGTTGGGGTAAAGTAAAGGTGGCTGTGCATAGTGCTGGCCACACAATCACCTAGTATGTCCATGAGTCTACCAAGCTCTGATGGGTACCTGACATTAGTTGGAGTAAAGTAAAGGTGGCTGTGCATAGTGCTGGCCACACAATCACCTAGTATGTCCATGAGTCTACCCAGTTCTGATGGGTACATGACTTTAGTTGGGGTAAAGTAAAGGTGGCTGTGCATAGTGCTGTCCACACAATCCCCTAGTATGCCGTTGCCACAGAAACTTGCGAACGCTGCTTTACCGGCCCTATGGATCAATTTGGTCCGACGGGATACTTTACTATGTTCTCCTACTAGCATCCATTTAGACATGCTTTTATTGTTCATCAATTTTCGTATCTCGACAACGGTCTCGATGTTTGAACTTGAAGTTTTGTTTTGAGTGAATCGCTAACAATTCCATCGCACGACCAGTGCCCATATAGCATCACAGCGACGGTCGTGTGTAACAAACAGACCGAACGTCTTTAGGCCTGATTAACGTATGGGAGCGAGCAAAGACTAAGCAGCAAAGGCTAGAGGCCCTTTGGGATTTGGTCCCCGTTTCCGGAGTTACTTATATATAGGGTCGTATTAAGGATTTAGTGGGTCTTGTTCCCAATGCCAGATTTATGTAGGGGCCCCTTGTGGCCTCGCCCCTGCCTTCCGACTGTTTCATTAAACATGTGGACCAAGCCTAAATACGCCTCTGCTTATATAGCATTCCAGTATATAGAATTATGGCAGGGTACAGGTCTTGCAAAAGAGTCGTACTAAACACACCCTGAATTAATAGAGAAAATGTGAGCATATGAGAGCGTCTTGTTTCTACAAAGACATTTAAATAACCAGGAGGAGGAAGGGGTAGGAGGGGGGAGGGGGTGAACACGTCTGTATTAGATCCTAATTGTGAATATTTCCGTTTCAATTTTCAGGCTGGAATCTATCTTTCTTTCTTTCTTTTTGTAAGCCAAAAGTATGATGTGACTATCAGACTATTCAGGGACTCCCATGATATCAAGAGTGTTTCCTTATACTGACAGGGGGAGAAGTGGAGGGAGGGTCAGCCTACTGTATTAGAGTAATTAGTAAAGTACCCGTCGGACCAAATTGATCATAGGGCTGGTGAAGTAGTTTCTGTAGCCACGGCATACTAGGCCAAGTGTCAGCAACCTAAGGCACGTGAGGAGAATTAACTGTTGAAACCGATGTTTCTGAATGGCCTAGCGAGACATTTCAGTGAGTAGAGCTTGCATTTACGTGGCCAAACAGCACTGGACCCTGTTCGACCACTGGAATGGATTTGCATTGAAGCTTGCATATCGTGCCGTTATTTCAATTTCAAAACACTTAACTACATGTAATTCCGTAATTTTTGGCATATATTAAGATACAGCGGAGTTCTATAACCAAAGACAAGACTTTCAAATTTATGGACTCTTGTTTTCATACCACATCAAGCCTGACTGGATTTATCAATCTACAACCGTCTTAGATCTGGATCATTTTGGTTTTTTTTTAAGAGGAGGGATAATGACCATTTAAAATGCTGTAAATTGAATTTTAAACCAAAAAATGGGAATCAAAATATTCAATTTTTATAAAGAAATAATAATTTAAAAGAAATATTAGTTATATTAAAAATATAAAAATAACACACTTTTTTTTCGGCATCACTATCACTATAGAATTAGGAAACTTTATTTTAATAAAAGGGAGATAATTAACCTGTTTGCTTTTGCGCTAATATTTCCAATATGTTTCATAATTTTCTTTTATAAAAATATTAAGGGCTTTTACAATTTATTACTGTAAAATTTTCCAAATGTATAAGATAGTTAAAAGTATATGGTCTAAATATTATATGACTAAATAATTTATAAAAATATTTTAATTTTATAAACACTACATTAACTACTCAATTTGTAAGATTACTTTGTATCTACTCCACATTACGTTAGTTCTTAAAAAGTCTAAAAACAGTGAAAAATTTAAGAAAATATCACAGTGTAGATGAAATAGGGCGTTCTCAGTAGGCGGAGCTTAAGTTTTTTTGTGTAAATTTAGTGACGTATTTGTGTAAATATAGAACCCACTTGAGGTACAAACATAACGTGGTGAAAGTGAAGTACTTCTTTATCATGCAAAATTCACATCTGAATATTGGCTATCCTACTCAAAAATAAGAAGGTAAATAGTAGTACTGTAGATTAATTGATTAATGTGATTAGGCTAGGGCCGGCTAGACCTATTTACACTTTCAATTTCACTTTATAGGCCTACACTTTTAATGTTTCGTAGGCTAGGCTACGATGTCAAGTGATAGTGTTGGTGAATAGGCTATCTAGTCAAGTCACTATTAGGCTCACATCGTCTATGATCTATGTCTATGATAATAATAAAATAGCCTATTTTATTTAACATACATCATACAGCTTAAATCTTAATAAGACTTAAAACACAACACATCATTAAAAAAAAGCTCGAGCCTATATGAAACTTTATTAATACAGCGGCCATATTTAATTGTACACCATTACTCAAAGTAAACACAAATCACGTGCTTTTTGTCACGGGATTGCAAACGCCCTATAGCAGGTGCTAGATACATAACTAGAATCTCGATAGCTAAATGATGATTTTTAGATAATAATTAACCATAAAAATGTGTATTAGTTGTATTTTATTAAATTTAATATTAAACGCTTTAACGATTTTCTCTATACATCTCATTTTGGTCCTCTATCTTGCTACGGCGCTAAAAACATTTTCTTATAAAATAATTTTTAATTTAAAAACATAAAATAGACCAGGTTGACTTTCGGGCTGTTGGCACCCTTAATGATTTAAAAATCCTAGTTTGGCACACTATTAGATAAAGATTGCCGACCCTTGTAGGCTACTAGGGGATTGTGTAGTATAGTAAGTAATACATGTTATTTTTTCTTTCTTTTTTTGTTTGTTTGTTTGTTTAGTGCCAGGGTAAAAATGAAGTTGAAGAATATGACTTTCGGTGGATCAAGAAGTGTCGATGTGATAGAGAGTGCTACAAAAAAGACAAGCCTCGTTATGACCGTGATAGAAGAAGGAGACATTTTCAGAGCCAACGAAATAAGAGATTTATTGTATAAAACAATTCAAGTTTTGTTTTACCTTTATTTTCTTTTTATTTTAATAACTTAAACTTGTATAAAACTACTGATCTATTTATGTTCAAAAATGTATTCTAATTTTTATTATTATTTTCACTCATTTTCTGATTTATTTATGTACAATTATATTTTTTGTCAAGTGTTTTTTGTGTGTGACATATTGATTATAAATAATAAAGATGTACAAATTTGTATTATAAACTGTAAAATGATCCAAGTTGGTTGTTTTTTCTTCATTGTTTGGTATAGCTTTGTTATTAATTAAATAATATTAACAACAGACTACATCATAATTATACAATATAAAATTAAAATAAGCTTTAAAAAAATTATATAGTTGATGTATTTAAAGAATTTAAAACTTAAAACCTTTGTTTAATCACAGTCAGATTAGGGATCGTACAATTGTAAAATGACGATGATAATTATCAATATCATATCACCTCGAATAAAAATTAAAACAATAACTAAGAAAGAAGAAGAAGAAGACTGGAACACTCTGCCCATCATATGAAGAGTGTCAATGATTAGAAAGTTTTTTGTTTTTTTACTGATAGGTCCTATTGTTAGTTTATATAATATACACGCGTGTGTGTTAGCCCCAGTTGAATGGAGGGGGTAGGGTGGTTGTTTGTGACGCCTCAGTTCTTTGTGTCTGGTCAAAATTGGATGAAGGGGCGGGACTTCGTGTGGCTTACCAGACCTGCGATCGAGAGTTAAGTATTACATAATCCACTTAGCACTGTCCCTATACATAATAATAGCATTGACAAGTCTTAATGAGGCGTGAACTTTTGAACTGGGGTGATCGTAAACTTCCGGTTTTATTTTTAATCTAATAAACCAAAAAAGCATGATTTTGCTGGTGTTTGACAATTGATTTCAACCTCGACGGCTAGTTCTAGTCTTTTAGAATTATACAAAGGTTACAATATTAGTTATGAGGAATCCGTTATTAACATCAAAAGTGAGTAGGCGATAATTAATACTCAAGTGTTAGTCGCATGTAGCTTGTTTATAAAATAACTTAGTCAAGCGTTGCGTTTTCTTGGTTATTCAAAAACAAAATTCGTAAATTCATAAAAAACGAAAAACAAAAATTCTTTTGCATTAAGCAATAAGTTTGATATTATAAAAAGGTGATTATTCCCTTCTGACTTTCACAATATATTGTTTTCTTTTGTAAACATCTTTTGGAAATGAAAGAAACTTTAATCCCCAACAAATGTTTGTACTACCAGCAACCCAGCACACAGACATGTTTCGAATAAAATGATCGAATTCGACCGGAAAAGTTATTTCTTTTGAACTTTTATGCATGCATAAACGGTAAGACTTGTCAATATCTAGGCCTATAAAAACTCTTACGCTCTCACACATTATTATTTTTTTATAAGTTATAAGGCCCCGTATTATAACTTTATCTCTACTTTTACTTTCTTTGTCCTTTTGGTAGATGTATAAAGACAAAGACTTAAAGGTTTTACTGTGTTCCCCTTTTCTTCTTCTTTAATTACACCTTCTTCTGTCTCTAGATCTAATATATTACATCTTAATAACATCTTAAAAATACATGGACACAAATATTTTTCTCTCGTTACCTCGTGCACTTGTTTTCCCCAACATTCAGGAAAGGGCAGCTAGCAGTTTATATATTATACACGGTTGTGTATGTTAGCGATTAGTTGAGAGGGGGGGGGGGGGCTGGCGGGCGGGCGGTTGTTTGTGACGCCACAGCTCTTTTTATTTGATATCAGGTCGGATGAAGTGGCGGGACTTCACGTGTGGCTGCCCAGACCAGCGATCGGACGGCCATCGTCGAGTATTACATAATCCACTTATCACCAGTCCGTTATGTTTTTACAAGCCCTATCCCTTCTTTGTGTTTTAACTGTATTCGGCTACAAGGTGGGTCAATGTAACTCATACACCTTGTTTTATTAGAAAAAACACAATACTTATACTTATACCAGTATGTCAAATTGACACATATAGCTTTTAATTGCATTAGCCAATAGATTATTTAGAAAGAGCTTTTAAAATGAATTACCCTGAGGTATTTTTCTTCCCCTTATCCCGTTTTTTTACTATTGGCAACATATTCTATATTATTTTCCTATTTATTTTAATGGTATAGTGAAAAAGTGTGTTTATCTGTCGCTATGATTAACTGTCCGTATGTTTAAGTGTCGTGTGATTCAGTTTCCGTATGTTTAAGTGTCGTGTGATTAAGTGTCCGTATGTTTATCTGTCGTGTGGATAAGTGTATGTGCTTAAGTGTCGCATGTTTATCTGTCGCATGTTTAAATGTCGTGTAACCAGAGAGACAGGGACAGAGAGAGAGAGACAGACACAGAGTGAGACAAAGAAGCTTATTATTTGAAGTTCTTTGTATAATGATGGTGAAAAGCATAGAACGGAAGCTACTTTAAAGATTAAATTACTTAAAACATAATGCAGTTGCGATCATCATTATTAATCTCTTGACCGTTGTGGTCGTTGGGGGGATCAAATGGACACCCCAGCAGTCAACTTTTTCCACTTTTGCCTATCTTGAGCGGTTGTCAAAAGTTGAGTCAAATGCAGCCCTGTCCAATATTTTATGTTGTCGAACCAGCATGTCCGCTGACAGCTTCTCCTACGTCCACCTTCTACAATGCCTTGGAGTTACGATAAAATGTAACTAAGCTTATACTTGCTTAATTCCTCTTGGAACATATGGCCACCCACAACATCTCTCTAGCGCACTCGATTTTGGGCAGTCATGAATACTCTCATAACTTTTAAAAGAAACCATGTCAAGTATCATTAATTATTTAGAAGAAAGCTAAACTGAGTATAAGTATATAGCTCAGTGATAGTTCTTGTCTTTTTGATGGTGTCGTTTAATTAGAAAATAGCAAACTACTTTTTTTTTTTTATCACTGTTGTAATTCTATCCTTATTTCTAAATAAAAGTAGAATGAAATTACCATTTACAAATTATTTTAGACGATAATAAAGCAGCAAAAGCAGCATTCGCCAGTTTCTCCTACGATGCATAGAGCCTACAAAGTAGTTATAGGCCTAACAACGGTAGAGCCTATGTGAATTACCCAAAACATGTGCTGACGCTGACATTTTGGACAGTAGTTTGGTTGTGGTGCATTTCACAATTTATTTTGGTTTGTATTGTTTGATATAGTCGCTCGTAATCATGTTCTCAAAACTTAAACTAAATAATCATATAAATATTAACTTGTTATGTATCGCGGCATATAGCCTGGGCCTACGTTTTCAATAAATATTGTGATGTGGAAGTCACTGATTCATCAAAACTAAAAAAGGAGGTATTGATTCTTAGATGTGAAACTTTTTGGCGCCATATATGAACAGTTGAACTAATTAAAAAAAAAACACATTTTATATTTGAAAAATATGGATGCAGAATTATTTAACACCTATTATTTGGCGTTATTTGTTACACCGGATAATAACATTGCAAGGGAGGTAATCAGATAATTATATTTATAAGCATAGGGTCTACCCAAAAAAATTCAGCTTCATATTTCCTTCTTTGTCTATTTTACTAAAACGTAATCACTTAAAATCTATAACTCTATTTTATTATTTATTAAAATTTAATAAATCACATACCAAAGCAATCCTCTCCCGGGCCCTTTTAGGTGATAGGTCACTTCTGTACCCATGTACATCAAAAATGGTGAAGGGTGTAAACCACCGATACGCTCCCATCAAAAGTACACAGGTGGGCTAACACATGGGGGATTGCCCCTGTTGTGCGTCCGAAACTTTATTACACTGCCGAGATGCCCCGAGACTCGGTGGGGAGGAAGCAAAGTGGGCAACAGCCCGTCTCAACAAGCCCTTGTGCATGGCTGTCAATGACTATATTCTGGAATATGTGCTACCTGGTGACAGTGCAGGAATAGGACCGAGTCACCTCGTTAATGATCAATTGGAAAACCAATGGTGGAGATAAGCCGAATGTGCATATGGAGACTTTACCCTTTGTTACACGCCGCGCCTTATTTGCGAACCGCGGGCTGGCTTGTCTCGTACAGGATCTTAGTGTGGCCCTTTATTTACAACGTGTTAAAAAAAGCTACATCTCCACTTTGGAGACGTCCATTAATTACGTCAACAATGTTTAGACTATTTTGAGACTAAATTATGTCAAACTTTCTCTACACCCGCACTCCACATATTAACTAACAAAATTGTATAACTCTGGCTTTTATGTTTGAAATAAAATAGAGATTGAAATGTCTATAGGTCTAATTACCCCCCGCCCCCACCCTCCTTCCCCCAAACCACATTTTTACGATTCCAAGCATTTAACAATGTTTCTTTTTCTTTATTATCATTATTCTCATAGTAGTATTTAATGAATATAATGTTACGTATTTGTATTTATACTTTGATACAATTTGAGTTGTTCAATAGTTTAGGTGGAAGATGAGAAACTGTGCACTATTTAAAAATCAGCATTCAAGTTGTACTGAGCGATCACTGTACCCTCTTGCATTATAACCCCCCCCCCCCCCCAAATTTATACATAGTTGTCTTTTCTGTCCCCTTACCTCTCCTACCTTGCACTATTTGCTCTTCCACCCTCCCAATCCTGGCTATAGCACTGATACTGATAATTACAATTTTATTTTATTTCATACAGTTTTTTTTTTCTCCAGGAAACTATAAATTAAAAATTTTAAATTATGAACTCATTATACGGTCGGTCAAATATTGTTACGTTTTGTGTTTTCCGTTCTTTATTTTGCTTCTATCAAAGAAGGACAACTCTTATCAAATCAATGTGTATTGTTCATGTTTACAACGAAGTGGAATTGGCTATATCTCGAAAGGAAAGGGCATCAGATTGCCCGGTATGTATTACAGATGTAGCCAAGCTATACTGTAGGCCTAGGCCTAAAGGTCTACAATCAAACCTCGGTTTTAGTTGACTTCGACGTATTTGCGTAGATTTTGGTTTTCGCCTTATTTTAAAATTAGCTAAAAAGTTAGTAAAAAGGAATTAAAAAAGTGTTGGCCTATCACTATCGATTTTCGTCTAGGCGATTCTAGCCACTCTAGGCCTATCACACTATCAGTTCAACAACTTTTTGTCGACAATGAGTCACATTGACTATGACTTATGAATATGATTACCTAATGATTACGCCTATGATTCATTATCAATCTGATGATTGTTCAGCCTTGACTAGTCATAATCATAATGATATGACTTATGAGTTTATGAGTCATGACTTAAAATAAAGTCGTAAGACGACCAGGAAGAGAGGCGGAGGTGGGCAGTGGCTTCTGAGTCTGATAGCCTACTGAGCCTACTCTACTGATTCTACTGATACTGATAGTAGCCTACTAATTACTAATAAATAGTGCATCAAATGAATTGACACTTTATGAAAGGTGTGCCCCCTTTAAACCTTTTAAACAATATAGCCTATCCTATAAATATGCCCCTGTTGCTCTCCAAATTCCATTATTTATACCAAAAGACAGAGAATAAAATAGAGTTTTAAAGAGTTAAGATTTAATAAGGCAGAGTGTAAGTCACTGTAAGCATGTGTTACATTTTACATGTGCATACTAGTACTAATGACTAGGCCTATATAGGTTAATCTCACTTGTGTATCACGTGATGTAAACAAATTTCCGGCGGATGGCAAAACCTATTGTCGATAATTTCGAGGCGTTCGTGAGGTTATCAACATTCACACTGAGTTTTACGCCTAAAATCAGTACTACCTAAAAATCATTACCGGTGGCTTCTTGTCCGATTAAAACCTTGTTTAAAATGGCATGTAAGACAAGTAATACTTGCAATAAATTTTCTTATAAAGATTCTTTAGATGCAGTTAGTAAACGAAGATATGAAGATAAATTGACTTTGATAAATGGAGTAGATCCATATAATGAGAACAACGTGTGGTCCACTGACGTTGTCCATTTGCCAACAATTGAACAAGAAGACATATATGAATATCTTGTGTATAAAGTAAGCTTTTACACTCGTCAACAATTCAAAGCATCGAAGCAGCTTGGAGCTCACAACCAGCTAACATCAGGCTGGGTGAAAGGTATAATGAGCCACAAACCCAAAAGCAGTGAAAACATTATCATTATCTCTGAGGTAAGTTTATTAATTATAAATAATTATAATAATATTTAATATTATACTATTTTCATTCTATATGAAGATTTGTGTGTGTGTGTAGTAATTTTATAAGACTTAAGATCTATTAAAATGCACAGAGGCTCTACAGATATTTAATATTATTATGACATAATTTATATAATATGTGGATGTGCATTATAATCCTGATTAGTCAGATTAGCCTAGGTCTACAATTCTACATGATGTAGGCCTACTTGACATGCATTTATAAAAGCATGATAGAGGCTAGACCTTATATTTAAGTTATATAAAGAGTTTATAGAATTTATAGGCCTAGACTTTAATTTAACTTTTTTTTTTTAAAGTTTTTATAAGAATAAAGATTAGGCATGTAGTGAAATGTAAATGTAAGGTAAATAGACTTTAATATTATTTTAGGCCTAGAAAACAATTGACCTACTATATCAGTTTGTTATATTTATATACTATTATATACCATTATGATTATACTACTACTACTAAAATTTGTATGGTGCTGCCAACAAACATAATGTAAGCTCAGAGCACATTTAACATACAACTATAATATATAATCTCTAGTAGGGCTCATGGCTAAGAAATATATAAAATTAAATGATTTCATAATATTTATTTATTTTAATAATAATATAAAGGTATGTTTTGAGTATTGTGACATTGAATTGTAGGCTTATATATTTTAGGATCATGTAATAAAATTAATGTATTTGTTTCTTTTTTTTTAAGGTTCACCATTCCCAGTCGCTTAGTGAAAAAGCCTTGAAGCCTTGGGTAATATCTCAGGAGGATGGGACCATTGTCACTGCACATTGTGACTGCATGGCTGGTCTAGCCGAATCCTGCACACACGTTGCAGCCTTATTATTTGCAGTAAACGTTACTGTGAGATTAAGGGACAGCAAAACACCAACACAGATGCCTGCAGCATGGGTAGTGCCTCCAAAAAAGGAAGTGATTTTTAGTGAAGCCTGTGAGATAGATTTTTCATCTTCGCTTCTGAAAAAAAAGCAAATGGACAGTCTAATTTCAGGCAAACCTTGCCCCAAAAAATCCAAAAGAAGCACAACACAAGCTACTGCTCCAAGCAATTCAGAAATGGACGCATTTTTTGATTCAATCCAGTCATCGGTTTCTGGTATCAAACCCAGCATTTTATCTCTTATTCCTCAGTATCAGGCAGAATATGTGCCATTATCTTCACTGCCCATGGTAATGACCAATCTATTCTCCGAGCAGTTCACTGCAGAGAATTTCAGCACAATTGCAGAACACTGCAAAAATATTTTTGACCAAGTATCTGTAAGCCAGGAAGAAGCATCCAATGCTGAGACTAAAACCAGAGAGCAGCTGAACTCAAAGTTGTGGGTGACACTTAGAACTGGTAGAATAACAGCGTCTGTAGCCCATCAAGTGTGTCACACTAATCCTGATAAGCCATCTTTGAGTCTCATTCATAAAATATGCCAACCTGCATCAACATTTCAAACGGCTGCAACTCAGTGGGGCAAAGATCACGAAAAAGATGCCCTAAGCTGTTACTTAGATGAAATGCGGTCTACCCATTTAGACTTTCAACTAGAAAAGTGTGGCATTTTTATTAATCCTTTGGCACCTCACCTGGCAGCCTCACCTGATGGCATAGCTACCTGCAGCTGTCATGGTACTGGATGTGTGGAAGTAAAATGTCCTGCTTCCAAAGCAACTATGTCTATCACAGAAAGTTGTAAAGACCCAAATTTCTATATATTTAAGGAAGGAGAAAACTTTGTTTTAAAAAAGAAACATCCTTATTTTTATCAAGTCCAATTGCAAATGTTTGTGACTGGTATGAAATATTGTGACTTTGGTGTCTGGACAACAAAGCAGATGGTCAACATTAGGATTGCCCCTGATACTGATTTTATTAACATGATGGTATCCAAGCTTCATAATTTTTTTTTTAAAGCTGTTCTGCCTGAATTGGTAGGCCATTATTTTTCTTGCCCGGATGGAAGAAAGCCTGATACTTTAGACACCAGCTCTGTTGTTGATGGTGCCACAGCCACTGTTGTTGCAGTCACCACTCTAATTGTTGATGCTGCGATAACCCCTGCAATTGTTTCAGCCACAACCCCCGTTGTTGATGTAGCCACAACTGCAGTTGTTGATATTGATGTAACTACTAGTGATCTGTTGTACTGTTATTGCAAACGCACAGAGGATGTAGATAACATGGTGGCTTGTGACAATTCAGAATGCAAAATCGAGTGGTTTCACTTTTTTTTTGTGGGAGTAAAAAATACACCCAAAGGTAAATGGTTCTGTCCGGAGTGCAGACAGCTTCCACAGTTTTCAATTAAGAAACAATTTAAGGCTAAGTAATATAATGGCCTACACATAAATAATTAATGTATTTTTTTAACTGTATATCTCTGTACATTATGTTGAAGTACTATCTTCTGAAAAGCTAAATATTGATTTTGCTGTAAATAATTCATGTATTTTTTTAACTGTATATCTCCGTTCATTATGTTGCAGTACTAGTAATACATTTCTTTAAGGCACATTGACAATTTAACTTTTATGATCACTCTTTAGTGTTGCATTAATTGTTGACATTTATTCTTGTTTCTATAATTTTTTTTATTTATTATACTATTTCTTTAATACTACTGTATTAGTATCAACTAATCTTACAAATTAAAATTGTTTGATAAAGTTTAGAAAGTAAAACAATAAACATTTTTATATAATTGAAAGTAAAACATGACTTTTATACTTTTATGTAATAGTATAGAAAATTTATTTAAAAAATTTAAGGCAACTAATTCATTTAGACAACAAACAAAAAATACCTAAAAATTAAACATATAACTCTGAAACTAAGCAGACAGCTGCAGAATGTAATGGATAAGATAAGATATACAATTAAAAAGTAAATCATTGTAATGGTACAACAGATGGACATAAATTAACTAGTGCACAACAGATATGAACTATCTTATCAAGAGTAGTGTAAGAATCATTTTCTGCAACTGACAACATATGTATAGGTACAATAGAATTGTTTATGGGGTATTTTTGAATTAAATTTCCAATAACCCTTTCCACATGAATCCTTAAATGAGCTATCTTCCTTGTTCCCTCGACATCAAAAGCGGACAGTTGCTTTTTGCCTTTTGTGAACGCAGGAATTTTCACTTCTGCACACATAATCCCTACACTTTCTTGTATATTAAATCCTCTGTCGGCTAATATTAGATCACCAGGTAAAAGGTTTTCCAAAAAGGATGAGTTTTCCGTAACAAATTTATCACTGCACCTGCCTCCCCATCCTTGAGAAATAAATGAAATGCAGCCCTGTGGTGTAATAGCAATTAAATATTTAATTGTATTATGGTGTTTGTAGCTTGAAAATGTTTGAGCTCTTGCAAGTAAACTTGAAGGTCTTTCAATATAGACCTCAAAACAATCAATTATAGCTGCAACTTTATTGCCGAAAGCATGAACGAATTCAGTGGGCATTGTTTTCCTCAGGTTCTCTCTTTCAGGCCAATGTATTAATGGTTTCATCCGCACAAACATTACATCAATCATTTTCAGAAATACTCTTGAAGCTGTTGACTCAGACACTGAAAATAGATCTCCAGTAACGCCAAAAGGCAAGTTAAACCTTAAACGCATAAACACAAGAATCAAGGCTTGAAATTTAGAAAGCAAACTCCTTGAACCCATAGGAATCTGAGGCGATAAGAAACTATATAGAGCCATCAATATTTTGTAATTGGGTAGCCCAGTATATAATCGAACTTTTTCCTCACTTGCTTCAAAAAAAGTCTCTGTGAACAGAGGAGCATTGTTCTTTTCTAAAGCTAATTTATCCTCTCTTATATTAATGTCCAAAAGATTTTGATCAGTTTGTGTGCTTTGATCTTGTTGCAATGATAGTGGAGGAGTAGTCTCTAAAAAAGTAATGTCAGGCTGGAGCTCTGCTGTAACTGAGTTGAGCTTTCGATTTTCATTTCTGGTGAAACGGTCTGTATTACTGCCTTTCAATTCATATCCCATTTCAATAGTTGGGGCCCAATCAGGATTATCTTCCTGAACCAAAGTAGCAGGTTTTCCTAGAGAAAAAAACAACATATTAATTCATTAATATAGTATTGATGAGGATTATTATAATATAGGTAACACAACAAAAACAAGGACAAAAAAAAATAAATATATAATTGTTAAATATAAATTTAATAAAATAAACGGGATTGTTTGAAGTAGCTTTGTAGCAAATCTTAAAGCTAAAACAACTCATTTCGTTTAAATTTATTTAGAATAGCATGGCAGTGATCACATAATAAATTTTGTCCAGTCATTAAGTCTAAGTAAGTGTCAGAGCGGATCAAAATATCGGACCCTAGCCCTAGACTACAATCGACTGCATTATCATAAATCATAAACTACCCTCACGACCAGAGCCTTTACAAGCTTGTGGTTATGTAGCTCCCCAGGGCATCTAGAATATAAATATGATTAAAGTAAACTTAAGCATAATATAGTCAAAATATTCTTTAAAAAAAAAGTCTTACCTGAAATGAAATGTTTTGAACACACGCGGGTCCAATATTTGACATTCTCGTGTGTAATGGTTTTTCTGTTTATATATCTTAGCCAAAGTCGTCGGCGTCTTTCAGTTAATTCCAAAACACTATTACCTTTGTCCTTTATTATTGCTGGTATGTGAAAAAAGGAAATACCATTTCCTCTTTTAAATCTGTTGGTACAGCCTTTAATACAGCATGTTTGAACCATGATTTAGTAAGAGTGTGATTATCTAAGCTTTCTCTAACAGCAGTAATGAAATCGAAAGTACGTTTTTGCCATCCGTCATGGCCGTACACAAGAATTGATGACGTCAATGAGATTAACCTATATAGTTTTGTATTAGTCTATCTTTAATAGCCTATTCATTATTAGGCCTACACTATATAAATGTATAAATGTATAATGGGGGGGGGGAGAATAAAAGAGACCTGCATTTAATCGGACATGTGTATGAAATTTTAATTGGAATAAAAAAAATTGTAGAAAAAAGAAGGTATAGACTATCCAGAGAATCGAGCCTGGGTCGCCCGCATGGCGGTCCGAAACGTTAACAACTTAGCTAGCAAAGACACTTGTCCAAAGTGAAATCGCAAAAGTGTAATAGGCCTATGAGACAATATTAAATAAACTAATATGAATGGTTGAACACACACGCAGTCTACTTTATATATATAGATATTGGTGCAATTTAAAAAGTAGGCTTAGGCTAATTGCTCTGTTAATAAAAAATGTTTATGAAATAAAGTCAAATTGAACTCCTCACAAAGAGTCATATATTATAGGCTACATTTTAAATAATTCATAAACAACAACTTAAAAATAGAAGGAATTTTTTTGCTGACCTAAATATTTTAAAAGCTGAATGTAAGTAGATGTGAACAGATAACTTCTTCTGCTTTTCAAATTTAATTTCTCTTTACTGCCTGTCCCATATATCTCTCTGATCAACAAGACTGTTTTTATGAGACAGTTAATCTTGGTTCCCAGAGCATTGCTTCTATGTTGGCGTTGAGGCCAAAACTGGTTCATGGCTTCACTGGGGGAAGTTGTTGCAGGCTGTGAATTAGTAATTATCCAATAACATGTGCTATAAACACTGGAGGCATTGTCTAATGGAAGAGTTTACGATTGCCATCCTAAGGTTCATGAATTGATGAATTGGAAATCTGTTTATCTCTAGGTTTCCTTTACAGCATTGATAGGCAGTCAAAATCATTTTGATAAATAAAAACCATTTAATTTGTCTATTAGCATTTTACAGGATGAAAACTTTGTGTTTTATGTATCAATTTGCCCAAACTGTTAATAAATCTTTTTTTTTCCACAGGAAAAAGTAGGAACAATTTTCAAATAGAAACAAGAAAAATCATCAGTGGATGAACTTAAACCAATTTTTACAGAAGAATTCTTTTTACCTTTGCTTTGCATATAGGTCACACCTTTTTTTTACTGACAACTGGAAAAACTTACGGGTTCTACCTATCCACTATCATAATTGTAAAATGTTTGAAACAAAAACTGAACCATTTAGTCATAAAGTTTCAACTAGCAGCTTCATCGGTGATTGCCGTTCTGCAGAATCACCATGATATGTTAATATTTTACATTGTGCACAATAATATATGCACACAAAATATGAACAATTAAATATTTATTAGCATGAATATACATGCTAAGTCCAAAATGTGAAAGCGATCCATTATCATGAGTGTCCTCAATCAAATGGTGTGTGTCTTGACAATGAAAGTTGTAATGCTGCACTTATGAGCCTTTTTTAATGTATTAAGCAAAGACTTCAATATTCCTAAAGTTTTCTAGAATTAATAAAACAAATAACAATTTATTGGAATCAACATTATTGTGTGAACAAAGTATGTAGGCTACATCTGTTGCTAAATAGGATCCCCATATTAGTTTCACATTGAAAGCTCATGGGTTATTCCAAATATTATGGAAATCATTCTACACAACAAGTTCTTCTGTTATCACTGTGTCGCATATGAAAGAATAATGTGGACACACAAGATGTTTTTTTAAAGAAGTTGATTTCAACATTTATTAGACTGGATGTACAGTTAGATCAAGCAAAAGTCTAGAATTTTAGTTTAGATCTAACTTAATCAATTTTTATTAATAATTTTGAAAATAAAAACTTAATCATGAGTAAGCGAAACAGTTATGAAGTAGGTTTAAAGTTGGAAGTTGTGGAGTATGCAGAAAAGCATGGCAACAGATCATCAGGTAGGAAGTTTGGAGTTTCTGAAAAGTTAGTAAGAGGATGGAGAAAAGGGAAAGTTGACCTTAAAGAAATGCCAGAAACCAAGAAAGCAGCAAGGTTTTCAATATCACCTTACTGGAACCTTGAGAAGGAGTTAAATGATTGGATTCTAGACATCAGAAAAAAAGGACTTATAGTCAATAGACTTTCAATAAGAACTAAAGCCTTTCATCTTGCTCCGAAATACAATATTCCACAATTAAAATCCTCCAGAGGCTGGTGCACAAGATTTATGAACAGGTGTAGTCAGACACCTAGGCAAAGGACTCGAATTGTTAAAAAAGTGGCAAAAGACGCAAATTAAAAAATTCATAAATTTGTTAGGAAAAAACATGAAGTGTTTGATTGCTCCCCAGGAAATATTGTAAGCATGGATGAAACATCAATAGATTTTGATATGCCAGGAAACACTATGATAGACAGAGTGGGAAGTGAAGCAGCATTTGAAATTGAAATTTATAAAGTTGAAGTAGATAATACCTTTCAGCCTCATGTAAGCTTTTAATCTTTTTAATCTCTCTCTCTGTTTATTTTTATATGTAACTCTATTACATCTTATAAATTAGATTTTTCTTATATACTGTTGAAATTGTACTCACTACACTTGATAATTTCATAATCTTTAGTGACAAATAGTGAATAGAAAATAGAGAGCAATAGTAAGAAAAAACAAATGACATAACACCCAATTCCAAGACAAATTGTCTTACCCAACAACACCTAGTTTTATTAAATATATTATATATTTACCTGTAACTAATTACTAAAGTTTATAAATCTTTTCATTAACCTGCATTTTGTGTTAGACAGGAAATGGATCAATGTGTTTTGATAGAAACATTAGAAGCATCAGAAGCATCAGCAACGAATGAAAACACATTAAACTTTACAGAAGTTCTGAGACGTGTGATGAAAGAAGAAAACCAAGAGCAGGATGAAGAAGTTTATGGAAATCAGCAGCATTTAAATGTAAGTTATTCACTTTATTTGTACATAACAAACTCACTTAACAAGAAAACCGTAAAAACGAAGTCTTTATTATACTCCCTTTATTTGCAAACTAAGTTTACCATCATGTAATTAAATAATTGATTGACTACTGCAAATGAAACGTACAGAAAAAATATCTGAGTTGCAATCTCAAAAATATCTCCTTACTCCGTATGAATTGTTCTAAAAATAATCGTAGCCCATAATTATTTTTTTTTCTAGCTTTGCGCCGAAAAACTATAAAAAGTTGCACAGGCATTTTTAACTTTCCTTTTAAGAAATGAATATTGTCAAAAGTGTAGTATTATTAAGTCGTTTTAACTGATAGGATGTATTGTTAGGCGCCACAAATCTGCTGTCCAAATTTCAGCTCGATTGGACCACGGGAAGTGGTCGAAAAATCGAAGCAAAGTTTTGCACCACGATTGCAGACAGACAGACAGACAGAAAATGCAACCTAAAATAAAGGAAGTAAAAGTTGGACCTCCACTATATCTATCTATATATAAAGTAACTCGTGTGTGTTGCATCCGATGCCCATGGGCTAATTGAAAGACACATGACCTTATTGTCTCATATCTTACTTTTGTGAAATCTCATGTGACATGTGTCTTCCATAGCGTTGTGGTTAGCATCTTCAACTGCCATGCTGGCGACCTGGGTTTGATTCCCCACTGATAGCTTTATTTTTCTTTTCTACCTTTTTTTTCCCATTTATATTATTTGTTTGTAAAATGTTTTCAGTAAGTGAAATCTAATAATTCTATTTTAGACGCATGCGGAAGACAAGTGTTTGATTCTCATCCACAGGGATAGCCCTTCCACAGGCAAACGTCGGGCGATTTAGCGTTTTGTTAAATGAAAAGAATTTGTCTGTTTCTAACCTGATTACACAATTTATTTTAAATTACTTTCGTAAATGATTTTAGTAAATAATAATTCTATTTTAAAAATTATTAGATCTAGAGCTTTCTGTTCATTGTGGTGTATGAAAGTTTTATATGTAGCTTATAAAGACCTGATAAATTTTTCCCTGGGCTATGCCCCGGAATTTACTTTGTAGTTAATATACACAATTTTATTCTTAAAACTGTATCACGGTTAGGGTTGTCAAATACAGTTACACCATACCGTAGGCCAAAACATTAATCACACTTAAGTGACTTATGGTTGTGAGTTGAGCTCAATAAATATTTTTCCTTCTCATGCACTTTAAAACCTTTTTTGTGTTCATTTCTTCTGGGAATGCTCGTGGTTGGCATTTTAGACTGCAAAGCAGCTACATTGAAACATTGAATAGCCGTTAAAATATATAGAAACATAGAGGGCTTGGTATTATTCTACTTTTACCAGGATGGACACCAATGCACTATATCATCATTTACCAAACATTTTATTGTTATGTTTATAATTTGTCACCCACTAACATTTACATGGCCTATACTAACTTGCTAGTAATTGAAAAATCTGTTTAATTTCTACACATTTTATGAAGTATGTGCTTTCTATATTCAAGGGCTGTAGTTTAAATCTGGTTTAAATAACCTCCTGATACGACTTCCGGCTTCGGGCTAGTACGCTTTCACTTTCATATCACGGATAAGTTTTTCAATATATTTTCTATATTTATATAACTAACACCCATTTAAACTTTATACTAACCTTTAATTAAGTTAATACTTAGTATATGTATATTGCAAATACTATTAAATAGAATAATTGCTCGTAACAGTGAGCTTAAAGTATTATTTATACTTGGCGCTTCGGAGGCCGCCATATTGACCCCATATTCATATTCGAATTGTTTGTTTACAATTACTGGTCTAGGCCAGGTTTAAAATAATTACTTAAGCCCAATTATAATAAATAATAAAGAAACTCAGACAAATAAACACATATTATAGTAATAAAACATAATTAATTATATAAGAGACAAATAATAACATTCGTTTTATTAGTATTTAAACAATACAATCGCCACTAGACCTATATAACTTTATATAAGAATATATAAGGTTACCAAATTATTAAATCTTAGCCTAAATCTAAATTCTAAGTAGTAACAGGACTATAGCCTATAGTCCCTAGGCTATAGCCTATTTACAAAACAATAAACATCAATTAGAACTACTATATTTAATTATAAAATACACCAAACTATTAAATAAAAGTATTAAAAAAGGAAATGAAACTTGTGATCCTAGTCTTAGCCCTAGTTCTGGTAAGGGCATTAAAACTACCCAAACATGAAATTGTCCATAAGCAGATAATAATTAATCACCACAACATTAAAGATATTGACAACACTCATGCTTATATCCTCCTAAAAAAGATCTCCCTAAACCATTTTAAACACAAAATTTGCAGGTACAGACAAAATCATTTAGTACTATTGTTGCTCTTGGCTGGCGATGTAGAATCCAACCCAGGCCCAGTCAAGACAGTTAGAGATAGATGTAGCATTTGCAGTAAGTCATGCACAGCAAAACAACGAGCCATTCAATGTGACACCTGTGATGAATGGTACCATGCTGCAAGCTTGCATATGAACACCCCAATTTATATAGCATTAGGAAATAAAGATGCCTCTTGGCACTGTGTACAGTGTGGGTTGCCACAATTTAGTTCAGGTCTGTTTAATTCTCATGACCTGGATACCACTAACCCCTACAGTGCCTTGACAAGCCCAGAAGTTAATAATTTAGACCTAAATAAACCCTTAGCTAGATCAACACCAATAAAAAAAAGTAAAAAGACACTCTTTAACACTAAATCCCATAAAACCCCAAATCAGTATCACCTCAAAACTCTTACAATAAATTTCCAAAGCATTAAAAATAAAAAAGCTGATTTGGAACTTTTAATAAATAATGAAGAACCAGACATAATTGCAGGTTCCGAAACATGGCTTAGCCCAGATATTTACAACACAGAGATATTCAATAATAATTATGAAATTTTTAGGAAAGATAGGTCAGACAGGCATGGAGGAGTCTTACTAGCCATAAAATCTACCCTAATAGCTGAAGAAATTAAATTAGAACCTCAAAATAACATAGAGTCAGTATTTTGTAAAATAAGCAGACCTAATTCCAAACCACTAATTGTAGGCAGTGTTTACAGACCACCAAACTCAACATCAGAGTACATGTCTGATCTGTGTAATCAGCTGACAAGTATTGAAACTAAATATACAAATGCTATAATTTGGATAATGGGGGACTTCAACCTCCCTGATATAAATTGGAATAGCTACTCTATAGAAAAGCACCAAAACACAAAAGAAATAAATGAAATGTTTATCAATACCATCCAAAATCTAAACTTAGACCAAATTAATAAAAAACCAACAAGAAACCATAATATACTAGATTTATTTTTAACGAACAGAACAGGACTAGTATTAGATTATCAAAGAATCCCTGGACTTTCAGATCATGATATTGTCAGAGTAAATAACAAAATAAAAATCCAAATTAGCAAGAAACCTAAAAGAATAATTTATCTCTGGAATAAATGTAACACAACAGAACTACATCAAGCAGCAATAAAATTCCAAACCAATTTTCTTACTAAATACAATATAGATAGTCCAGTTGAAGATATTTGGCAATTTATAAAAACCAACTTAAAAGCAATAATGGCTGACTCTGTGCCAACAAAACAAACATCAAATAAAATTAACAAATGTTGGTTTAACACTAAACTAAAGAAACTGTGTAAACAAAAAGAAAATCTATTCAAAATGTTTAAGGCAACTAATTCAATTAGACTACATAAAAAAAACCTAAAAATTAAACATTTAACTCAGAAACTAAGCAGACAGCTGCAGAATGAATATGTAAAAATGTAATTTCTAAAGATAATAATAAAAACTTATGGTCCTACATTAAATCAAGAAAAATGGACACTACAGGCATAGCTCCACTAAAAGGCCAAAACAACGAAACTTATAATGATAATGAAACTAAAGCTAATATCCTAAACACACACTTTGCATCATCTTTTTCAAATCCAGGTGACAAAGAAATATTCATAAATTTAAACAAACTAGAAGAGATAGGAAATATAAATGTAGATGAAAAAGGCATTAAACAACTCCTAACCAACTTAAAAGTAAACAAAGCTTCTGGTCCAGATGAAATACCAGCAAGACTGCTTAAAGAACTAACTAATGAAATATCTCCAATCTTTAAAATACTTTTTCAGGCCTCTCTAAACCAGGGCAAAGTGCCCAAAGATTGGAAATTAGCCAATGTAACCCCCCTTTTCAAAAAAGGAGATAAATCTGACCCCGGAAATTATAGACCTGTTTCTCTAACAAGCATAACATGTAAATTACTTGAACATATAATATATAGTAGTATAGTAAATCATCTAGACAAACTAAATGCACTGTGCCCACACCAACATGGCTTCAGGAAAAATAGATCATGTGAGACTCAATTGATAGGCTTAATAGATGACTTGTCTAAGGGATTAGATAATAACAACCAAATTGATGCTATATTACTAGATTTTTCAAAAGCATTTGATAAAGTTCATCATTCTAGTCTTCTTAAAAAACTTAAATACTTTGGCATCTCTGGTCCCTTACATCAGTGGATTCAGGACTTTCTTATAGGCAGAGAACAAACAGTGATAATAAATGGCTCTAAGTCATCACCAATAACAGTAAACTCAGGAGTTCCACAAGGAACAAGGCCCCTACTATTTCTAATTTACATTAATGATCTGCCAAATTGCATCAACACAGGCACAAAAGTAAGATTATTTGCCGATGATTGCATAATTTATAGAATAATAAAGACAGGAAAAGATAGTGAACTTTTACAAAAAGACCTAGATGAACTACAAAAATGGGAATCAAACTGGAGTATGTCTTTTCACCCAGAAAAATGCCAACTAATAAGGGTATCCAAGAAAAAGAAACAAATAATAACAAACTACTTCATTCATGGTAAAGAACTAACTCAAACTAGCAACGCTAAGTATCTAGGAGTAATAATAAATGATAAGTTATCTTGGAACCCTCACATTGATGAAGTAATTAAAAAATCAAACAAAACATTAGGATTCATAAAAAGGAACTTTTACAAATGTAATAAGAATATAAAACTAAAATGCTATCTCACATTAGTTAGGCCTATACTAGAATATGCAGGATCTGTATGGGACCCATCAACTAAAGAGAACATTAAAAAATTAGAACAAATTCAAAAAAGAGCTGCAAGGTTTATAACTAGTGAATATTCCCAATTGACAAGAGTAACACCATTAGTCAAATCACTAAACCTAGAAACACTAGAGGACAGAAGGGCAAAGAGTAAAGTAGTAATAATACATAAGGCATTAAACTCTAATTTAGAAATACAACCCAATAACAATCTGTTGCAAAGCTCAGATAAACATAAAGACAAAAACACCTTCCTTGTCCCTTATGCGAGAACAAATGCATATAAGTACTCTTTCTTCCCGAGTGGCATTCGGGCATGGAATGGGTTGCCTGAACAAACCAGGAAAACCAATAACCTAACATCATTTAAAACATTAATAAAAATGCAAGACTAGACTCGGACCACGGATGAGCGTCTGACGCAATAATCTTCTTTACAGAAGGAGCGTCTGTAATGTATAAGATAAGATAAGATTGTCACGTGCAATTATTATGATTAAATGTTAAATTCCAGGTCGTTTAGGACTTGACAAATGAGGTTTCAAAATATAAGTTTAATGTAGATAAAGTAGTAGTTTACAGCTTTAGTCCATACATCACAACCAAATCAATCACATAATCAACTCTCTTGCCACAAGCCAAAAATCCAACCGTCTCAAAAAACACACACGCCCTTTTTAAGAATGGGCCAGGTGTCCCAGTGTTCACAAAAACCTGTTGTTGTTTTTTCAATCTTTTTTTCTCTTGCTACTTGGCGACCATAGCAATCATTACTGTGACATGGGGGAGGTAACTGATAGTATAGTACACAACCCTGTTGACCTACTAAAATATGACTGTAACAGTGATAAATACTGTTCTATACATATTTCTAGTAAATCAAGATGACATGACCCAGAATTTCAACTTTTCTCATTTTTTGTTAGAACTCATTAATGAATGTTTAATTTTAGCTCAGAATACATTTACAAATGGTCTGCAGTATACATCATGGCATGTGATCCACAAATGGTCTGCAGTATACATCGTGGCATGTGATCCACAAATGGTCAGCAAAGTCTTTGGTTATTTAATCTTCCCATAAAACTGCTTTAGAGTCCCGTATAGGACTACAGACCCCAGTTTAATCTATGATACTGACACACTTTCTGTTAGAACTTTGTTGCCTTAGGCATTGATTATAGCCTATGGTAATATTAGTCTTTTCATAATAACCTATATTTACTTTTAATCTACAGATGTAAGGTCACATGAGTGATTAATTTTACTTTAAAGTTTAGTTTATTCTACAGCCAAGACTTTTCTTTTCAATTTACCCATAATCTTTTGTTTTTTCTTTTACATTCTAGGAAGAAGTCCACAAAACAGAAACAACATGGGTTTTTGAACTCAGTCTGCAAGAAATGAACAGCTTGTATACACCAGAGTATATTGGTACTGAACTTTCTCAGGGACCAAATATAAACACACATCTTGCTGCTGTATGTTCTAGGAGAAAAAGATTTGTTTGTCAAACTTGCCTGAAACTATTTGATCAGAGAAAGAGTGTAATGACACATCTTGCTGTGCATTCTCTAGACAAGCCATATGAATGTGAAACACGTCATCAAAGATTTCATCAAAGACAATATTTAAGGGCACATCAAACTCCACACAATAGAGACAAGCCTGGAGAAAATCTGGAATTTGGGAATATTTTTTCCACATCTGGAAAAAGTCATAAATGTTTGATTTAGTGTCTGGACTATATCTTTGACCTAATGATTTAATAATTTAACATACTTTTGCAAAAAATATTGTAATTTACACCAGGGTTCAAATACTGGTGAAGGCTAGAATTTTTTTCCCAGAACTGGTATGTGTCTTGAGTCTGCCCAGATTTGATGGGTACCTGACATTTATTAGGCTAAAGTAAAGGCTGACCACACATCCCCTAGTATGCCCATTACACAGAAATGGGTGAACGCTGATTCACTGGTCCGATGGGTACTTTACTTTTTACTTTTTGTTAATAGGTGTACAACCTTTAGTATGTTAGGCCTATAAATTATATCTATATCAAGTAGGCCTACAATGTGAATATTCAAACCATTCAGTTTAAAGAAAAAAAATAATGAACACGATCTATGCCCTATAAAGTTTCCATTGTATTAGTAAGTTCTGTATAAATAATTTCAGTGAAACATAAAAACAAAATAAGCACATATAACTGTGCATTTAATTTTGCTGTGTATTGGACCTATGGTTTGATTACAGCTTGATAAGTCCTTCTCCAAACTAGAAAACATCAGAATATCAAATCATTCATTTATAAAATACTCATTAATTAGAAGATAGGGATTAATCGTTAAAAAACAATTTTCTATAATTTTTTTTAAATAACTTTTTCACATGCTTGCAGTAAGAAATACAAAGTTTGTTCACATGGAAAAAACAAGTTGCGTGAATTGTTGTTTGATTGAATTCTTCATCGTTTAACTTAATGTTTTGAAACTTTAGACGGATTTAAAAAATATTAAAGTTTCCCTTGTCAAATACAATTCTTTTTTTTTAATGTCAATGTAAACTACTTGTTGGATTTAAGTGCTATCAGGCTTTTTAACTCAAGTCTACATAGGCCTAATTCACAATACTGTAAAAAATACAGGGCGATATAACACATTTTTTATTCAAAGTTTTCTTAAGCTTGTGTGTTTTAAAAATGTATTCTTTGGTGTCTGTTTTTGTGTGAATGAAAATCAGATTGAATAATAGTGTATGTTAATAATGCATCTTGAATTAATACCCAGGCCTAATGAACATTTAGTAATGCAGTCTTTAAAAAAAAAAACTTATATAATACTCATAGTGTGCATGAGTAGCCTAACCTTCTTCTCAGCATTAGTGTTAAAAGTTACACTGCTTGATGATTCAATCTCACTATTTCAATGTATACTTTTTCTTTTCTGCTCTAGCATGCAGTTTTATGTAGACGGTGACAACTAGATTACGATACTATGTTTTATGATACCATATTTCCAAGTAAATAGTTGTCGAGATGCAGTGAATTTATTTCCTGTTGTTTAAAGAGATTTACATTGTCCTTACATCTTCTATAAATATGTCAACTGTGATACTATTTTGCTTGAAAATTTAATTCAGATTTATAACAAAGCATCTTAAATAGACATGGTAATACCATGTGAATTTTAAACCACTGTCCATCAGAAAGGTTTGTTATCATAGATGATTTGAATAACATTTTGAAGGTTAAGAATGAAACAAGATGTACTAGAATTATTGTACTAGTTAAAATATGCCTTAGTCCAAGAAAAAAAAAAAGCTACAAATACAATATATACTTTGTTATATACTTTGTTTTACATAATTTTTATATCACTTCTGCAATTATCACTTTAGATAAGCTACTTAAATACAACTAAGTCTATTAATTTTTTAGCCTAGAAAACCAGATCTAGTGAATGACCGGCACACTGAATAATTGTATCATGTTTCCTTAACTCAAGAATGTTTAGTTGCATTTGAAATTTACAGCTGCATTATCATAAGACTGTCCTGGCCTTTGTTGAATATTAACTTTGCATTCCTTACTTTGATATTCATATCACTACACTAGCCTTACTGCATTATCATAAGACTGTCCAGGCCTTTGTTGAATATTAACTTTGCATTTCTTACTTTGATAACCATATCACCATACTGGCCTTACAGTCTTTAATGTTATTTCCCAGCTTTTTGAAAAGGTTTAATAGGTATATCACATATCGTCGTTGCCAGGTGAAAATGGGCCAAGTCCAAAATAGCAAATTTTTCAGGAGAAGCAAAAACTGCATAGATCGAGTCAACGAATCAACGTAGCCGTTTCTAAAAGAAATAAAATTGTAGAAAATCTATTGGACAATACTACAAGATATTTTTAGACATCATGTGACAAATCCCAAGGAAATTTTGGTAAAACAAAAAATTATTAAAATTTCCGACTGGGCCGATTTTTGCCTGACAACGATGATGTCTTACTATAACAGTTAGTTGATCCACATAAGAAATATCTGACATGGAGCCAACAGATGAAACCTGCATTTTCAGATTTGTAACCTCAAATAAAATAGCTTTACTCTATTATAACCACAAGCTGGATAAATTTATTGCATAATGTCTTTGACAAATAGGAAGAAGACCAAGATCCTCTTGTTTCAATGTTTCATATGTTTGGATAGAAATGCAATCAATAGCAAGGGTGAAAAAACAACAGTTAGAATCATAAACTGCTCTGTTTCAACCGTGGATCAGATTCCATAAAACGGTATATAGAAAATGCATGTTAGCTCAATCAAAGAGCCTTAAATCAGAATACTTTAAAAAATCAATTTCCAGTTAAGTTATAAAAAACATTATTCTCTAAGCTTGTTTTTAAGGATAAATCACATTTATTATATCAAAAATGTTTACAGTTTGTAGAAATATATTGTAATGTAGCTGATGACTGCAATTTTATTTCTTATTAAAACGGCAACGACAATTTGTGCTTTGATATAAAGGTTGGGGAGGATAATTGTTGTTGATAGTTGTCGGTCATGTTTATGCCTGTATTGTTGATTCTGTTATCTCAATGAATAAAAAAAACTTTTCATATTTAGTAGTTGTTATTTATTTAAATTGTAACAATTTTATTTTAAATAGAAAATTAAAGACACATTCATTAAAATTGGTTATTGGCATATATTTATCATTCTTTTTAAATTACAAATTTGAATTAAAAATGCAGAAGTCTTAGTGCATTTTAAAAAAAAAGTCAATTAATGTTATTTATTTCACTTTAAATTTAGGATGAAAATATTAAGATTTATGTGACCTTTTTAATACATTTCAAATACTAAATGTGTGTCATTTGTTCTTTAATGTATGCTTAAAAATGTAATGCAGGGTAGTTCAGCTAGTACCAGAGGGGAAGAGAGAATGGGAGTTTTTTTTTAACATGAGTGACAATAAAACTATTTCAATCAAAATTAGATGTGACATATATATTCTTAAGGAGGGGAGAGAGAGAGAGGGGGAGCGTATACTATATGATAATACTATAGTCTTTTAAAATTTAAAAAGGGAAGTGATAATTTATAAAGGCAAGTAAAGCTGTAAAATACTTGTAGTCTCCCCTAAAACATAAATGATTGCCTTATTTTAAAACAGAAGGGAGATTACTGCTGGTAAAAACGTTTAATACATTAAGTGATAAAAACTATTCTGTTTATAAAACTTACAATTAAATGTAAAATAAATATATAAATAAATTATTATATTTAAATTATGCTATACTTTTTCCTTAATTGTGTTAAAGAATACGTGATATGTTTTTATGTTAAATTACATATTACAATTATCAGTCAATTTATTGTTATTACATCTTCTGAAATATATATATATAAATTAGATTTTATCTTTACACTTGAATCTTATAACAGAATACTATTTGTTATTTTTGAACGGTTCTCTCTATACTAGAGACCTTGTTAATCAATCCCTTGACTATATAATTTATTTGAACGGTCTACATAGAAACATAGACCGAACTATAGCAATACCGATACCATAGTCAATGAGAGCTTACCGAGACATGGTTAGTACTGCTGAAATATAGAGACCTTGTTAACAAAATATCCATGTTTGGAATGTCTATAGATTAATGTGCTGGAGCCTTTTTTCACATTAAAAAGAAGCTAATTTTATTTTCAAACGGAGATACTTGCAAAATATGAATGAAAACTAATTGTTGTCTAAGAATGTGTCTAAATAAACAACACATGTTTACTGTTGTAATTGTATCAATATATACAAACCGAAAATGTGAACGGTTCTCTAAGCTAGAGACCATGTTAACTTGTTACGAGTACACGAACGATTGTGTGTATGTGTACATGTGTTATGTACATGCATGTTATGTACCTCCAGCATATAAAGTCCATATAAATTGTAATAACCTATACGTTTATACATGCAGTACAATATGACGCCGATATTAAGGCGAAACTTTTGGCTGTAACTCTTTAAATTTATAGTGCCAATGTACGCCAACAGATATTATCCTTTATATAAAATGTTTTAAAACAATTGAAATGTTTTCCTAATAATATAATAAGATTTATTATATAAAGTCTCTATGGGCTGGCTACATGCCCTTACTGTAATTTTTGTTTTCTGTTTTATGTTTTGGCTCTGTTTTTTTTTTTTTCAATGCCTTCTATTTCTAATATTGTCATTTACTATTACAGAAATGTAATTTATAGTAGAAGTGAGAGTGTGTGTCTGCGTGTATGTGGATATGAATGGCTCGCTTTACATAAATATTGTGGAATGTACCTTTGTTGTTTTTTTTTGCATTTAACATACTTGTACCAAAGTCAATATGTATTTATTCGGATATTACGCTTTAACAGCAGAAATCCGCCGTCACGGTTCACCTATTTTACCCGTTCAAGCAACGAGACGGGAGACTCGTCCTCCACTGCCCCATGTTTTAAACCCCAATAGCCCCCACTCTCATTTTACGTCGGTCTATCGACCCTGTAGACAAATCCACCTTCCCACCCCTCTACCTGTCCGAGTTTTATTCCTCCCAATACTTTTTCACCCACTCTTCCCATTCCGCCAGAATATTTTCTTCTCTCTCTCTTACTTTCTCTCTCTCTCTCTCTCTCTCTCCGTTTCATACCTCCTTCTATATTCTGCGTAAGGGAAAAAATTACACAAGCAAAAAAAGAGTAATCACGAAGTGTGACAAAAAGAAAAAGAAGGAGGTCGATAATAATATACAAAAATACCAGACCAAACTTCCCGACCCCGGTCACACACGCCAGAGGTCAGCAGGTGCGGACTTGGGATGGGGGGAGGGGGAGAGAAGGCGAAGTAAGTGAAGTCCAAAATAGCTAATTTTTCAGGAGAGGTAAAAAAGAAACTGCATAGATCAAGTGAACGAATCAATGTAGCCGTTTTTATAAGAAATAAAATTGTAGAAAATCTATTGGACAATACTACAAGATATTTTTAGACATCATGTGGAATATCCCAAGGAAATTTTCGGTAAAAAAAAAGAAATTAAAACTCCGACTTGGCCGATTTTTGCCTGACAACGATGATGTCTTACTATAACAGTTAGTTGATCCACATAAGAAATATCTGACATGGAGCCAACAGATGAAACCTGCCTTTTCAGATATGTAACCTCAAGTAAAAAAGCTTTACTCTATTATAACCACAAGCTGGATAAGCAAGTACCAGAGGGGAAGAGGTGAAACCAGCTGATCCAGCGGTTAGATCACCGGACTGTCAACCAAAAACCAACTGACAGGTCGCAGGTTCTAGCCCTGCCACCGGCGGATCCCTGTCGCCCTGCAGGAGTTTTGGGCCTAGTGGACGTAATAATCTTCTATCTAGAAGGAATGTCTGTAAGCTTATAAGATAAGATAAGATAGAGAGAATCAGAGGTTGTTTTTTTAAC
This sequence comes from Anisus vortex, assembly GCA_949126835.1. Lineage (NCBI taxonomy): Eukaryota > Metazoa > Mollusca > Gastropoda > Planorbidae > Anisus > Anisus vortex. The sequence continues at coordinate 18,077,616 of OX421501.1, read as the reverse complement.
ATGAGTGACAATAAAAATATTTCAATCAAAATTAGATGTGACAGATATATTTTGAAGGAGGGGAGAGATAGAGGGGGAGAGAATATTATATTATAATATTATAGTCTTTTGAAATAGAAAGGGAAGTGATAAGTTAATAAAGGCAAGTAAAGCTGTAAAATAATTTGTAGTCTCCCCTAGAACATAAATGATTGTCTTATTTTAAAATAAAAGGGAGATTACTATTAGTAAAAACTTTTAATACAGTAAGTCATAAAAAACTGATCTGTTTATGAAACTTACAATAAAACGTTTAAATAAAAACAATAACTATATTAAAATTATGCTATATGTTTTCCTTAATTGTGTTAAATAAAACGTGATATTTTTATGTTTAATTACATATTAAAATTATCAGTCACTTCTTTGTTATTACATCTTCTGAAAGATATATATTTAAATTTGAGTGTTTTACGTATACATGAAAAGGTTATAAATAATAATATATCGTTTATTATTCGTTGTTTTTGAACGGTTCTCTAAGCTAGAGACCTTGTTAACAAAATATCATGATTGGAATGTCAAAACACTCTTGTATTTCTATGCATTAATGTGTTAAGTAGACACTACATACTACATTGCCGCTGGAGCCTTTTTTCCCATTAAAAATAAGCTAATTTTATTTTCAAACAGAAATACTTGCAGAAATACTTGCAAAATATGAATGAAAACTAATTGTTGTCTAAGAATGTGACTTAATTCGTGCGAATTGGGGATGACTTTTTTTAAATCGTCCCTACAAAACCAAAAAAACTCGTCTGCTTACGCAGGGAAAAAAATTACCTCAAAGGAAAATCAACTGTTAACTCCCTTTCTTTGTAAACTAAGTTTATCATTTCCACTTTACTACAAAACTAAAATTTCGAATCGGTAATGTCTGCAAATACATATCTAATTATAAAGATTGCGCATTTTTTTTTAATGTATGAAGCCACGATTGTGGCTTCGCTTTTGCTCATCCTTTTTTTTTATAGCTTTGGCTGGCAAAAACCATAAAAAGATAACTCACTTTGTTTCGGCTACATGGTATCGTTGTCATTCGTACTTTTTCGTAAAAACGAACAAATCCGAAAAGTTTATTACTTCCGTTATAGGCAGCCATGTTTTTTCGTAAAATATGTTATTCGATTCGTAAATTGGTAGAAGGTATTTGTGACTATTCCAAAAGCTACGATGCTGAAATTTTAATAGAATGTATTGTTAGTCGGAACAAGTCTGCTGGCCAAGTTTCGGCTCAATTGGACGACGGAAAGTGGTCGAAAAATCGATGCAAAATTTTGCTATCAAGCAGACAGACAGACGGTACGAGTAAATAGAAAGGGAGTAAAAAAGCTCTTCAGTTGGCCTTTAATACTTAGGCCTATGCTATATTATGTATAGTAGTAGTATAGTCCTTAGTCTATTATTAGTAAAATTGTATAATACTATTGGTTATGCCTGTCAAAATGACGGAGAAACGAGTGATTACAATGTGTTTTGATAAAAGATTTAAAAAAAACAATAACTTTATTACAATAAAAACTGTAGTGAGAAGTGAGAACGTATCTTTCGGTATTTAGTTTTTGTCATTTTTTTATTGAAAACATTTCAAAGGGAGGTCATTCTGAATTCTGAAATGGCACCGAGTTTAGAACTCTATCAATAGGTATAATTTTTTTTTTTAAATAACGAATTAAGCAATATTGTTTATATAATAAAAAAATTTCAGAGGCCTTCTTCTGTGTCGTTTGTCTCTGGGGTTCCATTTTAATGCATGTCTAGCTAGGCTCTGTTGTTGATATCGAAGCCGGCTGGTCCAGCTGTTAGTTCACCGGACTGTCAACCAACTCAGCAACTGACTTGACTCTTGACACTCTTGACTTACAGTGACAGGTAGGGGGTTATACTAGTTATAGCCCTGCCACCGACGGATCCCTGTCGCCCTGCAGGAGTTTTGGGCCCAGTGGACGTAATAATCTTCTATCTAGAAGGAACGTCTGTAAACTTATAAGATAAACTTATAAGAATTGCGAAAAAGTTATCTTTCATGATTCATGAGGGTGTGTCACGGACTCACTGTGTCCAATCCAATCTCCACTTTCTTTCCTAGGCTTGTTCTTTGTCCACACCTCTCCTCCCACAGCTTGAAGTTTTCTATTTTGTTGTGCCACTGTATTTTCAGTAGACTATATTTCTCAGGCATCTGTTAACAAACATCTGGTCTATTTCTTGTTACAAAGTGGCTATTCGGACCCGATAGACTTAGTCGACTTAGTGATAAATAGTTAGTATTGGTTAGTTTATATAGGTTAGGGATGGCTTTGTAGTATTTTTGGTAATAGTTAGTATCGGTTAGGTTATAAAGGATAGGGATAGATTTGGTGTTTTCTGTGCTACTTCTTATAATATATATGGTAAAACAAACGTTTTTTTGTGTTTGTTTCCCTCTTTTTGGATGTTTTTTATGAGTTTTAAGGAATTCTGACTGAAGCTGACTAGGTCCGAATAGCCATTTCATGCTAAAGGGACCCTGGTCCGAATAGCGGCAGCCTTCCTGTTATCTCTGGTGTTCGCCATATTTTAGACCCATACAGTTTAATTATAATTAGATTATAAATATCACTTCACTCAATATATGATTGATATAAAAATATAGACATGGCATGGTTAAATGTTTTTTTATTTATCTTTACAGAAAATGCCAAGAAATTATATCAGAAAAACAAACAGGGGACACTATGGCTCTGAAGCACTAAAGGCTGCACTTGGTGAGCTGGAAAATAAAAAGTTATCACTAAGGAAAGCAGCTGAAAAATATGGCATACACCAACAAACTCTTAGGCGTCACAGAGACAAAAAAGTTTTAAATCCTGGTTCAGTTACTTTAGGCAGATTTAAGTCAGAATTTGCAGAGTTTGACATTGCATTATGCCAAAGAATTAAAGCAATGGAGTCACTTATGACTGGAATGGCACTTAAGCCAATTGATGTGCAAAGGCTGGCATTTGATCTCGCTGAGTCGCTGGGCTTAAATCATCAATTCAATCGAGATACAAAGCTTGCTGGTTATGATTGGCTATGTAGATTTCTTCAAAGAAACCCAACTATACATCTTTATCGACGAGAACCTGTAAGTTTTTGTCAAATGCGGTTGGTTTTAAGGCTTTGTGTGGTAGTGCAATTTTAGGGGAAAAGGGACAAATAGTCTTTTTTTATATCTAATCTAATTCAGATAGTTCAATCTTTACTGTAAACTTGCCTTCAAGAGTGTCGGCTATGTCCGCCCTGTCTGCCAATTAAAATTTTACATAACAGCAAACTGGCCGTAATTTTTAGTGGATCTCATTCCACCATTTTTTTACTGGCCGTAACAAATTAAAGTAATTTAGTCAGACCAAATTGATCCACTCGGGCCGGTGAAGCAGCGTTCACCAGTTTCTGTGGGCGCGAAATACTAGGTGAGGAGGCACTTTGGCCTTACGGCAGCGAGTTCTGCTGGCGTACTGAAGGTCCTGGGTTCGAATCCTGGTGCAGGCTAGGATTTTTCCCGGGTCTGGATGTTGTCCCCGAGTCTACCCTTACCCAGCTCTGATGGGTACCTGACGTTAGTCGGGGTAAAGTAAAGGCGGCTGTGCAAAGTGCTGGCCACACAATCACCATAACAAATTAAACAGTCAGCTTTTTTTCTTTCATTAAAACTTGAAAAAGTGAGGAGAAAAAATAACAACAGGAAAATACCATAAATTTCACGTATCTGCACATTCATGATTCTATGTACTTCACGGAAAGTCTTTTTTAGATCAATCAACTTTATATATGTCACGTTATGCACTGCATTGCAGTGTCTTTTAAATACTTGACTTTTTATTTTACTCATTTGGATATTAAAACTCCTTGTTTTCATAAACAACCTTTTTTATCAGCCTACTAAAATGAAACCAACGAGATATTAATATTTTTTGGCCCAATCCAGTATTTTGTTCGTTTTTCTCAAAATATTCTATCTGGGTAACCCTACCTATTATTTCTAAACATTTCTTTAAACTGAAAATATTTATAAAATGATTTGGGAATAACTTCATTTTATTTAATAAAAGTATGCATTATAAATATAAAAGACTACCTCCTTTTAAATGCTATGCATCCTTTTCCATAATATTTTTGCATAATCTTTTATATTTTTATATAATTCTAAATGACGTCTGTTGTCATTGTAACCAAGGCATTTTTAAACATTACAAATTGTTTTTTCTAAGTCATGTATTCTATACTGCTTATGTGGGAAAAACTTTAAGATTTTTATGAGTCTTTTAATAATGTGCTGTTAATGTCAGTGTTTTTGTTTTAATGCTCTAGCTTTTACAAAGTGGCACGAAAATAATTTTGCCATGTGCTTTGAAATACAATGACATGTGACCATAAAAACATTGGAGGCATATTACTCTAGTGGAAGAGTTTTAAACTGTGATTATTAATTATACAGGTATTGAGTGTTTCCTTCCATGTTTTCTTCTCCTTCACACAGTTATTGACGACATCACTTTCAGAAATATACAGTCAGGCAAAAGCAAATTACAGTATGAGCCCTTTGTATTTTATGTATTAAGTTGTATACTAGTCCTAGAAACTGTTAATAATTTTAGGTCATGAACTTTCATTTTGTTTTCACAGAAGAAAGTTGTAACAATTTTTGAGCAGAGACCAGAAATATCAACAATGGCTGAAATAAAACCAATGTTTACTGAAGAACCTGGAAACACAATTGAAATTAAAAAAGAAGAGAATGATGAAGTAGAATATGTCACTCAGTCTCATGTAAGCCGTTTCCCTGTTTTTTTTTAAATGTCTCTCTGTATCTTTATGTAACTACTTCTTTTAACCCTTAAAGTACCGACCTACTTATTTGCGATGTATACCTTCAGTCCCAGCCATTATTTTACTAATTATTTCCTCCATCCCAGACATTATTTCAGAATGGCTGAGACATCAATAGGGTTCCGAAATTATTTTTTACTTTTTTGTTGGTAAAAATTGATGATAACACGTAGAGAGTAAATTACTAGAAACATAATAACTTACCTTAATAGAATAATCTAATTCATAAAGTTATTGTATTCATTCGTAATAATAATCCATAAGAAAAAGTCGCATCAACATGTACCACCATAATAACGGAAGGTAATTCTGTAGCGTCCATTAGGACTGCACTTTCAATTTAAAAAAAACAACTCAATAATTGGTCAATTTTCATAATTTAAAAAGTGAAATAAAATTCAACTATTCAGCTATCAAATAAATATTCTGCCCAAGACTATGGTGAAAGGTCAAATCCTTTATTTTGATCTTTAAATAGACACCCTTACTTGAGGAAAATATACGTGGCTGGGATTCCAGGAGATTTTGTATTTGGAGGGAAAAATATGTGTCCGGGTTTGAAAGAGAGAAATAGAGGAAAATATATGCGACCGGGCTGTAAGGGTTAACTGTGGTATAGACTATAGACTCATGCTGTAGTGTGAGGGCTTTGAGAGCTTTTTGAGTACCTTTGAAAATGTCATTTTTGGAACACAAATCCTATTGCTAGACCCCATAAGCGCTTACACCTAAGTGTTTTTTTTTTAAGTAGACTGAATGGGGAATCAAACTTGATTCTAAAAATCTTGATTTAAAAAAATGTATTACTTGGCTATGGCCTTGACCTTGGAATGGGTCAAGAATTAAAAAAAATGTCTTTTGAAGAATTAAAAAAAATGTCTTCTTTTCAATAGGCACATTATTAAAATTCTTATGGAGTATAAAAGCAATTTTTATTTATATATATTGAAAATGTACTATTTACATAGGTTTCGGTTATTAACAGCTTATGATATAAAAAAAAATTTCCCAATATCTCTAATTATGTCAAAACAACACAACAATGTCACAGACATAACAAGGTAGAAATCAACACACAAAAAGTCAAAAGCTCATTTGAAACGTTTTAATTTAATGAAATATAGTTTAGGAAAACAGAACAGCATTCATTCTTTGTTGAATTCTTAGGCACAATCATCTACAATCAATAACAATAGGTACTATTTGGTACCGATTTTGGGGCGACGCCTATTTCTTCTATCTAGGCCTAAGCCTAAAGCTTCGGACTTCAGCTTTTCAGTTCACTAGAAGATGATCCTAACCTAATACTAATATTATTTTCATATCTAGTTGAAAAATCGTCTTCTGAATCACTTTTATCCTCTTAGAGCTTTATAAATGATTTATTATGTAAGCCAGATACATAGCTTCTTCCTTTTCACTAAACTGGCTTGTGAAAAAATAGCTCGTTACCCATCATTGCAAAAATAACTTCAAAGTTATAAAAATAGCACAGAAGAGTGAAAAATGGAAGTTTATTTATTAGTGAAAGAAAAAAGCTATAGTTTTTCTAAAATATTGGATTGGAAGCTGCTATTTCATTGTAATTTTTATCTGCTGATTTTATTGGCCATCACACTGCAGAACGCGCAGATTTTTTTTTCGCCGACCACAGTTAGTGGGTTAAGACTGGAGGTTTTAAAAGTTCCATAAAATTGACAGTGCTTTTAGATAGTGTAGGTATAAGCAGCTGACAACACAACCATATTGCACAACCATATGGGACATTTAAAAAAAAATGAACTAATAATAAAATTAGTCATCATTGTAAAAGACTTCAGTACATTCTTTTTTTATTTCATTATGACACAAATAGTCTATAAATTAATGATTATGATAAATGAATCAATGATTAATACGATAACAAAAATATAATATAGTATACAGACATGGCATGGTTATTTTATTTTATTATTTTTATTGCAGAAAATGCCAAGAAATTATTTCAGAATAACAAACAGGGGACACTATGGCTCTGAAGCACTAAAGGCTGCACTTGGTGAGCTAGAAAATAAAAAGTTATCACTAAGGAAAGCTGCAGAGAAATATGGCATAGACCGAAAAACTCTTAGGCGCCACAGGGATAAAAAGGTTTCAAATCCTGGTTCAGTTACTTTAGGCAGATTTAAGTCAGAACTTAAAGCAGAGTTTGACATTGCACTATGCCAAAGAATTAAAACAATGGAGTCGGTTATGACTGGAATAACACTTAGGCCAATTGATTTGCGAAGGCTGGCATTTGATGTGGCAGAGTCGCTTGGGGTGAATCATCGATTCAACAGAGATAAAAAGCTTGCTGGTTATGATTGGTTACGTGGATTTCTTCAAAGAAACCCAACTATACATCTTCATCGACAAGAACCTGTAAGTTTTTGTCAAATGCGGTTGGTTTTAAGGCTTTGTATGGTAGTGCACATAAGGGGAAAAGGGACAATAATCATGTTTATATCTAATCTAATTCAAATAGTGCAAACTTTTCTTTATGCAGAAATGCCACTCTTACATAGTGCAAAATGTAATAATAAAAAAAAATGTTAATTAAGAATATGTATGAATTGGTAGCTTTTATCCCAGACCCAGAGGAAATGTACACAAGTGCATAATTATCACACTTAGAAGCAAGAAATTGAAAAGCCCATTAGAAACTTTTTTTTCCCATAACAATTGACAAGTCTTAACAAATATGCATGCATAAAAGGTCACATAGTAAGACATATCTGGTCTTATTTGATCATTTAATTAAAAAAATGTGTTACTGATTGTACCAAAAGCTGTAGGAGATTAAATGTTATTTCATTTCCAAAAAAATGTTGCCAAAAGAAAACAATGGATTGTGAAAGTCAGAAGTGAAATTTCACCTTTTTATAATATCAAACTTATTGCTTAATGGAAAATAATTTTCGTTATTGGTTTTTATGAATCTACGCATTGTGTTTTTTAATAACCAAGAAACGCAACTCTTGACTAATTTATTTTGTAAACAAAGATAAATTTAACCTCACGCAACTAATACTTAAGTATTAATTATTGCCTACACTTTTTTTATGTTAAAAACGGATTCCTCATAATTAATCTTGTATCCTTTGTATAATTCTAAAAGACTAGAACTGGCCATCGAGGTTGAAATCAATTGTCAAACACCAGCAAAAACATGCTTTTTTTGTTTACTAATTTAAAAATATAACCAGAAGTTGTGAGCTCTTCCATTGGAAAAGGTCACGCCTAATTAAGACTTGTCAATGATCAACTTTGATTTGTCCACCAATCAAAACATTCAATTTGTTTAGAATTTTAATTGAAACTAATTATTTTTTTCTGAATACTATTTTTTATTTGGGGAAGACCCAGTATTTTGTTAGTTTTGTTCAAAATATAGTATTTTAAAATGTGATGATAGATAATTTATTTCATTTTAGGAGATAAAAAATAGTTGGGCATTAGAAAGTTACAGCAAGAGATCTTTGTATTTTATGTAAGAAGTTGTAGTGGCTGTAGAAACTATTAATAAGTTTTGAAATTTATTACTTTTTTTTTCACAGAAAAGTATTTCAACTGTTTTTGAGCACAGACCAGATACATCACCAATGGATGAAATAAAAAGAAACTTTACAGAAGAACTTAGAATTGAAATTAAAAAAGAAGAGAATGATGATGAAGTAGATTATGTCACTCAGTCTCATGTAAGCTTTTTTTTTTCCTTTTTTTTTTACTTTCTCTCTCTCTTATTCTCTCTCTCTCTCTCTCTCTGTATCTTTATCTTTTTGTATGTAACTGAACTACTTCCTTTAAATTTAAATGAAAGTTTGGCCTTATTTTCCATTTTTTTAAATTTATTATTGCCAACTATCAACTATTAAGATACAGAGAATATTTTTTAAATTACAGAATATGAACAATGTAATCAGAGGGAAAATGAAAGCAGCTGTTCTCTTGGTTATTTAAAACTAAACTGAACTAATAAAATTAGTTATCAATGAATTATAGTTTAATTAATTTTAAATTTTTCTCAAATTTGACATAAACGCTTTTATTTTATTTTGTTGCAAACACAGACCAATTTTGGTCTAATTATAAAACTGTGAATCATATTCTTTAAATTTTGAAATATTTGGGATGTGAATTGTGATGTTTAAAATGTGTATGTTGAATTTTTTTTATTTGTCTTTTTATGACTCAATCAGAATAGACATTTTCATTTTGTTAATTATTCTAAAAAAAAGGTCAAGGTCTGCGCCTGCGCACTCGGTGGGGGGCAGAAAGAAACAGCTGTTTGTTCTTTGTCTTTGTTATTTAACTGGGTGCCTAGTGGTTTTTAGGCGTAATTATATTAGTTGTTCATCAAAAAAAATAATGAATTCATAAAAACTTTATACCGAGATGCCAGGGATCGAACTGTACTTTTTTCTTTACATTTTGAACCAGTTTTTAACAAAAAAACATTTATTATACATTCTATGGCGACTATGGTTACCCAGACCCAGTTAATGTACCGAGCAATTGATGTGTCAGTAACTCGTCTTATAAAACATAGGCTACACTAAATAGCATTTTAGATAGTTACAAAGCTTTGTTTGTGTAGAAGTCTCAACACTATTTTACATTACTTTCTTATACTTATATTTTGCAACATAAATCGTTGTAGGCCTAATTTTACTTTTTCTTAACTTAATTTAAGTCTTAACCTAGCGACCTAGCCTAATTACTAATTATTTAAATTATTAATAGGCTAGAATTAGACTAGTAGCTTATCCTATAATATAGGCCTAGTACCTATAGTCCTATAGACTACTATAGAGCCAAAGCAGTATAAACATAGCTATAGGCCAATATAAATTATAAATATATAGGATTATAGGCCCTATTATTTAATGAAGGATAGTCCTAACGTCCTATCGCTCTATCTATCGAATCGGCCTGTCATATTATATATTAGCTAACTTTATATAATTATAGCGTAGGCCTATATATTATAGTCTATTTATATAGCCTAGGCCTAGGCTATAATTTAAACGGTTTAAGCCCCTTTAAGCTCAAACTATTTAGGCTACGTCTATATTATAGGCTATAGGCCTAGGCGTAATCTATAATAATTTAAGCCTATTAACCAATAAGCTATGTCACAATATTAAATATAGAAAAAAGGCCTTTCCTTATATAAATGTAACCTTTATTCTATATGCCATATAATAGGGCCATAAGGCTAAGGCATAGGGCTATGCCAAATTATATGATATAGAATATATTAGGCCTATATGTCATCTATATATATAAAAAGACCGTGTTAAGCCCCCCGCGGATCACCATTGGTCAATTTGAAATCACGTGATATCACTGACCTAACTAGGCCTAATTATTTTTCACATCGGACATGTGTCTTCGATAGCTCAGTGGTAAACGCAGTGGACTGCTATACGAGCGACCAGGGTTCGATTCTCCAGTTAGACTATGCTTTTTTTTTAATTTTTCAAACTTTTTAAACCAAAAGACATTGTAAATCTACAGGCAATTTAGATTTTGTTAAATAAAAATATTTGCCTTCTTTTTTTACCCGATTACATTATTTATTTTAAGTTACTTGCCTAAAAGTCTTCAGTAAAAAAATTATAATTTAAATATAAGATTTATAGCTTTCTTTTAAGTGTAGTTTATAAATTTGTTATCTGCACCTCAAACAGTCCTGTTTTTTTTTCACCCGGGCAACGCCGGGCAATGTAGCTTGTATTATATATATAGTCGTATCATTTTTTTGATTTATAGAAAAGTGGAGGTTAACCGATTGCATGAAATAATTAAGCGAATATGAAAGTAGGCTATACGCTATATATTTGATATTTACAAACTGATGCGTGTTTTCTTCATGAATTTTTAGTTATAAGCCTATTAAAATTATTGAATAATATTTCATGCACAATGACAAGGACAATATGAATATCTATAGGACTATAGGCCTATCATATTCAATATGGAAAACATAGGCCTACGCCGACATACGGTCATAGGCCCGAATATACGACATAGCCTAGGCCTATATATATTATCCTCTTCCTACGAACAATATTTTTTTAAAGTTTAACATAATGTTTGCTATGGCTATGGTTTTTATTTTTGTGAAGTTGCATCGGCTCTTGCCTCTGTCTCTATCAAACATAAAATATATCTAGAATTATATTTGCCTTTTTATTAATCAAGACGAGCGATCTAGGTCTAGGGCTAAGTTAAGCAATAGCTTGAATAGCCGATAGTAATATAAGCATTATAGATCTAGGCCTAATTTATTTTTTTTCGATACAAAACTAGTTCTAAATGTTATTTTTTCCAAAGCAGAGAGTCCAGGTCTTAAAATTTTTTTTTCTTAAAAGAAAAAGAAGCTCTAAACGTTATTTTTTAACAATGCCTTTGCTATTTTCTTAGTTTAGGGGAGACCGGGGCTAGTCCGCCCATTTTTAGCATTTTTAGCTATTCAGGGTTTATTTCTGGATGGAATTCTTTGCCGATTCTTATAATCATTCCCCTACTATTCAGTTAATATGAGCTAGAAGGATTTTGGGAAACCTCTGCCCCGAATCACACAATAAAATCAAATGTGAGGTCACTCTGTGTGGGCGAATGTGCCCCACATGTGGGGCAAGTTCGTCATACATGTGGGGCACATACGCCCATGAGGGGCAAATCCGCCACATGCAAAACAATTCACTAAAACAAGGTTTAAACACTCGATACCAAAAAGAACAAGGCAAGCTTTATTTATGTTTATGGTTCCAAATTTCGGTATAGATTTAAAGAATAAAAAGTAACCAAGTTGAATCTAGGTGCAGAACTTTTTTGATCCCAAAATGAATGAACCAAACTTTAAATGAATACAAAGTGTAACTTTAACTTGAGGTTTCATAACGATTCAAATTCAAAAGCATCATTCGAAATAGTCAGAGTCATTTGATGCACAGTAGTGGTATGTGTAATAGGCTTTTTTTTCTCCAATATAATGTTCATGTGACCATTCTTTGCACTGCAGACATTGTATCCAGGATTCCTTTTTACTGTGAGACCACTTTAAGAGGCAAATGAGAAAATACCATTTCTCATCTTCTTTCTCTGATGACTATTCCTTTGCAGTGCTTCTTTTTGCTTTTTCTTATTCACAACTAAAATCTTTTTTCCAGGTTGCTTTGCGCTTTTCTTGCGCTTTTTTTCCAAATGGTCCAGTTCTAAGTTTCTATTTTTTTCTGGCGTGTCTGTCAGAATGCAGCTTTTCATCTTCCTTTTCCCGCGTGTTGGTAACTTTCGCGGAGGAGTTTTGGGGTGAGGCTTAATTGAAACAGGCGAAAAGTCAGCTGCTGCTACAAGCCGCACCGGTGTTCCTTGCCCTTGAGAAGGGCCTGGTTGATCCTGGTGAGAAGTTGGTCCTGGCGAGAAGAGCCTGTTTGATCCTGACGAGAAGGGCCTGTTGATCCTGGCGAGAAGGGCTTGGTTGCTCCTCGCGAGAAGGGCCTGTTGATCCTGGCGAGAAGGGCCTGTTTAATCCTGGCGAGAAGGTTCTGGTTGATCCTGGCGAGAAGGGCTTGGTTGATCCTGGCTAGAAAGTTCTGGTTGGTCCTGGTGAGAATGTTCTGGTTAGTCCTGGTGATAAAGTTCTGGTTCGTCCTGGTGAGTAAGTTCTGGTTTAATTATGTTGAGAAAGTTCTGGTTAGTCCTGGTGGTAAAGTTCTTGTTGGTCCTGGTTGAGAAATGTCTGGTTAGTCCTGTTGAGAAAGTTCTGATTAGTCCTGGTGAGAAAGTTTGGGTTAGTACTGGTGAGAAAGTTCTGGTTAGTCCTGGTGAGAAAGTTCTGGTTAGTCCTGGTGAGATTAAAGTTCTGGTTAGTCCTGGTGAGATTAAAGTTCTGGTTAGTCCTGGTGAGAAATATCTGGTTAGTCCTGGTGAGAAAGTTCTGGTTAGTCCTGGTGAGAAAGTTCTGGTTAGTCATGGTGAGAAAGTTCTGGTTAGTCATGGTGAGAAAGTTCTGGTTAGTCCTGGTGAGAAAGTTCTGGTTAGTCCTGGGGAGAAAGTTCTGGTTAGTCATGGTGAGAAAGTTCTGGTTGGTCTTGGGGAGAAAGTTCTGGTTTGTCCTGGTGAGAAAGTTCTGGTTAGTCCTGGTGAGAAAGTTCTGGTTAGTCCTGGTGAGAAAGTTCTGGTTAGTCCTGGTGAGAAAGTTCTGGTTAGTCATGGTGAGAAAGTTCTGGTTAGTCATGGTGAGAAATTTCTGGTTGGTCTTGGGGAGAAAGTTCTGGTTTGTCCTGGTGAGAAAGTTTTGGTTAGTCCTGGTGAGAAAGTTCTAGTTGGTCCTGGTGATAAAGTTCTGGTTAGTCCTGTTGAGAAGGGCCTGGCTGATGTTTCTGGCGTGAAGGTTCTAGTTGTAGTGGATTGTCTCAATCAGTCACTGAAGACGGACAGAAATCGCTTTCTTGGAAAGTGTCAGGGTTATAAGGCTAGATGCCTGCTTTTGCAAATCCAGAGATGATGATCTGCACTGTCATAGTAGGACCCCATGCCTCATTAACACTCTCTGGAAGTTGATAATTGTCAATGGGGAGCCAGAATGAGATCGAAGTCAGTTTTGCTGAGCTTGCCATAGGCGTTTTTTTTTAGCGGGCCGAACACATACAGAGTCCCATTGGGGCAGGTTCACCCATCTGTCGGATATGCCCCAGCCAGTGTTGGCGAACCTGCCCCACTATCACCTTTCTACGATTATCAATCCATTACAGCAGCCTTGGTAGAGAAAGCGACAACGTGACAGGATGAATGTATCTAGGAGAGCCAGTGTTTTGATAACATGCAGTGTCGTTTAATAGCCTTTACTACTTCTTGCGTAATATGAGGAGATGTAGTACGAAGAAAAAATCACTTACCTACTAAAAAAACACAAATATCACGGTAGCAGAGCAGTCTAAGTTTGTAGCCATTTAACACATACACAAGATCAACCAGACGCCATTACTGAACGGCGTGGTAGTGTCGTCCAGTCTAAAAATAGCTCAGTTTGCGCGCAATACCACCATGGCGAATGTACCCCTATGGCGGACTAGCCCCGGTCTCCCCTAAGGTTTCCATGTGTTTTTATGGTCTAAAATATAAAAAAACTATAATAACATTTAAAAAAAAACAACGCCTTTAGTAAAATACTATATGGAAAGAAGAAACAAAAATCTTTGTGCCCCCAAAAGAAATATAGGTCAGTGAGTCTCAAGGCCAAGCCCCTTTTCCGGGGTCAAAGTAAAAAGGTCTATAGTTAATTTGAATCTAGGCTAGAACTTCTGATGAGATAGCAATAGTTAGAGATTATATATTAAATTCCAATTTAAACCTTTTTTACTTTTACACTTTCTCTGGATATGAATAGAACAACATTTCAAATATATATACCTACTAGAAATCTTTGAGAGCAATACTAATCAATAGCTTATATATTCAGAAACAGCTCACCTTTTAAAAAAAAAACAGTTAACCATTAGAAAAAAAAGATGGTAAATAATTGTTCAACTTTCTTTTTAAAAATAAAGATTATTAACGTTAACCTACATTTTGTGTCACACAGGAAATGGATCCTTGCATTTTAGATCAACCACCAGAAATAGCAACAATGGATGGTACAACATTGAACTTTACAATGCAGCTTAAGAATGTGAAAAAAGAAGAAAATCTAGAGATGGATGAAGTGGTTTAATGGAAAACAACAGTGTTCAATACCTACCAAGTCACCAATTTGACCATGTGCATATCTAAAGCCAGCTACTTTTAGCCGCTATCTTTGCGTTTGGTGTGCCTTTCTTATTACTAAAAAAAGGAAGGCATTGCCAGGTCATTCCCATGTTAACTAGATGAGTATAGGGTTCTGGTAAATTTCCATTCTTGCCAACTTTGAGGCCCATGGGTATAGAAGTTCTCTGTATTTCATATTTAAATAAGCTTATCTAGAATTATTTACCATTATATTTTTATGGATGGATACCATTGCAAAATATCAGGGCATCTTTAAATATCGGGTTGTGAAAATTTTTGGAAAACTGACTTGACTGGTTTTTCAAGTTTTGGAATGTTTGTGAAAGATTGTGATATAAAGGGCAAAGATTTGGAAAAGGCTAGTGAATTTCAATTTTTAACAGAATGGACCATGCTGTAGCAAAAAAAAATTGTATTTCTAATTTGAAAACAAATATGTTGTTAAATTGAAGTCCTTATTGGTCATTATGTTTTGTTTTTAAATTACTTTATGGGTACTGAAAACAAGAACAAATGAAACTTTAATATGCACAACCAATATGCACTAGCAATGAGCATTTAAAAGATATTTCACAGACAATATCTATATTTATTAAGGAATTTCCCAAAGATTTTAGGTAAAGAGTTCTCAATAATTATGTAAATATAAAATAAATGTTGTGCTTTTTAGTAAGCTCTTTCTGTTAGATATTATATTTAAATTTTCCTCCCAAAAAATAGTTACATTTTCAGCAAAAGCTGGCAACAAAACGTTCTTTACCCACAACTCGAAAATTCTGTGTAGGAAGTTTTCCCATTTTCAAACTGGTGCATTTTTACACAATTTATTTTTGCCACTTAACTATATATGTCTCATTTGCGTTCTTTAAATAGTTCTTGACGACTTTTATAGATAAGTGATGCAACTAAAATTAAAGCAATTTTAGATAATCACACTATAATGGCAACTGTAGATGCCGAATATGTAGGATAGGCCACAAAGTATAATAAATGGCACTTTTCGGTAACAGTTGTTATGTTACTAATGAAGCTACATTGAAGACAAAAAGGTTACAAATGCACTGAAGCATCAACTCAGATATTTCCCAATCGGTTAATCTTAACTATTATCTGTATATAAACTGAAGAGCTTATATTTCAAAACAAATATAGATCAGTGCTTATATTGAATTGCAAAACTATTTTTTTACGCTGTATTGAAATATAATTTTATTTTAAACTGTATCGTCTTTTCTTTAATTCAGAAGATCACTGTAAGTAATTTTTTACTTTATTTAGAATTCTAACAAATTTTCAGTACAAAATAAAATTGCAAGGTTGCTATTGATGCTTCAATAAAACAAACAGTGTTAAAATGAACATTTTCAGACAACAGAATTGTATTGTCAATTATTCCTACTTGGAATTACCAAGTTGCATAGGGGTACAAACCATAATTACCAATATTTCAATAGTCCTATTGAATGTTAAGCCTGAAAACAGAAAACAATGTCTTGAAAGAGAACTTCAAGCAATAAATTATTAAAAAGCCACTTCTGCATCATATATTTATTCTAAAACATAAAATAAACTGTTATGTATAATGACTTTCTTATAATTGAAAAAATCCTTTTCATTTGATTCTTGTATGTATTGTAGACAAAGTTTTAATTTTTTAGTTATGTTTGATAATAAATTTTTTTTCTACTTTGTGTAAAATGAGTGTTGGCGATTTTATGTCAAAGCTATTTCCCAAACTCATTTTTTTGTAAATTAAAATATGGATTTGACTCCATTAACTTTGTATCTTTGAGAAAAATTGAATTTTCTAAATATTGTATATGAAATGTATTAAAATGGATTTAACACTTTGTAAAAATGTATTAGTTATTTTTTACTTGCATATGTGTGGTTTAACACTATAACATACTTTTTTTCAACTAATCCTAATAAAACATTTACAATCCTAAATCTGTAGATCTATCTATGTTATTATAAATTATAAAACTTTAAAGATTTCTGGGCATTGAAAATATATCCAAACCCTCTATATATAGAGGACGAAAGTGGACGATAATTTCGATATAGTGCTCTTGAGTGAAACATTGTTCAGGGAGGAAGGTGACGAGCCTAGGATTTCCGAATTGACACCAAAAGGCTTTATATCGCTGAATATTCCTCGCCTGATAGGCAAAGGTGGAGGTTTAATCGTAATATATAAAGATTGTCTAATTAAAAATGTAACTACCCATCCAAACCGTGCATCATTCATAACCTTTGACATGTGCGAAGTCCGACTAAACCTCAGCGGTAGAACGATAACTATCGTCTTCCTCTATCGACCACCACCGAGCTAGAAAAATAAACTCACACCCAGTAAGTTTATTCAAGAATTTCAAGATCTGTTAGATCTTTATATTTATACCAGAGACCTTTTTTGTTATCGGTGATGTCAACCTACATTTCGACAGTAGCAAAGAAATATATGTGGAGAAGTTAAAGAAAGCCCTCCTGGATCGAAATCTGGAACAGATTGTGTCTGTCCCTACACATGTTAAGGGTCATACCATTGATTGGATAATAACAAACGCACGTGATCTCATAAATGACCTTAACGTGATCGATCGGGGACTCTCTAATCATTTCCTCATATCCGTTGAGCTATGCCTATTAAAGCCTAAAAAGCAGTTGAGGAAAGTCAAATCCAGAAAGATGAAAGACATTAACATTTCTAATTTTAGGCCTGATATTAGTGCCTTGTTGCGGCAGTCAGGTTCGACGGATTTATAAACTCACTATATCACCTGCCTAAGAAAGCTGCTAGACATTCATGCTCCTCTGACAACCCGATTAGTCTCCGATCGATTATCTGCTCCATGGATGTCAAACGAGATCAAGGTAGCGAAAAAGCTGCGCCGTCAGGCTGAGAGAAAATACAAGCAAACCGGTCTAACAGTGCACCGACACTTGTATACACAAAAGAAAAACCATGTCAATCGTCTGATTCGAGATGCTAAGACAATACATCTTCGCAATAAGATTGAGAGCGCGAACTCATCTCGGGTGCTGTTTAAAATAACTACAGAGATGTTGGGTGGTGCAGGTAAATCTGTACTACCATGTTTCATTCCCCCTGCCGACCTCCCTGACTCCTTTAATCAATTTTTCACAGACAGGATCAAGAAAATTAGGTAAGACCTAGAGGACATAGACAACCAATCAAGTCTGCTCCACAATGATCCAGTCTTCCAGGGTTCTCACCTCACTGAGTTTCATTCAGTATCTGAAGCATCTGTTAAGGAAATTATTAGTAAGATGCCTAAAACGTCTTGCGAACTCGATCCCATCCCTGTCTCCCTCTTCAATGATTGTATCAACGAACTAGTACCTTCGATCACTACGATGATGAATGCTTCATTAGCTTCAGGTATTGTGCCTCAATCAATGAAAAATGCACTGGTTAAGCCCCTCTTAAAGAAGCCTAGCCTCGATCCTGAGTGCTTAAAAAACTATCGGCCTGTATCCAACCTTCCATTCCTTTCGAAAGTCTTGGAGCGCATTGTGCTAAAACAGTTATTGTCTCACTTGGAGCAGCATTGCCTCTTGGAGCAGTTTCAGTCCCCCTATCGAAAGAGTCATAGCACGGAGACGGCATTGGTCAGGGTTGTCAACGACCTACTATGCACATCGGACTCGGGTCATGTGTCTATTCTGGCAATGCTCGACCTGTCTGCCGCTTTTGACACTCTTGACCATGAGATCCTGATTGACAGGCTTGCAACCACATTTGGCTGCTCAGGCTGTGTTCTTCGTTGGTTTAGGTCATACCTGTCTGAGCGCACTCAAAGTGTTGCTATAGATGAGTTCCTCTCGGCACCTTCAACGCTGAAATATGGAGTGCCCCAAGGATCTGTTCTAGGACCAGTGATGTTTGCAATGTACGTGTATCCACTCGGCCAGGCCATCAAACCGTTCGAAATTTCGTATCACTTCTACGCCGATGACACGCAACTGTACGATCATGCGGTCCCTCTTGATGCCCCTCGACTCGCTGCAAAGGTCAGTAGTGCAATCGCCAACGTCTATTCGTGGTCGGGGAGAAATGGGCTTAAAATGAAGGAGGAAAAAACAGAGATAATCCGAATTGGAACCAAGAGAAATTTGGTCAAATTCACCGGTTCAGAATCCATCACCGTGATAAACTGCCAGGTGCCTTTTGTTAACAAAGTGAAGAATCTTGGTGTTTTACTGGATCCCACGCTGTCTTTCGACCAACATATATCTCATATGTGCAGATGTCTATCTCTACAGTTGCGTAGACTGGGCCAAATACGCCCCTATTTGTCCACTGACTCTGCAAAGACACTGGCAGTCGCTCTGATACTTTCCCGTATCGACTATTGTAACTCCCTGCTAGCCGGCCTGCCCGAAGACAAAATCGCCAGGCTACAGAGAATACAGACCAGTACTGCGCGCTTGGTCATGCGCAAATCAAGGCGAGACTCGGGAACCGCCCTTCTTCGCTCGCTCCATTGGCTCCCCGTGAAAGCCAGAATTGAGTATAAAGTGGCGCTACTTTGCCATCAGTGCATTTTTAATAACGAGTTTCCGTACTATCTCAAAGAACTCATCACACCATATGTCCCTCAAAGAACACTTCGTTCTGCCAACTCATCGCTTCTGGAAGAGCCCCGTTTCTCTCTGACGACCGTTGGCCTTAGAGCCTTCTCAGTATCCGGTCCGAAGGTGTGGAATCTACTTCCCATTCAACTCAGGCAAACAAGCCCATTGATTCCTTCAAAAAGAACTTAAAAACTCATTATTTCAATATTTATCTTAATTAACATGCTTTAGAGCCCTACTGTCTTACTTATATATAGGTCGGTTATTTTGTTTTGGTTGTTTGATTTGTTCCATGTTTGTAAAGTTTTGAATCATTATTTAGTTTTTTATCTCTTAGCCTATAGATTGTATCCGTGTTCTGAGTTGTATGTTAAATGCGCTCTGAGCTTGCATTATGCTTGTTGGCAGCGCTATACAAATGTCATTATTATTATTATATAATAACCCTGGGTTTGTGGGAGGTGTTATCGCCCCCTCTCCCCTCCACCAGGGGTTGCTGAGAAGCTCTGGAGAAGGGGGGCGCTGACATTCCTGGGGGCAGTAGGGAGGTGGTGAATGTCCCGTCAGGGGTACGAACGTACTGAAATAATTTAAATGCCACTGATATTTCAATTACAAAATTCCAAAGTTTACGAGTTCTCTAACAACAGTACGTATTGTATTAATTATTAATAACATACGAATTCTAAAAAAGGAAGCAATTGCCCATTTCACTAAAAATAAATAAATGACACTAAAGGCGAATATTTATTACTTGTACTTGAAGACTTTTTATGGTATGGTACTATTGTGGGTACCGGAGGTATTTAAATAAGTATGTGCTGGATGTCCATTGTGATTGTGTGATTCCTGATGACATTTAGACTAGTTGCTAAAAGTCTCAGTTATTATCTGCAGCACTCACTACAATTCTTAAATACCGGTACAGCAGTTAATATAAAAAGAAGTACCGTAATAAATTCAATGATAGTATAGATTGTTTAGACAACTTTGCATAGAGAATGATGAGAACTACAATCGTTTGTTAAAGCACACAAAGAGAAGCTGCTCATCATACGGTGTCTCTTTAAATAGATTTTATGAGTCTTTGATTTGGTGCTAGAGATTTTGGAAAAGCAAAAATGATTATTTTAAAGACAATCTAAAAAAATTATATCGTATATTTATCTGATTTAAATTAATTTTAAACAATGGGATATTCAATTGCAGGGATTTCACCTTTATTGGATTAAAACAAAGATTGCTATTTTGGCATTTATGTCCATACTTCTATTGTACAAACGCAACCTTGGGCGCGAAGATCGTACATCTGTAGAGAAAAGACATACTCAGTTGTTGTCAACATTTTGAAGCACTTAATGACAACATCAACAGTCCAATTAAAGACATTATTATCATTACAAAAATTTGTTTTAATGGTTTTAAGTCTCTTTTCTAATAGAAGAGAATTCAAATGATGCCAACTGCAAGAGGAAATAATTGAATTAATAAGCAATGAGGAACTAACACTGAAATTTGTAAGAAATGGGCTCTAATCATAAGTTGCGAAAGAACATACCATTATTTTCTGCAGGTCTATGGGTTTTGGCAACTATTTTTTATTGCACTTTCCTCACTATACTTAGTGGAACGTGGATTTAGTGCTGGTACTGTTGTCCAAAGAAAAAAGCAAGTTGAAATAATGGAGCGAGGAAACCCAAAGGTTTTGCTAACCAAAATAAACACAGATAAACGGATTGTAACACACTAGGCACAAAGCTTCAACTTTATGTGTTGTCATTTTATTTTTTTATTTTTTTTTAAATATTATCTTTATCTTTTTAGTTTCTGTAAGCTCCTAAAAACGCACCCAAGTGTAGTCGGCCCATAGAAAATTGATGCAACAAATTGACACATTAGTGGGGAGGGGGAGAAGCCTATATTTTCCCGTTTAACATCCCTATAGGCCTAAATCTGATATATGAACTAAGGCCTAATTCTGATATAAAGACTAATATATTTTTGATAACTACATTATAACAGGTAAAACGTTCAAATTAGGTCCATTACATATTATAGATCTAGATGTTGATCTAATTCGTAATTTAATTTTAAGTTAGCATTTCTAATTTTGTGGGGGAAAAATATATTAAATAAAATGCATTGGTAGTTAGTAGCCAGAATTGTAGTGGGGGGGGGGCAAATAGTGCAACGTCGGAGAGGTAAGGGACAGTGCATGCAACTATGCATAAAATAAAGAAAGGGGGGGGGAGCAATAATGCAAGAGATGAAACAAAGGCTCAACTGATGCACAATTTCCCCCTAAACTATTTAACAACTACATTGTACTAAAATATCAACAGTGAAACGTAAAAATTAGATTAATTAAATATTTCTATGAAAATAATAAATATAGTAAGCAAAAAAGTAATATTGTTAACCCTTACAGTCCCGGGCGCTTATATATCGGAACTGAAGGCAGCATAGATAGAAGTATGTCGGTACGGAAGGGTTAAAATCCTCCGTTTTGAAAAACAAAAATGGAGGGGGGGAGCGGGGAGGAAGAATTAAATGTTACACCCTCCCCCCCCCCCATATTTTTTTTTGGTTACACCATGAGAGTTATAGTCAATTTGTCAAACAAGTTTAGAAATGTATTAAAATTAATATTACAATTACTCTTTTTTTTCCGTCAGCCATTAGGCTGTGAATTACCCTGGACCAGGCCTCCATCATCGCCCCTACTGTACCGGCTTTCAAATCTTCTCTGAAGGGCTGGACTAAAAACCTAAAGTGACACATTGTCGTTTGTTTATAATTATTGTTGTTTGTGATTCTTTTTTATTGTAGGCCTATGTGTTTTGAATTTGTGGACTCTTTCCTCGGTCCTAACGGGTTCTCCACAGTAATATGGACAAGTCGAAGAAGACCTTTCAATCCCAATTCTATTTTAAATATAAAAGCAAGCGTATACATCTTTTAAACTATTATTGGGGGAGGGGGAAAGTAACGGAGTGTTGACATAATTTTATATGCGGGGGGGGGGGGGGGGGGGGGGGGTCCTCTGATAGTTTGACAATTGTTGCATGACAATTTCTGTAAACAATTTTTTTAAATTTTAGTTAGATTTTTCTTTTGTTTTCTTTTGTTTGTTTTTCAAAATACTGCTCAGATCGGACCTCACAATGCCACTAATGCTCACCCACATTAGTAGCAACAAAGGAATTAAATTCTTTGTCCATGACAAAGGGGGCTGGCATTCACACTATTCCCCATGTATGCCTTGGCCACAACCCCCCCCCCCCCCCCCCCTGTGAACCCTGCTTTACTAAACCATTCAACATACATGGCCAGTAGGACTAAGGGTTACTTTGAATAAATTATGTCATATTGATGGAAATACAAACAACAGCATGCTTAAGAAAGTTCATGGTCATTGTCCATATTATAATTTATTATTAGACAGATTTTGATATTTTCAACAACTTATAAAATGCTCTTTATCTTACAGACACACACATATTTATCTATACTCTATACTTTAAACAAATTAAAAGTAAAACATTATTATAGAAAGGAATAATGTAATTATTTAATAATAACTTTATTTAGTATTTTATGTAAAACATGTGAGTTAAAATAGTAAAAATATACATTTAAAATTCAATCAATACATTTTCTTGAATAGTTTCAAAGGTAATCAGTTATCCATTAAATATTGCAAGAAGTAAATGTTGCAAGACATGTTTCTTTTGTTAGCAAGCCTTGGCGTTGCACGTGCAGCTGGTAGGAAGGTACTTAGTAAAATGTACAGGCTTAGCCCACCACCAGTTCCAACACACTGCAAGGTAGGATCTGTAGGCATAACGAGGTATACACTTGCCCTCGTGAACACAATCCTTGCACAGTCTAAAGCATTTTCTAAATAAATAGAGAGAGAAAAAAAACATACATAGTAAATTTTAGTGACACATGTTTTTGAATAGGTAGAATCTGGTAGAAGGCCTAAAAAACATTATATATAGTCGTTAAAAGAAAAAAATTTTTTAGCCATCGTCATAATATTAACAAAAGTATTAATGTTAAGGGAATTATGAATGCATATTACAAATATTTACATAATGAAGCTTATAGCATGTTAAGCAAACTTTGATGGTCTCGAGTTGAAGTTTTATATAAGAACAATAAACAAGTCATATTAACCCTTTCTGCATCAGTTATTGCTCAAAGAAACTAAAGTAAAATATGATAAAAAGTACACAAAGAGCTGTGAAAGGGTTAATGAAGCATAATCTTACCCGCAATTACAGGTCTTGATGTAGACATTTTGAAGTGGGCAACACCAACCATAAGGCCACTCGTATCTGCATGGAAGTGTTTGTGTGTTGACTCCACATTGATAGGATTGTATTCTTGGACAACAGCTGGGGGAGAAACAATATCACATCAATAGCTGGAGCAATTAACTCTTTTACGTTCATGTATACAAACAACATGACATCAATAGCTGGAGCAATTAATTATTTCACGTTTACGTATATAAACAACACGACATCAATAGATGGAGCAATTAACTATTTCACGTTTACGTATATAAACAACACGGCATCAATAGATGGAGCAATTAACTATTTCACGTTTACGTATACAAACAACACGACATCAATAGATGGAGCAATTAACTATTTCACGTTTACGTATACAAACAACACAACATCAATAGCTGGAGCAATTAACTCTTTCACATTCACGTATACAAACAACACGGCATTAATAGCTGGAGCAATTAACTCTTTCACATTCACGTATACAAACAACACGACATCTATAGCTGGAGCAATTAGCTCTTTCACATTCACGTATACAAACAACACGACATCTATAGCTGGAGCAATTAACTCTTTCACATTCACGTATACAAACAACACGGCATTAATAGCTGGAGCAATTAACTCTTTCACATTCACGTATACAAACAACACGACATCTATAGCTGGAGCAATTAGCTCTTTCACATTCACGTATACAAACAACACGGCATTAATAGCTGGAGCAATTAACTCTTTCACATTCATGTATACAAACAACACGACATCTATAGCTGGAGCAATTAGCTCTTTCACATTCACGTATACAAACAACACGGCATTAATAGCTGGAGCAATTAACTATTTCACATTCACGTATACAAACAACACGACATCTATAGCTGGAGCAATTAACTCTTTCACATTCACGTATACAAACAACACGGCATTAATAGCTGGAGCAATTAACTATTTCACATTCACGTATACAAACAACACGACATCTATAGCTGGAGCAATTAACTCTTTCACATTCACGTATACAAACAACACGACATCTATAGTTGGAGCAATTTACTCTTTCACATTCACGTATACAAACAACACGGCATCTATAGCTGGAGCAATTAGCTCTTTCACATTCACGTATACAAACAACACGGCATTAATAGCTGGAGCAATTAACTCTTTCACATTCATGTATACAAACAACACGACATCTATAGCTGGAGCAATTAGCTCTTTCACATTCACGTATACAAACAACACGGCATTAATAGCTGGAGCAATTAACTATTTCACATTCACGTATACAAACAACACGACATCTATAGCTGGAGCAATTAACTCTTTCACATTCACGTATACAAACAACACGGCATTAATAGCTGGAGCAATTAACTATTTCACATTCACGTATACAAACAACACGACATCTATAGCTGGAGCAATTAACTCTTTCACATTCACGTATACAAACAACACGGCATTAATAGCTGGAGCAATTAACTATTTCACATTCACGTATACAAACAACACGACATCTATAGCTGGAGCAATTAACTCTTTCACATTCACGTATACAAACAACACGACATCTATAGTTGGAGCAATTTACTCTTTAAAATCTGTTGTTGTTGTTTTTTACAGAAAAAAAGCATTAGATCTAATTCTAACTCTACTGAATGGCACAAATCGAATGTTCCTTTTTATGTCTGTTCAAAATTGATTGTATATTATAGTGTACGTGGCTGTGTGATTGGATGGCCATTCTGAAGTTGTGGGGTTCGGATCCAAGCTTAATGGCTTCAGTGAAGAAACCATATTTTTTTTTATTTCTGCATGCATGCCTGGGATAGGATGGTGTCCATGAGTCTGACAATTAACGACATATGCATTGAAATTCCATCAAAGAAAAATCAGGGTGGGATTTTGACCGGGATACGGTTGTCAAAGTATAGTTTATCGTAGCTGTCTGTGTTGACGATCTACGCCTACTTGTGACGCAACATTTTAATGGGTGATTTGCATCAGAGAAAGGAAAAAAATGGTTTGCTCATCCAGATCTTCAGTCAGTACGTCGCTTTTTTTATGCACGTTACAGTGTTGGCTTACAGATAAGTGAATCACGCGTTAAACATATACTTTAAAAACAATTCTCTTAGTTGCATACTTGGATTACTGCAAACAGGCTAGACAAATACACGCGAGGGATCGATATCATTGCACTCGCTCTGATTCGATATTCACAAGTATCGCGACATTATACCAGTGCTACCATTAATCTAGTTAGGCGGCTAGCGCAATCTTTAGACTACTGATAGATAAATTATGCGGCTCTATAAGACGCATGTGGCTCTTCGTTGATCTTCGTTTAGTAAAGTGCGACACATTTAAATCACTTGTTTTAATTTCTTTCAACAGTATTTTTAAGTACTTGAGTATTTGAAATTATGGAAAAAAATAGACATTTAAATTGGCTTTTGTTTTCAGTATAGGTCTACTAATCAGGGGCGGATAAACCATTAAGCAAAGTAAGCCTGTGATTAATGTGAGTTACAGAAACTTGTTATAGCAGGAATTTACCTTGGCTTTTGCCTACTTTACATAACATTTTAACGTAATTGGAACATGTGTATTAATACTATATATGGCATCCTTCCATCCTCAAGGGACGATGGCGCAGTCTCCTTTCTCTCTGCCTCTCGCCTTTCTCCTGGCTCGTTTCTCTTCGCTTCTTTCTGTGAGGGTGGCTTCTGCAGCTTGAGTGCCCTTGCGCACCTTGGACCGCCAGGAGGTGCGTTCCTCAGCATGGCTCTCCCACGTGTTGGGCTCAATGCGTGCCAGTAATAAGTCTTTCTTGCAGACGTCTTTGAACCGCAGGCAAGGGCGAACCCTCTTTCTTGTACCGGCTGCCAGCTCTCCATACAGTAGGTCTCTTGGGATGCGCTCCGCACCCATCCTGTGGACATGGCCTATCCAACGCAGGCGCCTCTCACTCAGGATTGCGTTTATGCTCAGCATATGACTTCTCCTGAGCACCTCCACATTTGTGACTCTTTCCTGCCATTTGATGTGGAGTATCCTGCGCAGGCATCGCAGGTGAAAGCTATTGAGCTGCTTAATTTGCTTAGCGTATGTAGCCCAGGTCTCGCTTCCATAGAGAAGTGTGCTTAGCACACAGGCCTGGTAGACAGAGATTTTTGTCCTATCAGTGAGTTGAGCATTATCCCATACTCTTTGGTTGAGCCTTGCCATTAAAGATACTGCCTTGCCGATTCTGGTTTGTATTTCTTTTTCCAGGGACAGTGAGCTTGAAATGTTGCTGCCAAGGTATGTGTAGTCCTCGACAACATCCAGAGTGTTTCCCTCAATTGAGAATGCTGGGAGGCATTCTGTACCTTGCCTCATAATATTTGTCTTTTTTAGGCTTATTGTTAGGCCGAATTCTTTGCACGCCTCCGAGAATCTACTGACCAGTTGCTGGAGTCCTTCCTCTGTATGTGAAACAAGAGCTGCACCATCAGCGAATAGCAATTCTCTGATTAATACGGTTTCCACTTTGCTCTTTGCACGGAGCCGGGCTATGTTATAGAGATTTCCATCGGCCCTAGTATGGATGTTCACGCCCTCGGGGCAGTTCTCAAAAGCATATCGGAGGAGTACTGAGAAGAAGATACCAAAGAGTGTTGGTGCAAGGACGCAGCCCTGTTTAACCCCGCTACACACTGGGAATGGTTCTGATGTGGCGCCGTCGAAGAGAACTGTGCTGTGCATGTTGTTATGGAAAGCCTCAATAATACTTAGTAGCCGGGGCGGACATCCAATCTTTTTCAGTATGCTAAAGAGTCCAGTGCGGCTAACTAGATCAAATGCCTTAGTCAAGTCAATGTATGCAATGAAGAGACACTATGTAACTATAATTTAGTCATGTAAAGTAGGCCTATATGAAAACCAGGAATGTGTATCTTCTTATAAACACATTCTGATTAAAATGGTAGACTAGGCTACACTTTGGCACCTTGAACATAGGGTGGTGGGATCTTTTAAATATTATTTCATGGCTTATTCCGGGCCTAAAGTACCGAACCACATAAATGTTAACTTCATGGCTTATTCCGGGTCATTAAAGTGCCTAACCACATAAATGTTAACTTCATGGCTTATTCCGGGTCTAAAGTGCCGAACCACATAAATGTTAACTTCATGGCTTATTCCGGGTCTAAAGTGCCGAACCACATAAATGCTAACTTCATGGCTTATTCCGGGTCTAAAGTGCCGAACCACATAAATGTTAACTTCACGGCTTATTCTGGGTCAAAGTGCCGAACCACATAAATGTTAACTTCATGGCTTATTCCGGGCATCACACAAAACGGCTCACACGGAAAGAAAAAAATAAAGAGTTTCAAAATAAATAGGCCTACAAGTTTACATCAGCTCTAAGTCTGTTTTATCGTAACTGGATATTTTGATGTGATATGTCGCAATCACAACCCGACTGTTCTTTTTTTTCATTTCTTAAGCTACAAACGCAGTGGGCACAAACACCAACACGTCTTCTCAGTGAATACGGCATTCGTTGTGAGTCGGTGTTGGTGACACTATTTAAACCTAGTAACCGCACGCAGTGAGTTCAACACGACTTCGGACTTCAACAACACGCCTTCGCACCAACTTTTTTGACGAGAGTGCTCAACTGGCTTGCTACATCTCATGCCTTCGTTTTTTTCACGGTTGCTAGTAGTCGCGTCGACCTTGAATGTGTGACGTCATATGGCTGGACTGGGGACATTTTCACTTTCAATTTTCTCATCGAGAAAGCATCGCAGACAATATCTGATTTTATTTTTGAATTCAGCGACTAAAAATCAAGGGGAGATCCGAGCAGAATTTGAATTTGTGAAATATTTAGCGAGATTAAAAAAAAATTATAATAATACGGTAATAATATTGCACACTGCCGGGTTTCGTCTGGCGCCGCGGCCACCAAGAGCAGTACATTTAAATGTTTTCTTTTAGGACTTGAAAAGACAATCAAGAAGCTATTTCTTTTTTCCATCAATGATTATATATGTAGACAGGTGGTCTACAAGTTGTTTTTGTACTGTTCTCATTATATTTTCTTTTAGTTTCATAACAAAGCACAGTTAAGTTTTTAACTAATTATACTGGAGCGCTTTTTCAGGTTGTTTGAATCCGATTGGCTGCGGGTCAATAAATTTTATTGGTCAGTGATAGTGTTTGGGTCGCCCTATTTAATCTCCCTTCCGGTTAGTTGTTGGCCCTCTATGGGTGGTGGTCGTTGAAAATGGCATACTAGTCTCGTAAGTTTAATTATAACATTTTTCTATTGCTTTTTTGATGTAAAATAAGTATCCTAAACTGTAGATTAATATCTTAACATTGGTGATGGATTAAGATGAGTTAATATTATGTCCGATTGTTTAGATAGCATATAGATTTTATTATGATTTACGATCACTGAATTAAACCAGGGCGGCGACCATGTTGAATATCGGTCAGCCCAACGTGTTTATCGCATTGAATTTATGTAAAGATTATTATTTTTTACTTAATGTTTTTCTATTTTTTATTCTTATATTTATATACCTTAGGTCGGATAAAACCTACCTTGTTGGTCTCGTGTTATATGTTGGTTTTAAATTAGTCTCGTGTTATATGTTGGTTTTAAATTAGTCTCGTGTTAGATGTTGGTTTTAAATTAGTCTCGTGTTATATGTTGGTTTTAAATTAGTCTCTTGTTATATGTTGGTTTTAAGTTAGATGTTAGAAATTGCTAGGTCTCTTGTATTTATTTTCTTAGTTAGATATTAGATAGTGTGTTAAGTGATGAGAAGATTTGAATTATGATTTTGTAGTATGTGTATTAAGAGTTGGTAGACGATGGAGTTAGTTGTTGTTGATATTGATGGTTAGGGCTTATATTTGAATAAACTTGTGTATTATGAAAAATTTATTTGTTCCCTTGATAGATACATTGTTGTAGTGTACGTTGTTTAGGTTTGTTTATTTGTAGTTGGTCGTTGTGTGTTTAGTTTAGTAGTATTTAGTATAGTTAGCTAGTAATAGTAGTCTTTAGTATTGGTTCATCCAGGTAGCTATTCCTACCTGCCTACCACAATATAGGTATGCACAGATATACCCGTCCCCTCCCCTTGTATATAAATGTAAATAGATGTATATTAATTTAATATTGTGTGTTATATAATTCAATAACACACACACTCTTTCAAATTTTAAACTCAGTTAATTCCCCCCCTTACAAATGGTGTCATGAAGTGGGGATCTGTGCTTGGATGGACCAATATAGTTAGTTTCTTTTTGGTTAGGCCTCAGTTGTGTAGATTAGGGTCTCGGTTAGGATAGTTTTGATGGTTTATTTTTGTTTGACTAGGAGTGGTATTTTGTGGTATAGTTGTTTGGTATATAGGAGTTGGATCTAGGTTTGAGTAGTAGTTCTCTGTGGATTAGGTTGTTGTGAGTAATGCAGGATAGTTGTTAGACCTAGGTTGGTTGTTGATTTTTGGTATTAGTGTGTTAGGCTTAGTTGTTGTTTTGGCAGTTAGCGGTAGGTAGGAGAGAGACCAACATAGGTAGGGCCGACGGAGACGACGGCAGCAGTGGACGTCCTGTGACCATTTGGGCTGTGCAGCTAGCTGTGTGTTGGGCCAGACCCTGGCATTGGGACCTACACTTTGGTCACCAGGGTCCGGCATCCTGTAGCTGTTGGAGCCTGGAAGCTGGCGGTGTATGCTTGGGCCAGGCCTTGGCGTTGGGACCTCCATATGGGTCACCAGGGTCCTGGGCTCGGGCGACAGTGACGATGGCTGCTGCCGGAGAGATGCAACTGGGGCAAGTACCACCTTCTTGCCCCACCACCACCACGAGAGGTGTGCCGACCAGGGCCACCTGCCTGGTTTCCCTCGGCCAAGGGGGAGCCATGGATTGTCTGGATGTGCCTGGAGAGGCCAGTGTAGTGCCCTGGAGAGGCCAGTGTAGTGCCCTGGAGAGGCCAGTGTAGTGCCCTGGATGGGCTAGTGTAGTGCCCTGGATGGGCTAGTGTAGTGCCCTGGATGGGCTAGTGTATTGCCCTGGAGGGGCTAGTGTTGTGTCCAAGAGTGGACAGATGGACCAAAGAAGTGTTTTTCATTCAGACGCCAGGAATTGGATGATTTCAGACGTTCTGACCTGGGCCTACCAGAGGAATTTTGCCATGTTGTGTTTTGTTTCGTCATACATTTTTTTGTCACCACCTGCAAATATATTTACTGTTTTTTTTTTGTGAACCTCTTCTTTTTTTCCTATGTTAATATGTAAATAATGCAACCGTTGTTGTCGACACACCCTTGTTATTGTGTTGACATGTTTTTTTCGTACCTGTAAATTTAAATATTTTTTTTCAATGCAGTATTTTTATGAACTGTTTACGTAGGTAAATTAATTTTTTTGTCTCTTTTGTGGGAGGCATGTTTTCTTGATACCATGGTTCTTCGTGAACTGGCGGTGTAGTTCATGTGGGACTAACATTGTTGGTTCTGGTCAAAATAATTTTTTTCTTGTCCGCACCAGATGTGGAAGGAAACAAAATGTAATAATTTTTATTTCTTTTTTATAGCATGATTTCTGATGTATGTTTTATTGTTCTTTGTGAACTGGCAGTATTGTTCTTGGGGAACGGATGCTGTTCGTTCTTGTCAAAATAAGATATTTTTTCTTGTCCACACCAGTTGCGGACTGAGGAAGCAAATTGTTATAATTTACTGTTTTTATGTATTATTATGCCAGGATTTCTTATGTGGTTTGATTTCCGTTTTTTTATGGTATATAAATTGGCTGCCAGGTTGTGAGATAACATGAGTGAGCGTATGTGTTTTTAATGATGCATTTCTTTTCACCGAGACTTTTTGTATGTCATTGTGAAGTCGTCCAGGCTCACTTTGGGCATTGTGGTTGCCACCCTATGTTTTTGTTCATAAATTGCAGAAGAGTGCCTTCAGTGGCGTCTGTTTATTTACTGACGTGGATTTTTTTTGTGGATATTCTAGGAATGTCTGGCTTAGGGATGGGTAATCAGGAGTCTTTTGTTGATTGGTCTTGTAGCATTGTGGAATACTTAACATCTTTGTTTGGGGTATGTGTTTTATCGAGGACGATAAAAAAATTTGGGCGGCGTGTATGTAGACAGGTGGTCTACAAGTTGTTTTTGTACTGTTCTCATTATATTTTCTTTTAGTTTCATAACAAAGCACAGTTAAGTTTTTAACTAATTATACTGGAGCGCTTTTTCAGGTTGTTTGAATCCGATTGGCTGCGGGTCAATAAATTTTATTGGTCAGTGATAGTGTTTGGGTCGCCCTATTTAATCTCCCTTCCGGTTAGTTGTTGGCCCTCTATGGGTGGTGGTCGTTGAAAATGGCATACTAGTCTCGTAAGTTTAATTAAACATTTTTCTATTGCTTTTTTGATGTAAAATAAGTATCCTAAACTGTCGATTAATATCTTAACATTGGTGATGGATTAAGATGAGTTAATATTATGTCCGATTGTTTAGATAGCATATAGATTTTATTATGATTTACGATCACTGAATTAAACCAGGGCGGCGACCATGTTGAATATCGGTCAGCCCAACGTGTTTATCGCATTGAATTTATGTAAAGATTATTATTTTTTACTTAATGTTTTTCTATTTTTTATTCTTATATTTATATACCTTAGGTCGGATAAAACCTACCTTGTTGGTCTCGTGTTATATGTTGGTTTTAAATTAGTCTCGTGTTATATGTTGGTTTTAAATTAGTCTCGTGTTAGATGTTGGTTTTAAATTAGTCTCGTGTTATATGTTGGTTTTAAATTAGTCTCTTGTTATATGTTGGTTTTAAGTTAGATGTTAGAAATTGCTAGGTCTCTTGTATTTATTTTCTTAGTTAGATATTAGATAGTGTGTTAAGTGATGAGAAGATTTGAATTATGATTTTGTAGTATGTGTATTAAGAGTTGGTAGACGATGGAGTTAGTTGTTGTTGATATTGATGGTTAGGGCTTATATTTGAATAAACTTGTGTATTATGAAAAATTTATTTGTTCCCTTGATAGATACATTGTTGTAGTGTACGTTGTTTAGGTTTGTTTATTTGTAGTTGGTCGTTGTGTGTTTAGTTTAGTAGTATTTAGTATAGTTAGCTAGTAATAGTAGTCTTTAGTATTGGTTCATCCAGGTAGCTATTCCTACCTGCCTACCACAATATAGGTATGCACAGATATACCCGTCCCCTCCCCTTGTATATAAATGTAAATAGATGTATATTAATTTAATATTGTGTGTTATATAATTCAATAACACACACACTCTTTCAAATTTTAAACTCAGTTAATTCCCCCCCTTACAAATGGTGTCATGAAGTGGGGATCTGTGCTTGGATGGACCAATATAGTTAGTTTCTTTTTGGTTAGGCCTCAGTTGTGTAGATTAGGGTCTCGGTTAGGATAGTTTTGATGGTTTATTTTTGTTTGACTAGGAGTGGTATTTTGTGGTATAGTTGTTTGGTATATAGGAGTTGGATCTAGGTTTGAGTAGTAGTTCTCTGTGGATTAGGTTGTTGTGAGTAATGCAGGATAGTTGTTAGACCTAGGTTGGTTGTTGATTTTTGGTATTAGTGTGTTAGGCTTAGTTGTTGTTTTGGCAGTTAGCGGTAGGTAGGAGAGAGACCAACATAGGTAGGGCCGACGGAGACGACGGCAGCAGTGGACGTCCTGTGACCATTTGGGCTGTGCAGCTAGCTGTGTGTTGGGCCAGACCCTGGCATTGGGACCTACACTTTGGTCACCAGGGTCCGGCATCCTGTAGCTGTTGGAGCCTGGAAGCTGGCGGTGTATGCTTGGGCCAGGCCTTGGCGTTGGGACCTCCATATGGGTCACCAGGGTCCTGGGCTCGGGCGACAGTGACGATGGCTGCTGCCGGAGAGATGCAACTGGGGCAAGTACCACCTTCTTGCCCCACCACCACCACGAGAGGTGTGCCGACCAGGGCCACCTGCCTGGTTTCCCTCGGCCAAGGGGGAGCCATGGATTGTCTGGATGTGCCTGGAGAGGCCAGTGTAGTGCCCTGGAGAGGCCAGTGTAGTGCCCTGGAGAGGCCAGTGTAGTGCCCTGGATGGGCTAGTGTAGTGCCCTGGATGGGCTAGTGTAGTGCCCTGGATGGGCTAGTGTATTGCCCTGGAGGGGCTAGTGTTGTGTCCAAGAGTGGACAGATGGACCAAAGAAGTGTTTTTCATTCAGACGCCAGGAATTGGATGATTTCAGACGTTCTGACCTGGGCCTACCAGAGGAATTTTGCCATGTTGTGTTTTGTTTCGTCATACATTTTTTTGTCACCACCTGCAAATATATTTACTGTTTTTTTTTTGTGAACCTCTTCTTTTTTTCCTATGTTAATATGTAAATAATGCAACCGTTGTTGTCGACACACCCTTGTTATTGTGTTGACATGTTTTTTTCGTACCTGTAAATTTAAATATTTTTTTTCAATGCAGTATTTTTATGAACTGTTTACGTAGGTAAATTAATTTTTTTGTCTCTTTTGTGGGAGGCATGTTTTCTTGATACCATGGTTCTTCGTGAACTGGCGGTGTAGTTCATGTGGGACTAACATTGTTGGTTCTGGTCAAAATAATTTTTTTCTTGTCCGCACCAGATGTGGAAGGAAACAAAATGTAATAATTTTTATTTCTTTTTTATAGCATGATTTCTGATGTATGTTTTATTGTTCTTTGTGAACTGGCAGTATTGTTCTTGGGGAACGGATGCTGTTCGTTCTTGTCAAAATAAGATATTTTTTCTTGTCCACACCAGTTGCGGACTGAGGAAGCAAATTGTTATAATTTACTGTTTTTATGTATTATTATGCCAGGATTTCTTATGTGGTTTGATTTCCGTTTTTTTATGGTATATAAATTGGCTGCCAGGTTGTGAGATAACATGAGTGAGCGTATGTGTTTTTAATGATGCATTTCTTTTCACCGAGACTTTTTGTATGTCATTGTGAAGTCGTCAAGGCTCACTTTGGGCATTGTGGTTGCCACCCTATGTTTTTGTTCATAAATTGCAGAAGAGTGCCTTCAGTGGCGTCTGTTTATTTACTGACGTGGATTTTTTTTGTGGATATTCTAGGAATGTCTGGCTTAGGGATGGGTAATCAGGAGTCTTTTGTTGATTGGTCTTGTAGCATTGTGGAATACTTAACATCTTTGTTTGGGGTATGTGTTTTATCGAGGACGATAAAAAAATTTGGGCGGCGTGTATGTAGACAGGTGGTCTACAAGTTGTTTTTGTACTGTTCTCATTATATTTTCTTTTAGTTTCATAACAAAGCACAGTTAAGTTTTTAACTAATTATACTGGAGCGCTTTTTCAGGTTGTTTGAATCCGATTGGCTGCGGGTCAATAAATTTTATTGGTCAGTGATAGTGTTTGGGTCGCCCTATTTAATCTCCCTTCCGGTTAGTTGTTGGCCCTCTATGGGTGGTGGTCGTTGAAAATGGCATACTAGTCTCGTAAGTTTAATTAAACATTTTTCTATTGCTTTTTTGATGTAAAATAAGTATCCTAAACTGTAGATTAATATCTTAACATTGGTGATGGATTAAGATGAGTTAATATTATGTCCGATTGTTTAGATAGCATATAGATTTTATTATGATTTACGATCACTGAATTAAACCAGGGCGGCGACCATGTTGAATATCGGTCAGCCCAACGTGTTTATCGCATTGAATTTATGTAAAGATTATTATTTTTTACTTAATGTTTTTCTATTTTTTATTCTTATATTTATATACCTTAGGTCGGATAAAACCTACCTTGTTGGTCTCGTGTTATATGTTGGTTTTAAATTAGTCTCGTGTTATATGTTGGTTTTAAATTAGTCTCGTGTTAGATGTTGGTTTTAAATTAGTCTCGTGTTATATGTTGGTTTTAAATTAGTCTCTTGTTATATGTTGGTTTTAAGTTAGATGTTAGAAATTGCTAGGTCTCTTGTATTTATTTTCTTAGTTAGATATTAGATAGTGTGTTAAGTGATGAGAAGATTTGAATTATGATTTTGTAGTATGTGTATTAAGAGTTGGTAGACGATGGAGTTAGTTGTTGTTGATATTGATGGTTAGGGCTTATATTTGAATAAACTTGTGTATTATGAAAAATTTATTTGTTCCCTTGATAGATACATTGTTGTAGTGTACGTTGTTTAGGTTTGTTTATTTGTAGTTGGTCGTTGTGTGTTTAGTTTAGTAGTATTTAGTATAGTTAGCTAGTAATAGTAGTCTTTAGTATTGGTTCATCCAGGTAGCTATTCCTACCTGCCTACCACAATATAGGTATGCACAGATATACCCGTCCCCTCCCCTTGTATATAAATGTAAATAGATGTATATTAATTTAATATTGTGTGTTATATAATTCAATAACACACACACTCTTTCAAATTTTAAACTCAGTTAATTCCCCCCCTTACATATACACCACATTGGATCGGACTTTGATCAATAAAAAGTTACAGTAGGCTACTTTATAATAATCAGTACGTTTTCTTGTTGCTTCTGTTTTTGCTTTGTTCTGACTTGTTTGTTTTGTACATTAATTGTTGTTTTATGTTTGTCTGTTTGTTTGTTTGTTGTGATCAAGGACTTGTATGAGTATTGGAGCTCTTAAAGTTTAAGTGGTCCGTAAGACCTGTACAGCCATGGCAGCCATGCTTTGTACCCTGGGGACTGGAGGACCTTAAATGTACCTCAAGATTCTGCTGAGTGCAGATGATGATGACTTACCTCAATGTAATCAAAAGTCGTTCTCTTGGGGACAACGGTTTTCGGAAGTTTGTGGTGCGCTCGGTGATGCTTGGGATCGCTAGCTCTAAAATAGGGATGTTAAAACCGGTTTGTTTTGAAAACCGGTTTTCGGTTCTATAACACCGGTTTAAAACCGAATTTCGATTTTCCCCCCCCCCCCCAGGCCAGAAAAGTCAAATGTGCGTAGTCTTGTAGGTATATTTGAATAATAGTTCAAACTTAATTATTGTTTGCAGGACATTCAAAGGGTTGATTTGTGTGAATACAATATAATTGTGTACACTTTACCATTAAGTTCTTGAGAACTTAAAAAAAATCTGGTCTAATTGATTAAAACCGATAATTGTTTTCAATAGTGATAATTTAATTTCCAACTATCGTTGACCGTATTAAGAAGCATTTGAAGAGGATGACGATGTTAATCCAGGATGCTTCCTATGCAGGTGCGTATGCAATCCAGTGGTACTGCCACCGCTCAGGCTTATCTGTTGGGAACATAGTTTACACTGAGCCATCGTTAAAGAATTGTTTTCGAAGATGAACCGAAAAGTAAAAAGATTCATTTTAGATGTAACTGTAACTTAACATTAGGTTTGATGTTGTTTTTATCGCAAACCATAGGCCCTAGTTGTTATTTGGAAAAAAAGAAACACAATATCTAAGACTAAATAGTGTAAGCAAGGCATTTCAAGAATTGTTTTGAGCGGATCCAAAAAATTTTATTACAATTATTTCCATCAAAACAAAAATAAAAGGGTTGCTACCAAAAAACCGAAATCCGGTTTTGAAAATCAAAACCGGTTTTCAGTTTCAAAACCGGAATCCGGTATTCCGGTTTTCGTTTAACATCCCTACTCTAAAAGTGTCCGAACAGTTGAGGGTCTCATCCTGATGTACGCGATACATTTTTCCTCGTCGTTCAAAACCTCGTATAAAAGATGATGGTATTCCCCAAACCTTTCTCTCTTTCAAAATATGTGATGAACCCAGTACCGTTGCCCTATAATACCTTTTCCCGAGCCAATAAAATAGAACAAGCTGCAAAGCATTTTGGAACGACCTGTGTGTCACATGATCTCTAGGCTCTCGCTGGCTAAAAGTTGAACGCAAGTCGTATCGCGCACTGCGTTTGTGCCAATCCCAGTTCAATCGTACAATTGGCGTTCGGCTTAAGATACGTGCCGAAGGTGTGTTGGTGTTTGTGCCCACTGCGTTTGCAGCCTTACTATGCCAGTTGTCCTTTTCAATTTACAACTAAATGAAATGAATACGTAATCTGAACGGGTAGATGTATGCGCCATTGTACACTGACATATTCTAGACTAGAGTATGTATGATTATTGAGAGTTACTGTACCTGTTATATATCCACTTGGATGCCTCGAAAAATTGGACGTACAAGTTTGCCTGTTTCAG
Organism: Anisus vortex; assembly: GCA_949126835.1. Taxonomy (NCBI): domain Eukaryota; kingdom Metazoa; phylum Mollusca; class Gastropoda; family Planorbidae; genus Anisus; species Anisus vortex. The sequence goes on along the minus strand of OX421501.1, from coordinate 18,039,753 downwards.
ATCTGTCTTGGCCACAAGTTCATCCCTGCTGGCAACTTTGGCCATGTCTCCCACAACACGATCTTCAACAAAGCTGTCAATGTCGCCAGATTTTAACTGTCCGGCTAACCTGTTGATCTGAAAGTTGTACAGTGTAAGTAAACCATTTAAAAATCAATGCGCTGGCTGCTCAATCCGCTCATATATATTTAACAGAAAGAAAACGTTTATGTTTATTAGCTCTACTTGGCATTATTAAAATTAAACTTATCCGCTGGATGAATTCGATATATTGACTAGATTTTTAAATCGCTGTGTCTTTATGGAAAGGCGGTTTAGTGCAAAACTTAGGCTGAACTGTGGCGATGTAAATCATGATATTTTCAATTTACTTATCCTACTACTAGACTATATAGAGCATAGGTTCTCAATGGGGGCGATATCGCCCCCCGGTGGGGGGGGGGCGGTGATAAGCTTTAGGGGGGCGCTGACATCCCCGCGATTGGGGGGCGGTGAGGGGCAAGTGGGCGGTACAAACGTACCTGATGTATTTTAACACATCAGCTATTTGAATCGATTAGTTTTTGGATGAAATGTTCTGTAAACGCAAGTGCTGCTAAATATCTGATATCCCCAACAGTAAGCCTACATATTATTATATTAATAAGAAATAAGAATCGCAATGACCTTTCGATGAAGTAGGGGTCAGTATTTGGCAAATATAGTGTGCGGCCGGCTGGTCCTGTGGTTGATTCACCGGACTGTCAACCCTGCTGACCGATCACTGTCGCTTTAGCATCTGCTATTATTAATTATATTTTTTCATCTCAGTTTAACTGAGATGTCTTAAGTGTGTTTTGAAATAACGACTCCACGCAGTCACTATGGTAAAGCGGTATAGATAATAAGTAACCATCCAAACTGGGTAGTTATTGTAATGCTTGAAAATATACATATAATTTATTTAGTCATATAATGTTTATAAAATTTTCAAATACTTTTTACAGTTTGATCATTTTAAAGTTATAAATGTATACCATTTAATGTATTTTTGTAAAAGAAAAAAAAACAGAAATATTAGCTCAAATAAAACGAGTTAATTATCTCCCTTTAACTAAAAAATGTGTTTTTTACATTCAATATATGATTCAATTACAAGTTCTGTTTTGTAATATAACAAATATTACTGATTTTTAGACCTAAGGCTTTTTGCAACCAAAATTGAAACAAAAATAGACAAATTGCTAGTAACACACCAGGCAAAAGATTCACATTAATATTGATTTATTTAAACCTTTTGTTAAGGCGAATTTTTGATCTATTAATTCTTACAATTGAATATGTGTTTCAGTTTTTTTTAAAGATAATTAATTATACAAAAAGCCTAGTTCCCCTAAAAAAATTGCGGAAACTATAGTCCAGATGGGCGGAAAGGGGGGGGGGAGTGGGCGCTAAAAGAAAGTTGGGGGGGGGGGGTGAGGGGCGGTGAGAGAAAAAAAATTTTTTAAAGGGGGCAGTGAGCCGAAAAAGGTTGAGAACCTGTGATATAGAGTCTTCTTTTTTCAAATTTTTTCCCCATCTGTTCATATAAAAAAATATATTTTAGGTCAGATTTTTTTTTAATTTGAGAAGATCCAGTTAACACACTAAGACTTACATCGGCATCTAAAAGGCTCTGAGAGGGCCGTCTTCTGTTATTGGAGATAGATTTCATAAAATCAGCGTCGACATCTTCAGCGTTGGGAAAGATAAATTCTCCATCTCTAGCTGGATCTTCTTTAATCTCCCCTACCAATGAGAAATGAGAATAATTAAATAGACATTAACGTTTGAACAAAAAAAAAACGTTATCGTGAACAACAAATATCTCTAATATAAAAGGTTTGTAAATATCAAAAAGTGATATATGAAATATCAAAAAGTGATATATGAAATATCAAAAAGTGATATATGAAATATCAAAAAGTGATATATGAAATATCAAAAAGTGATATATGAAATATCAAAAAGTGATATATTAAATATCAAAAAGTGATATATGAAATATCAAAAAGTGATATATGAAATATCAAAAAGTGATATATGAAATATCAAAAAGTGATATATGAAATATCAAAAAGTGATAGATGAAATATCAAAAAGTGATAGATGAAATATCAAAAAGTGATCTATGAAATATCAAAAAGTGATCTATGAAATATCAAAAAGTGATCTATGAAATATCAAAAAGTGATCTATGAAATATCAAAAAGTGATCTATGAAATATCAAAAAGTGATATATGAAATATCAAAAAGTGATCTATGAAATATCAAAAAGTGATCTATGAAATACTTAAGACCTATTACGAAAACAGAAAAGTATAACTTATTTTTTTTAAAGACATTCAGACGAATTTTAATTAGAGTTGCCAGCAGGCCCCACGAGGGGGGGGGGTACAGCCGGTACGCCGTAGGGGGGCCCACAAGGGTTTAGGGGGGCCATGAATATTAAAATTTAAAATTAAATTGCCATTTACGCAATTATTTTAAATTTTTGCTATTAACTTACTATTAAGCTAAGAGGAGATGCCCAAAACCTCCTACAATCTCACGTGGCGCTGGGGCCCTTAATTTTGGTATTCTTCGAATGTGTACTTGAACATTTTGTTGAATATGCACAGAAGCCTCTAGTTGTAAAATAGGGCCTAATTATTTTCGATAGCATTTAGGATCACTTTTTAAATTATTTTTCTCCATAGACACTTACAAATATAGACTTATGAGCCTTACAGGCTTACAGTTCTCCCTGTTAGCTTAGTAGCTTAGGTCTAAATACTTAAGTATGTCGCTGCATAGCCTACTACTACGGCAGTCAAAACTAGTTAGTCGACCCTCTTACACTTTAATGATTTCGTGTGCCGCTCTGCGATAATTTAGTTTTGTCATTTAACAAAATGTATTTTGGGAAGAGTCTGTACAAACAAATATGTGTCAACTGTATTGCCACAGCAGATCTAACCTTACATTTTACTACACAACATACAGTACTGGCGAATATTTACAACAGACAAGAGTAACACCAATAGTTAAATCACTAAAACTAGAAACACTAGAGGACAAAAGGAAAAAGAGTAAAGTTGTAATAATACATAAGGTATTAAATTATAACTTAGAAATGCAACACAATAACAACCTGTTGCAATGCTCAGATAAACATACTGACAAAAACATTTTCCTTATCCCTTACGGGAGAACTAATGCATATAAGTCCCCGGCATGGAATGGGTTGCCTGAACAAACCAGGAAAACCAGTATCCTAACATTTTTTGAAGCACTAATAAAAATGAAAGGCTAGACTCAGACGACGGATGAGCGTAGGACGCAATAATCTTATTTACAGAAGGTGCATCTGTAATATATAAGATAAGATCGATAGATAAATATTATATAGATTTATTGTGATCCCATCGCATAAAATTAATCTATGCGGTCGTTGAAGCAGTGGACACGGCATACTAACATTGTGTCGCCAGCACAATGCCCAGACGAATTTTTTTCCCCCGACTAATGAAAGGTATCCATCAAAGGTATGTAGACTCAGGAACATCCTTCAGATCCCGGGGAAAAAAAGTAATATAATTCTAACCCAGGACCATCGGTACGCCAATCCAACGCGCTGTCTCCCGACCACCGTGCACATATAGGGGAAGGGGGCGATAAATCACACTTATGTGTAATTGTTAAAATATACTGAGATGATAAAACAAAAGTGACTAACTTTCCTTTGCCGATATCATTGTCAAGCAGCTCGGACTTAGTAAATTTTACATTGGTAAATGTAGGGATTTAGAGTCATTGTGACCATTCGCCTTTGTTAGTTTCAGCCCACTGATAAATACATACATATATCCTATGAAGATAGATTTGGTACTTGGTAGAAATCGTCTACTCGGTTAGAACCTACAGTTAAAGTTCCAGAAAATGCTCATTTAAGTATCATCATCAAACCTTTATCCGTTATGGTTGTTAGTTGGAGCTAATAGACAAATTTAAATATATTTTAATATTATAAGAAAAACAAAACAAATAAACCCCATCAGATGTTATCATGAAGTAACAGAATGTTAATTTAAAAAAAAAGTGTCGTGGCCACAGAAAATGGTGAACGTTGCTTCACTTCACCCCTACTATCAGTTTGGTCCTAAGAAAATACTTGACATCTTACCATCATTCCACTCCCGGGTAACCCACCAATGGGGAAAATGGATATATGGCTTTGCATGTCCCGGTATTTCTTTATATTTCGTAGCGGACAGTCTGCTGAAATGTCACACTGTTTAACTAAAAAAAAAACAACGTATTCATGGCAACCCTTGTTTTAAATTGTTCAAGTCATGACAAATATTACGTCTCAATGTTTCACGGGAAGAAAGGAAACCAATTTGAACGTGTTAACTTTTTTTTTATTCAGTTAGATTTTTTTTTAAAGATAAGATTCGTTTCTTGTATTTAGTGTAAGTTATAATTAAATGTGTATTTCTTGCTTTCCATGCGTGTTTCTAAACTTTATAGTAAAATGTAGTAACAATGAAAAAAAACTTCAACATCTGTTACCTACTTCTCACTACAAATGACTCAATGTCGCACAGGACTTAAGAATGCAAAAATAAGATGCTTTTTTAAACGATCGAGTAATTAGCCTATCATTCATAAGCTTACATAGATTATAACATTTATAAATATATGTATATTCCCATCGAAAAAGCATTGAAAACTAAACTAAAGTAAGTGATCTGTGATTTAACGGAGGATTTCTGTAGGCCTAGACTTTCTCTGCTTCCTGAAAACCGAATTTATATTTATGTTTTAAAACTTTTTTTTGGCGGTTGTGTTAAGCTCGATTTGGAGACTTCCGGGAATCGAATAATAAATTATTATTGATTTATAGCAATTCCTGCATGTTGTACTTACCAACAAATAGTTCTTCCCCATCTTGTGCCAAACAAAAGGTTGCAGCGATAGTCAGAAAGGCTAGAACCGCAACGAATTTCATTTCCCCCGCAATTTCTGTTCTTTCTTGGATTTCAGTACATAAAATGTCGGTACAATGTATCCAAGTTGATGAGTTCTCGGATTATATAACCTTTCACCCGATACCATGATTTGAATTTAGACCAATGAAAAGTAAGATCCGGGTAAGTCAATTGCACCCGAACACAAGAAAAGAAAACACCTGAGCAGAATTGTGTTTACGTCTGAAAAAATATTTCACCGACAACTGCATCACGGTCTACTTATTCTAACCGAAAATAGAGCAGTAGATTTGGAACCGCCCAACTTACATGGGGGCGAGGAAAGAGGGGCAGGGTTGTGGTGGATAAAATTTAGCATTGTGCTTATGTCCTGAGAAACGAGATGTTTATTTCAAAATTGTAAATAAAAATTCTACAGGCTTGTAAGTTTAATATGAGATGATCGAACAGAAATCATGAAAATGAGACAGAACTCTGCTTCTGTGGGGCCCCAAAACAGTCATAATTGATAAGTACAGTAAGTAAAATTGAGTAAATTATCCTTTTCTGACAATGCGTAGGACGCCAACATCTTCTGTAAAATATAGGAAAAGATATTTAATGTACAAGGAGCAAGTTAAGCAGCGCTCACAAGTCATTATGGCAAAGGACTTTTCTTTCTCTAACTTATAGTTAGTAGACTACTCTTCAGAGCTGAGTAGACCAACTGACCAAGGGACACTCTCAAACACACAAAAAAACTAGCCTTCACGAGGACTCGAAAATGTGGACCATTGGTACGGCAATATGAAAACAACAAAATCAATCAGGTATAGAGCTATTAACATTTCAATCAATCAGGTATAGAGCTATTAACATTTCAATCAATCAGGTATAGAGCTATTAACATTTCAATCAATCAGGTATATAGCTATTAACATTTCAACCAATCAGGTATATTGCTATTAACATTTCAACCAATCAGGTATATAGCTATTAACATTTCAACCAATCAGGTATATAGCTATTAACATTTCAACCAATCAGGTATATAGCTATTAACATTTCAACCAATCAGGTATATAGCTATTAACATTTCAACCAATCAGGTATATAGCTATTAACATTTCAACCAATCAGGTATAGAGCTATTAACCTTTCAATCAATCAGGTATATAGCTATTAACATTTCAACCAATCAGGTATATAGCTATTAACATTTCAACCAATCAGGTATATAGCTATTAACATTTCAACCAATCAGGTATATAGCTATTAACATTTCAACCAATCAGGTATATAGCTATTAACATTTCAACCAATCAGGTATATAGCTATTAACATTTCAATTTTTTTTAAACACGATATATTTTTTAAAATTTATTTTTCAATTCAGTAGATCGTGACGAAAGGACACCCTAAAGCTCGTGAGGCCTTTTGTATTGCTTAACGGTTGATTTCGTTATAATATTTTTGTTTTGTATCGCTTAGTAGTTATTCTAAAAAAAAAAGACACCTTCTCGTCCCGCCTTTAAATTCGTCACCTCTAAAGTAGCTGCCCCACATTTAACAACTACCGGCAGTAGCGTAGCTAAGGGGGGGGGGGGGAGCAGGGGGAGCGGCCGCTCCTCCTACGACCATTTTCGAAAAAAAAGGGCATTTTCAGGATAAAATTATTCAATTAATAATTTCAACAAGCCATGAAGCACAATTAATGCTGTTTATAATTTTTTCTTTTAAATTGCATTTCAAAAATTTGATTTATTACAAACATTTTGAATCATTTTGAATCATTTAGCGTGCAAACAGCGTGAAAGTCAAACTGATCAACTATATTATTTTTAAAAGGCAATTTATTTAGTGCCGTAGCTAGACATTTTGAATCAAAAGAAAAGGAGCGTAATAGAGAAAATCAAAAGCGTTTTATATTTAATTAACATGTTTGTTATTGTCAGCTTTTTTTTACAAAAATCCATTCGTAGCTAATACTCAACTTACACATTAATAGTTATCAACAATTAAATTTAGTTGTCAAGAAATTATTCTAGTAATAGATATAAAGTCTTTTAATGTTTGATCTCAGAATGACTGAGATTAACTTTAACATAATTTTCTTTTTCCATTAGGAGGCGCGTCTGATTCTTACATCCTTGCCCCTCCTTAGGGTAAGTTTAGATGAGAGCCGTAGCTCACACCTGTGTGAAAAATCTAATCGTACGAGACGGAGAAGATCTACACGATGTGTGGGGAAGCCAGAGTTTCGAAGGTTTAATAATTCTAGCTTATTGCAATTGAGCGAGAGATAGGCCTACAAAATAATCATACAAATTGGGTAGTTATTTTAATGTTTAAAAGTGTACATGTACATTTTTAGTCATAAAATATTTATATAATTTTCAACTATTTTGTGTAATTTGATCATTTTAGAGTTATAAATTGTAAGCCATTCATTTTTTTAAAAGGAAAAAAAAGAAAAATATTAGAAATATTAATGTAAACAAAACGGGTTAATTATCTCCCTTCAGGTAAAGTCTCTAAATGTGATGCTAGTGATACCAAACGAGTTAATTGTTTTAATAAAGATCTAACTAGTGTACTTCGGAAAATGCCCATCTATCTTAATTTGCCTTAAATTAGAGAAATAGTTAAATGTCTTGAAATTGAGTTCACGGAAAAATATGCCCAGTTTCAATACAAATCCATTCCAGTTGCCCAACACTTCAAGTGCTTTTGGACCCAGTCTTGTAATTGGAAGTTTAACTCACTAAAATGTGTCGCCAAGTCATTCAGAAACATTGGTTTCAACAGCCAGTTCTCCTCATTCAATAATGGATTTTTTTCCCATTAAGATACATCTTAATTGCTTCCAGACAAAAAAAAAAGAATCTATCCAAGACTTCACCTATACTTCGTATGACTTTCTTCTAGAACAGACTTGAGAAACTATACAATTGACTATCTTGGCAATAGATTCAATCACAGATGGCAAGTCCAATGATGGGAGCTTTGCATACAAAAATTCCTGAACTAAAACAGTCGACGTGCATTGTGATTTCCAAGTAATTCGCCATGCAGCACCCACTAATTATGCTGACATACGTTGTTTTCACTTGCATTAAACAATAGTCTTGGAGGTCTTTTGCGTGCCACTGAAAATCGTTCTGCGTGCCAAGTCTGGCACGCGTGCCTTATTTTGCCGACCCTGCTATAGAGCATTCGCGTTGATTCTATAAATTATTTTCGATACTAGATGTTCATCCCGAAAATGAGAAGTAGATGCAATCAAATTTGCAGAAATTCCCACCACTATTAGCTGCTAGAAAAAGAATCGTGAATGGTTAAATAAAAACTGCACTATTATACAGTGTGTGTATCCTGAGGCACAGGGTTTTCTTATAACATTTGATAAGTACAAATTCTTTGTTATTTTATTTATCTGAAAAAAGTGCTAAAAGTGGGGCCTTTTTCCTAAAATTTCAAAACCTGGCTACGCCACTGACTACCGGTATGCATTGTGTGTATGTCGTGACATTGAGTCTTTTGTATTATATATAGTATTACGACTTTCCTAGCGATAGTCTGAGTGTGCAATACTAATTTTTAATTTATATTTTAGACAACACGGATGTATGGAGGAAACACTGTTTCCAGTCGCTAAACAGGAAGTCATCCTCTTAAATTTGAAATAATGTTATATAGTTACATAATTATTGGGAGGTCAAACAGAAATTAAAATTAATGCTTAAAGGGATTAAAAATAAGTATGTCTCTCTCTCTCTCTGTCTCTCTCTCTCTCTCTCTCTATATATATATATATATATATATCCTATATATTTTTAAAAAAGTTGTTTTCTTTTATATCACTTTCCCTTCTGCTGTTAAAGGACTATATATTAAACCAGGGGTGTGCAACATTTTCTAATGTTGGGCCACATTGGAACATTGGAACTTTGGAAAGACAAAGAGGGCCAGTTACCATAGGAAAATGTAATCTCTTGATAACTAGAGTTAAGTAAATTGTAAATACATTTGGACATAAATAAAAACAAACACTATTAGCTTGGGGCCACATCAACTGGTCTGCCGGGCCGGGTTGTAGCCCGCGTTTCGCCTGTTGCACACCCGTGTATTAAACAAACGGAATTTAGTATGGACAGGTTCCTTGTGTGTGACTTTTACTACTTTTATGTCTTTTCTTGCCATCAATTATTGGATCACTCAAAGTAGCAGAACGCTGACAAAAAGTCTAAAATGCAAAACTAATAATACTATTAACATTCGATGAATAATGTTGGGCTATTGATAATGAAACAAGGAAAAGATTGGAGGCAGTAGAAATGTGGTTTCTAAGAAATCTAATGCAGAAGTGTTGAAAAAAGCATGTACCTCAAGAGAACTCATTAACACCATTAGGAACACACAGATGAAATTTCTAGGACACATCTATAGGAAAAAAGGTATAGAAAGACTGGCTTTGTGTGGGGAAATATCTGGTAAGAGAGACAGAGGAAGACAAAGGCTAACATATGTAGAAAGCCTGAACGATTGGGCCACGAACAACAACATAAGTAATAATAACTTCCTCCAAATAGCTAACAACAGGAAATAATGGAGAGTCATGACCGCCGATGTCTGCTCCAGACCTTGCACCTAAAGAAGAAGAATAAGAACCTAGCCATTTTCGATCAGTTTCACGATGATTTTTCCATACTTTTTTATGTAGGGCCAATAAGATCTAGAGCTGAAATGAAGTCCAGTTTCAGCTTTGGGAAATTTTGAGACCCCACTGACAGAAGCAGAATTCAAGTAGAACACGTTCTATTTCAGGTTTTACAGTAGTCTCACAAAAACAAGTATTTAAATCAGTTGGACAATCCATCGTAGTTTAAAGGATTGCATAAGTCTTACTCTTACTGTGTCACCTGCGTTCTTACATATACTTATATTACTATATGAGAGTCTGTTGAATTTATTGGGTTAGCTATAGACTAGGGCTCCATTTCCTGAGTAGTCACAACACCAAGAGCCGGTGTGTTGCTGTTAGTTCTCTAGATAGATCTTCATTTACTTCAGCAAACAATGGGCTGCATAGAAAATGTTTGGATGAAATTTTATGTTTATATTTGTGTTCCTCTTCTCTTATATTTGTGTTCCTCTTCTCTTATATTTGTGTTCCTCTTCTCTTATATTTGTGTTCCTCTTCTCTTATATTTGTGTTCCTCTTCTCTTATATTTGTGTTCCTCTTCTCTTATATTTTGTTCCATCCAGAAAGTTCGGACTGTTTTGTTTTTTTTTCACTTTTATTTACAAGAAGGGCAGATTTTTTTTCATTGATATAAAAAAAAGGCCCACTTATATTTATTTTGAAAGCTGAAAGACCCTAATTTTTATTCTTGAAAGGAATAGGCATACACTTTGTAAAGACCCGCTATTTTCTTTAAACATGAAAAGGCCAAAATAATTTCTTTAAAAGGCCCCACTGTTTTCCTTAGAACGCCTTACTTTATATGCTCGAAAAGGCTCACTTGTGTATGCCAACATTAAAAAGCCCAACAAGTTTTTGTTTTTTAAAAGGCTTTATTTTCGTGAAAAAGCCGCACTTCTTAAAGAAAGATGTCTCTCGGGTAGCCCCTAATCTTTACTTGTTACGCTTCTGCAAGAAGAAACCCCATTCCAAGCCCCGCCCCAGGACCTACTTTACGCCACTGCCTGACATGTTTACGTAGTTTTCAAATAGAGACCTTGTCAGTCTACAATGTTTTTTTAAAACCCATTTTTTGTTTGTTATTTAAACTGTCAATCTAAAGACTTCATCGTACTTCAAGTCGCACTGTGATTGGTTGACTAGGGGAGGTAAGCCTTCAGTAGTTTTTTTTAAAGTTATTTCTTATCATATTGGCATCTATTATTCATTTTCCACCAGTAGCTTGATTCGGTTACGGTTCTATGAGTCTATTGGTTCCTAAATAATGTAGCATAACAGCATTTTAGTAGGTCAGGGGTTCCAAATTGGTTTTATCTATGGTCCCGTCTCCTTTAACATTATCGTCACTTCCATTTTTGTTTTGGAACCACAGCTTATGGATAATATGTATTATGTCAACAGTCTCAGGTGTATGTCTTGGGCTCACATCTCGGGGATAGTATGTATTATGCCACAAGTCTTAGGTGTATGTGGTGGGCCCACATCTCAGGTGTTGAGCCCACATCCTTGGGGCATGTTTGGACCATCTGCCTCATTTGAACTTATCACAATAAGAGCATTATAATATGTAAGTTACTATTTGACAATATTATACCAATTGGAGATATTCGGACTTATATGAAAAATGTTTAAGGATCATTGGCCCAGAATTAGAGTTGACCTAGATCTGTGACATGTCAACGCAATAACTACTACTCAAAGTACAGTGATAAATAGGGCGTGACTGAAAAACTTCCAGGATGTAGAGAGTTTAGAGAGTAAATATTTTGTGTTGAGTAGAGAGTTTAGAGAGTAAATATTTTGTGTTGAGATCGCAAATGTCATAGGTCGGGTGCAGTCGTTTTTCTTGTGTTTTTTTTTAGCCATCCAAAAACGCGACACCGATTTTTATTGCTAAAAAAACAAGCTTTTGCGAATGTGTGTGTGTGTGTAAGAGAGAGAACGAGGCAGAGAGAGAGAGAGACTGAGAGAGAGTAAGAGACAGTGAGAAACAGAGAGAGAGAGAGAAAGAGAGAGAGAGAGATTAAGAGATAGAGGAAAAGAATAGGGTGGGGAAAAGAAAGAATATTGTGTTATAAAAGTCAAAAGTATCATGTGAACGTGACTTTAGTAACAGAGAAGTTATTTTGTAAACATGGAGTAGATACGTGTATTTTGCTTGCAGAACAATGTTTATATGACCTCCAACGCTTTGCATGAAAAAAATAATTATAATCTGCCCAAAAGCAACACAGTAAAAATTGTCCGATTTCATACAATATAACAATAAGGCAAGGGTCGGCCAACCTTCATTATAGCGTGCCAAAGTAGGCTCAGCGTGCCAACAGTCTAAAATTCAACCTGCTCCAGCAAATAATTTCTTGTACCGGTAGATGAAACTTGCGTTGCCTTTTTTTTGTGGGTCTTCCGCGTGCTATAGAAATAGACTCTGTTTGTCAGGTTTGGCACGCATGTCGAATGTTGCCGACCCTGGTCTAATGCACTAAACTAGGGGTCGGGAACCTATGGCTCGCGAGCCCGACGTGGCTCTATTGATGGCTGCCTCTGGCTCGCAGAAAATAATGTTTCTTTAGACTCCTTTGATCTACATATTGATTGCATATCAATATTTCATTCTACAAGGACATAAACTCCCCTGAACTAAAAGACAGAAAAATAGCAACCCTGCATTCATTGTAATTACTTAAATTTTTAGTTTTAAACTAAACTATGGCCCTCACAAAATTACTTTTCAAAATATGTGGTGTCCATGGCTATCTCAGACAAAAAGGTTCCCGATTCCTGCATTAAACGAATCATTCACACTAAAGGGTAAAACATACAATTATAATTTGAAATGTTCCAGAGTTAACAAAGGCAAGGAGGCTGGGTTTATGTATCCTAGCGTAATTGTACTTCAAGGACCGACATCAAACCGAATTCTCCCCGATGAACTGTACTATTTTTTTAATATTTTTTTTGTGAGACATGGTTTTGGGCCTCCGTAGATTTTCTTGGATGGTGACATCTTAAGGCCAGACCATGTTTTGGGACTTCTCTGTGGAGCGGGCACTGTTGCAGGATGTGCTCTGGACTTTTCTAATTTTTAAGCCCAGTTCCACACATGTGCAATTTATATTACGGTCTTCTCGTATCTGAAGAGGTGTTGCCAAGAATCCACCAAAACCTTTGGATGCAAACCCCAGAGCAGGGGTCGGCAACCTTTTGATTATAGTATTGTGTGCTAAGGATTTCTAATTCATTCGGCGTGTCAACAACTGAAAGTCATTCTGCTCTAGTACTTAATTTCTGTGCGAAAATACTTGATAAGCCCTTCTTTGGGGTTTCTCGTGTGCCATTGAAAATCGCTTTGCGTGCCAAGTCTGGCACGCGTGCCGTAGGTTGCCGACCCTGCAATAAGGGATAGAGAGAGAAAGTATTACATTTCCACTCTCAAGATTTTCGGTAGTGGATTGTTTCCAGTCTCTTAGACATACGTATTTGTGCTTTGTTATCGCTTAGAAATGCTTGGCTTGTATTTGTCGTAAGAGGTTTTATCTCAGCAAAATATTCTCAAAAAGACCCTTCCCCCTCCTCCGTTTTTCTACCAGTTCAATTGTGAACAGTTAAATTTTTATTATTAGCAAGAAAAAAACTACAACATTATTGATAATCTTTGAGTTAAAAACCTAACCGCAGCATAAGCCCAGCTCTAGCCCTAAAACGAAACCTTCTTCTTCACATCTCCTTCCTCACCAAAATCTGTTTCTTCCATCTGCGTCGTATTGCCGCCATCCGTCGTTATCTCACCAAGGAAGCTTGTGTTAAGCTCATCATCTCTCTTTTATTTTCCCGCTTGGACTATTGTAATTCGCTTTTGGCTGGTCTCTCGGCCTCCTCCCTTCAAGGACTCCAACGTATCCAGAACTGCGCAGCCCGACTAGTTCTCAAGAAGAAGAAGTCAAATGATATCAATCCTCTGCTCCGATCTCTGCACTGGCTACCCATCAACAACCGGATCTCATATAAGCTGGCTTCCCTCTGTTATAGGTGCCTGAATAACTGCACCCCGGATTATCTTCGCTCTTGTATGGAGCTCTACACCCAGTCCCGCCCACTTCGTTCGGCATCTGACGCGCTTACTCTGCGGATCCCTCGTGTGAGGCTAGTGTCCGCTGGCGAACGTTCATTTTCCTACGCAGGACCGTCCGCTTGGAATCACCTCCCACTACAGCTTCGCCAGAGCCCTAGCTATGACACCTTCAGGAGCCGGCTGAAGACTCACCTATTTCGTCAGCAGAATTAGCGTATTAGTACATATTTCTTTGTCTGTCTGTATTCTGTAACTGTCGTCTGTGCATAGAACTATCACCAACGGGATATGCGCTATATAAGCACCGTTATTATTATTATTATTATTATTACTGCGGAAACCCCGTTAGGACTTAGGACCGAGGAAAGAGTCCAAAATTTTAACAACATATAAAATAAAAAAAACAGCACAGACAAGAATTACAAACAGATGACAGAGTTTCACTTGAGGTATTTCGTCCAGCCCTTCAGTGAAGATTTGAAAGCCGGCACAGTAGGGGTAGTATTGGAGGCCTGGTCCAGGGTGTTTTACAGCCTAATGGCTGACGGTAAAAAGAAATAATATGTGTAGACGTCAGTGCGTGCGTGAGGGACATGCAGTTTGAGAAGATGACCTCGGGTAGAGCAGGACACTTGTTGGATTAGAACATGGCTGTGTAGACATTTCAACGTGGCGGATCATGATCTTGTACACAGTGATGACCTTGTTGACCGCTCTGCGGTGTGGTAGGGGCTCGAGTTTGAGTTCGGCCACCAAAGCAGGGGTGCTTATTTTTAGGCCGTAGCCTTAACACTATATCCTAAATCCTAACCTAAATCTCTAACCTAAGAAAAGTAGCCACCATAGAGCCAACCCATTCCACGGACTTGTCTAGTATCAACCATAGAGCCAACCCATTCCACGGACTCTTGTTCTAGTATCAACCATAGAGCCAACCCATTCCACGGACTCTTGTTCTAGTATCAACCATAGAGCCAACCCATTCCACGAACTCTTGTCTAGTATCAACCATAGAGCCAACCCATTCCACGGACTCTTGTTCTAGTATCAACCATAGAGCCAACCCATTCCACGGACTCTTGTTCTAGTATCAACCATAGAGCCAACCCATTCCACGAACTCTTGTCTAGTATCAACCATAGAGCCAACCCATTCCACGGACTCTTGTTTTAGTATCAACCATAGAGCCAACCCATTCCACGGACTCTTGTTCTAGTATCAACCATAGAGCCAACCCATTCCACGGACTCTTGTTCTAGTATCAACCATAGAGCCAACCCATTCCACGGACTCTTGTTCTAGTATCAACCATATAGCCAACCCATTCCACGGACTCTTGTTCTAGTATCAACCATAGAGCCAACCCATTCCACAGACTCTTGTTCTAGTATCAACCATAGAGCCAACCCATTCCACGGACTCTTGTTCTAGTATCAACTATAGAGCCAACCCATTCCACGGACTCTTGTTCTAGTATCAACTATAGAGCCAACCCATTCCACGGACTCTTGTCCTAGTATCAACCATAGAGCTTATGCCAGGTATTTCTCGCTAATTTCCCAAATGGCCGGCTATACCTGGAGAAACAAAATTTTAATACGAGTATTTCGTACTTGAGTCATATCGTTAGGACAAAAGGCGAAAGGCTAAATCATTTGGGAACTGGCCAAACTTATGGCTTTGGCCGTAAGATATACGAAACTATGTCACTATTGATACACAAAAGGCTGGATAGGACACACACTCTTTCTTTTAAAGCTCTTTAGTCTACTTTTATTATTTAGGTCAGTGACGAACAAAAGCGGACTTATTAAAGTGAACGTTGGAATCCGTTTATTGTTTTGTTTTTTAATTACTCTGATATATTTATTTCATCGACCAATAAAATCAACTTGACAAAGTCAACTATTGTTGACAATTAAAATTAGTTACAGGAAATAATCACACAAATAAACTAACCCATAAAAACACAGTTTTTATTATTCTCCCTTTCTTTGTAAACTAAGTTTATATTTAATTTATATTTTGATAGATTAAAATAAATATAAATGATATCATACCTTATGAATTTCCACACTAAAATTTTGCGCATCCTTTTTATTTTTGTTCTAGCTTTGGCCCGCAAAGAAACATAAAAAGAAAACTCGCTTTGTTTCAGCTATATTGTGTCGTTTTCATTCTATTTATTTCGTGAAAACGAACATATCCGAAAATTGTATTTACTTCCGTCTCTTCCTGTAGAGACAGCCATGTTTTTTTCTTCCATTCGGAAATTGGTCGAAGGTATTAGTGACTATTCCAAAGGCTATGATGCTGAAAATTTAATAGAATGTATTGTTAGCCTGGACAAGACTGCTGCCCAAGTTTCAGCTCGATTGGACGACGGGAAGTGGTCGAAAAATCGATGCAAAGTTTTGCTAACAAATATCTGCCAAACATCCAAGCAGATTGCAAGCAAGCAAGCAGACATACAGAAAATACAAGTTAATAGAAAGGGAGTAAAGATAAGCCAACCAGGAAACTCAATGTAACTTTCGTTATCCATATTAGAACAAACACAAATTATCTCGCTTTGTTTATTGTGTAACATACAATATGTCGTTGGTACTTCTTTATTTAAATGTCATGATGAATGTATATATCTTGGTGAAGAAATGTAGCACAAAAGTTCACAAACTTCCTTGATGAATGTAATCTTTTCAAAAACTGTAATCTTAAAGAACAAAATTGTACATAAATGACTTAAGAAATCCTTAAGAATTGAGTATAAAGTGGCGCTACTTAGCCATCAGTGCATTTTTAACAACAAGTTTCCGTCCTCTCTCAAGGCACTAATCACACCTTATGTCCCGCAAAGAACACTTCGTTCTGCAAACTCATCGCTTCTGGAAGAGTCCCGTTTCTCTCTGACGACCGTTGGCCTTAGAGCCTTCTCAGTATCCGGTCCGAAGGTGTGGAATCAACTTCCCATTCAACTGAGGCGAACAAGCTGTTACTTTCAAACAGAACTTAAAAACTCATTATTTCAATATTTACCTTAGATAACATTTAACATGCTTTAGAAACTTACTGTGTTATTTATGGGTTGGGTCGGTTAATACTACATTTATTTGTTTTGTCTTTTTTAATCATCAATTTAGCTCTGTCACCTGGCCTAGGGTAATATCCGTATTCTTAGTTGTATGTTAAACGCGCTCTGAGCTTACATTATGTTTGTTGGCAGCGCTATACAAATATTATTATTATTATTATTATTATTAAGTAAAGTATTGAGTTACAGGGATTTTGTACTCGGCCTACTGTCATTCTCTCCCATTCATCACTTACTAATTTAATTTAAAATTTGTAAGGTTTACAGAAGGCGATAATTTCATTGGTTCCTTGATTTGCAACAATGAAGTTAAGCAATTATCATTGGCTCCCGCCTTTAAAACCATAACAATAAATGACAGCAACTATAAACATTCATCCCTGAATTCATCTTAAACTCAAACATATAGTATACATGTTAATATACTTTGCGCCATATCATCATCTGGCATTTTCGATGTGCAGATTTAGAAGACATTCTGATAAATATTTAAAATGTTCCATAAAATATCACATTAAAATATCACAATTACATAAAAGCTTGGTTAAATGAATTGTTAAAATATAATATTACACTTGAAAAATATTATAACATATAACATATATGCCGTACATATTACACTTATACCCTTGATTAATCATAATTATATATATATGCGAATGGCGAAAAACCGCGAATATTGGATGTAGTATAAAACGCCCATGTATGAGTTTATATACGGTAATAAATGCTTAACAAACACTTGCTAAACACACTCTTGCTTATAGGCCTATGTTAGGTCGGTTATTAGCTTTCTTTTTTTTATTTTTCTACGTTTGTAAAGTTTTGAATCATCATTTAGTTTTCTATCTCTTGGCCTATAAATCTAGATTGTATCCGTGTTCTTAGTTGTATGTTGAATGCGCTCTGAGCTTGCATTATGCTTGTTGGGAGCGCTATACAAATGTCGTTATTATTTTTTTTTTATTAATACAGTAAAAATGTATTAATACTGCATGCATGCAGTTAGGCAGTTATGTATTTCAATAATGTAGTAATGATAATGTAAAGATATTTTAATTTCGAAAAGCGCTTTTAGTCTCTACGGCCTACAAAAACCCGGTTTACCGAGCATTCGTTTTTATGACGTTATGACACTAGCCCGGTATACCGGGCATACGATGCGATAGGGTTAAGAGCCAAACCCGCGAATATGCGGGGCCGCGAATAGGTGAGGGTATACTGTAATTAGATTTTAAAGGATCTCTTTTCCTTCAATTCATAAAGAATAATGTTCAGTGTCATTATGAAATAAACGTTCTGAGAATACTCTCGATTCTACCACGGCACATTGGACAATTCTCCAGGCCAGTGAAACATTCACCACATGCAACCAAATGCCCACAAGGTACAAATGTTACACAGGCCTCCAGGTCCATACAAATCTTACATTGACGCTGTTCTTTCAATTGACGGTTTTCTTCTGCAAGTCTTTGGTTCTCACTGAGAGTTTCAGAGTGTGTCTTAGTATTCACAAAGCCACTGGCCTCAGATAAAGTATCAGCCATTAGGTTCTCACTTACAGAGATTACACTATCTAATTGGTCTACGTCACTGGCTAATGACCCTTTCTCTTGAAATTCCAAAACTTTCTCTGTCAGGGCTTCAACGCGACTAAATGGGCCTCTACCTTCAGAAAAATGTTTGATGACAACTTTTTCAATAGTCTTTCTGTGAAATCCTAACTCAATCACTCTTTTTACAACAACAGAATCCATGAATGTAGAAGTAGCAGATGTTATGTCCTCAACCTGTCAGAAATATATCATACCGTATACATGTCAATTAAACACATGTTGACAAGAGGACTATTTTACAACATAATACATCATTATATAGATTCAGTGAACACAATTTTTTTTTTTTAAACCAGGCAATGTATAGATTAAGTAGACACTATTAAAAGCCTTTGACGATTTAAACAGAGATTCACTATGGAGAATTTAAACAGAGATTCACTATGGAGAATTTAAACAGAGATTCACTATGGACAATTTAAACAGAGATTCACTATGGAGAATTTAAACAGAGATTCACTATGGAGAATTTAAACAGAGATTCACTATGGACAATTTAAACAGAGATTCACTATGGAGAATTTAAACAGAGATTCACTATGGATAATTTAAACAGAGATTCACTATGGAGAATTTAAACAGAGATTCACTATGGAGAATTTAAACAGAGATTCACTATGGAGAATTTAAACAGAGATTCACTATGGAGAATTTAAACAGAGATTCACTATGGAGAATTTAAACAGAGATTCACTATGGAGAATTTAAACAGAGATTAACTATGGATAATTTAAACAGAGATTCACTATGGAGAATTTAAACAGAGATTCACTATGGAGAATTTAAACAGAGATTCACTATGGATAATTTAAACAGAGATTCACTATGGATAATTTAAACAGAGATTCACTATGGAGAATTTAAACAGAGATTCACTATGGAGAATTTAAACAGAGATTCACTATGGAGAATTTAAACAGAGATTCACTATGGAGAATTTAAACAGAGATTCACTATGGAGAATTTAAACAGAGATTCACTATGGAGAATTTAAACAGAGATTCACTATGGAGAATTTAAACAGAGATTCACTATGGAGAATTTAAACAGAGATTCACTATGGAGAATTTAAACAGAGATTTACTATTGAGAATTTAAACAGAGATTTACTATGGAGAATTTAAACAGAGATTCACTATGGAGAATTTAAACAGAGATTTACTATGGAGAATTTAAACAGAGATTCACTATGGAGAATTTAAACAGAGATTCACTATGGAGAATTTAAACAGAGATTCACTATAGAGAATTTAAACAGAGATTCACTATGGAGAATTTAAACAGAGATTCACTATGGACAATTTAAACAGAGATTCACTATGGAGAATTTAAACAGAGATTCACTATGGAGAATTCTCCGACACTACATCATTCCATAGAAATAGTTTAAAAAACATATCCTACTTTTAGGAGAATTTAGAATATAGAGTAATTCAAAACAATCAACTCTCAGACTCCCTTTGTGTATAGACAGGAGTGAAACAGAGAAGTACCTTATCACAGACCACTGGCAATAAATTGGCTCCTCCAACAAGTCACACGAAGCAAGCAACAATAGAGTTAATAGATTCTATTTTATATCATACCTTGTTCATTGCATCCGAGTTAAAGAACCATCTTTTACCGTCAGCATATCTCACTATTATATCATTATCTTTCGTAACTTGAATCACTTTTCCATTCAACTTGATATACTGAAACAAAGAAAGGCTCGCTTACAATTTACAGTGTGAAGAGAACTAGGAAGAATCAAATCTAGACAGGACAAGGCTTTTACTTTTTAGGTAATAATAGTTTGAATTTGACTAATCAAGATTTACGATCGATAGACAGATAGATAGTTAGACATATAAATGTATATAGATAGGTCCATAAACCGAAACGCAGTGTGACAAAACAAACAAATACATATATACTAAGAAAAGTAGATAGACAGATATAAACTTATCTATCGATTATCTAGAATCTAGTGAGTTAAAGCAATATATACAGACCTATAAACATACTTTATGTACATTTTACTAGTATGTTTATTTCTCTATCTATCGATCTATCTAGCTGCGTATCTCTATATCTAGATGTATATATCTCTATATGTAAATCTAGTTAGCTATATATTTATCTCTCCATCTATGTATTTAACTATTCATATAGATATGTAGACCTATATGTAAGCCTATCTATATAGCTATATAGGCCTATCTGTGTGTAGCTGTATATTTAGCTCTATATCTTTCTAAATAGCTATAGATCTAACTAAACAACTAACAATCGAGCTATATGTTATTTTATCTTGCATTTAACCTACGTTCTTGTTATATCTATTTTCATCACTTGTTCCTCTATTTTTATTTCTGTATACCTTCCACTTTTTATTTTAAATCTTTGCATCTAACCTTTTCCATATCATCTGTCCAGCCGCCATGGTCAGTTTGTAATATTTTGACTAACTCAACATCATAACAGCATCTAACAGTGTCGCCAACTTTAAATTCACAGGGTGAGACTTCCACTTTACCTGTATATTATACACACATTGTACATTGCCTAAAACGTACATTACCTTAAATATATTAGTAGACTATTTCTATTTATACCCTTAGTTACTTTAGACATAAAGACAATCTCTTGCATTATGGACCAAATATCCTCAAATGCATTCAAACGTTCAAATTTCAACAAGCCACTTGCTATCTTGTTATTCTTAAACTGCCCTAAGACATAGCAAATGCACAAAAATGTCATGAAATGATGGAAACATTTAGAAAAGAAATGAAGCACTTACCTAAAGTAGGCAAGTGTTCTTTGAAGTAATATCCACCAGAGGATGCTGTTACCAACTTTAAATCAATTTTTCCCTTGTAACCAACACGATAATTTCCCTGTTTTTCATTGGCCCACAATACTTCAGCGGCACTGTTGGCAGTATCTGTTTCTTCCCATGATTTTATATTGAGAACCACACCGTTGGCCACACTTCCAGCTAAAGAGCAGACAATAGATGTATCCACCTTATAAAATAATACAATTACTTGAGGTATAATTTAAAATTCAAAGAAATTATTCTAGTTTAGTTACTTGTTCGTGCGGGGCAGTACTACAGCGAACTGATATCTGGGATCCCACTTTTCTAATTTGAGAAAACAGCCGAGAATACGCTCGGAGAAAAAAAACGTCACAGCATTTTTCAAGGTGTAAGCGCTACTATAAAAGGCAGGCATTAATTGCTGCCCGATCCATCCTCTGTTGGTCCTGCAGCGACCCGATTATATTGTAGCCTACAATATTATTTCAACGTATGTGTTAGTTTTATAAAGCAGTGTTCATTTTTATTGTATTCAAAAATACTTCTTCCATAGATGGTTGTTGTATCTTTAATGTACGAACGGGAATGTGATTTTTTTTTTAAATTTTGTCTCAACGGTATTTATGAGATGTTGTTGCATTACCATACCAGCAGGTGTATGCCAAGTGGCTTTATACAAAATATTTATGATGCTTTTTAAAGAAAAAAATGATTTGTCTAAAATTAAGATTGTGTTTTCAAAACATTGTACCATCTTGATTTCCCCACTGCCAGTCTATTCCTCTGCCTACAACAGCATCAGCGAAAATTCCTTTCCTCTCAGTTTGTCTACTGTCACAACGTCTGGGAACTTTGAATCTAACGATGATATCATTGGAAATGAATTTAGAATTTACGCATTACAGATGAACACTGATGTACTTGAAGTAAACTCAAAGACAATGAATGCAAGGTTTAATAGATTAGAATAGCTGGTATTACCTTTTATTAGTGGGGTATTCATATCTCCAGAAGAAATGAGTTATCTCATGATCATTGCGATAGTAGCAATTAGAGCAAAGGTCAAAGTTGAAACATAAGCCACACTTCCAGCGAATACCTTGAATTGAGCCAACAATACACGAGTTACAGATGATATTTTCATGCTTTACACCTGTACAAGTCACACAAAAAAACATTACATGAGTAACAAAATTTAACAAGTTAAAATCTAGATCTATATTACAACAGAAGTAGGCAAACTTGTGATAATAATGTGCCAAAGTTGGATTTCTGATTCATCTAACGTCCCTAATATATACTCTACCATAATAATATTTGTTTACAACTATTCTGAGACAATTGAATACAGCACTCAAGCATGACCAAGACCGACAGGGAATGTGATTTATAGAGGAATTATGCAGAGGCCAACACAAAACTATTACATATTACGATAACTATGGTAACATATATTATATGCATCTACCATTTATTAAAATAATATAATAAAAAAGGCCAAAATTGATGGTAAAATGGTATTTTTTTTGCTTAAATACAGAATTTGAACATATAAACTAATTTGAATGTATTAGTCTATTTCAATTTATGTGAGCTTTTTCCTGTGCAGTTTCTTCGCTAATTGTTCGATATCAGCAATGTTTTCAAGCATTAGGCGACTTCTTTGTAGGCTTTATACTCTACATGTTTTATGCAAGAGAAGTTGTTTTTTTTTTTAAATAAAAACTTGAAATTATATGAAATGCATATATCTTGAAATAGGGAAATGATTCAGGGAGGGAATTTCAGCAACTGAAAATAGCAGATGATTTTTTTCTAAGCAGCTCTATTTTAGATATTTTTTTCTGGAAATTCGACAAATTTTGATGTCCATGATTCGGTTGATTTAAGCTTAACTTGATGGATTTCACAATCGTCAATTGACCAGTTGTAAGCCCCTGTCTTAGTCAAAGAAAGCTGAATCCCTTTAAATGTGTCGTTATATCTGACTGAAACAAAAGCTTCAACAACCAGTCGTTATCTTTCAATTGTCGAAAATGTCGTTGTTTTACGTCAAGAAACACTTTCCGGGTAAGCTACGAATCTGTTCAAGACTTGACCTTGACTAAGCTGGCAAATAGCAGATTTCCATATTCGCCTTAAAATTCTTGTAAAAGAGAGACCTGAATTATCAGTGAATCAACTCACAGGTGGAAATGTAACATTAAAAGCGGCAACACATAATTATTTATTTTAAACGATTTTAGGAATTTCAGAAATACCCTTCTAATGCAGACAACATTGTATCTGCATTTGTTTGTATCACGAAGAGATAATAAGCTAAACAAATCGTCATAAATACAAAAATTTGCACAATATCCTGCGTGATAGCTAGGCATTTTTGGGGGTCTTCCGCATGCCATTGAAAACCACTCTGCGTGCAAAGTGTAGCAAGCATTACATATGTTGTCAACATCAATGTTTTGTTGATTTACACAATTTTAATGTTAATGTCTCAATGAATAATGTTCCACAGGGAACTGTTCTAGGGCCCCTACTATTTCTAATTTATATTAATGATCTACCAAATTGCATTAACACGGGAACAAAAGTAAGATTAATTGCCGATGATTGCATAATTTATAAAATAATAAAGACAGGAAAAGATAGTGAACTTTTACAAAAAGACCTAGATGAACTACAAAAATGGGAATCAAACTGGAGTATCTTTTCACCCAGAAAAATGACAACTCATAAGAGTATCCAGGAAAAAGAAACAAATAATAACAAACTACTCCATTCATGGTAAGAACTAACTCAAACTAACAATGCTAAGTATCTGGGAGTAATAATAAATGATAAGTTATCTTGGAACCCTCATATTGATAAAGTAATTAAAAAATCAAACAAAACCTTAGGTTTCATAAAAAGAAACTTTTACAAATGTAATAAGAATATAAAACTAAAATGCTATCTCACATTAGTTAGGCCTATACTAGAATATGCAGAATCTGTATGGGACCATTCAACTAAAGAAAACATAAAAAAAATTAGAACAAATTCAAAAAAGAGCTGCAAGGTTTTTAACTAGTGAATATTCCCAATTGACAAGAGTAACACCATTAGTCAAATCACTAAACCTAGAAACACTAGAGGACAGAAGGGCAAAGAGTAAAGTAGTAATAATACATATGTAGGTCGGTGACTTAAATTAAAAGTGTGATTAATTGCTTTGTACTGTACGAGTGTTTCGTTTGGATGTGTTTAAGTTTCTGTGCTCTGTGGGTGCTATGATTTGTGAGAATGTAAGTAATTGACTTTTTATGTAAATATATTTTATTATTTGTAATATAGATATAGACTTGGGGGACTGTTTGGTATAAAAATGATGTATGTAAATATTGTTTTGTATTTTGTGAAAGCCCTGAAACGAGGTTAAGCGGCTAGGCCTTGCGTCATTTTTCGGAATTCTTTTTCTGATTATTTTTAATTGGGGTTTCGTTAGTGTAGTTTAATTAAAGTAATAGGTAGAATTTTTATTGTAGTTTAATTTAATATAGGGTTGTACATAAGGTAAATTTGTAGATATTTAGCAATAGGAGATTTAGAATAATATTTAGCACAGATTGACCGGAAATAAGGCAATGTTAGGGTAGTTAAAAAAGGAATTTCTGGTTAGAGGTCAGAGACGTTCGGTCAGCGTCTATAAATAGAACAATTAATCAATCACTTCCGTCTGAAATGGCCCATTTTGTGGAAGACCAGTGGTCAGATTATGGCGTAGTTGTGTGTGGCTTGTTCAGATATGACGTCGTAATGTCGGCCTATGTTGGTTTTTAGTGGGGAGTTGAAGTTTGGTTTTTAGTGGGGAGTTGAAGTTTGGTTTTTAGTGGGGAGTTGAAGTAGTTTTTAGTGGGGAGTTGAAGTTAGTTTTTTAGTGGGGAGTTTAAGTTGGTTATTTTGTTTGGGTTCACAGTATGTTTAGAGTTTAGATAGTATAGGTTTATTGTTGGGGTTCGATTTGTTTTTAATGATTTTTATTTTCCCTTAAATGGGATGAGTGAATTTCCATGAATAAACAGTAATTTGTAATTTAATATGATTTTAGTGTTTTATGTTTAGTGTTCAGTGTTGTTGGTCTGTTTAGATTGTAATATCCTTCTGTACCAACGGAAGTGTCACGGAAGCCCAAAGTCCCCTCGTGCCCTAGTTTAGATGTATTTTGTTATGATTGCTGTCCTTTACCCACAACCCTCTTTAATTTAGTAGTAACCACCAAATATGAAAAATATAACCGCCCTCCCCTCGCCCCACCCTGTTACAAATGTTGTCTAGAAGTGGGATTCCGTGCTTAAACAGACCAATGATTACTGTTTTTAGCTTAGGAAGGTTAGGTTTAATGGGTTGGAGGTTAGGATATAAGTAGAAAAAAACCAACATAGGCATGGCTGGTGAAGAACAAGCCACACAGACAGTGTATGTCGTCCTGCACCGTGAGGAGCCGATCAAGCTATTCCACGGCAGTAACCACCCAGGCGACGTGGAGAGCTTCATCGAGGACATTAGAGGTGCCTGGAGGGCGAGACGAGTCACCGAGATCGAAGAGAAGAGAGACGTGCTATGGGCTCACCTCGGCGAGTCAGTGAGGGCAGAGTGTAGGTGCCACCCACCGGAGGTGAGGTCCAACCCTGAAGAGCTGATCAGGGTGTTACAGTCCGTCTACGGGGAGAAACGAAGTATCTCCAAATTAATGGGCCTGTTTCTCACAGTCCATCAACATGTCTCAGAGACAGTGAGAGCTTACTCTCACCGCTTGCAGGCTGCATTTGATGCCCTGTTAGCGCGACAAACCTGTCTCTCAGTGGCCCTCACAGATGCCGTAATCTTGAGGGACCACTTTGCAGAAAACTTGCTGGACCCCCTCTTGAGGAAGTACCTGCGAGAGGAGATCCATAAATACCCTAGGACCTCCTTCCTAGACCTCCGGGATACGGCTATACGCTGGTCCGAGGACGAATGTGGCGTCCACTTGATGCACTCTGTAGCTACGACTGTTGAGCCACAACAGCCGGGCCCAGAGTTGGAAAAATTGGTGTTGGCACTGGCCAAACAGGTGGGTGAGTTATCAACAACAATAGAGTATCTGCAGCTTGCACAACAAAGCCCTGATGCTCATCCATACCCGCAGCGTTCAGGTGAACCAGACCACTACGGTTATCACGCTGGATACAGTGTTAACTGTGGCAGCCCCGACCACCTTGCTGGAGAGTGCCTGAAAGGGAGGCAGTCAACTGTCGGAGCGAATGGAGCGATTCATCGCAAAGATGAGGATTCCACTCTGTTGAGCCAGATAATAGGCACCCGCCCTGCCGCAAATGTCAGCCTTAATGGGCTATGTTGTGAGGCCACGATTGACACAGGCTCCCTGGTCAGCACAGTGACGGAGAGCCTAATTACCAACCAAACTGCCAGTGTACTACCAGAAGTTGGGGATACCCAAACTGTTAGGCCCCAGTCAGTCATGTTTAAAGTAGTTGTGCCAACAGGACCGGTAGTAAATAAAGGAATGGTTCAGGCGGCGCCGTTATATGGCTTGAAAGTGGTTAAAGAAACGGTTTCGGTGGACCCTATGATAGTTAATGTGAAATCGGTGTGCCAAAAAAGACGTCAAGCTGTACCAGGAGAGGACTCTGCTCTTTTTTCATTACACTTCTGTTTACTTTTTATTTGTAACCATTTTCTTTCCTTTTTTTATGTTTTTATGAAAATGATATATTTACTTTTTGTATGCCTTTATTACCCATTTCATGACATGTTAACCCTTTTGTGTAGTGTGCGTAGATTTTTCCTTTTTGATGTACTTGGACACTACGTATATATCATTGTGACTTTGATGTCAGATGTTTTAAGAATAGGTACAGCATTTTTTGTCCCAGTGAGACTTTCACATTTTCCACCTATCTTTAGGCTGCATGCTTTTTATGTATGTCCCAATGGGTAAATTTTTGCATTGATCTAGGGCCAGAGGGTTTTTTTTTTTTGTATGATAGTTTGTTTTTGCAGGGTCGCAAAAAGAAAGTTAGGAGATGAATGTAGGTCGGTGACTTAAATTAAAAGTGTGATTAATTGCTTTGTACTGTACGAGTGTTTCGTTTGGATGTGTTTAAGTTTCTGTGCTCTGTGGGTGCTATGATTTGTGAGAATGTAAGTAATTGACTTTTTATGTAAATATATTTTATTATTTGTAATATAGATATAGACTTGGGGGACTGTTTGGTATAAAAATGATGTATGTAAATATTGTTTTGTATTTTGTGAAAGCCCTGAAACGAGGTTAAGCGGCTAGGCCTTGCGTCATTTTTCGGAATTCTTTTTCTGATTATTTTTAATTGGGGTTTCGTTAGTGTAGTTTAATTAAAGTAATAGGTAGAATTTTTATTGTAGTTTAATTTAATATAGGGTTGTACATAAGGTAAATTTGTAGATATTTAGCAATAGGAGATTTAGAATAATATTTAGCACAGATTGACCGGAAATAAGGCAATGTTAGGGTAGTTAAAAAAGGAATTTCTGGTTAGAGGTCAGAGACGTTCGGTCAGCGTCTATAAATAGAACAATTAATCAATCACTTCCGTCTGAAATGGCCCATTTTGTGGAAGACCAGTGGTCAGATTATGGCGTAGTTGTGTGTGGCTTGTTCAGATATGACGTCGTAATGTCGGCCTATGTTGGTTTTTAGTGGGGAGTTGAAGTTTGGTTTTTAGTGGGGAGTTGAAGTTTGGTTTTTAGTGGGGAGTTGAAGTAGTTTTTAGTGGGGAGTTGAAGTTAGTTTTTTAGTGGGGAGTTTAAGTTGGTTATTTTGTTTGGGTTCACAGTATGTTTAGAGTTTAGATAGTATAGGTTTATTGTTGGGGTTCGATTTGTTTTTAATGATTTTTATTTTCCCTTAAATGGGATGAGTGAATTTCCATGAATAAACAGTAATTTGTAATTTAATATGATTTTAGTGTTTTATGTTTAGTGTTCAGTGTTGTTGGTCTGTTTAGATTGTAATATCCTTCTGTACCAACGGAAGTGTCACGGAAGCCCAAAGTCCCCTCGTGCCCTAGTTTAGATGTATTTTGTTATGATTGCTGTCCTTTACCCACAACCCTCTTTAATTTAGTAGTAACCACCAAATATGAAAAATATAACCGCCCTCCCCTCGCCCCACCCTGTTACACATAATGCATTAAACTCTAATTTAGAAATACAACCCAATAACAACATGTTGCAAAGCTCAGATAAACATAAAGACAATAACACTTTCCTTGTCCCTTATGCATATAAGTACTCTTTCTTCCCGAGCGGCATTCGGGCATGGAATGGGTTGCCTGAACAAACCAGGAAAACCAGTAACTTAACATCATTTAAAACATCAATAAAAATGCAAGACTAGACTCGGACCACGGATGAGCGTAGGACGCAATAATCTTCTTTATAGAAGGAGCGTCTGTAATGTATAAGATAAGATAAGATAAGATTATCTAAACACAAAACCAAACAAGAAACAGGTTATTCAAAAATTAATTTTTATAAACAAAATATTTGAACTGACCACTTGGTGCACTGTCCAGCACACGTAAATCAAAGCTGTTATCAATTCCGGTACGGTAAGCACCTTTGAGCCCATTGTCCCAAACAACAGCTACCCATTTATCACGAAGAGTGACATGCTCAGAGCTTCCTACTTCCGTGACAGTTCCAACGTGACCTTCACCTCCATCTTGATTGCCCCACTTCCAGTTCGGTCCACGTACAACTCTGATCCCTGGCTTGATCATTTCTTCAGCTTCACTCGCCTTTATAGAATTATATTTGCATGTTAGGTAGGTAATTCAAATTAATTATATAGGTTATTAAAATGTTATATAGGGGAGAGGTGGGTAATTCGTACCGGTGTGTAATTCGTACCTCTGCCGTTTTACATACTTTGACTGGTTGTAATTACGATTTAAGCCCGTCAAAACATGCGAGCACATTAATTAGGACTTCCATAGAAAAATGGCGGACATTGGCAAGAATGAAAAGCTGTAAGCACGATTTATATGTTTGTACACTAGTTGATGTTATTTTGACCATTGTCTCTATTCGTACTATGTAGGTCTGGTGAAACATAGCTTGTTTATACTTGTTATGTGTACTGACTATCCAGTCTTCTTAATTAATAAGTATAATTTGATCTATGTTGTATTGGCGAGAAAAAAATAGAAGTGGATGACAATGATACATCTGAGTCGGCTAAATCGTACCACTCTATGGAGGGCAATACGTACCGGTACTAATTACCCGCAGTGGTACGTTTTAGCCGCAATAGACTTTGTGAATTGATTATATCATAACTCATAATAAAACCTATTTATAAATTCGGAGTTTCTGGAACTATTGAGTCATATCTGTACTCAGGAGTCTTAAGAAGTGTGTAAACCACAGATACGCTCCCCTTAAGAGTACACATGGGGAACAGCTGGTGTTACGCCTCTGAGGATCATTGCACTGCCGAGAGGCTCCGAGACTCGGTGGTAGGAAGCAGTGAGTGCCTTATCGACGTGCCGAGGGGTGTCTAGTTTTGGACAAGTTATCGATGTTCACCCCCCCTTCCCCCCTTTCACCTTCCCACTTGTCCATCCCTTAATATAGAACATAAAAGCTGACATTTCGAGACACTTATATTTAGGAACTGGTGAGTTCGTAAACTTTTTTTTTACCTGTTTATAATATTTTAGAACTTTAACGTGCTAGCTATACAAATGTATTTCACTATGTTACACTGGATTCTTACATTTTCTTTTCATAAAACAGGCAAATGCATGGTCAGAATATGTTATGAAAAAGGCTCTTCTCTTATTAAAAGAGGGAATCTGTGGTATAAATGAATGCTCTAGTATGTATGGGATATCCAAACCCACTTTAACTCGTCATCTTTTGAGTAAAAACAAATACGCAAAATATGGAGTAAAGGTCATAGGGAGATCAACAAGTCTGCCACCTGAAGTCGAGGAAGATCTTGTCAAGCAAATACAAATGCTTGAGGGAATGATGTTTGGAATCACAAGAAAGGACCTGATGCAATTAGGGTATCAGTTCGCTGAGGCTAATTAATAATTTGTTACATGCTTTCAGCAAGACCAAAAGCATGGCGGGTAAAGATTTGTATAATGCATTCATGAAGCGCCACCCAAATTTAAGTTTACGCCAGACTGAGCCGATATCTATTGCTAGAGCATCTGGCTCTAATATAACAGATATGAATGGATTTTATGACAAGCTTCAGAATATCTTGGACCTACATTCCCTACAGGCTATGAACTTGACAATATGGACAAGACAAACTTGTCAACAGTGCACAAGACATAGAATAATATCAGCAAAAGGAAAGCGCCATGTCAGGTCTTTCTCTAGTGCCGAGAAATTAGGTGTCACAACCATTAACGTTTTTTGTATGAATGCTGCAAGATATTTTCTTACACCAATCGTTATTTTAAACGCAAAAGAATGAAAGTTGAGCTGAAAGACGGGGCACCTTCTGGAACACTTTTTGCATGCAACGAAAGTGGATGAATTCAGAACTATTTGAAAAAGTGGATGGACCACTTTATATCTTTTGTAAAACCATCAAAAACTCACCCTATCCTTTTGATTTTAGATGGACATGTTACCCACACATAAAAACTTAAACGCCACCATGAAAGCATGTGAAGCGGGTGTAATTTTGCTAAGTTTTCTCCCATATACAACACATCGCATGCAGCCTCTTGACATCTCTGTTTTTTTAGCCGTTTCAAACGTATTATCAAGGTCGGTTCGTCCATGTAAGCAACCTAGGTGACCGCATAGGGCGCAAAATTTCGGGAGTTTATGGGGGGCGGCATAATTGAGGATTTCTTTAAAATTTGGGCGTTTAAAAATATAAACTAAATTAAAGCTTAGTACTTTTGCGAGATACTAGCATAGGCAGACGAATTACTAGGTAATGAAAGGCGAAGGGTATTTTATTTAAGTTGTCTTAGAAAAAGGAAAGTATGCCTTAATACTTCAGTTTCTCCCCGCCGAAGGCACTAAAATGAGGGACAGAATTTTTTTTAAAAGCTCTAGCTGATTCACTAAGTTATAAATAATATGTGCCAACATTTTAGTCAATATGAGGGGCTTGACAAACAATTCTTTGCTTTGATATGCCACCTCACACAAGATACAACACCTTGTCAGAGAGACTAGAGTACATGTTAGGCCAATCACTATGCATGGAGAGATGGAACTAATTGCGAAGAGCAAATGTTAAATAGTTCATAACAAAACAAACAGTTCTGTATTAAATTATGGTATGGAAGAATATTCATCTTTAATTTCAGTTGTTCTCTTGTTCACTAAGATTGGAAAGGTTGTAGGTCAATATGACTGCTTAGTTCTATCCGGGCCTCAAGCTAAAGACGCGCCAGATCATTACATTCCTAAGAGACAAATCTCACCAATACCAGTGCCAGTTACTAGACATTGGACAAGGACAAAGGAAATAAGAAATCTCTCAAATATTGACATCAATCCATTATAAACGACAGCTAAGGCTAAAAATACAAATAGTCGTTTTGAAAACAAAAAAAAAATAAAAATATCAAAAACAAAATATCAATAAGCCTACAAGTAGTGCGAAAGTGCAAAAAATGCTCCAGAAAAAAGACCTAAGGTCTATCGGCCAAAAAAAAAGATCTCCTATGGTACTGCTTTATGTGCGATGAGAACCTTGAGGACGACATGATACAATGTTTAATCTGTAGAGAATGGGTACATGTTGCATGCTGAATGCTGTGCATTAGCATCACAAAATGGATCAATGGATAATTATATTTGTGAATTATGCCAGTGAGTTTATTTTATACAATTGAGATAAAGATTATTACTTCAGCTTCAACATTCCAAAAAATTTTTTTTCTTCATTCCTTTTGGTACTTATTACCCTCCCTAGTGGTACGAATTGAACGCTGGTGAGGGCAATTCGTACCACCTTGTCTTTTTTTAATTTTATTTATTGTGCTCTTTGTTTTCACAATAACACGTTGAAATCTTGTATATTCATTATTTTGTCAACAATAATTGTTTTAAGGTTAACATAAACTTTTTTCTACAGTTAGTTTTTTTATTGTTAATTTTTTCCCTTAGGGGGTACGAATTACCCACCTCTCCCCTATATAGATCTATCACTATATATGTGTTATATGGTTTACACCTATATATCGGTTATATGTCGAATATAAACATTTGATTTTGGTGTAGAGAGTCTGTTTATTTTAATTGAGACATATTTATGACGTAATAAAATTATGCTTTCTCGTTGTTTCTTTTACTTTCCAGTTCGCAATTTCTTTTGCATTTGGAAGGCTTCAGGAAAATCCATTTTTACTCCCTTTATTTTAAGTTGTAATTTCTGTCTGGATGGTTGTAATCATCGTGCAAGAATTGTAATCATCGTGCAAGAATTGGCTTCGATTTTTCGACCCCTTCCTGTGGTCCAATCGAGCTGAAATTTGGACAGCAGACTTGTGGCGACTAACAATATATTCTATCAAATTTTCAGTTAAAACAACTTAATAATACTACAGTTATGACAATATTCATTTCTTAAAAGGAAAGTAAAAGAAAAATTTTGGTTTCACTTTAAAAATGCCTGTACAACATTTTATAGTTTTTCGGCGCAAAGCTAGAAAAAATTCATACGGAGTAAGGAGATATTTTTTAGATTTGCGACACAGATATTTTTCTGTACGTTTCATTTGCAGTAGTCAATCAATTATTTAATTACATGATGGTAAACTTAGTTTGCAAATAAAGGGAGTATAATAAAAACTTCGTTTTTATGGTTTTCTTGTTAGTACTTTCTGCAGCAAAATCAATGTGATTCAAACGTTCTTTTTTTGTTGTTGTTGATTTTTGTTGTTGTTGCTTTGTGTTTCTTTTCGTGTTTGTGCATAGCAACCACTGATCTATAAAAAGAATGGATTGCGCCTTCTTAATAAACTGGTTTGAGCAAAGTGAAGAAAAGCACTGATCTATAGAAGAAAGGAAAAACTGAAAATGTCCACTGCACATACCGATATGAATAAAATTGTGTCTAAAACTTACTGTGCCACTGATCTATAAATAGATCGGAACAGAATCTATGTTGCTGCCATTTTACACAATATACATATGAATTGTTGCTGTCAAACTTCCCACTTCTAATTAATAATATAAAACTAACAATAATACGATCAAAAGAAAACAAATACCAAAAGATAAAAAAGTTAATTATGAAAAAAGTAGACAGCAATATTTCGCAGTAGCCTACGGAAAAACCCGGTCCCGAAACACAAAATTTGAACGCATTTCAAATGAACATCATTTGGAAACTGCGCGCATTTTATAACCTTAACATACGGTGATTAGTAATAGGTATAAGTTTATTTTAACAAATAAATTAACGAATTAAGCAATATTGTTGAAAAAAATAAAACATTTTTTTTGGAGGACGTTTCCGATTTTTACATTTAACTTTTAATTCGATTAGTCAAACGGCTCAAGAGAATTTAGAGCAGAAACTAACATCTAAATAATTAAACAAACTCACGGTAAATATATATATATATTAATCAGTGCAGTGGAAACAAAATGTCGGAAATTTCTTCAAAAATTGTACTTCCATGACCTATCCCTTCTTTTTATAGATCAGTGATAGCCACCAGTAGAATTGTACATACATTCAAGAATTACAGTTTTCTTTCAAACACACTTCAACTGACTTGAGTTATTATAAATATTATTGTGAACAAGAATCTAACCAGACAACAGATGAGTCATACAAACGTTACAATATATATATATGTGTGTGTGTGTACTCTGTGTGTGTGTATTAAGTATTGCATTATTTATATAGCCTATATAGCCTCTTTTTATGTGGGTAACAGCTAAAAAAAAGTACTTGAAAGACAATGTATGGAAAACAGTTTTTTTGGGTATCTGTAGCGTGGCGGGCACTCTATGTGGTTATTTGGCTCGTGTAGAGGTTGATTATTGCGATGTCACAGTGACGTTGGACCTTAGAATTATTTATATTTTAGTCCGTGGCTTGCGCGGAAGCTGTTTATTCGAGTAATTCTACTACAAGCCACGGGGAGGGGCGATTTGTCCACGTCTTTAGTGATGAGTCACGGGTAGGGGCTGAGTGGGGGAGGGGTAACACTGTTGACGGTGGAGACATGGAAGGGGGGGGGGGGGGGGTAAATGCAGCTTAAATATATACAAAGACAGATAACTATGTTTTGTGTAATAATGTATCTATCTACACATGTAAAACAGTGATAATAGAGAAAGCAAATACATTCATATATATACATTAATAAAAAGGTACAACTACAATCACACATCCTTCATTCATTTGTGAGCACCGCAATGAGCCAGGATTAATTGTAGTTTATAGGTTGGAGCCATAGTGAGTAATTGCCATGGCACCAGACTGAGCGGTTGCGCCTCTAGTGAATTTACTTTAGTATCATTTCTTTTTTTTAGTTAGATAACTCCACCGTATATTAGCTTATATTTAAGTTTACACAATTGAATTATCAAAGTTACAGTAATATGTACGCCAAATGTTTAAGGGTCACATGTTGTTCAAGATATAGGCATATAATATATAATATATAACAATAATATATTTCAAGTTATATATAATTATGTAAAGTTAATCTTATGATTATATGTGCTGTTTAATGACACCTCAATGTTTAACACAGCGTGATAATTTAATCCATTGCTTTGTTCTATTTGATAATTAATCATTTTGTCGTATATTCACAATGTGAAATATGATAGATTTTACTTACAGCTTCTTTTAAGGCAGCTAACATGATTTCAGGAACACTTTCAGCCAGAGACATCACTATATGTTCCTTTATAAAAGCACTGGCTAAAAGGTCTAATAATGAAACGCCATCATCTGAATCACTGGAATCATCGGATGAATCATCATCATTGTTTGCATCAACTTGTCTAGTCTCTTGAGGAGGCGTGACTATAAATTCAAAGGATATATATAGATCGATAGATAGATAGATAGATATAAAAAGATAGATATAGATACATATATACATAGATATTGATACAAACAAACACATTCATTTTTACATTGATCTAGATCTAGACATAAATATAAAAGAAAGACAGAAAAGACAGACAGATAGAAATATAAACAAATTGCAAAAAAGATTTTTTTTAAATTAATAATTTGTATAAATGTTTTGGTAGACGATCTATCGTGGTAGACAATTGTCTGGTAGACGAATTATCTGGTAGAACATTTGTCTGGTAGGCGAACTGTCCTAATATACCAATTGTCTTTAGATATAGATAGATAGATATATTGATAAATATAGATAGACATGGATAGATATAGATATATATAGATAGATAGAGATAGATATGGATAGATATGGATAGATATAGATAGATATAGATATATATATAGATAGATATAGAAATATATAGATAAATATAGATAGACATTGATAGATATAGATGTATATAGACGATATAGATAGATAGATATGGATAGATATAGATAGATATAGATATGGATAGATATAGATAGATATAGATATGGATAGATATAGAAAGATATAGATATGGATAGATATAGATAGATATAGATAATTATAGATAGATATAGATAGATATAGATAGATATAGATAGATATAGATATAGATATGGATAGATATGAATAGATATAGATAGATATAGATAGATATGGATAGATATAGATAGATATAGATATATATATAGATAGATATAGAAATATATAGATAAATATAGATAGACATTGATAGATATAGATGTATATAGACAGATATAGATAGATAGATATGGATAGATATAGATAGATATAGATATGGATAGATATAGATAGATATAGATAATTATAGATAGATATAGATAGATATAGATAGATATAGATAGATAGATATAGATATAGATATGGATAGATATGAATAGATATAGATAGATATAGATAGATATGGATAGATATAGATAGATATAGAAATAGATAGATATGGAAAGATATGGATAGATATAGATATAGATAGATATAGATAGATATAGATAGATATAGATAGATATAGATAGATATAGATAGATATAGATAGATATAGATAGATATAGATAGATATAGATAGATATAGATAGATATAGATAGATATAGATAGATATAGATAGATATAGATAGAGATAGATAGAGATAGATATATATATTAAATAATATAGATAGATGTAGAAAGATATAGATAGATATAGATATTAAATAATATAGATAGATATAGATAGATATAGATATAGATAGATATAGAAATAGATAGATATGGATAGATATGGATAGATATAGATAGATATAGATAGATAGATATAGATATAGATAGATATAGATAGATATAGATAGATATAGAAATAGATAGATATGGATATATATAGATAGATATAGATAGATATCAATAGATATAGATAGATATTAGGGCGTCCCAGAAATGCTCAAAAAAATTTTTTTTTTCAATCTTTGGTGTCTCACCCCCTGAAATGTGTCTCTTGGGTACAATGAGTGAATTGGTGAAGTTGTAGCTCATTTGAACAACATTTAGAGGTCCCCCAAGAGCTTTTAAAATTCCAGTATTAGGCCAACATAAAAATCCAGACGAATCGTGGCTCAAATAACTTGCAGTTTTTGCATGCCATATATGAATAAAAGGAAGTTTAAATATACTTATATTTACCTCATATTAACTACCATTAACTAGAGTTGAAATTGTGTGATTCTTAATTAGAAAATGTAATAAATGCGAGAAAACCTATAAAATACCTAATGTGCAAAACTTGTGCATATTTTTTGAACATTTGATTGTTTTAAACTAAGCAGTTTTTGAAGTTGCAACGAGAATCAAGAACAGGATCAATTGGATCTGTGGACAAAAAGCTTGCTGCTAAAGAAAAACAAGTTGCTGAGCGTCAGAAACAATTTATCAGGGATGTTGTTGATGCAGCAAAAGATGCTACATCACAGTGCCGTCACCATGGGTTACCATCAGGTTCAAGTGTAGAGTCAGCAGTAGACATAGAACAGCAACTGGATGTAGGTAGTTCTGACAGTGACACAGACACACATTCAATGACATCATCCATTTGTCGGGATTCCAGTGACGATGCAGAACCTGATGAAGAATGTGTCATCCAATCAGTATCCTCAAGCAAAACAAATTCTGCAACACGACATCGCAGACGAAGCATCATATCACCAAAAGTTGCTGCAGTGCTGGACAGAACGAACACCAGCATTAGAAAATCTACAATGATACTTGCATCCGCATTCAACGAAGCTGGTGTTCCGACATCTGACACAGTATTTTCCAAGAGCACAATGCATCGTCATCGCAAGCTTCGTCGTCAACAAGCTGCAGCACGTATTAAAGAAGACTATATTCCCTCAAAATCAATTGTTCATTGGGATGGTAAGCTATTGCCCGATGTTACCGGAGAGGTTACCAACAACGTCGATCGATTACCTGTCCTGCTCTCATCACTTGTCGATGGCACTACAAAGCATCTTGGTGTTCCCAAGTTAGCATCCGGGTCCGGGTCAGGACGGGCAGCTGCTGATGCAGAATATGAACATATCAAATCGTGGAAGTGCGAATCTATGGTCATCGGCATGTGCTTCGACACTACGGCTTCCAATACTGGAAGACTCAATGGAGCTTGCACTCTGTTAGAAGTAGCCCTGGGACGTAATCTATTATGGATGGCATGCCGTCACCACATGTTGGAAGTACTCCTTTCCGATGCATTCAATGTTTGTCTTGGACCATCCACTGGACCACAGAATTTGTTTTTTAAGAGGTTTCGAGAAAAATGGCCAGAATTAAACCACACACCCATAGCCAGATCCGCCCTTTTGATAATCGTGTCCGATTCGATTAAAGAATTTATCAAATGTCAACTTGAGGTCAGTCATTCACGTGATGATTATTTGGAATTTCTTCTGCTTGCTGCACAAATGGTTGGGTTGGAGGTTGATGTCAGCATTCGCAGACCTGGTGCCCTACATAGGGCAAGGTGGATGGCCAAAGCAATCTATGCATTGAAAATCAAACTATTGTTTGCAGGCAACGAAACCATCTTTCAGTTACCAGCTCGAGAATTACAAGGTATTCAGCGCTTTAATCGGTTTACCATAGGTGTTTATCTTCAATCATGGTTTTCATGCAGGCTCACCGCAGATGCACCTGTGAATGATATCTTGTTGATACAGCGTTTATAAGAATATGATGATGCTGTTCTTCGATCGACTGGATTGATAATGATGGTGCGTCACTCGTGGTACTTGAGTCCGGAACTGTCGACGCTTGCGTTATTTTCAACCCTTTTGTCAGACAAAGAAAAAACTGGCCTTGTTCGGACAATGCAATCAGAACGTGGACCGCATCTCATAAAAACACTACCAAAAAGTGTTGTTGATTTGCGTGCTTCTACCACATTTTTTGAAACATCCAACATTGATGCCAGTTTTCTAGATGTTCCTGTTGAAGCATGGTCAGATACACCATCTTTCAAAGTTGCAGCAGATTTTGTAAAGAATCTGGCTTGTATCAATGACTCTGCAGAGCGAGGTGTAGCATTGATACAAAATTTCAATGACAGTATCACCAAGGACGAAGAACAAAAACAATTTTTGCTCCAAGTGGTTGACAAACATCGGAAAAATTTTGCAGAGTGTAATCGTAAACAGCTGGCTAAAATTTAAATTTGAAGAACTTTTTTAAATTTTTGTCTACCCTACAGTACAAAGTACAAGATAAATATTAGGAATGCTCAATTGCATTGCTTATTATTATTTTTCAAGCAGATTGACATTCTTTCAAGAATTAACTTGACAAAATGAATAAAACTTTGTTTTTCATAATTTTTTACTTAAATTTCAAATTTAAAAATATAAACCATTCAAGATTTATATATTTTGTTTCATTTAAATTATAAACAATACTAAGCATCAATTTGTTACTTAATATATCAGTTTTGCATATAATGCAACATTAACGCTGTATTAGATTTGACCGCGAATGATTTTACACCAAAATCTGGAACTTTAAACATCTTGGGGGACCTCTAAACATTGTCCAAATGAGCTGAAATTTTGCAGGTTAACTACTGTTACAATACAGACATATTCTGTGGGGTGAGACATCAACATTTCAAAACTTCATTTTTTTTGGGACACCCTAATAGATATAGATATTAAATAATATAGATAGATATAGATAGACATAGATATTAAATAATATAGTTAGATATAGATAGATAATTATAGATAGATAGATAGGTAGACTGATGGATCAATTATTTATGAGTATGCTCTTAACGTTAGTTTATACGTTTGATTTCGAAAATAATGAATAGAATTTAGATAAAATTCAAATCTTGAATAGTCTATTTTACAATTTATTTATTTTTATAAATTATCTTTGCTTCAAATAAACATAAAAATAATGAATGTTACCGGAGTCAAAATCTTCCTTTTTAATCAGGCCTATTAGTGGAATAAGAGATGCATGGCCTTGCTTTGTGTAAAACAACCTTTGATCTTTATATTTGCCAGTTCCTGATCCCACTGGCCTGTCCTGGAAAAATAAAACAATAATAATTAGACTTGAAAGATTCTTGTCTTTGCAACATTTTAGAAAAAGTTAGACCTGAATCAAAGAAATACCCAAACATTTTTGGTAGTTACGTTTCTTGACTTTCTGCGATTGGTTGGACGCACCCGTCTAGAAATTATTTTGTTTTATATTTCGCATACCTGACAATTTGAAATTATTTATCAGATTCAGCTGTGTATTTTATGTATGCTATGGGTGAAAAACAATTTTTTATATCTTTTTTTTTTGCCATAGCAACCATAAAAATGGCCGACAAACAGTTTTATAAAAGTTCTTATAACTTTTTTTTTACAAAGAAGATAATTCAATTAATTCTGTTTTCTGTTATTGCTTTGAATTTATATTATCTATTTTTCCATGCATAATTATGCTGATAGCTTTATTATTTTAAAAATTATGAATTTTCGACTAAAACATCATAAAAAACAGCATATTGACACATGAAAATTTTTTTTAAAGTTCTCAACGAATCTTCAAGTTCTTGCATAAGATTAAAGAAAACACAGTGATAAAGAAAACTGCCAAATTTTAACATTATGCGATGATTAGTTACATAGAGGAGTAGCAAAATAACCGAAGAAAAATGAGAAAAACAAAATACGAAAATGAGAAAAACCAGAAACAGAAAGAAAACTGTGCTCTGAAAGGAACTAAACATGCATGTTTGAATTCAGAAAGTCTTGAAACTTACAAATTCTACCCCAACTGTAATACTCTTTTCATCTTCGCCTGGCAGAGTACCAATCCATCGAACACAACCTTCTTCTGTCCCATCGTCACTGACCCAAACAACTCTATCACCATTTTTGAGGTTAATGTTACGTTTTGTCAAATCTTGCTGACCCGATGCTGCTTCATTATGGACATCGTTCTGCATTCTTCTTTAATGGCAGTGTTTCTTTCATCTCTCAAAATGTGTTAAAATGATTAATCATTTTAATGTTATTTTTATTCGAATTATGTGTATTTGTCATCCAATAGACTGTTTCAGTTTGTTTTCTAATAGATAGAGACACAAGTGCATAAAAAATAGTATTAATGCCTATGAATCTACACATTCATTCAGCTATCTACATATATATCCATCTAAGTCTATATATATATATATATATATATATATATATATAGGCCCTATATTATATAAGCTATATATATATATATAAGCT
Organism: Anisus vortex; assembly: GCA_949126835.1. Classification (NCBI taxonomy): domain Eukaryota; kingdom Metazoa; phylum Mollusca; class Gastropoda; family Planorbidae; genus Anisus; species Anisus vortex. The sequence goes on along the minus strand of OX421501.1, from coordinate 17,998,581 downwards.
ATATATATACAGTGGCGTAGCTAGGGGAGGGGGGGTCTAAAATCGAAAGTCCCCCGGGCCCCCACTAGAGGGGGGCCCCCAAAGGAGTGTCCGAATTGTTTTTTTCTTATGTCATAATGTCGAATGTCAAAATGCAGGGGCCCCTAAAGAGGTTAAGCCCCCCGGGCCCCCAAATCCATAGCAACGGCACTGTATATATAATGTTTGTGTATTTATACACTTTGTCATTCTTTTTTCAACAATAAATTGTGCCATTTCTTAATTTCTATCCATAGTTTCTTTTTTTATAGGCTACTTGATATTTGGCGGAACACGCCTTTATTTACAAAGATATAGTGTACTAGGCTACTTGATATTTGGCGGAACATGCCTTTATTTACAAAGATATAGTGTATAGGCTACTTGATATTTGGCGGAACATGCCTTTATTTACAAAGATATAGTGTATAGGCTACTTGATATTTGGCGGAATATGCCTTTATTTACAAAGATATAGTGTATAGGCTACTTGATATTTGGCGGAACATGCCTTTATTTACAAAGATATAGTGCATAGGCTACTTGATATTTGGCGGAACATGCCTTTATTTACAAAGATATAGTGTATAGGCTACTTGATATTTTGCGGAACATGCCTTTATTTACAAAGATATTCGCCTATATATGCCAGCAAAATGTGTGTTTTTTTTCGGAAACAATTAATAGTTTGTGAGGTATTACACAATATATATACGTTCTTTAACACTTTTAGATTAGGGGTCTTATACGGAGTTAAAAAGATTATGAGCCTAGGTCAGTGCACATCTTAATTGTTAGTAACCCAATAAAGCTGCCATCCGTTCCAATATATCGGAACCGTCACCGTTATGGACCTTCTTGCCCCGACATCCCGACAAGATCGAATTTTGTCCCGATTTTGCAATATACTGTTACTAGCTTGACTCAAGTACTGAAGTAACGCAATCTGTTGGCGCAACATGTAAATGCAGCCTCAGTTAGTTTTATTTAGGTCAACACGTTTATGTTGACAAGGTCGTCTCTCAGATGGCGTTGCATGTTGCGTATCCTGTAGCGACGATGCTAGTACCTTCTAGATCTAGCGCCTTCAGTCGAGAAAATACCAGACAGACTTGCATGGGCATGGGGTTTTATAAATACGTAAAAGGTAAAAAAGACTATATGGTGTAACGTACCAACTACTTCGGCCGCAACAAGTTCAATGTAATTGTGGTCTAAATAAAAGAAAAGTAATTATGTTTAATATTATATTTTTTACTTCACTTCTACAAACCCATCTCAGAGTGTCCCGACGAGGATCCAGATAAATATGGCAACCCTATACTAGCCCTATAGGCTATAACCCAATAATAATAGGCTACTGCCTACTAGTAATAACCTACGGATTGCAAACGAATCAATCCTTTTCTCTTCACTGAGTTCTTGCTATCCGATTGAAAGTAATCCTAACAATAAGCCAACAACAGAAACCATAAACTAAAATACAAATGAAAACAAAACAAAAAATATTAAATATACTATTTTACTACGCAACCTCAATCTCGAAAATCATTTCGGGAAAATCCGAATTTGTCATCTCAACATTTCCGATTATCTCATGGCAATAATCACTAACCTACAGATCCACCGAGAGGACTTGAAAATGCTTAGGCAAGGTTGAATATATTTAATTTGGCTCATTTTAAAGCTAAAATATGCAACTTAAAATATTTTTACATGAAATGTTTTATTTATGGTCTCCCTTTGAGTTAATGAGACCCAGAACTACGGATGCATCAGACTCACTCACCGCTAGCCCCACCCATCAGGCTAGGTCACTGGTTACAATTAGGGATGTTAAACGAAAACCGGAATACCAGATTCCGGTTTTGAATCTGAAAACCGGTTTTGATTTTTAAAACCGGATTTCGGTTTGTTGGTTAGAAGGTTATCATTACTTAAAGTAGCACACCCTTTATTTTAATATTTTATTGGTTCAGATGGAACTAGCCTATTTTAAAAAAAATAATGTTGGATTCACGCAAAACAATTCTTGAAATGCCTTGCTAACACTATTTAGTCTTAGATATTGTGTTTCTTTTTTTTTTCTCCAAATACCAACTATGGCTTGCGATAAAAACAACATCAAACCAAATGTCGGCTCATCGTTTAGATGTGCGCTACTGTTTGATGTGCCTCAAATGCGGCAGGGATTGCCCCTCCCGGGTTGGCCTACACAGCCATTCTCGGCGGTACAGTTGGATACCTAACTAATGAAGCTACACCATCGTCACTCGAGACGGACGGATGCCGACGACGATTCTTTGATGTACGCAATGGAGAGAGCAAACTAGTTTTGTCCTATGACCTTGAACAATTCGGCTAGACACCGCACCGCGTCTGTGCTTTATTATTAACGGCAGCATTAAATACACATTCTTTTGACTTTTGATTGGCGCTACGTGATCCTATTCAATACATTATTTTACAAGGCACAAATTATCACTATTGAAAGCTATTATCGGTTTTAATAAATTAGCCCATATTTTTTTTTATTTCTAAAGAATGTTATGGTAAAGTGTACAAAATCATCATGTATTCACACAAATCAACCTCTTGAATGTTATGCAAACACTTATTAAGTTTGAAAATTTTTTCAAATACACCTACAAAACTACGCTCATGTGTCTTTTCCGGCCTGTGACTTGTGACATTGCGGGGGGGGGGGGGGGGGTGAATCGAAATCCGGTTTTAAACCGGTTTTATAGAACCGAAAACCGGTTTTGAAAAGAAACCGGTCTTAACATCCCTAGTTACAATAGACTGATTTTTTTTTAAATATTGGATTGTCTGTACATGTTCTGTTCATCAAACAATATTTTAATTTATACAGCGTTTGCACTCAGCAGCTCTAAATGCCACACTTAGGCTATTATCAGAGGTCAGAAAACTTTGGACCAAAGAGAGGTAAGCCTATTGCTCTTAAAATTATATATTATGTTTGATTTAGATTTATTTGTCTTTCATACTCTACGCCTTGTTGATTTTTTTTTTTTGATAAAGAAAACTAATAAGCAGACCTTCCTACTTAACACTTTTTTAATTCGTAAACACTTGAGAAAAATTCACAATTTTAAACACATTTTCGTAATCACAAATGTTTATTAAAATAGCACAGTCATAATACTTTACCTACTGTATTGGCAGCTCAGAAAGAAGTGGCCAGGTCTCAGAGGCGTAGGCCTATATAGGTGGCTAGGGAGAATGATCCCCGAGTACACTTTCAATGGGCTGCCATCTTTATGCACCTCTGGCCACTGACGTCAACATTTAGAATTAAACATTAAACGTATACGCCAAGAACAATAACAATAACAGCCTATAGCCTGTTAATTCAGGAGTTCCATAAGGAACTGTTCTAAGGCCCTACAATGTCTAATGTATATTAATGATTTACCCATCAATTGCATCAGCACAGGAACGAAACTAAGGTCATTTGCAGATGATTGTATAATTTAAAGAACAATAAAGACAGAAAAAGATAGTGAAATCTTACAAAAAGATCTAGATAAATTACAAAAATGTGAATCTAACTAAAGTATGTCTTTTCACTTTTCACCCAGAAAAATGCCAACTGTTAAGAGTATCCAAGAAAAAGAAATAAATAACTACAAACTACTTTATTCATGGTAAAGAAATAAATAACTACAAACTACTTTATTCATGGTAAAGAAATAAATAACTACAAACTACTTTATTCATGGTAAAGAAATAAATAACTACAAACTACTTTATTCATGGTAAAGAAATAAATAACTACAAACTACTTTATTCATGGTAAAGAAAGAAATAACTACAAACTACTTTATTCATGGTAAAGAAAGAAATAACTACAAACTACTTTATTCATGGTAAAGAAAGAAATAACTACAAACTACTTTATTCATGGTAAAGAAAGAAATAACTACAAACTACTTTATTCATGGTAAAGAAAGAAATAACTACAAACTACTTTATTCATGGTAAAGAAAGAAATAACTACAAACTACTTTATTCATGGTAAAGAAAGAAATAACTACAAACTACTTTATTCATGGTAAAAAAATAAATAACTACAAACTACTTTATTCATGGTAAAGAAAGAAATAACTACAAACTACTTTATTCATGGTAAAGAAATAAATAACTACTAACTACTTTATTCATGGTAAAGAAATAAATAACTACAAACTACTTTATTCATGGTAAAGAAATAAATAACTACAAACTACTTTATTCATGGTAAAGAAATAAATAACTACAAACTACTTTATTCATGGTAAAGAAATAAATAACTACAAACTACTTTATTCATGGTAAAGACCCAACCCGAACTAACCATGCAAAGTACTTAAGAGTAATAATAAATGATAAATTATATTGGAATCTACATATTGATAAAATATTACAAATGAAATAAGAATCTGAATCTAAAATGCAATCTCACCTATACTAGAATATTCATCATCTGTATGGGTCCCATCAATTAAAGACACATTAGAAAATTAGAACAAATTCAGAAAAGCGCTGCAAGGTACATTACTAGCCAATATTTACAACTGACAAGAGTAGTCCAATAGTTAAATCACTAAAACCTAGAAACACTAGAGGACAGAAGAGCAAAGTGTAAAGTAGTAATAATAAGTAAGTCATTAAACTCTAATTTAGAAATACAACCCAATAACAACCTGTTGCAAAGCTCAGATAAACATAAAGACAAAAACACTTTCCTTATCATTTATGCGAGAACAAATTAAATGCATATAAGTACTCTTTCTTCCCGAGTGGCATCCGGGCATGGGCTCAAATCAATTGAAAATGGAGCAATATCTGCATTGTAAATAGTAAAAACAAGATTGCATACACTTAGAGGTGGTGAATCGATAGTAACTATAATATTGATTTACATTGAAAAAGGACCGGCAAAAGAATTTAGAGGTTATTAATTATTTCAATACAAACGTCATCCCGTAGAGTCGACCTACAAATAATCTAAAAAATTGATAGAAATGTATTTGAAACTCAAGTAGATCGAAATAAAACGAGCGCGGCGCGTTCAGCTGGCGTATCGAAGGTCCGGGTTCCAATTATGGCTAAAGCTAGGATTTTTTCACGGGTCTGGAGGGCGTCCCTAGTATGCAGTGACCACAGAAACTGGTGAACGCTGCACTTCTGTACCTATGGGCCTTAAAGCTGCAAAGTGTGGAAACCACCGATACGCTCCGTTTAAGAGTGTGATGTACGTCTGTCTTATTCGACGATGACCTTCTTCTTCAGCGTACCATTTTGCTTTCCCTTGCTAGGTCAGACTGGCAGCACTGTTTCTATGATGAACCGGGTAGTTGTTTGTAAGAATGGCTTTTCTTCCATGGTGACTCCTTCGCGTGTTTGGTAAATAGAGCCTACTTCGCCGAGGATTAAAATCTAACGGTTACCCGCAAATGATTTAGGCGTCCCGCTGAGGCCGTTTTCCGTAGTGTGGTCTCAGTGCATGCTACGGCTACTTGGAGCCACATTTGAGAGCTAAGTGCCAGGTGGGGACCAAAGTTAGGTGAGAAACCCAGAAAGAGTACATCAGCTCACCCAACCAGATGAACTATCCCTTCCATGTACACACCCTTTAAAAGTACGCCGGTGGGCTAAAGCATGTAGGACAACCCCTGTTGTAAGTCTGAGAATCATTGCACTGCCGAGAGGCTACGAGACTCGGTGGGAAAAAGTCCATCTCTACTACAACCTGGTGCCTGGATGTCGACAGGTCTATAAGCTTAGTCTGGAACATCGTTATGCGCTGGATGTTTCTTTCTTTTTTTTTAACATTAAAAATCTGCGAACGCTGCTTCTCCTGCCCTAAGGAGCGATTTGCGAAAAAATGTGACAACATTTTTTTATGCAAAATTTTGCCCCCTCCCCCCCTCGAAAAAAATCCTGGCTTCGCCCCTGGTCATACATATATTTAATATATGATAAAACGAACATAAAGTTTTTATACAAAATCTTAGATAAGATCCTATAGACTAAGAAAGATATTTTATATAATTTGTCCTTCCTTATGGAATAATGTTATATTAAATTACAATGTGTTATATTTCTAACGCAATATCATTAATCTTATTCATCTTATTAAAAACAACAACTGGACTTTCTAAGGCGTGGAATATCGTTGGACAATATTCTCCCTGGAACATAACAACATAATATATTTAGCATATAAATATAGTGGCCCAATATTCTCCCTGGAACATAACAACATAATATATTTAGCATATAAATATTCTCCCTGGAACATAACAACATAATATATTTAGCATATAAATATTCTCCCTGGAACATAACAACATAATTTATTTAGCCTAGAAATATAGTGGTACTGTGGACGAGCGGCAGCGCGTTCGGCTGGCGTACCAAAGGTCCCGGGTTTGAATCCTGGTGCAGACTAGGTTTTTTTTCCCGGTTCTTGAGGGTGTCCCTGAGTTTACCCAGCTCTGATGGGTACCTGACTTTCGTTGGGGTAAAGTAAAGGCGGCTGTGCATAGTGCTGGCCACACAATCACCTAGTATGCCGTGGCCATAAAAACTGGTGAACCTATGGATTAATTTCGGTCTGACGGGTACTTTTTTTATATTTAGGAATTCTTCCAATTTCATTTTAAATTTTCTAAAATCTTGGTCAAATTACAATTTATTAAAATTAATAAAACTGCAAGACTAGACTCGGACCACGGATGAGCGTAGGACGCAATAATCGTATTTAGGCATGTTCCACATGTTCCATTGGAACAAGGGCCCTCACAGAAAAGGGGCCCCCACACATCCGAAAAAGAAAGGTTTTAGTGACATCCCCATTCTTTCGTTGAAAATGTAAAATAAAATCCATTTACTCCCCTACAATTTAAAGTGCTTCAGTCAAACCAAGCTAAGTGCAACATAACATTTATGATTTTACAGAAATGTAACATAAATTAACGGCCCTTTTCTGGTGTATGTGGAAGGCAAGGGGAGGCCACCGGGGGCCCCCACATACATTTGTGAACAGGGCCCCAACAATCCTAAATACGGTCCCGGAAGGAGCGTCTATAATGTAGAAGATGTTAGGGAGACAAGTCTGTACATTATAACAATAGATTGTTTGTTCCATAAATGCTATTAACATTACATTTTAAAATCCTTTTAAATGACGTTCTACGCACAAACAAAAACAAAAGAACAACTTGAATACAAATATTATTTTTTCTATACAAGTTTACTGAAAGAAGCGATTTGATTTTTACACTCTTCTCTGTCTTCTTAAAACATTATAATGTAAGAAGGCGTAAGTTTTTTAAACTATTTTATTTATAGGTCTATGTAAAAGTGTTATTTTTAGACATATTTAACTATTTTAAAAAAGTAAAATAAAGATATAGACTAATTTAAACTGCAACTGTAACTATAGTCTATAACTATGAGATCCTAATGTCATTGTATTATAATTGCCTAGTTAGCATTCGTAAATATATACAAGTACGTATTATTATTGAGGACACTACTTTTAGGAAGGAGACTCTTATTCACAATGACCCCTAGATCCGGTAAACAAAAAATGAAAGCTTTTTTTTGTACCTAGACTTGAGACTGAGCCCATACGCCGCTAAGACGATATCTTATCTTATATATTATAGACGCTCCTTCTAATAAAGAATATTATTTCGTCCCACGCTGGTCCTATAGGTGACCAGGACCTGAATTTCAGCTTGTTAAAAGCCAAATAACTATGACCTTTGCACTCTTTAATGTTATCCAGAAATGCATTACACAATCACACATCGTGTATTGACTTAGTTATCTATGGCATTCTATAGAATGTCTGCGTGTAGAGTTGTATCTCTGTATGTATGGTTTTTACACTTACAGCGGCTTAAAATATCTTTTCATTTCAGGAATGTGACCTTGAATTTCTCAATAATAAACAATTCTACGTAGTAAGTTTTTATATCTAAGGTAGTTTTTCAGTAAGTTTTAATAATACGTTTAATAACAAATAACTGACGGTAGGTTTTTACAGTTGACGCATAGTTGAGACTATGTATTTACCGTATTATATCGAACCATAGCAGATGGATCAATAAATACATAGATATATCGATAGGTGAATTGATAGATAGTTCTCCAGAGAAAATGAAAGATCAATGAATAAATAGATAGATTATAGATATATATTTAAAGAGATAGATGATGTATAGATAAACCAATACATAGTTAGATAAATATATGGATATATATTGACCACATAGCTTAAAAGATATAGGCCTAAGCGTATTTATAATATAGCCAGGAAGATAGGAATCCCAGGCACTTAATCCCCAGACACTTAATCCCCTAGTCACTTAATCCTTAGTCACTTAATCCATTCACTTAGTCCAAAGATTAACATTTTAAGTGTAAAACTATGAAATCAGAGAAGAATGTAATTCAAATAATTATTTTCTTATAAATATGACAATCATATCAAACACAAAAAAAAATAAAATTAATGGTCCCTTGTTTACTTATTTATTTTATAAATGTTAAAAAATAATATTTAAATACATTAAGACTTTTTGAATCGTGTAATTAAAATAAATGCAATAAATGTTAACATTAGTTTTAACACCCGAACTTCAAAAAAAAAACTTCATCGTCATATCAACATCTACAACATTAGTTGAAGTTCATGTGAGATTTTCTATTAAATTGATGGAAAGATAGATATAGACAGACAGTCAGGCAGATAGATTGAAAGATAGATAGATAAATAGATAGATAGATGGGCAGATATATAGATGGATAGACAGACAGTCAGGCAGATAAATAGATAGATAGGTAGATAGTTAGATGGGCAGATAAATATACAGAAAGATTTATGGGTGGCTGTGTGAAGCGATATTTATAGATAGATTAAAAATGTTAAATAAAAACATTATATATTATACACCAGTGGTTCCCAATCTTTTCACTCGAGGACTCCTTTTTGAAGTGAAGTTAGCCAAAGGTGCTCTACCCTAAATCAAAGCCCTAAATATCGCCAGTTACCATAGTGAAAAAGACAACCAAAGAAATACAATATCCTCCCCTGAGTCAATAAGTGATATAGGTTACATTGTTTAACTTCAAAACCAATGTATTTTTTAATTGTAACTTTCAAATGATATTTCATTGTTTAGTTTTTTTTTCCTTTCTTTTTTCTTACCAAAGCAACGACTGGCCACTCAAATGGCTTGCGTGCCTTATCCCAGGGGTTTTCAGTATGGCTACAGCAATCATGGCCACACTGGGCATCTTCTCGGAGCCCTGGCTGCAGTGGAAAGGGAAGATCGTTTTGGCATTGCTGCTTCACCCGTTGCATTTTACTTTCGCCTTTGTGGTGCTCGTCTTTAGGTGAGGCCTGTGTCACATCACACGCTGTGTCCTAGTAGATATTGGATCTGTTGTGTATTGAGCTACACACTGTTGTATTATTAGGGCTCTGCCCATGTCACCGCCGTTTGAGACTTGAGACATTTAATAGTCTAGGGCAGGGGTTGGCAACCTATGAAACGCGTGCCGAAATTGGCACGCAGAACAATTTTTAATGGCACGCAGAAGACTCCTAAAGAGCAAACTATTCAATTATCTTCTATTAGAAATGGAGTGCTAAACCAGGGTGACTTTTAGGCTGTTGGCACGCTGAATGGTTTAGTAATTCTACTTTGGCACACAATTTGCAAAAGTTGCCGAACCCTGATCTAGGCACTAAATAAAAGCTATCCCACTCTTACCGAATGCTTGCATACCGAAATCAAGCGGGCAGTAGACTACTCTCGTCTTACGGGGTCTTTCCAATAAGTTCAGCTAAGCCCACTCCCTTAGGCGTAAACATTGACTCAAGGAGAAGTGATCAAATGGCCGCGGGTTGCCGTTTTACTCGCTTTAGAGACAAGTGAATCGTCGTATTTGGACGGGGAGGAAACCGTCATCGGTACTGGTGGATCTGGACAGCATGGTCGGCGTTTAAGGGATATAAGGGGTTTCATCCATGCTCTCAGTCAATTGGAGATCTTGTCGGGTCTATTGATATGTTTAATAATCTACAACTAGCTCAAACTCCTAAACCAGGGGTCGGCAACCTACGGCACGCGTGCCAGACTTGTCACAGAGAGCAATTTTTAATGGCACGCGGCGCCCCCAAAAAGGGTTTCTCAAGTCTATTCTACAAGGAATTGAGTGCTAAAGCAGTGACGTTAGGATGTTGGCACGCTGAATTAATTAGGAATCCCACTTTGGCACACTATTATGAAAATGTTGCCGAAGTAAACGATCATAAATAAATGATGTAAAAAAGACTCCCATGTTAAATAGTGATGTAACATTTAGCCCTCCAGTTTTTAAATGGATAAAAAGGTATTTGGTTGTACAATTTGTCAGAAATTTATGTTTTAACAACTTGATAACAACAACATCATATATAGAGAAACAATCTTTAGAAATGATAAATAGTAGTTTTTGTAAAGAAATTGGTGATTTTTTAAGCTATCTCAACGAATAGACTAGTTGTATAAACTATGCATTTTAAAGATAATATTTATTTATTATGTGTTGACATATTTTTGAACTGACGTTCTGACATATTATGTAAGCATGGTCAACCTGAACGAAATTATGGACAAGGCTGTTTGCTTCCGCCTGGTCACAGCCGCCGTGACGTCGCAGTGGGGCGTCATCTTCAGCACCCTAATCCTGTGCCTGGGGCGCGCCATGCAGGTCGGGGGCGCCAGCGTGCTGCTTCCGGGCGCGGCGGAGATCGTCATGGTTCCCGCGGCCCTAGTTCTGGTGACCCTGTTGCACGTGATGGTCATCCTGATCTCAGACCTGTCGCTGTCCATCAAGATGTATCAGAACGTCAAACCTGGCTCCCTGTGTCCGATGTTTCTCAATTCTACAGGTACATATACTTTTAAAACCTCTTAATTACCTTTTCTAGTTTATCTCAATGAATAAACTCCCTGTGTCCGATGTTTCTCAATTCTACAGGTACATATACTTTTAAAACCTCATTTTACCTTCTCTAGTTTATCTCAATGAATTCACATTAAATCTGTGTGCGTGTCTTTTATTTTATATATTTATCTCAAAGTGACAATGGAAAGAATAAAATAAACATGTTTTATGATTGTTACGTCAAGTGGGTAATTAAAAGTATTTTTGAAAATGAAAGGGTATAAAGTTAATACATCTAATTTAGAGTTGCGTACGTTTGTTCTTGGTGCCTTCAAAAATAAAATAAAAAACTGAGAGATTTTGAAAGCTAATAATCTTTTTTTTTTAGACCTTTAATTTCGCTTTTATGGATCTGTTGGGAAACTCTGCCTTATTTAATTACTAAGGTTAGTTTGTTGACTTAGTCTACCTCATTTTGAACCGTTGTTTTGTCCAAAGGGATAGAGTCTACACCTACCTGTTTATTAATGGCAGAGTTCACACAAGCCTATGTAGCACCCAAGGGTAAAAAGTTTCAGCGACCCTCCTTGCAAAATGTAACTGGTTTGTTTAGTGCTATATTTAGACTATGTTTGCCGCCCCTAGAATTGTCGTCCCCGGGCTTATGCCAAAAGAAAACGATGGATTGTGAATGTCAGATTTGAAGAATCACCCATTTATAACCCAAACTAATTGCTTAATGCAAAATAATTTCCCTTAATGATTTGTTTTTATGAATCTACGCATTGTGTTTTTTAATAACCAAGAAACGCAACTCTTGACTAATTTATTTTATAAACAAATCTAAATTTAACTTAATGCGACTAATACTAATAGGCCTACTTTGAGAATTAATTATCGCCTACTCACTTTTGATGTTAAAAACGGATTCTTCATAACTAAAAGACCAGAACTGGCCGTAGAGGTTGAAATCAATTGTCAAACACCACCAAAAGCATGGTTTTTGTTTACGGAAATGGCGAAAAATGTCACCGGAAATTCATGATCTCTTCTATTTAAAAAGGTCACACCTCATTAAGACTTGTCAATGATTAGTCTAGATAATGTAAAACAATTTATTTTTCGATACCTAAAAGGCTAACATGTTTTGTTGTTGTTGTTTTTCTCCAGATATGTTTCCAAGACGAATATTGGGTTACATCATCATCATCATTATATTGGTAGTCATAACTGCAGTCACCGCCCTCATTACAAACGTTAGAAAGCAGCAGACTCTCGACTCTCTGACGGGCGCATTGCAGTTGGGAGACGTCGCACTCCTACAACACTACCTGCAGCCGCCCCTGGCCAACAACAACGCATCGGCGGCACAAGAGGGGGTGTTGGGGGGCAGTGACTGCAACGGGAGCGCCGATGCTGACCTCGGCAGTGAAGAAGATCATGGCGACAGCACGAGCCAGGCCACGGTGAACGAGGTGTCGTCTGGCGGCAGCCGGTCCCAGGACTACTACGACAGTGAGCGGCGGAGGCACAGGGCGCAGTCGCCACCACCTAGCCCGCCCCCTTGGCCGGACTCGATCTCTGCCAGGCGGATCTACCTGGTCGCCGGACCTCCGCGGAACGAGAACGGTCAGCAGCCGCCCGACCTCAACGCCGTACCTGCGCCCGACATGGCACCCCGTCCCCCTGAACCCTTGCAGGCGGACGTTCCGCTCCTTCTCCTTCCAGACATCATCCTGCGGGTGATGTTCCCGCACCGAAACACGAACAACAAGCCCAGGTTTCACTTTACGCAGGCCAACCGGAAGCGGCTCTTCGATTGGCCGTCCACGCCACAACTCGACGGACAATTTGACTGTGTTAGGCCTTATCCGGTGGACATGACCCTGATTGTAACAGGCTCGCTGTTCTCCTTGAATTATCTTCCCCTGGCAGTCTATCTCATTTACACCAGTGATGACCCAGACAGACCTTTCTTAGACTCTTCCTTCCAACCGTTTGTAATCAGCATGTTGGTAAAAAATTCCCTCGAGTCACTGTTCTACTTCATTGGGAGGCAGTGTTTGCCCTGGATTCTTTAAGCTCTTTGCATGTGCATCTCATTTATCTCGCCTATACAGTGGGTCTTCCAAGTAATATGTAAGGCGGTCGAGGGTCCTTGTATAACTTTCACCTTTCTTTCAACTTTCTGCTATGATTTGTAGGTTTATCATCCTCAACTTTGTCATGGGTTATTATATTACATGAACTTTTAATTACACCATATTATTTACATTCAATCGATTGAAACTGAAAAGAACGCATCATTGATAAGGGAAACAATTAAATCATCTCCATAGGGACATAACTTTCCAAGTCCCTAGTTCTCAAGACCAGATACAAATCAACTAAGCTATTAATAATATTTATTTATACAATAAAAACACCTAGTGAAAAGGTTTAAAAGTAGTTTTAAGAAGAAATGATCTAAACAAAACTTATGTGTTTAAACATATAAAACATAAAAAAAAGTGTGTTTATCAGCATATAATCTCATTTCAAGCGACAGAACAATTTTGTTTGACAAAATAAACTCTTTTATGATAACATTTTGTTTGGTCTCTAATTGATCGTTTTTGTTTTCTGTGTGTATGTTCGCTTCTGCCACTTCACCAGCAGAGTATTATATGTAGTTTTGCGTGATTATTTTAGCTTATAGTGCTGTTAACGTGAAAACTGGCTGCAGTTCATAGGAGTAACTGGAGCTAGTATCCACTTGACTTTCCAACCTCAATAATTAGAAACTCCTTTTTTTTTTCAAAAACATTTTTATTATAATAATTATTAAGAAAATATATCAATTCTTGAGACAGTTATGTAGCCTAGTGTTAACAGATTTATGAATGCAGTTAACATTCACAATGTTATATATTTTAAACTAGTATATTAAATACTTATATTTCCCTTCTTCTAATGATCATTTTAAGCACTGTTATAAATAATTATTGTGTATTCTTTGGCAATGGTTTTTGAATTTGCTGCAACATTGTTTTGACTTTTGCCTACCGTGTCAGGGCTGTTAATTTTTAAACCTATTTATTTATTATAAATAAATAGGTTATATAATAAATTATATAATTAAACATCTTACCCTGACAATTTTTCTCTGAAAATGATGGCATAAAACGTCCAATTTTTTAATTCATCAATAATTAATGTAATCTTGTTTTTAATATTACGTTTCAACATATGATAAGTAGACAAAGAAAGCTTTTTTTCAATAGTCTAGGATGAAATTGTGCAAAAGTGCAGACCCTGCTCTATTTACCATGCACATGCACTATTAGCACCCCCTCCTCCACACATGCACTATTAGCACCCCCTCCTCCACACATGCACTATTAGCACCCCTCCTCCACACATGCACTATTAGCACCTCCTCCTCCACACATGCACTATTAGCACCCCTCCTCCACACATGCACTATTAGCACCCCCTCCTCCACACATGTACAGTTTAGTATAGAAAAGTCCTTTATGTCTTATATTTATACCTGAATGAAATTTCATGCATGGAATGGGTTGCCTGAAAAAAACAGGGAAAACATCAACTTCAAATCAGTTCAAACCCTAATAAAAATGGACACAAAAATATTTGGTATAGAAGGAGCATGTGTAACTTATAAGATAATACGGTATAAATCCATTAACCTATAATTATCAAACTCTACCTACTAGCAGCTGATGAGGATTAAATGCTCATGTGATTAAACTAAATCATGTCTACCCTCTATGGATGCAGCCAGTGATGTTTAGTAAATCATTTTACACACAACAGAACAAATTGACCAACACATAAAACTTCCATCATTTACAGACAGCTTCCCATTTTTTTTATTGATACAAAATTAAGGCAATATTGAAAACAAAACATAATTTTGTATATTGTTAAAACAACATTCTATCATGTAAAACTGCACATGACAGTTTGTTTTGGTTAAATGATTAAGAACAATGAAAACCTGAACAATGGACATATATAAAACAATCTTGCTGGTTCAAATTTCACATACACGAATAACTTGCTTGCTCAAACTTGAAATGAAGCTAAGAATTGATGGTATTTCTAATCAAATACTAAAAATATATTTTATACTTTAATTACAATTTATGGTATTTCTAATCAAATACTAAAAATATATTTTATACTTTAATTACAATTTATGGTATTTCTAATCAAATACTAAAAATATATTTTATACTTTAATTACAATTTATGGTATTTCTAATCAAATACTAAAAATATATTTTATACTTTAATTACAATTTATGGTATTTCTAATCAAATACTAAAAATATATTTTATACTTTAATTACAATTTATGGTATTTCTAATCAAATACTAAAAATATATTTTATACTTTAATTACAATTTATGGTATTTCTAATCAAATACTAAAAATATATTATACTTTAATTACAATTTATGGTATTTCTAATCAAATACTAAAAATATATTATACTTTAATTACAATTGATCAACTTCTTCCTTTTTATTACCTTTGCAAATCTTACTTTGTATGTATTTTTCAAGCTGTCTTTGAAAGCTTCAGGAGGCTAATTGATAACTGAATCACTTCCTGTCATTATATACAGATTCAATGTGGTGTGTTCACATGAAGCCAATGACAACATATTCCATCAAATTCTCTGTCCCACCCCAACAAATAAGTTTTTACAGGTTTTTTTTTCATTACATTTTATGGTATGGAATTTTAAATCTTTATTGAATGATCCTTACCACAGAATAGGTATATATATCTATATTTATTGAATGATACTTACCACAGAATAGGTATATATATCTATATTTATTGAATGAAACTTACCACAGAATAGGTATATATATCTATATTTATTGAATGATACTTACCACAGAATAGGTATATATATCTATATTTATTGAATGATCCTTACCACAGAATAGGTATATATATCTATATTTATTGAATGATCCTAACTGATCTACTTTGCCCTAATTTTAAATTTGCTCTTTTGCAACTTTCTTTCTTTGTGAATGACAAGCGCAAAATCTCCAGAATCTTCACTGGACAAAAATACAAATGAAATAGTTTTTTTCAAAAGCTTCGTTTATAGGGTGTTGTTGAATTATAAATTATCATTAGAAAATGTAAAATTCATTGGGTTGTAAAACAACATTATTTCAATTCTGGTTGAATGGGCAGTCTTACTTTTCTGATTTCATTTCTTAAACAGTTACAAAACTAGATTAAAATGTTAGCCTATTCTGTTTCATTTATGCACTTTTATGTAAATAGTCAGCCATTTCTTGGGATAATCATTGGATTTTCCCACAGGGCTCAAAATAATTCAGCAGGCAAAGCCTAAAAATAATTGTCCTTGGACCAGCTAAGCAGGGAAAGATTTCAGGTACAAAGGCATCTATCAACAAACTTTACCAGCCTGGTTTTGTTTACACACTAGTTCCAGGCTGACAGCTTGCAGTGGTCATTATATAGACTAGCTAGAGAGAGTGCTAATGTGTATAGAAAGTTTAATAATAATAATACAAAATAATAATAATATTTGTATAGCGCTGCCAACAAACAATGTAAGCTCAGAGCATATTTAACATACAACTAAGAACAAGGATATTATCTCTAGGCTAAGAATAAAACTAAAGGATGATTTAAAACTTTACAAACATTGGATAAATCAAATAAATAAAGCATTGACCGACCTAACATAGAAATAAGACAGTAGTAGTCTAAATCATGTTATCTAAGGTAAATATTGATATAATGAGTTTTTAAGTTCTTTGAGAAAATAACAGTAGAGCTTGTTCGTCTTAGTTGAATGAGAAGTTGATTCCACACCAATAACATGGCTTTAGTCATAGTCCTAACAGGCTGCAAACAAACTCGCCATCTCCTGCTAGCTGACTCACTCCCTGGGGCAGGTTTCTCTGTGACTTAATCACACGTTAAAACAGCTCACAAACAACAAGAAGGAAATATTACATGATAGATTAAGTTTGATCAAATGAGCCGCTGCCTTCCATCCACCAGTTTGATCAAATGAGCCGCTGCCTTCCATCCACCAGTTTGACCAAATGAGCCGCTGCCTTCCATCCACCAGTTTGATCAAATGAGCCGCTGGCTTACATCCACCAGTTTGATCAAATGAGCCGCTGCCTTACATCCACCAGTTTGATCAAATGAGCCGCTGCCTTACATCCACCAGTTTGATCAAATGAGCCGCTGCTTTCCATCCGCCAGTTTGATCAAATGAGCCGCTGCCTTCCATCCGCCATTCTGTTCATGGACAGGTCCTGCCCCCACACCTGGCTCTCAGCCTCCGCAGGCTTGTACACTCCGTGGGTGGACCTCCTTCTGAGTATCTGCCAGATGAGTGCCGTCATGGCGACAATAAGCAGCATGACAACCAGGACAATTATAGCAGCCACGGCACCATCGCTCAGATCTGTACTAGCAGTCAGTGGCAGGGAAAATTCACATCTTGGGCCTGGCAAGCAGATGACAAACAACAACAATACTTAAACATCGGCTACACAAATATAGAATTAATTAGTTCACCCAAAGTCACATTGTGACCGTGTCAATGGTTTATAAATAGATATATACAATATACAATAAACAATAGAAAAATACATTAACATTCTACAAAATAATCATATAAACAAACAAAATACTTCAAAGTTATAGCCTATATGAAATTACTCAAACCAGAAAGCATTAACATTCTACAAAATAATCATATAAACAAACAAAATACTTCAAAGTTATAGCCTATATGAAATTACTCAAACCAGAAAGCATTAACATTCTACAAAATAATCATATAAACAAACAAAATACTTCAAAGTTATAGCCTATATGAAATTACTCAAACCAGAAAGCATTAACATTCTACAAAATAATCATATAAACAAACAAAATACTTCAAAGTTATAGCCTATATGAAATTACTCAAACCAGAAAGCATTAACATTCTACAAAATAATCATATAAACAAACAAAATACTTCAAAGTTATAGCCTATATGAAATTACTCAAACCAGAAAGCATTAACATTCTACAAAATAATCATATAAACAAACAAAATACTTCAAAGTTATAGCCTATATGAAATTACTAAAACCAGAAAGCCTCATTAAACATTTCAATTGAAAGCTAAGGGAAATAACCTTATATCTCTTTCAACATTTATAATTGTATTTTTTATTTGAATGATAAAATCCACAAAGTCAGCTTCAAATATTTTTTATTTTTTCCAACACTCTCTATTTGCCACACTCTTAAGTACAGCATTTTATTTCTTTTAACAATAATATGTGATTGAATTTTTCTAACATTAAATCCAGTTCATTCTTATATGTATTATTCATTCTTATATGTTATTTCTTTTAACAATAATATGTGATATAATTAATTTTTCTAACATTAAATCCAGTTCATTCATTTATGTTTTCACATTAAAGCTCTTCTTAGTAACTTCTGAACTATTTTCCCTTCAGTAACTATACATAACCCAATATCATAAAGCTGTCAACTGTGAAACCCCCTTATTTAATAGAGTTGATGTATTAACCATTTCCAAGCACCAGATATGAACTCCCATTAACTAAGAGCAAAGAATAGATCTCCCTAGTGCCCTAAATACCAAGCACCAGGCTTTTCCTTAGTAAAATGTATGCATTCACATTAATATTTTCTTAAGCAACAAAAAAAAACATGGTCAAAGAAATTCATTTATATTAATAACTTTTAAAGCATTCATCATACCTGTAGTTAAAGATGTGCATTCACAGTAATAGCTTCCTGCAATGTTCACACATTTGGAATCATTTACGCATCCATGGGTGCTGTTAGAACATTCATCCACATCCAGCTGACAGAAGTCGCCAGAGAATCCAGTGTTTGAACAGTTACATGTTGTTCCATTTTGACAGACTCCATTGTTCTGACAGGCAACTGTCCTGCAGCTGTTTGTGGGAATCTTTGAATAGAAAAACAACAGTGCAGGAATGTATAGAGATAACCAGCTAGATCAAATGGAGTGTGTGGGCTCTAGCTTTATCATTACCAAGTAAAGTAGTACAAACTAAACTGGTCAAACTAAAGTGTAGGTGAAGCATTCAATCTGTTGTATTAAATCTCGGCTGATGTAAAATATAAGACAATGTAGGTGAAGCATAGATTCAGGTGTTCTATTCCAGGGGTTGGCAACCTTATTATAATGGTGTGCCAAAGTGGGATCTCTAATTCATTCAGCGTGCCAACATCCTAAAAGTTATACTGACTTAGCACTCAATTCCTTGTAGAAGAGACCTTATTAGCCTTTTTGGGTGGTCATTGGCCTGCCATTGAAAATTGCTCTGCGTGCCAAGACTGTGGCACAAGTGCCATAGGTTTTCCGATGCCTATGCTATTCAATCTCAGGTAATGTGAAATATAAGACAGTGTTATTACATGATATTATCAGAATGTCTTTATTCCCCCCTTCCTCTTCCATTCCCCTCAAGTTCTGGAAAATACGCACCAAAGCCAGGTAAACTCAGGCCCCATAAGAAGGCTCAGGACTTAAAGTTCTTCAGATCTGTGACCAATGTCTACTCCACTGGATCAACATGTCACATAATTTGGGATTGTAAATAAACTAAAAAATTTGAATTTTCCAAATAATCTGTCCAAAAAGTAAATGATTGTGCCCAATATAATAAAAAGAAAATTGTAACTAGTTCCTTTGAAATGATTGACAAAATTATTTTTTTAAATAGAAAATATAAAAATACAGTAACATTTCTTAGCACTTCACTTGTTGAAAATCAGTTGTATATAACATAACATATGATACATATAAATTTAATTGCCAATTCTGAATCTTGACATATAAGTCAGAAAGGTTGACCTCATCTAGCTCAAACATACACCATCAAATGATTGACTCACCTCACAGAACTGTCCAGTGAAACCTGTACTTTTACAAACACAAGTATACTGCCTCATCCCATCAACACAGACAGCTCCGTTGGCACACCTGTTGTTGATGCAGTCATCCATATTGTCAGTGCAGTTCACACCCTGAAACCCTAAGACCAGAAAAAACAACTTCTTTCACAATTGTTACATTTGAATCTAACACAGCACAGTCATGTCAAACCACTTTCTCCTCATTTGGGCTCTTTCTAACATCTCAGTGATGAGAAAATTACAAACGTACAACACTTTGAGCCCTGTGTGCCATGCCCATGATGTCACGTGTCATTTTTAAACCTTGACAATCTTGGTGACATAAGCTAGCTCTTTCATTCTTATCTTATCTTATACATTACAGACGCTCCTTCTATAAAGAAGATTATTGCTTCCTACGCTCATCCGTGGTCCGAGTCTAGCCTTGCATTTGTATTATTCAAATCTCAAATAAAACACAAGTCTTGACCAATAAGCACAAAGTTCAATAAAAGAATGCAGATATTTATATAGAAAGTGTAGCATCAACCAAGAGCTGGTTTCTAGGACTAATTGTCTTCCATCTATCTTGTCAGACTTACAACTACTGTTGAGTGCTAAGTAATCCTAAGTAGCATTGACTAGCCAACTTTTGAGAATGTGCATCTGTGATATGGGCAGGGCTATGAGGTTCCACACATTCTTTTGTTTACAGAAATGCACTATTTATAGAAAGGAGTGAGTATGGGCAGGGCTATGAGGTTCCACACATTCTTTTGTTTACAGAAATGCACTATTTATAGAAAGGAGTGAGTATGGGCAGGGCTATGAGGTTCCACACATTCTTTTGTTTACAGAAATGCACTATTTATAGAAAGGAGTGAGTATGGGCAGGGCTATGAGGTTCCACACATTCTTTTGTTTACAGAAATGCACTATTTATAGAAAGGAGTGAGTATGGGCAGGGCTATGAGGTTCCACACATTCTTTTGTTTACAGAAATGCACTATTTATAGAAAGGAGTGAGTATGGGGAAAGCTACAGTAATGAAAAAAAATATTTTTCATCTCACAATCCGCAATGAAAATACAGGGCACTATAATAGACATTATTTTATGTTATTACCAGTGAATATGTTTTTATGACTTCAACATGTAATGTCTCAACCTTGCCAATGTAAACCTTATAATATTGTATGAAAATTTAGTTAAAAGAACTGTCTTTTTGTCAAGTGGGCCAGTTCAGACACTAACTGTCTTTTTGTCAAGTGGGCCAGTTCAGACACTAACTGTTTTTTTGTCAAGTGGGCCAGTCCAGCCACTAACCTGTTCCAGTACAGTTGCAGATGTAGCCACTCAGCAAATCTGAACACCGGCCACCATTTCTACATGGGTCAATCTCACAGTCATTTTTGTTCTCTCCACATCTGAGTCCAGTCCATGCCTCTGTACATGTACACACATAGCTTCCTGCTGTATTTGTACATGTTCCTATAATCATAGCAACATAATATACATTACATTGATAAGATAGCTTCATAATTTGTAACTTTTTTTTAAAACCTTACATTACCAGCCCATATTTTGTTTTATTTTAGGACTTTTACTAGTGATGGGATGATACCAAAATTTTTAACGATTCCAATTCTACCCAATTATCCCGATTCCCGATACGATTCCGATTCCTGGCCATTATTACATATATGTGTTAAACTTTTGCCATCACTCGACATGATTAATTTGGGATCTGAAATAAAATTAATAGAAATTAATAAATAAAACTGGTGATGACCAGATTGAGTTACAAAAACTAAACAAATACAATCATATTGCATTTTAATAGCAATAGATCTAATAGCACCCGAACAGAGAGACCAAAATCGCTTACAAGATAATTGCTAATAGTAATAGAGACGCACTTCATCAGGTCCTTGGAACTCACATATTTATATGCCATAGCTCCTTTCTATAAGCGATTTTGGTTACTCTGTCTGGGTGCTATTAGATCTAAGTTGGTTCTTTACACTTGTGCTGTGCGTGGAATACAGCAGTAATCATAGCAATCAGTTTAATTCTGAATTTTAAAACTGCAAATGATCGTTCTTCTGACTTTTAAAATGTTTTTTTACAGTTGCTACCACTATCCAAAAATTTAGGGTACATTCATTTGGAAGATAATCTAGACTGTTACTGCATAGAGTTGGAATTAGCTTGAATTGAATGCATTGGAAAATGGTCAGGAAAGAGTAAGAAATATTAGGGAGTTAGGAATATTACGCAAACCCCCACACAATGCTCTCCTGAGTTACAGCTATTTATCTTACGCTCTGTATATTTAAGAATCGTTTTGGTAACGGAATCAGGTTTAAATTATTCAGCTCCGATACGATTCCCAATACTTTGGAAAAAACCTGGATATTCCGATTATTCCAATACGATTCCGATTAAGCACCCCATCACTAACTTATACCCAGAGCCCAGACACTTTACAACAACTACAGTCATGGTCAAAGAAACTAAATCATTGGTCAACATTCTGGACTTAAAAAGCAGGAAATAAAAAAAGACTTTTCCTTGAATAAGCATTTTCACTTGGACTGTGATAATAGGTTAAATTTTTGTATTTTAATTAGATGTCCTTGTAATCTTGTATGAGGGAAATATTTGCGCAGGGGCTAGTGGTGTAATATCATTAAGCAGAAAATATAAACCACTTAGGTTAGGGAAGACAAATTAACTGGAAAAAAATAGCTCCAGTTTGTATCATTTGGCTTAAAAACAATTTAATCCTTAAATAAATTATTGGGTTCCTGAACAAATAAGGCTTTAAAAATAAACCCAGCTTGTATAATTTAACCACACACAAAAAAAGTCACTCAACTGACCTCCATTGAAGCAAACATTTAGGCTTTGACATTCATCATCATCAAGTTGACAGGTGTTTCCATGGTAACCAGTGCCCTGGCAACTGCAGCTGAAGCTTCCCTCATTGTTGACACAGACCCCTCCATGCAGGCATGGGTTCTCTAAGCATTCATTACTGTCAGTAGTACACTGTGCACCTGTATAGCCAGTGCCTGCAAAACATGAGCATAGACCACGGTGTTAATAGAGAAAGATATTATATACATGACTATGTAGATACTATGATGGAGATTTTAATACATAGACATGACTAAATAGTTCAAATGAAAGAGATTTCAGTATATAGACATATATAGACATGATAATATAAAATTAATTACAGATTTCAGTATTGTTATATAGAAATGTAGACATTACAGTATAGAGTGTACAAGATATTAATGATATTAAATATAAATATTGACATGACTATCAGTATTACATGAGCAATCTCAATACATAGAAAAATTGACATGACTATAAAGACTGGATTACAAGTGTCAATAAATTGAACTACAAACATCACCATGATAAAAATAATGTACTTAAAAATGACACTAATTAGAGAAATCAACAAACTAACATGTGTTGAAATCTAATGACAGACTTTTACAATAGCACTACAGGGTTCATACTATAAAATCTTTTCATCGTTCATAAAACCTTTTCAAAATGTTAAGAAAAATTCACATTCCAATATTACACTGATAGGAGTGAAATGTCTTAATGTTAACTGTTAGTGCAATTAGGTAGCCTTAATTGAAACTAATCTTATTTCATGATATTTTTCAAAAGACTAACTTGAGAAACAAAAAAGATAGAACTTCATTACTTTCAGTTTATTTTTAAATTGAAAAATCTTTTTCTATTGTCTACAAAAATAAAATTCCCAAACTTTCCCAAAAGATTGGTCAGTTTCATTAACTTTCCTGACCCAATTAATGACCCTTGCACAATCAAGACAATGACCTCTGCTGACCTGTACAGTTACAAAGGTAAGGTGGCCAAAGACTGTAGCAATCACTCCTGGCATTACACTTTTCCTGCTGGCACTTCTCGTCTGACCAGCCACACAGCTTGATAACATCCATGCAGCTACACAGCCCCTGATAGGAACATCTCCCGTTGTGGTAGCAAGGTTGACTATAACATGAATCTTTCACAACTTCACAGAGTTCTCCTGTGTAGCTGCCAGATCAAACATGAGAAAATTGTTAGGAAAAATTTAAAAAAAATATGTCAGTAATTAACTATAGGGACACATTTGTACAGTCTAATTTCTTCAATATTGTAATTCTCCATTTGAACAGTGTCAGCATAAAAATGTTATCATTATGTAACACAAATGTTAACAATATATGTGTGTCATCAGAATAATATAAATGTAATTGTATTAACAAATGTTTTCATTCTGATTCAAATGTTATCAGTACAACCTAAATCATTCAAATGTTAAAAGTATGATCAGTTAATTTAGTATTATACATTGTTATCATTATGTTAAATGTTAATGTTTTCAGTATATCACAAATGTTATATTGCTAGTGCTATCAATGCATTAAAAAATTATGAGTAAAATACAAATTATTCTATTTACTTTTTAAATGATGAAATAGTTTTTTTTTTATAAAATTAGCTATTGAACTTGTACACATAAATAAGGGTATCACAACAAAAAATCAATTTACTCAAAGTAAGATATTAAAAAGAAAACAATTAGAACAGTATAAGGCAGTATAAATAAAATAGTTGAAAACACAAATTACCCTAACAGACAGCTGCAGGTATGTTGATTAATACCATCTATACACTGACCTCCATTCAGGCATGTTATATTTAGGCAATCATCAATATTTACCTCACAGACTGAACCTAGAACAAGTAATATCAAGTTTTCTAAATGTTTAAAAGTACTAATCTATGTTCAATAAAAATGACTTAGATAATAAAATAAATGTTATGTTTTAAAAACTGCAAAGTCTACAACAAAATATTATTATATTTTACCTGTAAATCCTTTTGGACAGTTACAAGTATAATTGACACCAATTCCTACGCACGATGCACCATTCAGACACGGATTGGATGCACAGCCCCTGCTGTCAATGTGACAGTTCCTGCCAGTGAACCCATGCACACAGACACACATGTAGTTGTTGACAGCATCAAGGCATGTGCTATTGTTCTGACACAGGCCTCCGTTGCACTCATCAATGTCCACTGCACACATCTGCCCAGTGTAGCCGGGCGAGCAGACGCAGCGGAACTCAACAAACTGGCTGACACTCTGGACAAGTTGGCTGCTGTCAACACAGGTTGCGTTGTTCAGGCAAGGCTGGCTTAAACATTCGTTGATGTCAGTTTCACAGTAGAGGCCAGTGAACCCCTCGATGCAGCCACAGTGGGGTTCACCACTGCCTGACACATTAAAGACGCAGGTCCCGCCGTTCCAACAGATGTTGCGTGTGCATAAGTCGACTGGGATTTCGCAGTCCCTGCCGGCATAGTTCGACGGGCATAAGCATTGGTACGAGCTCTGAACAAGTCTGCAGTCTCCACCATTTAAACAAGGATTACGCGTAACACACAGATCTTCATACTGACAAGTGCTACCATAGTAACCTGATGTACAGTTACAAATATAGCCAGTGGTGTCCAGAATACAGGTGGAATTGTTTTGACATGGGCTGCTGACACAGTAGTTGTACTGTTGGCACTGCGACCCAAAAAATGGCCAGATGCACTGACATATATATGAATTAGCAAAATCGCTGCTCTTGTTGCCGTTTGAAGGTTTTGATATGCTGGATGTTCCATGGAATAAGCATGTGCCACCGTTATAACAAGGCTGGGTAGAACATTGGTCTAGAATCTCACAGAACTGACCAGTAAATTTAGGTGGACATGAGCAAGTAAAGTTACGGTCTGACGTCCTCATGCAAGTGGCATTGTTCAGACAGGGCAAGGAGAGGCAGGGGTCAACCAGGGTCTCACAAAACTGACCAGTGAATCCACTAGCGCAGATACAACTATAGCCTGTAGAGTTGGCAGACAAGCACGATAGCGTCTGATTGAGAACACAATCATTGTGATTGCATGATTCTGCCAAAGTCTGGCAGTACTGGCCCTGATACCCTTGTGGACAGTCGCAGGCGTACGACTGAACCAGGTCTCTGCAGGTAGCTCCATTCATGCAAGAGTTGTTGAGGCAATCATTCATATTAATACTGCAGTCACCTCCTTCCCACCCAGGCAGGCACGGGCACAGGAATGAGTTCCAGCCCTCCACACAATAAGAATTGTCAGGACATGGGTTGACCATACAAGATGGTTCACTCTGGCACCCCAGTGTTAGACTGGACACATTAACAAGGGCACCGTTATTATAGTTGGCAGATGTGAACTGTACTGAGATGTTGTTGAAAGAAATGTTCCTAATGCAGCCTTTGAAGTAGCCAATCAGGTTCAAGAGTTCGCCTAGAAATATATAAACCAATATATAAAATATTATGCATTGTTAGAGATTAAATTAGTTAGTCTCTACTATAAGAAAAAATCTGTCTAAATCTGATTATAAAGCATTTAATGCCTCTATATTATCACTGCACCTGGATAAAAAGGTCTGGCTCCTATAAATATGTTGACCTGGCTTCTTAGATTCCAGTCATACAGATTAAAATTGGCTTCAAGAAGAAGAGTTTCATTGTCCAAAGCCACAAGTAAATTAGTTTCTTTTCTAATCCACTGCAGTAAATGCCACTGTCCATCTGATACATTTGTCTTTGATTGGATTGTAGCTGTGAAGTGATTAAAATAAAAGAAAATGTATAATGCACCCAAAGAAAACAAGCTAGTTCTAAAACAAGATCTAGCAATGAAACATATATATTCGTTCATTTACACCTAAAAGAAAATAAAAAATTAATACCATTATTGGATTTAGTTATTGTGGGACAGTATTTTCTTACTTAAAATTATTACAACTTGTGTAATCTTTTCAAAAGCTTTAAAAGCTAACAATAATATCAATGAAAATAAAACAACTAATTTGATGTAGATGTTCTTTTGATGTCATCCATGGTTATTTGAAAATAAAATAGTTTGACACTGCACTAGGACACATATAGGGCAAGGGCAATAACCTGTAGTGAGAAAGCTGAAGGTTTATACAAAGGATGTGTATGCATATAAATTTACAAGCTAAAAATGTTCACACTAGGGATGTTAAACGAAAACTGGAATACCGAATTCCGCTTTTGAAACCTAAAACCGGTTTTGATTTTCAAAACCGGATTTTGGTTTGCTGGTTGGAAGGTGGAAGGTAATCATTATTTCAAGTAGAAGACCCTTTTATTTGGGGGTTCTAATGGAAATATTTTAAATAAATAATGTTGGATTCGCACAAAACTATTCCTGAAATTCCTTGCTAACACTATTTAGTCTTAGATTTTGTGTTTCTTATGTTTCCAAATACTAACTAGTCTATGGCTTGCGATAAAAACAACATCAAACCAATTGTTAAGTTACAGTTACAATTTACGTCAATCTTTTTACTTGTCGGCTCATCTTTTAGATGTCCGCTGCTCTTTGATGTACGCAATGGAGAGACGCAAACCAGGCCTTCCCTGTGACCCTAAACAATTAGTCTAGACATCGCGTCTGTGCTTTATTATAAACTGCACTATTAAATACACATTCTTTTTATTTGTGCTACGCGAAACCTTTCAATACATTATTTTACAAGTTACCATACATGCCTCTTTAAATGCTTCTTAATATTATGGTCAACAATAATCGGTAATTTGATTATCGCTATGGAAAAATTAAACGCTATTAACAGTTTTAATCAATTAGCCCAGATTTTTTTTTAGTTCTAAAGAATTTTATGGTAAAGAGTACAAAATCATATTGTATTCACACAAATCAACCCATTGAATGCCCTGCAAACACTAATTAAGTCTGAAGCATTTGTCAAATATACCTACAAAACTACGCATATTTCGCTTTTCCGACATGTGACTTGTGACATTGTGCGGGGGAGGGGGGGGACCAAAATCCAGTTTTAAACCAGTTTTAAAGAACCAAAAACCGGTTTAGGAAAAAAAACGGTTTTAACATCCCTAGTTCACACAATAAAATGTTCTTCTTCAAAATGTTTTCTTCTTGTTATATTTATCACAAGTTTTACCAATTAATAATAATTATATTCTGCAAGTATATATATTTTTTATATAATGGATGTCTAATTCTATATGTTAAATATTTGTTGAATCTTGACCTGCTGTCCATGTTTTTTTCTTATCCTTGTGCTACAAAAATAAATGTGTTTTTTTCCCTTTTTTTAAAGGTTAGTTAGATTTTAGTCTATAATTGTTTCATGTCATTCCCCCCCCCCCCCCCCCCCCCCGCCCCCAAAAGGTATGTTCCTAGAGTGTTTTTCATGAATTCATTGTTTCAAGGTACTTGGGAACATTTCACCTACCTTGATTAAATCCAGAGTACACTTCTAGATTTCCAACAAATGTCCTGATTTCCAGATATTTCACTAGACTGTTGTCTGTGGTAGGAAACTGCAACAACATCAAGGTAGAAGTTTGCTGCCTGGTGCGAAACTCTAGTGTACCTTCATCACCAAATGGAAACTTGGTTCTGTCAAGCTGAACTAATGAATAGCTTGATATGCCATTGAATGTTGCTGAAGAAACTAGAAATGTATCAAATTTGTCCATTTACTTATAAATTGTGTATATTTATTATTCACTTTTAGATTGCATGTATTTAAATAAAAAAAATACATTTTAAAAGTGCACCATATAAACTTGATTAATAGTATATCATTATGACACTTAAAAAAAAGGCTAACTTTTTTTCTTTTTGTGGTGGCTGGTTTGGATTAAAGATACAGTCTAATAGGCAATTTATTTCTCTTAAAATTCTAAGATAACAAAAATATAATTATAAGAAAATAAATATATATATTTATGAGAACAGTTACTTCATCTTCTGTCTACTAGCAGTTTTCTCTCTTGCAAGTAATGCCAGAAAATTATACTGATGTCTAATTAAGCATTTTTGTGTTGTAGGGCTTGTTGGTTTGAAGGCATTAAAAATTTAAACTTGAATTGGATGGTCTGACACATTTAAATAGAAAGTGATCTACTCTTTCTTATTGGTAGGCCTGTAGATAGGTGGAAGTGTTGTATGTATTCTGTTTAGGTGCCAGTTGACGGCTATATGCCCTGTTCTCATACATTTGAAATTTGGTGCATTGTTCTTGGTGGAGATGGGGGAAAAGAGGAGTTTAATGTGGTCTCGCTTGGTGAGCATTGTCACAAGACAAATACCACAAACAATGTTTCTAAGATATCTATTATCCACTTGGTTTAACCCTATCCCCCTAGAGTCGCTTGGTGAACATTGTCACAAGACGAATACCACAAACAATGTTTCTAAGATATCTATTATCCACTTGGTTTAACCCTTTCCCCCTAGAGTCGCTTGGTGAACATTGTCACAAGACAAATACCACAAACAATGTTTCTAAGATATCTATTATCCACTTGGTTTAACCCTTTCCCCCTAGAGTCGCTTGATGAGCATTGTCACAAGACAAATACCACAAACAATGTTTCTAAGATATCTATTATCCACTTGGTTTAACCCTTTCCCCCTAGAGTCGCTTGGTGAGCATTGTCACAAGACAAATACCACAAACAATGTTTCTAAGATATCTATTATCTACTTGGTTTAACCCTTTCCCCCTAGAGTCGCTTGGTGAGCATTGTCACAAGACAAATACCACAAACAATGTTTCTAAGATATCTATTATCCACTTGGTTTAACCCTTTCCCCCTAGAGTCGCTTGGTGAGCATTGTCACAAGACAAATACCACAAACAATGTTTCTAAGATATCTATTATCCACTTGGTTTAACCCTTTCGCCCTAGAGTCGCTTGGTGAACATTGTCACAAGACGAATACCACAAACAATGTTTCTAAGATATCTATTATCCACTTGGTTTAACCCTTTCCCCCTAGAGTCGCTTGGTGAACATTGTCACAAGACAAATACCACAAACAATGTTTCTAAGATATCTATTATCCACTTGGTTTAACCCTTTCCCCCTAGAGTCGCTTGGTGAGCATTGTCACAAGACAAATACCACAAACAATGTTTCTAAGATATCTATTATCCACTTGGTTTAACCCTTTCCCCCTAGAGTCGCTTGGTGAGCATTGTCACAAGACAAATACCACAAACAATGTTTCTAAGATATCTATTATCCACTTGGTTTAACCCTTTCCCCCTAGAGTCGCTTGGTGAGCATTGTCACAAGACAAATACCACAAACAATGTTTCTAAGATATCTATTATCCACTTGGTTTAACCCTTTCCCCCTAGAGTCGCTTGGTGAGCATTGTCACAAGACAAATACCACAAACAATGTTTCTAAGATATCTATTATCCACTTGGTTTAACCCTTTCCCCCTAGAGTCGCTTGGTGAGCATTGTCACAAGACGAATACCACAAACAATGTTTCTAAGATATCTATTATCCACTTGGTTTAACCCTTTCCCCCTAGAGTCGCTTGGTGAGCATTGTCACAAGACAAATACCACAAACAATGTTTCTAAGATATCTATTATCCACTTGGTTTAACCCTTTCTCCCTAGAGTCGCTTGGTGAGCATTGTCACAAGACAAATACCACAAACAATGTTTCTAAGATATCTATTATCCACTTGGTTTAACCCTTTCCCCCTAGAGTCGCTTGGTGAGCATTGTCACAAGACGAATACCACAAACAATGTTTCTAAGATATCTATTATCCACTTGGTTTAACCCTTTCCCCCTAGAGTCGCTTGGTGAGCATTGTCACAAGACGAATACCACAAACAATGTTTCTAAGATATCTATTATCCACTTGGTTTAACCCTTTCCCCCTAGAGTCGCTTGGTGAGCATTGTCACAAGACAAATACCACAAACAGTTTCTAAGAGATCTATTATCCACTTGGTTTAACCCTTTCTCCCTAGAGTCGCTTGGTGAGCATTGTCACAAGACAAATACCACAAACAATGTTTCTAAGATATCTATTATCCACTTGGTTTAACCCATAAGCCCCTGAAGTCAGCGGGAGTCGCCGATTTTTAGTTGTTTCGTTTGATAGCGCTTCGCGTTTTTAAATACATATTTAACACCCCTTTTTAACTCTGACGAAAGGGAGCGATAGTGATGCTATTTTTACACGTTGGTTTGGTATTTTTAGCTTGTTCCATCTTGTTTCTGTGAATTTTTGAAAAAAAACTAATTTTTAGTGCTAATTATAGGAAATTCTATGGCTTTTTCTGAAATATTTAGGGATCTTTGGAATAAGCTAATAATGGAAAGGCTATATTAATTTGATAAGGCTATGATAATAGTGTTATTGTAAACGTGTAGGCCTAGATGTTTATTTGTATTAGGCTTGGAATAAGTGGATTCGGGTCTGACATGACAATTACTAAATTCTATTATGAATTATGGCAACTGATCGACGTATGGTCAGTAATTTATTTATTTTTACTTTTATTCATCAGTTTTATTGATATCTTTTCTGGTTTAAATTGAAGCTTATATATTTATATTTAAAATATGAAAAATTAAATTCCTTTGTTTTAAAAGTTTTTTTTATTGTGAATTTTTTAACATACGGAGTTATGCAACTTGACTTAGGGACGGGGTAGATCAGACAGCTTCCTAGTGGTAAAAGGGTTAAGACATCATATTCATCCTGAACATAAGATCTCATTCATTCATCAAGTTCTTCCAAGTCTGCAGTTGTATCTACTTGTACAATATCTATCAAAGACACAACTTGTTGAGTAGGTGACATTACCAAAACTAGCTTGGTTGCCGTCTAAATCACAGCTGACTTGTCTTTAGTTTCTTTGTCGATAGGAAGCCCTTGGATAATCTCTAACTCTTTCATTCCATAGTGTCAAATCATTCATTTCATGCGCACCTTATTATAATCTATAAAATAGCATATAATAACTAATCTCTTACAAGCATGTTCATTTGTTTTTAAATATGAAAACAGTTTAAATTGAAGAAGACTAATTGGATAGAACAATGGACCAGTCCTATTGAGAAGAATTGCTAAGTATGTTTAAATGTAGACTTCATTATTTGTATTTTTTCACCAAAGGGACAGAACCCATTACCTTGAGAACAGTTTTCTCCAATGTAGCCTTCTTGACAATGACATAATGACCCATTCCAGTTTGGCAGACAGATACCTTGGTTTTCACATGGGTTGCTGGTCACACAGGATTCCTCAATAGAACAACCAGGAGTTGCTGTAGGTGGATCATTCCCAAGTGTTGTAGTTGTTCTGGTAGAGAGATCCAATAGTTCTTGGTTTATGTAAACATTTCTCAGGCAGCCTTGAAAACTTGACAGGGGAAATAATATTGACATTATTTCTAAAATAGATATAGACATTATTTCTATACCAAACAGAAGTAGCATGGAAAACACCATTATTTCATTAGTAATTAGGATTTATTACAGAAGAAAATGTAACTTAAAATTAATTATTTGAAATATTTGAAGAGTACAATGGAAAACAAAGCAGTCAGAGTTTTGTAGTTTTAAGATATCAAAGTTTAAGTTATGCTTTCTTGTCCACAGTACATTGTATTTTTCATGTCTTATTTTCATATGAACATTTCATTAGCTTGAAAAGTACTTCAGTACACACTATGTACAGAGCAAGTTCCATAATTTAAATATTTTCCCTTGTACTAATCATTTAGTATCTACACCACTTTAGTGTCAACCAATATATTAAAAAAAATTTTTCCTGTCTGTCTACAACAGTTATTAACAACAACATAAAATCAAACATTGTTTTCATAAACAAGAAAAATAAAATGTTCAACTAATTGCAACAAACAAACAAAACAAATATCTTCAAAAAGTGCAGGTTTTGATCTCTTGGATTTTATACAAAATTTATCTATTGAAAATTTAAATGTATTAGGGTTGTCCATTTTGAAGTAATTAGTTTGTAACAGTAGTATTTATACACATTATGAAAGAGGACTTACAAATATTTGTAATTATGGTTAACAGTAAAAGTTAAAAAAAAAAACATTCTAATGAAAATGTTCTATACCTGAATTCCCTGGGCAGAGATACAGTTCTGTTTCTCCATTTATCCATAATAGGATGCGGATGAAGTTGTCCTAAAAAAACAGGTTTTACCACAGTGATGTTGTGATCTAATGTACCATTGACTGAACCAATCAGCTCTGTTGGGGTGGACACTGAAAGATACAAGGGGAAGTAATTATAACTTCATACACTGGCTGCATAATGGTTACTATTGAGATATTTTTACATCATTAACTATTGTATAATTCATCTTAGATATTAAATATTGTGTATACATATATATTCTCACCATGCACCACACACAGGTAGCCACTAAACTCTTTATTTTCTCACCAGCTACACCACACAGGTAGCTAATAAACATTCACCACATACAGGTAGCCACTGAAACTATATATATATTTTACTGATGGGACGATACAAAACTTTTAAACGATTCCAATTCTACCCAATTATCCCGATACGATTACGATGCCTGGCCATTATTACATATATGTATTAAACTTTTGCCGCCACTCGCCATGATTAATTTGGGCTCTGAAATAAAATGAATAGAAATTAATAAATAAAACTGGTGATGACCAGATTGAGTTACAAAAACTAAACAAATACAATCATATTGCATTTTAATAGCAATAGATCTAATAGCACCCGAACAGAGAGACAAAAATCGCTTACAAGATAATTGCCAATAGAGACGCACTTCATCAGGTCCTTGGAACTCACATATTTATATGCCATAGCTCCTTTCTATAAGCGATTTTGGTTACTATGTTCGGGTGCTATTAGATCTAAGGTGGTTCTTTACACTTGTGCTGTGCGTGGAATACGGCAGTAATCATAGCAAACAGTTTAATTCTGAATTTTAACACTGCAAATGATCATTCTTCTAAAAAAATATTTCACAGTTGCTACCACTATTCAAAAATTTAAGGTACATTCACCTGGAAGATAATCTATACTGTTACTGCATAGAGTTGGAATTAGCTTGAATTGAATGGATTTAAAAATGGTCAGGAAAGAGTGAAGAAATATTAGGGAGTTAGGAACATTACACAAACCCCCACACAGTGCACTCCAGTGTTACAGCTATTTATCTTACGCCCTGTACATTTAAGAATCGTTTTGGTATCGGAATCGGGTCTGAATTATTCAGCTCCGATACAATTCCCGATACTTTGGAAAAATCCCAATATTTTGATTATTCCGATTAATTGTCCCATCAATAATATATTTCCTCACCATTCACCTCATACAGGTAGCCACTAAACTCTATATAATTCCTCACCATTCACCACATACATGTAGCCACTAAACTCTATATAATTCCTCACCATTCACCACATACAGGTAGCCACTAAACTCTAATGTTTCCTCACCATTCACAACATACATGTAGCCACTAAACTTTATATTTTTCCTCACCATTCACCACATACAGGTAGCCAACAAACTGAACGGTCACAGTCACCCACCCATGAAGAGTCAAATTGTTGCCAACTTTCTGAATGCTGTCAGATCTAGAATCAAAAGGGGCCAAATGTATCCCAAGCTGGCCACCATCAAGGCTGATGCTGAACATGTCCTGGAACAGCTGAAGATGAAAATATTCTTTTTTTTAATAAAACTATCATATGAGTCGCTAAGGTTCACTGAAACAAAACCAAACACACAACATGCTTAGCTACATTCTATAAAGCACAGTGGCTGAAGGTTCTGGGTTCGAATCCTGGAAAAATCTAGGATTTTTCCTTGGTATGGATAGTGTCCCAGAGTTTTCCAAGCTCTGATGGGTACCTGGCATTAGTTGGGGTAAAGTTAAGGCAGCTAAGCATTGTGCTGGCCACACAATCCCCTAATATGCCCTGACCACAGAAGCTGGTGAATGATGTTTCACATGCCCTATGATCAATTAGGTTTGATGGGTACTTTTCTTTTTTTTATAGCTACAACCAATGCAATTAAGGCTGGGTACGGCACCCCATTTTAGGGGTATTCAACTTGGGTACTGATGTTTAGGTTTTACTTAATTAAATAAGTTCAACCATTTCTGTATACAAAAATGCCACTCTTATAGTAAAAAGCGCAATAGTTTTTTTAATATATTTTTTTGAAATGGTACGCATGTAGCTAAGCAGTGCAGAAAATGTAAAATTTTCACATGTTTGACACCTCGAAACTCACAGTAAAAAAGCAAAATGCTTATAGTTCTTTATACTATTAGATACTTAGTTTTATCCTACGTAATAATTAACTACATTTGGTAGAGAGAAAAAAACAAGCGATTTATTTTGAATTTTTATAAGAAAAAAATGTTATTTTCATGTTTTTCTGACTTTTTGCGTTTTTCAAAAAATATTTTTTTATTTCTTCTTCTTACAAGTTTCACATTTCTTAACATATTCTATTAAAACTTTGCCATTTTTATCTTGATACTAATTACAATAACTTGAGCAAGCTAGATTTAAGTATTAGTTGGTTAATTTTATATTATAGAAAAAAATGCTGAGTTTTATTGCTTTATTGTTTTTATAGGTTTAGTATGTATTTTTCAAAAAAAATTTTTTTTACAAACTAATCAAAATGAAATTTTGTTTTAGTATTCCTTATACTATTGTTAATAAATTTCATGTTGATTGTTATATTAAGTACTTGATAAATTTCTTAATTTTTAAACTTTTCTTACTTTTTTGCGTTTTACTCAAAATAATTATTGTATACCTTATTTTTACTACTCCTCTCACATTTTTTTACCGATTTTATTGAGACTTTGTAATTTTTATCTAAGCACCCCTTTCAACAGAATGTTCCACTTAGATTTTTGAATTTTTGTTTTATTTTAATGGGCACAAACATTGAGTTTTTTTGTAAAAAATTAACTATTTAAAATGTGCCTTAAGAAAAAATTTACAAAAAAATTAAATATCTTAAATTTTTAAAAAAGTGGGTGGTTATAGAGGAGATAGATTTTAAAAAACACCTATAAAATCCAATATGGCGGCCGTTGCCATGTCAACTAATGCATAAAAATAAAATTAAAATTGATTGCCCTGAATGATATTCCATACTTGTAATGTGGTTAAAGTTTCAGACGTTTTGGTCGGTAAATTTAAAAAAAGTGCCTAAAACGTGCCCTCAGCCTTAAAAACAAAAATTGATTGACTTAATGCTATGTACTTACAGTATACAAAATAAGACCTGATGTATTTTTGGATGTTAACTCAAAAGATATTTCAGAAATGGTAGTGTCTCCACGAAAATGCAGGAAATTATTCTCTTGGAAAGTGATCAGGTTCTGGACCTGACACGTGGGACCAGTGAATCCAGGCAGACAGTGACAGGTGTGAGACGTCCACATATCTAAACAGGTGCCACCATTTTTGCAGGTGCCATTCATGCATGGCACATGAGTCTGGCACCCAACGGTTGGAGGGGCAACTTCAACCGGTTGCCCAAACTGACTTGCTTCTGCTAAATTGACCAGCTGACTGTCGATGATAAGATTCTGAGGAAAAGCAGAGAATTATTTTTTTTTTATCTTTCTGTATGTCGATATAAATTTTTTATCAAATTAAAATATAAAGGTTTTGTAATCTGAGATTACCTATAAAGACAGAAAAAAAAGTGAAAACTATTTGTATGGTGTCCATTGCCACACACTATTATAATCAAATCAAACATGTCCACTTTAACATCAGAGTTTGCCCAATCCCTGTCCACTATTTGTATGGTGTCCATTGCCACACACTATTATAATCAAATCAAACATGTCCACTTTAACATCAGAGTTTGCCTAATCCTGTCCACTATTTGTATGGTGTCCATTGCCACACACTATTATAATCAAATCAAACATGTCCACTTTAACTTCAGAGTTTGCCCAATCCCTGTCTACAGATCTACCCACATGAAACATTTCATCACAACCTACTTGAATGTCCTTGGATTTGACAATTTCAGACACAACATTATTCAAAATATTTGCACCTTCACCATAACCAACACACTATTTCACTATATAATAAAAGACAGCAATATGTTTTCCCCTAGCCCTGACTGCAAGAAAGCAAATAAAAGGTTCTTATTTCAGAATCAATTAAAAATTCCAATATTTTCACATAATTCTAGGGATGTTAAAACCAGTTTTTTTTAAATAGAAAAACCAGTTTTTGGTTCTATAAAACCTGTTTTAAAAGCAGATTTTCTTTAATTTCCAAAACTTAATAGATCCAGCAAATTTTCCCAAACTTTCTTTAGCCATATGAACCCTGAAATAGCTCTCCAGCTTGGAGCTAGGTTGATGAGAGTAGATGAGACTTTAAAAAAATAAACATAAAGATTTGTAATTTGTCTACATAGTGAATATAATGCAAATGTATTCATGTTTGTAGAAATAGTTTTTGTTGTGTTTATTTAATACTAATAAATTAGCTATAGGTTAGTAGTGTTTAAAAGTTGCTGGAAAACCAACTCACCCCCATACATCCTGTGAAACCAACAGTGTTTCTGACAATAGTTCTGATGTATGGCGTCCACTGAGCTATACCTCCACAGTAGACAGTATCATTCAGGTTCCATACTGTTTCATTTGTGAACTTACCAGACACACTCAAGGTGGTATTATTGATATTTGAGCTCATGGTCAGGTCGATGGCCCTGGAGTCAATGGTCAGTACCACTACATAGCTTTGAATATACCCAGACGATAAAGCTAGAGAGTTCTTAACCAGTTCATAACCATTATTAGAAGTTACATAGAGAGTGTTTTCAACAAGTTCAAGTGTCACATGCTGTGGTCTGCTGTAAGTAGAAACCTAACACAAACATAATAAAATAAAAGTCACTAAACAAGTTGAAATTTTGCATATATTTCTTGTCTTATTCATTTTTTTATTTTATTGTATTTTATATTATAAATTATAATTATATATTATTAATTAATTCAAACGTGCTAATTTATTAAAAAAAATTAAGCATAGACTTGAAATTATTAATAATACATTTTGTACTTGAATTTTTATATAACAAAATTGCTTAACTAATAATAAATCTTGCAATGATTAACAAGGACAGTAAAAGGATATGTTTAGAGTAAATGCTAATTAAATGTATTCACCCCTGAAACAAGTAATACTATGCCATTAAAAACTGTAGAAGTCAAAGTGAAAGATATCTTCATAATGTTTGATGTTGTCATTGAAGGCAATTTTGATGCTAAGAAACTAAGGGAGTCATTTCCCTTGAATGTAACAGTTCTGACAAAGTCACAGAGTTGACCTTCAACTCCTGAAGCACAGAGGCAAGTAAACGTGGCTAGGGAAGGCTCAGTGCACTGACCACCAAACAGGCAAGGGGAAGACAAACATTCTTGAACATCCTCGGTACAATGTGGGCCTGAGAAAAATATATTGTGGTTACAAAAATATGAATAGAATTTTCTCATAGCATATATCTGAAACTCTTTTACATTAATATAAACAATAGTGTTTAAACTGATCAGCTTGAAATTTTACTAGGAGCCAATTCGGTTATATTGATTATATTGCGCAGGATTATACAATTATTTGTTTTTGTCTTAGATTTCAATTCAATGTGTTAAAATTAACATCTAGAGCTTTGGCTTCCGGAAGTCCGGAAGGGTGCCATAGAAAAACTTTACTTCCCAGCAAATGGACTAACTTTTGGGAAATTCTGCGTGAGATTAAAAGTGACTGTGTAAGTGTGAGTGTGTAAATGATGGGTAAATATTCACTGACTCAAACTTAGTGACACACAATGGACTGTATGATTGTAATGTATTGACAGAACTTAGTGACATGATAACATGACAATGTGTTGTTGTTATATTGATTGACTGGACTAGGTGAGTTATATCCAAGAATGTCTTGTTTGAGTGAATGAATTTTGAGTGAATGAATGGAGTAAAAAGCTATAAAAGTATTGTAGAATGATAATAAAAGTTATTTGTTACACAGACCATGCAGCGAGTTGTGAAGTTCTTACATTTACACTCTTGTATATACACTCAAGCAAGTGGCTTTCACAATGGATACTAGTGTCCAGGACAATACAGCAGTAAAATATGTGCATGCTTACCTTGTAATCCAGGAGGACACAAACAGGTATAGTTGTTCACACCATCAAGGCAAGTGGCTAAAGGTGCACAGGGTGAAGGAAGACATTCATTGATTTCTTGCTCACAGGCTACACCTGAAATTGTTGAACCAGGTCAAGCTCAATGAGTGTTCATGTTATTTCCTATAGTAACACAAGGTAAAGTAAAGTAATCCTTTTGGACCAAATTGAGCTACAGGCTGGTGAAGCAGCTTTCATCAGTTTCTGTGGTCACTACATACTAGGGAATTGTGTGGCCAGCACAATGCCAAGCCACCTTTACTCTGCACCAGCTAATGACAGGTACCCAACAGAGATGACTAGACACTGGGACACCCTCCAGACCTGGGAACAAGTCCTTGCCTTTACTAAGATTTGAACCAAGGACTTTTGATACACCAGCTGAATGCTCTGTTGCTTGACAACCAGGCCCCATTTCAGCAAATGGACACTTTTGAAATTTGTTTAATTAAATTAACAGTGGAGTAGATACATATTCTTCATCTTCTAGTTAGACTCATGAGCTGAGTACTCTTTTAGTATTACACTATTTGTTTAGTAGTATTACACTATTTGTTTAGTAGTATTACACTATTTGTTTAGTAGTATTACACTATTTGTTTAGTAGTATTACACTATTTGTTTGTAGTATTACACTATTTGTTTAGTAGTATTACACTATTTGTTTAGTAGTATTACACTATTTGTTTAGTAGTATTACACTATTTGTTTAGTAGTATTACACTATTTGTTTAGTAGTATTACACTATTTGTTAAGTAGTATTACACTATTTGTTTAGTAGTATTACACTATTTGTTTAGTAGTATTACACTATTTGTTTAGTAGTATTACACTATTTGTTTAGTAGTATTACACTATTTGTTTAGTAGTATTACACTATTTGTTTAGTAGTATTACACTATTTGTTTAGTAGTATTACACTATTTGTTTAGTAGTATTACACTATTTGTTTAGTAGTATTACACTATTTGTTTAGTAGTATTACACTATTTGTTTAGTAGTATTACACTATTTGTTTAGTAGTATTACACTATTTGTTTAGTAGTATTACACTATTTGTTTAGTAGTATTACACTATTAGTTTAGTAGTATTACACTATTTGTTTAGTAGTATTACACTATTTGTTTAGTAGTATAACACTATTTGTTTAGTAGTATTACACTATTTGTTTAGTAGTATTACACTATTTGTTTAGTAGTATTACACTATTTGTTTAGTAGTATTACACCATTTGTTTAGTAGTATTACACTATTTGTTTAGTAGTATTACACTATTTGTTAAGTAGTATTAGACTATTTGTTTAGTAGTATTACACTATTTGTTTAGTAGTATTACACTATTTGTTTAGTAGTATTACACTATTTGTTTAGTAGTATTACACTATTTGTTTAGTAGTATTACACTATTTGTTTAGTAGTATTACACTATTTGTTTAGTAGTATTACACTATTTGTTTAGTAGTATTACACTATTTGTTTAGTAGTATTACACTATTTGTTTAGTAGTATTACACTATTTGTTTAGTAGTATTACACTATTTGTTTAGTAGTATTACACTATTTGTTTAGTAGTATTACACTATTTGTTTAGTATTATTACACTATTTGTTTAGTAGTATTACACTATTTGTTTAGTAGTATTACACTATTTGTTTAGTAGTATTACACTATTTGTTTAGTAGTATTACACTATTTGTTTAGTAGTATTACACTATTTGTTTAGTAGTATTACACTATTTGTTTAGTAGTATTACACTATTTGTTTAGTAGTATTACACTATTTGTTTAGTAGTATTACACTATTTGTTTAGTAGTATTACACTATTTGTTTAGTAGTATTACACTATTTGTTTAGTAGTATTACACTATTTGTTTAGTAGTATTGAACTATATCCCAGAGAAACAAAATCACAAATCAATCTCAAGAATACTTAAAGACTTATTAGGAAGTTACCTGTAAAACCTGCCGGACAGTTACAGTTAAAACTATTCACCAAATCAACACAGGTGGCATTATTTCTACATGGCTCAAAACTGCACTCGTTGATTTCAATGTTACAAGTCACATCTGAGGAGATTTGTTATGCTGCTCATCATTTATTTTTTTCAGTTAATTCTCAAACAAATTACCAAACAAACAATCATTTGATATATATCAAACAGTATTAAAAATGAATACAATCAAGAATTATTGGACAAACATTTTTTGGCTTCTGTTAAAAACTGGACATAATCAAACATTAGAATAGATAGGTTTCTATTTTCTTTGAGGGGGGGGGGGGACAAAATATTTTAACCTTTTTTCACAATTTTTTCAAATTTGGTGGTCAACTGTCAATGAGATTTAGGTTTAACTATTGACCCTTCCAGCACCCAGTTCATATATTTTGACCCACCCATTTTATTCCTGTAGGCCAAGACACATACAATTTAACAAGCTGATTTTACTCCGGCATATATTTTCCTCCCAGAAGTCTCTCAATATAAACACAAAATAAAAGATATAACAGTAGGATAATATTGTACATTTTTCAAATTAAAAAACATTGACTCATATATGAGTTTTTTTGTGCAGAACTGTAACCATTGTCAACTCTGTAGCTGTTACATAGCGGTAGACAGTAATAAGTTGGTCTTGGGTGTTGATGAAATTTTTTTCTTAGGGGATTATTATTAGGAAAAAGACTATTCAGATACTCATAATGATCAGGTTAGTTTTATTCAGTTTTAAAAATTAATATTCTACCTGTTAGTATCACTGGTTACAAACAAATAAAGTCATTAACATATATTTTGGAACCCTATTGAATCCAAGCTTCGCTTATTACAAAATAATGCCTGGGTCTCGAGGGATTAATTAAAAAACAGCTGGTAAATGTACTAAAATATATAGTCACTTATTGGACAGGACTAGAAGGATTAAGTTAAGAAAGGTATAAGAAAACATCAACTAACTTGTATAGCCCAGCTGACAATGACAGACAAACCCTCCTAGCTTATCAATACATATTCCACCATTCAAACATGGGTTAGGCTGACAATCATCTATGTTCTCCTCGCAGTGCTGTCCGCTCCAACCAAGTAAACACTGGCATGTGTAGCCATTGATGGCATCCAAACATGTGCCATTGTTTTGACAGGGTTTTAAAATTGTGCACTCATCAATGTTGCCATCACAAACCTGACCTATATAAATAGTCAGCTTTATTTTCATTTCAATGATATACTGTATGAACAGCTAAAGTCATTTTGTAATTTATCTTTTTTTAAACTTTTCTTTTCATTTACACTCTTGTTGATTTAAAAAAAATAAAACTGAAAGGTTTCATTTCAATTTCTTTTGGAACGATTCTGTCAGCTCTGAATTCAATAGCTTTGTTATACAACATTTAAGTCACTTTTTTTGTTTACCTGTGTAGCCAGGAGAACAGATGCAAGTAAAATTGCTGGCATTAGTCTGATTGTCTTCAGCACATGTGGCATTGTTCTTACAAGGATTGGGTTCACAATAAGATACTTTTTCAGAACAGTTCCTACCAGAATATCCTGGGAAATACAATCAAGGAACCAATTTACAGTCAAACATCATTCAAAAGTGTTTTTACATTTATTATTTGAATTTAAAAAAAATTTTTAGCTGATGGGATGAAAATTACTGTAAATTTGGTGTGTGCAAATAATGACAAGATAGATAAATGGATACTTTGACAATAAAGAAATTGATCAAGGATAGGACAAAAGAAAAGGTATGGAAAATGACATAACACACACAGTAGAATACTTAAAGACATAACACACACAGTAGAATACTTAAAGACATAACACACACAGTAGAATACTTAAAGACATAACACACACAGTAGAATACTTAAAGACATAACACACACAGTAGAATACTTAAAGACATAACACACACAATAGAATACTTAAAGACATAACACACACAATAGAATACTTAAAGACATAACACACACAGTAGAATACTTAAAGACATAACACACACAGTAGAATACTTAAAGACATAACACACACAATAGAATACTTAAAGATATAACACACACAATAGAATACTTAAAGACATAACACACACAATAGAATACTTAAAGACATAACACACACAATAGAATACTTAAAGACATAACACACACAATAGAATACTTAAAGACATAACACACACAATAGAATACTTAAAGACATAACACACACAATAGAATACTTAAAGACATAACACACACAATAGAATACTTAAAGACATAACACACACAATAGAATACTTAAAGACATAACACACACAATAGAATACTTAAAGACATAACACACACAATAGAATACTTCTAATATGTTTAACTAGGGACTAATAAAACATTTAAGTAAAAAACTAAAAAATATGTAATGAGAATGTTCTGTTATTGTAATTGTTTTTTTCTGTATTGAGTTCTTGTTGTT
Source organism: Anisus vortex (assembly GCA_949126835.1). Taxonomy (NCBI): domain Eukaryota; kingdom Metazoa; phylum Mollusca; class Gastropoda; family Planorbidae; genus Anisus; species Anisus vortex. The sequence continues at coordinate 17,954,991 of OX421501.1, read as the reverse complement.
GTCATGCTGTTTCCAGTAGCCCTTAAATATGCATTAGTATTGTTAAATTGTTGCTGTCAGCTGTTCATGTTAAGCTTTTGTATCATGTATTAAAATGTAGCAAACTGTTGACTTGACTTATTGCCTTCTTCTTGTAGATAATATTTAAACTAACATTTAAAAATAATATTACAGAAGTAATCTATTATGATGACTAGGGATGTTAAAACCGGTTTTATTTTTCAAAACCGGTTTTTGGTTATATAAAACCGGTTTAAAACCCGACTTTGGTTCCCCTCTTCCCGCGCAAGTCTCTCACAGGCCGGAAAAGCTTAATGTGCCTAATTTTGTAGGTAGGCTATATTTGAAAAGTTGTTCAAACTTAATTAGTGTTTGCACGTCATTCAATGGGTTGATTTGTGTGAATACAATATGATTTTGTACACTTTACCATAAAATTCTTTAGAACTAAAAAAAATGTGGGCTAATTGATTAAAACCTATAATAGTTTTCAATTTTTTAATAGTGATAATCAAATTTCCAATTATCATTAACCAAAATCATAATAGGGCCTACTAAGAAGCATATGAAGAGGCATATATGGTAACTTGTAAAATAATGTCTGTATTGAAAGGTTTCCCGTAGCACAAATCAAAAGAATGTGTATTTAATAGTCCCGTTAACAATAAAGCACAGACGCGGTGCCTAGCCGAATAATTGTTCAGGGTCACAGGGAAGGGCTAGTTTGCGTTTCTCTATTGCGTACATCAAAGAGGCGCGAACATCTAAAAGATGAGCCGATAGGTAAAAAGATTCATGTTAATTGTAACTGTAACTTAACAATTCTTTTGATGTTGTTTTTATCGCAAGCCATAGACTAGTTGGTATTTCGAAACACAATATCTAGGACTAAATAGTGTTAGCAAGGCATTTCAAGAATAATTTTGTGCGAGTCTAACATTATTTATTAAAAATATTTCCATCAGAACCAAAAAAAAGGGTCTTCTACTTGAAGTAATGATTACCTTCCAACTTACAACCAACAAACCAAAATCCGGTTTTAAAAATCAAAACCGGTTTTAGGTTTCAAAACCGGAATCCGGTATTCCGGTTTTTGTTTAACATCCCTAATGATGACAATATTTACATCAATTGTATTGATATTTAAAAAAAAAATCTTAAAGTGCTAATGTTATAATTTCATATTCAAGATACCAGTCTCACAAACACAAGTGAAGCCTCCCAATCCATCAATGCAGGTTCCATTATTCTCACAAGTCTGTGGGAAACAGTCTACAACATCTGCTTCACAGTATCTTCCTGTCCATCCATTGGTGCAGGCACAGCTGTATAGTATATCTCTAGTGATTAGACTGCTATCAAGTTTAAATTCTGGCATCAAATACATTTGTTTCAATTATATTGATATCAGAGGCAAAAGCTATCAGAATAATTTTTACAGAATTTAAAAAAAAAAGAGCAAAAACCTACGCAAATCCAGGATTTTGATCAATACACAGCCCATTGTTTTTACAAACAGGTGGAATTGATAGACACTCATTAATTTTGTCAGAACAAGAAGTACCATTCCATCCAATAGCACAATCACATCTGTAATCTAATTAAAAGCACATTATTTATTAGACAAATTTGAGTTCAGACAGGTTAGGGAAATAGTAATGCAATTAATATACAGAGCATAAAGAAATATATATCTAAAACCTTCTTGTTTACCCGTTTACAATTCTTAGAAAACTTTTACAAAATTTTGGTAACAGTATCTTCAATCAAGTTCAAATAATATGTTGTTTTTTTTTTAAACCATCAAACAACTGGCTTGGAATCAGTATCATTAATTTACTTAAACACAAAATTAAAGTGAATTAAAAAAAAAATGCAGTAACATGTGCTAAAAGTTCACAACAATAATTTTAATCCCCTAAAAAAAAACCTATTACAAATATTTTAATGCATTTTATCATAAAAGAAATATGACCACCTCTATATAAATAATTACCATGTAATATCATTATAACATTTAAAATTACTTAATAAAAATTACTTATTATCATACATCTTGTACATACTAATGTCAGCGTACCTTTTATCCCAAGAGAAGTACAATTTCCTCCATTCTGACATGGATTAGACATACAAGCTTCTAGTAATGTTTCACAAAATGCTCCAGTGTAATTCAAATGACAGCTACAAACATATGCATTCCCTATGTCCACAGCTCTTATATCTTCTGTGTTGGCATCTGAGGTCAGGCTCTCATTATAGGAGACATCCAAACATGATCCTCCATTCAAACAAGGAGTGCTTGAGCAATTAGAGATGACACTCTCACATTCACTGCCACTGTATCCTCCAGTGCACAAGCAGCGAAACTGAGTTTGATTGAACTGTGAGCATGTCCCTCCATGCTGGCAGGGGTTAGGCACGCATACATCCAAGGTAACGTTGCAGAGCTCTCCGGTGTACATGGGCGGACACAGGCAGACATAGACGTCATCTTTAAGAGTGCATGTCCCACCATTAAAACAGGAACTACGCCTACAATCTGTTGTGTTGGGCTCACAGAAATTTCCTGATGTACCAAGTGGACACTCACATCTTAAAGAGATATACATAAATATTTGAAAATATTTATGTATGGAATTATGATGATCACCTTAGTTCAAACAGAAATTCTAGATCGTGAATCATTGAAAATTAATAGTAAATAAAATACAAATGTTTAAGTTTAAATAAGGAAGAATATGTTTTTTTAAAGTTGAGACTATCAGGTTGCAATTACTTTAAATGCATCACCTAACTAAAGCCATCTAACAAACATATTGTACACGAAATTTCATTGTTCTGTCTCATTTCATACCATTGTCAGACTATTCTTCAGGCATTTTAGAAATATTTTGTTTTCAAACTGTTAAATTTCACCTTGTGATATGGTGGGAAAATTAATGATTTCATCCCAATATAGTGGAAAAAAAATGTTTTGTACTAGAAGTTCTGTATAAAATGGGATAAAAGAAATAGTGCAAACCAAAATGTTGGAGAAAACCAATATCATTCAATATGCTTCATTGCTGAAGAAGAAGAACAATATCAGGTAGGCCTATTCACAGCAAAACCAATTTTAACTAAAAATGTCAAGCCATTTAAGAGTCTATGTTTTATCTTAGTCACCTGAAATTATTGATTAGATCAATACAAATTTGAAAAGTCTGGCACGGTTTCTGCTGACATTCATCTATCTCTTGCTGACACAGTCTGCCGTTATATCCAGGTGCACAACGACAGTTGAAACTGTTTGGTGCCAACTCTTGACATGTGCCATTATTTTGACATGGTGAGGAAGCACATTCATTGATGTCTGCTTCACAATTTTGTCCAGTGAATCCTTTGATTTAGATTTGAAAAGTATTCATTTAACATGACATGAAAGTCTTAAACACAATAATGAATGGTCAATAATCTAAGCATGGGACACGGTGGCTGATCAAAAGCTCGTTTGACTGGCATACCCAAGGTCCTGGGTTCGAATCCTGGTGAAGGTTAGGATTTGATTTTTTACTGGGTCTGGAGTCTACCCAGCTCTGGCGGGTACCTGACCTTAGTTGGGGTAAAGTAAAGGCAGCTGTGCATTGTGCTAGCCACGCAATCACCTAGTAAGCCGTGCCACAGATACTGGTGAATGCTGCTTCACCGGCCCTATTATCAATTTTGTCCGAAGGGTACGTTACTTACTTGGTACTTAATAATCTAAGCATGCCAAACTTTTACCAAAAGGCCTGATCCATATCCTAGCCAGTCAGTGCTTACAATAAAAATATGTGCATTATGAATTGGAATTTGTATATTTATATCTTTAAACCTAGATCAGTACCAGAAAGGGTATGTGAGACAAATAAATGGACCCATGTTTAAAAAGTTTAAATAGTAACCTAATTATACAAATAAAGAGATATGCTTTAGATAAATTTAAAAACAAATGTAAGAATTTATATCATCAAAAAATGAATAAAAAAGATAAATTATGTAGTTAATATGGCATTAAACTTTTTATATATAGGTCAATATGAACTTTCTGACAAGATTAACAGCATAGAAAAAGATTCAGTATTTTTATCAAAATAAAACGTGGAAAGTACCTTGTGAACAAGTACATGTGTATTTGATGCCATAATTTGTACATGTTGCTCCATTGAGACATGGCTGAGACAAACACAAGTTCACCACTAGCTCACAATGATCACCATAGTAACCAGGTTTACAGAAACATTGATATCCACCTAATTGTAATCATTTTAAAAGACAAATTTTCATTCTACAAATAAAACACAACACATAATACTCAAGAGAAAACTAGATTTATGACTATGGTGGGTGCACAGAAATGTAATAACACAAAGACAGCTTTACGTTCTAGAGTATTTAATCTGTAATAAAGACCTGCAGCTGCTTTTGTCGTAACTTTAAGTAAGTTTAAGTTAGGAATCTCAGGCTATTGACTATTTGGTATAATGCTTGGTGGCTGTGGCAAGTTGTGAGAGCGTCATGTCAAGCGGCAAGAGGAAGGACACCAAGTCGCACTTGCCCCGGCCAATCAGCGCAGATCAGTTAGGCCAGTGACCATAGCCATGGCGGTTGTTCTCTGTGGCCTGCTTTTTACTAATATTACCTTTGCACTATTACATGAATATGTACCTATTACTATTGAATTATTGATCTCACTTAGTCAATGTAACAAGTTTTGCAATAATAGTAAGTTACTGAACTAATTTGTTTAACATCTAAATTTTGAGAAATGCATTTAGCTCAAATATGAAGGAAAACAGTTCTGATACTTGCATTTTGCCCACCCTTTTTAAACTTTAGGTAGGCCTATTGGCCTAGCTATTGCATAGTTGAGCAATGATACAATGACATAAAAAAGAGGGAAGACTGTAGGCCATTTTTCTTTTTTTTTCTTTTTGTAAATACAGAAAATAAGTTTAAATGGAAAGCATGTTCAATAACTTTTTTAAAGATAAATTAAGTATTTAAGATAACTTACCTTCAATTTTGTCAATGCAAATGCCACTATCACCACAAAGATTTTGTGTCACACACTGTCTCACCACATTTTCACATTGTACCCCATCAAATCCATCTAAGCATTCACACCTAAAATTGTTAATAAGATCCACACAAGTTCCTTGAAAATAGCAAGGTTGGCTAAGACATTCATTGATCTCACTTTCACAAAATAGGCCAGTATATCCTGCAATTTTAAAATGGCAAAGGTGTATTGATAATTGAAATAATTTATTTAACAAAAGTTTTAATTAATTAAGCTTTGCGTTTGCTGAATTAACAAGAATTGATGAAATATGATTATAATGACATAAACGTAAAGTTAAAGACAGATGGCAGATGCTGAGACAGATTGGAATAAATGAGAATGGCTGATACTAGTGATACTGATGGGTGGTAGTGATTGTAATTGAACTGATGCTTAGTCCATTATAATTACTCTAAATTCTAAATAGAGTAGGCATCCAGGCCTTAGAATAAATTGTATGAAAATATACTAGCCTAATTATCATAAAAATGCAAATGAATAGCCTAGCTATATAATAAGCCTATATTAAGTATATTTAAATTTAATTAATTGGTTAATTTTTTACCTGCGTTATCCCACACCTTTTTTGGTTCTGTATGAAAGATTTTTCATGCGGTTGTTTAACTTGTTTATGCTATATTTTAGGCCTCCTATTCCTATACCTATAAATACTATAATATATTGATTCTATAGTCTATAGCCTATCAGAGCCTTTACAAGCTTATGTAGCACCCCAGGGCAAAAAGTTTGAGTGCCGCCCCTTGCTTACTGAATGATACTGTAACTGCTTGTTTAGTGCTATATTTAGACTACATTTGCCGCCCCCCTGGAAGTGCCGCCTTAGGGCATATGCCCCCCTCTGCCCTCCCCTATGTGAGGGCACTGTAGAAATAGGCCTATTTTACCTATTACTATTAGTACTATTACTATTTATTAGTATTATAGTTATTATAGTATTAGTAGTATTAGGTTTAGGCCTAAGCCCTAAGCGGCTAAGCCTATTAATATCAATACTATTACTTATACTATACTTATACTTTATAGTATTACTAATCTAATAGTAATAGTACTAATAGCCTGTAGCTGAGTGTAGGACTGTAGGCCTTATGCTTATCTTATCAGTTATCTTATCTTATACATTACAGTGTACAGACGCTCCTTCTATATTCTATAGGCTAATAAAGAAGATTATTGCGTCCTAGGCTCATCCGTGGTCCGAGTCTACCCAAATACTATACTATACTACAATACTAGACTTATAGACTATTGACTATACTATATATAGTAATATAGTGTCTATAGTTCTATAGGTATAGGCTAGACTAGACTGTACTATATAGTACTAAAGTATACCTAGTAGTAGTCTAGATTGACTAGATCTAGAGACTCTAGAGTCTAGTCTAGACTAGTTAAGTACTGTCTAGTCTAGAGTCATAGTAATAGTTAAATAGTTTAATAGTAAAACATCAATAGGCAATAGGATAGGGCCTACATCGCGTTAAAAACTTTTTTTCTAAATTCTAAATCTCGTCTGCAAGGCATTTAATGACTCGATTCGTGCGAATTGGGCCTGAATCTTTAAAAATCTTTCATTCAGAACCAAATTATTCGTGGGCTAACGCAGGTAAAAAATTACAAATTGTATAGAACAATAAAAACCTACCAGGAACACAAACACAAGTAAAGTTTCCTAATGCATTCAAACACGTAGCGCCATTAAAACATATGGGTGATTGCCCCTGACACTCATTGACATCCGTATTGCAGGTTGGACCAGTGAACGAAACTGGACATTCACAACTAAAACTGTCGAAATGATCGGTGCATTTCCCCCCATGATTACATGGGTTTGAATCACATTCATTTTTTTCCTGAGGATAATAGAACAATTTGTTTCCTTTCACAAATAATGGAATTCATACTTCTTTATCTTACATAGACTTAAATTACGTATAATATAGGCCTAGTGTTGCCAAATTCCTGTTAAAAAAATACCCTACAGGACACAATCCCATCTTTCCATTTTCCCCGTAATGCCCGTATAGGAAAATCGATCGGGTATATTGATATAGCCTAATATAGGTCTACATGTTCGGTATTTTTAAAAATTATATTACGAACAATATGCTGAAATACCTGGTAACTTTACCTAAGAGTGGAAAAATTAGGGAAAAATGTAAAGTAGGAAAGTTGTTGATTCTATCTAAAGGATCTCAATAACTCAGACCGCGTATAGCCTAAATGTTGTGTCGCCCGCGGAGCATTCTGTGATTTTCAAAAGTGTGGCAACCACAAGAAACCTTTATAGAGATCTAGATCTATTTATGTATAGATTATGACGAACGACTTCCGGCACTTGATTTCCTAAATTAGTAAAGTAAAAGAATTAACGTTGAATTATTGTTATAAAAAGAAAAGTTAAATCGGACCACAGGTGTGGCATCGTCAGTGTAATCTGAAAATGTAGATTTGGTTCGAATGGTAAAAAATATATTTAAAAAAACACCGTTGAAACAATACAAATCAACTTATCACTAGCCTAGTGTTGCGCTCCTAGATTGCATCAAGAAGACCTTTGTAGTAGAAGTCAACAACTGTAAGAAGTGATGACCTTACGAGAATTTTTTTTTTCCATGAAGATTTACAAATACGCGCTTAGGGCACGACCTAATGATGCAAGCAACATTGATAAGTGTTTCTTCTTCTAAATGCCAACCTTATGTTAAGGTCAAGCTAAATAGCCGATAAAGAAACTGATACATGTTACATATTAATTTTAAGAAACAGTTCATTTAATAAAAGTAAAGAAACTGTTATCATTAAAAAAAAAAAGACTAGGGCCTATATCCAATTATGCAATACTCCAATTAATTTACGAGTTCCCATGTGGTCCCCGAAGCGATTTAAGTGACAACCCTGATCTATTATTAGGCCTATATATGGTATGCCAGCATAAACTTTTACTTTACGTTTACTTTACCTACTATAACATAATTTTTGTCACCGGTAGTTTATAAGTAACAAATAATAGATATAGGCTACAAATGTAACGTCTAGGCCTATAGTGGATATAATTTCAAATCTAGAGTCGAGTTAGTTATCACAAAGTGTCCTCGGGGAAGGGGGGAGGGGCAATAGCCTACTGTCATAGGGCCACAAAGATAATATGACCTATATGTTTTGAACAATTCTTCTTTTAGCAAGCCTGCAACTATTCTTTCATGGTCCTTTACAAGATGAGGAAAAACTGCGATATGCTACTGCTAGTATGCACTAACATGGTCAAAGGGAAATGACTCAGGAAAGTCAATTGTATAGTACAAGAGTTATGGGGACTGGGAACATTGTAAATGTCACAATCTAGTTTGTTCTACTGCGTCTTAGCTTTCTAAAGCATGCTTTGCACGTTTTACATGTCTGAGTCTGATCACGGGGTTTTACATGTCTCAGTCTGATCACGGGGGTAAAAGACCGGAGAATAGTCAGTCGACTCCAATATCTAGAAGCGTATAGACGTATACGCTAGACTCGGAATTATACCACATTTTATCAGAATACTATTTCATTTCTTGGACTTATATTATATTATATGATTGTTGGATGTACTGTGAATAATGTATTGTGAGTAATAATAAATAGATATATATTGCTGCGAAGATTTGAATTATCAAGTGTGTTAAACGTACGGTGAAAATAATATTAAAGAAACATTTAACTCAACTCAATCAACTCAATCAACTCATGATTCTATTTGCCTACGAAGAACACTAATAATTAAAATAGAATCAATAACAGTGGTGGCAGCGGTAAACGGCAACGGTAAACGGCAGCGGTGAACGGCAGCGGTGTACGGCAACTACTAAACTACAACATAATGAAATGCTTCCACAAAACCAAATCTTAGAAGGTAAAGTCTGATTTTCAAATTGTCAACTCTCTCATGCAAACTATTCAGCAAACTATTCAACCAGTCAACCTGGTCATAAAATCGTTAAAGAGAACGCTAAAACATCTCTCAGAAAATATATGATTTGCTGGTGGATGGCAGAATTTAATGGACGATTTCTAAAGATATTAATCAAGATGTAATCAACACTGTATAAAGCCATATTCAGGGTAACAGGAAACAGAGACACTGCAGCAAGACTTGTAAAAGTCAGTAGATACATAGGCGGCACAACAGGCAACAAAAAGGTGGGTGCACGTGGCGCTCTACATCTCAACCCACATTGCATTTTTCAAAGGTGCCGACGCTGGAATTAATAAATTTTTTTCAAGATTATATTTGGATTACGTGGAACGTCGAGAGCTGTCGTATGAATTTCTTTGTGATCAATCGTTGATCATGAAAAATTGAATTATCACGCATGAAACATTTTTAAACAAAACAGCTTCTGAATCTAGACTCTGTAATATTTTACGATACGCTATGAAATGAAGCAATGACGTCACACAAGATGGCGGACACTAGATAAACAAGATGGCGGACACTAGTTCAACTAGAGGTCAACACGTGTGTGTGTGAGATCCGAAGGTAACAAGGCAATCATCAATGCATAGTATTCACTTAGTCATACTTTGTGGAATACCAAGACCTTATTGAAGACAGATTGTACTCTAACGTACATTTATTCAAGAGATTCGTTTACATTATGCGAATTATAGCTATCTCGCTATACAGTAAAGTTAATTTGAATTAATGTGATGAAGATTGTGTTAATTAATTTAAATCATTCGTACCTGGATTAACGTCATGAAGTATGTGTTAGTTAAAATTTAAACTACTTTTAGACCATTCACTTGGATCAAATGGATTAACTTCATCGTCAAGAAGATTCATTGTGTTACTTAAATACTATTTAAGTTTGATATAATTAACATTTATTTTAATATTATAGATGTTAAATGATTCTTTGATAGGGTAATTTCTGTTAGCTGTATTGACTTGTTTGTTTTTGTTCAAATATTGAAGTAAAATTATTGTCTTTGTCAATGTTGATAAATATTGTGATTCTAGTGTGAACATTTCCTCTATTACTGTTGTCCATGCAGCATTTGTGTCCTTAATTAAGATTGTGTTGTGTTTCATTTATTTTAGTTATACATAATTGTTGTGTTGTGTTTCATTTAATTTTAGTTATACATAATTGTTGTTTTGTTTTGTTTTTTAAATATAATTAATATTATTGGTTCAAGATAACCACTATTATTTCTGATAGATTCTTGATAGTAACAATAACTATCAATTGTTTATAAATATAATTTATGCAAAGGTCAATGTTTATGTAAACATTATAGAAAATAGTAAATAAGGCATTTTTACAAATATAATAATTGACAATAGTCAACATTTACATACAAGTAAAGTAAATTGAAAAATAAGAAGAGAAAATAATTTATCAATCAAAATATTATGCTTTGCATTGTTCCAATTCCAAAATGCTTTCAATTATAATAGCATAGTGAATAGAAATAATAGTATTACAAGTGTTTAGTCTCAATTTAATAATACATGGTCTACATAATAATTATAAGAATTACATTGTGAATGTCCACTCTATAAATAATAACAAATAATAGCATTGTCCTGTACAAAATAATATTTTATTGTTAATGATCAAGAATTAAATATGGATGTAAAAGTTAAATTAATGTATGAAGAAGCTAAAGCTTTAGCTAAGAAATTTGAAATAACAGAAAAAAAAGAATTGCAAGAATTTATAGAAAATAAAGTAAAAGAGTTAAAAAAGGAATTATCTGATAAAGAAAGAGATGAGCGTGCAGAAAGTAGGTCACATGAACTTAAACAAAAAGAATTAGACAATGAACTTAAACAAAAAGAATTAGAATTAGAACTTAAACAAAAAGAAATACAATTAGAATTAGAACTTAAACAAAAAGAAATACAATTAAAACTAGACCATGAATTAGAACTAGCTAAATTGCAACAAAATAAGGTTGAGCATTCAACTAATTCATCTAATAAACATGGCGTTAGATTTAAAATGCCACCATTTGATGGAAAAGAAAAAATTTTAGATTTTTTAACTCTCTTTGAAACAACATGTAAAGGGTATAACATTCCGCAATCGGAATGGTATATTCATTTAATTCCTCAATTGAAAGACAAAGGAAGGGAAGCATTAGCTCATATTGATAAAGAGATTACTGATTACACAATAATTAGAGAACAGTTGATAAAATTTTTTATCCATTCAGAGGACTATTATAGACAAAAATTTCATTCTTTTTTATTAACTGATAAAATAGAACCAAGAGCCTTTGTCTCTGAAGTGAAATCATTCTTATTAACTTGGTTAGAACTAATCAAAATAGACACAAAAAATCCCAATGAAATTATTGAGATGGTAGTAGTAGATAAAGTGTTACAAATGGCTTCCAAACCTTTGTTTACACATATTATGGAGAGGAAAGTAAGAAATATTGAAAATTTAATAGATGCTATCTCCAATTTTAAAGATAGTAATCCCAATGTAGAACTTACTAAACAGACTCAAACAGTAAATACCATGCAAAATAGAAGACATAGGAGCTATTCACCTCCTAGAACAAATAGTCAATATGGTAGAAGACAAAACTATGGTAATGAAACAAATACAAACAGACAAAATCTTAGATGTCACTTTTGTAATCGTTATGGACATATAGACAGATTTTGTGGTTTCAGAATAAAATGTGTAAGTAACAGGTATAGACAAAATGAAAATAGCCAAAATAATCAAAATTTTCAAAACAAAAACTTTCCAAGACAGAATTTTCCACAAGGAAATCAAAATCAAAATTTTACAAGACAGAATTTTCCACAAGGAAATCAAAATCAAAACTTTACGAGACGGAATTTTCCACAAGGAAATTCTACAAATCAGCATGTTACCAATCCAAATTCTGAAAATCAAAATTTTCAGAATAGAAATAAAGGCAATACAAATAATCCTACTACTCACAGAAACAATGTAATATTTGAGAATAAAGGTCAACTGATCTTATTCCCTGCGTATGTTGAGGGAATACGTACCTATTGTCTAAGGGATACTGGGTCATCTCTCACTTGTGTAGATGAGAGGATTATTCCTCCTCATAAAGCCAAAAATATCTTAAGGATAGAAACAATTAAACTAGGTAATGGATCTATGGTTAGTTGTCCAATCACTACCATACAAATTGATACTCCTTGGCTTAAAGGAATTACTGAAGCAGCAATTTTAAAAAATTGTGTTGCTCCCCTGATAATAGGTAATACATATGGAGTCAAACAGGACAATAGTTTTGAAATATTTCAACAATGGATGGATCTTAAATCCACAGATTTAAACTTAAAACCTGTAATTTTGTTAGAAAATAATCAACTGGGAGATTTATCACAAGATGAATTCGGACCTGCCTTGCAAACTGTCAGTTTTTTACAAACACTAGGCAAGTCAGACAGTAGCATTATTAATGACACACCTAATATAGATATACCTATAAACAAAGTGAAAGAAAATCTAATGCCTAAATGGAATGGTACAGAGAAATTGAATCAATATATTGAAAGGTTTGAAGAACAATGTGAAATAAATAATATACCTAAACAATTGCATGCCATATCACTGTGCAAACATTTAGAAAATCACAAAGCAATATACAATATTGCAGAGAAAGAAATCAATGACTTTTAAACATTGAAAACAAACATATTAGCATACATTGATACTACTCAAAAGAAAACTGAAACACAAATGAAAAAACGTGAACAGATTAGCTTAAATAGTATGCCTTTTGATGAACAAACTTTAAAAAATGAACAAAAACAAGATGAGTATATAAACAAAATTGTGTCACAACTTGGTAAAGAAAATTTTAAACAAGGACAAATGAAATTAATTAATGGAATTCTTTGTAGGATAGAAACAAAAACTAATATAACTCAAATAGTTGTGCCAAAATCTTTGACAGTGCAAATAATGAAAATTTCGCATGATAATGCATTAGCAGGTCACTTAAGTACAAAAAAACTTGTAACAAAATCAAAAACAACTTCTGGTGGCCCAATTTAGAAAAGGATTTGAAAACGTTCATAAAAAGTTGTTCAACATGTCTGATACAAAATCAGAAAAATTCAAAACATAAAGCACCTTTACAAAAAACAGATACTGTAGACAAACCTTTTGTAAAGATAGCCATTGATATTATTGGACCTATGAAAGAAGCTAGGAATTCAAAAGCTAAATTTGCATTAACACTCATAGATATGGGTAGTAGGTGGGTGGAAGTAATCCCTTTAAGAGAAATAACCGCAGATAGAGTATGTAACTCACTATTGCCAATATTCTGCAGATTTGGATTTCCTAAAACTATATTAAGTGATAATGGTACACAATTCAAATCCAAATTGACTCAAGCTTTTACTAAAATGCTCAACATAACACAAATTTTTAGTTCAATCTACCACCCAGAGTCAAACGGTATGGTTGAAAGGGCAAATCAAACTATAAAACAAATGTTAGCTAAGGTTTGCGAAGAACACCCTTATGAATGGGATGAATTCCTACCAGCCATTCTCTTTGCTTATAGACAGGCAAAGCATGAAAGCACTGGTTACTCACCTTTTGAGTTAATCTTTGGTAGAAATGCCAATGGTCCATTAGAGAATTTTAAAGCAGAATTACTAAAAATCAAAGAAACAAAAATGTCACCTTTTGATCTAATAAATAAGACAGAAAAACATATGCAAACAGCATATCAATTTGCTGTGGAAAAAAACCAAGAAATTAAAGAAAAAACCATACTTAGAGAAAACATGAATAAAAACTTAAGAAAGTTAGAAATAGGAAACAAAGTACTTGTATATTTACCCATTGGTTCTGGTAATACCATGCAATGGAAAGGTCCTTATGACATTATACATAAATTGTCAGATGTTACATATAAAATTGACATAAATGGTAGTGAAAAAATTGTTCACATCAACAATTTAAGACATTATGAAGAAAGCAATATAGTTGATACTACATCAAAAACTAATGACAAAATAGAAAACAACAATGTTATCATCGTTGAAGATGAAAATATTAAAGACATTCCAAGTAATGTTAACTACTTGTGTGGCATGACTGCAAATACAACTAATGAATTAGAGCAAATTAATTTAGATCATATTCAAAGTGTAGAAACTAAAAATAAAATTGTGAAAATATTAAACAAATTTAAAGATACAATCACAGAAACACCTGGTTTGACTAATGTCATTGAACATACAATAGAATTAACTGACAAAAAAGAGTTTAGATCAAAAGCTTATAGAATTCCACAAATGCTAATTGACAAAGTGGATAAAGAATTGGACCAATTAATTGAAAATAAGATTATAAACAAATCTATGTCTCAATACTCTTCACCAATGGTAATAGTAAGAAAAAAAAATGGTTCAATTAGACTTTGCTGTGACTATCGCAAATTAAATAAAATCACAAAAATTGATCAGGAAGGGTTACCTAACATTGACAATATCATCAATACTATGGCAACTGGGAAAATATTTTCCACTATAGACTTGACCAGAGGTTTTTGGCAAGTACCTCTAGATAAAAATTCTAAAGATTACGCAGCTTTTATCACACATAGAGGTGTGTTTAACTGGAATGTAATGCCATTTGGTCTCATAAATAGTACTGCAACTTTCACTAAATTAATGAGAAAAATTCTTCCTCAAAGAAACAACGTAATTCACTATGTGGATGATGTGTGTATATATACAGAAACTTGGGATGAACACTTGACTATTTTAGAAGAAGTCTTACAAATACTAAAAGATAACAATTTAACTGTATCCCCAACTAAATTAAAGATAGGACAAACAGAAATAGAATTTCTGGGACATACATTTTCTAATGGCCAAGTCAAGCCAACAGAACAATTACACAAAAAGATCTTAGAAATAAAGACACCTAAAACTAAGAAAGAAGTTAGAGCACTCTTAGGTTTATTCAATTATTACAGCAAGTTTATTCCAAAATACAGTCAAATAGTTAGACCTATCATAGATCTTACAAAAAAATTTCAACCAAATTATGTAAATTGGAATAATGAATGTGAACAATCATTCAGACAACTAGTTAATGAGTTTTCTAAAGAACCAATTCTGGAAACTATTCAGAAAAATGATGAAATTATTTTAGCCTGTGATGCCTCAAAAATAGGACTAGGTGCTTGTATTTTTAAGAAAGTAATGATAGATTCAGAAATGGTGTACAAACCAGCATTCTATATAAGCCGTGCATTAACTAATAGTGAAAAAAATTTCAGTATATTGGAATTGGAAGGTTTATGCATAGCTTATGCTGTATTGAAATTTCAATACTATTTGTTAGGACGTAAGTTTACAATTCTCACAGATCACAAACCATTAGTAAATTTTAATGTGTCAAATGTAAATAACAAACGCATAAACAAATATGCATTATTACTATCTGATTATCAGTTTCAGATCAAAAGCATAGTTGGAAAAGATAATCATTTGCCAGATGTGTTATCAAGATTATCCATTTATATCCCAGATATTGAATAGACAATACTGAAAGATAATTGTCTAGGACTAATGTAAAACTTGAGACTTCAGATTTTTGGTCTCATAGTTAATAAGATGGTGTATAACTTCTGTAAGACACCGATGTAAATTGTTTTTATGATGATTATTTATGTTTTTATGATGATTATTTATGTTTTTTTGTACTATGATTACATGAATATTACATGACTTAATTAGATACGTTAACTATGGATATGCAACTAAATATTTCATTGATTTTGTAACAATAATTTATGTTCCCTATATATGTAATTATGCAAAAATAATAATGAATTATTATTTTTTTCCGGGAGGGGTGAGTAATGCTAGTATGCACTAACATGGTCAAAGGGAAATGACTCAGGAAAGTCAATTGTATAGTACAAGAGTTATGGGGACTGGGAACATTGTAAATGTCACAATCTAGTTTGTTCTACTGCGTCTTAGCTTTCTAAAGCATGCTTTGCACGTTTTACATGTCTGAGTCTGATCACGGGGTTTTACATGTCTCAGTCTGATCACGGGGGTAAAAGACCGGAGAATAGTCAGTCGACTCCAATATCTAGAAGCGTATAGACGTATACGCTAGACTCGGAATTATACCACATTTTATCAGAATACTATTTCATTTCTTGGACTTATATTATATTATATGATTGTTGGATGTACTGTGAATAATGTATTGTGAGTAATAATAAATAGATATATATTGCTGCGAAGATTTGAATTATCAAGTGTGTTAAACGTACTGTGAAAATAATATTAAAGAAACATTTAACTCAACTCAATCAACTCAATCAACTCATGATTCTATTTGCCTACGAAGAACACTAATAATTAAAATAGAATCAATAACAGCTACTAATTGTATTTATTGTAGGCTAATAAGAGTAAAAAAAATGAAATATAGGCCTACCTTTTCACAGAATGTTCCTTCCCATCCTGATAAACACTGGCAGGTATAGTTATTTATTCCGTCTATACATTGTGCATTATTTTGACATTGGTTTCCTGAAGGCACCGAACAATCATCAATATCTGTCTCACAATACAGTCCCGTGTAGCCCGAAGTGCAGCTGCACACCGCACCTTGTGCTGTTGTAACACACTGTGCTCCATTGAAACACACCATGGACTGGCAGAAGCTAGTCTGACTATAAATTACTTTAAACAGAAAAAAAAAGTATAAAAAAGTATAATGTAGACTTAATATATAACAGTAAGATCCAGAAAAGAACATTTTAAAGCAAATAAAACAAAATTGTGACTTATTTAACACACTTGATTTGATTAAAAACAAATAGCCTCGCCCATGGGTCGGCAACCTTTTGCTAACAGTGTGCCAAACTAGGATCCCTAAATCATTCTGCATTCCAACAGCTTAAAAGTCAACCTGTTCTATTATACTTTAAAAAAAAAATATTTTTATAGGACAATTAATTTAACTCTGTAACAAGACCAAGGCCAAAAGCAAAAGAGATTTATAGAGAAGATAGTCAAAGCGTTTTTTATTTAATAAAAAAATTAACGTGTTTGTAATTATCATCCTTTATATTTGCCTTAATATCAAAGAAAATATTTTATTTGTCTACTTAACGTTCACATTTTTGGTAATTAAGACTTAACATTATTTCGGAACTCAAGATGAAGATCTAACATTCTAACTGAATCAAACTCTTAATAATAATATTAATTACATTGTGATCTCAGTCTACTGTGTTGTCTTTAAATGTGTATAAATTATTTTTAAACAAAATGAAATAGCAACTATTACCGTCAAGCGGAATAGATACCTAGTAATTAGACAAACTAGTTATAACTTGTAAGCCCTTTATTCTTTTATTTATAAAAAAAAAAAATAATTATTAACGCAAAAAAAATGCTTAAATTATCTCCTTTCAATTTAAAAATAGTTTCCACATTTGATTCAATAGTGATGCCAGACAAGATAAGTTTTGTAATATAAAAAATATTACTGACTTATTTTTATACAGGTGTAAGTTGAACAAACAACTGAAAGTAGAAGAGCGAATGCCTATCAGTTGAGAATAGCAGATGACTTTCCTAAGCTAAGCAGCTTCCTTTTAGATTTTGACCTCAAATGGGCACATTTGGATGCCCATTTTTTATAAGGTTTCGAAAGTCTTGCCTTTACTTAGAAAAATCCGCTTTGAGTACTTCGATGCACTTCTGAAAAAGCCCTAACTATCTATCTAAATATATATGCATATAGGGATGTAGGCCTAGGCCTACATGTAGTTAAATGTTTTGAAATTGATTTCACGGCAAGATATATGTCCAGTTTCAATGCAAATCCATTCCAGTGGTCCTTGTAAATGCAAGTTCAACTCACTGAAATGTGTCGCTTTGTCATTCAGAAACATCGGCTTCAATAGTCAGTTTTCCTAATTCAGAACCAAAAAATGTTGTTGTTGTTCTTTTCATCGATACAAAAAAAATTCTTGGAGGTCTTTCGCATGCCATTGAATATCACTATGCGTGCCAAGTTTGGCATTAGGTTGCCAACCCCTGGCCTAGCCTATGTTAAAATTGAATTGCATCCACTACCAACCCCCCCCCCTCTTTTTTGTATTTAATTTTATTTTCGATGTGTGTGTAGTTAGTTGTTGTTTTTTATACTAAAATTACAATATAGGCTTAGTCGCAGGCGTTGGCGTACATTTTTCCATACTAGCTAGCAGCAGGTCTGTATATAAAATATCCAAAAACAAATGTACCTATATCTGTAATTAGGACTACACAATAATTTTTTTTAAAGAATTAATGATGATAATCTCTAAATGTAATTGCCTTTATACGCATTGCTAGCTTTTGCAAGCATTGTTTGAGTTATGCCCCTCTAAATGTACAGAAAATATATACTGGAATTCCGGTAGCCTACGCCAGAAAAATTGTTTCAATTTGATTAGACTTCGCCATGGAATGCTTCTTGAGTCCGTGATTACAAAACAATAGAATAAGAATGTGGTCAACAAATGTTGTGAATTCTTCAAACATCCAATATGCCCTTTAGTCTTTGGGGCGGTTGGGGGCAACAGTTGACGTACAAATTATATATCCTCCCCCCACACACACACTTCTCCACGATTCTCTGACTTGTTATGGATTAATTTCTGTCTTTTTTTTAAATTCTCTGTCTCCCTCCCTCATCGCACCATGCAGCCGGGTATTTGCAAGTCCTCGCGTTCTTATAATATTATGAAAATAGAATCCCAGTTCGCCCATTTATTTAAACTATTGCCAATATATCAACACATATAGGCCTAGTCCAATCATCAGGCCAATTCTATTGCTTCTTTAAAACAAAATTCTTTCTTTATTGAAATGTTTGATAAAAAGAGAATTGTTCATTTTAATTCATTAGTTTGTAAGATATGACAAAAGTAATGAATATTTATGCCCACAGTTCGACATATAATAAACTACGGATGTTCCGTAGTCCTATCTATAACTAAAACGTGCACGTTGACTATGTACGACTTATATATTTTGTGAAATTGATTACCTTTAATTAGCACTATACACACTAGGTAAAGCAATGTAAGTCTCATGAGCCAGCAGTAAGCCATATTCTACTGTATACATTGTATACATTATTAAATATGAATGTTTTCATTTTATCATTGCTAGTTCAAAAATAATTTCTCGTCTAGAAGTTGAGCATTGGCCATTCTGCGATCTATATAAATAAAAGAAAGAAGTGTAAGTATAATTAATATAAAGTATACTAATATTTGTTGTTGTTTTTTTGCAAGTTAAAGGAACAATCTGAGTCATGTTATGAGGGCATTAAGTGATCCAAAAAGCGAACATAGAAAATGATAAAGAATGATTGGACAATATTGAGATAGGCCTAAAACGATTCTTGAGATATAAGACCCTACAATTTAATAGGAAAGAAAGGTGGGAGAAAAAAAACAACATTTTGTGTGTTTCCTAAAAAGTGTATGCCAGTGTAGGCATATATCCAGTACATAAAAAGGGGAGATAATAATATTGCATATTGTTTCCAAGGGTATTACGAGAAATTGTCTATAGACTTTTCGTCTACGACAAAGATAAATCCGTCTACATAAAGTAGGTCTACGGACATTACGTCTACCACGACAACGTCTAACGAAACGTCTTCTGAAATTCTCGCGACATTTCTTTTACCAACTCTTAGTCTACCTAACTATATTCGTCGACCACGACAGATCGTCCACTTGACAATTCGTATACGGTGACTGTTCGTATACCTTAGCAATTTTTCTATTTAAGTAGTTAACACAAAAAATAAATGGCGTACGGGTAGTCTGAAGATATAACTCATTCTATCATAAGACTTTAACTTTTATATGTGTGCTAAAAATATTCATGCAACCATGAAAAAGGGAGATAATAACATTTCCTTGTTTTTTAAGTCTGATATGTCATGACACTGTTATAAAAAAAGATCTTTTTTTTTATATTATTGAATGTAATCCGTCTCGCTTAATTATATAATATATTAACCATGCACTTATCTTGTCTTTCATTAACACTGACAGGGTCTATAATATTGTTATAAATTATATTTCATGTCTAAAAATATACATCTTAAAGGCATACATTTAGGGTGCTAATAGTTTATATGGGCTGCTAATATTATTATACTTACAGTTTCAATCAGAAAGATTCACTAAAAAAAAACACAATTAAAGCATCAAAAAGCCAAAATAATGAAATAGGCTACGTCTTGCCACTAAGCGTAAATATCACACAATCACTGATTAAAAATATTGTAATACAATGCTGCCTTAAGATACATTTTTTTAAGCCAATTAAAGGATTGTTTTTGATATAACTGGTTTTAAAAAGTGCAATGCCGAAATTGATACTCCAGTTGTACAATGTTGATTAATTCTTCCAACACAGTTTCAACATTTCAAGTCTTGGTATAGCGAATGAGAATAAGCGTATAACGAAAACCAATTGTGCAAGAAAGAACGCCTTCACATAGCCTGTAGGATTAGACTACCGGTCTATTAGTACTGCGATAATAAGACTGTGGATTTTGTTTTCTTTACACGACGTAGTTTGAAATAGATTTATGGGCAGATAACTTCTTTTAGAATCTATAGGGCCTAGACTATATTAAATCAATATAATAAACATATAACCCCGTGAATCATCTATAGTCGCACAACTCCACACCCAACAGCTGTGATCTCGAGCTGCTAAATTTAGTCTGTGTGTGATTATACATTAGACTTTATAATATAATAAAAATTATTTTACGCTGTGATTTTGTGTATTCTTTCCTGTGTTTGCGTGTCTTTGTGTCTGTGTTTAAAAGACATCAAGTTAATGTCTGCGCGTAGTGTCCTATTCTTGTGTATATTAGGCATAGCTTAACATTAGTGTGAGCTTAGTAATTGCTGATTTTTGTTATGGTTAACTTTAGATTATACTTTCATAATTTCTAAGTTTTTAAACGCAAATAAAAATGTTCAGGATAGCTTTTAAAAAATACATAGCTTCTGTCTTTGAAGTTGTTTATTTACCTTTAGACATATTAATTATTGACCAAATGTATTATATTCTATTGTATTTATAAACATCTGAATCGGGCCTATGCTACTGTCAAATAGTTTACATTTTCTTGATTTATTTAATGTTTTTAAGATAGGCTTAAATTTTCAATTTGATCACCACAGACTCTTCAATCCAGTCATGGAGAAACCATATAAGCTTATTGATCCATTGCTCACACAATATTTTCCTGTTATTGATTAGGCCTACTCCAACACCTGGTCTCATATCGGCTAAAGCTGGTTGTCGCATCAATGGATGGGGAAGGTGACACGCCTACAATCTTGTATCTGTTATTAATACAATAATTTACCAATGACACATAAAAAAGCGTGTAAGCTTAGATGACGAGGCAACACTAGATTGATAATTTGTTACAGTTAGTATTTTTGGTATTGTTACTACCTCCACCCCAACCCAACTGTAACTATAAATTATATTGTTTTTTTATTTCATGATTGATAATCTGGGATGGATACATTTATTATTATAGCTTTATTGTTTAAGTCTTTCTAAATTATTAACATTAATAATACAAATTGAATTAATCATGCGAGATGTGAAAGTCGATGGGAATCACTAAACATAGCTTGACCATTGACTAATATAGCTCATGTAGTGACTAGCTGTCCCTAATAGCAGATAGATAGGACATGTTTTTACTCCCTTTATTACTCCCTTTATTTTAAGTTGCATTTTCTGTCTGTCTGATTGCAATGGTGCAAGAATTGGCTTCGATTTTTCGACCACTTCCCATGGTCCAATCGAGCTGAAATTTAGACAGCAGACTTGTGGCGTCTAACAATACATCCTATCAAATTTTCAGTTAAAACAACCTAATAATACTACACTTATGACAATAATCATTTCTTAAAAGGAAAGTATAAGAAAAATTTTGGTTTCCCTTTCTTTATCTTCTCATAATTTTCAGATAGCGTGTAGCAATAAAAATATCAACAGAAGAACTTCTACGCATGCGTCAAACGGTAGAACAAAATTTCGAACACTAAGGTTCTCGCACAGACCGATCTTCCAAGAATCTATACCCTACTAGGAAAAGCCCAGCCCAGATGGGCAGTCCATGTTGTGTGCATGCCATGTTGTGTGCATGCCGTGTTGTGTGCATGCCATGTTGTGTGCATTCCATGTTGTGTGCATGCCATGTTGTGTGCATGCCATGTTGTGTGCATGCTAGAAGGATGACTACCGAAGAAGATTTTTTTATGGTGAACTAGTTACAGGAAAACGTTTGCGCTGAAGGCAAAATAAGAGGTTTAAAATAACATTAAAATCGATCCTAACAACTGGGAAGCCAAGCTGAAGACCGATCCTCTTGGCGCAACATGACTGGACCCTGGACAACAGCTTTGGTTGGCTGGCTAAATTAGCCTACATGAGAAAGATGGTGGGCCATTTCTCCCCACTCTCCCCTAAATATATTTTTTTTAAGAAGGTGAGATCTGCGCTGTTATTGTGTTCACTTGTAACAATCAATGCTAAATCTATTTTTTTTCATCATCATATTATACTGTGCATAGAAAAACAACAACATTTGAGTAGACATACACATGTGTTGTAATGTAAGAATGAGTAACCCTAATTTGTATTAAATATAATTTGATGGTGATATAAGCTTACACAATGGGATGTTTGCTGAACTTTTTGAATGGAGTTAGAAGTAATAGACATATTAAAGTGAAGTTGGTTTTACCTGAAGCAGCCTGTGACCGCTGCATAATAGGGGATTGTGTAGCCAGCACAATGCAGAGACCCCCCTTACTTTGCTGAATCTGAGTGGACTCAGGGACACCTTCCAGGCTAGGGAACAAATCAAAACTTTCTAGGACCTAGCTAGTCTAGTGCACTGATACTTGACCTAACTTTCTAGGACCTAGCTAGTCTAGTGCACTGATACTTGACCTAACTTTCTAGGACCTAGCTAGTCTAGTGCACTGATACTTGACCTAACTTTCTAGAACATTGCTAGTCTATTGCACTGAAACTTGGCCTAACTTTCTAGGACCTAGCTAGTCTATTGTACTGATACTTGACCTAACTTTCTAGGACCTAGCTAGTCTAGTGCACTGAAACTTGGCCTAACTTTCTAGGACCTAGCTAGTCTATTGCACTGAAACTTGGCCTAACTTTCTAGGACCTAGCTAGTCTATTGCACTGAAACTTGGCCTAACTTTCTAGGACCTAGCTAGTCTATTGCAATGAAACTTAGCCTAACTTTCTAGGACCTAGCTAGTCTATTGCACTGAAACTTGGCCTAACTTTCTAGTACCTAGCTAGTCTATTGCACTGATACTTGACCTAACTTTCTAGGACCTAGCTAGTCTATTGCACTGATACTTGACCTAACTTTCTAGGACCTAGCTAGTCTAGTGCAAGGAAACTAGGCCTAACTTTCTAGGACCTAGCTAGTCTATTGCACTGATACTTGACCTAACTTTCTAGGACCTAGCTAGTCTATTGCACTGATACTTGACCTATCTTTCTAGGACATTGCTAGTCTATTGCACTGAAACTTGGCCTAACTTTCTAGGACCTAGCTAGTGTATTGCACTGATACTTGACCTAACTTTCTAGGACCTAGCTAGTCTATTGCACTGATACTTGACCTAACTTTCTAGGACCTAGCTAGTCTAGTGCACTGAAACTTGGCCTAACTTTCTAGGACCTAGCTAGACTATTGCACTGATACTTGACCTAACTTTCTAGGACCTAGCTAGTCTATTGCACAGATACTTGACCTACCTTTCTAGGACCTAGCTGGTCTATTGCACTGATACTTGACCTAACTTTCTAGGACCTAGCTAGTCTAGTGCACTGAAACTTGGCCTAACTTTCTAGGACCTAGCTAGTCTCTTGCACTGAAACTTGGCCTAACTTTCTAGGACCTAGCTAGTCTATTGCACTGAAACTTGGCCTAACTTTCTAGGACCTAGCTAGTCTATTGCACTGAAACTTAGCCTAACTTTCTAGGACCTAGCTAGTCTATTGCACTGAAACTTGGCCTAACTTTCTAGGACCTAGCTAGTCTATTGCACTGATACTTGACCTAACTTTCTAGGACCTAGCTAGTCTATTGCACTGATACTTGACCTAACTTTCTAGGACCTAGCTAGTCTAGTGCACTGAAACTTGGCCTAACTTTCTAGGACCTAGCTACCCCTTAAACATGCCGGCATTGGCCCCATTCGGAATCAATTAGAGTTTTCCCCCCTTGCCGTAACCCGTACGTACCTATTAGGTTGCCAGCAGTTGCCCGCATGGCGCCCCAATGAAAAGCGATATCGCTATGCTAGGAGGCCTTAGTAGGCCAAAATGGCCGCCATTTTGGCGTCGATACCCGCGCTGATACCTGGGTCGATTATGGGCCAATGCGGGCATTAGACATGCGGGCGCGATTAGGGTTTGCCGGCATTGGGGCCTAATGGATATCCCCCTCCCGTCTCCGGCTTTTCATTTCGTTTCCATATCGGGCCAATGACGGTAGTTTATTACCAGCGCAATGCGGTTTTTGCCTTCATTGACCCGTATATTTAGTCCTTATCAAACCAACCTTGGGTGGATTCGGATTTTACCTTTATTTACCCACTTTTTCGTAATTATAATACAATATACAAAAACAATTATTATATAAACACATATAGTAAAAACAAGTAAAACAAAACAAAGAAAGTGATTTCGTTTATATTTTATTATATTTGTATTCAAAATATTTTTTTGCAACATACAATAAAAAGTATATATTCAATCAATAAAGCAAAACGGTGACAGTAAATAAAGTGCAAAAACATGGAAATGGTAGAGTATTGAAGTTAATAACATTTTTTTTTACATAACTACATCAAATAATTTTGGTAAAGTTAGTGTAATAGTACAAAATAGTTGGACATAATATATAGATATGCCTAAACAATAAATATGATATAATATAGATAAAATATTTTATTTTTACTTGATATACAACTTAATGTATTAATTTAACAATAGCCATGTAGCAGAGTAATGGAAAAAAAAAATTTATGGGAAAATATATATAGGCCTACATCATTACTACAAGCATACATAGAAATATATATTGATAAAATATAGCACTATGTAAACAGACATTATAAGTTATAAGTAAACATTGTGCAATCAAAATAAAAAACAAAATATGTAGGCCTTTGCAAGCCAAGTAGGCTAAGCTATTTTAAAATATAGGTATACATTCAAAATACTAGTTTTTACAAATTTTGTGGAGAAAAAAATGTTATTGTCTAACAATAAAATAGCATTAGTGCAAAATGGAAGATTAATGGGACAATATCATTTAACCCTGAATAATGGGCAGACCGATAATGTATTCCAATAATTAATCAATTTAACACTCTTGCTAGGCCTACAACAGTGAAGATAAATTTTACACAATAGGCCTACAACTAAAATTGCTTTATTTATTTAAAAAAAGGACTCAAAATATCTTTAACACAAAAACATGTAATATATTGAGGAAAAAAAACATTAACATGCACAGCAATGGATTCAAATGGAACACAAGATATTTTAGGGCTGTAATTTTTTTTTATACTACACACACACACTTATATTATTTTAGTATGCTAACTCAAGTCTTTTTCACAAAACATTAAATAATGCAATAAAGTATCATCTTTATTATACTTCTCCTATAGGCATATCATAATAATAATAAATAACATTTTGAACCAATTGTGATATTGTAAAAAGCACAGTAATGGAAATGGAACATAAGATATTTCTTTAAAAAAAATATACAGTTGAATACATTTGAATATTATAGACAATCAGACACACATACGGTTAACCAAAAAAGAGGGTCTACATTCATTAAAATATTATGTAATGATTACCGTTAAAAGTACTACAATTATTAAACAAAATTAATAAAACTTTTGACACAACTTGTGATATGGTTAAAAAGCACAGTAATAGGCCTACAGTAATGGGTACAGAACATAAGACATTTATTTAAAAAAATATATACATGATTATAAATAGCTTGAAGTTGAAGTTAACCAATATGAAAAAGTAAGCTCTACACAGAATTATAAGTTGTATGTTTACCAAAAAAAAAAACAACACATTCATTATAATGTTATATATTATTATATATTTAAATTCATTATATTATAACCAGATCAGTTACGGTAAGTCTTTTCAGAAAAATGTATAGTACATATATATCACTTTAAATTATACAGATAACTTTTAATTTTTCAAAGTGAAAATATTTTAACAAAAATAACACCCACCACTAAATGCCACAATTGACAATGAGTACTGGTACTTAGTTTAACCAAAAGATTTATTTTTTTCAAAAGCAACTTTCATAATTAATAAATATGAGCCATTTAGAATACTGGGTACATTTTTTTGCATACAAAGAATAAATCCATGAATATTCAACCACACACTGCTTCCACAGGAAAAATTAAACTGATCTGCTCATACTATGGGCTATAAATAAGTCAAGGCAAGCACACATGTGAAAGTTTTCTAAGTATATCATGGTCCATTCATCAGCCATTATGTAATCCTACAGAAATCTTTAATTAGCACTGTCTGGTGGATAACACATCTTAATATCCTAGTAGAGAACGTTTGTATATACTGCCAAATGCACACAGGTTCTTCTATTAAATCCAGCCATAGAATTGTCCATGCTCAAATGAATTGTGAATAAAGTACACTATGGTTGTGTAAGGACCTGTCTTGTCAGGCAACTTAGCAAATGCATTATTTGCGAATTGTTTAAGTCAAAATCAACTGGATGCGGTCTTGGTTATAGTGTTTGTACAATAGTCCATATTTCATAAAATCTCCAGATACATAAAAATGTCAGATGCTGATCTATTGGGCCCTCTTGGGCTTTTTGTAACTGTTGTTTGGTTAATTGATGAGTACTGCTTTCCCTAAATGTTCACACCTGGCACTGGCTCATCAATAACTAATTGCCTGGATGATATACTAATCATAGCCCACAAATCAGTCTCCATTCATCATATGTAGACTGCAGTTCAAGCTTCATCTGAAAATAGAAGTGAAATTTGAATTATAAAAAGTTTTTCAAGTAAAAAAAACAATGTTAACAAGGATAAACAGATCCAATTATCAGTTTTAAAAGCAACAACTGTTTGCAAGCAATTTCTTTTAAATTTAAATACGAGTTATCACTGTTGCAGAATAAACAGCACAATTTCGGCTTTCATAGCATGTGACATTACATTAATAAATTGAATTTTTCTTTTGGTTGTTATGAATAAAAGGCATGAATATGATAATCAGTTTTAAAAGAAAAGTATGACACAAATCAATACCTAGATGCCTAGTTTCAACTGACTAGAGACTTATTTAGCTTTGAAAATAAAGTATAACACAAGTCAATATGCACATTTTAGTGAGGTTTAGTAGCTTACAGATTGAAATAAATTTCTCCTTGGCCTTACCTTCCCCTAAGTTTTATTAAATTATGTTTTCAAGCATTATATTATTAAAATTGTTAGAACTACACTATGGTTGAAACCTATGGTTAAACAAGTCTAACAAGTATATGCACCTAGATGCCTAGTTTTAACTCGACTTATTACTTTACAAATAATTTACTCACCCGCTTATTTTATCATCTATTTCCATATCATCTGCATAGAGTGGCATAGACTAAGACCTTCCAGCGTGAGATTCTGAAAAAAAAAATATTTAACATTGAATCCTTAATGATGCCTTGACTGATGAAATAATAAAGCATGGGCTTTAACTATAATCAAAACATATTTATGAAATTTAAAAAAGATGAATAGGCTAAACTTGGATTACACAAATTCCTCAGTTCAAGTCAATCAAGTCCAATAAGTTAATATAAATTCACTATTTAAATATCATGATATGGGCCTATGTATAATATATATATTGCATTTATTTTTACACTAGGCCTATATCTATTTAAATTTTATTTAAGTAGGCATATTAGTCCTTTAGTTAGTTATTGTTTAGACTAAGTTTAAGGTTAATAGAAGTAACAATTAATCAATCTATACTACTAATATTTAGTAATACTTTACACTATATTACTATATTAATCTTTTCTTTACATGGTACTTACTCACCTGTTTATTAAAAAATCAACTCTATCAGATGACTGCATGAATGTTATCTAATAGTTGTAGGCCAGGGTGCAGCCTAAAAGAAGACTGTTGAACTTTTGACTCGACTCTACTCCAAACTAGCACTCCACAGCTTCCAACTTCAGACTGAAAAAAAATATTCCTGTTAACTTTTAATTAAAATACAAATAAAAAAAAGCCTACATTACAATAGTCATAGTGTCACATATATATAATTAGTAGGGCCTATAATCCTATAAACATAAACTAAGACTATAGGTATAGGCTATTACAAAGCAGTATAGGGTCTAATCATATTGACCTTGTCATATAACTATATAACTATCAACAAATAGTAGGATAGTTCAATATTAATGGACATGTTGATTAATATATATAGGCCTATTGTATAGTAGGCTATAGCATATAATATAAGTTTGCACATATATAATTATCATATTGACAATTATTGCATAGTCATAGTAGCCTATTGATTAAACAAAGTGGCTATTTGGACCCGATAGACTTAGTAATAGTAATAGAAGATAGTATCGGTTAGTTTATATAGGCATAGGTTTGGGATGGCTTTATAGAACTGTTTTGTAATAGTTAATATTGGTTAGGTTATATTGGATATGGATATATTTGTTGTTTTAGTAATTATTTTGCTATTTACTATAAAATATAGTTAGAATTACAATATATTTTGAGTTTTCCCCATCTTTTTTTATATATTTTTATGGGTTCTAAAGAATTTTGTCAGACGCTGGGTCTGAATAGCCATTTAATTTTAAAGGAACCCGGGTCCGAAGAGCTGCAGCCTTGATTAAAAAATGATAATCATCTGTCATCTATTCAAATTCATTTTATATAGGCTATTTATAATGATATCTGCGTAGACTAGAAGGCATACTATTTGGCTAATGTGACTTACTCCACTTCTTGTGTTTAAGTGGTCATCTGCTGTCTGGAATCTTCACACCATAGTCCAACCGATAACTGAGCATAAGACTGAAAAAATTGTTAAAATAAAAATAAAGGATTATTAATTTAATTAGTTCTTACCTAGTCTAGTTATAAAGGCCTACTACTACTAGTATTATAATTATAAGCAGGCCTTAGGTCTATGCAATTCATGATTCAGCTTTATAAACCTGTTCTTATTTTCCTGTAATGATTCGAGTTTTTTTAATAGACTATATAGTCTATAAGTATATGATTATTTATGATATAGGATTATAGGCCTAGATCTTATATAGTACTATAGTAGGCTATATAATTATATATAGTATAGAGGTTATATAAAAAAGAAAAATATTAATACATTATAAATATTATAATTATAGATAATTATAGTCATAGTAGGCCTATCCTATTTTTTTATAATACTAAATTATAGAATTATAGGCTAGCCTATCAATATCCTAGATCTATATATTTAATATATTATAAATTATAATATATATAATATATATATTCCTATACTATAAACTAGGCCTATACTGTATACTATATTAGTATATATATATTGATTAATTTATATGAAAAATGAAGGTTTACAATTTAATTTAAGCCTGAAATAGACAAGACTATCTTAGACTTAGACTATCTAATCTAGATAGTCTAGATCTAGACTAGATTTAGATGGTAATGGACCAAATGACCAAATTCCAAATGGTAGGCCTAAGGCCTAAGGCTAATACCTCCTATTACTCCTACTAACCTACTAATACTAGTAATAGTGACCGACTAATACTAATAGGCCTACCGTAATCCTAATATAATTATTAAGTATTAACTTATTAACATATAAGTCTTATATAGGTCTATTCGACAATTCGGTTGGTCTCGTGGCATATGAGCTTACCTAGTATATAATAGAATTTATAGAAAAAAATGTAATCCCTCTGCTCGTTACAAGAGTAACAAGAGAATTAGAACAATTGTGAATCAAGAAACAGAGCAGGGTTGCCAGATGGTCTAACGGCCTTGTGGCCCAAACCGACTGCAAAAGTGGCCAAATTATGCTATGTGTGGCCAAGCTACAAATTATCTTTACACCCCCATGAAAAACTCTGCAGTTTTGTTAAACAAAAAAAAAATTTCCGGCGAAAAAAAAAAAAAAAAATTAAATGAAAAAAAAAATTTATATAAAATATGCCGCCTACCTCATGGTAGGCCTATATGTATCTTCTGTTATGGCCCTTTATGAGATTATGACTATTATTACGACTCGTTAAATCGGATTCAATGAATATAGTTGTATCTTTATTAGAAGTCTCTAGATTCTGCTAATCTGTAGCCCAAGCTAGGGGTTCCTTGACTGACAGGTCTATGCAGTAATGTAGTTATATTCGTGATAATTATCTTCAACACATTTCTCAACAATGATAGATCAAACAACTCCAGTTGTTGAATAAACAATTTTATTTAAATTGTAGACTCAATATAAACGATCAATAAACTTTATCAACTGATGGCAACATAAGTTTCAATAAAATGACATTATATGTACAAGTATTAATATAGCGACTTCACTCTACAAACGTTTAAACTGAACTAACTTTAAGGAGGTCGGGACTTAACAAAGAAAACTATCATCGAAGATTCTACAGGGTCTTAATACGCATTTTAACCTCTTTCTCTATAATTACTACGATCCAGAATTATCCTCCAATTTCCACGGGATTTGAACGAATTATTTTATTTAAACTGCCCTCAGGGCATAAAGGTCAAACCTTGGTCGCCTTGGACTCTGATACGCACTTGTTAAGAGGTCAATGCCTTACTACGTCATTCATTTATGACCGATATTCGTAACATCCCCCTCCTTCTAAAGTTTTATAATTATTTCTTTTACATTTTAACCATACTAAAAATGTTAATTTGAAGGAATAATTATAAAAGAAAATATTCCGGGGAAAACAATACCATTCAATTGGCTATCCCAATAATTCAATCGAACTGATAACAATAACATATAATATATGCAATATAAGTTCATCTTATCAAATGGCTTAACTACAGTCATTCAATCATTCAATTTTTAATTCAAAACAATGGACAATTAAATTGTTTATCTAAATCTTGTATACAAGAAAAATACATAATCATTCTTAATAGATATAATATAATACAAGTTAATAATTTCTATTACATTGAACATTCCCCTGTAATAAAAACTCTCTCGTCCATTTAATTATAAACTAATATCTTTTACAATTTGTAATTATACAACAAAAGAAAAAATCACTTAATGTCTATTCAGACACGACTTATTTTTCATAAGGAGAAAAAAACAAACGCTCTTGATGAAAAAAATACTACTAGGCTTGACCTAATTACACAACAACACGATCATTGTCTCGACAGTATTTTTTTTTCAGCCTGTAGGCTTGGACAACATTAGACAACTGTCGGTGACGCGACCCAAAATGTAGGTCAATTCCGCCTTTCTCTCTCTCTCTCTCTTTTTTCCTCTCTCATTCCCAATTGATTCTAACAATATTGACATCGCTATGCAAATTTTTACCTCATCACCGCTTAGGTCAAAAAAAATTAATCTCTACGCGACCAAAACGTTATCGTATTAAATGAGCATTCTTTAACAACTTATTATCTCAATATTAAATTCATTTATGTTATTTTAAGAAACTTAAACATAGTCTGTTACAGAATTTAGATAGTTTATAGCAAAAATCATTAAAAATATTTCAATTTCTCATTTTACCATGACCTTTCGACGTCATTATTTTCTTTTTAAAAGAGTTCACATTGAAACATTCTATCTTTCATGCAGACATGGACTTACTTGAAACAAATTTGGTTAATTTACTTAATTAACTATCAATCAAAGCAGATTATTTTATCTTCATACCATCTTAGTACTACACAGTAAGTACTTATTTTCTTTAGATTACATCAAAGACATTTCAAATACAATATTATTGAAGTACAAAAGATAAAAGATTAGAATTTAAAGAGCATAGACTATATTTTTTTCAGACAGAAATCAATTTAACAATTTTTACAAAACAATTTCTGGTCCGAATGGTTCCATCTCCCAGCTTTTCAGTTATGGTAAGGTTGGAATCCATTGCTCTTTTCCATGTTCCACAAAGGTTTTATTCATTATTCATAGATTCTAGGTTCTCCTGTTCCTCACAGTGTTCAGGTCTACCCAATCTTTTGATTGTCAGTACAATTCATTCAATCTATTTTAACTCATACAGAAAAAATAGATTAGTTCTACAATCTTGACATGAAATCCTTAATTAATAATACATTTGTTGAACATTGGTATGTCAACATTATAAATTTTCAACCATGAAATTCTCAATCATTCTGGTTTACAGTGTCAAATCAGTGGCACATATCCTAAATTTAAACAAACTAGGATACAAAGTTTTATTAGTTTCTACTTTTGGTCTGCTTTTCATGTAACAGTATCCTAAAAGTGAAAAATCATATATAATACATTTCTTGGAATTCTTGTTAGTCATAGTTCTGCCTTGCTGCAACTATTTTTTTTTTTACCCTTCTTTATCATACATTCAATGATAATAGAACAAATGAATAAATTCACATAGAAGAAATTTGCATCTTGACTCAGTGCAATTATTTCAACAACAGTACATGATAAAATAAATTTCCATAGTACAATAAAAAACATTTCTCAATACTTTAGTGATAGAAAAATTCTCTTTTCTCAAAACCATTTACATCTTTTTCAATCAAATTATCCTCTCTGCCAAATGTTTCAATTATCATTTCCAGAGATTCTCAAACATATCTTATAATCAGTCCACATTTATAATGTCCTCTGATTTAGAAACCAATTCTGCGGATAAAACTGATCTGTTTCTCTTATAGCAATTATTTTAAATGCTCAACCTAACAAGTTTGTTTAGAAATATCACACTATAATGATATTTACTCTAACAATACTTTTACTCAGTCCTTTTTCATCACAAGTAAGGGATTTAGTTTTAAAATAGTAAGTTTGGTAACTAACTATCAGTGAATTTGTCATTCAATTCATCCTGTACTCCAGGCATGAATTTTACAAATAAGAGTAACAATGTTAACAACATCAAGCTTATTCCAATTGTTTTCAGAAGGTAAGGCTTTATCATTTTCAAATGATATAATATTTTTGCCTTTCTTTCATCACACAACAATGGCATCTGCATGTGAGCAGTGTACAATTTTTTTCTAACAAAAACAGTTATGTCAGACAAAAAAATTATGTACTTATCTAGGTACTTTATCAGCCCAAGGAGATCCAATTCGGTCTGCCATTCCTCTTGAAGTAGTTTGAGTGGTCCTCGGACAGTGGGTCCAAAGATTGGTCCATAGGCTCCTCGACTTTCCGGATAGGATTCAGCTGACATCTCCTGCTCCAGGCATAAGTTCTTTAGGACTGGATTGAAGAGTTCCGAGGCGAAGTTGGTCCTTCGATCTGTCGGTATGAATTGTGGTAACCCATAGCTTTTGATCATTTCGGTCCAGCTCTCCACACTCGTTTCTTCAGTGATGCTCCTCAAATCTTCATCTGTACCGGCAACTGCAGGTTTGCATTGTTGTTTGTTCATGCTGTGGTCTATCTGTTCATAGACATCAGTAGTAGGATTTTCTTTCTCGTCGACAGCTTTCTCATGCAGCTGTAGCAACTCTGGGTCTACTTTCTGTTCAGCAATCAATTCATTTTGCGATGACTTCTTTGATTGTTCATTTCCTTTCGGACAATCTTCAATCATGGAGAAAATAGTAGTATCAAGTTCCACTTCTTCTTCCTCTTTCTTCTCTCGTGGGAGAATTTCTTCTTTCCTTTTCTTTTCTTGTGAGAGAATTTCTTCTTTCTTTTTCTGTGGTGTCATACCATTTATGACATCACCTACAGGATAAAGTTCTTTTTCTTTTCCTGTCTCCACAATAGAACTAGGGTCTGGATTTTCCTTCACAATCAGTTCAGGTCTCACCCTCCCTTTCGCCAAATCATTTGCTAGGATAACGGATATGCCCTCAACAGGAAGTTTTGATATTACTCCAACTGTCACATATCCTGTCACCAAGTCAGATGAGAGGTATATCCTATGTAGAGGTATTTCTTCTTTCCATTCAAAACCTCTCAATAGGACAGTCTGTCCTGTCAATGTATTATCATTCAATGGTAATACATCTTTAAGCAGCAGTGTTAATGATGCTCCTGTGTCTCGTAATATGTTTACGGACTTCAGTGGTCCTTCCTTTTGTAAGGCCACACAACCTTCACTAATGAACGGTTGAAAACTGCACAGGGTCTCTGTGTCAATTTTATTCTTCCCTTGACCATGACTTTCGGGTGTTGTTTCATCTTTCGATGACTTCAGACTCTTTTCCGAGTCAAAAATACTTTGGTCTACTTTTTCGTCTCTGTGGACTTGGACAATTAATCCAATAGTAGCCATTCTGTATTTATAATCAGGATATTTATCCTCATTATCTTCAGTTGTAGATTTCTCTACCTTCTGACTTTTGCTCTTAGGCAAATCCACCCTCAGTGTTTCTGGTTTAGAAGAATCTTTCTTCGAATTCAGTTCGTTTGTATCTTCGCTTTCTTGTACATTCTGTATTGGTGCATGTCTGACGCACATTACCACTTTATTAGGTCCTTTTTCTTTCCTTATGTTCCAACAGTCTTCAATGCTATGTCCTGTTCTTTTACAAAAAGTACATTGGACGTTTTTGTTGACAGGTCTTTTATTAACATCATTTTGTTTCACAAAATGCTCTTTTTCACGATGTTTTTGTGGTGTGTTTTCTGCTTGCCGTTGTGCCCTATTAAAATTCTTCTCACCAGCTGTCCTATGACACAATGTGTACTGTTCCGCTAAATCAGCAGCCTTATGTGGGTCAGTGATATCACGCTCGGATAAATACATTCTTATATCCGGCCTCACTTTGTTAATAAAATCCTCTAACAGAATGATATCTTTCATTTCTTTTCATGTGGAGATATTTCTGGATTTTATCCACTGATCCATTAACTTTTCTTCTGCTCTAAGGAAGTCTAAGTGTGTTTGGTAAGGGGACATTGTGTACTAACGGAACCTTTTCCGATAACTTTCAGGTATTTGGTTATAGGCTTTTAGTACAGTGTCTTTAATGACTTCATAATCATTTAAATGCTCCTCTTTTAACAATAGAACACAATCTCTTGCCCTTCCCTGAGTAAAAGCTGTTCTTACTAATATTCCCCATTTATCTTCTGGGAACTTAAAATCTCTGCAAGAAATTTCAAAGGTCTGGAAGAAATTAGCTATTTCACTTTCTTTATCAATGTAGGTAGGGACTAGCTTTTTCCATCTGGCCATCTCTACATCATTATGAGATTCTTTTTTAGTAGCTACTATCTTCGCCAGTTCTATTCTTTCCTGACTTTCTCTTTGACTTTTCTTATCTTCCATCTCAAGACGTTTTTCTTCCATTTCAAGCCGTTTCATTTCTAGTTGAAATCGGAACTGTTCAGACATCTGACCTTCAACTTGATATCCCTCCGCGCTTGATTCTACTTTCAACTTGCCACTCGCAATCAACACATCTTTTATCTGCTGTGTCAACACAGTTCTGGATGGTGTAGTTTCAGTAACTTCTATTTTTAAGATCTCAGCGATCTCTTTTAACTTCTTTATTGATAAAGTTTTCAGAACTTCTTCTTCTGGATTTTCAATAAATTCCATTCTTTAGTTAAGAGATTTTTAAAGTAGTAAATTTCCAACTTACGTTTTTCCAATCGGAAGAATGAATTCAGCGTTATTAGGCTTGCTCAGTAGGTCACGGCTTTACACACAACACAACTTGAATATATGCTTCACTATACAACTATATCGGACGAAGCCCGCAAATTGTTATGGACCTCTATATGATGATGACTCTTATTACGACTCGTTAAATCGGATTCAATGAATATAGTTGTATCTTTATTAGAAGTCTCTAGATTCTGCTAATCTGTAGCCCAAGCTAGGGGTTCCTTGACTGACAGGTCTATGCAGTAATGTAGTTATATTCGTGATAATTATCTTCAACACATTTCTCAACAATGATAGATCAAACAACTCCAGTTGTTGAATAAACAATTTTATTTAAATTGTAGACTCAATATAAACGATCAATAAACTTTATCAACTGATGGCAACATAAGTTTCAATAAAATGACATTATATGTACAAGTATTAATATAGCGACTTCACTCTACAAACGTTTAAACTGAACTAACTTTAAGGAGGTCGGGACTTAACAAAGAAAACTATCATCGAAGATTCTACAGGGTCTTAATACGCATTTTAACCTCTTTCTCTATAATTACTACGATCCAGAATTATCCTCCAATTTCCACGGGATTTGAACGAATTATTTTATTTAAACTGCCCTCAGGGCATAAAGGTCAAACCTTGGTCGCCTTGGACTCTGATACGCACTTGTTAAGAGGTCAATGCCTTACTACGTCATTCATTTATGACCGATATTCGTAACACTTCACATAATATAATGTGAAAGCACTGTGTCCATTTACATATCCAGGATTTCGTCATTGGCATCTGTACTCGTGGTTGCTGTTGTATTGGACTTAGTATTGGTGTACATTTCAGCTTTAAGGGTAGAGGTGCCAAGCAAGATAGGTAGGGGTGCCAAGTGAGGAGAGGGTAGGTGGTGAGTAACCAGTTGTCTTTATATTACCATACACGGGGGTGGGTGTAGCAAGCAATGGAAGAGTAAGGGGAGGGGGTTAATTATCTCAGGACTAACACTCCTGATTACAACAGTGAAATTGGGTTACTAGTATCATCCCCATAGGATGGGCATTCAAGGCCACCTTATCGTTGTAATTGCTAGTAAATACATCTGAAAATACATGGTGAGGCCGGACGTCGCCAAGCACTTTTTTTTTGAAACAACAAAAGGCGAGTAAATGTGACCGTATGTGTGGGTGAAAGGGGAAAATACACAATAGATATGGGTTACAGTAAGGTAAACAAAAAAAAGAACTTCTCAAAAAATAAATAATTATTTTATGATCTGTGGCCAAAACTGGATCGACTGGTGGCCAATTCTGGACTCGTGGCCAAGTTCTCTGTGCCGTGGCCAAGAAACTTTCTTTGTGGCCAAATTTGGGGCATTTCGGCCACGCACGTGGCCATCTGGCAACCCTGAAACAGAGCCTTTAACTTTATCGACAAAATGGCGCGCTACGCACCATCGAGTTCTTTCATTGGCTGTAAGAGAAAAAAAAAACACACTAAAAACTTAGACTACAAATGCAAGATGGTAATGGTAATGGTAATTTATATAGCGCTTCTATCCATGCTATTTTAGCATGCTCAGTGCGCTCTAGAAGACTATTAATCTGTGAGAGGTTTCACTGCTGCCGGTTAAGCGCATGTGATAACAACTCAATATTAACGTCATCTAGTCCCAAAACTCCTGTAGGGCGACAGGGATCTGCCGGTGGCGGGGCTCGAACCCGCGACGTGTCAAGTGGTTTTTTGGTTGACAGTCTGGTGAGCTAACCGCTAGGCCAGCCGGCTTCACAAGAAACTAATTGACAGATCTACTGACCAAAGGTCATAAAACTCTTTTTTATCGCTTCAACGTGTGTCCAAACCACATTGCCACTTAACATTTAAATTCACACATTCTATTGAAGTCTGTCATCTCAAGAGCAATTAGGTTTCTAGTCAGACATTTTAC
Organism: Anisus vortex; assembly: GCA_949126835.1. Classification (NCBI taxonomy): domain Eukaryota; kingdom Metazoa; phylum Mollusca; class Gastropoda; family Planorbidae; genus Anisus; species Anisus vortex. The sequence continues at coordinate 17,916,902 of OX421501.1, read as the reverse complement.
AAGTCGGCCCGTAATAAAAAAAAAAAAGGGAGCCTATTCCATGCAGGGAAACGCGGGCTGAAACCATTATAATTATAACAATTATAAGGCAAGATTAGGGGAAAACCTAATCGAGTCCATTTATGCGTTTTGAAGGCCATATTAAGACCTAATCTCAATTGGGTTATTCCATATATACAATAAAATCTGGAAAAAAATGTAAAATTAATAATAAAAACTTGAAGACTATTAGATGTTTAAATCAACCTACCTGGTATTGAATTTTTTTTTAATTATTTTAATATTTTTAATGAAACTCAAATGAAAGTACAAAAAAATATATTTGTATTCATTTTACTCGGTAGATCTAGATCTATTCATAATAAAGAATTATTTTTTTTTAACTTAAATATACAATTTATTTTTTTATAAATGTCTAGGTCTAGATTAGATCTAGTCTATCCTATTTAAATTCTACACAAAAAAAATAATTTAAAAAATGAGCTTAAACTTTATTAATTATGTTTCAATTCCTAAAAAAAAAACATTTAAAAAATGATATTGAAATTTCTAACATCTACGGTACTAAAACTAACTCGATTTATAACTTTAAAAACAGAACTAATTAAAAACGTTTATTCCATCAAACTGATGAAAATACATGAACATGTTATAAACAACAATATACAGATCGTTTATTACTAGATATCTATATAATTTAGGTTGCAATACTAGTCTAATGTATTTCAAAACTAACAACACAAATAACTAGATCTAAATCTATTGAAAAACACGAAGACGGCAGATATAGCCTAGAGCTAGTATAAACTATTGACATATATTATGGTATCATGAAGCATGAAAGAAACATGAAAGAAACCTCGCACTCTTAGACTCCCACTGAGTCGGTCATAAAACTTTTTTTTTCTCTTACCACTTCACGGGATGACCTGGGGCTATTCAATGATATGGGCAACATCACAAGAAGAAAGAAAAAAATCTTTTAGATCTTCTAACCACAGTCGCCATACAACTGGTCTCTATTAGCACTTCAATACGTGTAACTCCAAAACACATGGCCACTTAACGTTTAAATTCACACATTCTAATTAGGTTAAGGGTATTAGGTTTCCATTCAGGCATTTCAGAAGTCGGCCTTAAGAAAAAATCCTAAAAGAAAACAATTCGGCATTCATTTGAGAATCTTCATTAGAATGCCGAATATGGATTCACTGTAAATTTGGCAACGGTATTTTCGTCAACGGTATTTTCGGCAAGGTGATTTTGGCAAAGGTATATTTGGAATAGGTAAATTCGGCAAAACTAGCAAAGCGGTAAAATTGGCAACGGTAAAATTGGCAATCATATAATATCCACTGTTTTTAGTAAAAGCATTGATAGGACTACAATCTATTCCACGTATCGGCAACCTATGGAATGCGCGCCAAACGGTTTTAAATGGCACATGAAAGACCACCAAAACGGTGAAAAGAGCAGGGAAACATTAAGGCACACTTTGGCACGTAATTTAATTTAACGTCCTCTAATGATCAAAAACGAAAATTTTAAATAGGAGCCAAATGTACCCTCCCCCCCCCCCCCCAGCCCACCGCACCCCACCCCCAAAGGTGGCCAAAGGTTGTATGTGTGTAAGGTAGCCCAACTGACGATCACTTGGAGTTCTGTTTAGATCTTTACGCATCAATGCATTCCCTTATCTCCAAAACGTCCCTATAAACTTCCTCCGTTTATAGCACATTGGCGAGATTACGTAACTCTGACTACTTGACCTACACCATGATACTGGTAGTGTTTGCAAGAGCAGACGTAGAATGCCCCCCTTCCCTCCCGCCCCCGATATATAAAGCATACAAATTAGGTAACAAAAAATAGTTTATTAGTTCGTTTGACTAAAAATTAAATTTAAGAAAAACTGAATAAAACCACCGTTTTTTTTAAAAACCATTTACGTTATTCAACTAATGCAAATAAAAAGGAACATTTAAATAGACGCCAAATGTACCCCCTCCCCCCCCCCCCCCCTTGTCTATAGCACAAGGAAACAAGGCAAAGCAATGTTACATAATGTAGATTATTTGCCATCCCCTCTTCTTTTTTAAACACCAGAATGAGACTTGCCGTGTTAACAAAAGCAAACTCTAGCCCCTCCCTCCCCCGTCTCACCACCCCGTCTCCCCACCCTCGTCTCCCCAACCCCGTCTCCCCACCGATTAAAGTGTTAGTGACCAGCTTGGTAGCACCAGGTTAAGCAGTGAAAACTAAAAGAGGTTGGGGGGGGGGGTACTCGTTTAAATTCTTGTTTTATCCCAGAACATTGTTGTTATTAGTAAAACAAATCAGTATTTCTATCAAAACATTGATAATGATATTGGATTTCATTTTATTATTACAATTTTGAAAAAAATAATTTAATTATTTACTTTTCTTATATATTTAAATTATATTACAAACGAGAGTTGTAAATAAAACATTTAAATTGTATAAAAGTACTTTCAATGTTTAAACCAATTTACTTAGGCTATAAGGCACATTTAGCTACAAATATCTTGTAAGTTATCGAGGTTTCTATGTCAAATATAGCCAACTAGTATGTATTGTTGTAGGCCTATATGTCTAAGTAATGTATACTTGTATCGTTATAACATAGAAGGTACAAGGTTTAAAACTACAAAGACAAAAGTTAACCTACTGATTGACGGCAAATAGCCGACTGCAATGGAATGTGATAAAATGTTTTATGGTGGCCATGTGTTCCCCCCCACACACACTCAACAACCCGTGTTGAGAGAATAGGCCTATAGGTCAGCAAAGTAATTCCTTAACTCTCCCTGACGTAACCGGTCAAGAAAATTCGTGTGTCTCGGCAGAGGGGAATAAGGACTGTGTTCGTTTTTGATAGATATATAAAGTAGGAGGGTTGTAATGTGTTTGCAATTTTTACCGTACGATCTAAACAAACCTGGGCTCATTCGTAAAGGACTTAGTATGGTCGTGCCTGAAAGGAGAGTCTGGTCGGGGGCGGGAGGGGTGGGGGCACTCTACGTTTGCTCTTGTTTACACAACCAGCATCATACGGTGTAGGGGTGGCGGTCAGGTAGTCAGAGTTACGTAATATCGTGGGGGAGACAAACGTATGCTTTGATGCCTAAAGTCAATTTGGCTACCTTACACACATAGGCGTACCTTTACATTTGCCGAGGCGTAACTTGAGGGGGGGGGGAAGAAACGCCAGGGCTGGGGAAGGGGTACATTTGGCGCCTATTTAAAATGTTTGTCTTTGATCATTAGATGACGTTCAATTAAATAACATGCCAAATTGCTCATTAATGTTATCATGCTCTTTTCACCATTTTGGTGGTCTTTCATGTGCCATTTAAAAACACTCTGTGTGCCAAGTATGGCACGCATTGCATAGGTTGCCTATCCATGGACTAGAGTGTAGTCTAACCAATACTTTTAATAAAAACAGTGGATATTATATGATTGCCAATTTTACCGTTGCCAATTTTACCGCTTTGCGTGTTTTGCCGAATTTACCTATTCCGAAATTACCTTTGCCAAAATCACCTTGCCTTAAATACCGGTTCCGAATTTACCATTGCCAAATTTACCGAGCACCGGATTTCCCACATCGGTACAATGCGGTTTAAACCTAATGACTAATGGGGCCCCCAGTTGCCATCACAAACGGCAGCAGTCGGCAAATGATTTTCATTTGGGTGTGTTTAAGGGGTAGTCTATTGCACTGATACTTGACCTAACTTTCTAGGACCTAGCTAGTCTAGTGCACTGAAACTTGGCCTAACTTTCTAGAACATTGCTAGTCTATTGCACTGAAACTTGGCCTAACTTTCTAGGACCTAGCTAGTCTATTGCACTGATACTTGACCTAACTTTCTAGGACATTGCTAGTCTATTGCACTGAAACTTGGCCTAACTTTCTAGGACCTAGCTAGTCTATTGCACTGATACTTGACCTAACTTTCTAGGACCTAGCTAGACTAGTGCACTAAAACTTGGCCTAACTTTCTAGGACCTAGCTAGACTATTGCACTGATACTTGACCTAACTTTCTAGGACCTAGCTAGTCTATTGCACTGATACTTGACCTAACTTTCTAGGACCTAGCTAGTCTATTGCACTGATACTTGACCTAACTTTCTAGGACATTGCTAGTCTATTGCACTGAAACTTGGCCTAACTTTCTAGGACCTAGCTAGTCTATTGCACTGATGCTTGACCTAACTTTCTAGGACCTAGCTAGTCTATTGCACTGATACTTGACCTAACTTTCTAGGACCTAGCTAGACTAGTGCACTAAAACTTGGCCTAACTTTCTAGGACCTAGCTAGACTATTGCACTGATAGGCCTACTTGACCTAACTTTCTAGGACCTAGCTAGTCTATTGCACTGATACTTGACCTAACTTTCTAGGACCTAGCTAGTCTATTGCACTGACACTTAGCCAGCGAGTCCCATCATCATGAATAACAAGATGCTTAAATCATGCCTATTGTTTAGATTATTGTAATTGAAATGTATGATATTAAATGATGTAATGGTGGTGAATCATGAGTTCAGTTGTTAGGTAAATTTTATGTAATTTCTGAATTTACGGTGTACGAGTAAAGGGTTAGGGTTCAAGCTAAATGATGAAGTCATTGTTTGATAATTAATAAGGTAGGCCTACATAGGTACATTATACGTTTAATGTGAACAATAAAATTGAATACAGGTTAATAAAATATGTACAAATAATATATTTTATTAAATATTTATTATATATTATTTTTAGTTTATTGATTACCAATAGCTATTCATGTTGAATTGTTTGATTAGCTATTTGTGTTGTATGAAAAATATTGAAATTCCTTTTGAATAAAAAAAAAGTCAATATTTGACAAATCTATTAAGCTTGGTTATATGTTTTTATTTCAAATCAATATTTTATTTAAATAAATAGTCACAACATTAGTATTTATATCACAGCAAATAGTTTGAATGTAAACAAACAGAGTAACAATACTGAAACTATATTTAAACCCCAAAATTTACCGGTAATGAAGCAATAGTCACCTTAATGTGATCACACATTTTAGATTTAAATAAAAAAATAGCTTTACATTTTTAACATAATATAACAAGTTACAACCAAAAGTATTTTTTTGTATTGGTATGAATCACTATAAAAATAGAAAACAATTAATATTATAATTTAAAAACAAACAAGAACATAGTTTTAATGAATGGCACATATTGTTTTTGTAAGAAAAGGGCCTTGCAGTCAATTTGTACATTTTGTAATTTAAAAACTTAAAAATTGTCAACGGGTGATCACAATGTAAATATAAGACAGAAAAAATAAAAGGCAATACTGATACAGAAGTTCTCTAGAATAAATACATCTGCTCGACATTAGAGTCTGTTACTTGCAGGTTTGTAAAGTATACAAAAATACAGTCATTACACAACAGTTTGAGATAAAATTGTGGAGATACCAGAGATTAATGCTTTTAAAGTTGACAAAAAAAAACACCAAAAAAAAACAAAAAAAACTGGATCTAAAATAATGTCAGGAAAAAAATAATTTCTTTTTAATATATTGTAGAGTTGATATTTTAAAACAAATTGTATTCCATGCCGTAAATCATTTTTCCAGAAGTCATGTGAGAAAATTTGAAAAAATGTATACATTTTTTTATTTTAATAAATATATATATCAGAAATATATTGTCAAATTGTCAAGTTCACATAGTTAAGACTTGTCAAATCAATAATTTAATACACAAGAAACCAAGATAAAAAAACTGTACCAATCATTTAAATGTGTAAATGTTCATTTAAATCCACATGATGGCAAATCACCCTTAAATATGCCTAAGAAAATCTACAATTCATAAACTCTATATTATAAATACATATTGAACCATTATATAACAAGAGCAAATCAATGTAGCTAAGGGTTAAATGCCATATTTAAAATTATGTATAATTATACAATAAAATCCTCTTAATAAATAAATGCTTCAGAAACTATTTTCATTTAATCATTAATAACCTTGTATCATTTTGAAAGATTTTCTCCAATAATTGTAAAACAATTTTAAAAGTATAAAGAACGTTAAATACAAAAGGCCTTGCAGTTCAATAGAAAAAATACACCAGTACCTATCAATTTTGATCTTGAAATATAGGCCCTACGACAAAAATTTGACAGATTTTGATGAAAAAGCTTTCATTATAAATAGACATCCCATAAAGCTCTTTCTACAAAACATTATGTTACAATGAACTAAAACATACTGGCATATTAAATAATTAAACTAATTTTACAGTTTTTAAAATAGTATTAGTCTTTACTACTTGAATAGTTTTGAAAAAAAAAAAGACAGCTCATATTCATTTCAAGATAACAAGGCAACATACAAGAAAATATGTTTTGTGCAGGATCATAATCACTGTTCCATTATCACTTTTCTAGGGCAGTGTTGCTGTCACCAAGTGTTATAAATTTGTCAACAATACCAGGGATATATGTTTTAGTAAATGAAATTACAAATAATACCATCAAATTGATTGGAATGGGTATTTGGCACAACCACCAGGCCTTTGATCTATTTAGACAACTGTGAAACATCATCACCAAGTTGGACAACAAAAGACTTTGTTCACTTCAGTTATTCTACAATTAACTTTACTTAATATAATAACAGCTAAACACATGGACATTCCGTTTCTAACTAATATATTTTCATGGTTTGATGATCAATCTTAAAAGTATCGTAACTATTTATAATTTAATACACTAATGAAGCTTTTATTATGATTATATTATGATAGTGTGTGTGCATATTTATTTTTATAAGTATATTTCTGTGCTTGAGTACTAATGGTTCTTTTATATTATTTAAAATATTTTGAAAGATGGAACATCTGTAATCAAGTCAAATTTCCATTTTTTGGGATCCATAAAGCAATCTTGCTACAATGAATTTCAGTAAATGATAAGAATTTTTTAAAAGAATAACCTAATTGTATGATTTTATACAATCAAATAGTTAATTTGATAAGTTTGATTAATCCATTTCATCAACTCTCTTATTGACTCATTTGTAAATCAACTTCTTGGTTTAAATTAAACAATTAATTATTTCATTATTTTCATGGAGCTTTTAAAAATACTACACTAAAACAATGTTCCAAAAAATTATGTTTTAAATGTAACAGTCTTTTTGATTTGTTTTCTCTTAGCTCTAAGCAGTATATTACTAATCACCATGAGCAGACCTGCCACTGTCATAAAGCCTCCTCCAAGATAGAACGCTTCATCAAAAGTGCCAAAGATATCACGGAAAGCTCCTAGAAAGAGAAAAGGAATTCAATAATAATAATAATGTTAATTTTTAAAGTCCTTCTATCCATGATATTAAATTTTGCATATTCAGTGTGCTTTCAAGTTACTTGAATCACAGCACAACACTTAAGAATGTATACTTAAGAGATATTTCAGTGTTTATTCGAGGGTTGGAAATATTATAAAATTGTGAAGGTTTATAAGAGTGTGTAATGGGTTTAATATCTTCTCAAAATAAATCAATAAATTTTTTTTAGATTTCACAGAGGGTCTCCGAACATTATTTGAGGTATTCCAGTATATCAATATGAAATATGCGGTGATAAGATATTTATATCAACAATGTTTTCTATACCAAATTGTATCATATCATACTCATATATTAAAAAATCTCTTATGGAGATTCACTAAACTAATACACAAATATTGTATAAAATTTCTCACCTGACAACGGTGGGCCGGCACACATCCCAATTGTCTGGAAACATATAAGCAAACCAAAAGAAGTGGACAAATTCTCCACACCTAAAATGTCAACAATCACCACAGATTTCTGTGATATGTATGCACCAGTAAAGATGCCATAGAGTGAGCACAAAATGCAGAACGCAGCAAAGCTATTTATAAAAGGTAGTAGAAATGATATACCAGCAATGATAAAAATAAACAAATTAAAAAGTAGAAGCCTGAGAAGCTTGATTTTTCGTAAGTCAAAGATGAGACCAGCAGTGATTCTCCCGAACGTGTCAAAGACTCCAGCTACAGACAATACAAGAGCTGCATCAGATTCAGATGAGCCTCTGGATTTGACAAGAGCAGGAATGAAAGTAAATGCTGCTTTGAAAGCTGCAGTAAAAAGTGTCAGGCTTATGCAGAACATGAAAAAGGAGGGATCACACAGCAAAGAGAAATTAAATATTTGTTTCTTATCTCTCTTCCTATTTCTATTTTCTATAGGACAGAATAACATCAGAGAAGACTGGAAACAGTTCTTCTTATTTTTGTGTGCATCAGGTTTTAGCTTGGCTGATGTCGTGAAAGATAAATGATGATTTTCAGCCTTTTCAGCTTTGTTGTCTAGATTGATTTTTAAAAGATGATTTTCTTTCTCTGTTTCCTGTTTTATACTTGTCCTGTAATGAATAGAATTGACTAAAAATAAGTCGAAAATAGCTTTTATCCAGCTATATTATCTCCCTTACCCCTCAACTGAGATTTTAATTTTTGTGTAGCCCACATTCTTAAAAAAAACTTCTCTACTAATGGTTTATGTTTATTTATTAGATCTTTCCCACCACCAGATTGTTATTTTCACAATAGCCCTGATCCTGATGCTGCCACCCAACATGGATATACCTAACACTTGACTGGGAGGTGTCAAACTGAATACTTATTAAAACTTGTATATTTAAAATATTTTCTTAGGATAAAAGGTGAATGAAAGTATGTAATTTAAAAAAAAAAGGTAAATTATGCACAGAGCGTCTTCTGATGTACATGTAAGAAAATAAAACATTGCGCAACTGTGATGGATCTCTGGTGCTCATGATACCTCAAAAATATGTCTTAATAATAATAAAAATAAAATAAAAAATATAAAAGTATTAAAAAAGCTGAGAGAAACAATTTAATGCAGCTGGACAGAATCTTTTCTATAAAGATATCAATTAAGGATATTGAAAGATACCTTTGTGTCCATTTGTTGTGTAGACTTAGAGGACGAAATAACATCGCAACAACCATGCCATTGAATGCAATACCAGCCAAGATAAGGAAAGCTTCCTAAAAAAAATATTTAAAAAAGTTGTTGGTATATTGTCACATTAATGTCAATTATCATAATGACCTTCTAACTATAAAATAAGAAGTAGAGAAATTATATTTATATTTTATTAGTTTTCTTGTATAATGGTGCACGGTAGCCAAGCGGCAGTGCGTTCGACTGGCGATCCGAAGGTCCTGGGTTCAATTTTTCCCAGGACTTGAGGGTGACCTCAATCTACACAGCTCTGACTAGTACCTGACAATAGTTGGGGTAAAGTAAAGACGGCTGGGCTTTGTGCTGGCCACACATCCCCTAGTATGCAGTGGCCACACAAACTGGTGACTGCTGCTTCAACATCCCTATGATCAGTTTAGTCCAAATGGTGCTTTACTTCACTTATCTTGCATAACAATATGTTCTCAGATCAAAACTTTAAATTTTACTTTTAAAGTTTACTTTTGGGCACAAACTATTCAAACAAGCAACAAATGCTATAAAGCAGTACGGGTATATAAAAATAGTTACCTGAAAGCTCATGTTATCAAAGAACCATTGTGTCAAGGGCACAATACAAAATGTACCAACTCCAACACCTGCTGACCCAAGTCCAGCGGCCAGACCCCTGTGCTTGTCAAAGTAAAGTCCAACAATGACAATGGAAGGAAGATATACAAGACCACCTCCGACGCCTTCAATAAAGAAACAAAAGACAAGGCATCAGATACAGGTTGCTAAATAATATTTATTGAAAAGATTTTAGGTTCTGTAATAGTATAATATATTAAATGAATAACTGGTTAATGTCATAGTAGGTCTTTTGGGGGGGTTTAGTGGAATTCCATTAGTTCCACTTTGGTGAATGTGTCAAGAGTGGATGTGTCAGGAGTGAATGTGTCAAGAGTGAATGTGTCAAGAGTGGATGTTGTGAGAGTGAATGTGTCAAGAGTGGATTTGTCAAGAGTGAATGTGTCAAGAGTGTATGTGTCAAGAGTGTATGTGTCAAGAGTGTATGTGTCAAGAGTGTATGTGTCAAGAGTGATGTGTAAAGAATCGATGTGTCAAGAGTGAATGTGCCAAGAGTGAATGTGTCAAAAGTGAATGTGTCAAGAGTGGATGTGTCAGGAGTGAATGTGTCAGGAGTGAATGTGTCAAGAGTGAATGTGTCAAGAGTGAATGTGCCAAGAGTGAATGTGTCAAGAGTGAATGTGCCAAGAGTGAATGTGTCAAGAGTGGATTTGTCAAGAGTGTATGTGTCAAGAGTGTATGTGTCAAGAGTGATGTGTAAAGAATCGATGTGCCAAGAGTGAATGTGTAAAGAGTTAATGTGTCAAGAGTGAATGTGTCAAGAGTGGATTTGTCAAGAGTGTATGTGTCAAGAGTGTATGTGTCAAGAGTGATGTGTAAAGAATCAATGTGTCAAGAGTGAATGTGCCAAGAGTGAATGTGCCAAGAGTGAATGTGTCAAGAGTGGATGTGTCAGGAGTGAATGTGTCAAGAGTGAATGTGTCAAGAGTGAATGTGTCAAGAGTGAATGTGCCAAGAGTGAATGTGTCAAGAGTGAATGTGTCAAGAGTGAATGTGCCAAGAGTGAATGTGTCAAGAGTGAATGTGTACAATAACTGGCTTTATAAAGAACTTAGGTAGATCAAATACATGATTTAAGGACTGTCAACTTATGACTCAAATTGCACTTAAAAAAGGCTAGAAAGTGTTACACAGAAACCAACTCATTATTGAGCTAAAATGTTAATATGTCAGAGCCAGACAGGACATATTAGTCAGCTTCTAGGAAATGAAGAATACTTACTAGCTACCTGATAAATGAAGAATACTTACTAGCTACCTGATAAATGAAGAATACTTACTAGCTACCTGATAAATGAAGAATACTTACAAGCTACCTGATAAATGAAGAATACTTACTAGCTACCTGATAAATGAAGAATACTTACTAGCTACCTGATAAATGAAGAATACTTACTAGTTACCTGATAAATGAAGAATACTTACTAGCTACCTGATAAATGAAGAATACTTACTAGTTACCTGATAAATGAAGAATACTTACTAGCTACCTGATAAATGAAGAATACTTACTAGCTACCTGATAAATGAAGAATACTTACTAGTTACCTGATAAATGAAGAATACTTACTAGTTACCTGATAAATGAAGAATACTTACTAGCTACCTGATAAATGAAGAATACTTACTAGCTACCTGATAAATGAAGAATACTTACTAGCTACCTGATAAATGAAGAATACTTACTAGCTACCTGATAAATGAAGAATACTTACTAGCTACCTGATAAATGAAGAATACTTACTAGCTACCTGATAAATGAAGAATACTTACTAGCTACCTGATAAATGAAGAATACTTACTAGCTACCTGATAAATGAAGAATACTTACTAGCTACCTGATAAATGAAGAATACTTACTAGCTACCTGATAAATGAAGAATACTTACTAGCTACCTGATAAATGAAGAATACTTACTAGCTACCTGATAAATGAAGAATACTTACTAGCTACCTGATTGACTCCTCTAGAAACCCTCTTTCCTTATCTTCTATTAAATCTTTTATTTTAACCACTTTAACTACCATGTTTTCCCTTTATTGAGTTAAAGAAAAAAGGGACTTAATATTATGGGAGACCACCCTTACCAAAACCAAAAAAAAAGCATTTACAAGGAGGTATTATGCTTTTGCAGACATAAATGGTCTTTAATTCTACTCTATGGGCCACATTTTCAACCATTAAATCTTGAATTTTTTTTTCAATCATATGCAAAAAATAATTTTAATCTTCCCAATTGTCGTTTTTAACTAATCCACTATATTCAACAGCATTGGCTTCATTAGGATCCAATGAATGTATTGTGAATGCATTGACAATCATTGTTGCTATTCATACATCAGCTTGGCTGCATTCAAGCTTGAGTTGTTTCTATGCTTTTTATCTACATAGGCTATTTAAATGTATCATTTTTTTGTATAATATTGCAAACATGCTTTCTACCATAAAATCCTTTCTTGTTACAAATAAAAACACTTTAGAATCCTGTCTAGTTAAGCCCTAAGGTTCTTACCTTGTAAAATTGATTGAGAGAAAAACAAGAAGAAGAAATTTGGGGAATATGCAGTCAGGATCTGACCAGCTGTCATTAAAATAGTTCCAAGTATGACCGCAGTCCTAACACTGTACACATTTGACAAAGCACTTGCAAATGGACCTGTGGGAATTACATGTTGAATAATCAATATATATAATTACCATTAGTTGTTTATATTTTTTTTATATATTATATATATATATATGTTTTGTTCACTAAAGGCTCCTATGCCATGTATAAATTGGAAACGTCCTCCAAAATATATTTTTTTTATTATATGAACAATATTGCTTAATTCGTCAATTTATTTTTTAATAAACGTAGGCCTATTACTAATCTTTATATGCTAAGATTCTAAACTGAGCGCCATTTCAGAATAAAGTCCCTTTGAAATGCTCTCACATCATTCATTTGCTATGTTGAACGTGAGAACTTATTGGGTTTTCCCAATTCACGCCTGCTTTTTTTAAAAAGCTACACACTCTCTTTTAACAAAATACATTGTAGAGTCTAATCATTCATTTCTTCATCATTTTGACGGGCATAACCACTTCCACTAGTATACAAATAAACATAAACATAAGTTACAAAATTTGTTGTAGAAGTCCTTACTATTTACATGTAAATTACTTGAACATATAATATATAGTAGTATAGTAAATCATCTAGACAAACTAAATGCACTGTGCCCACACCAACATGGCTTCAGGAAAAATAGATCATGTGAGACTCAATTGATAGGCTTAATAGATGACTTGTCTAAGGGATTAGATAATAACAACCAAATTGATGCTATATTACTAGATTTTTCAAAAGCATTTGATAAAGTTCATCATTCTAGTCTTCTTAAAAAACTTAAATACTTTGGCATCTCTGGTCCCTTTGTTTACATCAGTGGATTCAGGACTTTCTTATAGGCAGAGAACAAACAGTGATAATAAATGGCTCTAAGTCATCACCAATAACAGTAAACTCAGGAGTTCCACAAGGAACTGTTTTAGGGCCCCTACTATTTCTAATTTACATTAATGATCTGCCTAATTGCATCAACACAGGCACAAAAGTAAGATTATTTGCCGATGATTGCATAATTTATAGAATAATAAAGACAGGAAAAGATAGTGAACTTTTACAAAAAGACCTAGATGAACTACAAAAATGGGAATCAAACTGGAGTATGTCTTTTCACCCAGAAAAATGCCAACTAATAAGGGTATCCAAGAAAAAGAAACAAATAATAACAAACTACTTCATTCATGGTAAAGAACTAACTCAAACTAGCAATGCTAAGTATCTAGGAGTAATAATAAATGATAAGTTATCTTGGAACCCTCACATTGATGAAGTAATTAAAAAATCAAACAAAACATTAGGATTCATAAAAAGGAATTTTTACAAATGTAATAAGAATATAAAACTAAAATGCTATCTCACATTAGTTAGGCCTATACTAGAATATGCAGGATCTGTATGGGACCCATCAACTAAAGAAAACATTAAAAAATTAGAACAAATTCAAAAAAGAGCTGCAAGGTTTATAACTAGTGAATATTCCCCATTGACAAGAGTAACACCATTAGTCAAATCACTAAACCTAGAAACACTAGAGGACAGAAGGGCAAAGAGTAAAGTAGTAATAATACATAAGGCATTAAACTCTAATTTAGAAATACAACCCAATAACAATCTGTTGCAAAGCTCAGATAAACATAGAGACAAAAACACCTTCCTTGTCCCTTATGCGAGAACAAATGCATATAAGTACTCTTTCTTCCCGAGTGGCATTCGGGCATGGAATGGGTTGCCTGAACAAACCAGGAAAACCAATAACCTAACATCATTTAAAACATTAATAAAAATGCAAGACTAGACTCGGACCACGGATGAGCGTAGGACGCAATAATCTTCTTTATAGAAGGAGCGTCTGTAATGTATAAGATAAGATAAGATATTTCTCTTTGTAAATATTTTTATATAAAATTCACATTTATATAACAAGAATGTCTTGCATATAATTCAAAGAATATATCGACCATAATAAAATTAATTGTATTTTTAGAAAGTAACAGCTTAATGTTTTTTATAAACAAACAAAGAATTCAAAATGTTTTTATTGGAATAGTAAAAAAAAATTTAAATTAAATATAATAGTATTTCTAATCATTGTCTTTTTATTATTTAGTTTAATTAATTGATTATCGTACATTGATTAATTGATTATTGATGTGTTTATTAAACTGTTACATCATCATCATCTCTGGCGCTACAGCCCTTTGAGGGCTCTGGCCTGCCTCACCACCTCCTTCCACTCGGACATATCCGTTGCCTTCTTTTTCCAGGCCTGTACCCCGATCTGTCGCAGATCCATCTCGACATCGTCCAACCATCGCAGTCTGGGTCTGCATTTAGGTAGTTTTCCTCTGGGGTTCTGAGCATATATCACTTTCGCTCCTCTGCTATTATGCATTCGTTCCAAGTGGCCTGTCCAGCGTAGTCTGCCCTTTTTTATTTTGGCCATAATAGTAGGGTCTTCATATAGCTCGTAGATCTCTCTGTTGGTACGCATGATCCTCCATCCATCTTTATCTTTGGTTGGTCCACAAATTTTTCTGAGGACTTTTCTTTCCCAGGTGTTTAGTATATTTTCTGTACTTTTTGTGAGTGTCCAGGTCTCACTGCCATAAGTCACCACTGGCCTTATTATTGTTTTGTAGATGTTTTTTTTTGTTTTTCTTGAGATATTTTTATTTTTAGGTTGTAGTATTGCCTGCTGCTATTCTTTCCTTTATTTCTGCTAAAATTTCATTTCTTTCAGTGATTATAGATCCTAAATACTTAAAGTTATTTACTTTTTGAAATTATGGTTAAACTGTTACAGACATATATAAATCTTCTGACCTTTTAAACTATAATTACTTAAGGTGCTGGTATAGATTACAATTGGAAAATTCCCCCCAAAAAAGCAGTATAACAGTAATGTTTAAGCAAAGAAAGACAACAAGTGACAAGCCAAACAATTTTTTAAACATGCATTTTCTGTAACAAAAACAATATATTGTATTACCGGTATATGTATATGTATATGTTATACTGTATATACATCATTACTCTGTCATAAAGTTTCCTACATCATTTGCATCATTGATTGTAGTGATATAAAATTACAAGGATATGCGTAGGCCTACATTTTACATTTAGAAAACTTTTGTAGGTATTAATATATTACCTTTATATAACTGAAAGCACCAGTCTGGAAAGCAAACTTCAAAAGACTTTTTTTTGGTCCCACTATAGTGTTACTATAGGGATAGGAGCTTGAGTAGGGACAGGGACTTAGATGAAGAAACAGATGTCTTACAAAAACTTTCCGATATGACTAATGGCTGTATTGAACAGTTGTTTAATAAAATTAAAGGAAGCCATGACTTTATTTGATTATGTTTGCCTTATGCATGATTGAAACAATTTTTTAAGGAAAGTTTCCAAATTAAAGTGAATATTTAATAACTTTAATGTTTAAAAGTTATGCATTTTTTAGAAGTTAAAAGGCAGTATAACCTTTGAAATTGACTTATATGCGGGTCAATGACAACAGATAAGAAAAAATATCTTAAAACTAGGGTTGCGACTTATCCACCGGTGCGGCTTGTATGCGAGTAACGATGGTAAATTACGTATAATATTTCAATTAATTTAGGTTTTGAAGTTAATTATGCTTATGGAGAATGTGCTGTGGTGCCTAAATGTTCAAATCTTTTCTATATTTTATGTCAATTTCTGGCATTTTATTTTCTAGACTTGAGGGGGACATTGATAAATGGATATTTTTCTCCAGGTACTTTAAATTTTGTGATTTTAAACTAGACTAACTGATTTTAGTATAAATTGAAATGTGTGTTGTCTTATTAAGTTTTTCTATTACTGTTTATTCTTTTAATTATTGTATTACATCCAATTACGGTATAAGGTAAACACAAATTAAACTTGTACAGCAAATTATATTCTGAAACATTTAGAGGTCATTGCTTGAGTGATTTTTTCTGATGGCTGCAATCATTATAGACATTGACAGCATAACATTAAGAAAAAAAAAGAAATAAAATGTAGGTACAAATACCAAGAAATAGACGGATTGCAGAAACTAGAGCATTTGGCCATGCAGTGAGCTGTGAACTTTTGTCATAGTATGATTTGAACTTTAAGTAATACACACCATCACTCCTCTCAAAACCACCTAGAAGAAAGAAATAAACACTTTAGATAAAAGTTAAAGCACTATATTTCCAATTTAACTAAATAAAGCACTGACAAGCTCTGGTTTAAATAATGTTAAGTATGTAAGTAAGTATTCCTTTCAGTCCAGTTTGATCTAGATGGCTAGTGAAGAAGCGCTGTTTCTAGGCCATTGCAACCCCCAAAATGTTACATTAACTTTACCAAAAATTAACTTCAATAAGGTTTTGATATTTGTTTTCATATTTAATTCACTTTGCCATGGAGTTTAATGGAATGTCTATTTGAAATATATTCCTGCTTTAAACAACTACTACTAAAAAGTATAGCTTAAGTTTCCGGCTCATGACAAGAGTGTTAAAGCCTCTTTTGAGTTGATAAGCTTAACACCTTCACACTTTATTTTAATATTATTGATAAAAGAATAAGATAAGAATGGGCATTTCTTATAGCGCTTCTATCCATGCTATTAAATTAGCATGCTCAGTGCGCTCTTGGTGAGAATTGCAGTGGCAGATGTATTAGCCAAAGATAAAGGTCTTTAAGTTCTTTTTAAAAGATTTTCTTGACCCAGATTCTCTCAGTGTCTGAGATATATAGAAAACAATGTGCATATTTACTTACAACAAAAATACAAGGTACAAAACAAATATGTTTATGTTGTTAATTTAAAATGATGTTCTAACTCAAGAATTAGTATTCACTATTTTAGGCAAATGGAAGTAAAGCCTTCACCAGGATTTAAACTCAAGGAACTTCTGTATGCTAACCATGCCACACTAGATGGAATCATGAAAAATAAATAGAGTTTGCTGCAGTTTTAGATCATTTGCCTGGACTTTTGTAGAAAAAAAGTAAAAATTAAAGTAATTCTTTCAGACCATGGAGGTCAGTTAGGCTAGTGAAGCAGAATTGACCAGTATCTAAGCCATGACCAATGCAATTGTGTGGCCAGTACAATGTCCAGCTTCCTTTACCCATCCACAATTTATGTCAGCTACCCATAAAGAAAAAAAGCTGAAAAGACTCAGGGATGTGCTTCTATACTAGGATTCAGACATCAATATTTGTATGACTTAAAATGTACAAGATTAATTATTGAAAGTAGTCCTACCTATAAGAATGTGAGAAAGAAAACATCCAAGAACAATAAGCCAGCCATAGCCTCCATCAGGTGCTGTATCTTGAGGCTGTACATTATTATTTTCACAATGAAGGAGTGATTTCTCTTCACTGGTGGGCTATCAATAAATGAGTGTAGGTAAATAAACATGCAGAAAGATATGAAGGGCAGATAATTCATTTCATATTATTTGTTCACTTTTGTATTGTTCTGTCTAATCTGATATCTTAACTCTATTGAATTTGTATCATAATTAATTATAGTTAATGATTGTCCTTATAACCATTCAAAATATATGTCCCATTAATTTTTCTATTTTGAATTATACCGAAATATTAAGTATGAACAATGCTCTGCTTATTACAATATAAAGAATAAAAATTGTGCCCCAACAAACACTAAGTTTAAACTTTTTTAAGTCAGATAAAGATTACTATCAAAATATTAAAATAATTGAAAAATTAAAGGTTTTAGTTATAATAAAATTGAATTTAAACCTTTTCAGACATTGGATTTATCCCATTCTTGCCTTCCTTTTGATCTGAAATTATCTCATATTCTATTGTAACCTCGGGTGTATCATCGTCTGAATTTACAGTACCGGTATTGATTTCATGTGCACTCATTGTCTGGTTTAAAGAGAAGTAAAACAAACAAAACTATTTTAAAACATTTCATAAAAAGGTGCTGTGATTGAAAAGTAAAAAGCTAAATGAATATATATATATATACTCCACATTTACATAATTATGTAAATGCCTAGTTAAAAAAATAATTTAAAAGTTGTGTCTATCAACTCACATAAAATTCCTGGTCAAATAGACATCCTATTTAATATAATAATATGTGATTCCAAAGCAAATATTGTTCAATGTCTGTATACTGTGCACTGAAAACCTTTCTGAAGAAAAAGATAGTATATTATTATATTTTGATTTAAATTTTACTGCAGATAATGCTTATCCATGGCCCATCTAAAGCATATAACGCCTTACATTTTTAAAAAGGGTTTTAAAAACATTTTATATGCTTAATATAGATTTTAATGTACCTTTCAAAATTAACAAAATATTTTATATAAGAATATTAGATATATTATAAATTCCAGGCATCCTAACAACATAAATAAGGATTTCTATTAAAATAGTTTGATATATATATCATGCTGCTTCATTATTTTGACTTACCTTCTGCCATGTCAGTGAAGCCTAATGTCATGTATAGTTTGTTTTTTCAAACTTAATTTTTGTGTTAAAATTTAATTAATAAAATTTGTGTTGAGTTTCAACTAATTTATCTTAGTATGATTATGCTAAACATGGTTTATCAATAGTTCATGGTCATGATGAAATAATAATCTTTATAGAAATAGGGACTCTGTAATACATAAAAGATAAGAAGAGTTTGGAATATGCTTGCCGATCCCCCCTTTCCTTCTCTCAATCTGTTTACCGAGCATATAGCCTACTTTGTACTCTGCCTCAAACTTTAAATTTGCCCCTAACCCCAATTTTTGCCATATATATATAGTATATACAATTAATTTCCAAAATAAAATGGATGAGTCTTCCAGCTCTTACGTCCAAGGAGTAACAATGTTCAGGCATGGACCAAGGAGGGGGGAGCATCAAGGTCCTGTCCGGGCGCCAGCCACTCCACAGGACTTGGAGCCTCTTGGCAGTATAATGAGAACTTGGACACGCAGCATGGGCTGTCCCCCATGCATTAGTCCACCGGTATATATAAGATAAGATAAGGTATACTCTTGATGTAAGCTCATTGGTGGTTTCCACACTTTGCCAGCGATGAGGCCCATGGGTACACAAGTGCCATAAAGAATATAGGCATAGGTGGCAACATATATAATATTGTATAGGGTATGAGGCCTACTTCACTACTCACTATAATTATATGGAGCCTATTTAATGTGGACATATTATTTTATAAATGTAATATTTTATAAATGTAATATTGTAGACTATATATATGCAATTTACGCTAATACACTTTACATCTAGGTTTCTCAGATGCAGAGAAGATATAATTAAATTATATAGTTCATAATCAAAAATTTAAAAATACAACAGTGACAGAGACACATTTAAATGTAATCATTTTTCATATAAATATTAAATTAAGAATATTACCAATAATTACTGAATTATATAGAACAGCTTAGCAAGTTGACAGTTAGGCTAATGTAAAAAACCTGGGTGTCATCCTCGATTCACAGTTGTCTTTCGATGCCCACATTAGAAACCTTAATATGCAGATGCCTTTATTTAAAGCTGCGTAGACTTGGTCAGGTACGACCTTATTTGTCATATGACTCAGCAAAGAACAAACTAACTGCTGATTTGTATGCCTCGACTACTGTAATGCTCTGCTAATCGGGATACCTGATGATAAGGTCGCCAAATTACAGTGTATTCAAAACAATGCTACCCGCCTAAGTCAAGACGCGATTCTGCGACAGTTCTCCTGCATTGGCTCCATTAGCTCCCTGTGAAAGCCAGAATTGAATATAAAGCACAGTGGTGCTTTGCCATCAGTGCCTTTATAACAATGAGATGCCGTCCTAACTCAAGGAAATAATTAAACCATATGTTCCGCAAAGAACACTTTGTTCTGCCGACTCCTCGCTTCTGGAAGTACCCTGTTTCTCTCTGACGACCGTTGGCCTTAGATAGAGCCTTCTCAATATCCGATCCGAAGGTGTGGAATCTACTTCCCATTCAACTCAGGCCAACAAGCTCCCTTGATTGATACTTTCAATATAAAAAAGAACTTTTTTAAGAACTGATTGTTTCAATGTGTATATTATATAATAGGCCTACTCCTATACCGTACCTATACCTTAGATAACATGCTTTAGACTTTAGACCCCTACTGACTACTGTCTTATTATGTCTGTGTTAGGTCGGTTATTGCTTCATTTATTTGATTTGTCCTATGTACGGTATGTAAAGTTTTATATCCTCATTTAGTTTTATAATTATTCGCCTAGTCTAGTGATTATATCCGTGTTCTTGGTTGTATGTATCATTGTAATTAGGCCTATATGTTAAATGCGCTCTGGCTCTGAACTTACAATACTGAATACATTATCATTATTAATTCATTATATAAATTATATTATTATATTTATAATTATAATATTATTATTATTATATTTATTTAAAATTTATGTTTGTTGGCAGCGCTATACAATTTAATACAAATATTATTATTATTATTAAAATATAAAATGATATCTTACTTTTTTATTACTTTTAGACCTTTAGATTTATATTTATAGGCATAATGAATGGACTTTTCCCATAATTTTTATGAAAAGGTCTTGTATTTATATGCCGCTTATTGAATAAGAAAGGGCATAATATAGCACATTAGGTCAGAGGTCAGCTTGCTTAGATTTAGACAATGCGTTTTTTTGTTTTTTTTGCTACAAAATTATATTTAGTTCATTGCACTGGCGTATATAGTCTTGTGATTGTAAATCCTGCTTTTTTATATTTCAACATTTCAAACACATTTTGTTAAAACTAAATAAATAGGGTATACCATAATTTGAAACGAGCTGCTTTGGTAGAAATGCAAATATTAAAAAAGGAACATTTATTTATTTTAATATACCTTTTTAACCACCGAGTTAAATTTCTCTATTATATATAGCTAAGTGATTCTAATTTGCTGGAGTTTTTAATTTTCTTTAGCATTAACTCCCCTTGCAATGTTTATTTGTAAACTTCACATCAGTTTCATGAAAAGACGATCCTTATTATTGTCCTTTTTCTTTTCATAGATCGCGTATATAACTGTTTCAATTTCAAATGGTCAGTAATATGTTGTCGTTACATTAATTACAATAACAAATTGCGTAGATAGAAATTATACAATATTAAATATTTGTCGATTTGGTCTTTGGAACAAGATAGCGAAATTCGGAAGGCCGAAGCGAAGCCGAAGGCCGAAGGCATTTTTGGATTTTATTATTTTTTAAAATCCTAATTCTAGATAATATTGATTGTACTAATTGATAATTAATCCTAAAATTATTACTATTTAACTGTAGCCTAAGACAAGATGATAAGATGTGAGTCATTTAGATAGGACCTATATTTGTCATAAAAATATGACCCGGCTGGTCCAGTGGTTAGTTCACCGGCGGATCCCTGTCCGACGCCTGTCGCCCTGCGGGAGTTTTGGGCCTAGTGGACGTAATAATCATCTATCTAGAAGGAACGTCTGTAAACTTATAAGAAGAAATTAGTTAGACCTAGGGCCTAGGCTAGGCTATTTAATAATTTAATTCAATTAGGCCTATATCACTATATCCTATGCCTATATTACTATATAAGGCAGGTTTCACAATAAGCATAAGGATTTTAAAAGTTCCCTTTTTTTTACAAAAAAATATTTAAAGCTTTATTACTGTATTATATATCATTTTAAAGCCTAGAAAATGAGGAATCCGAATATGAAGGTTAAAAAAATCAGCTGACTTTCTAATGTTTTATAGTTAATAATTTTAAGATCGGGAAATTTCGTCGGCAGAATTGTTGCCGGCGCTAAAAAATACACAAGACTAAACAGCTGCAAAATATTAATAAAACCTACAATATTTTTTTTTATTTTTATGAAAAATAAACTTATAAAACGTAAAATGTCATCATTTGTGTTGTATTTTGTTATTAATTTCACATATTAACTAATAAATTTGCATCCTGGGGTCATAGG
The DNA here is from genome assembly GCA_949126835.1 of Anisus vortex. Lineage (NCBI taxonomy): Eukaryota > Metazoa > Mollusca > Gastropoda > Planorbidae > Anisus > Anisus vortex. Next base: position 17,894,564 of record OX421501.1, on the reverse strand, counting down.
CCAGAGGTTGCGTTGAAACTCGGAACCGCCATTTTGTTCTTAAAACGTTGTGTTAGTGAAAAGCGTGGAGGGATATGTTTTTTACTTTTAAACAATTACCGTTCGCGTAAATTTAGTTTTAAAACATTTAATAATATTGCTGTGTTTATTTAAATCGTAATTTAGAACTTGGAAATCCAAAATAAAATGCGTAATAGTGTATTAGAGTAAATTATCGGTAACGGCCGAGCGGCGTGGTCCTCGGCTGTATTCAACGCAACCTGGATGCCACATATCTCGCAGACACGGGTAAAATATTAATATGAAATTGAAAAACGTATTTTTTGAGTCGGCAAATGTATCAAATAGAACAAAACGGCCATCTGATTGGATTTATATGTTAAAATTGACTCGAGCGCATTTGAAAATTAACGAAAAATCAATTCAACTTTGTGTGTTTCACGTAAAATTCTGCCTCCCGATCACGTTTTCGTAATGAACATCTATGATTTAATGGGGTATAAAATGAAATTTGTGGCAGAATATTTAAAAATAATCCCGTATTTATGAATAAATATATATTTGGGTTAAATTTTGAGAGTTTTAGAAATCTACAGTGACTTATATATTTTTAAATCAAGTTTTAGGCCTAGCGCCGTGAATGGAGAAAAACCTACAGACACGTCGTAAAAAAATAAGAGATTTAAAATATATATTTAAAAAAAAATAAACATCTGTAACGACTTTCAATGCAAGTGTAGCATTTTATAACATATGTGTAAATGAAAAACATTCAGAAATCGCGTAAATTTTGATTTTATATACTTTTAATTAAAACTTTTAAAGTAGGTACAAAAAAAGGGGAATTGGGATCTGTAAGATTGATTACGTGGAACACCATAAAAAATATAATAAACAACACTAAAATAAAATAAAAACTCACAACATTGATTTTGCTGATACTTTTAATACATATAAACACAAACATGTAAAAAAGAAAACATTTTATACATAAAAAAAATTTGTTTCAAATATTGAAAAAAAGGTAACCCTTTGGTGGCCATTTTGTGAAACCTGCCCTAAACTATATATTTAAAATTGAAATTTATTTTTAGGCCAATTATTTATCACAATAATGTGACAATATCAGTTTATTTTAGTTTAGGTCTGGTAGGGAGGGCAAAGTAAAGGTTTTGATAATATCATAAGGGCTTTTAACTTTTAAAAATGTTCTTATTAAATATATTGTTTTGTATCCAAGTTACCTCAGCTTACTGGTGGACTGGTAGGCACAATACATTTTTATCTTTTTATGTAGGCCTCTAATTATGTGTAAATCCAGCGAGGAAAAATGACAATAAAATGTATAGGCCTCAAAACATTTAAATACTCTCACTGAGTATATTAACTGAAAAAAAAAATCAGTACCGGTATCATTTCTCTTTACTAGCCTACTCTTCGGCATCCTTCCGTCTCGCAAGACGATGGTGCATCACCGTGGGTTGAGGTTGCACTTCCTCATGTGGCTGAGTAGGCCTATCCTTGAATAACAGTCTTTATCACAGCTTTTACACACATGTTCTGTGCTTTCCATTAACCGTTTTCTTCGCCTTTCATCAAGATCCTATCCCTATTGTCATACTATTTAGCGGGTCGACACACAAAAAAGTCTTTGAACTAATTTGAAATGGTCATTAGACTGAACGTCATATAGACTGCTCGCGCCGGTATTGATGACGCTATACAAGTGCCCAAATTTCTAATTACCATTCACATTGTTTGTAATGATTTCAAATGCTAGGACATGGCACGTGCGTTTTTTTTCGGAATGCTAAACACTGCCTTAGTAAGCTATAGGCCTAGGCCATAGGACCTAAATAAAACGCATCTTAATTAAGCTACTAGTGTACAAGCATACCTTTATTAGAGGCCTAGAGAGGCGTTTACACATTTACGATTCTTTCCCTAATGTAATTTGCAGTAGGCCTACAAAAAATGCCGCCTTTACGACTTATAAATGCGCTACGCACGCAACGCACAATTAGGAGCGACAATCAGTGGCGTATTTAGGCATGTTCCACATGTTCCATTGGAACATGGGCGACCACACATCCCAAAAAGAAATGTTTGAGTGACATCCCCATATTTCGTTGAAAATGTAAAATAAAATTCATTTATTCCAATACAATTTAAAGCGCACCAGTTCAACCAAGCTACGTGCAACAAAAAATGTATGATTTTTCAGAATGTAATATGAATTAACGGCCCTTTTCTGAGGTAGGCTCTATGTGGAAAGCAGGGCAAGACCACAAGGGGCCCCACATACATTTGGGAACAGGGCCCCCCACAATCCTAAATACAGCCCTAGTGGCAATATTTATACTTTTCATAATGTTGTGTTCTGCTTAAATATGTTAAACGAAAACAGGAATACCGGATTCCGGTTTTGAAACCGATAACCGGTTTTAACATCCCTAGTTCTGCTGTTACAGGAAACGCAGCACCCATATGTAACCTAGCCTCTCACTGGTAAGGGATTAACCGTTTGCCCCTTGGAATCGCCGATCTGACCTCTACTGATCAGGCCCCACGAGGGGGGGGGGACAGCCGGTATGCCGTAGCGGGGTCCTCAAGAGTTTAGGGGGCCCATGAATATTTAAAATTAAATACAGTACACTATTGGCTTTCCAGCCAGTAGTCCTGTGGTAATGACACGTAGATGTATGTTGCCTTTCTTTCCTTCAAGGAATGTACAAAATACATTCGCATATAAAGCAGAGGAGTCGTGAGTCGGAGTCGGAAGTAAAAAAAAGATGAGTCGGAGTCGGAAAATTTATCTACCGACTCCGCAGCCCTGGACAGCAGTGTGCCAGGTGGATCTATCCTCTGCTTTCCACTCCCAGTCATTTGTGCTTTACTACTGATACTTTAGTAAGAAGTGAAAGAAGGACAGATTTAAAAGCTGAAGAATTAAATTGTTTGGCAGACACAATATATCTTCTTTAAAAGTTGTTTTTTCTGAGATGCTATTGTAATTAGTTAAGTTGAAGAATTAGAGAATTATTGGTCAACAAGGGTAGTAGACTGAATAATAGGATTATTTTAATTCAATTATTTACCAACTTTTGATGTAATGCCAGGTTGTTTAAAGTAACATTGTAGGCCTGTTTCAAGAAAATCAATTCAGTTAAGTTACTGCTTAATGATAAAGATGTTAAAGTAGGAGTAATGTTAGTGTGATACCAATAAAGCTGTTTTAAAGTACAACCGTAAATTGGCCTTTTTAGTATTAAGCTAATTAAAATTGAACAATATGGCCTCATGTGTAATGTAGGTATTTTCAATGTTTTCTAATTAACAGGGGACATCTGTGAAAGATATCATTATCCCAAGCAACGCTCCCAAGTCAGTTCTTTTACAGAAGCATGCAGAATACATAATTTCTTATGGAGAAAAAAAAGATGATTATGTAAGCATAATTAAAAAAAAAATATTTTAGTTATTTGTCTCTTAATTAAGGAAAACTTTACCCTTTAAGAATTAAATGAAATTAAATTTTGTTTTACTTCAAAACATAAGTTATAATCCCTTAAGGTATTTATTTTCTAAATTTCTTTTCATTTCACAGGAGTATATAATGACGGAGTATTTACGTATGAATGGAATGTATTGGGGGTTAACATCTTTAGCATTGATGGGTCAGCTTGGTCACATGAACAAATCCGAGGTCATAGATTTCATTTTGAAATGCCAACATGAGTGTGGTGGCTTTAGCTGCAGCATTGGGCATGATCCGCACCTACTGTCCACACTTAGTGCAATACAGGTAAAAAAATTAAGCAATTTGATATTGCACTATAGCATATTGATAAATTGTGTGTTTGATTTGCTCTTAACTTGATAATAATAGATTATGTTATTTAGATCTACTTTTTTGTAACATATTGACCTGGTAAAAGTTGTTAATCTCCTTTTGTAGGCTTATTAAGTATTTTATTTTCTCATTGACATATAGTGAATATTTGACCTAGAAAAAGCCACAACCATGTTATGTAACCATTTAAAAACACATAAACTCAGTGTTCTAAGATAATTAAATAGTTAGAACAAAAACTTCTGCATCAAGTGAAACTATTTCATTTTTAAAAGTTGAGGAAAAACAATAATATTAATTGAATAAATCTATACTTTGATCATTACAGATTCTAACACTGTATGATGCTGTTGGTTTAGTCAATGTTGAAGCTATAGTCATATGGATAAAAAGTCTGCAGCAATCAGATGGGTGTTTTTATGGCGACAAATGGGGTTAGTAACTATTTATTGTCCTTATAAATATGCAAGGCATACATACATCCTTAAGGATTACTATTGTGGTTGACTGGACATAGCCAGATTGTTATATCAGAGTGTGCAAATAAGTTTGATTAACTTTGAGCTTATATCAGTTATTATGGCATAATATCATAGATTTGAATACTGCACTGACATCAGGCTGTTATTTTTGTCGGTCTTTATGATTCATGGAGCTTGGTAGCTGAGCGACAGCATGTTTGGCTAGCATTTTGTTGGGCCTGGGTTCAACTCCTGGTGAAGACTAGTGATTTGTTATTAGGTCTGGATGGTATCCTTAAGTCTGGCATGATGGAATTGCTTTACTTAATGATTTATTGTGCTCTACAGTTACTGCGTCCCAATTACAAGATTTGTGGTAATAATCCTAATAGCATGTTTGTATGGCGGCATCATTCACAGACTTATACTGGAACAGGCACGGGCACCCAAGAGCTCAATCAGAGTCACATTTAGGTTTTTCAAAAATACTTAAGAGCCACTCACTCCACAGTTACAGAGTAAATAGTATTCAATTTACAAATCTAAATGTCAATAATATGGTTACATATTCTATGCAAATCTTAAAGTGCCACACACTATACACAGTTAAGGCAGTGTAATTGAGAAAAAGAGAGTGCAAAACGCAAGTTTTTATATTCATTGATTGTCATATTTAGTTCAACAACAGTGAGTCTAATTTGTCCACATTACATTTGAAACTCATAAGTCTAATTGTGCAGGTTAGAATCCTGTGGAAGGGATGCTGAAGGCGGCAGTCTGAGACCAAAATTTCCAGTAATGATACTGCGCCTGCCATAATCCTTACCTTGTGGAGTTTGCGTCTCCATGCTTTGCTATATATATATGTAAAAAGTGTATATATATATATCTCCAGAATACTTGACAAAGAGGATGATTCAATTAATTGGATTCAAAGTTTGCAAACAATTTAGAGGGCAGAAACAATGATTAGCTGCTGATAATATATCAAATAAATATCCCATACCCCAAAGATGTTTTTAATTAAGGGAATATACTTTTACATTTTTTTGACAGTTTCTGAATATGTTTAAAGTTTAAATTGTTTTCTTTAATTGATATTTCCAAATTTAAAACAATTTAAATTGTATATGTTAAAAATATATTTTCTTCTAGGTGAAGTAGATACCAGGTTTTCTTTCTGTGCAGTTGCCTGTTTGGCTTTGTTGGTAAGTAATTAACAAATATTATTATTATTTTATTAGTGTTTTTGGTTTCCCAGCTAATTTCTTTTTAACGTTCTTGAATTGAAAAGAATCAACAGTAGCTGGCTAAGTAAAAAAATATCTATATTGTTATATTTAAAACCAATCAAGCAACAGCGTGTGTGGCTGTCGATTCCAAGGTCCTGGGCTCGAGCATGGTAAAGGATTTGTTCCTGTCTGGATAATGTCCCTGAAATTACCCAGCTCTGACGGGTTCCTGACAGTAGTGGGAGATAAGATAGGGTGACTGGGTATTGTGCTGGTAACACAATCCCTTTGGAATACTGCTTCACAGGCTTTATAGATCAACTTGGTATGATAGGGATACTTACTTTACTTACTGTGAAGCAACAACTGATAGATATAGATATTTGACTTATGTCTGTGTAACCAAGGGATGATATTATTTTTATAAATACAATAAGCGTATAATCCAATACTAGTAAATTTCATATTTATTCATTTAACGAACAAGCAATAATCAAGTTGATTTAAAGTTACAGTTAGCATTGTGATAAGTCCAATTTTGTTTGTTTTTTAATTTACATCTTTCTTTAAAACTTAGATCAAAATGTGTTTGGTTTTATTAAAACAGAATCGTCTGCATGAAATCAATGTGGACAAAGCTGTTGAGTTTGTAGTATCTTGTATGAATTTTGATGGTTCTTTTGGCTGTCGCCCTGGTAGCGAGTCCCATTCTGGACAGGTAATAATTTAATTTTATTCTAAATTTTGAAAACTGAATTTCTACATGTTAAGTTATCATTGTAAAATGCTTTTATTATTGAACCCTTTCTTCCTAATATTTTTATCATGTTTCTTCAAAATGTTTTAATTTAGAAAATGTATTCAATGTAGCTTTTTTTTTTCTCTAACCAAACTATGGATTGGTTTAGAGTTTGTCTAGCTTTGAGTGCTTGGTACATTGCTCTCATGCTTTGGCAGTAAGGTGTAAAATTACTTCAGCACCTTCCTCTTCTCTTAACCCCTCCTTCCCCCTTCCATGTCTTCTTATTTTGCCAACTTCTTCAATAAATTTAGTTTTAGACACACAATAATATAAAACGTTTTTGTCTGTAGTCTTAAACAAATTGAAACATGAAAGGTTTAGTCTAGTAATTTAGATAAGAAGGAATTTCCTCACATTGTTGGCTGAATATTTCACCATTAGTACAGAGTGTAAATGTTTTGTTCAAAGAAAACTAAAGTTCTTTTGTAACAATAGAAACAAAAGCAAAGACAAAGAGGATTTTCTCTATGGTGGCTGTAAGCAAATAATGTTTGTCAACTATTGATTGACTCTGGTTGTGTGATCAGAAATCTCTCCTGTGATTCCAGGTGTATTGCTGTGTTGGAATGCTGTCACTGACGGGCAGATTACATCATGTTAACGCTGACCAACTGGGCTGGTGGCTGTGTGAGAGGCAACTTCCATCGGGAGGTTTAAATGGTATGTTTTTGCTTACTTATGCCTGTAAAGTGCAGTTTTAATGAACAGTAGTGTATTATCTCTATATTGTGCAATGAACAGTAGTGTATTATCTCTATATTGTGCAATGGGTTTCACAAATGACATATGAGTGTATGACTATATGTCCATATATTTATCAGGTAGACCAGAGAAATTGCCAGACGTCTGCTACTCTTGGTGGGTTTTGGCTTCTTTAAAAATAATTGACCGCCTTCATTGGATAGATAAGGTTTGTAGAAGAAAAAATGTAAATATATTCCTAAAAAAAATAATGAAAGTAATGAACTGCTACCTTATCATTGGGCTTAATGAGATATATTGTAAATAGATGTGTGTTTATATAATTATACATGATAAAACGTTTAGTTTTTAAGGGTTTTCTGAAACAACTTTAAGTACCATATTAATTATCTTGCTTCTACCAAGAAATCAGTTGTGCAGACTTTTTTATCAGACAGAGGAACAGCAATACATATAAACTTTAAAAAAAAATATAAAAATGCTACTTATTGTAGTTGTAGCAATTAATTTCTTGCCATTTTATTTTTGAATGATTTGAATAATATTTGAATGCACATTTTGTTTGTTCCAGAATAAATTGATTGAGTTTATATTGGCATGTCAAGATGAAGACACTGGTGGGTTTGCAGACAGGCCTGGAGATATGGTCAGTAGACTTTAGTCCTTCATGGTTACATATGGTTTTTACTTGGCTTTATAAACAGAATTACAGTTTATTATACTTTGTTTTAAAAAAAGAGCAAAACTCTTACATTTGTTTTTAGATTATCTTAGTGCTAGATATTGGCCATACTCTCTCTAGTTATTCATCTCTGTATGATTATGCTATAGGTGACCAAATGTTCGTTCAATGGAAGCTGTTTGTCATCTAACAACATCATCTTTTTTGTACAGAACGCAAATTTAAATTAAATTTTGTATTATTTTGTTTCATTTTGAGAATATTAATTTAGAAGCTGCATGGTACAATATAAATTATAAGAAAAATGTAATCTAGTTAAAATAAATAAATCATTGAAACACTCATCTAATTAGAAGGTTTATCAAAATAATTATGTAACAGATTTAATCAAATCAAATATAAAATTGGTTTGCCCTACTCTAGCCTTATTTTACAAGGAAGAGCCCCATGTGCCCCACGCTTTGGTTGATATCACTAAAATGTTCTTCTGGTCTTCATCCTCTCTCAAATAATTATGAAAGGGTTGGGGGGGGGGGGGGGGGGGGGAGAGAGATCATATGCTCAATATGTCACCTTTATTTGCTACTTGTTATGCTAAGTCTAATGAAACTATTTACTATTTAAAAACCTCTTTGTGTATTCTGCCTTACTTTAATTTAAATAAACTTTCATCTGTTTGCTTTTAACAGGTGGATCCGTTCCATACATTATTTGGATTAGCTGGTCTTTCATTGCTGGGAGATTCTACCGTCAAGCCAGTGAACCCAGTTCTCTGTATGCCGGAGGAAATATTACAGAAATCCAAGATTTACTTTCAGTACTTGTAGTTGGAACATAACCCGTGACATTCCATCATGAAATTGACAAAACAAGCTTACTTCCCCTTGTTCTCCAGCAAACCAAGCTTTTAAAATGAATGACACTTTATTTTGGCTTATGTTGTTGAAATAATGTGCTTGCTTCATGAATGTATATAATGTCAGGTAACATTATGATGTCAAAATGACTGACTGCTGGAGATTGTTAAGATACAGAGCAGATGTAAAATTGATACAGATATATATACATATTTCTCCCATGTTGTTGACAATAATTATTTTGATTTGTCTGAAGTTTTTTTTTTTGGTGCAATAAAAATTGTGAATTTTATGTAATTTTTGTTTTTAAAGAGAGCTACTGCAGTAGGAAATAATTATTGCTTGTGTGTCACAGTCTGCACATGTTTTTTCCGAAATATGACAAGAAATATTTAGTTTATGCTGTTTCTTACTTACTTATTAAAGTATTTTTGTTATACAAACTGGTATTAGTAATTAACAACTACAACTAGACATTGTGTATACAAAACCAAGTATACAAAAGAATAAATATAGTTTATCAAATACAAAATTATATTATTGCTCTGTTCCATCTCCCCCCCCCCCCCCCTTGTCTCACCAACACTTAACTAAAAAATAACCTGGCTTTTATTACACCATTATGTAGCCAGAGTTCAATCTGTCAACTACCGGTAGGCATTTTCATTTCATATAAGCAGATAGCATTTAAACAAATGTTTTTTTTGTATTTGGTTAATAAATGTTTATTCATATTGTTGAAAAAACAATTGTATATTGTAAAATAAATTTAGTTTAGTGGCTTAGATCCAGGTTTATACCACTTTTCCATAATAATCAAACATAATATAGGAAAAAGAGCTCTGAAGATCAGTTATATAAAGAAGAGATAGAGATTCTGAACTAGTTGGGGTGAAATGGGCTCTAAGCAAAACCCATTGACTGTGGAGAAATGGAAAAGATATGTTGCTTTTCTCTGAACAAAAAAAAACAACTTTGTATGAGAGTATGACATAAATCTAATCCGATTTAAGTTTTTGAAAATATAAAGTTGAGCTAAATGATGTGTTACGTTCTGTTGTTTTTTGGTGCTACTTAGCCTTCATACAAGGCATTGTTGTACTATACACCCAAAAAAGTTCAGAAATGTCAATTGTTAGATTGCAATTCAAGCCTGCAAGGAGCATCAACTTTATTGTACAAAATGTTTTGTTTTTGTCTTACATAGAATTTTCAGAATGTGTCTCCCTGTGTTTGCGTGTGTCCCTGTGTCTGCATGTGTCCATGTGTCTGCGTGTGTCTGAGTGTGTTAATGAATTGTTGATGTTTATTTTCTACATTCATATGTAGGCATTCATTATTTTTATAAATTAATATAAATTAGTTGAACAAGTGAATAAATAAAAGAACTACCTAAAATAATGATTAAGAGTTATTTAGTTTTTAATTTTTTTTTTCTTGTGAGTTGATTGATGAAAAATTGAGCATTGTTTGCCAGTCAATTAATTGTTATCATCATTTAAAATCAAAATGCAGGACTAGACCAAATTACTGATAAGGAAGCATAATAAAATTGTAATCATAAGCTTAAGAATACAAGGAGAATGTGTAGCATGAAAGATCAGAATTTATAAAATACATTTTGTCTTGGGTAAAATTATGGCTACAGTACATACTGTTTATGTTTATGAAAGAGTTGTAGTCATGGCACGGGGGAGGGGCATGTCGCCTGGATTCCTTCCCCCTTATTTCCCCCTAAAACAAGGCATTTTGAAAAATACAAATTTTACATTTTTTTTTTGTTTGTTTAGAAATTATAATAATTCTAAAGAGTCTAATAGATATTTGTAAATTGTGTTAGCATTCACATTAAATAAAGGATTACCTTTAATAAAATATGTTACTTTTTCTATTCATTTTTTGACTCCAGTATTAATGATTATTTATACTTTTCTAAATTGTTACAATTTTGACTTTCCTTAGAAATGCTTTTGAACATGCTGCATCATTGTTTTGACTAGCTGTTTACTGTATCTGGGTACAGTTATATTTCTTTAAACTTTATTCTTAAGACAGTTTATACATCAGATAAGGATATATTTAATCCAATTTTTTCTTTCAACTATTGAACACTAGATAAAATATAAGTTTACCAATTGTTTAGTGTGAAATTGTTTGTCCTCTCAATCCCCAATTTTCAATGGTGCACTATTCCCACAATCCTGCACTATTCTCACAATCCTGCATTTTCCCCGCAAACCCTTTCAGACTATTTAAATTACATCGATCTATTTTGCACTATTTTCCCCCCAGCCCAACATTGCCTTCGTGGCTACGAAACATGATTTTCTTCATGGTACATTGTTATGGCTAATAAATGAATTAGGCCAATATGTTGCAATTAGGTCCGTGTGATTTTTGCTTGTGTCTATAATAGATTACATTTATGTCCAGCAATATATGTCTCTATTACAGTTATGTTGATGATAATTTACCTTTTTAATTCATTTCTTTCTTGCTCCTTCCCCACCCCAACATCTGCAACTTTTCTTTTTTCTTCGTAGCCTACTCAATATTGGTCAAGGGAGGTAAAAACTACATGATGGTTTCTAGGACTGACTACAGTTTTGTGTTGGTCGAGGTCTCCAACTGTTTTATAAAAGGGGCAGGATTAGATCAAATGTTAAGTGTTCTCAGGAGACATCCCACAAAGGCAATCTTCACTGGTTCCAATGCCATAGTAGGCTATGTTGTAGAAATCGTTTGTGCACAGTCCTGAGTATAAAGATGACACATAAATGAATTCAGATAGACGCTTCATAAAGAAAGACCAAGGGAAATATGAAGTAGAACAATAGAAAAATCTGCAAACTATAGATCTAAACCTGGAGACAGGCCCTCAAGTCACAGCAGCCAGAGTTAAATGAGTAGGCCTAGTCCGTTTTTTAAGGCGCTATGTCAACAGAATGAATCATAAGTACCATTTCTTCCCTAGTGGTATCTGGGCATAGAATGGGTTGCCTGGACAAACCAGTAAAACCAGTAACATAATATCATTTTAAAACACTAATAGAAATGCATGACTAGACTCAAACCACGGATGTGCGAAGGACGTACTAAACTTCTTTATATAAGGAGCGTCTGTAATGTATAAGATAAGAAACGTCATTGTTGTTTAAATTGCACCAAACAGTTGCACGTTTTGAACGCAACAGATTGTACTCTTACTTCCTGTTGTTTACTTTCACCAAGATGGAACAAATAATTACGACGATAGCAATCCTTCATGTAGGCTATAAGATGACACTCCATTAAACAGAAGATATCTGCAAGCAACAGCCAAAGTTTGACCATGGGGCTGTACGTTGAACTCCTGGCTGGTCGGTTCAGAGAACGAGTAAAACATCGCCTACGACAAGGACGTAAAATTTGTATTAAGTCCATTACCAAGGCAAAGGAAGTTTTATCCAATGCTAAAACCGCGGCGTGAGTCTTATTTGTATTTTGTTTGTTCTTTTTGTTCATTTTCTGACCTTCTAAACACACATTTCTTCATTTTAAACAAACGATACATTCTCTTACGCTGAATCTCCTCCCCGCTCTGTCTCCTTATATCTCCCACTCTTTCTCAATCCATTTAGTTCCAACTGACGCTTGAGGAAAATGCCAAGAGATCTCCATTGAAGTATCGCACTTTTACAAGCTGATAGGTCACTTTTTAATTTAAAAATAAGAATTGCCCGATTGCTTCAAGAATATATAGGCCCCTATTTATGCTAATTTTAGCTCAACCTTCAACAGGTTCCCCTCATTCACAAATATTTGATAGAAAATATAAAGCATCGTTAAAAGGTGATAAATTGCGATGCAAAAAGCCAAGTGAATTTCTGTAAAATCCATTTCTGTTGACTTGGCGCCTTTAAAAAACAGACTAAGCCCACTCATTTAGGCCTATCTCTGGCTGCTGTTGCTATGACTCGAGGGCATGTCTTCAGATTTAGATACAGAGTCTATAGTTTTCAGATTTTTTTCATATTGTTCTCCTTCATGTTTCCCTTGGTCTTTCTTCAGCACTTTTCCCCAAAAGCGTCTATCTGAATTCTATCATGGTATTAAACGAGTCAGTCCGCATAATGCCGACATGGCCCAAGCAACGCCATCTTTTAGCCTCGGTGATCTCTGTTTTTGGTACCACGCCTGTTTCTCTTGCATGCGAAAATCTCTTTGAAGCCGTGCATTGTCAGAGGATCTTGAAGAAATACGTAGTAGGTACGTCTTTGGCTGGAGAAATAGAAAAAGAATGAATATTGTGTTTAAAACGTTTTGTGTATGACAAACAAAATTAATGCATGCTTCGTTCTAGAGAGAACAAAATGATTTAAATATTTACTCAATTCAATTAAATAATGACTAACGCTTCTAATTACTAAAAAAAACATTTCACATTGATTCACCTATAGCTATTCTTTCTGTGTGCGCCGTTTATGTATATTCTTATTATTCAAATATTATTTCGGACTGGTTGTTATTTCCTATTATATATTTTACAATCTACAATAACGAAGCAATGACAAACAATAACAACAACAACAAAAAACATTACTGTAGAAAATAGCTTCACTCCTTTTTAATTCTGCCCTATCAGAACCTCACCCCCTTCAAAGGAGACAATTCAAAATGTCGCGAGAAAAACGAGCACACTGTTGATGGCACTGGCTGGACTTTACTTGTTGTATCAGTTTTATCTCATGATAAAGGCAGCTAAGAAAAGATTTATTCAGGCCAGTAAACACATTGCTTCATTTTTATTTCGTATATTCTTTATCTATTTAAGAATATTATCAGTTCTAGTGTTTTAATGAGTACTTTAACCAACGATGGCGTCTGGCAACCTGTAGTCGGCGAAGGTTGGTTACAGGCGTAGTCCGTTGTTAGGTTTTATCAGGCTGAGATGCACCCCGAGACTGTACAAAACGAACTCGTGTAATTAATAACGAACAATATGGTTAATAAGGTAAAGGGTGGGTAAAAGCTTATGGTGATAATTATAAGCTAACTTAATAGACATTTGTCAGCAGCCCTTGTAGTAAGTTGTGGTAGTAAATAGTAATTTAAGATATCTCCCCAGTGCAAATCTAACGAAGTTAGCATCAAAGTCGATGTATAATATATTTTTTTTTATGTTTTCACCTCATCTGATCAGGTTGGCACTGTGGGTGCCATTATGTGCTATCCGGTCACCTCTTGTCAAGGGGTTTCCTTTGGTTCAGCGGAATGCACCACCAATGGCATTACGGTACAGCACGTCGTTGACCGGGATTATTGCATCGGGGTCAAAGGTGAAAAGTTCCCATAAAACTAAACATAAATACATTACTAGCTGTTGTACCCGTCAAAACGACGGAGAAAAGAATATGCTAATATACATATTTATGTAGTTAACATTTAACATGCTTTAGACCCCTACTGTCTTACTTATAGGTTGGGTCAGTTAATGCTACATTTATTGGATTTGTTTTTTTTTTATATCATCAGTCAGCTTTGTCTCCTAGCCTAGAGTAATGTCCGTATTCTTAGTTGTATGTTACATGCGCTCTGAGCTTACATTATGTTTGTTGGCAGCGCTCTACAAATATTATTATTATTTTTTGAATTTGTTTAGTTCACGAGTTGGCCATACACATCATATAGAACTAACTATCAAAGGAACTCTTTTTTTTCTCATACGGAACTTTACAGATAAAAAGAAAGTTCATTTGTTCAAGTCTCCTTTATTGAAGAATGTCAAAGTATTATCTGATCAAAGAAACTTAGTCCTACAAACACCTAAAAATAAACCATTTAGGTAATCCATCAGTTCAATGTATCAATAAAAGAATCCAGCTATATAATATATCATCTTTCTATCTATCTATCAATCTATATATATATCAATCTATCTGTATATCAATATCCATCTATCGATCCGATCGTCCATCCATCCCTCTATCTATCTATCTATCTATCTATATATCTATATATCTATCTATCTATATATCTATATATCTATCTATCTGTCTATCTATCTATCTATCTATCTATCTATCAATCCGTCCATCCATACCTTTATCTCATATCTATCTATCTTTCTATTCGGTCGTCCATCCATCCCTCTATCAATCTAACTATCTATCTATTCATCCGTTTGTCCATCTATCCCCCTATCTATCTATCTAAATATCTATCTATCTAAATATCTATCATCTATTTATCTAAACATCTATTTAGCATCTATCTATCTATCTATCCGTTCGTCCATACATCCCTCTATCTATCATCTATCTCTCTATCTATTTATGTATCTGTATATACCCTGTTGCGCATCTCTGAATCTTTGCACATGTGAGAACCACCGAGGCTATGTGGGGAGGAAGATATTTTCGCGACAATCCTTCTCGCCAAGCCCGTACATGGATACCCAGTTCTATTGCCTGCAATTTTTGCAACATGGTGACTGTGCAATGGCGAGCAATGCCGTCTCTTTGATGATCCAAGGTGATCTCCGCACAAAGTAGTGCATGTAGTGCATGTAGTGCAAGTAGTGCATGTAGTGCATGTAGTGCATGTAGTGCATGTAGTGCATGTAGTGCATGTAGGCATGTAGTGCATGTAGTACATGTAGTGCATGTAGTGCAAGTAGTGCATGTAGTGCATGTAGTGCATGTTGTGCATGTAGTGCATATAGTGCATGTAGTGCATGTAGTGCATGTAGTGCATGTAGTGCATGTAGTGCATGTAGTGCATGTAGTGCATGTAGTGCATGTAGGGCATGTAGGGCATGTAGTGCATGTAGTGCATGTAGTGCATGTAGTGCATGCATGTGCCCGCGGAAACCGTACCCAAATGTATGCGGACAGGGTATTGATGTGCCCCCACCTCTTGACCCACCCCTTTCACGTTACGCCCTGGACGTAAGGGCCGCAACGCTTGTCCATTTTGTTTTCTTCCATAAACATTATATATCTGACTAACTGTCTGTCGTTTTGTCTAATCTATTAATTTCACTCTATTAACCTCAGTATGTCTATCCGTTTTCCGTCCGTACTTCCATACGTTGCTCTTGGCAAAAATATATCCAACAGTTAACCCTTACACCCACCAGTTAACTCATAGATCCTCCAGTTAACTCATAGATCCACCATTTAACCCATTATAATTATATCCACTCACTATTCCGTTTAATCCAACTCTATCTCTAGATTTCTATTTTTTGCCTGTGTGTAAATAGTGCAAAGTGTCTACGACCAATTTACTTGCTAACCTCTCTTTTCACTTCTGCGTCTACGTTTAAGGTATCCATTAGATCAAAGTAAGAAAGGAGGCGGTGTGACCACAAGCGGAACTCTCGCCTGGCATGACACGCAAACGCCAGTCATAGACTGCGGTACGTAATGATGTCATTTCAATTCACTGACTAGGTATTACATTTTATATCCGTTGCCCCAAATTAGCGATTGCATAATATGAGGCTATATACCGGATATCAACAAACTCTTCATAATTTTAATCGTATCCACAAACCACTAATTAAAGTATCTTTAAAAAAAAGTAAAGTAGGCCCTATCCAGTCGGATTAACATGATCTACTGTGGCCACTGCATACTATGGGATTATGTGGTCAGCACAATGCCCAGCCTTCTTTACGGTACCCCCATTAAAGTCAAGTATCCATCAGAGCTGGGTTGAATCAAGGACAGCCTCCAAACAATGAGGACAAATCCTAGCCTTCAACAAGATTCAAACCCAGTATCTTTGGTAAGCCAACAGAACGCGCTGCCTCACGACCATCTTATAAGTTTTACAGTTTTACGTTCCTTCTAGATAGAAGATTATTACATCCACTAGGCCAAAAACTCCTGCAAAGCGACAGGGGTCAGTCGGAGCCAGGGATAGGACCCGCGACGTGTCGGTTAACAGTCCGCAGGACCAGCCGGCCTCATAACCACGACCATCATGTCCCTCATTAAAATATCTTTACTTGGATTAAAACTTCCTAAAAAAAAAAATTTGACAAACCTTTTAAACCTTTCTCTACATGGATCTAGACTAACTCTGTTGCTAATGAATACATAGATCTAGACTAACTCTGTTGCTAATGAATACATAGATCTAGACTAACTCTGTTGCTAATGAATACATAGATCTAGACTAACTCTGTTCTAATGAATACATAGATCTAGACTAACTCTGTTGCTAATGAATACATAGATCTAGACTAACTCTGTTGCTAATGAATCCTTAACCCTTTATCTACATAGATCTAGACTAACTCTGTTGCTAATGAATACATAGATCTAGACTAACTCTGTTCTAATGAATACATAGATCTAGACTAACTCTGTTGCTAATGAATACATAGATCTAGACTAACTCTGTTGCTAATGAATCCTTAACCCTTTATCTACATAGATCTAGACTAACTCTGTTGCTAATGAATACATAGATCTAGACTAACTCTGTTGCTAATGAATACATAGATCTAGACTAACTCTGTTGCTTATGAATACATAGATCTAGACTAACTCTGTTGCTAATGAATCCTTAACCCTTTATCTACATAGATCTAGACTAACTCTGTTGCTAATGAATACATAGATCTAGACTAACTCTGTTGCTAATAAATACATAGATCTAGACTAACTCTGTTGCTAATGAATCCACATTTAGGGGATCAGGTATCCAAATATTTAGGCACCGCATTTAAAACGGAAAAGAAGGTCGGCCTGTACACCTTTAACAAGAGCAATTCGGGTTCTGGGAAAAAGGCGGCCTACGTCGTTGTGCCAACCAATTCTATAGAAGTCGCTAATACAACGGTAAGTAACAAAAAAATATAAAAATTGCTGTTGATCGCTTTCCACATCTAAAAAAAAATAATATACCGGTATGTCAGATATGCGCAGTGCAACAACAAAAAAATAAACAACTTAAAAATTGTTAGCTAAAACTAGATATAAGAGGAATAAAGAAAAAAACTATCCTGTTTACTATACAAGGTTTTATTTTATTTAATTGTAGGCCTACAGCAAAGGGTTTGATACCCTATTAACAAAAAAAAGTTTATTTAATTTACATTTGCTTTTTACAACACAAGGTTTTAAAAACTTTAACCTGGAACAGAAGGGAGAAACAGTAGTGAAAAACGGGGATACTTCAAATTGTTTAAGATGTGCAAAAGCATCCTCCACACAGCCGCCCTCACTGTTCAAATGCAAGGGATGCTAAAGGCACTGTCATTCGAGGATCGGGCCCTCATTAAAATCCTAAGGGCGCATCCATTGTCTTGCGAGACAGATAGGTGCCATAATGCAGCCATATACACATTTAGAATCTTACATAATTAAAACCAATACAAACATGATCAGTAGAAAGAGGTTTTTTCAACACATATATTTTAGGCCTATATATAATAATATATTTAATAATCATTTATAAATACATACTATATAACTATCCCCGCACAATTTAATCTTAATAATTTGAATTATTTAGATCAATCTGCACCAATGGGTCGTACACTTGACCTATTGACCCGGTGGTATTGTTTGATAAATAACACTATATATGACAGATTTCATGGATTAACATTCCAAAATGTTGTCATGGTTTAACTTAATCAGCAGTAGTTATACGCATGCATCCTGTTTGTTCACGTGCATTTTGTTTGCTTTTATTCCTCTGTTCCATTTAGCTTTAAGGGGGAACGGGACTGAGTAGGGGGGGGGGGGGGGCATATTTGGCATATTTTTTCAAAAAAAGAGTTGTTTAGTTTTTGTTAAAAATAGCTTGTTAAACCTAATTGTAACAAAAATGCATCAAATAAAATATAAAAAATGACGGTTTTGTACTGAAATATTGAGTTTGAAATGTGGGTGTCGATTCAATTTCTTTGTCGATTCTTTGCCTTTAAATGGGTTTTTCTCAATATGTGTTTTTTTGTTTTTGTGTTATGATAATTGTAAAATAATTAGAAGCATTCAAGATAATATGTTGCAATTTGGTATGTAGCTTTATATATTATATCTAGAGGTACTAGACTAGGTTTTAAGGTGAATGAATAATTAGTTTGTCTGTAAAATGTATTAAAAGAAAAAAAAATTCATGAATTTTATACAAAATTCCAATACTAAAATTAAAAAATGCATAAAAAAAATATTTTCTAAAATATTTAATTAAAATTGTGTCTAGTAACTAAAATAGTAATAGTACTACATAAAAACACAATTAAAACCAAAATGTCTGTAATACTTTTTAAAATTTTATAACTTTTGTAATGACTTTTTTTTTTCAAAATGGCGGCCGTAACCATGGCAACCATGTTTTTGTAATACAAATTACTAATGTCTTTATCAAGGCCACTCAAGATATATATGTATATGCAATTAAAAATCATTTTGGTCCAGTAATAACTGAATTAAATGTTTCAGTCCCATTCCCCACAAAATATATAGGCTAGTAGATTATGTTTGTTTTTCTCCGAAATCGTGGAATGTCTTTCGCCGTTTTTTTTCCAATGGGGACCGTAGGGATTAAGTCAAGTACCGTCGCCAAAGCTAAACTGTATGATATGAGAAGTCTCTAGTACGTTATTCAAAGACTTGAACAACACAATATGTATATTTGAGACGTCTTTACTACGTTACTCAATAGACTTGAACAACACAATCTGTATATCTGAGACGTCTTTACTACGTTACTCAATAGACTTGAACAACACAATCTGTATATCTGAGACGTCTTTACTACGTTACTCAATAGACTTAATAACACAATCTGTATATCTGAGACGTCTCTACTACGTTACTCAATAGACTTGAACAACACAATCTGTATATCTGAGACATGTCTACTATGTCACTCAATAGACTTGAACAACACAATCTGTATATCTGAGACGTGTCTACTACGTTACTCAGTAGACTTGAACAACACAATCTGTATATCTGAGACGTCTCTCTCAACTACGTTACTCAATAGACTTGAACAACACAATCTGTATATTTGAGACGTCTCTACTACGTTACTCAGTAGACTTGAACAACACAAAAAACGTCTTCATCACTTAAGGATAGACACCTGTCTAATTATGCGCAAAAACATTTTTTAGCGTATTTGAGATTTACATATTGAGACAGTTTAACCATTGCTTTAAAATAAAATACATTTGTCACACTAGATTTAAGCTTCAAAATCCTGCTATAACACATTCATACATGCATGTTTAGTTCATTTCAGAGCACAGTTTTCTTTCTTTTTCCGGTTTTTCTCATTTTTGTATTTTTTTGTTTTTTATTTTTCTTTAGTTATTTTGCTACTCCTCTGTAACTAATCATCACATAAGGTTAAAACTTGGCAGTTTTCTTTATCACTATGTTTTCTTTCATCCCATGCATTATTTTGAAGATTCGTTGATAACTTTTCTTTATTTTAGAATTTTCATGTGTCAATATGCAAATTTTCTATGCATTTTTAGTAGAAAATTCATATTTTTTAAAATAATAAAGCTATCAGCATAATCATGCATGGAAATATAGATAATGTAAATTCAAAGCAATAACAGAAAACAGAATTGAATTATCTACTTTGTAAAAAAAATTGAAAAATAATAGGAAATATACTTATACTGACTAGCTATATTCTACTGGTAATAAAAATTGAATATCTAGCTAATTAAAAAGGGTAATAACAAAGTAGATTTTGTTGTTTTGGTAATATTTTAATTTTTTTAGGACCTGCTTGCATGCTACCAGTTTTGTCTTCTGTTTTGTTGCAGTTTCATTTCAACCCTCCACTGTCCGCTGAATATTTTCGGCCCAATATCGTCGTCACAAAATCGACCGCGCAAGATGAAGATAATTGGGACACTATACGAATAGGGGAGGAAGTGACGTTTAAAGTAGAAAAAGCACATGCTTGGTAAGTAATCTATTTTTTGACAAGACAGAAAATAGCTTGGACAAAGTGTGGGAGAGGGATTTATCATAGTGAATTGGCATACATGGCGTTCAGAGGCGTATTTAGGCAAGTTCCACATGTTCCGTTGGAACAGGGGCTCCCACATTTCCCAAAAAAGGATTTTTTTGTTTAAATCCCCGTTCTTTCGTTGAAAATGTAAAATAAAATTCATTTATTGCCCTACAATTTTAAACGCTCCAAGTCCAACCAAGCTAAGCGCAACATAAAATTATTTAAGATTTTACAGAATGTAACATGAATTAACGGCACTTTTCTGAGGTATGTGGAAGGCAGTGGTGAGGCCACGAGGGGCCCCCACATACATTTGGGAACAGGGCCCCCACAATCCTAAATACGGCCCTGATGGCGTTACCTTAAGTGTATATTATATTTAGAACCATTTTTATGTTTGGAGGACTATGTTATGGTGTGAATGTCACCAGAAGGTCGCATGAGTTTTCTTTTAAGAACTTCGCTTTGAATTCTTTAGAATATCGCTTTTACTGTCTAGAGTCTAGACTCTAGGCTAGGGGTCGGCAACATATGGAACGCGTATGAAACTTAGCACGGAGAGCTATTTTCAATGGCACGCGAAAGACTACAAAAAAAAAAGGCAATTCAAGTGTTTTCTGCACAAAATTGAATGCTATAACAAGATTACGCTTATGCTATTGGCACGCTAAATAAATTAGAATTCCTACTTTGGCACACTAATATCAAAGGTTGCCGACCTCTGCTCTAGATAGACTATAGACATACACATATGCTTGGCGAATGGTTCAGGTGATGGTTTCAATTCAGTGTGATGTTATGCTGTTATTCCTCATCTATCAGTGCTTTGTTTGATTTGTTTTTGTCAATTATAAATGTAACGCCACTTGTTACCACTTGTAACATATTCGGACATTGCCGCCGGTAAAGGCTTTTATTTCTTTTTAGCGAGACTTCAGTTTTCATTTGTATTTCATAACCCAGAGTTATTGCATTGTAGAATTGTAGGGCCTGTATTTTGTTTGTTACGTCTTAAAGAGATCCCAATAAGTCCACTTCCACCGAAAACAGCACGACAGCGCCATTGTATTTCCTGGCCAATTTTTATTCTTTTTTTTTTCTCACGGCGTGAGCAATGTAGAGTCGTTAGTTCCAGTTCTGTTTGATAAAATCAAATTGTGTTGTTGTTGTTTTTCTGAGATAATTATTTCAAATGAAATACATTTTAGTGAGACAAAGAGTTAGACTATTACTTGTTGATGTACAGTGTACGTTTTTGCCGTTGATGTTTTCTTAAGATTTTAATACATATTTTTTTTACTTATTTACTGGACTTCGGATGTGTTGATGATGACATGTGTGCTTTCGACAAGGCCTAAAAAAAACTACTCACCCCCCCCCTCCCAACTTTTCCAAAAAGCAAACAAAAAACTGTATATTTTAAAAAATCTCATTTGTTTTTGCCAACAATGACTGAATGAATAAATGAAGTCTATCTATAGGCCTATATATCTATTGGGTCCTATATAAATAATTTATCTATCTATCCCTTATCTATCAATTATCTATCATCTATAATATATAATCTATATATCTATCTATATATCATCTATCTATCTATCTATCTATCTGTCTGTCTGTCTGTCTCATTCTCTGTCATTCTGGCTGGCTGTCTTCACATTTACATTCTACAGTCTCGTAACAAAAAAAAATGACCAACTAAAAATGAACAAATTTGATCACCCGTTGTTTACGTGGCTATGTTATCTTGACATTCATTCCCCTCGACTAAATGCAAACAGAACATCACTACTCAGCAGCTGGCCTACTTAAGGTTGTAATGGTCAACTCGCTTGAACCTATTTACCATTATATTTTAAATACAAATATAGCTACCAGCTCACTTAAAGTAGTTTGAATTGAATTGTTGTATTTCCGGCCAATCAACATCGAATGTTATACAAGGCCTTTTTTGTTAACGTTGTTGTCATGTTTTTCTTGTATCCATTTTATTTTTCTTATATCTTTATATTCTGCAGTACAGTTTTTAAAGTAGTTTAATTGTGTAGTCGGTACTTTGATGATTGGGTGCTTTGCTTACGATGGTTTTCAAGATTTTTTGTCTCGTCCCACATGGTTAACGTGTAAACTAACATTGTGTACATTTATACTTCCGTGTGACAGTCTGGTGGAAGAGAACTGGAGCCAGCAGGAGAAAGAGTGGAAGCACGAGGTGGAGCAGTACAAGCCGGTGCCGAAAGTGACATTTTTGCCTGGTTCCTGCAGCATGGTGAATGTAGGGGTTGTGGCTACCTTGGTCCACGGAGGCGAGATACATGTTGGGGATGATGTCTACGTACAATACAAGTAGCAGACAAGTTGAACAAGCAAAACTTTCTGTGATAACAGATTTTCGATGATTCTGCCATGTTTATTTTGACGACACACTTTCTATAAAAAAAGATATTTTTTTCTGATATTTTTGTATCCTAAATTTTATTCACATGTTCTATGAAGACGATTGAAAAAAAGTACAAAAACAACAACAACAAAAAAAAAAAACAATATAGGCTAATAATAATAATAAGACTTAGGCCTTTATAGCGCATATCCCGTTGGGAACAGTTCTATGCGCTGCCAACAGTCACAGACAGAGTATAAAAGACAACAATGTATAGATACAAAATAATAAACTGCTACTACAGTATTACCTTAACTAAATTTGTTTTCATTCAAGAATTATGTTATAACTGTGTTTAAACTAAATTTGTTTTCATTCAAGCATTATGTTATAACTGTGTTTAAACTATTGAATGCATGATTCACCAGGGGATTGAGACATTTTGTATTGTTTTGCCTTTGTCCTACAATAAAAGTATAATACCCCCCCCCCACCATTCTTTACTTGTAGTAACTGCTATTGAACTAGTTAGGCAACAAACAGACATGTTACATAGTGACTTAAGACATACGGTAGATTGCATGTTATTGCCAGAAATTGAATGAACGTTTCTTTTTTTTTCGATCGTCTTTTTAAAAACATGTCCATGAAAGTAGCAATAGACTGTTTCTTTACCTTCTGCAACTGCTATTCAGTCAGTTAGAGCTAGTAGCTATAGACACCCACCAGACACAACATTACCCTGACTTATACAGCGACTGGCCTGGGTTCAAATTCTGATGCAGGCTAGAATTTTTTCCAGGGTCCCTGAGTCTACACAGCTCTGATGGGTAGGCTACCTGAACTTAGATGGGGTACAGTAAACGCGGCTGTGCATTGTGCTGGCTACACAATAACTTAGTATGTCGTGCCCACTGAAACTGGTGAACGCTTCACCGGCCCTCTGGATCAATTTGGTAAAGGCGGCTGTGCATTGTGCTGGTCACACAATAACTTAGTATGTCGTGGCCACTGAAACTGGTGAACGCTTCACCGGCCCTCTGGATCAATTTGGTCCGGCGGAATACTTTACTTAAAAAGTGACTTAAGACAAATGTTTATCGCAGGAAGAGTGAAAACCATTATCTTAATTGTATGCACAAATTAAGCATTATATAATATTACATGTTCGTGTGGTGGTGCGTTGTAGCAGAGAAATTTGAAATATTAATTATAAACTTTTCAATAAATCGAGAACACATTCTTTAAAAAAAATAATACCAAGTTTTATTATTTATTTCTATAGATGAAGTCTCAATGTAAAAAGAACCTGAATATCTTGCCCCCAAAAAAGAAGAACACTCTATTAAACTGGGCAATCAAGGGACTAAACTTTTACTCTTGCACACATAGCATTAGTTTTGTTTCTCTTATTCCGCCAGGGGTTTAGGGAGCGCGAAAAAAGCATGCACATCCGAGTTCCATTCATACAGGATTTTAGACACTGACATACATAAGCATTTCAAAGTAAGCGATTTCCGGAAATGCTTGAAGCTTCTTATCTTATATGTTACAGACGCTCCTTCTATAAAGAAGATTATTGCATCCTACGCTCATCAGTGGTCCAAGTTTAGTCTTGCATTTTTATTAGTGTTCTAAATGATGTTAAGTTACTGAGTTTTCTGGTTTGTTTAGGCAACCCATTCCATGCCTGAATGCCATTATGCTATGATGCATTTGTTCTTGCATAAGTGATAGGAAAAGTTTTTTTTTTTCAATATGTTTATCTGATGATTGCAACAAGTTATCATTGGGTTGTATTTCTAAATTAGAGTTTGAGGCCTTATGTATTATTATTACTTTACTCTTTGCCCTTCTGCCCTCCAGTGTTTCTAGGTTTAGTGATTTAACTATTGGTGTTACTCTTGTCAGTTGTGAATGTTCACTAGTAATGAACCTTGCAGCCCTTTTCTTAATGTTCACAAAATGGAGGCTGATCTTTTTCGATTGAATATCTTGAATGCCTATAACATGAATAATATCTTTGTTAGTATTGTATTTTCAACACGTACTTTAGAATGCCACAGTAGGGATATATTGTTAATAACTAATAAGACAATTAGACAATATCAACGGTTTTTTTTTAAACAGTATTAAAAACAGGATCCTAAAGTAGATGGTAATAATTATGTATGTTAGTGTCTCAAATCGGCCATTAGCATTGCACCGCTTATCTATATATATAAAAGTCAACATTTTACTGACAAATTAAAGTGATTGAGCACTCATGTATATATAGATCAGTGACATAACCAAAACTATAAACAAACAAAAACTTTTGTTAAAACCTTTACATTTCAAATATTATAAGCCTCCTATGTATCCATTATGGGGCACGATATTGACTGGCTATCCGAAGGTTCTGGGCTCGAATCCTGTTGCAGGCTAGGCTTTTTCCTCGGGACTTGAGAGTGTAGATGAGTCTACCCCTGCTCTGATTGGTAGGCCTACCTGACATTAGTTGGGGTAAAGTAAAGGCGGCTGTGCATTGCGCTGACCACACATCTCCTCGTATGCCGTGGCCACACAAACTGGTGAACGCTGCTTCACCAGCCCTATGATCAGTTTGGTCCGAAGGATAGCCTACTTTGTTTTGATGTATCCATAAAGAAATACCTTACATTAATAATAAAATAATACATTTATTGTTTTCATAAAAAGCCCATAAATAAATTGTATCCATAACATTTATCATAAAATCATATCAATTGTGTCATTTTTATGAAATAGTTCTAAGATATAGATCTATTGCTTATTACAGATATCCATGACATTTAAGCTATAGATCTGAAAAATCAAAATGTTTAGGAAACCCGTATTGAATCCTTTAAATTATGCTTATAAGATATTAATTGGTTTCTTAACTGAAAAGTCAGAATTATATTTTTCGGAAATTAATGGAAATCACTTCACGGCGCATAGACTTGAAAACAAACAAGAGTCTAAACTCAACTGTCTATCAGCAATATAGATTCCTGGAGAAACTGCTTTTCTCTGTAGTTTTATAGTTTTAAACGGTTCAAAATAACACTAGAACAGGTCTAATATCTTCTTGTTGACCCTAAACCTTAAATGCGCAAAATAAGCCTAAGCCTACGTGTAGAGTAAATTTTTATAATATTCTATTTAAATAACACACGATTTAAAAAAATGCAATATTATGTCAATGGTGAATGAAAATATTTTCTTTGCAATTGAACCTTCAACACGTAATGACCTGGTTTTAATAAATAAGATTGTCAAAGCTTAAGATCTGGTGATAAAATACATGGTAAAATATATTCAATTTAGATCTCGAGATAGGCTTACATTTTTGTGAAAAAAAGTTTACAAATTATAAGTATACAATCGTATTATTAGAATGGATCTGTATACATGCTAAAAATAAAATAAAAATTATACAATTGAACGAAGATAGGCTATGTGTACAAGCTATGTGCCAAAAAAAAAGATTTAAAAAAACAAACAAGGTTATGCGATTACAAGAAATTCAAAATTCTATTAAAGGATACATGGCGTATACATAGATATGAGTAAATAAGCTTTTAAATTCAACCTAAACCGTCGAATAGTGTAATCCATTAAGACAAGATAAATCTAAATCTATTTTAAGACTTATTTCAAGACTTATTAAGATAAATATTTTCAAGTCGTGTAAAACTCTCTTGATGCCCATGAAAAAAAAAGTGTAAAATTTTTTTGGTTAACCATAATACTCATAGTTTTTCTCTTTAAAAATAAACAGCAGCAGAAAAACAACAGCAATAAACCTTCTTTTAAATAATTGTCCATATATTACTTAGGTAAAAAGTTGTAAAAAAAAGAAAAGAGAATGATTGGAAAATATATTTAACTTACGGTATATATAGAAGCATTTGTGTGTGTGTTTGTAGTGTACGAATACGTGTATTATTACAAGGCAATTTATTCACCATAATAAATTATGGATGAGACCTTCTATTTATATCACACAAGCATAATTATAATTTATAATGTTATTACGGCTAGAGCCCCCATTCAATTTATGAAAATGATAGTTATAGTATTGTTATTGTTAGTGTGAGTATCCTTGTATTAGTGAAGATCTTATTATATCATTCTGAAGTTTATTTGTAGTTGTCTAGAGTATTCCTGGTTCTTATAATCCCCTGGCAATTCACATAGCGTAGTTTTAGAGTTTACAGTTGATTTACTTCATGTATAATTATTTGTGTGGCTCATATTATACAGCAAGAACCTCGATGTTGAGTGGTAGTGTAGATTATTAATATAGTTGAATAAATATTACACATACACACATGTAGATAACTTTGAAATATTGACGTTAACCAAGTTGTGTAGAAAGCAACGATAAATTTGGTTTAATTTACAACATCAATCCAGTAGGAATCCAAATAATATTATATACACAATCAAGAAATACACATATTCCAATTAGTAATAAATATCCTCAATGAACATATAGCATTGTAGTTAATAGTAGAATAATAAATTTTCCATAATACAACTCAAATAGAAACGATTCTCAGAGACTTAATATTAGATGTTATCCGAACGGCTGTACGCCAAGAACTAAACTAAAAGTGTCGAATCGCGTAGAAATATGTTATGGGTCAATCGTTGGAAAATCCCGCCAGCCTAGTGACACGAGAATTTTAATCAAGCCTGCGTGCTGACTGCGTGATCAGAATGTCTTTTATTAAGAACAAGCAATAATGCTCTAACAAAATAAGGAGAGACCGGACGGCCTTGACACGCTGTAGGTACGTGCACAGTTCATGTTTTTATCGAGGTTAATAAAAAACAATAATGCTCAAATTAGGTTAGGAAAAACCCGGGGGAAACTTTGAGCTGAGAAATATTTATATCGTTTAAACGCAATTCGCTTAAATGATTTAGTTGGTTTATTAACATTACAATGTAGGGAATTTACGTTTCGTAACAGTCGCCCATACCAAAAGGAAAAGAACATTGCATACTAAACAATAGAAGTGTGCAATTTCTTTTAGAACCGCCTGCACTTAACTTTAGTTCTAAACAATATACAAAAAAAACTGACTCCACCTGGGTAGTCCGTTAAATAAGACAAGTAAGGGAAATAATTTATTCTATTAAACCCTCATCATATAGGATCTTAAGTTATCCTTAGACCATAACACATGTTCGCGTTATTCTAAAATTATACTCTCTGAGATATCATTCCTTATAAACATCATCATTTTATTTATAAGGTAAAAATCAACATAACTAATGTTATCATATTAAACAATTCAATCATTAATTAATTCAACGTAAATGAAATTAATATTTAAATAAACTTAAGAGTAAGAATTTAATCTTAAGTGTGTAAGCATGTGAAGTGTATGCACATTACTCTATTTTGGTTTACATAATCACAACTATAGTTTGATTGTTTCAAAATAAGGATGTACATTTCTGTTCATTCATTACCTTACTAATAAAGAAAAATTATGTTCATAAATCCATAATATTTATAAGTAACTTATTAGGTTCTTTCTTTTTTCCTACAACAATAATAATATTTGTTTTAGCAAATGGAAATATTCATGGCATAAAATAAGGCATAAGATATTGCATAAAATAATCACAACATATTCATATATTCATGCATTTATATTTTAAATGATCCAATTCTCTTAGTTAGGATTATCAGAATATATACATGTAGTTATCCCTTTATACATTTGTTACATGCGCGATAGGGTGTCCGCGACGATGTGATCTTTTACCAATACGTAAGTTATTCTTAAGTTGTATGGGATTAACCCTATACGGATGTTGTTTGACAGGTTTAACATTATCATCTTTTAAAACTACATCATGGGTAACCAAAGTTGTTTTGTTAGGAACATCACTAAACAAATTTACATGATCATAGATTAAACCCTTGATAGAAGTCTGTTCACCTGAGTCTAGATGTGCCAGTTTATCATTGAGGTTTTTAAGTGCTTCAGTGTTTTGAAGTTTACTTTCTATGATTGTCTTTTTAAATTTAGGCGGAGGTGTTTCAACAGTTTTGATAGCACTCACTGGCCTAATGTCAGTTTGTTCTTCTCTAACAACATAAGGTTTTAGCATGTTTATATGGCACAGTCTCTGTGTTTTCCTTCTATCAGAGGTTTTTACAAGGTATGTTACATCACTGATTTTATCTAAAACCTGATATGGTCCTGTATATTTTGCACTCAGGGGTTGTCCAGACAATTGGGTCAACATGAGGACTTTATCACCAGGATGGAAACATCGGGATCTGGCCTTGACATCATAGTACCCTTTCATTCTTTTCTGAGCCTGCAAAAGATTATCTTTAACATGATTAAAAGCATGATAGATTCTATTGCTAAATTGTTCCACATAAGCTACGAGTCCAGTCTCTTCATCAGAATTTAACAAGGTTTCCTGCAACAGTTTTAGAGGTCCTCGAACTGAATGTCCAAACACTAACTCGAACGGACTGAATCCAAGAGATTCCTGCACAGTTTCTCTAGTCGCGAAAAGAGCGAATGGAATACCGCGATCCCAGTCTTCAGTGTTCTCAAAACAGTATGTGCGGAGCATGGTTTTCAGAGTCTGATGATATCTTTCTAGGGCACCTTGGCTTTGCGGATGGTACGCAGTTGAAGTTGCATGTTGGATGCCTAGTTTCTTTAAGACCTGGTTAAACAGCTTTGATGTAAAGTTAGATCCTTGGTCTGACTGTATAGTCTTTGGAAGACCGTATCTTGAACAAAATGCAATCAGTGCGTCAGATATCTTATCTGCGTTAATGGTGCGTAGCGGAATAGCTTCAGGATATCTCGTGGCAGTGCACATTATAGTGAATAAGTACTGGTGTCCTGTTTTTGTTTTAGGCAAAGGACCTACACAGTCTATTAGCAAGTGGCTAAATGGTTCTGCAAAGGCAGGTATTGGCTTTAGAGGTGCTACCGGTATAGTCTGGTTAGGTTTACCAACTATCTGGCATGTATTGCATGACTTGCAGTATTTTGTGACGTCACGATGTAGTCCAGGCCAATAGAAGTACGGAAGAATTCGACGGTAAGTCTTGTTTACTCCTAGATGACCAGCACATGGTGTGTCATGAGCCATGTGTAAGATGTCATTGCGATATATGGCTGGTACCACAATCTGACTTCCTTCTCTGCAATTGTCATTATCACATTTCACATCTCTCCATTTTTGCATTAATATTCCCTCCTTCAGAAAAAATCCATTTCCTTTAATTTCTGCCTCCTGTTCAGTTATCACCTTTTTCTTCAGGTGTTTAATTCCTGAATCTCTATTCTGTTCTAATAGGAGTAATTGTCGAGGTGACAAATTACTTTCAGTAGTCTTGACTGAGGGACCACTCAAAATGTCAGCCAGGAAAGTTGCCTGTAGGTCAATTTCTGGTTCCATTTTTGACTTTGACATGGTTTCGACAGACTTTTGTTGTTGGGCCATACCTCTAGTGACGATGCATATAGGTTTGATAAAGCTCTCACTTTTATTAAGGTATTGTTTTTTCTTGGATATGGAATGCACCACATCTCCAGCAATATCATTTCCCAGTATTAAAGAAACGCCTTTAAACGGAAGTGATTTGTATACACCCACAACTACATTTCCAGTGAAGTACGCACTCTTCAGCTGTATTTGATGCAAAGGAACTTGTACATTTTTCCTTGATACACCTTGAATAGTAAGATCCTGTCCTGTATATGTCGATTGTGACGTAGGAACAGTATTCTCTAAAAGTAGTGAAACCTCAGCCCCTGTATCACGGAGTATTCTGATGTTCTTTTCACTAGTGACACCATTTATTATGGATGACACGGTACCTTCTTCAATGAATGGTAAACAATTGCTTGGTATCTCAGTATCGATGAGATCTGTATCCAAGTTATTTTTGTAAGAGGTATGTTTAGTACTCATGGTGGTTCTATCTGATATAGACTCCTTGGAGCTCAGATTAGAATTAGAATTATTGAAAACCATTGTCTCTATTTCAGGAACTATTTCTGGTTTCAAGTTTCCAAGATACGTGTGTTTTGTCAGGTTATCTGCATTAGCACTAGGTATCTCTGTTTGAGTTCTAACATCCTTCTTTACATTTACATGAGTTCTTTGCTTTGGCATGGCTACATACGATAAGACAACATTCTTTTTATTCGGGTTCCCATTCAATATCCAGCACTTTTCCTTAGTATGTCCAATTCGTTTACAATGGCTACAGGTTGGCTTGGAATTAGTTGGACCTTCATTGCTCTGCTGATGTCTCTTTGATTGATAGGATTCATTTGGATTTATGGTTTTCTTTTCTACCTTCATATCTCGATTCTGGAATTTTGATTTATCAACTGTTGTAAATTTTTTGCTGGAATGGATAATAACATATTCGTCTGCCATTACTGCTGCTGTTTCTACTTGTTCTACACCTTTGTCTGCTAAATGTATTCTTACATCACCTCTGATGTTATTGTTAAAGTCTTCCATTAGCATAAGATTAGCTAATTTATCAAAGTCTTTGTTTACACCTTTGGATCGAATCCATCTTTCAAAATATTTCTTTTTCTGTCTTAGAAAATCAACATGGGATTGTTCCTGTTCTTTCTTAGACTCGCGAAAAACTTTTCTATATTTTTCAGGTGTTAGTGCATAACTTAGCAGTACTCTATTCTTGATCAGTTCATAATCATACAATTCCTCTTCAGTAAGACTTAATACAACATCAAGTGCCTTTCCTTTGTTCAGAGCTGAGCGTAGAAGTATAGCTTTCTTGCCCTCGGGAAATTGATAGTCTTTAGCGTTTCTCTCGAAAATCATGAAGAACTCTTCCACCGAATTATCTTCAAGAACTGGAATA
The DNA here is from genome assembly GCA_949126835.1 of Anisus vortex. Lineage (NCBI taxonomy): Eukaryota > Metazoa > Mollusca > Gastropoda > Planorbidae > Anisus > Anisus vortex. Next base: position 17,862,705 of record OX421501.1, on the reverse strand, counting down.
TGTTTCTTAAACTTATACAGTTCTGCATCTGCTTCAGAGCTTGCATTCGAATGATTTGACGTACGAGACCTTGCTATCTCAATTCTTTCTTGGCTTGCTATTTTCTCTCTTGCCTTTTCTCTGTCCATCTCTAATTCCATCTTTCTTAACTCAAGTTTAAATTTCCATTCTTCACTTAAGTCACCAGTTGTATGCTTTACTCTTTGTGTTATAGGAAAAGGTAATTCATCATCTGATTCATCATTAATGCTATAATTAGCAGTAGTTTCTTCAATAATTAGTGTACCTTGTTTTCTTAAACACTCAGTTACCTCTTGAAGTAATTTAGTTTTTGATGGCCTAGTTTCTGTGATAGAAATGCCCAATGATTTAGCCAATTCTTTTAATTGTATCATTGACATTTTATTAAGCTGTTCTGAGGTTAGATCGAATATCTCTGGATCCAATGTAAGATTATTTGTGGCCTCCATTTTATATTATTAAAAGTTACTGTAAATCTTGTTAATAATACAATAAAAGTGTCCAACTTACTTTCTGTCCTTTGAATAATTCACTACACCACACAGTTCAGATTTGTCACAACAAGGTCATAAAAATAATACTTTCTTAGAGTTACTTTGTTCGATAAGGTAATACACCAGATAATTTTCCAGGCTGAATAGTTAAGTTTTCCGATTCTCAATAGCAATGTTCAATTCAATCACAATCTTTAGTATATTGTATATTGTTCATATTTTCCAACACAATCCATCCAAGTTACGAGTATGTATTACGGCAGTTGTAAATAATTTGTGTAAATAGTATAACGATTCTTGAAATTGAAGTAAATCCTCTAAACGTTTGTTAGTAAATCACTGACGAGCAAAACCCATTTTATTACAAGGCAATTTATTCACCATAATAAATTATGGATGAGACCTTCTATTTATATCACACAAGTATAATTATAATTTATAATGTTATTACGGCTAGAGCCCACATTCAATTTATGAAAATGATAGTTATAGTATTGTTATTGTTAGTGTGAGTATCCTTGTATTAGTGAAGATCTTATTATATCATTCTGAAGTTTATTTGTAGTTGTCTAGAGTATTCCTGGTTCTTATAATCCCCTGGCAATTCACATAGCGTAGTTTTAGAGTTTACAGTTGATTTACTTCATGTATAATTATTTGTGTGGCTCATATTATACAGCAAGAACCTCGATGTTGAGTGGTAGTGTAGATTATTAATATAGTTGAATAAATATTACACATACACACATGTAGATAACTTTGAAATATTGACGTTAACCAAGTTGTGTAGAAAGCAACGATAAATTTGGTTTAATTTACAACATCAATCCAGTAGGAATCCAAATAATATTATATACACAATCAAGAAATACACATATTCCAATTAGTAATAAATATCCTCAATGAACATATAGCATTGTAGTTAATAGTAGAATAATAAATTTTCCATAATACAACTCAAATAGAAACGATTCTCAGAGACTTAATATTAGATGTTATCCGAACGGCTGTACGCCAAGAACTAAACTAAAAGTGTCGAATCGCGTAGAAATATGTTATGGGTCAATCGTTGGAAAATCCCGCCAGCCTAGTGACACGAGAATTTTAATCAAGCCTGCGTGCTGACTGCGTGATCAGAATGTCTTTTATTAAGAACAAGCAATAATGCTCTAACAAAATAAGGAGAGACCGGACGGCCTTGACACGCTGTAGGTACGTGCACAGTTCATGTTTTTATCGAGGTTAATAAAAAACAATAATGCTCAAATTAGGTTAGGAAAAACCCGGGGGAAACTTTGAGCTGAGAAATATTTATATCGTTTAAACGCAATTCGCTTAAATGATTTAGTTGGTTTATTAATATTACAATGTAGGGAATTTACGTTTCGTAACAGTATGTATTATTTATTTTATTAAATGCAAAGGCTTAGCAAAACTACAAATAGTTCCATGGCAATGAAACCTTCTATCTGTAAAAACTCCGTATTCTGTTTTTTTTTTTTTTTTGTGCGCTGAGATGAGAATCTCTTGATTTTGGTAGCCTCAATACTAAAAAAAAAATAACTTATAACAAGGTTTTGCTAACACTAAAATTACAACGTACAATTTCACCGAGAAAAAGTACAGTCACTAACTTAACTTACTTTTATTGTACTTCAAATAAACTATAAAACGTTATTAATATTCAATTAACTAATGGTGTTAGCAGATATTTATTTCCAATCTTTGAAAGGTGTACAGCTTACGATGATTAGCTTTTAGAAATCGGAGGCACAACTCTTCGGCAGAAGTCCACACTGCTGTAATTAAGTCCAGAACAAGCTCCATTGTGAACATGTCCATGGCGAAAGCCCAAACAGTGGACTGGGGCTCCACTACTCCCCGGACACGTACAGGTTGTGTAAGAAAACTTGGTCAAATCGAACTCTTCGTTGACCTCCAAGACTTTTTCACTTTTGACCAACTGACCAAGACTGACCTGTTTAGAACATCCATGGGGATGGGAAACGATAAAGTTGAAATCATATTGTGATCTTGTCGAAAATTTCTCAGTAACTTTCATCCAAAGCTGGACCCAGCGTCCAGTGGTTTGAAACAGTCTCTCTCCAAGTTTGACGTCACACGTGGCGAGTCTCATGACACACTTGTCTCGCTCCAAGTCCGTTAAATCAAAAGTGAGTTTTTCGAGCATGACCTTCGGGCTGTTCTGATCGTCGAAAAACAGTCTACAGGACGTTTGGCTAACTTCGGTCTCATCAAAAACCACATGCGCGGCAGTAGAGATGTAGATCTGCCACCAGATACAGCTGGGCTTATCGGAATCTTTGCACTTTTCGCATGGACAAGTCTTGCTCTCTGTACTGTAAGTACGCTTCAATATATCGCTCCTCTTCCCGCTAGCATTAATTCCCAACCCATGTATGTACTTAAGCACACCTATCTCCCCACTTCCTGCCCTGATACTAGTTTTCCCGCCCATGTTGTAGAAAGGATAAGGTGAGTTTGTGTTTGGGAAATACTTTGGTCTGCGTGGGCTGATTAACTTTACGCTTATCCTGACCGTTAGTTCAGCCGTAGCTTTGATCAGTTCAAACAGGTCATCGTCACGGAAATCTTCCGGCAGGTGTTGCATGTTAAATGTGGCTACAGGAATAAACTCAGCGTGACCTGGATTTTTCTTACACATCTTGAACAATTTCTGTAGATTGGATTCATCCCCTTCAGACATTTCAACCTCATGTTTACCTTTTGAAAGTCGATAAATAAAAGGGTATAGATCTAATGAGAATGTGTTACATTTTTCTAATGAGAATAAGATTTGAACATTACTAAAAATGAGATCAATAGAAGAAAAAACGTAACAGACTACAGTTTGTTATAGCTAAGATATCCTCCTAGTTCTAGTGCTACGATGAGACTGGAAAAGGACATTGCAGTATAATTAATCGTATTTTGAGCTAGTGAAAATGCGATAAACAGTAAATGTTATGATAAAGCTAGATTCGAATTTATAGAGCAAAAACAATTATTCCTTTAGGCACGAAACTGTGACAGTTACGTATTAAAACAATAATTTGAGTAAATAAAATCTATCTTCAAGTGATATGACTTGTTTGAATGTCAAACTTGTAAACTGAATTTTGCCAAATTTACATAATTTTCTTTATATGTCATACAAATGCAATCATTAAATCTCTCCACGAAACACTCACCATAAGAATGACTTATATCTACACCAGAGGCTGATAACAAGCTGGAAAGTTCTGAGAAGTTAAACATAGAGAGATTGATACATTAAATGTTTCAATATATAGGCCCTTTTATATCAGTAAACCTTTTTTTTTCTAATATTTATTTGTAATATTTCTGAATGATAAAAACTATCTTATCATTTAAAAGATTAAAATTTTATATTAATTGACATAAAATTCTCAACAGCAATGTTTACCTGATGCGGGAGTATCTATGCTACTTGAGTGAATTTTGGAGGATAGCTCCTAAAAAATAATAACATAAAAAAAATTATTATTTAAATAATTTAACCTGAACTTACTGTACATAATATTTTATTTTTCTGCATACAATAAAACAATTACTGATAAATAAATGAGAGAACTGCAAGAAACAATACGCTATATTATTTATGTGCTGATAAACTAAATAGTGTAGGAGTGATGTCCGTAGTTGATTGATCATTGACCTAGATTTATGTGTAAAAAGCAAAATGAACATTTTATTATATTGCTTGAGTTTTGATCTCGAGCTGAAGTGCTGAAAATGGGGACCAAAATGGAGTTCAAAGTGAAGTTTACTAATCAACTCCACCTCCCCACCACAAAACAAATCTGCTTCACAACACTGTTTCTACGTCTAGTATAATTATTACTTTTCAGAAGATGGCCTTTTATGAAAACAATTTAATACAACTGCAGAGCAGTGTTGATTTCTAAAAGCTATAATATATAATATATAAATCTCTATAATAAATAAATTTCAGCTCTTAATTAAAGTCTTGAGATTTTTCGTTGGTATAGCCTAAGAGATAACAACTTATTTTGTACTATCTTAAGATTGATAGCTCTCCTTTTCTAACAAGATAGTTGTAACATAAAACTTCATTTGGATTTAGGGGCTATGCTTATAAATAAATAAATAAAGTAAATTAATATTTTAATGTATTACCAAGGACTACTGTGTATTACTTAAAAATAACATTTTGAAAAAATAATACAGATTTAATTAGATCCACGATCTTTAATGAACAAATCCTGATAATTTTTATTACACATTTTTTTTCCACATAATAATAGTTTGACAAATAGAAAATAACTTGGTTGTTTTGTATTATTATTGAATCTATAGTATTACAACTATATCAATCATTATTGAATTCTATTATAATTAAATCTATAGTATTACAACTAGTCTATTGAATCATTATTGAATTCTATTATAATTAAATCTATAGTACAGTATTACAACTATTTCAATCATTATTGAATTCTATTATAATTTAATCTATAGTATTACAACTAGTCTATTTGAAACATTATTGAATTCTATTATAATTAAATCTATAGTACAGTATTACAACTGTTTCAATCATTGTTGAATTCTATTATAATTAAATCTATAGTATTACAACTATTTGAATCATTGTTGAATTCTATTATAATTAAATCTATAGTATTAAGCTTACAACTATTTGAAATAAGCCTTACTTCCCATCAGATTACCTTCTTATATAAACAATCTATCGCTGACATTGCTTGTTGGTTGTTGGTATCTAGCTCCAGGGCACGTACAAAGTCTAAAACAGCTTCATCTAATTTTACCAACTGCAGCCTGGCTGCACCGCGCCTCAAGTAGGACTTCATATAGAAAGGATCCATCTGCAGGGACAGCGTGCAGTCAGTTTCACACTCCGAAAACCTGCACCATTGAAATAAGCTTAATGATACGTACATTACGTTTGTAGACTTCGTTTTTGTTTCTATAAGCGCTATAGGGGGATTGTGTGACCAACACTCAGTTTTGCAACTGCTATATTCTCCGACTGATGTAAAATAAATCACTGAGCAAAAGTATAAACTCAAACGAAGAATTTGTCGGCATGTATAAAGATTATGATCGACAATATAGTAATTCCTTCTATATCATAAACAACGTTGCCGAACCCTTTAGTTTGATTGTTCTGGTAAAGATAAAAATCTACTGAAGTAAGCTATTTTCAAAAAACATGCTTTTAAATATTTTGTAAAAATAATATTTAAAAAATATATTATATTTACTTCAAATGTGGATTAATATTCTCTATGAAAAGCTCACATCCCCAGAAATGATACATCAACATAATATTAATGCAAATAATGTACGATTAATCGAATCCTAATTATAATGTAAGTTCAACTGTTTTGTATTTCAAGTTTATACTTTAGATCTATATAAATATAATTACTTGTTCAACATGAAATATGCCATAGCTCTATTTGAAATAACAACTGCATTTGTTGCGTCATATTGTAAAGCTTTTGTGTAAGCTTCAACTGCCTTTTCAATCTGGCCGTTTCTGTAATATTCATTGCCCTAGAGTAAAAAAAATTCAAGATATAGGATACAATATGAGATTTTAGTTAAATAATATAAATCTTAATATAATTATGTGACCAGTCATACGTTTTCATCCAATCGTCACTTTAAAGAGCTAGATCTAGACTCTTAAATAAACTAGCCACTCACACTTATAACAAGATGTAGTCTCTTTAAATCTAATTGTACCGGGTACCTTACTTGTACTTTAGAACAAACTTAAATAATGTTAGGCCTACTTGCGTTATCATAGGATTTGGACCTACAATTAGCGCTATTAATACCACTAGGTCTAAGATTACTCAGCAGAAGGTCAAAATGTATTTACCATCATGCTGTTCAATTGACCAAACTAAAGAACCCGCTCTACTACAGTTCAATTATTTTGCTTGTTTTCATCACTCATTCTTGTTGATAAAATTATAAATATAAAATGGATTAAGTTGCGGAGGGACTAAATTTATGAAAGTGAGCCTACAAAGACCTTAAAAAGTATTTGAACCTAGTTAACCAAATAATAATTCCTTTTTACTTCTTTCGATACTCAAAACAACATAGTGCTTTGTACTAAATAAAAAATCTTTTAACAGTCACTTTTACTCTTTAATAACCTAGATCAGGAGTCGGCATCATTTTGATAACAGTGTGCCAAATTAGGATTTCTAATTCATTCAGCGTGCCAGCATCCTTAAGGTCATCCTGCTGTAGCACTAAATTTCTTGTAGAAGAGAATTTAATTGACTTGTAAAGTCTCTTCCGCGTGTTACTCAAAATCCCTCGGTGTGGTGCCAAGTCTGTCACGCGTTCCGTAGGTTGCCAACCACTGGCTTAGATTGTCAAACTCTTCAAACTGTTTTTTTTTATCCTTTACCGTTATGTTGTCGGTAGACAAATAGACACAACACAAGTTTATTCTGCGCATTACAGAGGTAGGTCACATTAACAAATCGTGATACTATTTACGCTCTTGTATTTTTATTCTATACAGTTTTATCACTGAAAATTAAAGAGTTGAGTATCAATTACGTTTAAAGTAACATATGCTTAGGCCCTATAAATAAAGTGAAGGCATCAGTGCAATACATTTTATAGGCTATATAACATATTTTATATATATTTGTTTTGTGTAATATAAATGCAGTTAGATTATACGGTTGCATTTTAATATTACTAACCTTTTCTTTTTCAAATAAACATCTTTCTTTTAAATCTTGTTCGTGATTCCTTTCCAATAAATCAGTTTGTGGTAGTAGAGTTTCACTTGTCCCCGCAATATTGTCCATTTTATATTTCTGGTTGCCTGGGTACATATTAGTCTTATGTTACATATAAGCGCTTATTAGAAATGTTATTCCCCAAGCCTTTCAGGGTGGAAGGGGATGGACGGGGGCAGGGTTTAAGCCCATATCGTCATGTTGGCAGCTCGAAGTACTAACATCACAATTAGAATAAAAAATAAACACTCAGAAAAAAAACAACAATAGGCCTATATTTTTCTCCAACTAATTTGTTTCTGCCAACAATGAGTGAATGAATAAATGAATGAGTCTATCTATCTATCTATCTATCTATCTATCTATCTATCTATCAATCTATCTATCTATCTATCTATCTATCTATCTATATGACTTGACTTAATCCTGTATATCCCCATAGGAGCATAGGGCCGCAACTACACTTTTCCATCAGTCTCGGTCTTGGTAGGCTCTCTTTATTTGCATCCATGTGAGGCCAACAGCCTTTGCCTCACCTACGACCGATCTCCTCCAAGTTTGCCTGGGTCTGCCTACTTTCCTTTTGCCCTGGGGATTCCAGTCAAGTGCTTGTCTTGCTACATTGTATTCTGTTCTTCTTAAAGTGTGACCAATCCACTTCCATCTACGGCTTTTGATGCTGTTGTCGATGGGATTTTGTTCGGTCTTTTCCCATAGGTTGACGCATGAAATGGTTTCTGGCCATCGAATGTTTAGCATGCGCCTCAGACATCTGTTGACATCTGCTTGTATTTGCCTTGGTATCTGATCCATATAGGAGGACTGCCTTAACATTAGTATTAAATAGTCTTACTTTGCTCTTTAAGGACAGCGCACTTGAGCTCCACATGAGGCGCAGGGCATGGAAAGCAATCCTGGCCTTGTTGATCCTTCCTCTGTTCCTCCGTCTCTACTCATCACACTTCCCAGGTAAACATATTTCTCAGTGTCTATTATTTCCTCATTATCTAGCTGTATTGACCTGTCCTGTTCATTATTTATCTTCATGACGTCTGTTTTCCTTTTATTTTTTTTTAGGCCAACCTTTCTCGCCTCTTCGGACAGTCGGTTTAGTTTAGATTGTGTGTCTTGCTGTCTGTGTGAGAGGAGGGCGACATTGTCTGCGAAGTCCAAGTCTTCTAGCTTCTTTGTGAAAGTCCTTTGCATGCCTGTGCTGTTTCCAGAGGTTGTCTTATTCATGATCCAGTCTATTACAATTAAAAAGATCAGCGGTGACAGCATGCAGCCTAGACGCACGCCTGTCTTCACGGCAAAGAGACTGGTTAGCTTTCCTTTATGGATGACTTGGCAGCAACAGTCTTCATATAGTTTCTTGGTGATGTTGATGAATTTTGATGGGATGTCGTAGTAGCTCATTAACGTCAAGATGGTTTCTCTATCTACACTGTCAAAAGCCTTTTCAAAGTCTACAAACGTCATGTACAAGGGAGATTGCCATTCTAAAGATTGTTCAATGATTATCCGCAAAGTACGGAAAAACCTGCTTGTTCTGGCCTAAGTTTCACATCTAGGGCTTCCTTCAGTCTCTCTAAGATAATCCTGGTCAGGACTTTGCCTGGAACTGAGAGAAGCATTATTCCTCTCCAGTTGCTGCATACAGAGAGTTCACCTTTCTTCGGTAGCTTGACCATGTAGCCTAGTTTCCATTGTCATGTATATTGTTTTTCCAAGAATTGGAACACGCAATGTTTATTCTCCTCTCTCTCTCTTTTCTTACTACACGCGATATTAGGACGTTTAGTAGGAAAACGAAAGGTTCTAGGTAATGCTGGGATTCTGTGTTGATCTCAAATTCTCAGAGTCTGGGAACGACTCATTATTTAATAGGGGAAGTTCATATCGTTTTGTTATGAGTTTTGTAATGTTACCATGATTTTCACCCCTACTGGTAGTGGGTCTGTCCCTTGCACCACTCGGATAGTATTTAATGATTTGTTTTGTCTGAAAGAGGGAGAGTTTCAAAATATGTTCCTTTGAACGTTTGTGTTTGCACTATTTTATTCTAACTGTACATAATAGATATATTGTATATATCGAACATACCACCTGAAATAAACTATCAACAACAGTTACACTGAAGCTTCTTTGTCAAGTTACTATCCTATTGTGTTGTATACATTACTATAAGATTTATCTACTACCATAATTTACAAGGAAGGAAATGTTGGAATACAAATACTGAATTGTGCCCAGGACTATAAGAAGAGTTCGTGTAATACTGAAACATAAATACTAATAATTAAAGTCTCCCCTAGGACTAACGAGAATTATCAGCAAGATCTACACAGCTCTGGCCACAAGGGGATTGTGGACGTAACAAAATTTGGTGGTCTCGCCCGGTATATTTGAGTTCTACTTTTCCTGACCTAGGATTGACAAGATTTGGTAGTCTCGTTCGGACTGTGAAACTATTCTTTTTAAAAAGAGGAGAGAACTGGTTTGCGTTTTTATTCCTTGGGAAGTGTGAAGATTCCACGAAGTGTTTAATATTATATTGTGCAAATTTCTGGACAAATCGTAAGTTGGAACTTTATATTTTATTATACAATATATACTACTCTACTATAACAAATATTTCGAACGCTATACTATGGCTTCGAATATATCAAGTGAGGAACTTAATGCCATGTCATTTGCTGAACTAAAAGAATTAGCTGAGTCCTTTGGGATTGAGGCAGGACAGGCAAGACCTAATCGTAATCGTTTGACCAAAGAAATTATGACATGTTTGAACGGGCAGAATGCCATGAACACTGGTAGTGTAGTTGAAGTGGGACAGAACGATATCAATGAAGGTTATGTAGCTCCCAGTGGGGGCGAGGTAATTGCCCACGGAGACGAGGTAAGAAATATGTCATCTAGATCATCAAACAATGATGAAGATGAAGGGTTGAGTGAAAACCTAAAATTCCAATTAGCTATGAAGAGAATGGAATTAGAAAGTATGGAAAGGAGAGAATTGGAAAGAATTAGGATAGAAATTGAAAGCAGAGAAAGGATAGAGATGGCACGCATGAACAGACCTGACCATCGTAGGGACAGCAACGGTATGGATATTAGCGCAATGAAGCAACACTTGCCTATATTCAGAGAAGAAGATGTTCAAGATTTCTTTTTGCTTTTTGAGAGGATAGCTGTAGATTATCAGTTCCCTGATGATAAGATGGCTTTATTGTTAAGGTCAACTCTCAACAAAGGAAAAGCATTGGACGTAGTGTTGAGTTTAACACCCGAGGAAATAAATGACTATGAAGTAATCAAAGATAGGGTGCTGAAAAGTTATTCCCTGACACCAGAAAAATATAGAAAGCTATTTAGAGACAGAAAGAAGGCATATGATCAAACTCATGTAGACTTTTTGAGACAAAAGGAGAAAATGTTAGAACAGTGGCTAAGGTCACAGAATGTAAGTGAGTTTGATAAACTCAAGAACCTAATATTGTTTGAGGAATTCAATGATTGTATTCGAGTGGATATTAAAACTCACATCTCAGACCGAGGGGTTGAAGATGTGCATGAAGCTGCTAGATTGGCAGATAACTATGCCATAATTCACGCCAGCATAAAGCCATATTATGCTGACAAACCCAAAGTGCACAAACCAGAGTCCAAGGAGGCTAGTAAACCAAAAGAGAAAAGTGAAAACAATAATAAGAACAGTGGTGTAAATAATAATAGTAACTTAGTTCATTTCAGGAAGCAGACAGATGTAAATAAAGCAAAGGTGGTATGTTTCAATTGCAAGAAAGAGGGCCACATGAAGAAAGATTGTTGGATCCTTACCAAGAAGCAAGGTGCTATTCTACACTGTGCCAGAGTGCAGAAAGATAGCAAGCAGACAGAAGAAGTGTGCAACACAGGGTCAAGAAACTCAAAAGAAATGCGGCCGGCATCGCCCATAGTTGTGGAGTCGATGGTTTTTGAGAACAGTCTATCTAAGGTAAAAGAGAATAGCTGTACTCAATCTATTATGCTTTCAGAAGGCCGTGAGGAACAGATGGTTCCTGAAGTCCCGGAAGAGGACGACTTATCCGATTTTCGACCCTTTGTCTACGAGGGGACAGTGTCGACAGAAATCGATGTACTCAGCAAGAAGAAAATACAGATATTACGTGACACGGGTTCTGCTGTCAGCGTGATCCTGGAGGGCAGTGTGCCGTTAACAGATGCCACCAGTACCGGTGAGTCTGTTGTGCTGAGAGGTGCTAGTATGGAGGCTGTGGAAGCCCCACTGCACAGAATAAAACTCGAGTCGGATATTTTTACAGGTAACATCGTAGTGGGAGTGTGGCGCGCACTACCCGTCAAAGGCGTTTCCATGATATTAGGAAATGACATTATGGGCGGCAGAGTCACTGTCGAGCCCATGGTTAAAGTGTTGGAGACAAAGATGGCGGAGGACAAAAACCTACGTCCTGCCAATGAACGCCCAACATGTGCACTGACAAGAGCAATGTATAAAAAGAAGTCGGTAAAGACTCCTGCTACGCCGTGTAGTGCAACGAAAGATGTGTTTGTCTGTTCTGAAGACACACATGCGAATGAAACAGTGATAACAGAGACACCTGACATCGATTTAAGTGCTACGTTCTTTGCTGAACTAACAACTGGTGATGCAACCGAGAACGATAACATTTTGTCACCAAAGCAGAAATTGGTGAAAGAACAATTGAATGACGAAGTAATAATGCAACTCAGAATGAAAGCTGTTGATGAAAAGACTGCAGATGCAATGGCGGAATGTTTTTACATGAAAAATGAAGTGTTGATGAGAAAGTCGAAACCGCTCAACTCAGGTACAAACGAGTGGGACAGTATTCACCAGATTGTAATACCTAAGTGCTATCGTCAAGATATTCTGCGTATGGCGCATGATCTTCCTTTCGCTGGTCACATGGGAGTCCGGAAAACGCACCACCGTATCCTCCCTTACTTCTACTGGCCAGGACTGAGAAGAGATGTCGAACAATACTGCAAGACTTGCCACGTATGCCAAATGGTAGGACGTCCTAACCAACGAATTCCTGTCGCTCCACTCCAGCCGATACCAGCGTTCGACGAACCATTCAGTCATATACTCATTGATTGCGTGGGCCCGTTGCCGAAAACAAAAGCCGGTTTTCAATACCTGCTCACAGTCATGTGTTCATCCACTCGCTTCCCGGAAGCCATTCCGTTGCGGAACATAACAACAGTGAAGGTGGTAGACGCCCTGACAAATTTCTTCACACGTTATGGCCTACCGAAGACAGTACAGTCCGACCAGGGGACTAACTTTACTTCGAACATTTTCAAACAAGTCATGGAACAATTAGGGATAAGCCATAGGCTATCAAGTGCCTATCATCCTGAGAGCCAGGGAGCTCTGGAAAGGTTTCATCAGACATTAAAATCGATGTTTAAAAAGTACTGTTATGAAAACGAGAAAGACTGGGATAAGGGTGTGCCTTATGTACTGTTCGCTACAAGGGAGGCCACTCAGGAATCCCTGGGGTTTAGCCCATTCGAACTTGTGTATGGACACTCAGTCAGAGGTCCGTTGAAACTTCTACATGAAACTTGGCTAACGGACAGTGAACCGATTGGACTTTTGTCATATGTAGATAAATTTAAAAATAGGCTTTATCATGCTTTTAACCATGTGAAGATTCATTTTCCCCAGATGCAGGAGCGTATGAGACAGAACTATGACCGTAAAGCTACAGCTAGAACTTTTGCACCAGGTGACAAAGTTCTTGTGTTTCTACCTTTGCAAAAACAGCCTTTAAGTGCAAAGTTTAGTGGACCCTATGAGATAGAGTCAAAGCTTGGCGAGGTCAATTATTTGATAAAGACTCCTGACCGGAGACAAAAGCAGAGGGTATGCCATATTAATTTGCTTAAGCCCTATGTTTCCAGGGAAAAGAGTAAACCACGGGAGGTCCCCATGATTTCGTTAGCTAGAGTCCCGACGGATTTATCTAGGATAGAATATAAGTTTGCAGAAAGTAAACTTAATAATACAGATGCCCTTAAGAGTTTAGATACAAGGCTAGAACATCTTCCGGTAGAAGATAAGGAGAAGATTATTGAGCTGGTACATGAATATAAGTCACTGTTTACAGATGTTCCCAGGAGGACACATCTAATAGAACACGATGTAGTATTAACTGAGGGTGCCAGGCCAATTAAACAGCATCCATATAGAGTTAACCCCATCAGACTTGAACATATTAGAGCAGAGGTGAAGTATATGTTAGAAAATGACATAGTGGAAGAATGTGATAGCGAATGGTCTTCACCCTGTGTGTTGGTACCAAAAGCCGACAACACATTGCGGTTTTGTACAGACTTTAGGAAATTAAATAATTTGACAAAGACTGACTCGTATCCCATTCCTCGTATTGATGACCTCATTGATAAGATAGGTGATGCGACGTATGTGACAAAAATTGATCTTCTCTCCGCGTACTTTCAGATTCCTTTGACGCCACGGGCACAGGAAGTATCCGCCTTTGTGACACCTGACGGACTTTACAGGTATAAGGTCATGCCATTCGGACTCCGTAATGCCCCTGCGACGTTTCAAAGGCTTATAAACACCCTCACTCGCGGTATCTTCCAGTGTAATGCCTACTTCGACGACATAGTGGTGTATAGTACAGATTTCAAGACACATGTCAGTCAACTACGACACTTGTTTGAACGACTGAATAACGCCAATTTGACAATAAACCTGGCTAAGAGTCAGTTTGGACATGCCACTATCGAGTATCTTGGACATGTAGTGGGTGGTGGAAAGGTTAAACCAGTAAATGCTAAAATAGAAGCTATTCAGAATGTCCCAGTGCCACAGACAAGGAAACAACTCCGTAGTTACCTTGGAATGGCCGGGTATTATCGTAAGTTTTGCCAGGACTTTTCTACGGTAGCTTGCCCCTTAACTGACCTACTAAAGAAGAACAATCGCTTTGTTTGGTCTGACAAGTGCCAAAAGGCGTTTGATGAGTTGAAGTTAAGATTATCCAGGGCACCTATTTTGGTGACCCCGCGTTTTGATAGACCCTTTAAAATTGCAGTAGACGCGTGCGATACTGGGATGGGAGCGGTGCTGACTCAGCAGGATGACCACGGAGAGGAGCACCCGGTGTGCTACCACTCACAGAAATTCAATATCCATGAACGTAATTATAATACAAGTGAGAAGGAACTTTTAGGGTTGATCCTAGCGTTAAAACAGTTTGATTTCTATGTAAACAGCTCTGGGTGCCCGATAGAAATACTGACCGACCACAACCCTCTGACTTTTCTCTCCAGGGTCAAGCAAAACCAGAGGCTTGTTAGATGGAGCTTATTCCCCCAAGCCTATGACTTAAACATAAAACACCTGAGGGGTAGGGACAACGTCACAGCTGATACTCTATCTCGGGTGCTACATGATTGACTGAATAACCCATACTTCTTTTTCAGATCATCTCACTTATTCATTAAGAATGTGTCATGATAACCTATCATTCGTTTGAATTTTGATTATGGAATACCTATAGAATACTTGTATCATACAGAAGTCAAGTCTTTTGAAAGTATTAATAATTCTTATAATCATGTATAATATTGATGTTCTGATATATTTTAAATTCATTTGATTATGGAAAAGAAATTCCATTTAAATGTTGATGCATGATGCAATAAATATATAATATGCACATATTTACTTGATATGGATGGATAAAAGTAATTGTCATCACATGCAATTAAGTGGGAAAACTTTGAGCTAGTTGATTTATTATCTTGTTTTATTTTAGTTAATGAATGGAACTAAATAATAATATGTACAATTTTTATCTTAGAAAGAGATGTAATATCAATTGGTATAAATTAATAGATAATATTGGAAATCTATTGCTAAATTGTTATATCATGGCAATAGAATGGAAAAAAAACTAGTGGATATTCACTATGTTGTATATAGGTTGTTATATATTCCATATATCCGGGAATGGAGGGAAACAAAGGTACCTAAAGGTGAGCACTCATTCAACCCTGAACAATCTTTTATATTAAACTTTTAAATTTGCCAAAAACGCATAATAGTGGATTACATGTTAATATTTAGATTACTGTAGTAATCGTAACTAGAGTGTATTTTCTCCTCGTATTTGAGAAAAGGGGAAGTATCATCATCTTAGGTATGAACCCTGTTAATGTCAAGTTGACACTGTAATTTAAAGGGGAAGTAACCTATAGTTTGATTCGAGTTATGTATTACTTATCTTTTGGTTTGTATATTAGAAGTAAACTGTTGAAAATTGACAGAGTTTGAGCAATGTTATGTTTGTTTAAATAGATTAAGACTTTTTGCAAATTTTGGTGAAAATCCACACAACTGTACATAGTTAAAATAAGAATGACTAGAATATTTTTGAATTATTTGTACTTGTTGAGACATTAGTTAATATTAATACTAACGGTGAAATATTTATCCATCACGTTATAATCACAATTACCATTGGGTAGTGACACTTTTTATAATTTAGTTGTGCCAGTGAGCCATGTTTGCTTAAATTGTCTAATAATCTTCCATTGATTGTTGGTTATTAAAACGATAGTGTTAAGTACGAAAAATGTACCATGTTGAGTATTACTTGGGTAATTATGGTACATTATTTCTTTCATTGGGTGGGGGCGTGTCATGTATATTGTTTTTCCAAGAATTGGAACACGCAATGTTTATTCTCCTCTCTCTCTCTTTTCTTACTACACGCGATATTAGGACGTTTAGTAGGAAAACGAAAGGTTCTAGGTAATGCTGGGATTCTGTGTTGATCTCAAATTCTCAGAGTCTGGGAACGACTCATTATTTAATAGGGGAAGTTCATATCGTTTTGTTATGAGTTTTGTAATGTTACCATGATTTTCACCCCTACTGGTAGTGGGTCTGTCCCTTGCACCACTCGGATAGTATTTAATGATTTGTTTTGTCTGAAAGAGGGAGAGTTTCAAAATATGTTCCTTTGAACGTTTGTGTTTGCACTATTTTATTCTAACTGTACATAATAGATATATTGTATATATTGAACATACCACCTGAAATAAACTATCAACAACAGTTACACTGAAGCTTCTTTGTCAAGTTACTATCCTATTGTGTTGTATACATTACTATAAGATTTATCTACTACCATAATTTACAAGGAAGGAAATGTTGGAATACAAATACTGAATTGTGCCCAGGACTATAAGAAGAGTTCGTGTAATACTGAAACATAAATACTAATAATTAAAGTCTCCCCTAGGACTAACGAGAATTATCAGCAAGATCTACACAGCTCTGGCCACAAGGGGATTGTGGACGTAACACCATTCGTATGACACTTGTTCCTCTTCCCAAATTTTTTGTAGTAGTACTAGTAGTGGCTGGAGCATCTCTGCTGATGCTGCTGGGTCTGCTTTTAGAGCCTCTGGTGGGATGCCATCTGGTCCAGCCGCCTTACCGTTTTTGATAGAATGGATGGCTTTGATGATTTCTGGCTTAGAAGAAGGACCTGTGTTGACATTGAGAGGCTCATTTTATGGTGGGATGTCTGGGGGAGATAGTGGTGGGGTCGGTTAAGTACCTCCTTAAAGAGTTGGACCCACCTTTCTCTCTGTCCCACATCGCTTGTTATGACCTTGCCATTACTGTCATTGGCTGTTTTTTTTGGGATTGGAACTCTTGCCAGACAGAGTTCTTGTTATTTCGTACAATCTTTTCATGTTTCCTTGTCCAGCTGCTGTTTCGGCCTCTTCTGTCATTTCATGAATGAAACGTCTTTTATCTTCTCTTGCACTCTTCTTCACTGTGCGGTTGGTTTCTCAATATTGTCTTCTCAAGTTTTCTTTGTCTTGTTCACTTTGGAATGGGTTTATTTTCTGTTTAATCTCTCTCCTAGCCTCTATCTTTCTCCATGTCTCTGGTGTTATCCATGCTTTTTGCTATCTTTTCCTCTTTCCTAAGACCTCAGTGCATGTTGTTTTCCAGATTTGTTGGATTTTTTCCCAGTGTTGTTCTATAGTTTCCTCTATTAGTCCTGAAAGGGCTTCGTATCTATTTTTAACAGTGCAGTTAAAAACCTCTTTTGCAGGTTCATTTTTTAGATACTGAGTGTTAAACTTGTGATGTAGTTTATCTGCAAATTCCTTAAAGGCTTTTAGCTTTGTTTTCAATGTTCCAATCAGAAGCTGGTGGTCTGAAGCTACGTCAGCACCCCGTTTCACCCTAACGTCCAATAGACTTCTTCTCCATTTGCGTGAAACTGTAAAATGGTCAATCTGGTTTTCTGTATTTCCATCTGGAGAAGTCCATGTTGTTTTGTGGATGGTCTTGTGTGGAAAGACTGTCCCACCAGTGACAAGATCATTGAAAGCACAGAGGTCAGCAAAGAGCTCACCTCTTTCATTCATGTTTCCAACTCCGTTTCTACCCATGATGAGCTCTCTGTCTGTGTTATCCATGCCCACTTTGGCATTCATGTCACCCATGACGATTATCATGTCTCTTTTTGGTGTGTGGTCAATCACAGCTTGTAGTGACCCATAGAAATTTTCTTTATCTTCTTTTTTCGCTGCATTAGTCGGA
Organism: Anisus vortex; assembly: GCA_949126835.1. NCBI lineage: Eukaryota > Metazoa > Mollusca > Gastropoda > Planorbidae > Anisus > Anisus vortex. The sequence continues at coordinate 17,844,730 of OX421501.1, read as the reverse complement.
GCGTAGCATTGAATGATGGTGGTTTTTCTGACTTTTGCCTTGAATCGTGCAGAGATTAGCCTTGGAGAGATTGGTTCCCATGATATCAATGCCTTTGTTACTTCCGGTGATAGCATCAATGCTACTCCTTGAATGTGGTCATGGTTTAGATCCTCATGACCAGAAAAGATGATTGTCTCTCCTGTGTCTAGTCTAGATTGGCCATTACCATTCCACCATGTCTCACATAATCCCAGGACCTTGATATCATATTTTTTTTCTTATTTCTTTTGCTACATGGGCAGACTTGCTGGCTTCATATAGGGTTCTTATATTCCAAGTCCCTAATCTGGATTTTGCTTTCGTCGTGATGAGGTTTGTCTGCAAGCTAGCTTCCCGAGGGCTTTCACTAGCTTGCGTCATAAATAAATTCTTCGACAGAAGAAGAACCTCCCTGACTAAGCTCGCTTTGGTTTGGTGTAGTTTTGGTTTCTGTAGCATTTGTTTTTTTTACGGTGTAAGGTCGCTAGTCCCACGACCAACCCTCCTCCTTAACCCGGGCTTGGGACCGACAGAATACCCCCAAAGGTGATAACCAGGCGGAGTTATCTATCTATATATAATCTATCTATTCTATTTAACTGTCTATTTATAAAAAGATATATAAATATCTATCTTTCTAATCTAATAGATCTATTTGTATTCGAGCAAAAGGAATATAATTTATGTTTTATTAAACTATTTGCATACAATTGAAACTATATGTCCAATATAGCATCTATTTTTTAAAGCATAAAATAATATTACATTTGCATACTGACATGTATATAGAAGTAACATCCTGTCACGTAAAAGACATGTTGTATTCTTACCCTATTCTTATGAATCAAAGCTGTGTATAACTGTTAATTTATGTAAAAATTGTCAACGTATTACTGTGTATGGCCATTTTACAGTGAAGATTAAAACATCGTAATAATAAATAAGAAATGTGCAGTATACTTACCTATATAATTGTAGATGCTAATAAAGAAATGTGGAGGGGGGAAAGGTGGTTTTTTTAATTTGACACAAAGTGGTGGAATTCCCGATATGACTTATTGACTTAAAACATATGTTACCAAATGGGTAACATGGGTTACTGTCCCTAGGGAGACCCTAATAGCACACTACCTTGCTTCATTATTTCAATATTTAAATATTTTCCTAATAATGGACCATTATTGGGACATTTTTGTGACCTGCTAGGGATGTAAAAGTGGGGAAGTCTTAAGTTTTCACGGGGCGATTTTGGAAGGGGGGAGGGGTATGTACTTAAAATAATTTGAGTACCTCTACTAACTTGATCATCAATATATGCTATAAATCCAAATAGTGGTAGCCTTATATTTAGCTCAGTAAAAGGACACACCAACAAAACAACAGTGGCAGCAACAACAAATAAATAGCAACAACAAACCATCGTAGTGGGAGTGACATCTGGTGTTGTAGGCTACTTATGGTTACTGTCTATTAGCGTCTTTCGTTTGTCATAATAGCTAGGCCACAAAGTTCAAGTTAAACACTTCTTCACAAGCACACAGCTTCCCAATAATAGGCTTACTTTAGCTTGCAACAGAATATATAATAAATAAATAGACCTAACTAGACCCATCCATTGTAATATTAGCGCACATCTAGAGCTCAATTCTGTCACCCTCTAAACTGAGAAATACTTAAGCGCTAGATGAAGGTCATCAGACTCATACTGTCAAAACCACAAACAGCATCATGAACCGAAACCATTAACAATGACTTCATACTTACTTCATAATTAAAAAAGTAGAACAGTTGTGCAAAGAATAGTTTTACTTAAATTGGTGAATTCAATCGATTACGTGTGTAAAATTAAACTTCGTTGTCCATATAGTGGCTCTAATGGCGTCGCCTTGTTCCGCTCTAGTTAATATAGTCATCGAACCGTTAAAATGCAAACAACAGCAAAAACCAGTGCTCTAGTGATCAAAGATGCGTAGAGATTTATTTCTGAGACATAGAATGTCCCTACAGTTATAAATTGACACTAACGTGCAAGCCAATCACATAACATTTTTATCTTTCTTTAGACGGCCTGTCTTTTGTTTCGTTGTATTATAATTGCATTGACTTCTAAACCATTGTACTATACCAATACATGGTGTGTAAAAACAAACAACTGGTGGGACCTGTCAAGACAGTAATTGATCTTTAAAAAAGTCTCCAGATGGTACAGCAAAAAACAGACTTGTCTAATACGACAGCTCTCAAACCTTTTGGTAATTTGTGTTTTGTACAGGGGCAATAACTTTGATTACTCGGCTAGAAAGAATATATGTTTGATTGGCATGTGTTTTGTGAGTGTTTATGTTTTGGGGCTTGTTAGCAAATTATAATTCATTCTATAGTGAATTTTAATATTTTTCTAGAAGTTTTAACGAGACCTTTGTTTTTAAAGAAAGCTACTGCTCCTATACATACACTAATATGGGATCCGTTGATATGAGCCTAGATTATGACGTAGCCTGCGTCAGACCAGACCTATAAAAGCAGATTTAATTTCACCCGGTTAGGAGATCTTGTGGCAAAATTTTAGTACAAAATACAATTTGGTATCCACTCTCTTTAATTTGTACATCGTAAACCAGGTCATCTTTGTTATTCAGTGTGCATTTAGATAGTGAATTTAAAATATTTTAGGTATATTAGTATATTCTATGTATATTTTATAGTTATATTGTTAGTATTATTATATTATAGTGCATTATAATGTATTATATAACACTCATTTTCTTGAATAGTTTAATTGTATGTAAAAAAAAAATAAAGAGACTAATGGATAGATATAATTACAAAACTACAAGGCAAGAATTAGAAACTATTTTTCAATACACAATTTCCAGTCCAAGACTAACAAGCAATTTAAAATGTCAGAGATCAAAATCATCAAGGTTGCAAGTGAAGGACAGAAGACAGTTTATCGACAGTCATCGTGCCTCGCTTTTTGTTGCAAAAAGGCCAATAAAGTAGAGAACGAATCTGAAACTGTAAGTGTAGAAAATGGAAAGAAGAAACACACGAATAAAGCTGTTATAAACAGTATTGCTGAGGTGGAATGTGATTAAGCCATTTTCTTTATGTCTTTATTCGTCAGTCTAAAATGTAAAATTAAATGTATCTAAAATCTAAATTCAACATAAAGATGTTTTCCTTTTATATAGTAGAAAATCATTTTTAAAAAAGTCTATATTTAGTTAAAAATAATTAAATTTACAATTTTCTGGGAGTTGCAGATATAGAAATGTATGATACACAGAATCAACACTTTGGAGCAGGACAAGCAATTCGTAGCCCAACGCGTTTAGTCAAAAGCTCGGGAAAATATCAGTTATAAATAATAAGGTCTATGTTTTCATTTTACATCTAGCGGTTTATAGACTACACATTATTATATAATCAATAAACGTAGGTCGCAGGTGGACCGTGCTGCCGCTTGGCCACCTTGTCCATAATATGAACAAAGAATAAAGTGGATTTAAACTTTACAATGTCTTCTACTCGACAATAATTGGTAAGTGGATAAAATTGAAGGTACTCTACAGCCCAGTGGTAGCTTACTAGAAAAGTTGAGAAATGTGACCTGGAGATTGCAGAACAAATCCTTAATGCAGAACGAATTCTCGCCAATATAAATTCATTGTCGTTGTTAAAAATAACCTTAAAAATATATAATCAAATTATCTTAATAGAAGAAAAACATTTTTTGATTGTCTCGGTGAAGGTTTCTGCAGCGAACACCTATCATTCAGTTTATGATTTGATGATAAGTCAAACTACACCAGTTTTTTCTCATGCATTTGATTTAACAAGATAGTTATTTGGACCAATTCTTTACTAAATGAGAATCAATGTGTGATCTTTATGCCTATATAATTAACTGCAGTATACGAAAAAGGGGATAATCGTGCCTACGTGGCACGAAAAAGAGACAGATTTCTGGAGAATTGCACAAGTTCATCTTTTATTCCGCGTGGATTTCATTCTCTTCACTAAATTAGTGGTCTCTAAACTAAGACACTTATGTTTTATATTTACAATGTTGATTCTTTTTATTATTATCTTGTGTCATAAAAGAGTAAGTGTTGAAAATTTCAACTAAATGATTGTGAAATGATATTTGAACAAACATATTTTGTAGCTATAATACACTATGAACAATTTGTATTATACTATTCTACACCATTGGTTCGTTAACTTTTTCCTGTTGAAGCGCCATTTTAAAGTAGCCTAAAGTCAACCCTACCCTATGTCAAAGCTCTATGTATCACATTTTATGACAAATCATAATGAGAGACTTTGTAACAGCTGTTACAATTGGGATGATAGAAACAAAATTACATTAGATCTAAAATATAAACAATGTTCAGCTTGGACCCCAATAAATCATCTTTGTATTTCTGTTTTATGATCATATAATTAATTCTCACAGGTTTTGTTCACGACACTTAGAGTTTTTTTTTTTTAATTGTATTTCTCACATTAAGTTTGTTGTTAGCATTTTAGCTTCCGAGGATGTATTTGCTTGCAGACGTGCGCGTGTGTAGGCCTATATGTATATTTGTGTATGCCTATGTAAAAGTATGTATACTATTGTTGGTTGTTGTAGAGTTATCCTCTCATTTCTAACATGGTACAGTGCTTACTTTAAAGCAGGAGTCTCAAAAGGTGGATGAAGGCATAGGCCATTTTATCACTTAAGAAATGTGTAAAGGGCCGCACCCCTCCCCCTCTTAACAACCCGACCCTAGTAAACAAAAAACACTTCATACATCTTAACCCTTCCTGTACCGACCTACTTTCTATCTCGCTATATACGCGCCCGGGACTGTAAGGGTTAACTTATTTTACTACTTATCACTAATAATAGATATAAGCTTATTACGTATATAAAATTAACATTAAAATTTGATGTGTATCAGTATTAGCTCTTTGAATTTCACGAATAGTACATTTTCGTAAGCTTACAAATCCACTTGGTGGGTCTCACTCAGCCCGCCGGCCAAGTGTTTGAGACCCCTGCCTTAAAGTCTGCACATTTGATTCTAAACAGATAGTTTTTTTTAACAGGTTAACTACACATTTGTATAGGTCAGTAATTTGTTGTTTTTTATATCTCACATATATAAGCTTGCTATTTATTTTTAAGATGACTGATACATAAGTCATATCGGTATTAATGATGTGCTAAACGTTATAAAATTACTGATCTAACAATGATATATTTCATTACTAGCGTATATATTAAACAGTTTTTTAAAGACCTTGTTGCGATTTGTTTACAATAAAACTTTGTGAGTTTGCATTTCGGAAAACCACCATTTCGATACATTTTGTCATCAGAAAACTTTCTGCATAAGTAAAAGGGAGGATATGTCAATACTTAAACACTTTTTAAAAAACGCTATTTATTGGTCTGGGAGCGGGCGGAAAATTCCAGATTTTCGCTTTCTTATAATGTAAAAATAAAACACAATAATTTTAGGTCTTGAAAATTCCAAATGACTTAGACTAGTTAGGCTATTTTAATTTTATCATGCAAATTATGACTATTTAGTTTTTATAAATGAAACTGCTAAATTGTAACACAACATAGAGTGTAAGCTGATATGAAAAAAGGTTGATTAGACTAGGCCTACATGAAATATCTAATATGAATAGCCTTAATGTAGGCCTATTTTGGCCAAGAATAAAGAGCTGTAGATAGAAACTAATACTAATAGGCTATATATATTATAGACCTGCTAAGGATATATATGCTGGTGCAGGAAATCTGGTGCGAAAAATTAATAATACAATGCTAAAAGTGTATTATAGTGCTAAGACTATGATGCTAGATATAGTGCTGAAAATATAGAATAGGGGGTACGGTGCTAAGAATACATGGCTTACAATAAAATGCTAAGAATATATAACCGGGGCTATGTTGCAAAAAAATATATTGCTTTAAAAAAGGCTAAGTCCATAGTTCGGGTAATATAATATTAAGAATTTAAGAAACTGGTGATGGCTGCTTTACAAATCTATGAAAGTATTTTAAAAAATACATTTCAGGACTATACTGAGCTAATAATATAATAAAAGTGTATTTTTTGCTAAGAATAAAATAAACACTAAGTAGCCTATATCAGGGGGCGCGGTGGCAGCGTGTTCGGCTGGCGTACCGAAGATCCTGGGTTCGAATCCTGGTGCAGACTCTGGAGGGTGACCCTCAGTCTACCCAGCTCTGATGGCTACCTGACCTCAGTTGGGGTAAAGTAAAGGCGGCTGTGCATAGTGCTGGCCACATAATCACCTCGTATGCCGTGGCAACAAAAGCTGGTCAACGCTGATTCACTGGACCTTAAATCAACTTGGTCCAACGGGTACTTTTTTTTATCAGGTTTAGAATATCAAGTGCTATTCATATAGCGGCTAGAATAAATAACGCTGCTAAAGAAAAGTATGTACACAATAAAGTGTTACAATGCTAGCTTTGTACTAAAATATAACTCTTGAAAAAATTATTCCACGTGCGTTTGGGCAACTGGAGGGGGGGGGGGCTGAAGAAGAGCTTATAATTATGCAATATTCGCGTCGTACAAGAACGTGAATTGTCCATCATCGACACCCGGTGATCCCATATGCTACACAAGTATCACCAGGCCTACTTTTAACGTTTTGGCTTGGATTCGTTTCATCCTTAAGAACTGAAAGAGAGAAAACAAAAATAAAGTCCCCAAGTCGTGTATGTGTGGACTATTTGGAGACTTGAGACAATTGAAAGGATGTGTTGTGAGCAATAGGCAGCCTAAGCCTATATGATTGATAAGAAAGAGACCCAAATACTGCCCATCAATAAAAATAAATGAGTTCACCTTTGATGACTCTAATCCGGTGTTCTCAAAATAGGACACGCGGACCTATTGGGAACTGTGAAGTGATTATTTTTTCCTTATATATTATTTCCAGAAACAAATAATAATATGATCAATAGTTCAGGCAGTAAACATGTGTTTTTTTTTACTTAGATTATGCGACTTTCCATAGTCTGTCTGAATAAACATCTGCAGTGTTGATGAAACATCTTTCTTGTAACGGTTGCATAATATAAGACCCCGCGCCTCAAATTTGACATGTCTGCTTTAGGTAATATAGGCCTATTAATAACTATTATAGTTAATTTATATCATAAACCACCAGGAATATATCTAATCGAACGCCAGGCCAGAAATATTTTATGTTTGAGAACCACAGCTCTAATCGAACTCCCCCCCCCCCCCCCAGCTTATCCGAAATCAAACCGAGGGAGATAACATACATGTCTAGTTATGTAATTATTTCCCTTTCAATGTCATCAGTCTCTCACCATCGAACTGAACTGACCGCAATAACAGTAGGTCACAAGATACTAAATCTATATCAGTAGCACGAATGGTATGTCTAGGCCTACTGTTCGTGTTTAAGTGGTTGTGTTTACAAGCTCATATTTAAAGTCGCCTGATGTTCATATAATCACCGGGTTATGTTTGCTCCCCTTATTTTCTTGTTGTTGATTTCTTTAGTGTGTATATAAATATGTGAACAATGTTGTAACCTTCTATCATTCATCGGAAAGAAAGCAGTATTTGTGTGAAATGTGGTTGTGAATTTAGAGAGTTTTTTAAAATTATTTTAACCTTATTTAGTTTGGCTAAATCCTGAGCCGTATAATCTTTTACAAATATTTTTGTTTAACCTTTTCGTGCTGTATGACCAGCGACCAATTACGTTCTATGTAGCTTGCCCCTAAAGGGCAATAGTTTGGGTCTTACGAAATAGCCTATTAAAATACGTTTTTAAAGTTAAACCGTGTTAGCGTATAATATGATGAACTCAACTATTTATTTAGTCAGATAAAATATTTTAAACCTATGAAAAATAAACAATGTATAAATAGACCTATTTTACTATAAGCTTATAGCATAGAAAACATCTTTTTGTTTTTACATTTAAAGGGAGATAACTTCGGATCGTGATTGTTTTGCATTCTAACAAAATCATTCTTGATAGACCTATATTCCGAACATGGGGAATAGGAACACAGCGCACAAATATCAAGGTAAACTATTAATTTAAGTTTTGCTTTCTGTGAAAACCGTAATACGAGTGTAGTATTAGTAGCATAATAAAACATTAGGCTGATCCTAAACAATACACATCCTAGTGCAGGCTATGATTATTTCCCGGGTCTGGAAGAAAGAATGGGTACCTGACCTTAGTTGGGGTAGAGTAAAGGCGGTTGTGCATACTGTTGGCCACACAATCACCTGCTAGTATGCCGTGGTCAAAGAAACTGCTGAACGCTGCTTCACTGGCCCAATTTGGTCCGACGGGATACTTTTTTTTTAAACAATACAAATCAATTAAAGCTTATGCTTTTTGTTTGTATTAACAAACGGATAAAAGTAGGCCTAACTAAAATAAAAGCAGGTGGCTATATTATGACATTAATGGATGAGTTCGTGTACAAGGGACATAATTTTCTGTTGTTGTTCTTATCTCCCCTCTAAGCGTGTTAAATTATTGATATTCGGTATTCTAAAATTCGAGTAATTGCCTACACCAATTTCATTTTGAAGCACCGAAAATATGTTTATTGAATTATTTCTTTATGGACTATTAATATTAGACAGTTATTATATATTATAATACTATATCATATTGAGTTTTCAATTGCTAATAATTTAAGTTTGTTTGGTCCATCGGTACACACAGTAAATCTATTGTCTTTGGAAATATGCATAGCCTGCCAGTAAAACAAAGAGCACGTCTATTTATTTATTGCAATTAAACTTCAAGTAAAATGGTTTGTTTTTGTATACGGTCACATCTTAGGCCTATTTTTAGAACATTTTTATCCCACTCTTCCAAATTGTAAATTGGTTTTTATAAAAATGTTCTTGTAGGCCCAATAGTGAAGTGAGAACATTTTTTGTAGGTCATGTTTCAACTGCAGCATTTGCACTATTGCACCGTAAGGACCTTGGGTTGTGGTACATTCCTGCAATGTGAAATTTCTTGATGCCCTCCTTCCCTTGATACTCTCAGCAAATTCTGTATCTTTTTGGTTTTTTTTTAAGTTAGCATAATGGTAAATTCATAATTGTTTGCTTAACATTGTTCTACAATATGTAATTTATTAATTGAACAAGACCTATTTTGCTTGTTTCAGATTTCACAGACAATGTGGCTGTTCAAGATCATGATGATTTGACTACAGTCTGTATTGAATGTGATGGTAGAAGCATTTTTTTTAATTGATACTTTGCTCTTGGGTTGTTAAGTCTGTTTAGAATAGTCTTAATTAGTCTGTGTATTAAAAGTAGATCAAACAAAATATTTCATATTAATATTATTATAATGATAAACTGTCCATTGCTAAGATAGATTGTCTGCTCTTTGATTTGCTTTTATAGTTGATAAGCTATGAATGCATTAATAGAAGATTATTTTTCTTTCCCAGAAAGTGAATTACTTTATTATTAAATGCTTCCTTAGAAAAGATCCATTCTGACTCATGATATATTTATTGATCTTATCTTATATGTTACTAATGCTTTTTTTATACACAATTATTTTGTCACCCACTCTTTTTCGTGGTTTGAGTCTAGTTTTGCATTTTAAAAATGGTTTTGATTGTTCAGGCAACCCCTTTCCATGCCAGGATACCACTGGTGCAGAAAGACAGTTAATCGTAGACAAATAAAGTTGAAGGGTGTTGAAAAATTTAATGACTTATTGATGGACATAGTGATAGCATTTCAAATATTTAGAATAGTCAAAAAAATGTTTGAATTAGTAAAACAGAAATAAAACAAATATGTTTATAACATGCGAATCATAATTTTCTAATTGTATTTGTCTTGCCAGGTGTAACAGAGACTCATAAAAATATAAATTCTAGCTTTCCAAATGTGGCAAATTGTGATGAAGATAGTGACTGGTTTCAACTAATCAGGGAGAAAGCCAAGCGGAGATTTGGTGTAAGCTTTAAACTGTTTAATTCACGGAAATCAAAGCATCATCCACAGAAGACTGTTCACAAAGCCCGACAGGACACAAAGAAACCCAAATACAGAAGCACAATTCACAAGTGGAAGATTGCCAACGTGGAAAAAAGATCTTGAGTTTATGGACATGAAAAAAAAAAAACATTGGATTGTTAATTTATTAATTAGGCATGCTGGCAAATTTATGAATGATGTGAAGATTTTGTATCAGGCATATAATATATGTATAATATATTTATAAATATATAAACTCAGTACTACCTATATTGTTGTCAATGTTGTTTAAGATTCTTAAGATCTAAATATAAATTTGGGCCACACAGGACCATGATAAATTGCTCTTATTGATATTATAGGTTTCAGCAGAGTTTTCTCCCTTCTTTTTTTGTTAACTCATTTAATGAGATAAGTAAACTAGTTTTATAGTTCCATGTCTTTCCCTAATCATGTTTAAATGTTTTATTCTATACTCTTTTTTATTTAAGCATTTATTTATGTAAATAAAATGTTTTCAACTGTTACCATTTGTAAAAAAATTTTCTGTGTGTAAATAAAGTGTGCAAAATATCCTTTTTACAAATATCCTTTTTGAAATATTACAATCATGCATTCTTACAATTACAATTCAGTGTCAGTTTTAACTCTCTTTACCAACTTAAGAACCTTGTTTTAGGGAGAGATCAATCAACTAGCTGAAAATGAAATACATTTTATGGGGAAATACAGCATAAGAGGAGAAAATGTGTAACTCCAACATAGTTTCAGTACTTTCTATTAAGTTTACATCTCATACGGTTAACAAACCATAATATATTTTTCTTGGGTTAGCAATATCTTTAGGTCAGCCAATGATATATATATTTCTTAGTTAACAATATCATAAGGAGTTAATGATATATTTCTTAGTTAACAATATCATAAAGAGTTAATGATATATTTCTTAGTTAACAATATCATAAGGAGTTAATGATATATTTTGTAGTTATCAATATCATTAGGAGCTAATGATATATTTCTAAGTTAACAATATAAGAAGTTAATGATATGTTTCTTAGTTAACAATATCATAAAGAGTTGATATATTTCGTAGTTATCAATATCATTAGGAGTTAATGATATATTTCTTAGTTAACAATATCATAAAGAGTTGATATATTTTGTAGTTATCAATATCATAAGGAGTTAATGATATATTTCTTAGTTAACAATATCATAAAGAGTTGATATATTTTGTAGTTATCAATATCATTAGGAGTTAATGATATATTTCTTAGTTAACAATATCATAAAGAGTTGATATGTTTCGTACTTATCAATATCATTAGGAGTTAATGATATATTTCTTAGTTAACAATATCATTAGGAGTTAATGATATATTTCTTAGTTAACAATATCATAAGGAGTTAATGATATATTTCTAAGTTAACAATATCATAAGGAGTTAATGATATATTTCTTAGTTAACAACATCATAAGGAGTTAATGATATATTTCTTAGTTAACAATATCATAAGGAGTTAATGATATATTTCTTAGTTAACAATATCATAAGGAGTTAATGATATATTTCTAAGTTAACAACATCATAAGGAGTTAATGATATATTTCTAAGTTAACAATATCATAAGGAGTTAATGATATATTTCTTAGTTAACAATATTATTAGGTCATCCAACAAAATATTTCTAAGGTTAACAATTTCTTTAAGTCCGCCAATTTTATTCTCTGAGGCTGACATTTCCAAAGCTCAGGCAACTACCAATATATATTTGTTCGGTTATAGCCATTCATTAGGTAAACAAATTATATATTTCTTAGGTTGAAATTTCATTTGGTTAGCTATTTATCTCTTTCTTAAGCTAACATTTCATAAGTTTAGCCAATTATAGATTTCTAAGGTTAATATTTCATAAGCTCAGTAAACTAATTATTTCTCACATCACAGTCTACATTGACAATTGAAAAATATAATTGGTGTAATTTTCTTTTTTTTTTTCATTTTTTAAACATGCTTATCTTTCATTTGTGAAGAACCAAAAACACAAAGAGATATTTATATAAGTTAAAGCAAAATTATTTTTCAAAACCATTTTTTTTTTAAATTTATTTCAAAAAGCAACATTAGTATATTCTTTTAAGGTAACACAAATCATGTCAGACCAAAAAGAAATAGAAATTATTTTAAAGCATTCACAATAGTAACAATAAAAAACAAACCAAAAAAAAAAGTAATATTTTAACAGTCTAGCAAATATCAACAATTCAAAAGAAATGGAAAGAGTACCAGCAATACAAGCCCATTATTTATTTTTTGTTCTGTAAAATCAAAAGCTCTACTCTATGTTTAGGCTATAAATATTACTAAAATAACTTTGACAAAGCTGACAGTTTCAAATGTATAAATGTGATTTGCTTTCTCTTACTCAAGTTAATGTATTAAAATCATTAAAAATGTAGTCCTGATGAAAAACTTTGTAAATAATCTTCCTGAAGTTCTAGCCTTTTGAGAGATACTTTTATTGGGTCCTTATGACAAGACAGAAATTTTTTTTGTTGTTGTGTGTGTGTTTTTTTAGCCTCTTCTCAAAGAATGTATGAGCACTTTTGGCTTCTTAGAAGAAGAAAAAGAATGCAGGTCTAGATTACAGTGAAAAAATAAAAGACAAGAGATATGCTTTTACTTGTAAGCCCTGGACTTAGAAATATGTTTGTCTTCAAACATGGACTAGTATTTGTGAAGAAATAATTGTCAGTGCCGAAACCAGCGTAAAAAGTGTCTTCAGATTTTGTAGGGTGAAATTCAAGCACAGACTTTTGGTGTAAAACCGATATACTCATCCCATCCCTTGAGGCAAGTTTTAATTATCCAACTGTGTTCATCTTCATCTGAGGATTGGAAATAATTTAGACTTTGATTCTTATAGCTCTGTATTTCATGTACTCATTATTTCAATATTTACCTTGATAACATGCTTTAGACCCTAATATCTTTCTTATATGTTAGGTCGGATAATGCTTCATTTATCTGATTTGCCCTATGTTTGTAAAGTTTTTAATCATCAATTAGTTTTATATTTCTTAGAGATTATATCTGTGTGCTTAGTTGTAAGTTAAATGCGCTCTGAGCTTACATTATGTTTGTTGGCACTGCTATAAAAATATTATTATTATTTGTTCAACCAAAAAGAAAGCCCATAATCAATATCAAAACCATATCAATAAATATTCCTTTATACTAATATCCCTACACAATTGTACAGTCTATTATTAAATAAATAAAAATTTTGGTATCAGAAGTATCTCCTTAATAAATACGAAATTAAAATGGTATACATTTTGTTGTTTTTATTTATTTTTGCTGCCAGAGATTTAAGTTCTATGTTGATAATTACTGAAATGTATTCAGTAAATAATAAAGATTAAAAGTATATCCCTTTAAGCTTACCTGCATTGCGGAGGAATTTCAAATTGTAATCAACAACGACTCTGGTCTTGGGATTGTAGAAACCATCACCACAGTCATAGTGACCTTCTGGTATCTCATGTCTAGGCTCGTTGTTAACCAGTGATTCATGACCTAAGCAAGAATCAAAATAACCAGACGATTTTTGTGATCATATATAAAAATTTGTTTATAAAGCCTAGTGGACGTAATAATCTTCTATCTAGAAGGAACGTCTGTAAACTTATAAGATGATGTGAGGTAAAATACATGAAAACAGAAATATATTACAACATTTATGGATTAAAAAGCATTGATCATGATTATAGAAGTACAGATGATTGACAATATCAGTCACTGTATGTTACTGCATGATATAGTAAGAAATGTATGGTGTGTTGTTTGCACTATAAGTGTTGTTTAATAAAAATGTATAGTTTTTTTTTACATAAAATGTATATTTTAATTTTGTTGTATAAGATGATTGGGTTATATGGACTACAGTAGACACTCGCTATTCATACACAATTCTTTCCAGAAGATTGTTGAAACAGTGATTTCTATCAATGGCGAATAGTTTTTTCTTGTAAAAAAAATGTAAATTGGATAATTCCATTCAGAAATACAGATGATTTCTTTTTTTAAAATTTATTTGAATATTTTAAGCATAAAATACATTAAATTTAAGAAAACAAATACAATACAGGTTTCAAGGTCATCAAGCACCTGCTTTACTTTTTCACAAATTATTGTTTTAGAAATGCTGTCACCAGCAAGATGTTTTAACTTAATCCAAACTAAGAGAGGTTTTTCTACTATAAGTGACCTGCTCACAGCAAGAAAGGTTTCTCCGCCACTTGGCCCCCTTTATTGCATCTTTACTTTTCACTACCAACCAGATGGTTGATTTTGTCATACAATTCTGAGTTGTCCGATCAAAGAGGTGTGTTCCACTTTCAAACTTCACAATGATTTCATATTTCCTTTCCATTGAGTTCTCATATTGCTATCATTTCAGTAAAAGCTTTATTAAAAGATTAAGCTAAGCAACTCTGTGTAAAATACAATACAGACTAACACATTTTCTTTCTTTTACTCTAACTGACCTGCTGGGCGTAAGTTTCCTGTGACCTCTGTATAAAACCTCCTGTCATAACCATCACAGTATTTCCACTCTTCTTCTTCAAATGGCAGACCATCAGCAAATGTGTACTTGCCCTGGAGATTCATAAACAAATTATGTTAGAATGTTTTTTTGTAAAGGATAGCATTCACTTATAATAGCAACTTGATTGAAGTAGCCCTAATACAATTCTACTTATATTGCCCATTTAAATGCTAAATTAATCCAATGACAAAACATACAAAAATATCATTGTTTTCAGTCACTCTTAAAGTGTTTTAGATTGTAATAGTAATTTCGGTGGCAAAAGCTTCCAAGATGTTGGCTCGACTTAATGTTGATAAGCATTCCCTTTTAATATTTATAGGAATCAAATTTTAAACCCATTTCCCCTCCCCATTTCCCATCGTTAATTTGCTAACAAATTTGCATTGTTTATTATAATTTGTACTAAATTCTGAATTTGACATTTTCCAATTACATAATAAATATAACTGTAATATAACTTAGTTAATAATTAGTTTTAGGTCTCAAATCATACCTTGTTTGATAAAGAATCTCTCTCTTGATATATTTAGCAACATCCTTCTTTGATTTTTATATGATTGCATTACTATTTTGTATATAATGTATTGAATGTACAAATATGCCTCCGTAGGAATAACTTGATATATTTTACATTATCCTTGGTTGTATCTAAATGCTGTTGGCTTGAAGCATCATTTTTGCTATAAGACTAATATCTTAACAGCAGCATACTTTATGTTTTTCAAATTCTGATGAAATTCTTACAATTAAACTTACTTCTATTGCAATTCCATTTTCCCATGTGGCTTCATATTTACTACCATTAGGGAGGAAGAGAGAGCCTTTGCCATGAAACATGCCATCTTTCATGTCACCTTCATATCTTGTTTCTGTGGGAAAGCCATATGTTCCCTTTCCTTCCATTCTTAAAAAAATATTTTAATTTTTAATGAAAGTAAAAGTATTAAGCAAAACAAAATTTTTAAATAAGAGATTCAACATCTATAGTTATAGTGAGTTAAAATGTTTATGAGCATTTGACACCTAGGCTATTAGTCTGATCATAACAAAAGTTATTTACATCTACTGGAAACTCCCAATTAAAAAGATTTTATTACATCAATACTGCTCAATTAGTTGACTTTATATAAATGAACAAATGTACATATTTTAAACTGTAATCACTATATTTGTCTTGACATTTGTCTTTACTCTTGCTGTACTCCCTACCCCCCTAAGCTGGAGTTTGTCAAGGTTGCATTCTATCGCCACAGTCTTGTTCAATATCTTCCTAGAAAAAATAATGCAAGAATCACTCAATGACTACCATACATCCATCTCCATTGGTGGAAGACCCCTATGCAATCCAAGATTTGCTTATGATATTGACCTGTTGGCTGGGAGCAACAAAGAGTTACAAGAGCTCACAGACAAGCTTGCAGATAGAGTAGGGGCATATGGATTGGAAATCAGCTCAGAAAAAAATAAAAATAATGATCAACACCACAGATGCCAGAAGTGCAAACATTATGATGATTGATGAACCAATGACAACTAGAAGAAGTAAAGAATTTTAAACATCTACGAGCCATCCTAACCATAGACGGAAGCAGTGAGGCAGAAATTTGAGACAGGATTAAGTCAGCAATGGCTAGACTAATCATAATCTGGTCCAGCAATGCATATTATTAGTCTCTGTATGGATTATTAACAGACCCCATGTGAAAACCACTGCTCTGTATATGGATGTGAGACTTGGACACTGCTAGCAGCCACTGAAAACAAATTACAGGCATTTAAAAATAAATGCATGAGAAAAATTATTGGAATCTCCTACCTAGAACACAGGACTATGTCTGGGACAGAATATCCTCAATTGCAGGTCTTCAAGAAACCATTATGGCAACAATCAAGCAGCACAAGCTAACATGGTTCGTTTATGTGTTGCGGCATAATAACCTGCCAAAAACAATCCTCCAAGGCACTGTAAAAGTTGGAAATCAGCAAGGCCGAAAGCAGAAATGCTGGTTTGACAATATAAAAGATTGGACAAAGCTGCAAATGACTGAACTATTGACAGCCGCTCAAGATAGGCAAAACGCGGAGAAAGATGACTGCTGACATGTCCATTTGCTTCCCCAATGACCATAACTGTCAAGGGTTCGATAATGATTATTCAATATCGACAACAAAAAAAAACAAAACACTTGAACTAGAAATGTGTAATAATATAAATTCAGTAATGAAAATAAAACTGTTGACAATTAGGGGGTGAAAAATTTGTTTAGGGTCATCGGAGGATCTGGAAGAGAGCAGATCACTGTTTATGGATGATGCTGCACTGATGGGACAATGCTACCCCCAACATCATTTATTCCGCAAATGGACAGAAAACAGTCCTATCAGAAACAGTTACAACACATCGAAGAAAGGCTGGATGGACAGCATGTTTTTTTTTTACCTGGTTCACCAAACATTTCTTAAAAAACATTCCAGCTGAAAGGCCAAAAGTTTTGATGTTCGATGGCCATGCAAAACACATCAACCTTATACTTATAAAAGCCGCCAAGGACAACAAAATTATTATTTTAAAACTGCCCTCCATCTCCACCAGCATTTTTCCGCCACTGGATGTTGGGGTTTCTGGTCCAGTGAAAACAATGTGGGATAAAGTGCTGGTAAAATTTTCTATACAAAACGTTGGCTCAGCACTCACCAAAGAAAAATTTCCTGAAGTGCTTGCAGAACTTTTTGAAACAGACTGCATGAGTCCGGCAAATATAAAAGCAGGTTTCATGAAATTGGGCTTTGTCCCCTTCAATCCACAGCAAATTCTGAGAAAATGTGCCACCTCATTCGAACTTTTGAAGTGGATGCCCCAGGATGAACCCTCATCTTCACCCATGCCACAAGAGGACATTCAACCATCTTTCTCTTCTTGTGGGTTGACTCCCCCACCACCACCTGTTCCCTCAGCATCTGAGACATCACCTTCAGTATCATTGAAGGACATTTAAATTTAAAAAACTCACGCCGCTTCTGGAAAAACCAGCAAAGCAGCAAAATGAGGAGATAAGAGGAAAGGCCATAAGAAGGCAGTATGGCGAAACAAAGCCAAAAACTGTCTCTATTTCTGGTATTGGAAAGGGGGAAAGGAAAAAAAAAATCAACAGTGATTGATGCCGCAGATGAACTGGAACCAATTTTGTGCATCATAATAATAATAATAGTATTGATAAAGCGCTATCAACAAATATAGTGTAGGCTCGAAGCGCATTAAAAAAACCTAAGAATTAATGTTGATGATCCGAAAGTATGTGATCCAAGTGTTATGTGTGACCTAAGTGATGAGTGGTGCTGTTTGAAATGTTCACAGCTATCTGCAGAAGAGGCCGATAATTCTGACTTTTATTGTAGGCGAGGCATTAATTCCTTGCTAACATAAAATGGTGTCTCAAGACTCAAGACACCCCTTATTATAGTTTGGTACAAAATTTCTTTGTACTAATTATTATTTATAGTGTTTACAACATTTCATGTACAAATGTATAATAAAAATGATTTTTTTTTTCGCAAGGAGTGGAATTGCCCCAATTCTATACACTAGGCTATAGGGCCTACATAATCCCCTACATGTTAAATTTTCAAACAATTTCTTTTGTTGTTTTTTTCTTTTGTTAAAACTTGAAATTTACATTAACAGTTTGTTTGAATGAGTAAATAAAAGGAATTCTTGAAATATTTTCTTGTTTTTAATTTTATATAGGCTATATAGATGCCTATAGACTATAGAATCGTATAGATATAGTATATACTATATTTTTATAGTGATTTTTTAGCATTTTTTTAAAGTAGTGGGTTAGTGGGTGGAATTATCCCGGTTTATATTATTAGCAAATAAAGCCTATTGCTTTTATTTAATATATATCTATATATTTTTATTATGCGAATAAACTAATTTACTAATTCATACTAATTTAATTAATAATTAATATAAATTTAAAAATTAGGCCTACACTACTATTAATTATTAATATTAAAATTAAATTCTCTATAATTCTATAATTTTTAATAAATAATAAATTACTATAAATATAAATTAGGCCTACTAATACTACTACAGTATTAACAATTTAAATTAAGAATGACATTCATAATTAACATATTATATTATAGGCCTACAATGAATATCAATATGTTGCCCAATAAATAAGAAAGTATTACCTGCCATTGTTGTAATCCCCATTGTAACTGCTCCCCGTGTACTGCAGAATGTCATCCATCTTTAACGTAACAGTTGTTGCTATGCATTATCAGGGGAGGTCACTCTAAAAAAGCACACATTTTAAATCTCTTGCAGAAGTAACATTGCAAAATAAGAAATTTTACACTGATTATACTTATACAGTAAGCCATACTCTGCTCAGGATTAGTTTTATGAAGTTTTATGGTATTGTAGGAATGTCTGTGCACAGTGCCGCTCACAAGGTATGGCTAGATATGTTAAATGTATTTATAATACTAATAAATTGATAAAATTGCCAACTTTTTCGACTTTACATTAGACACTTTTTTTTAGAGTTTAGAAATTAGTAGGCCTAATGCCTAATACTAATTAGACTCTAGGAGTCTAGGTCTAGTGTCTATATACTATATAATATACATAGACTATATTATGATATTGGCCTAATAACCTAATATGATTAAATATGATATGATCCGACATATGGCATAGTGTTGCATAGCCTATAATATGTAAACGTTGTTATAAACCTAATCTCAATTTATTGTAAGTTTTAAGTCTAAGTCCATATTTTATCATATTAATTATTAAGTTAATAAGTTAAAACTTAAGTAGGCCTAAGTAATTAAAATTAAAGACTAAGCCTAATTTATTTAGTAGGCCTAATTAATTATTAGTTGGCCTAATACTAGCCCAATTACTAAATTACTAATTGTCACAATAGTGGTAATTATTAAATTATAATAGGCAGTGTCTATACGTCCGGCAACCGGACAAATAGCGCGAGAGATATACGTCCGGCGACAGGACAAAATATTGCGGTAATATTCTTCCGGCGAGCATGTCACGTGACCGCCGGACACATTCAATTTATTCGGAAGATATTATTCCGGCGGGCTTGTTATTAGACCACCCAACTACAAGTACTAACGAGAGACGTGGAGCGTATTGATATTAACATATTTATAAAGAAATGGGCATGAGGCCTAAAAGTCTTATTATTAGTTTAATACTTTGAATGGATAAATTGAATGAGATTGTTATGCAACCCACATGCATAAATGAATGGCTCATCGTAATTGTTGCGCAAGTCAAATTGTTTACTAATGACTTTATAAGATGTTTGGTAATGACTTTAAACACGTTTTTTAAAGAAATAGACATTTGGCCTAACAGTTGTATTTTTAATTCTTTGTTACTTTGAATGAAATTATACACACCCACATTAATAAAAGAAAGGTTTTGAAAAAAAATATCTCGTTTTACTATAATTGCTTTAAAAAAAAAAAAAGAAGGTGATTAGAACCCACGATATGCCGGTTGCCAGGGGACAGTTCTGACCACTAGGCCAGGAAATCTTAATGTTATGTAACAACTAAAAGTATTTAAGCAGATGGGGCAAGATAAACGATTATGCCCATGCGCCAGTAGCTTCTTTTTTTTATTTTTGGGTCGGTCACGTGTTGTCTCGTGCACTATTTGTCCGGACGCGCAGACACTTCGTAAATTATATTGTAATATATTTCAATGTCCAATGTTAAATGTTAAAAATGAGAAATATACCCGGCATATATAGTTAAATATAATAGGCTAGTGATAGTTGACCGTAGACTTTCTTGGCCTATCAAAACTATAAATTATTATTTTATATGATTTTATTAAATGATAATCATGATATATATTCATATTCATGCTGAATCATGCACAACAAATTTAGGCTAATTGTACGTAGCACAACCATTCGGTCATTAGGTAGGCTAATTGTACGTAGCACAACCATTCGGTCATTAGGTAGGCTAATTTTATTTATTTTTTATTAATAGAAGCCTGACTCAGTAGCAGTAGCCTATAATATTAGTCATTAGTATTAATGCCAGCAGAATGACTGTCAGTGTCAGTGTAAGGTTGAAACCAATAGTGACACTGATAATAGCTAGCCTTTTATACTGATACTAGGCATAAGTCATAATTAAGTGCCACATAAATCAAAGGTTGATATGTCATAGCGCTTACATATATAATAGCTATTGTCTCTCAACATTTTGTTTGTAACCCTATATTATATAATTACGCTATATATGTCTATGTCAGGCTATATGACATAATATAGGCATAATTATAGTAATAGGATTAGACATTAGACTTACATACAACACGAAAGATAAAATATTCAAACCAGAAACATTTTATGGAAATCAAAAGAAAACTTAATTTTTGTCTCTCATTTTAACAAATGTATATTATAACAAGTCTAAAGGCACTAAACACAGGCGAAGCCCGGGAGGGATGTGAGGTCGGGGGCATGCCCCTTCAATCATATCCAAACCCTCCCTTTTATTTTTCTGGAAAGATGGGTATTTAAAAAAAAAAAAAATTATTTTCTTTATTCTCTATTTTTTATTTTTAGAAATCATAACAATTCTAAAATCAGCCATATTGACAGGGTTTCCATGGTTGGGGTAAACTGACTTGATTTTTAGCAAGTTTGGGAAAGTTATATTGTAAAAGTCTGTGAAAAATGATTAGGGTTTGATATAGTTTGTAAATCCACTTAACATTTATGAAAAAAGCATGAGTTAAAACTATTTTAAATTAGGCGAACAAAATGTAGTTAAGTTGACAAATTGTTAATAAAAATTCTATCAATTAAAAAAAAAAATTTAGTAATTAAAAAACACAGTGAAACTTTTTTTTGACTTCCTATATACACTACCAGTAAATGTAAAGGACATAAAAATACTGTGTCTAGTGTGGTGCTATGCAAGCAACCAATGGCAAACTAATTAAGGGCTCATACAAGTTTGTGAAATTTACTGAAATTGGCCTCATGGCGTGAAAAATTCTTATTTTCTTTTATATTTTTAAAGTGAATTACCATGTAGCTAAGTTGAGAAGTTGTTAATAAAACTTATATTGTTTTGTTTTTTTAATAAGTTGGCTACTTAAAATTAAAAAGCATCCTCAAACTTTTTTTTATTGAGACTACCTACATACATTGCTAGTTAACTTAAAGAAATCTGACACATTCTGATGATAATTGATTGGTGAATTCATTGTAAAGTTTGGGAATTTTAAAATGATTTTAGAGTAAGAGTAAGACCTCTTTAAAAGGCAGGCATAATAGCAAAAAGGCATAACTATCAATGCCCTAGAATGGGACAGATGCAGTAGGTAACACAGTACAAAACGTAACACTTGTATGACTTGTTGTGTAAGGTTTGAAAATTGTAAAATGATTTTAGGGGAAGAACCATTTAATGTTAGCATTTACATTATTTAGAAAATTCTTAAAAATTGTCTATGTATTTTTTATATATATTTTTTTTAAATGACCTTTTGTTCTAAATTGTGGTAAGTTTTACTTTCCATAGAAATGTCCTTGAACATGCTGCTGTTTTATTGCCTTGTATTTTTTAATACTAAATACAAATTTTGTCATAAAATGAGAATTGAAAACTTCAAAATATTTCAAAGCTCTAATTTATTAAATTTCAACAATTGATAATCAGATAAAATATTAGTATTTAAATAGTATGGAGGGGGGAATTGTGCACCAGCAAAGAATTTGCCTGCTAATTTCTCCCCCCCCCCCATCCCACAATATTTATACCATTGGCTACCTCCATCACTTGCTCTTTTACATCCCCTTGTGCCCTGTACTGCCCCTCTCCCCCCTACTTCTATACATTTTGCGATTCTGGCTATGTCTAGGTCTATGACATTTAGACTGTTCTCTGTTGCAACAATTTAGTTATTTGCCTTGACCTAGTTAGCCAACCCTCTAATTAAGTACTAACTGTTAATGAAGTCAACCCCCCATTAGTAGTGTGAAGGGTATTGAAAAAGTTAGACCAGTGGTTCCTAAAGTATGGCAGAGAAAGTCAGGGCCTGAGAGACTCGCGATTGAATATCACAAACTATTGTTTTTTTATTTGTGATTTAAGTTGGTAAGATTCACAACTTCAAGTCTATTATATATAATCAGGTCTTTAACCTAGGGTGCCATAGAAATCCTTAGCCTTTACTTTAAAATAGGGGAACAACAAGTGGATTTGAGAGAGTGGTTGAAACAGTTGTTGACTGTGTGAGAGGTCACAATATATTATTGTCATAAATGCGTGAATGCTACATGTGAAAATTTAATAAAAAGTAACAGTCAAAGGTTAACATGAGGTAATATTACAAATTGAAACTTTGTGTAATAAGTAAACATCATATAACCACAAACATCTTTTTCTACAGTCAGTTTGTCATATAATTTTTATTGTGACATATACACATGTATATTGATGGTTGACTGATTTAAAAGTTAAACAGGTTTTGACAATGGGTCTTAGAAATGCAACATTTTTTTTTATATTAATATATGGGAGCTAACAAATATATTGAGGGTGAGAAAAGTTTACAAGACCTCCTTGCCCCTATCTTTCCATGTGTTGATGCCAATTCTTTTAGCATTATAAAAGTGTTAGTCTTTCCATAATATTTCAGGAAAGACCTAATTTTTGTAGATTGACATCTCTCTTTGTTGCCTTTGTTCAGCTTTGAAAATACAACTGTCTCTTTTTGTTGCCTTTGTTTGGCTTTAAAACTACAACTGTCCTATTGAGTAGGAACTAGTTTATTAATTTTTAGAGCTGTCCTCCGATTAAAAGATTTTGCAAAAAAATTGTTTACCATTGCTCATGCATTTAGTGTTATACATTTAATATGTTTTAAATTTTATCCTTTCTCAAAACACATTTTAAAGTCAATAATTTTTAGGACATCTTTGATATGATGGAAAAAAAGATCCCAATCAAAACAGAATGTTTAAAGGGTTCAGATAACCCAATCAAATCATGCCGTTTTCTTTTCAACAGTTATGGCAAGATGGTTTTGCAGTAATTGAAAATTTTCTTGATTTGGAGGATCTGAAGGACATGAGAAATCGTATGCATGAAATCGTTGATAGCCTTGATCCAAAGGAACATCAGACAATTTTCTCTACAAAAAATCAGGTATATACATTTTCTTTTACAAGGTATGTTCTAAAAACAAAAAAGGGTGGAAAACAAAAGTTTATGAAAATATCTTTTTAAGGTACCGTATATACTCGCGTATAAGTCGCACTTTTTTACCGAAAATTTCGACAAAAAGTAGGGGTGCGACTTATACACCCGACACTGTTTTTGAAAAGTTCGAAAAACATAACTTCTCTGTCATAAAGTTTCCTACATAACCCCTATAGTTGATAGTAGTGATGTAGAATTACTAGGATATGCGTAGGCCTACATTTTAAATTTATAAACCTTTCATTGTTTAAAAATTGCTATCTAAATATAATTGAAATTGAAATGGACAAATATTTTAGGTTTTTCCGACACCCACCCCCTTTTCTTTTGAACTTTTGGACCGATTTTATATTGCCCAAACGTATTTAAAGGTGACATTTTTGTGTAGGCTTATTGAACGCAAATTACAGTATGGAAAGAATCGTAAATGTGTGAAAGCCTGTCTAGTCCTATAATGTAGGTAGGCCTATAAGCTTGTAGACAAGTAGCTTAAGATGCGTTTTATTTAGAACCTAAGGCCTAGGCTTATAGGCTATAGCCTACTAATAAGGCAGTGTTTAGCATTCCGCCGCACCATGTCTTAGCATTGTTTCCAAAACTACGATCGGCGGATCGACGCGTGCAATGTAAATAGTGTGTTTTATTTTTCATCTGTTGCATGTAAGAGTTTTAAAAAAATACAGCTTCTTGCCGGTCACGTAGTCGCGCTTGAAATCATTACAGACAATGTTAATGGTAATAAGGTAACTTATAAAGCGTCGTCCATACAGTGCCTCACAGTCTGGGCGACGTTCAGTCTAATGACGCACATCAAAAGATTTTGTGTGTGTGTTGACCCACTTTAGTATAGGGATATGAACTTCAGTAGGGAAAGGGACTTACATGGAGAAACAGATACCTTACTTTCCCATATCACTAAAGTCTGCAGGCCTATTGATCGGTTGTTTAAAATAAATTGAGCCTTTTTTGATTATGTTTGCCTTATGCACCATTGAAACCATTTTTAAGGAAAGTTTCCAAATTAGGGTGAATATTTAGTAACTTTTATGTTTAAAAGGTGTGCATTTTTGAGATATTAAGAGGCAGTATAATCCGGGAAGTCAGGGTGCGACTTATGCGCGGGTCAATGACAACATATAAGAAAAAAAAGTCTTGAACTAGGGCTGCGACTTATACACCGGTGCGACTTATACACGAGTATATACGGTAATTATTTAAGGTGATTATACACAATAACTAATTGAGATAGTCACTTTTACTTTACCAAAATGGTTTAGTCTTTTATCAGGGATGCCAGTTTTCAGGCTAAAGCCGGATTTCAGGCTTTTTGAAAATTTCCGGCTAGCCTAGTTAGGCTAAATTAAAAATAATGTTTATGGTTTGTGTCACTATATGTATTGTCGCGCGTTCGCTTGCATATTAGTTTTTGGAGAGAAAAAAATTTTCAGGCTTTTTTGTCTAGGCCTGCTGGCATCCCTGTTATATGATATAATTATAAAGAACAGTTTTTCTTGGATAAAAGTATTTAACCTTTTGAAAATATTTTTCGCCTTATTGCCTGTCCAAGATTTTATTTCACTGCATAGAGGTCCCAAGACTGGTGGGGAGAAAGCAATGTGCTCAACAGCATATCTCACCAAGACCTGGTGCCTGCATGTCCAGACCTATAGTCTGGAATTTGTGCTATCAGGCGACAGTGCATGAATATGAGTGAGCCATCACATTAATGATCCAGGGGAAATCTGCAGGGGGGGAGAAGCAGAGTATTGCATGTGTCTGCGGAGACTATGCCCTTTGTTACATGGCACGCCAATAGGCTAGCAATTTTTGGACAGGATCTTTGTGTGCCCCCCCTATCTACCCCTTTATATCATTATGTCCATTTTGTATTTGAGACATATAAGATTGGCTAAAAATTTGGGGGAAAAGTTCAAACAGGAAATCACTGAAATTTTTTGCTGTGTCCATAAATAGACTGTATATTAGAAAAATGGTTAAAAAATATGTTTTACAATTCTTGTTATGTGAATTTGACCCCTTGTTGTCCATGCCAGTTTCATCTATAAATATATCTTTTTAAGCTGTTCTATATTGTTGTAGACTTTGACAGTTATGGTTTGTTAAATTGACAGGAACAATAATGAATGTCTAAGCTTTTTACAATGTATCAAATATTATATTTCAGCCTCGTAATGATTATTTCATGAAGAGTGGAGACAATATTTCTTTTTTCTTTGAGGAGGAAGCTTTAGATAATGAAGGTACAAAAGAGAATTTTTTTTTATCTTGTTGTCAATAAGTTAACATAGTACTTTTGTAATGGTGATGCTAAATTTATATGTTCAAAGCTCTGGGTTTAAAACTTCTTTAGTTAGTTTTTGTTTTCTTAAACTAACTTTTTGTTTTTACTTTTACAGGCAATCTTCTTGTAGAGAAACATTTATCTGTCAACAAAATTGGACATGGTAAGTTGAATGTTTTCCTACTGGTCATTAAGAATCTTTCCTACAAACTGTTTAATTGTCTTGCTTTAAGGCATTCAATTGCCTCTCCCATGGTCAAGGAGTTCATGTACCAGTAGAGAACATTATTTAAATCATTTTAAAATACAACCCTAACTGGCAGGTCTCTAATCATGGGGAGAAAACATTTGCAGAAACTCCCCTGATTATTATGTTTGCCCTACATATGTATATCATGGTCATAAAAACAGATGAACTCTGCAATTATTCTTATGGATAAAACTTATTTAATGAGTAATAAAATTGTTCCTTGTTTTCTTTTCACTGGCAGTGACACGTCTCTCCCACTTTAGAGCAAGCTATTTTAATTTTGTTTTGATCCAACCGCCTATCTGTCAATGTTGTGTTTCTTCCCTGTCTTGCTTTTTTTCCTCACATTACTTTTCCTTTCATTGTTGTTGCTTTTTTATGCCTCTAACATTTTTAAAGTGTTTTTTTTTTACTTAAAGACTATGAAGTGTTATTCAAACAGTAAAAAGAATATTGAAGCACACAGACAATGCATGCCAAATATAAAGATTTATCTAACTTTAAAACATGCAGTAATATGGTTTCATATACAGGGTTGGCCAATAAAATGTTACCACTTTTTATATTCTTACAAAATTCAAAATTACAAAGATTTTTGTTTCATTTTCAGGAATATTAACAATGAAACACTGAATTCTCACCTCAATGGATTGAAAGCAATATACTGTGGAGGAGAAAGTGGAGATTGTGGAAGCATATTTGGAATTAAAATCGGTAATCAACACTCATCGACGATTCATAATTGATTTTCTGGGGAAAATTCCTTCATATAGACTCACAATCAGACTTCTTCTGCAGAAGTTCAGGGTAACAGGACGTGGGACCAATGCAAATAAAGGACATAGAGGTAGGCCAAGGTCTGCAAGGACAGCCATCAACACTGAGACCTTGAGACAGCGTCTAGAAGAATCACCAAGAAAATCGGTTACCGATTTTAATTCCAAATATGTTTCTACGATCTTCACTCTCTCCTCCACAGTATATTGCTTTTGATCCATTGGGGTGAGAATTTAGTGCCTCGTTAATATTTCTGAAAATGAAACGAAAATATTTGTAATTTTTAAAATTGTGAGAATATAAAAGTTGGTAACATTTTATTGGCTCACCGTGTATCTATATATTTATATTAGAAATGTCATAAACTGAGAGTTCTTGTAATGTTTTTCTTTCTACAGCTCTTCATTGCTTGGAGCCTGCATTTGTAAAAGTTGCTCAAAGTAAAGCAATCAAGGTATGGGGAATGAGCAGTTTAACCAACAGTATATTTATAAAGGCTTTAACACACTGTCTTCAAATCCTACATGACTTATAAACAACAGCAATAGTAGTTTGTACATTTATACTCAGCATTAGTCAATCAGTGTGTCACAACTTACTTTTTGTGAAAGCATTTGTAGGAATTAAGTTTGAATTATAATTTAAATAAAAAAGAATTTAGATCCACATTTTATTGTGCAATAGTTCTATTTGCGAGGCTACTTACCATAATACAACATAAGTTGATATAATATATATTTATTATCAGGAACTGACAAGAGCTATTGGTTTCATTGACCCAGTGGTATGCCAAAGTATGTATATATTTAAGGTAAGTGACTTTATCCCCTCATCTGTGTTCATGAAACAAAAAAACAAGTGAATAAATAAAAATTCCAGGACATTTTATATTCGGTACGTGACGTTTTGGCGCGACCGTTTTGGCGCGGGACGTTTTGGCGCGAGACGTTTTGGCGCGAGGAAATAATTGCGAAAAACATTTTTTTTGTTGTATAATAAATGAAACTAATAATAAATAATAATAATTTAAAACGATGTAGGCCTACTTATTTATGCATAAAGACTTAAGTATCTATTTGTGGGCATAAAATGCTTATCTATTTATCTGTTTATGTATATGTCGTCTTAATAAGGACGTTGTTTGTTATTTTTTATTAAACCCCTAGAACGTTAGGCCTACATGCGAAAATTACGCGTGCTAGTCTTTCAACAAAATTCTAAATACTACACATGTTCATGAAGTAACTCAGTGGCCACACCTTTCAAAAAACTTGACTGTTGTAAAATAGTTGGGAGTGATTAAAACCAGACAAGATGGTCAGAGATTTAATGATAACAATGGATGTTTTAGAATACTGGGTGGGTAGTAAAAAAATAAAAATAAACTTTTTTTATTTGGAATGGTCAATGAGGAGTGGTCATCGCGCCCAGTCAACAACGTGCGTACAAATCAGATATAATTATTTGGTTGTTGTTAAACTAGATTGGGAGCGGCAAATAAGCAGTTTCAGATGTCATTATTTAATATTATTACATTATTTGTCATTATTTACATTATTTATTATTCAATCAGTTTATACAAAAATAAGTTATTAAAATTTAATAATAAAAAATATACATGGTTTTAATATGTTTTTATTTCATATTTGTTTCATTCATTATACAAAAAATATTGTTTTCATCAAATGAAGTTATGAAGTTAATTTGATTAAATGATGTGATGTGTTTTCAGTCCATCGCGCCAAAACGTCCTGCGCCAAAACGTCGGTCGCGCCAAAACGGCTGCGCCCAAACGTCCTGCTTCGTTTTATATTAATAAACTAAAAGTAATAATTTACTTTAAAAAATTGTTTAATAATGTAAATTCCTGAATTTTTTGTTTTTCTTTGCTTTTTTTTTCATGCAAATGTTATTTTGTTTTTGAATAGCAATAATATACACAGCAAACAATAATTTTAATTTATCTATAAGAATACTTCAAATACTTACAATCTTCTCTGATGTGTTTTTCTTGACAAAAGTAACCACTATATCAATTCTTTAAAATTGTAAATAAAATATTTTGTATGAACACTTAAAAAAAAAATTGTTTTTCTTCGTTTCTCAGAATTTATTATAAAATGAACAATATACTTTGAACTTTAAAAAACCTTTTTGACATGCTTTTAATTGGCCTTTGTACTTTTACAGCAACCAAGGATTGGTGGTGTTGGTGAGTTTATATGTTGTAGGTTAAGTTAAAAATGTAGAAATATTGTGGGTTGTATTAGTATTATAAGTATATTTTATATACATATTTTTTTTACTTTACATTTGAAAAAAAAGCTTATAAGCAGATCTTTTATACACATTTGTTATTTCAATTATCTGCTTAAGAATTTTTGTTTCATTTTCGTAAAGACATTGATTTTCTATTAGTAATCCTTATTGCAGTAATACCCTATGTTCATGAATTTAAGAAAAATGTGCCGATTTCATACAGACAACTAACAAATGTCAATATATCCCTCTTCCTGTGTTAAACACACAACAAATATCCTCAAAATATTTTACACTCATATAACAATGGATATTTTAATTTACAGCTTAAATGGTAGAAATAAACTTGTACAATACTGTACTATAGAGTAGTAGGTATATATACACTTTATTTATATGTATGTATATGTTTACTGTATTCCTCATTGTGCCTGTCCTTGTCTTGAATGGGATCTGATTGGCTGCATTCATGTTATTAAATTTCATCTTCTTTAGCAGTATTCTTATGGTGTATGAAAGTTCTGTTCTTATATTATGAAATTCCTTATCTTTTCCTTTACAATAAACTTAAAGTTGAGTTATTTGCAGCATCATATTTCCATATATTTAACCATATGCTTTACTGCATTACTTGCTGTAGTCTTAAAACCTTAACTCTTGTTGTGTTCCATGGGGAGAAAATACCAAAATTAAAGGGTATTACTGTAAAATTATTTTCAAACTGTGTAACATTTATTAGGTACTTTTAAATATATGAGTGTTTAGTTTTGAGTAAGCACTGAGTGCTGTTGTTTCTTTGTGTCAGTATTGCCTCACCAAGATTCAACTTTTCTCAACACAAACCCAAAAAGACTTGTCGGCATCTGGATTCCCTTGGAAGATGCCACAAAAGAAAATGGTTGCTTGTGGTTTATTCCTGGCTCTCACAAAAGTATGTTGTTAACTTTTCATACCAGTTTACCTTAAATAAAACTATAATGTGTTTTCATGTAAAAATAGAGTCACATTAGTGTGAATTTCATGCTTGAATTATTATAATATAGTTTCAGTTTATCAAGTCTAACTTAAGTCAAAGCAATCAAATTACATTTGAGAAAGATTGATTTAATATAAAGCTTGTAATAAAAATAAAAAAGAACATATTTAATGAAGGCCTACTGTGAGGACACAATATTTATCACTATCTTGACTATGCACATTTATTTATCTATATTTTTTAGATGGTGTAGACAATGAGAGGTACATGGTCAGGACACAAGGTCAAAGTTCAGAGTTGACCACAACATTTACACAGCCACCCCTGGAGTATGATGACAGTCTGTTTGTTCCAGTAGAGGTTAAAGCTGGTAAGTTTCACATTTTGATATTTTGTCTGTTGTTGGACATTTTTGTACTTTTTTTTTGTATCATGTTCATTTCATACATGAATTATTTTTGTGTGTTAAAAAGTAAATTTGATGGGGAAAATTATTTTGCATACGGTACTTTTTTAATTTGATTTGATTTTGTATTCATTCAACTAAATTACAACAACAACAAAAAAAAAACCATTTTGTTAACTTAGGAAGGAAATTGTTATTAATTTGAAAGTACACTTCACTTAACCAAACACATAGTCTAGTTTTATTAGAAAGTCAGACTTACCTGAATAAACAAAATAAGATAGGAAAGTTTCCCTGAATTAAATATATCTGTAAAAAATAAAAGGAATCAAAGGTATTGAAAAGAAAAAAATTATATACATCAACAATTAATGAAAAACATATTGTGTACAAACTAGATCTATTTCTATACAATTCTTTGTGAAAATAATCTATGAGAAAGAAACAATATATTTATATAGATCTACATATTGTGTACAAACTAGGTCTATTTGTATATAATTCTTTGTGAAAATAAAACTATGAGAAAAAATAAAGTTTTTCTGTGTATCCTTCCATCCTTAGGTTCAGTGGTTTTAATTCATGGAGAAGGAGTACACAAAAGTGAAGCCAACAAGTCAGAGAAATCTAGACATGCTTTCACCTTCCATATATTTGACAACCATGGTGTTGAGTACAGCCACTTGAATTGGTAATAACATTGATCAGTTTTTAATTTTAGTCTTTCTTTATAAATTAACTTTGAGCTTGTATTTTTTGGTTGGCGGTCCAGTGGCACATTTTTTGAGCAGTAGTTCTGATGGTCTTGGGTTCAAATCCCTCTCAGCCTGGAGGGTGTTGGTGAGTTTACCTGTCTGATGGGTACCTGAAATCAGTTGGGGGCAAGGTGAAGAGGTTTGGGTGTTTTTCTTGGTTACTTGATCCTCCTTGTATGCCCTGGCTAAGACAACCTGTGAATTCTGCATCACTAGGCCATAAAACTTTTTTTTTTTTACTCAATAATATGGTTTGCAAAAGTCATACAAAAAATGTTTTACAAGTTTTCAAAAAGGTAGTTATAAGGGTTTATTTATATGTATATGGTGGCCACAAAAACTCCATGACAATGATTCACTGACCCTTTTAAAGAAATTGGTCTGACAGGGTTAATTTAGTGAAAAAAAACATGGTGGAGTAACTCTGATACTTAGTGTTGATGTACTTTTAGTAAGAATATAAATAATAGAGTTATTAGGTTTTTGGCTCTAATTTAACAATGTAGGAATTGCTCAACATTTTTAAAAATGAATTTTCAATATTTTTCTTTGAAGGAAGATTAGGAAATACTTTCAATGGTCTGTAAAAACTATATTCTCTACAGTTTCTTAACTATAATCTAAGTATCCCCCACCAGACCAAATTTGATCACACTACCTCTTGACCACCATGCCCTATCTATAACACAGTTTCTTTTAAATAATCACTAAAAAATATAACATTTCATTTTTTCTTTTTTTTTATCCAGGCTGCAACCAACTGATAAAGGAACGTTTGTTCATCTGTTGGATGAGACAGCCTCGTAACATATCAACTCCTCTCCAACTCAAGATTTCAAACTGTCCAGTGTAAATTACATTCAGTCATACCCAATATGGATTAATGTTTAGTTATGGAACACATTTTACACTAAGTGATAAGTCCTTAGTCATATTTAGTTAAAAACTGACTGAATTGAGGTAATGGCAAGTGCACATGAATTCATGTATTATAGTAAAGTGCAAGCTGTATACATATGAAGACTACAGGGCAAAAAAAGGCACATGTCACACATTTCCACTTTTGAGATAAATGAAATTTTGTCTTTGAAAGTCGCTTTGTTTGTTCTTACTTGCCTTTTCTTTGGGTGTTTCTATAGGCCTTTTTTGGGTTGGATTTTACTATTTTGCTAACCTTCAGGCTTATGTTTACATAGTAGGGGACATAACTCAAATAATTGGAAAATGTGACATGTGCCCTTTTTCCCCTGTGGTCTTCATATGAATTCATGTATTTTAGTATACAGAAAGTTGTATACACATGCATTCATGTATTTTAGTATACAGAAAGTTGTATACAAATGCATTCATGTATTTTAGTATACAGAAAGTTGTATACAAATGCATTCATGTATTTTAGTATAGAGAAAGTTGTATACACATGCTGTCATGTATTTTAGTATAGAGAAAGTTGTATACACATGCATTCATGTATTTTAGTATAGAGAAAGTTGTATACACATGCTGTCATGTATTTTAGTATATAGAAAGTTGTATACACATGCATTCATGTATTTTAGTATAGAGAAAGTTGTATACACATGCATTCATGTATTTTAGTATAGAGAAAGTTGTATACACATGCTGTCATGTATTTTAGTATATAGAAAGTTGTATACACATGCATTCATGTATTTTAGTATAGAGAAAGTTGTATACACATGCTGTCATGTATTTTAGTATAGAGAAAGTTGTATACACATGCTGTCATGTATTTTAGTATAGAGAAAGTTGTATACACATGCTGTCATGTATTTTAGTATAGAGAAAGTTGTATACACATGCATTCATGTATTTTAGTATAGAGAAAGTTGTATACACATGCTGTCATGTATTTTAGTATAGAGAAAGTTGTATACACATGAATTCATGTATTTTAGTAGAGAGAAAGTTGTATACACATGAATTCATGTATTTTAGTATAGAGAAAGTTGTATACACATGAATTCATGTATTTTAGTATAGAGAAAGTTGTATACACATGCTGTCATGTATTTTAGTATAGAGAAAGTTGTATACACATGCATTCATGTATTTTAGTATAGAGAAAGTTGTATACACATGAATTCATGTATTTTAGTATAGAGAAAGTTGTATACACATGCTGTCATGTATTTTAGTATAGAGAAAGTTGTATACACATGAATTCATGTATTTTAGTATAGAGAAAGTTGTATACACATGCTGTCATGTATTTTAGTATAGAGAAAGTTGTATACACATGCTGTCATGTATTTTAGTATAGAGAAAGTTGTATACACATGCATTCATGTATTTTAGTATAGAGAAAGTTGTATACACATGCTGTCATGTATTTTAGTATAGAGAAAGTTGTATACACATGAAATCATGTATTTTAGTAGAGAGAAAGTTGTATACACATGAATTCATGTATTTTAGTATAGAGAAAGTTGTATGCACATGAATTCATGTATTTTAGTATAGAGAAAGTTGTATACACATGAATTCATGTATTTTAGTAGATAGAAAGTTGTATACACATGAATTCATGTATTTTAGTAGATAGAAAGTTGTATACACATGAATTCATGTATTTTAGTATAGAGAAAGTTGTATACACATGCTGTCATGTATTTTAGTATAGAGAAAGTTGTATACACATGAATTCATGTATTTTAGTAGATAGAAAGTTGTATACACATGAATTCATGTATTGTAGTATAGAGAAAGTTGTATACACATGAATTCATGTATTTTAGTATAGAGAAAGTTGTAAACATGTGAATTCATGTATTTTAGTATAAAGAAAGTTGTATACACATGAATTCATGTATTTTAGTAGATAGAAAGTTGTATACACATGCATTCATGTATTTTAGTATAGAGAAAGTTGTATACACATGCTGTCATGTATTTTGGTATAGAGAAAGTTGTATACACATGAATTCATGTATTTTAGTAGAGAAAAAGTTGTATACAAATATGAATTCACGTATTTTAGTATACAGAAAGTCGTATATATAATATGTGTATTCATGTGTAGAGAAGTTAATGTATGTTCATGAATTCTAGTTTTGAGATGTTTCTATTGGTACAATTTTTTGTTTCTTAATCCTTGGCATTGAAATATATTTCATTGCATTATTTTTTACTGTGTTCAATTGCTAGCCATTCTATGCATCACTCCTTTTTAACTTGTGGATTTGAATCCATTCAATTGTAATAAATAAGACATAACTGACCTTTTTTTTAATTTATTGATATTCAAGCATTAATAATATTATAATGTTATTATGAACAGATGTGGCATTTAAAAGAAAATCCTTGTAGGTCTAAATTGATCTTAGAAAATATTATCATTTTCACACAGAAGTGGTTTTTTAAAACATCTCAACCATGTCAGGTGCAAACTAGCCTATTCCAAAAAAACAACTAATTTTTCATGTGTAGGAAAAATAAAAGATTGTGCAAAAAGTAAAAAAATCCTCTCCTAATTATAATGACATCTAAAGAGATGAAACCTTTATTTCAAAATACAAAAACATTTTGCTCTTTGTCCCCTTTTATAAGTGAGTAGAAAAATGTTACCAATTGAGGATTCAACTATTATCTCCCCTTACAAGTCCCAATTCCTGTATAAACCTTGTTAGTAACATACATGTACTTCCAATACACACAAAATGTTAAACTAATTCTAAAAATGTGTTGTTCTAAAGTTCTACTTAAAAACATTGTTGTTTTTTTTGTAAAACTTGAAAGAAAATTATTTAAAACAAAGTTTTTGTAAAATAATTTACAAAGAAATGTTTACCTGTTGAAGAGAATATTGTAAAAGATTAAGCTATAGGTCTATGAGCCTAATTGTGTTAAAAACATTGATAGGTATCACATGTTTGTAATATCTAAAACAAAATTGTATATAATTTCACTTATTATTGCTTTTTTAATTTAACTATTAACTGAGGAAAATGTAAAAAATATTGATATAATCTGATGTAAATTTGGAATAGAATGAAATGTGCATATTAAATAATTGCTGACAAAACATTTTTCTTTAAACATTTTTAAACTGAATTTAAAGTCTTGAAAATATTTGCTCTTTTGTTATTTTTCCTCTGATAAGAAAAAATGTATTCTTTATATAAAAGACCAGACAGAATGTAAACATTTTCTTATTCATAGCCCCTGTCCACTCTTCTTTTTGTCAATTCTCCACTATTCAGTATTATCAACACTATTATTTTAATGTTAACATATAAGACTGTAATCAAAAATATTCTTTCATATAACTGGGTAATATTCATGGTAATACAAAGTTATTTGTATTTATTTCTTATACAGTGTTTTTATTGTCCAATGGTAGACATGATGCCATTTTCTTTGTCCAGGTTGGAGTAATTAGACAACAGATATAACGTTTTGCTTTCAAAAAGATGGTGTAACAGCCCTCACTTCTAAACGTTTGATGGGAATTTCGACGGAGATGCTCCCCTGTTATTTGATGTGATTGTGTGGTGATATTGGTTTGAGGGAGTTGCACCCTGGTTATTAGATTGTCATTGTGTGGTGATATCAGTTTGAGGGAGTTGCACCCTGGTTATTAGATTGTCATTGTGTGGTGATATCAGTTTGAGGGAGTTGCACCCTGGTTATTAGATTGTCATTGTGTGGTGATATCAGTTTGAGGGAGTTGCACCCTGGTTATTAGATTGTCATTGCATGGTGATATCAGTTTGAGGGAGTTGCACCCTGGTTATTAGATTGTCATTGCATGGTGATATCAGTTTGAGGGAGTTGCACCCTGGTTATTAGATTGTCATTGCATGGTGATATCAGTTTGAGGGAGTTGCACCCTGGTTATTAGATTGTCATTGCATGGTGATATCAGTTTGAGGGAGTTGCACCCTGGTTATTAGATTGTCATTGTGTGGTGATATCAGTTTGAGGGAGTTGCACCCTGGTTATTAGATTGTCATTGTGTGGTGATATCAGTTTGAGGGAGTTGCACCCTGGTTATTAGATTGTCATTGTGTGGTGATATCAGTTTGAGGGAGTTGCACCCTGGTTATTAGATTGTCATTGTGTGGTGATATCAGTTTGAGGGAATTGCACCCTGGTTATTAGATTGTCATTGCATGGTTATATCAGTTTGAGGGAGTTGCACCCTGGTTATTAGATTGTCATTGTGTGGTGATATTGGTTTGAGGGAGTTGCACCCTGGTTATTAGATTGTCATTGTGTGGTGATATCAGTTTGAGGGAGTTGCACCCTGGTTATTAGATTGTCATTGCATGGTGATATCAGTTTGAGGGAGTTGCACCCTGGTTATTAGATTGTCATTGCATGGTGATATCAGTTTGAGGGAGTTGCACCCTGGTTATTAGATTGTCATTGCATGGTGATATCAGTTTGAGGGAGTTGCACCCTGGTTATTTGATTGTCATTGTGTGGTGATATCAGTTTGAGGGAGTTGCACCCTGGTTATTAGATTGTCATTGTGTGGTGATATCAGTTTGAGGGAGTTGCACCCTGGTTATTAGATTGTCATTGTGTGGTGATATCAGTTTGAGGGAGTTGCACCCTGGTTATTAGATTGTCATTGCATGGTGATATCAGTTTGAGGGAGTTGCACCCTGGTTATTAGATTGTCATTGTGTGGTGATATCAGTTTGAGGGAGTTGATCCCTGGTTATTAGATTGTCATTGTGTGGTGATATCAGTTTGAGGGAGTTGCACCCTGGTTATTAGATTGTCATTGTGTGGTGATATCAGTTTGAGGGAGTTGCACCCTGGTTATTAGATTGTCATTATGTGATGATATCAGTTTGAGGGAGTTGCACCCTGGTTATTAGATTGTCATTGTGTGGTGATATTGGTTTGAGGGAGTTGCACCCTGGTTATTAGATTGTCATTGTGTGGTGATATCAGTTTAGGGAGTTGCACCCTGGTTATTAGATTGTCATTGTGTGGTGATATTGGTTTGAGGGAGTTGCACCCTGGTTATTAGATTGTCATTGTGTGGTTATATCAGTTTGAGGGAGTTGCACCCTGGTTATTAGATTGTCATTGTGAGATGATATCAGTTTGAGGGAGTTGCACCCTGGTTATTAGATTGTCATTGTGTGGTGATATCAGTTTGAGGGAGTTGCACCCTGGTTATTAGATTGTCATTGTGTGGTGATATCAGTTTGAGGGAGTTGCACCCTGGTTATTAGATTGTCATTGTGTGGTGATATTGGTTTGAGGGAGTTGCACCCTGGTTATTAGATTGTCATTGTGTGGTGATATTGGTTTGAGGGAGTTGCACCCTGGTTATTAGATTGTCATTGTGTGGTGATATCAGTTTGAGGGAGTTGCACCCTGGTTATTAGATTGTCATTGTGTGGTGATATCAGTTTGAGGGAGTTGCACCCTGGTTATTAGATTGTCATTGTGTGGTGATATTGGTTTGAGGGAGTTGCACCCTGGTTATTAGATTGTCATTGTGTGGTGATATTGGTTTGAGGGAGTTGCACCCTGGTTATTAGATTGTCATTGCGTGGTATATCGGTTTGCCCACCTGATCACCTGACTTGAACGCAAGTGATTTTTTTTTTAGGATACCTAAAATAAAAATATACACTCATCAATCTCGATCTATTACACAATTAAAAGATTCCATTCGTCAAGAAATTGGTTCAATTTCCCATGAAATGTTAAGTAGAGTTATGGACAACTTTGACAATGTGTGAACAATAACTGCTAACATTTGACATATGTAATTTTTAAAACAAAATAAAACAAAATGGCATGATATGTACAAGTTGGAAAATAAAAACAAAAGCTTCATTTTTTATTGTCATTTGCTTTTATTTAACATACAAATGTGTCAAATCAATTTGCCCCACCCTGTATAAAAATGCAAGTTAATGTTTTTTTTTACTTACTATTTCTACAATAGAATAGAATTCTTTTTCACCAGTTAAAGTTTTTGAAACTAAACTTAATGTATTGTCAAAAATATGGTTGAATCTAATTTATTGTCTATATTTTTGTATTTTTTGTGATGTGTGAAAACACACAATGAAATTGTTTTTGTTGTTTTTAAGGACAAATTTAGGGTCAGGCGTTATTTATCAAATTTAAAGTCAACAGAAGCAACATAGCATAAAAGCTATATTTTTGACCCACAAAATGTTAATAGAAGGATAAATAATTGTTTCAATCAAGGAAGTTAAATTATTTTAAATATCATCAAATCTTAATATGAAAAACCGTATGGATTACAGATAGAGCAGGGACATATGGAATAGAAATCAGCTAAAAAAATTCACTATAATTCTGCAATATAATTGGCATTAAAAATTTTTTTTTTAATTTGTATATATTATATCTTGTTTTTGTTGTTTCCTAGTATAATATTGTGTTTTTTTTTATGGGTATTTTATGATATGTATTTTGTTATATTATTATATGAATGTATATCTACGTGTAATCAGACATTGATGGGATTTTTGTTTGTGGTCCTCTTATTTTTTATCCAAACCTTTTTTTCATAGATTTTAACCAGATTTTAACTTCTAGACAAATCACACTTGAATCATTCAGATGATGTGCTCAAATCATACTCTGGGAATATTGTCCATAATTCAGTTTCTTAGAGAGTTGAGAAAGTGAAGACTAGCTTAATGTTAAATTGGGCTTTGAATTAACTGAAAATATTTTTAATTTAAAAGTGAAATTTGATGTTTAAGAAAAGCACAAAGTCCATGGAATTTATATTTAAACATCAACATTAGTCTATATATTATTCAAATTTTTGTTAAAATCTGTGGATTTAGTCTGAATTGTTCAGGTAACCCATTCCATGCCAGATGCCTTTTTGGGAAGAAAGAAAGATTTTTTTTTGGGTTGTAATTTTAAGTTAGAATTTGATGCCTTGTGTATTATTACTACTTACACTTTGTCCTGCTGTCCTCTAGTATTTATAGATTTAGTGATTTAAGTATGGGTGTTATGCTTGTCAGTTGTGAATCTTCACTAGTAATGAATCTATTTTACAGTATTAGTAATTAAATGTTTTCATGCCTTTAGAAGTAAAATTTTCAAAATGAATTTATAATATATAAACCAATAAACCCTATATTACAATTGATGCATTTTTTGTTTAGTTTGAAGTGAATATTTTAACTGCTTTTTAATGTGATGGCTTGTGTTTCAATTCTATGTAGGAATATAAATTGATTTAACTGTAACCTTTGATTTGTTTATACTTCTGATTTTATAGTCCCTGAATTTCTGGAATCAATTTTCTTATAGATTGTCAGATTATAATTCATTTGATGTTATGGGTATTAAATACAATATTTAAAATAAACTAAAATTGTATTACAAGTCCAATATTAAACATATATTACTAAAATAATAACAACACAAACAAAACTATCCAAACCTCAACAATAATGATATAGTTTTTAATTGTTAAATTTTAGAAAGACACCGACATTCTTTTCAATTCTTAACAAATGATTCAGTAATTTATCTTGACATGTCACTTCATGTTACTTCATGACCTAAACAAAAGAAAAAAAGGCTTAGTAAACTTAGTTATTGTTTTTAACAAATTTGAAAGAAAATGCAGATAGTAAATATTGAATAGTAACATTATGCATTTAAAATTAATCATTGGTGTTTATGTAGTCTAGTATAAAATATAAAAGGTATGAAAGTCATTACAATTTTTTTAAATAATATTTTAATAAAAAATGAACGAATGATTTAAAATTTATGAGAAATTGAGTTAAAATAAATGAGATGGACAATATATTGTCAATATAATAATAACTTTTTGTATTAATAGTAGTCATGGGACGATTAATCGGAATCGTATCGGGATTATCGGAATATCGGGATTTTTCCAAAGTATCGGGAATCGTATCGGAGCTGAATAATTCAGACCCGATTCTGATACCAAAACGATTCTTAAATATACCGGGCGTAAGATAAATAGCTGTAACACTGGAGTGCACTGTGTAGGGGTTTGTGTAATGTTCCTAACTCCCTAAAATTTCTTCACTCTTTCCTGACCATTTTCCAAGCCATTCAATTCAAGCTAATTCCAACTCTATGCAGTAACAGTATAGATTATCTTCCAAATGAATGTATCTTAACTTTTGGATAGTGGTAGCAACTGTGAAAAGACATTTTAGAAGTCAGAAAACGATTATTTGCAATTTTAAAATTCAGAATTAAACTGTTTGCTATTATTATTGCCGTATTCCACACACAAGTGTAAAGAATCACCTTAGATATAATAGCACCTGAACAGAGTAACCATGCAAAGCCGGCTTGTCCAGCGGTTAGTTCACCGGACTGTCAACCAAAAACCAACTGACAGGTCGCGGGATCTATCCCCGCCACCGACGGATCCCTGTCGCCCTGAAGGAGTTTTGGGCCTAGTGGACGTAATAATCTTCTATCTAGAAGATCGTCTGTAAACTTATAAGTTAAGTTAAATCGCTTATAGAAAGGAGCTATGGCATATAAAAATGTGAGTTCCAAGGACCTGATGAAGTGCGTCTCTATTAGCAATTAATTATCTTGTAAGCGATTTTGGTCTCTCTGTTCGGGTGCTATTAGATCTATTGCTATTAAAATGCAATATGATTGTATTTGTTTAGTTTTTGTAACTCAATCTGGTCATCACCAGTTTTATTTATTAATTTCTATTCATT
This sequence comes from Anisus vortex, assembly GCA_949126835.1. NCBI lineage: Eukaryota > Metazoa > Mollusca > Gastropoda > Planorbidae > Anisus > Anisus vortex. Next base: position 17,803,320 of record OX421501.1, on the reverse strand, counting down.
TTATTTCAGAACCCAAATTAATCATGGCGAGTGGCGGCAAAAGTTTAACACATATATGTAATAATGGCCAGGAATCGGAATCGTATCGGGAATCGTGATAATTGGGTAGAATTGGAATCGTTTAAAAGTTTGGTATCGTCCCATCCAGGACTGTGGAGTCGGTAGATTAATGTTCCGACTCCTCATTTTTTTTTTACTTCCGACTCCCCGACTCCGACTCCTCTGTATTAATATGCAAATGTATTTTGTACATTCCTTGAAGGAAAGAAAGGCAACATACATCTACATGTCATTACCACAGGACTACTGGCTGGGATTTACTGTTTTTAATTTTTAATATTCATGGGCCCCCTAAACTCTTTGAGGGCCCGCCTGATCAGTAGAGGTCACGATCGGCGACTCTAAGGGGCAAACGGTTAATCCCTTACCAATGAGAGGCTACGATTACAACATTGAAACAGTATAAATACAAGTTCTAAGTAAATGAACAAATTTTAAGTCTTAATGTATTGAACTTTAAAAACATTTATTAAAAGTTAGACATTAATCCGACACTAAGAAATTTAATGATAAAAGATTATACAAGCATGAAAACTTGTTAACAAGGGGAAAAAAGCAGTCTTAAAAAAATGATAAATTGCACAGATTTAATAAAAATCCTTTGACAATTTTACCAAAGAACTGGGACATTTCTTTTACATTTCTAAGAATGAAACAAATATTTGATTTTGGTAAAAAAAACACTAGGATACCATTTTTGATAAACATAAGTAATATGTTAAATTTAACATTTCACAATTACTAATTGAAATATAAAGTAAAGTACCCATTGGACCCAATTGAACCATATAAGGTCTGGTGAAGCAACAACTTTTTTTTTTCATTTTGAAATTTGAATTTATTTGACTTCATTAACTTTCTATCTGGGTGGAAAAATTTCTAACATTTTTTAACTATCAAATGTACAATTATTTTTTTTGTTGTTGTTTCAACTGTCAGATATTTTTCTTGAAATGCTTCAGATATTTTATTACCTATCTTTAGATATTAAAAAAGTATTTTGTTTTTTAAGTGTTAAACATGTTAAGCCCACTATTTTACATACTGAAATATTAATAAAACAATGATGGTCTTCAGTCCTAACATCTATGTTATTTTAAATATAATGCAGTTTTAAAACCATTAAGATTTTATGGCATTGAAAAAATATATTATTATTAATAAAATACAATTGATTCCCAAGTGAGATTAATACATCACATTTGATTCAAATGACTCTTTAGCAGAAAAAAAAATAATTGTTCAGGCCTCTCTAAATCAGGGCAAAGTGCCCAAATATTGTAACTTAGCCAATGTACCCCCCCCCCTCCCCTTGTTAAAAGAGGAAATAAATCTGACCCTGAAAAAGCATAGAATGCACGAAATTTAGCATATAATATAATATAGTAGTATAGTAAATCACCGACATAATGCACTCACCAACATGACTTCAGGAAAAAAAAAGATCATATGAAACACAATTAATATGTTTAATAGATGACTTGTCTAAATGATTTGATAATAACAACCAAACTGATACTATAACTATATTAATTGATTTTTTCAAAAGCGTTTGATAAAATTCACCATTCTAGTTTACTAATAAAAAAAATAATTTTGGCATCTCTTCCCTTTCATCAGTGTATTCAAGACTTTCTGATAGGTAGAGAACAAACTGTAGGCTAATAATTAATGGTTCCAAATCATTATCAATAACTGTAAACTCAGGATTTCCACGAGGAAATGTTATAGGGCCCCTACTATTTCTAATTTACCAGTATTTGAATGACTTACCCAATTGTATCAACACAGAAATAATATTAAGGTTATTTGCAGATGATTGTATAATTGATAAAACAATAAAGACAGAAAAAAGATAGTGAACTCTTACAAATAGACCTAGTCACTGGATGAATTACACAAATGGGAATCTAACTGGAGTATGTCTTTTCAGCCACAAAAGTGCCAACTGTTAAGAATATCCAAGAAAAAACTAACAAATAATTACTGCTTCATTCATGGCAAAGCCCTAACCCAAACTAAAATTGCAAAGTACTTAAGATTAAAACATTATGTTTCATAAAAAGGAACTTTTACAAATGCAATAAGAACATAAAACTAAAATGCCATCGCACATTAGTTAGAGCTCTACTAGAATATGCATCTAATGATATTCTTATATATGTGACCCATCAACTAAAGAAAAAAAAATGTGAACAAATTCTGAAAAAAAGCTGCAAGGTTTATTTCTTGCCAATACTCACAACTGACATGAGTAAAACCAATAGTTAAATCGTAAACATAGAAACACTTGAGGACAGAATTTAAGGGCAAAGATTAAAGTAGTAATAATACATAAGGCATTAAAATCTAATTCTAATTTAGAATTAGAAATATAACACAAGTCTCAGATAAAACATAGGACCAAAACACTTTCCTTGTCCCTTATGCGAGAACAAATGCATATAAGTACTATTTCTTCCCGAGTGGCATCCAGGCATGGAATGGCGGGGTTGCCTGAACAAACCAGGAAAACCAGTAGCTTAAAATCATTTACAAAACTAATAAAAATGCAGGCTAGACTGAAACCGTGGTTGTGCATAGGACGCAATAATCTTCTTTATAGAATGAGATTGTGTAATGTATAAGATAAGATAGCGTCTGTGCTTTGATATAAAGGTTCGAGAGGATAATTGTTATTGATAGTTGTTCATCAGGTTTATGCTGTATTGTTGTTTCTATCCTCTCAATGAATCAAGAATAAATTTTACAACTTTAAAAATTTAGTTGTCGTTATTTTTTTAAACTGTAACAATTTGGTTGTTCCTTTTAAATAGAAAATTAAATGCACATTCATTTGTTATTGGAATATTTGTATCATTCTTTATAAATAAAAAATTTGAATTAAAAATTCGAAAGTCTTAGTGTATTTTAAAAAAAAAGTTAATTAAATATATTTATTTAACTTTAAATTTAGGATGAGAATATTTAGATTTAATGTTATATTCTTAACATATTTCATCTAAATGTGTATCATTTGTTCTTTAAAGTATGCTTAACAAAAACATTAGTACCTTAGTGGAAAAGAGATTGAGAGGTTGTTGTTTTTTAACATGAGTGACAATAAAAATAGTTCAATCAAAATAAGATGTGACATATATTTATATATTAAGAAAGAGATAGGGGAGAGAGAGAAATAATTATATTATAATATTGTCTTTTTTAAAATAGAAAAGGGAAGTAATAAGTTATAAAGGCAAGTGGAGCTGTAAAATACTTGTAGTCTCCCCTAAAGTATAAATGATAGTCATATTTTTTTAATTGAAGGGAGAATACTGTTAGTAAAAAACGTTTAATACATAAAGTCATAAAAAATGTTCTGTTTATTAAACTTACAATTAAATGTTAAAAGAAGATATAAAAACAACATGTTTGCTTTGAAATTATCCTATCCGTTTTGCCTTAAATGTGTTAACTAAAATGTATTTTTTTCTATGTTAAATTACATATTAAGATTATCAGGCACTTTGATGTTATAACATTTTTAGAAAGATATATATAGAAATTAATACATCAAAATTATAACGAGTAAATTTACTTACATTTTTTTTGAACGGTTCTCTAAGATAAGGACCAAATCCAACCCTAAATGATAGTTTACGGCTTACCCTCCCCCCCCCCCCCCCCCTCCCTCTTTCGTTCACCAAGTCCATCGAAAATACAGTCTAAGGCAGTGATACCAATCCTTGGCTTTATTTCCAAGATTTTGGCTTTATCGATCCAAACTTGGGATATTGTTTTTTTTTTTTCGAGGACCTTGGCTATTTATCTTGGCTTTTTTTTTTTCAAAGAAAATGTTAGCATAATATTATAAGTTTATAAGTGGCCAAAATGTATTTTTGGCAGCGATTGAAGCCGGCTGTTCCAGCGGTTAGTTCACCGGACTGTCAACCAAAAACCAACTGACACGTAGCAGGTTATATCCCTGCCACCGACGGATCCCTGTCGCCCTGCATGAGTTTTGGGCCTAGTGGACATAATAATCTTCTTTCTAGAAGGAACGTCTGTAAACTTATAAGATAAGAATAAATGTAGGCCCTATGTGTCAACAGTACTGCAGATTTGGAAATAGCGACGGCCCATATAAGCCTAGAGCTATATAGTCCATAGCCATAGTTACATCGGAAATTTACTGAATAGATGTGGCAACGAAGAAATAAAAAGGGAGGGGTTGAAGAGGTGTAGGCCTATAATTAATCTAACCTCACATTTGGCAACACAAAATAAATTGATCAGACATCATGGTAAACACCCCAGCCGCTTATTGCGAGTGAATAAAAGATTCCACAGTATAGGCTATGATAAACTGGAAGAGGTTAAGACAAAAAAACAACAATGCGAAGTAGGAGGAGAGTCAAAGTGTGTGAAGTATCGAGGGGTGAATATGGGGAATGATAAGCAAATAGTTCTTTATTTACTTTTCGAAATACAATTTAATTAGATCTATAGATAGGCCTATAGAACTATATTACTCGATTTATTCAAATGCATTTGATAAAATTCATCATTCTAGTTTACTAAACAAAAAATTTAAAATGTCGGCATCTCTGGTTCCTGACATCAATGGATTCAAGACATTCTGATATGTAGAGAACAAACTGTAGGCTAGTAATTAATGATTCCATCATCCTCAAAAACTGTAAACTCGAGAGTTCCACGAGTTCTAGCACCCCTCCCTTCACTTTCTAATGTAGCCTACCAGTATATTAATGACTTATCCAATTTTATCAACACAGAATAAAAGTAAGGATATTTGCAGATGATTGTATAATTTATAAAACAATAATGACAGAAAAAAGATAGTGAAAAAAACTCGACCATTACACGGAGATGTCAAAATCATTGCGATGGGGATCATCGACGTAATAAAATTGTTTCCACCAAGAGCAGTAACTTATGATGCTTAAACAAAAAACACTAGATCTACCCAATAAGGGCTAAGGTAAACACCTTATGTCCTCCCCTCCACCACTCTAAGTGGGTTCGAATCCTGGTGAAGGCTAGATTTTCTTCCTGGGTCTGGAGGGTGTCCCTGAGTCTACTCAGCTCTAATGGGTACCTGATTTGATATTTGGGTTAAGTAAAGGCGGCTGGGCATTGTGCTTGCCACGCAATACCCTATTATGCTTGTCACGCAATATACCCTATTATGCTGTGGCCATAAAAAATTGGTGAACGCTGCTTCACCGGCCCCATGGATCAATTTGGATCGACTGGATGCTTTATCTTTATCATTAAAGCCTATAATTATACGGGAGCCGGTGGTCTTGCGAAAGCTACATAGGTCAGGTATTCCAGAGGGTCTCCGGTTTGAATCCAGCTCTCTAGGCTGTTGTTTTATTCTCGAGACTGGATCCAGATCTGATGGACACCCCTGACATTAGCTGTGTAAAAGCGAAGATGGCTGGGCATTGGGCTGGCCACACATGCTTTTCTATGCCGCTCCGATATGGTTTAAAAATAATGTGTAGGCCTACTTGTACACAAATCAAGTACCGACATTACCCACAGTTGTTGTAAATATTTATATTTTATTCAAACAAAGACTGTAAGAAAAATCGACCGCTTGCTTTAATATTTCTGCAATTTGATGACTTAAATTGTTTTTAGAATTCCCTTTTGTATTGTACACTTCCGTTTTATTTAATTGCTATGATTTCTCTTAGAAGAATTAAAATCGAAAGTTGTATACAGCGGAAACCTTTAGGCAAACGTAGGAGCGAAGAAATCATTTAAGACAGCGTCATTGCATGCGCACGGAAAAAGAACATAATATAATGTCTAAAAATAGAGCTAGCGGTCCATCTTTTTACAGCCTTTGCTTTAAAAAACGAGTTAGAATAAATGTAGCCCTACGTCACGCCTACGTGAATCTCTGGAATTCCCATCTTTAGAAAAAGATGGAGAAAAAAAGATAGTAAGACAGAGAATCAAATATACAGTTGAATAGATAGACAGACATACTCACATACATTGTCATGATTAACAAAACATAAGTATATAGGTCTATATAGCCTATATTTATATATTTACAGAGAGAGAGAAGAGAAAATAGAAATGTATATTTTAAGATAGATATATCTTATAAGTTTACAGACGTTCCTTCTAGATAGAAGATTATTACGTCCAGTAGGCCCAAAACTCCTGCAGGGCGACAGGGATCCGTCGGTGGCAGGGCTAGAACCCGCGACCTGTCAGTTGTTTTTTGGTTGACAGTCCGGTGAACTAACCGCTGGACCAGCCGGCTTCATATAGATACATAATAAATAGATATAGCATGCATATCTTATAAAAAAAATAGACCGATCGATTAATATAAAGATAGCTAGGTTGTTATGTAGTTAGAAAAGTATATAGAATTATATAGATTATGGAGTTAAAAGGTAGACCGATACATAACTTAATTTTTTCTTTTAAGTTTCTTTCGAATTTCAAATTAGAAATAAAATGTAGACGTACAATAAACCTGTAATATTTTATTTGGTTTCACTGTTGTTGTTCTTTTGTTGTTATATTTTTTTGTTATGGCCCGGTTCTTCTGTCGTCAGTCTAAACTCTATTATAGGATTTGTTTGACTATATCACTATGAAATAATACACTCAAGTCACTCGATGAATGTTTAAAAAATAATTTAATTCTTGAAATTATTTACATTAATTATATTAATGAGCACCAGTCGAAAAAAAAAAGTGGGGTCACTAACACTCGGCAAAAAAAAATTCATAGATGGTTGCAAATGGCATCAACACTCTTAGACTTAGAGACAACTTTACACATCGAAATAGAAAAGTGCCATTGGGTTGGGGGCTGCAGATGAGACCATTTTAAAGACCTCTCTCTTTGGCTAATACATATCTGCCACTGCAAATCACACCAAGAGCGCACTGAGCATGCTAATTTGATAGCATGGATAGACGCACTATAAGAAATGCCCATTCTTATCTTATATTTTTTTACTCCCTTTCTTTTAACTCGTACTGTCTGTCTGCTTGCTTGGTTGTTAGCAAAACTTTGCATCGATTTTTCGACCACTTCCCGTCGTCCAATCGAGCTGAAACTTGGGCAGCAGACTTGTCCAGACTAACAATACAGTCTATCAAATTTTCAGCATCATAGCCTTTGGAATAGTCACTAATACCTTCGACTAATTTGCGAATCGAAGAAAAAAACAACATGGCTGCCTCTACAGGAAGAGACGGAAGTAAATAACATTTTCGGATATATTCGTTTTTACGAAATAAATAGAATGAAAACGACACAATATAGCTGAAACAAAGCGAGTTATCTTTTTATGGTTTTTGCGGGCCAAAGCTAGAAAAAGAAAAGGATGCACAAAACTTTAGTGTGGAAATTCATAAGGTATAATGATATCACCATAGACTATAATATACATGGACCGCTTGCTTTAGTTTTTTATGCTATTATCTTCTGTTTCGTGCAATTCCCGATTCTAAATGAAGTAATTGTAATTCAACTTCCGTTTTATTTAATCGCATATTTTTCGAATTCAAATTTATACTTGGTTTTTCCCATCAAGATCTTGGCTTATTAAATCAAAACTTGGGATACAATTTTTGAGAACCCCATTATGATTAATTTATGTATTTTAGTGGACAAAATGTATATTGGGAAGCGATTCAAAGTCTAAATGCATAATTCTATACTTATTCTGTTTCATAAAGGGAATGGGGAGTACGAAGCGGGTCACAATTTTTATGGGTTTTATTTAGGAGCTCAACTAGGATATTTTGACTTTGTATAGTGTCAACACCGGTATAGATTAGTAAAGAAAAGTTATAGACCTACACATTAAATTTATAGCAAAGTGCTGTCGATACAACATTTTGGAAAGCTTAAAATGTAGATTTACAAATGCCTGGTAACAATTGTACTATTTCTGGATGCCAAGCAAATGGTATTCGAAGCAGAAACTTGTCTTTTTTTAGTATTCGACGGCCTGCTAATGTGGAATGGGAGCGATCTCTTGTCCATTCTATAAACAGATTGGGTCGAGCTTTCAACAAAGATACAGCCAAGATATGTTCTAGACATTTTCTTGAAACATGTTTTACAAGTGTAGAAACAAAAACAGGTAGGTTACACTATACCTAAGTATATGCCTAAACTTAAACCATTAATAATGAGTTAGAATTTGCCTATCAAATTCATATTTAAAATTTAATTTTAATGATATAGGCCATGGGCCATAGGCCTAGTGGCCTAGTGAATATTATAATATAATAATATAGTCAATATACTGTATACTGATACTGATATAGATTAATAGATATAGTTATAGGCTATAGGATATTTATATGCCTAGCCTACATTATTCTTTAAAAATAATAAACAGACTATGTGTTCTATATCTAATAACTAATACTCATACCGAGTCATGCCCCAATGCCTAATTAATATGTCTATTCATTTATAGGCTATATCTTTATGATCATAACATAATTTTTATTTTATTATTTAATAGTTTTATAGCATACAATATATTATATTTTAATTATAATGAGACTACTTATATAGGCCATAGGCTATATATATATATATAATATATGAAAACTAGGTAAATAACACAAACCATTTTCAATTTCAATTAAATTTGTCATATATATATTAACATTATTAATATATTATTAATATTATATTTTACATAGGCCATTTGTAAAGTGATTTACTGAATACTTTCAATAATATTAATTTTAGGAAAAGGATTAAAAAGAGTCCTTATACCTGGGAGCATTCCAACAGAGCACATGCCTACAATATATTTGCCTATAGAGGGTTCCATGCACCCCAAGAGACAACCGCAGGTAATTAGTAATGAAATCAATTAAGTGAAATTAAATCGACAAAATGAAACATGAACATTCAGTCTATAACATTTTTTCCACATTCATATATATCATATTGGTCTTTATATATTATATTAGGTAATGATTAGGCCTACTTACATATTTAATAGCATTAATAGATGTTGAAGTTATATTAGTAGGCGGCTGAAATACATCATCACACTCATCCTGAAACAATATCAAAATAATGTAAACAAGTTTATATTTATAGTACAGTTGTAACGTGCTAATTTTGTATATTATAATAATATATGTAACTGCGCCATTAGCCTACTCAACACGATAGTATACACCAAATAAACGCTTGTATACACAGATTAAACTCAGTTCAGCTTTAATAAGAATAAAGTTAATGTAAATAATAAAAGAATGACAAATACAATAGTAAATAGTATGCTTTGAAATCACACACAGTACACCAAAACAACCTTCCAGTTGCTCTCTAAAAACCCAATTCCCCTTTCATACCACACACACGCCGGGTCACGCCATCATCATTCGCCCACTATCAAACAACTCACAACTTAAAGGCTATTGCCGGACAACGCTCCGTGACACAGTGGTTCCCATATTTTAATAAGCCTTGAAACCTTTATATGCCTACCAGGGCTGTATTTCGGATTGTGGGGGCCCTTTTACCAAATTTATGTGGGGGCTGCTCGTGGCCTCGCTCCTGCATTCCACATACCTCATAAAAGTGCCGTTAATTCATGTTACATGCGGTAAAATCATAAATTTTATGTTGTGCTTATGTTGGTTGAACTGGAGCGCTTTAATTTGTATGAGAATAAATGAAATTCATTTTAAATTTTCAAGGAAAGAATGGGGATGTCTCTAAAAATTTCTTTTTGGAATGTGTGGGGACACCTTTTGTGTGGGGGCCCCTGTTACAATGTAACATGTGGAACATGCCTAAATACGCGATTGAGCCCTACAGCTCCTAACGCTGCATCGATCCCAACCATGTTTTTTTTCTCTACCATACTCTAAATCAACTAAATCATATAATTAGCTATAAGCTTAGTTGATATAACTAGATGTATTAATATCCGATAAGAAGGATGTATTTTTATTTCTACAAATTTAACAAAATTAAAGAATAGATTAAGCTTATAAAAAAGATGCATCTTGCTTTTGATTTTAAGTAGTTCACTTTTCCTCTATACAATGATCTCCTTACACTAATTATTACAATGTTTCAGTGTGAAATAGTAGAGAATTGTTCGGTTCATCAGTTGTTTTTTTATAGTAGGCTACTGAACAGAACTCAACACGGTGATGTGATATACCGAACATGAGTCTAACAGATAATCTCCATACTTCTTCAATAAGTAATTATTTCATTTGAACATTTACCTCCAGTATGCCTTTCAATTCATCAGCAAAAACTTCCTCATCCATAGCGTCCATATCTTAGTCATTTATTGACGCACAAAATTTCTAAAAAAAATGCTGCGATTCAATAAAACGGAATTTGTATTACAATTACTTCATTTAGAATCGGGAATTCCGAAATAAGCAGTCTTTCGAGTCATCATATAGCAGAAAAACTAAAGCAAGCGGTCCATGTATATTATAGTCTATGATATCACTTATATTTATTTTAATCTATTAAAATATAAATTAAATATAAACTATGAAAGAAAGGGAGTATAATAAAAACTGTGTTTTTATGGGTTAGTTTATTTATTGTGATTCTAGTTGTTTTTTTTAAATTTTAGGCCATTAAAATACATGGAGACTTTACACTAAGTACATAGGGAGCGACTGTTAAAACATTTTAATGTTTAGAACTTGTTTTTGTATTGAAAAAATATTATTAAGCTTACTGTTGGCTATTTCTTAACCTCAGCTTAGCCCTGGCCCTATAGCTATCGCTCATCCTAAAAAGGCAAATGTAATTCACTGCTGACAATTTATTTCTTCTTTTCTGGAGAGCTGTTGAATTAATAGAGACAGAATGCAATTTGAAAGTAATCTTAGCTGTATGTGATAAAGCTTCACCTAATCAGCATCTGTATGATATTCATGGTTACTCTGAAAGTATCACCTTTAAAAATCCAAATATTTTTGCCAGGGACAGATTCATATATTTCTTCACCATATCCTCAGGCGGAAGGGCAATAGCCCATATGGCTGCTTGATCGGAATGATGATGAACGAATTAATGGTTACTAATAATTTTGGAATAATTGTCCCACTGGCCATGAATGGGGATTATTTTATAAAGTTGTAAATGTAAATTGTTACATTTGCCCATCGGTAATCGGGGTAATAAACATTACTATGGCTGTCTTTCTACTTTAATTACTGGCCTTGGCTAATTCATCAAAGCTAAAAGTTTTAGTTATGCAAGCCTCCTTTAATAAAATGCTGAATGTGTATATAATCAAGAGAAAATTTTAAATTCAAAATCTAGTTTTCTACCCTGCTTTTATAGATAATTTACATCAGTTTATGAAATTATAAATAAAATAGTATAGCTATGTATCAGCAAAAGGTCCTCATTGTTACTTCTGGTAGTTGCAGAAACTGGTACCGGGTACAAAGGCCTTATCTCTTTAGTCTTATTTTTTTAACACAGGTAAAGGTTGAAAACATGTCTGAACAAATACCAGAAATGTCTACAACAGAGAGAAAAATACCCAACTTTACAGAAGAGCTGAGAAAGACAATTAAAAGAGAAATAGAAGACACGGATGATTTATCTTATGAAAATCAACTCAAAGTAGGCTTAATATTCTCATTGCCTCTCTATTTTCTTGTTTGTACACAGCCTCAAACATAATGAAAAATAAGAATATTCCTGTATTTTACAAGTGAAATACCTACTTTGTTTATTTAACCAACTTTTGGTTCAACCTCAAAAAGTTTTAGAGGCCTATAGATATTATACATGTTTTACTTATCACTGTTTGAGACATTTGAGCTAAGGAGAATATTCATTTCACTTCAGAATATGGACAGATGTTATCAGTTAGGGGGAAAGATAAAGCTACTGTGTATTACCAGGCCACTCAAGTCTTTCTATGTGGTTACAGAAACTGTTGTAAAAGCACTTATGTTCAGCTTGCTTTAGTGGAATGATTTGTAGGTTACAATATGCATTGAATAGTGTCAGCAATAGAAAAAAATTCATATCTTTGTAGTTAGTTTTAGGTTGGGCTATTTTATAATATTTCTTTCTTTTCTTTTAAACACTAAAACAAGAACCCAAAGTAAAAAGTAAAAACAAAACTGTTAAATAACACGAAAAATGCTATTTCCATATTTTTCTTCAAAACATTAGGCACACCCTTGAGCAACAAACAGTTTAATCTGTATTAGGTCCAGTCTAGTGTTTTTATAAAGCATGGCATTTACTTTATACGCTTCATAAAATAATGTACCAAATATACTTGCATATAGATCGCACTGTTTAATACCAAACATTTCTATTAAAATATTGGGGGTGTAACTTTTATGTTTAAAGGTGTGAGTTTTAGAGAAATTTTAATTAAAACACTGTGTAACTCCCTAAAAGTAAAGGTGCGACCTATCTGCGAGTTAAGTAAAACATATAAGTAAAATAACTAAGGGTGCGACCTATACACTGGTGCGAACTTATATGCAAGTATATGCTGTATTTAATTTTTAAACTTTCCTTTTATTTAGAGCTATACAGGTATATAAAAATGCAATTTGTATTACGCAGGAAATGGATCCATGTATATTTGAACAACCACCAGAAATATCAATGATGGAACAGAGAAATGTGATAAAAGAAGAAATACAAGAGATGGATGAAATCATTTATGGAACTTAACATCAAGTAAGCTATTAATTCACCCCCATGTGGGTCCTGAAAATGACCAGGTGTATGAATAACTCCACTGCCTAGTCCCCCTTGTAAGATATAAAAGACGACTAAGAGTCTAATATTGGGTCGCGCATAGTGTTTAACGCGGGGAGGTAAAATATTCAGCCTATCCCCTTGTGATGCGGTTCAATAGAGGTCCAGATTTTACTAGTCTGAATAGAAGTTCTGAGATCCTCCTGTAGGGTGGGGGGGGGGGGGGCACTGACATCGATTGCAGCTGGCTAGGAAGTGAAATGTTGTGAAGGGCCTGGTTCTAGGGTAATGTCAATTTTACGGAGCCTTCCCGGTACTTACAAAATTAAATAAAAGGGCATACACTTGAGTGTTGCAATCATTTGAAGAGCTCTGTAGAAGGCAGAAAAAGGACAATAGACCAGCCCCACCTCAGCTCGCAGAAATCCTGACTCAAAGTTGTTTGATTTCATAGTACCAGCTACAGGTGCTGAGTTCTAAATCAAATACTCTTGAATCTAGAGTTTGAAAAAAGCCACAAAAGATACTCAGAAAAACAATGTCAGGAAGACAAAAATAAAATTGCATACAAGCTCAGATGTCACCTTGTAAAAGATCTGTGCAGGACTGCTTCCTCCAAGGCTGCCTGCAAAATGTCAGCTACTTGAAACACAAACGTAAACATAATACAACTCAACATATAAGAATTAAAAAAAAACTGAACTAGAATACACATTTCACGAACTAGAATACACATTTCACAAACATGACATGCACTTTGCATTACTACAAGAAACACTACTAACAAGAAAAAAGTCAACATTAAGGGTTACATTCATAATTCAACTGCACTAAATGTCAAGAAATCATGACACTCATTTGAAATGATACCCAAGCTCAAGTAATGAGCGACACAAATAACACTGATATTGTCATACAAGACATAATTCTTTGGAGGTGAGGAATGAAATATTTACTAAGAAATATGTATTGCCCACCATCCTCAACTGCAAATATTGATATACATCTCTCATACCACTCAAGAACAATTAGATCTATAGCAGGAGACTTCATCAAGAACAATTAGATCTATGGCTGGAGACTTCATCAAGAACAATTAGATCTATGGCTGGAGACTTCATCAAGAACAATTAGATCTATGGCTGGAGACTTCATCAAGAACAATTAGATCTATAGCAGGAGACTTCATCAAGAACAATTAGATCTATAGCAGGAGACTTCATCAAGAACAATTAGATCTATGGATGGAGACTTCATCAAGAACAATTAGATCTATAGCAGGAGACTTCATCAAGAACAATTAGATCTATAGCAGGAGACTTCATCAAGAACAATTAGATCTATAGCAGGAGACTTCATCAAGAACAATTAGATCTATGGCTGGAGACTTCATCAAGAACAATTAGATCTATAGCAGGAGACTTCATCAAGAACAATTAGATCTATAGCAGGAGACTTCATCAAGAACAATTAGATCTATGGCAGGAGACTTCATCAAGAACAATTAGATCTATAGCAGGAGACTTCATCAAGAACAATTAGATCTATAGCTGGTGACTTCATCAAGAACAATTAGATCTATGGCTGGAGACTTCATCAAGAACAATTAGATCTATGGCTGGAGACTTCATCAAGAACAATTAGATCTATAGCAGGTGACTTCATCAAGAACAATTAGATCTATGGCTGGAGACTTTATCAAGAACAATTAGATCTATAGCAGGAGACTTCATCAAGAACAATTAGATCTATGGCTGGAGACTTCAAGAACAATTAGATCTATGGCTGGAGACTTCATCAAGAACAATTAGATCTATAGCAGGAGACTTCATCAAGAACAATTAGATCTATAGCAGGAGACTTCATCAAGAACAATTAGATCTATAGCAGGAGACTTCATCAAGAACAATTAGATCTATGGCTGGAGACTTCATCAAGAACAATTAGATCTATGGCTGGAGACTTCATCAAGAACAATTAGATCTATAGCAGGAGACTTCATCAAGAACAATTAGATCTATAGCAGGAAACTTCATCAAGAACAATTAGATCTATAGCAGGAGACTTCATCAAGAACAATTAGATCTATGGCTGGAGACTTCATCAAGAACAATTAGATCTATAGCAGGAGACTTCATCAAGAACAATTAGATCTATAGCAGGAGACTTCATCAAGAACAATTAGATCTATAGCAGGAGACTTCATCAAGAACAATTAGATCTATGGCTGGAGACTTCATCAAGAACAATTAGATCTATGGCTGGAGACTTCATCAAGAACAATTAGATCTATAGCAGGAGACTTCATCAAGAACAATTAGATCTATAGCAGGAGACTTCATCAAGAACAATTAGATCTATAGCAGGAGACTTCATCAAGAACAATTAGATCTATGGCTGGAGACTTCATCAAGAACAATTAGATCTATAGCAGGAGACTTCATCGAGAACAATTAGATCTATAGCAGGAAACTTCATCAAGAACAATTAGATCTATAGCAGGTGACTTCATCAAGAACAATTAGATCTATAACAGGAGACTTCATCAAGAACAATTAGATCTATAACAGGAGACTTCATCAAGAACAATTAGATCTATAGCAGGAAACTCCATCGTTCATACACCAACATGAGGCTATTCAAGCTACAACAACTAAGAGTTTAGGGACATTGTCCTTCAATTATTACAAAACAAGAATATTCCACCAACATTTCCACACTATACAACAAGCAGACCAGCTGTGAACAGACAAAATATATCAAAACAAACCGGTACTTGAGGATTTTGGCAGTGATCTTTGACCCAGCCTAATCACTGTACTGTAGGAATATCAGGTGGATGCAAGACTTACAGAAAAATTTTCTGGAACTACAATAAAACTAATTGGATCACATTGCTCAGACTCAGAGTTGTCATGCATTAAAGAATAGTCTTTAAACACTTGTTACCCACACAGTGTAAGAATTATTCTTGAATCAGTTGAAAGACACATACCACATGGCCATAACACAAATATACTGATACTTCTGGACCCCAGAACTTAAAGCACTAGTAAATGAAGATCCAAAGTCTGGAAAAACTTAATACATAAAGTGTTCTAACTGACTGATGTTTACCTGATAGAATAGTTTTTCTCTGAAATAAATGTAAAATTGAGTTATAATATACTACCATATTATGGCTGCCAAAAACTCAACATAATAACTGAACAGCCTTATAAGTAGACTAAAAACTATCATATTTGTTTACCTTTTAACTTCATTTGAGTTGACAGCCTTGATTTTTTTTGTCCTTCTTAAAAAAAAATAATTTTGCTTTATTTTTTCAATCTAGGTAAAAGTCCAAAAAACCAAGGGTTGATTTCTGAAATCTGCAAGCAAAGTAAAGGTCAAGTTTGCCCTAAATGCTTCACTTCATAAAATCAAAGCTTAAAGCAGCATATTGCTGAACATACTAACAGCGAACTTGTTGATTGTGAAATATGCCATAAAAGCTACACTAACATCAATAGTTTAAAGAATCGCCAATTAGTTCATGCTGAAGTGAAGCCATTTAAATGGGACATATTTGACAAAGATTGAAGAGCCAAATGTCCACACATTCTGTGTCATTAATTCACCAAAAAGAAATTATGTTAAAGTCATCTTTAAAGAAACAGATTGCTGTACACTCCAGAGAAAAACTATTTCATTGTGAAATTTGCTCAAGACATTTTTCTTGCAGTTCAAATTTAAGGATGCATCTTGCCATACATTCTGGACATAAAACATGTGATATCTGCTAAAAACTATTTTCTCAGCGCTCAGATCTAACGAAAAAGCCATTCCAAATGTGTAATGTGCCCAAAAAAAAACAGTTTCTCCAAAGATAAAATTTAAAGGCACATCTTGTTATAAATTCTGGAGAAAATCCATTTAATTGTGAAATGTGCCAGAAACGATTACATTTTATGTCACATTTTAAAGAGACATTGTGCTGGACAATTTGCTTGTAAAAGTAAAATATGTGAAAAAGATTTTTCTGACACATTTAGATGTAAAACTTGCCATAGGCCATACAAATCTCATTAGAACCTATTAACACTTTAAAGACCACAGGCTGCTCATGCCAATCATATCATTAGACTAGAAGCTGCATACTACGGCTCAGATAACCATGCATATTTGTTTTTTGCTAAATGAAATATTTCAAGTTAACCCTAGCCAACTTCCTTGTTTTGTTTTATGGTCATTTATTACAAATTTAAATGTCCGCAGGGTAACATGGTTTTTGTATTTAAAAGATATGGAAGATGCTTGAATTAATGAATTGAATGGACAAATATTGATGTGTTTATTATTGCATACTTACGCAAAATGAAAAGTTTGTTTTAATTTATACATTTTCTGAGACATATTAAAAAGTATGTTGAATTTGAATTATTTTGTAAATTTTTTTATTCAACATTCTCTTTGTCACCTTTTTTTTTAATCATTTATTTTATAATTTTAAAATATGGTGTGCTATTAGCATTTTGATAAATGACTTTCATTTCTGCCTTATTGGATAAACAGCACTTTGTGTTAAAAAAATACATAAAGCTGTAAAAAAAAATCATTATTGCATTGGGTTATGACAAAAAATTTGAATCATAAAATGAGGTCAGTCAGATAGGGATACTTGATTGGTCTTGGTGTGTTATTAAATTTAATTTTATATTAAAACTTTATACTTTTCTTCACCACAGAAAAAAAAAGGTAGATAATAGAAGTTAGATGACACTAAAGTATTCATTAAGATACCTAACATAAAGCAACATAGTACATTTGGGATTGAGATCCTGCAAGGCAATAAACTCTAGAAAGTACAGAGTGGACAGACACTCATTTAACACTGAAGACAAACCACCAGTTAAATAAAAGCTATATGGAGCTAATAGAGTTTCAAAATTATAACAGGGAATTACAAATGTACATAATGAACACCACACCAACCAGAGGTATAGAAACACTGCTATCTTTCTTTTAATAGAAACACTGCTACCTTTTTTTTAATAGAAACACTGCTACCTTTTTTTTAATAGAAACACTGCTACCTTTTTTTTAATAGAAGAGAGATGAGAAACATACTTTTTGTTTAAAGTTTCAAAACTTGATATTTGCAATCATTTTTATAACTCGTGATACAAAAAAAAAATTTAAACACTAAAAAGGATTACATTTTATTTAAAAAATCTGAAAACATACATATTATTATAAATCATATAAACATGTGCTTGTATTACACTTGAATTAAGACAGACATACAGTGTAATACACTTGAATTAAGACAGACATACAGTGTAATACACTTGAATTAAGACAGACATACAGTTCATACAGTGTAATACACTTGAATTAAGACAGACATACAGTTCATACAGTGTAATACAATTGAATTAAGACAGACATACAGTTCATACAGTGTAATACACTTGAATTAAGACAGACAAACAGTTCATACAGTGTAATACACTTGAATTAAGACAGACATACAGTTCCTACAGTCTCGTTTTTCCCCGGGATTTAAGTTCAATAATAATAAGGCCTATTTACTGGGTCCATAGCAGCAGAGAGAAAAAATCAGATTATGAACTGATAGTGATAGCAAAAAATAATAAAGACATAAGAGCAGTGCCTTTACAAGCTTATGTGGCGCCCCAGGGCATACTGTAACTGCTTGTTTAGTGCTATATTAGACTACATTTGCCGCCACCGGACATATGCCCCCTCTGCCCTTCCCATTGTGAGGGCACTGCATAAGAGAACAGTAATCAACAATCTGGATAGTAATTAATTCTACATACATGACTAATCAGTACACGTGAAAAAAAAGGTTCTTGCAGGTTAATTCATAGAATGATTTATCAGAGAACCAAAGTCGTCACAGGTAGCCCCTGATAAACAAAACAATACGGTAGGTTACAGACTAGAAATTGAGAAAACAATCAGTCCTTCACTCAATAGGCCTACAGCACTAGCTAAATTTATAAAACATAACATTCCCTTTCACTAAGGAAGCCTTTATTCGTCCAATATTAACATAAAAACAAGATGCCAATTATTTCAAAAGCATGTCAATATTCAATATAGACACAATGCCATTTATAGCATCCTACAAACACATTATAGGATTCCATAAAGACATTCTCTATATAAGCAGTTCGATGCCATATATATAAGAGCAAGACCTGGTGACGTTTTGTCAACCGTTTATATTTCATTAAGGTTACATGATTCAAGATAGCCAAATTAAAAACATAGGCCCTACTGAGAAGATTCACTGCTCCGAAAATTGCAAAAGATGTAATTGACACTTGACTATTTTATAATCACAATTAACTGCCATGTTAATGGAGGTGTTTTTTTTTCATTTTGTAGTAAAAATAACTTTTTACAACTTCGTAAAATTTTTAGATTGGTAATAATAATAATAATAATAAAGGACATTTATATAGCGCTTCTATCCATGCTATTTTAGCTTGCTCAGTGCGCTCTAGAAGACTATTAATCTGTGAGAGCTTTCACTGCTGCCGGTTAAGCGCACGTTACGTGATAACAACTCAATATTAACGTCATCTAGTCCCAAAACTCCTGTAGGGCGACATGGATCTGCCGGTGGCAGGGCTCGAACCCGCAACTTGTCAGGTGATTTTTTGGTTGACAGTCCGGTGAGCTAACCGCTCGGCCTAATGGATATTAAACATTTATGTGGCATTTTAGGAATTCTAAATAGAAACTTTAATTGGCATTCACAATCCCAGATTGTCAGAACATGATTAATCTTAATTGTTTTAATTCAGAATATTTTAATATATTTAGATTGGAGAAACAAACCCATTACTTTAATTGTATATGTTTAAAATATTCAATCTTATATATAAGGGAACCTTACCCGAAAAATATAGCAGATATCCAGAGAGCTGAAAATGCAATCTTCCCAGATGGTTGTGCGCACAATGCTAACAACCCAGCCATAGAAAACAAATTTTAATACTTAAGTTACCAAAGAAAAAACAAAACTACAACACACAGTTATAGGCGAAAATAAGGCTCCACAAAGGAGATTAATGAAGCCTTGCGGGGTATGTCAACAGAATCCTGCAATTTCGACTACTCTAAGCTTACCCAAACCATTGAAAGAAAAAAAAATTTCATATCCAAAAGACACATTTCAGCTTAGAAATGGAATTCCGAACCCTACAAGAACCAGGTATATGCACCAAAGACGCTAAAAGAGATGTCAAACTATAAATGACATATTCTTGGATTAAGCAGTAGCGTAGCCGGGGAAGGGGCGAGCAGAGGAGCGTCCGAACTCCCTAGGACCATTTTTCGAAAAGCGTGGCTTTTTTTCAGAATAAAAATTGTTGCATTTTCAATGATAAAAAGAAAATAAGCAACTTTTCAAGAAAAAAAGTAGGGCTTTTTCAAAAATAAATAAGTAGGGCCATTCAAGGTGGAACTTGTTTAAGAGCAAAAAAAGTGGGACATTTTAAATGATTAAAATGAGGCCTCTTCAAGAAAACTGAATCTTTTTTAAAAGAGTGGAGCGTTTTCAAGAAAACAGTGGAGCTCTCAGCTTATGGTATCCCTCCATTTAGTAAGGTTCCACCGAACCGAATGCCACGTTGATTAGCTGGACCCTACCCCCCCCCCCCCCCCAATTTCAGAGCAAAGTGAAAAACATGAAGTTTCACTAATGCAACCTCAACTCTCTCTTGACTAGGTTTCCTTTTCTAACTTACAAGTTCTTTCACTCTGGCTCATCCAGAGGCGGCATGACCTTTATGATCACGCCACTGACAGAATGGTGAGAACTACACCCCATCGGCTAGCTGGCTATATCATTTGGATTTCATAAAAAGCCTTCTACACACAACTAACACAGAACGTGAAGATTCTGATACAAACTGTGTACATAAGCCAAGACATAAATAAAGTGTGAACTGCCAGGAGACAGAATGTTGTAAATATAAACACTGTTTTAAAGATGAAATGGTCTGTGGATGACTCTTTGTGCGAAAATGCTATGCCTGGATGTTGATATCTTGACAGACCTGATGGGGTGTCATGGATATGGCATTTTCTGGATCTGGGAAGGAAAAAACTAAATGTGAACTGGTGACCAGTTTACGTTGTATTTTTGTTTTTTTACTATACCAGTCTACGGTGTATGATTGTGTTTTTTTTTTGCTATATTTTCTTTGTTAATTACTAAATTCTGTACCAAAACTTATCCGTTTTAGGTAAATAACTTTGTTAACGATTATTGTGGGGGAAGATGGTTATTAGTAATTAGTAGGAAAGGTACTGTAGTTTGTATATATATATAGTTTAGTTTAGTTAGATTGTTTATATATTTAGAGGTCATCGTTTTACTTATAATATGAAGCACACTTTTAACATTTTGTTACAAATTATTTTTGAGCGCCTGGTCACCTTGCCTGGTTCTGATTGGTCTGTTATTTAATCCTATTTGAATCGGATTAGTCAGTAATAGTTGTCGATTCGCCCTAGAGAGCTATTTAATCCACTCCCGGTCAATAGTAAAGCCTTCTTATTGTGTTGCCCAGCTTTGCATCTCTTAAGAGTCCCGTAAGTTTTGAGTTATTATATAGTTCTATTACTTTCGTTGTTAAAATATGTATGATAAACGGTTGATTGTTATCTTAACGTTAATAATTTGACAGGATGATTAGTTATTTTGTATGATGGGTAAGATAATATGGGGATTTTCGAAGTAGGCTACATTAAATGGACAGCGAACATACAAGGAGGCGGCCATTTTTAATGGTCTGTGTCCGCGTTGCATTGTGTTTAGTATATCTATATTATTATTGTTAACCTAATGTTTGCTTTTTATATTCTTATTAATTAGGTCGGGTAAAACCGCCTATGTTGGTTTTAAGTTAGAGGTTATAAATTGCTAGATCCCTTGTGTATATTTAGTCTCTTGTCATATATTGTTTTAAGTTAGATGTTATAAACTGCTAGTCTAGACTCTAGATCTGTTGTTATATTTTCTTGGTTAGATATTAGATAGTGTGTTAAGTGATGAGAAGATTTGAATTATGATTTTGTAGTATGTGAATTAAGAGTTGGTAGAGATGGTGATTTATTTAGTTAGAAATGGCGTTGGTAGACGATGGAATTATTTAGTTGTTGTTGATATTTCAAGATGGTTAGGGCTTATTATAATTTGAATAAACTTGTTTGTGTATTATGAAAAATTTATTTGTTCAATTGATGGTTAGATACATTTACATTGTTGTAGTGTACGTCGTTTATGTTTGTTTATTTGTGGTTTGCTGTTCTGTGTTTAGCTTAGTAATTTAACTTTAGTGTAGTTTTAGTAGTTTAGTATAGTCTAGTATCTAGTATAGTAGCTTATAAGTTTAAGTGAAGTAGTACTTAGCATTGGTTCATCCAGGTAGCTAATCCTACCTACCTACCACAATATAGGTATGCACAGATATACCCGTCCCTCCCCTTGTATATGTATGTAAATAGATGTAATATAATATGTAAATAGGTGATGGTGTTTTATAATTCAAAAACCCATACCTGCTCTTTCTCCTAAACACAGATAACTCCCCCCCCCCTTACATAAAGACAAACTAGTAAATATGTGTAAAATAAAATAAAAAAAAGACAAAGAATTAGAAGTTATCCGTACTGTCTGAATCGGACAAAAAACGTCTGTACCTCCTGGGCTTCATTGCCGACGAAGTGTGGAAACCACCAGTAGGCCTACACTTGCATTGCACTGCCTAGAAGCCTCGGTGTGAAGGAAGCAATGCGCGTAGCATTCTCGCCTCCGCCCTGGTGCCTGGATGCCCACACCTACAGAATGTTTTTTTTTCGACCGAGTGACAGTGCAGATTTACGGGCAAACCACCACGATAATAATCCTTGGGGACTTCCGCATAGGGAGAACATGTAGTACATGTGGCTGTGGCAACCGTATTCTTTGTTACACGGTACGCCCTTATCGCCCTACTGCCATGCCGTGGGGTGGCTGGCGCCCGGACAGGACCTTGGTGTGCCCTCTTCCCCCCTTAATGGTTCACTCCTGACCATCAGAAGGCTCGTCCGGTTTTTTTAGGCAATATTAGTAGTATTACGAACACAGCCTATAATTTATTAAGGGTTTCATACAAATAAATTCCACAAAATACACAAATTATATAGAAATATGCTCGAAGAATCATACTGCGACACCATCGATAGCAATAACTTCATACACAATTTTAAAAAAATAAATAGAAAGAAGACCTGCAAATATATTCATAAACACAGATTTTAGCTATGTGCTTTATAGATTGCAAATCAAATGGCTCATATGATGAAGAATTCATTATTATATCAGACTCTTAATCGTGAGGACATTCTAACAAAACATCAGTCTTTATTGGGAAAAGCAAAAATGTCTCATTTTGGCTGGGTTCCTGGTCACGCTGAAATATAGCGAAATGAAACAGCTGAAGAAGAAATATAATACGAACTCGTGGTGAAAGAAAGTACGATTACAGTTCCTTATCGACAGGTTTTGCTGCGCAATCTTCCATAGTCACAAAACAACAAATTTAATTAACAGCTGTCGGGAAAACCCGATAAGCCCGCCCCGTTCAACACATTGGATGAAAGCAATATAGGCCTACATTTTAATGGACATTTCTATAGACCTACCATTTTTTTTTGGCTTGTTGCTCATTTCCAAAAATATTTTACCCACGTCTAATGCGATGTATTTTAGCCAATGAAATGCCGCTAGACCATCTCACATTGGGTTTATTTATTCAGGTAGGCTACATATTAGAGCTGCGACTAGCGTCTTGGGCTTTTTTAACCATTAATCTATATAAATCATTAGGCAGGCGAAATGAGTAAATGAGCACGTGTTTAGGGCATCAAGATGGAAGGGTCACGGAATAGCAGGAAATTGACCTTAATAATCCGTTACCCAAAAGGTGTTATACTGTAAATGATGCCGCTGAATTTGCAATTTTAAAATGTAGAATACAAGTAAGACGTTTTAAAATATGCTCGGTCGATGAAAATATGGACGTAATCAACAACAAATAATATTTGACTGTAAGGTTTGTGTATATATCTGGTTTATTACTGTTTACTGCAGTGGCGTAGCTAGGGCCTTCTGCGCCCGGGGACATGAAACAAAGTTTGCGCCCCTTCTCGGACAGACAACGAATAAAAGACAAAAATGTATACATGAAAAATAATAAACTGCTACTTGAATAGGTGGGTCTTCAGCCGGCTTCTGAAGGTGTCAAAGCTAGGGCTCTGTCGAAGCTGTAGTGGGAGGGCATTCCATGCGGACGGGCCCACGTATGGGAATGCTCGTTCGCCAGCGGACACCAGTTTCACACGGTGGCCGAGACTGTATTCATGAGACAATAGTTTTTTTTCTGGCTTTCTCTATTTGTTGAAACCATTGGTTAACTCAAATGAAGATCGTGAGTTTGAACTTGATGATGTAAACCAGGGCTCGCCAACCTAAGGCACGCGTGCCAAACTTGGCAAGCAGAGTAGTTTTCAATGGCACGCGAGACACCTTCAAGAGGTGTTTTTGTATTGATTAAAAATATTAACATTTTCCGGTTCTGAATGAGGAAAACTGACCGTTGAAGCCGATGTTTCTGAATGACACAGTGACACATTTAAGTGAGTTGAACTTGCATTTACAAGGTCTACTGGAATGGATTTGCATTGAAACTGGACATATCTTGCCGTGAAATCAACTTCAAAACATTTTTCATGTACATCCTTATATTAAGGCATATATTTAGATAGATAGTTGGGCTTTTTAAGAAGTAGATCTACATCGAAGCACTCAAAGCGGAGTTTTTAATCAAAGGCAAGACTTTCAAATTGATGGACTCATTTTATCATACCACATGAATCCTAACTGGTTTGATATTACTACAACCTTCTTAGATGTAGATTTTCTTTTAAGTGGAGGGATATTGGCGATTTTTTAATGCATAAAGTTGAATTTTAAACATTTATAAAATGGGCATCCAAATATGCCAATTTGTGGAAACAATTTGGAAGGAAGCTGCTTAGGAAAGTCACCTGCTATTCTTAACTGCTAGGCATTCGCTCTTTTACTTTCAGATTTTGGTTCAAATTACACCTGTGAACAGATTTTATCGCACATGAAAGCTTTTTTAAGCATACAAAAAGGTCACATACACTCATTAATTGATACAGACTAATTACATTAAAAATAGTTTTTTTATGCTCATCTTTATTAATTAAACATAAATTTAAGCAATTCTAAAACAAATTATTTGTATTATTAATTGAATAAATATAAGATACTTTTTTAATGGCACTATATTATGTAATTTCTGTAATTATTAATGTTTAAAATATAAACTCCTCAAATGGACAGACAATTAATGCGGGAAATGTTTAACGTCAACTATTTTAATCCTCAAATAAATAAATCTTGTAATGAATACTGTAATGTTGGATTTATATAAATAAATAATAATTAGTCAATAATATTTGTTATGTTTCAAAATATAACTGGTTTGGCATCACTATTGAATCAATTGTCTTGAAATGTTGACACGTTTTTAAATAAAAGGAAGATAAGTAACCCGTTTTATTTGAGGTAATATTTCTAATATGTTTCTTTGTTTTCTTTTTTAAAAAAAAACAATAAATGGCTTACAATTTATAACTTTGAAATGATAAAACTGTTAAAAAAAAGTCTGAAAACTATATAAGTATTATATGACTGAAGAATGTAAATGTATATTTTCAAACATTTCATTAACTACCCAATTTGTATGATTACAACTTATCTATTCCGCTTAAACGATAACGACATATTATTACATCCGATATTAAACTACTTCCCAGTTAAACTGATAGCAAAATATAATACATTTTTGCATAGGCTATGTTAGATCCTCATCTTCATTAAGAAAGAATAATGTTTAGACATTACCATTGAATGTGAAAGTTTAGTAATAAATTATTGTATTTAATGTAAATGCTAATTAAAAAAATGATAATCACAAACTCGTTAATTTTGTATTAAATATAAGACGCTTTAATCATTTTTTCTATAAATCTCCTTTGCTTTTGGCCTTGGTCTTGCTAAGGAGTTAAATTAATTTTCATATAAAAACAACTAAAAAATATATAATAGAGCAGGTTGACTTTTAGGCTGTTGGCACGCTGAATGATTTAGCAATCCTAGTTTGGCACACTGTTAGCAATAGGTTGCCGACACCTGATGTAAACAATAGACAGCAGAAACAGTAAGCAGCTTTATTAAGTGGTGAATATAATAGCCACGAGCGATTTACTTCCTCTCCATTTGCTAGTCGGCGTTTAAACCATGACGCAGTAATCGAAAGTTCACCTGCTACTGACGATAGACTGCTCCTCTGCTGAAAGGGTATAGATCCGAGAATTATCAATTCTTACACTCAAGTAAAATCCTATATTCGACTCGAAACTATTCAACCTGTATAGTTGTTAAAACCAGATGCCACTTTCAGTATATGAAGAATAATAGTTGAACCCGAATTGATCTTTGTTTAAAAAAAAAACGCCATCAGCAATTCTACATTGTGGATGTGTTATTTGTTTATGAGTAGAATGCTCAATGAGGGCGCCAAAATCATGCTTGCCAACTGGTTTGTAATAAAGATATTTGTGGAGCTCCTAAATTCAATCTTGCAAACGTATTTGGGTTACATTAGTCTACATCAAAATAAAATTAAATAATTAGTGTTTTAATACTGATTTTGGCGCCCCCTAACGTGGCGCCCGGGGACATATGCCCCCCCCCCCTGCCCCTCCCTTGCTACGCCACTGGTTTACTGTAAATGATCAAAAGCTGAACAATGTGAATAGAATTCATGTATCCTGGCTGTGTATATAGACATGTCAATGTATGGAATCGGAGGGGCGTCAAGCTGCAAACCAAATGAAAAGTATATAGTCTATGCATCAGCCGTTCTACCAATCCTTCTCTATGCATGTGAAAGCTAAATCACTTCCATCTGAGCGGCCTACAAAAGCTGCTGAGGGTCAAATGACAGGACAAGATCCCGGACACTGAGGTGCTCGCACAGACCGACATGCCAAGCATATACACCCTACTCTGCCCCGGATTACCTTGGCCCCTGTCTTGAGCTCTACACCCAATCCCGCCCACTTCGTTCGGCTTCTGACGCGCTTACTCTGCAGATCCCTCATGCGAGGCTAATGTCCGCTGGCCAACGTTCATTCTCCTACTCGGGACCGTCCGCTTGGAATCACCTCTCACTATAGCTTCGCCAGAGCCCTAGCTTCGACACCTTCAGGAGCCGGCTGAAGACTCACCTTTTTCGTTAGCAGTATTTGCGTATACATATTTACATTTTCGTCTGTTGTTCATTATCTGCATTCTGTAACTGTAACTGTCGTCAGCGCACAGAACTGTCATCAACGGGATATGCGCTATACAAGCACCATTATTATTATTATTACTAGGAAAAGCTCAGCTCAGATGGGCATGCCATATTGTGCGCATGCCATATATAATTCATCAAGTCTAATCTATTAGCTTCTAACTAACAAATTAAAATTACTAAACGTAAATTTATTATCAAGAGATAACAAAACATATTCGTGTGTTTTTGTATTACACAGGAAAAAAATAAATACATGTTTGAACAAACACCAGCAATGTCAAGAATAGACAGAAGAAATGTCAACTACACAGAAGAACTTAGGAAGGTTATAAAAGAAGAAAACGAGTTGTATGAAGTAGTTTATGGACTTCAACATCAAGTAAGTTATTAATAAATCTCTCTGAACCGCACACTGCAATTTAGAGGTGTGGCAAGTGGTGTGTATTTTATGGTGTGGCTGAAGTGTTGACCAGTACATTAAAGACGATATCACGCCAGATCACATACATGAATGGAAGAATTAGTTTCTACTCTGTAAGGATAAGCTCAAATACATGAAGAATGGAAGAACAAGTTTCTACTCTGTCTTTAAAGATTAGATTACATACTTTCAGAATGTACGAATTAGTTTCTACTCTATAAGAATTAGATCACCTACACCCTGAATGCAAGAATAAGTATCTACTCTGTAAGGATTAGATTACATACGTTCAGAATGGAAGAATTAGTTTATACTATGTAAGAATTAGATAACAAACACACAGAATGTAATAATTAGTTTCTGCTCTGTAAGGATTAGATAACAAACACAGAATGAAAGAAATCGTTTTTACTCAGTAAGAATTAAATCACATACATGCAGAATGTAATGATTAGTTTCTGCTCTGCAAGGATTAAATAACAAACACAGAATGAAAGAAATCGTTTTTACTGAATAAGAATTAAATCAAATACATGCAGAATGGAAGAATTAGTTTATACTCTGTCTATAAGGATTACTGTGAGTAAGATTTAGCTTAGATCTATCAAACAAATATTTATTTGCTTTTTTTTTATTGTTTTGATTGGTAGGCCTACATATAGTAAAAGTAAACAGGAAATTTGACTACGGGTAACAGATACCTCAATCAGAACAGAAAAATGCGTTAATAGGAAGGCGACCATTAGCCTCCCCTTTACTACAGTAGATGAAGTCGTTTGTCTATAGTGCCCGTATGTTGTCAGCTAAGTATGCTTGTGAAACTATGTTCTTATTAGTTCTTATAAGGCTTAGACTTAGATCAACTTTATTCGGTCTCGCAATATGAGTAGCCTAACGGTTTAAACTAAACCGTTCATCTCTGAATATAAAAATCTCTGACTTTAGTGATCAGCAATATATTTTAAAGTAGCTATAAGTTTTGTGCCGGACGAATATAATAATATAATATCTGACGTCTACCTTTGAAAATGAAAATATTTTTCTTGTTATTAGTATGTTGTTTTGAAGATGAATAAATGTATTTTTCGTCATCGTATAATACTAGATTCTAGCTGTTTTTATCGCTCGAGTTAATTTTTTTGGTCATTTCTTCTGTTTCTGTAGAGGTTGTCAGTGGCAGGGATGAGAATTTTTGTCAGATATTTTGCCGATTTTGAAACAAACGTACACAAAAGTTGTCCACCCTTACTCTAAATTTAACTAAATATTATGCACATTATCCGTCCCGTTAAAATACCTTAGACCAGGGGTCGGCAACCTTTTGAGATGGAAGAGCCAAAAGTTACAATTTACAAAATTTCCCAGTTTTAAAAGAGCCACTAACATTAATTTTGTTTCAATATTATGGTATTTTATTATGATTAGGTATTTATATATTTTATTTTTTATTTAAAATAAATAGCTTTAAATATGAAATAATATTTATTGATATAAAAAGATACAAATTGTTCGCAACAAAAAAAAAATTAAGTATTTTAGCTAGCTCTGCTAGAATAATAAAATTAGTAATCAAGTAATATAACTAGAATTATTGAATAATAGATAGGCCTAGTTACAATTGTTACATCAATGGGAGCATTGGCCTTGCATGCCTTTTGAAAGTTTGGTTAAATCTGGCTCATAACTTGTTTTCAGTTTTAAGCCTCTAGATTTGTAAGCTTATTTGTTAGTTGGCTTCTTACTTTACTTTTTATTATATCCATGCAAGAAATCGCTTGCTCGCACGAATATGTTGACCACATGCCAACTTCTTCACCTCACTGGGGCATTCTGGAAGACTATTCCATGCGTCAAATATGGTGCCTCAACTCACGGCATTTCTTTTAGAGTTGTCAGTTGTGCAGCATGACGTGCATGCTTTTCTGGACCTCCAACTCTTCTAACTTGCTCTTGAGTTCTGTGAACTTGCCAATCCACAAATTTTTTGTTTTCAAATCCAGCAATTGCATTTGAAGCGAACCAGTGTCAATTCCAAATGGCTCAATGTTGATCTCATTTGTATTTGTGTTGAGATGATTTAGACTACTATGAACGCCTGAGTACTTGCGTTTGTTTTGAATTGCTCAAATCTCTCAGCGAATTCATCTTTCATTTTGTTTATAGCCATGCTGTAGTAATTCGTGTCAATAGTTGCATTGGTTTCATTGCGATACTGCTTAGGTTTTTTAAATAATTAATTTCTTTTCGAGACAAAGCAGCACTTCTTTAAGCAAGGCATAGCCTGTGTTTCCATTTCCTTTGAGTTTTACATTTAGCTCATTTGGTTTCTTTGGGATATCCACCATGAAGTTGAATTTTTGCAGCCATTTGTCTTCTTTCAATTCGGGAAACGTTAAAATTTTTGGTTTATTTTTTGGCGAAGAATCGTTGTTACCCCTTTATACATTCCTGGCATACTTCTGGCTCCACCAAATGCTACGGAAAAGAGTTTATTTATATTGATTTTCATAGTCTTTCAGACATTTTTGCACAGCATTTGCTATATCTTCTCCACGAGAGCGGCAGCAATCCTATCTGTTCCTCTTTTAGACCTTTTAGACCTGAAGAAAAGGGTAACTTGTGCAGTGCCTTTTATGTCGCAAGACTCATCCATAGCAAGTGATAAAGCAGAAGCCAGTTGAATGTTTTGCATATGTATTACATTTGAAGACATTTTAGCAGTTCTATCTTGTACTGCTTTAGCAGATAATAGCAAATCTTTGATTTTCTTCAAGATTTCTGTTTTGTTTTTGAAATCACGAAACAGTTCTTCAGCTTCACGTACTGACCATCTGTGAATTGTTTCCCTCTTCTTGCACTTTGTAGTAATATTGCAAGCTTGCCAGATTTACATTATTTGAAGGTTGTGCCCAGTTACTTCGCATAGAACTCGACTGTTGGTTTTGTTTTTGAACCTCTTTAACAGCTTTTTTCCGTGCGGCACCGGATGGATATAAAGCAGCGAATCGGGTATGTTTTGTAGTAAAGTGTCTCTTCCGCTCTTCCAATTTGACTTTTTATTGTGTGCAAGTTTTTCTTGGCAAATGAGACAAGTCGGAAGGTCATCTGTGTTGCATATGAACGCAAACGACTCCGTCCAATCTTGAAACAACGAGAAATCGCTCTTTCTCGCATGCGATTAAATTAGCACACACGCAACCGTCCTCCGATCAAGATTGACTGAAGACTGAACACTACCTCCGCTGGGTTGCTGGCTGGGTGGTAGTAGTGACTAGCGGCTGTCAGCTGTCTGTCTACTCACTACTCCACCTATTCCCACGGTTCTCTGTTGAGTGTTTTAATTATGTTGCAGTATAATTTTTTTTTATGAGTTTTGAAAATAAAATAATATAGTTAATTATATTTGCGCATGGACCTGGAGAGCCGCATCTTGACATCGAAAGAGCCGCATGCGGCTCGCGAGCCGCAGGTTGCCGACCCCTGCCTTAGACTATATTAATTGCGAAACTTTGTATACGACCAGATATTTGGGAAGGCTGATTGGCCCACTTTCCTACAAGTAAGCTTAATTGAGCTGATACTTGGTACATGGACGTGCTTCATTTGACAGCACATTATTTCAAATTTTCAACCACTTCCCCCACATAACCCACAAAAATTAGATTTACACTGATTTTTATTTGACGTTTTGGTGCGCATTTTTAAATCCCTATTGAACGCATTTTAAAACCTTTGTTGAAAGCGGCTGACTAACAACATGTATTCCCCCCCCCCCCCCACTGAGATTTTTATATATAGCTCCTTAAAACATGTCCGTCTTGCTTCGCTACTTTATATACATACATATGTGTGCATTGTGTCTTCCTTAGGGCACTGGTGCAGGCCTATTTGAACAAACTACAGAAATGTCAACAATAGATAGTAAAACATTAAACTATACAGCAGAACTGAGAAGTGCAATGAAAGAAGAAGAATCAGACAAAGATGAAGTAATTTATGTAAGCTTTTACTTAACTTATAGTCTTTCTCTCTCTTTCTCTCTCTCTCTCTTTCTCGGTGTACTAGTAGTCTTTCTCTCTTTCTCTCTCTCTCTCTTTCTCGGTGTACTAGTTTGCCCAAGTAGTGTTAATATTGACAATTTTATTCCGGTCCTTCGTGGGACATTATCTTAATTTAATTTCATTATGTTAAGTCTTTTTTAAATTGTCTGAAATTGATAAGCCGATAAGCCCCTGAGAATATTTTTTACTTTTAGAACTGGGAAAAAATACTCTTGATATAAATTGGAAATTATAAGAATCCTTGAAAAAAACAGTTGTACAAACTTGCGAGGTTTATAAAAATATGTGATCTTTTTTTAAAAACAATTAATGAAAAGTATTTATTTTTGCTTCATATTATAGGTAAATGCCCTAAAAACAGAACCAACACG
This sequence comes from Anisus vortex, assembly GCA_949126835.1. NCBI lineage: Eukaryota > Metazoa > Mollusca > Gastropoda > Planorbidae > Anisus > Anisus vortex. The sequence continues at coordinate 17,771,212 of OX421501.1, read as the reverse complement.
TGACCACAATCTTCAAGAAATAAACACAGTAACTGTATCAGAATATATTGGGACTAAAAAATTAAAAACAGAAAATGTAGACTTCAACGGTGTTAAACAATTTACTTGTCAATTATGTGGAAAAAAATGTAGCAACAAATTTAGTTTACAACACCACCAATTAGTCCATGGAGGTTTCAAAGTATCTAAATGTGAAAAATGCCATAAACTGTATTATCTTATTTCAAGTGTAAAGAAACATATTGATGCAAATTCTGAAAAAAACACGTTTAAATGCGAAACGTGCCAAAAAGCTTTTCCTGTGAACTCAAATTTAAAGATACATTCTGTTGTATCTAATTGCCAAAAAGCTTTTCCTGACAGCTCAACTTTAAAGATACATTCTGTTGTATCTAATTGCCAAAAAGCTTTTCCTGAGAGCTCAACTTTAAAGATACATTCTGTTGTATCTAATTGCCAAAAAACTTTTCCTGTGAACTCAAATTTAAAGATACATTCTGTTGTATCTAATTGCCAAAATGCGTTTCCTGTGAACTCAAATTTAAAGATACATTCTGTTGTATCTAATTGCCAAAAGGCTTTTCCTGTGAACTCAAATTTAAAGATACATTCTGTTGAATCTACTTGCCAAAACACTTTTCCTGTGAACACAAATTTAAAGATACATTCTGTTGAATCTACTGCAATAAAATCATTAAAGTGTGAAATATGCCATAAAGAATTTACTCAAAATTATTATTTAAAGAAACACAAGCTAGTCCATTCTGGTGTAAAACCTTTAAGATGTGAAATTTGTCAAAAACGTTTTTATCACTTTTCAGCTTTTAGGGTACACTTTGCTAAACATACAGGAGAAAACCCATTCAAATGTGTAGTATGTGATAAAGGATTTAATCAGAAAGGAAATTTAAAGAGACATCTTGCTGCACATCGTGGAGAAAAACCATTTCAATGTCAAATATGCCAAAAAGTTTTTTCTCAGAAAACAAGTTTAAAGATACATTTTGCAGTGCATACTGGAGAAAAAGTATTTAAATGTGATATATGCCATATAAAATTTACTACCAAGTGTAAGTTGATGAATCACCAACTAATACATCCTGGGGTAATTGCATCTAAATGCCAAATATGCCAACAATTATTTTATAAGAGCTCAAGTTTGAAGGCACATCTCGCTCTACACACTAGAAACAAAAAAGTTAAATGCCAAATTTGCCTGAAAGAATTTTCTAATGACTCAACTTTAAAAAGGCATCTTGCTGTTCACACTGGAGATAAACCATTTAAATGCGACACGTGCCAAAAAGAATTTAGTCAAAAGGCAAGTCTTAAGAAACACCTTGATGTACATGTAAAAGACAAACAATTTAGGTGCCAATCATGCCGAAAAGAATTTCTTGACAAGTCAAGTTTTAAAAGGCATCTTCTTATTCATACTGGATATACACAATTTAATAGTGAAGTATGCCACACGGAGTGCCAAAAGAATCACCATTTAATTCATGCTGGTGTACAAAAAAAACGGTTGAATGCCACATATGCCAACAAGGATTTTTTGACCGCTCAAGTTTAAAGAAACATTTAATTATAAAGCATTACATATTAGTTTCTTAAGACTTACTAAACATTAATTAATAACTTGACTGTAAATAGCAATAGAAGTTGTTTTATTTTGGCTTTAGTTTAATCCGTTTCAATCACCATTCTCACCTGAACCAAATTTTGAGTCAGTTTTTTATTTCCTTTTTAGGTGCATAGGGGGGGGGGGGCTTTAGCAAATGTAATAAACTCAATTTATACTATTTTATAAAATCTAATTAACTAGCTCAAAACAAATTCAAATAATAAAAAATAACACTAAATGTTAAAACTTGTGACTTATGTGAAATTTTTGTAACGCAGGAAAAAAATTTCAAGTTAAAATTTAAGTATATGCCTATTATTATTCTAATGTTTAATTCCTTTCTGTGATAACTTATTGTTATAGTCCTTTATACTGAAGATACCTCTTAGAAAGTTACTGATTTTACATTTTCTTTTGTTAGGTTAGGTTTATATTTGCATGAATTTGATATTTAGTTAACATATTAATTTTTTTTTTATAGACATTTTTGTAATGACTTGTGTTGTTGATGCGGTTTTTTTTACAATAGTATTACATTACATTTGTTAATGGTGTGTTCTATTAAAAAAAAATTATTATGATAGATCTATCTATTTTTTCTTTGTCTTAAATAATTATTTTATTGAAAGTGTTGTTATCAGATTAATTAAATATGTTCTAATGACAATATAAAAAGGATCTCTGTTAATAATTTTAAGAGATTTTAGTTTTACTAGACTTTTTATTGGAATTAAGAAAAAAATATTTTTTTCAAGACAACTGGCGTATAAAAGATTTTGCGCACAATTGGTAGATTAACTAAAAAATAATACGCTAAAAGTAGATATAACTATAACAATGTTATTTGAATAAAAATACGTGTCTTGTCAACCATGACATTAAAATGTCAAATGTATCTGTGCATTTCCTTAATTTGGATCCTAACTTTATAGTGTGTGCACATTGACCCATTTCCAAGTAACTTGCTGGACCCTCGTTTTCCGCTCAAATAGTTAGTCCATGTCATAGTGATCTATGTCCATGTTTTAGCCTGTTAAATGGAATATGCTCTACAAACCCAGGAAACATCAGCCTTACCCTCTTCCATGGGTGTTATTCCTTCCCTGTCTGGAGCTTGTAGGCCTACACTAAATGTTTGATATCCTAGCATCTTTTCTTTGCGTCTCTTTCTCCATTCACTCTCTCCCGTTCTCTCTCTCTCTCTCTCTCTAGGGCCTACTTTAAAAACATCATATTGAAAGAAATAAAAATTATGTTTACTTTTTATTTATCCGGATGAACCTTTAAAATTAGCAACCTCGGTGTTGCCGGTAGGCTACCTTGAGCCGGCACTGTCAATTAGTAGGCTGCTTTCTATGTAATCCACTTTTAGTCATGTAGGGCCTATAAGTTTATAGATCTAATATCGTGCATACAGCAAAAATCTTCTGTAAAATCATGTAGCCCGTATTTTAAGGGTCCTGTTGTTCATTTAATCATATGAAAACTATCCCGTTATGGCTAAGATCTAGTCTAAGCTTAGGTGTTTCCCGAAATATGTATCATTCTTTTTTTTAATGTCCGGTCGGCCCTATGTGTTGCCCGAATAAGTATAAACCATATTTGAAATTCATACACACAAATGTATGTTTGAAGTTGAATCCAATATTTTCACTCCCACTAGACCAGTGCTTCTCAGACTAGCCTACTTTTCAGTGTGAGGAGCGCGAACCAGTGTCAATATTTCTTGCATGTCTTATGATTAGACTTGGTGATGGTGTTTATAAGTATCATTTAGTGCAACTGTTCGTGAAGGTGGCAATGATAACTGCCAAATTATAAGCTATAAATTGGCTATACATTTCCCATTACAAAATATCAATTTAGATTTTTGTCCTGGAGAAGCTGTGCTCCCTTCGCAATTTAAAATGCATTAGAATATTTTGCCTTTTGACCCACGTCGCACATCAGTAGGCCTAATCAGTATTAATCAGTAGGCCTAATCAGTATTAATCAGTAGGCCTAATTAGTATTAATCAGTAGGCCTAATCAGTATTAATCAGTAGGCCTAATCATTATTAATCGGTAGGCCTAATCAGTATTAATCGGTAGGCCTATACCACGAAGTTGCTTGCGTGCTCATACTGCATACCATCCCTCAACGCATTAATGTGGTTTGCAATTGTATAATCTCGCTAAGCACATTGTTCAGTTTGCTGATATTTTCTTGTTAGCAAGACTCTCAACATAAATAACACAATGTTTTGATGGACAAAGCTGCAAATGACTGAACTATTGACAGCCGCTCAAGAAAGGCAAAAATAAATGGAGAAAGATGACTGCTGAGGTATTCATTCGGTGCCCCCAACTACCATAACTTCATAAGGGTATGATCGATGATGAAGAGTGTTTGCGTCAGGACAGAGAACTCTGTGCAATACTTATTATTTTAACATACCAGTAGGCCTACATGATGGTTTTATTTAAATGACACTAATTATGCCAATTTTGTTTACTATATAGATCTACTGTATGTTGATAAAAAAATATGTAAAATGGAACTCTACCATAATTTATACGGTTTTTGAACATTTGATTAAAAAAAATGTCTTAATTGTTCAAGTTAGGTAAACATAATTTAAGGGGGAACTACTCAGATTTATTTAGGAAAACGTGTGATTTTCTCTAAGATTCGAAGAAACTAGATAATTTGAATTTTAACAAAAATTGATGTTAAATAAAAATGTAGGCCTACCACTGATCTATTAAAAAAATGGATTAGGCTCGGAAGTGACTTCCTTGAAGAAATTTCCGCCATTTTGTTTATACTGTCACTGATCAATATATATAATTACCGTGAGTTTATTTATTTAGATGTTGTTTTTTTCTGCTCTATAGTCTCCTAAGCCATTTGACTAATCGGGTTAAAAGTTAAATGTATAAATTGGAAACGTCTTCCAAAATATTTTTTTATTTTATCAACAAAATTGCTTAATTCGTTAATTTATTTTTTAAAATAAACTTAGACATATTACTAATCACCGTATGTTAAGGTTATAAAACGTGCGCCGTTTTCAAATTGAATTGAACTGAATTGAATTGTTGAATTTCCGGCCCATCAACATCGATGGTTACATAGGGCCTTTTTGATAATATTGTTGTCATGTTTCTCTTGTATCCATTTTATTGTTCTTATATCTTTAAATTCTGTTGTACAGTTGAATGTCTTTAATATAGTTTATTATATGCTTTGGTTTAATTTTGGTGAAAAGATCATGAAGAGTTCTACAGCAATAGAACCTACGTCGAATTTCATCAAATGTATTACACTCCAACAAAATGTGAGACACTGTTAAGTTAACATTTTCAAATGATGTCCCTTTGAAATGCTTTCACATTTAGTGTGTTTCGGGACCGGGTATTCCCGTACTGCGAAATATTGCTGTCGACTATTTTTATTATTAACTTTTTATTGTTTGGTACTACCGTGTGTATAGTGTGTGTGTGTGTGTGGGGGGGGCAATAATGGAAGAAGAAATAGTGCACAATTTACCCCTAAACTATTTAACAATTAGATCTAACATTGTAGGCCTACCAAAAGTTAATTAGTGAAACGTAAAATTATAAAGGATTATAAATATATCTATGAAAAGAACAATAGTAAAGAAAAGAAATGTTGTTAAAGACCAAGTGAAGAGCTTTTTATCAAAATTGAGTTAACATTTGATTTTGATAGTAAATAGTGTATTCAGTATCTGAATGTTAAAAAAAACATTTATACAAAATATCAAAGATACATTTTAAGTAATTAGTTCAATATTTGCACTTAAATGTGTGTGTTTTTCGGAAGATTACTCCAAATCTCGTAGCCATTTGAGAGGTTTTTATTTCCGGCAATATAGGAAAGTGACGTAACATAAAGGATTCCGACTAGGAAAAATGAATATTGTCACGTGTTTTGAATCTATTGCCACATGTTTTGAATCTTTTCCCGGTTCTTATTTTTAACAAAATGGTTAAATATAGATTTATAGCGTCTATTTTTATTTATTTATTTCCCTTGTGATACGTCACTGCCGTATGAGGCTATTCCAAATCTCGTTCCTTTGAGAAAAACCTCTTCACTTGGTCTTTAAAATCCTCGGATTGGAAAAAAAATGTGGGAGGGGCGAGTAGGGGGTAGGAACCATGTTAGGCCAACATCCGACCTCCCCGTCGTGGCTACGCCTATGAAATTTATAGTAGGCCCTACATTTGAAATCTTTTAAACAAGTTTTAAAATGTATTATAAGTATTTATAGTATAGACCTCTCCGTTTCAACTCTATTTTAAACATAAAAGCCAGCGTCTAAAATTTTGTTGTTGAAGGGGGGGGGGTAATAAATTGTTGACATAATTATATAGGGGGGGGGTCTCTGAAAGTTTGACAGTTTTGCTGACAAGGGGGAGGGGGGGTAAAAAAATCGCCTAAAAATTGTTGACGTAATTAATGGACGTCCCCTTTTGGTAGCCTATATGTGAGTATATATATTCATAATATAAATTAGGCCAACGTTCAGTGTAAAAGCGTGTAACTCGTACTGTCCGTCTGCTTGTTTGCTTCGAAAACTTTGCATCGATTTTTCGACCACTTCCCTTCGTCTAAGTCTAATGTAAATGGAGCTGAAACTTGGGCAGCAGACTTGTTGCGACTAACATAGGTCAGTTACCATGAACCTAAATACATTTGTTTAAATATTTAGTATTGTATTTCTATTCAAGCAATAATTTAAATAATAACAGTACAAAGTATTTAGCAGATAATAAAAAGAATATGTTCAAAGTTTCATTTAAATATCTTGCTTACTTTTTGTTTTATTGTGTACGATAAATTAATATATAGGTCAGTGCTTTCTACTCTCACAAGTCGAAAATTAATTTCTATCAACATTCACCACTGATGTATAAATTTATAGATTAGTGACATTCACGAACATTACACACTTGATACTAGACTCAATTACCAGATACTTAAAATCGTAGATTAAAAACGTTAAAAAATGCCTTCCAATTGTGCCATTGTTGGTTGTACAGCATATGGTACTAAAAATAGAGGCTTGTCTTTTTTTAAAATTCGACGCCCTGAAGATGTTGAATGGGAAGAAGCACTTGTTCGTTCTGTAAACAGAGTGGATCAAAGTTTCAACAAAGAAAACGCCGCGATATGTTCCAGACATTTCCTTGAAAAATGTTTTAAAATAACCGTTACAAATTCAGGTAAGTTATAATTAGGCCTCCTGTACTTTAAAAATCCATAGGTTATTAATATTATTGGGGGGTATTAATAACTATTATATATTATATAGGAATATAGGCCTATCTATGTGGGTTACCCAGTAGTAGGGGACGTCCATTAATTAATAATTACTTTAAATTACGTCAACAATTTTTAGGCGATTTTTACCCCCCCCCCCCCCCCTCCCCCTTGTAAACAACTGTCAAACTTTCAGAACCCCCCCCCCCCATATAATTATGTCAACAATTGGTTTACCCCCCCCCCCCCTCAAAACAAGTAACACAATTTTAGACGCTTGCTTTTATGTTGAAAATAGATTTAAAACTGTAATACTGTAATATTAATACATTTTAAAACTTGTTAAAAATATTTCTAATTGACTATAATTCTCATATGTTTACTATTGTTCTTTTCTTATACATATTTAATCATGTCTAATTCTACGTTTTACTAAAATAGCTATTGGTACAATGTTAATTGTCATTGTTTAGGGTAAATTGGGCACCAGTTGTAAATTAGCCTTCTATTTTAACTAGGGATGTTAACCAAAAACCGGAATACCGAATTCCGGTTTTGAAAACCAAAAACCGGTTTTGATTTTCAAAACCGGATTTCGGTTTCTTGGTTGGGAGATATTATTTCAAGTAGCACAACCTTTTTTTTTTTTTGGTTTTGATGGAAATATTTTTAATAAAAAATGTTGGATTCACAAAAAAACAATTCTTGAATTGCCTTGCTGACACTATTTAGTCTTAGATATTGTGTTTCTTTTTTTTCCAAATACCAACTAATATGGCTTGCGATAAAAACAACATCAAACCAAAAGTTAAGTTACAGTTACAATCCTTTGTGTCAGAAAATTTTGAAAAAAACGTCTTTAAAAATGACTCGTTGTAAACTATGTTCCCAACAGATAAGCAGGAGCGGTGGCAGTACCACTGGATTGCGTACGCATCTGCGTGCTAAGCATCCTGGATTAACATCGCCATCCTCTTCATATGCTTTTTAATAGCATGGTCAACAATAATCGCAAATTTGATTATCACTATTGAAAGCTATTATCGGTTTTAATCAATTAGCCCAGATTTTTTTAGTTCTAAAGAATTTTGTGGTAAAGCGTACAAAATCATATTGTATTCAAAGAAATCAACCTCTTGAATGTCCTGCAAACACTTATTAAATTTGAACTATTTTTCAAATATACCTACAAAACTACACACAATTGGCTTTTCCGGACTGTAACTTGTGACATTGCGCAAGAAGGGGGTGGGAAAGGGGGAGAGAAACCAAAATCCGGGTTTAAACCGGTTTTATAGAAACAAAAACCGGTTTTGAAGAAAAACCGGTTTTAACATACCAAATTTTAACCATATGTTCACTATTCCTTCTTACATTATTGTCCACTTACACACACACATTATATACACAAGGTAATTGCCACCATGTCCTCCTATTTAGACTCTTGTCCTCCGTCCGGCAGGCAAAGCACAATACCTTTAAAATGTCCAGCTTTTGTAATATTTTATGTTTTGTAGGCATATGGACAAATAAATTTTAAAATTAGTATTAACATGTTAAGAATATAATTAATAAACAGATGATGATTTGTACAAGAAAAGAATTATCCTTTTTTTAGAAGACTCGTGCATGAGCTTTAAAGTTGCCCAACCAAATGCAAGCTGCCTTTCAGCCTACATTGAATTTATAAGTTATATTTAACAAAACTGTTTCTTGCTCAGTTTACCAATACACATTTAAACCTAGTGGCCGCTCTTGTTATAAAATTATACTGATTGCGGGCTAAATGCATAACTATGCAATTGAAACACAATGTCCTCCTTTCTGTGTCTCGGTGTCCTCCTTTTGACACCCATGTGTCTGGCAACCCTACGCTAGACAGTGAAGGTGAGGTTTTCTACAATTGGTCGGTCACTTTGCGTTGCTAACAATTGCATTAGTTTCCACCCATACATAGATCTACAAACTAGCAAGATGGACACAAAAAGGACATGTCAAATGTAGTTTCCATAATTGATATATATGTATTAACGTAAAGTAAAAAGTACCCTTAATTCTGACTATGTTGTTAAAGTTAATGTTATCTATGTAAGTTTAACAGGACAAATGTAGAATTTAGTACTAAATTTGTAGCATTATTTACTTCATAAAAAGTAACATTGTTGACGTCAACTTTTCTTGACCTCCCCCCCTCCCCCATGTCAACAATTGTCAAACTTTTTCAGACCCCCCTCCCCTCTATTTTGTTGACGTAATTAATGGACGTCCCCTTAGCGATTGAATTTTTGGTGTTACTTTTGTCACAACTATTGTTTCTAGGTTTAGTGATTGAATTTTTGGTGTTACTTTTGTCACAACTATTGTTTCTAGGTTTAGTGATTGAATTTTTGGTGGTCATCTGAATCATGATTCATGAGTCTGGAAGTGGGGTTACAACTTAGGCCTACTCACTTAAGTTTACTCACACCTCAGCCTCATGGTTACTCAGTTACTGGCTATGAGTTTATAATTTTAACTCAATAAGACCGGGGTTATTTTCCTTGTTTTGCCGGAATTATTGAACTTTCAAAATTTTTTTCACATACATGTGAGTAACATGTGTGTTAAAAATTGATATAGCTAGTCTAGCTTATTATAATTCTAAACATAGACATATCTTATACAAAAGTGTTGGCAATACAATAAACTAAATGAAGAAATAAAAATAATTTGATAATTTATTAATTACTAAAAGTTGTTTACATTCTAGCACAGGGTTTTATGAATATACAAAAAAAATTCATGAAAAAAAAAATTACGAGAGGTTTTGAAAAATACAGCTATCCAATTTTAACACTAATTTTGTACGATGTTATAGAATATACACTCAAGAATAAAACACATTTTACAGAAAACATTTTGGCTATACTTTGGTGTAATTGGTTCTATTTTTTTGTAAAGTCTATTACTTTAAAGATATTTTTATCCTGAATACGAAACCGTTCGTTTCATTGAGCGGTTCCATTTCTGTGATAAAAAAAAAATAATTTTGAAATGTAGAAACTTGAGATTTTTTAATAAAAAAAATGTTACCTCCCTTTAAAATTGTGCGCTGTAAATTTAACATGAGCTACCTCCTTTGGAAATTGTGTTACGTCCCTTTGGTTTGTTTATTTTTTTTATTTTTTGAAATGTCAAATGAACACACACACACTGCATGCACTGCATGCTTCTCGGAGCAGATTTTTTAGCCAGTATCTGTTAGTTTCTAAGCTAGGGATGGGTTGTTACTATTTGTTAATGATTAGTATTGGTTAAGTTAACAGGATAGGGAGAGCATTGTAGTTTTTTTGTTTGGCTATAGATAGCCAAACTGGCCATATCTTGGGACAGGAAGTAGTTTAGAATAGCATGCTGAAGAGACAAGGTGTTCTCTAAAAGTAGGAAGAAAGAAAAATAGGATTTAGTGTCTTTTTGTGTTGTAAGAATAATTTTATTTTTGTATTCATTTTGTGCTATTTGGCCCCTTTTCCCTTTTCGGTATCGGTTCTAAGAAATTCCGACTGAAAATTTGAGTAGCGGAGTTATTGATAAGTGTGTCTTAGGAAGCGCTGCAGACATCGTGTTTCATGGCTGTGTGACGTCACAAGCCTTTTGTAAACACAATTGTTTTGAATATTTTTTTTGGGTGAGAATTTTTTTTTTTCATTTTCAATAGTCTGCCGCTCTTCCTAAGACACTTATCAATGGCTCCACGCGAAAAAAAGTTTCAGTTGGAATTTTTTAGAACCCTACTTTTCTAGAACCAAGTACACTAAAGTATTACCCATTTTGTTTTTACTTCTAGTATTATTAGACTTTAAATCACCATCCGATTTATTTGAAGTTAAAACTGAAGTGCACTGTCCATCGAATCATTATTATCAAAATAACTATTTAAAAGCATAGATTGATCCTAATTTCAAGTCAACAGAAGCGACGCCCACCATAGGCTGCCATGTAAACAAATACAACCACACTGCTTATAGTTTGAAAAATAAATTATAAAATTTCTAACACACTATTTGTTTCCATGTGTAGAATAACAAATTTTTTAGAATGGCCGCTTAAGCAATCCCATAAGCCATTTGAGCAGTTAAAACATCTATTAGGAGAAAAGGCAAAATAAATAGCGGCCGACCGGCAAAAAGGTCAGTCAGCTGAGTTAAATATGAGTTAAGATATGGCCGACTGGCAAAAAGGACAGTCAGCTGAGTTAAATATGAGTTAAGATATGGCCGACTGGCAAAAAGGACAGTCAGCTGAGTTAAATATGAGTTAAGATATGGCCGACTGGCAAAAAGGACAGTTAGCTGAGTTAAATATGAGTTAAGATATGGCCGACTGGCAAAAAGGACAGTCAGCTGAGTTAAATATGAGTTAAGATATGGCCGACTGGCAAAAAGGACAGTCAGCTGAGTTAAATATGAGTTAAGATATGGCCGACTGGCAAAAAGGACAGTCAGCTGAGTTAAATATGAGTTAAGATATGGCCGACTGGCAAAAAGGACAGTCAGCTGAGTTAAATATGAGTTAAGATATGGCCGACTGGCAAAAAGGACAGTCAGCTGAGTTAAATATGAGTTAAGATATGGCCGACTGGCAAAAAGGACAGTCAGCTGAGTTAAATATGAGTTAAGATATGGCCGACTGGCAAAAAGGACAGTCAGCTGAGTTAAATATGAGTTAAGATATGGCCGACTGGCAAAAAGGACAGTCAGCTGAGTTAAATATGAGTTAAGATATGGCCGACTGGCAAAAAGGACAGTCAGCTGAGTTAAATATGAGTTAAGATATGGCCGACTGGCAAAAAGGACAGTCAGCTGAGTTAAATATGAGTTAAGATATGGCCGACTGGCAAAAAGGACAGTCAGCTGAGTTAAATATGAGTTAAGATATGGCCGACTGGCAAAAAGGACAGTCAGCTGAGTTAAATATGAGTTAAGATATGGCCGACTGGCAAAAAGGACAGTTAGCTGAGTTAAATATGAGTTAAGATATGGCCGACTGGCAAAAAGGACAGTCAGCTGAGTTAAATATGAGTTAAGATATGGCCGACTGGCAAAAAGGACAGTCAGCTGAGTTAAATATGAGTTAAGATATGGCCGACTGGCAAAAAGGACAGTCAGCTGAGTTAAATATGAGTTAAGATATGGCCGACTGGCAAAAAGGACAGTCAGCTGAGTTAAATATGAGTTAAGATATGGCCGACTGGCAAAAAGGACAGTCAGCTGAGTTAAATATGAGTTATATGGCCGACTGGCAAAAAGGACAGTCAGCTGAGTTAAATATGAGTTAAGATATGGCCGACTGACAAAAAGGACAGTCAGCTGAGTTAAATATGAGTTAAGATATGGCCGACTGGCAAAAAGGACAGTCAGCTGAGTTAAATATGAGTTAAGATATGGCCGACTGGCAAAAAGGACAGTCAGCTGAGTTAAATATGAGTTAAGATATGGCCGACTGGCAAAAAGGACAGTCAGCTGAGTTAAATATGAGTTAAGATATGGCCGACTGGCAAAAAGGACAGTTAGCTGAGTTAAATATGAGTTAAGATATGGCCGACTGGCAAAAAGGACAGTCAGCTGAGTTAAATATGAGTTAAGATATGGCCGACTGGCGAAAAGGACAGTCAGCTGAGTTAAATATGAGTTAAGATATGGCCGACTGGCAAAAAGGACAGTCAGCTGAGTTAAATATGAGTTAAGATATGGCCGACTGGCAAAAAGGACAGTCAGCTGAGTTAAATATGAGTTAAGATATGGCCGACTGGCAAAAAGGACAGTCAGCTGAGTTAAATATGAGTTATATGGCCGACTGGCAAAAAGGACAGTCAGCTGAGTTAAATATGAGTTAAGATATGGCCGACTGGCAAAAAGGACAGTCAGCTGAGTTAAATATGAGTTAAGATATGGCCGACTGGCAAAAAGGACAGTCAGCTGAGTTAAATATGAGTTAAGATATGGCCGACTTGAAAAAAAGGACAGTCAGCGTAGTTAAATTTGAGTTAAGTTATGTGGCACTTATGAATGAGAGACTATGGCACTCTATCTGTTTTTAAATCAGTTTTCAGCCCCCCCCCCCCCCCCGCATATTTTATTAAATGAGCTTTGCGACAGTAATTAGTAGGCCGCAGGCCCTAATCTTTTCTTGTTGCGTATCGGAAAAGTTGTTGTTTTTTTTTGTCACAATAAAAGATATCAGTTTAGGCTGTGCGTTTGAAAAGAATGTGGATGCATGCGTGTGCAATCCAGTGGTACAGCATATCTGTTGGGAACATAGTTTACACTGAGCCATTGTTAAGGACCTTTTTTTTCACAATTTTCCCACACAAAGGATTTATTTATTCTACTAGCCATATTGAAACTGTTTTTCTTTAAACTTTGACAAATATAATTTGTCATCAAAGTGAATTTGAGAAAAGTGTCACTTTCAAAAGGAATAGTTACCAACAACACACTTTGGACCTAGACTTGAATTGTAATATATTGATCGATCAGAAAATGTGATTATAAGCATACATTCATATTTTTTATGTATTAAGATAGGTTATTTAAATAATATAATAGACTACCATTAAAATTAAGTATAATTTGTAATTAAATATTTATTCAGAGTAAGATAATGGTATAATGCTTTTGTTATTAAAATCTCTCTAAATAAAAGAAGCTCTGTGTGTGTGTTTAACCAATAAAAGTGGTTTATTTAAAAACACGTGACATTGTTGCCTCATATTTTATCTTTGTAATTTGGCTTAGCACATGTGTTAGCGTTAGGTGAGTGGATAACGTATAAGACTGCCATGCGGTCGACCCGGGCTTGATTATCCAGTTAGTCTATACCATTTTTTTCTTTAAAAAAATTTTTTTTAATTATTATTACTTTAAAAAAAAAAAATTGTAAATCCACGGGCAACACTGGGGAATTTAGCTTATTGTTAAATAAAAAGGTGTGCCCTTTTTAACCCAATTGCAATATTGATTTTAAATTACTTTCCTATATGTCTTCAGTAAAAAAAATATTTCAATTATTTGATCTATATAGTTTTCTGTTCATTGTAGTTGATAAATTTTTTACCTGTAGCTGGTTCACAGTCGATTAATCCTCTAGTCACTTCATCCCCAGTCACTTAATCCTGAAGCAATATGTAGTGCATGGCTGACAACTTGAGCATACTTTGAGAAAGCTGCAATGACCGCTTTTTGAGAAAAGTTTAGAACATGTAGAGTAACGGGATGTTATTTTTTTATCTTAGTCAAGCGGTATTACGCAAAGTCACTGATTTGGGTATGAGAAAGGACTATGACGAAAACGACGAGTTACGTGGAATGATCAGGTGCCTCCCAGCACTGGCCTATGTTCGTGAAGAAGACGTTGATTCCTTTGAATTGCTTGCAGATTCAATGCCTCACCATGATCATATGTCAGACCTACTTTCCTACTTCGAGCATACGTATATACGTGGTCGCAGACAGCGAGGTAGAGGAGAAAACTATGCTTCAGCATTGTTTCCCCCAGAAATGTGGAATATATATATGGACGTAAACGGCGGTGTTGCTCGAACAAACAACACTGTAGAGGGTTGGCATAAGCCCTCCAATCTCTGTTCTCGTGTCACCATCCAACAATGTGGACATTTCTTGATGGTCTACGTAAGGATTGTCAACTGCACAAGGCATCAGTACTGCTGTCATGCACCGGTACAGAGCAGCGTCCAAGAAAGAAGTATGCTGCATTAGACATGAAAATTGACAACATTGTGCAGCGCTACGAGTCAATGGATCATCTTCTCTATCTCCGATCTTTAGCTTTCTGTCACACTGATTTAAAAAACACTCACCTCATAAACTCTTAATAGCAAAAACAAAAATTGAATATCGAACTATTAGCTTTTTTGTGTTTGTTAAGATTTATATTTCGATCTGATTTAATAATTCTATTTCTATACCTAAAATTGCATTTTTAGGATTAATTGTCTAGTGATGAAGTGATTTTGGATTAATTGTCTGGGGATAAAGTGACTCAAGGATGAAGTGACAGGGATGAATTGACTGGGGATGAAGTGATCTGTCACCCTGTAGCTTATACAGTTACAGGCCTGTTTTATTTTTCCCTAGGCAACGCTTGCTAGATATAATTTGTAAAGTGTTTTAAAGTTTATTTATAATTTTTTTTTAAATATTTCACAAATATTAATTTCAGGAAGGGGATTAAAAAGAACCCTGATAAAAGGAAGTCTTCCAACGGAAAACATGTCCTTAAAATCTATAGGGAGTTCAAGGTTCTCGAGGAAACTATTGGTAATTATCAATGAAGCGAATTAAATAAAGGAAATCTGCTGTACCAAAAATGTAGACTCAGTCTGTATTATTTTGGAATATTTTTAAGTAAGCCTATTAAAAACATCATATAAGCATGTGCTGATAATTCATATTGTAGAAATGTGTAATATTGAAATATAAATTAAATTATGTAGGTAGGCATTATTTATATTTAACCCTTTAACCACCCAAATATTTTCTGGCCTAAAAAAACTAACCATAGGCTGTAATGTAAACAAATGCAGCTACCCTACACCTGTGTTATGAAAAAAATTTATTATAAAAAAAGCATCACCGTATTTCCTTCTACGACAAGGGGAACAATGCTTTTAAAATAGCCGCTCTGGCTATCCCATGAGCTATTTAAGGAAATAAAAACTAGTAAAGACTTTGTAGATATAATAAATCAAACGCTAAAAATACGATTTAGCGATGGAGATGTCAATTTAATAAAACAGACCAGACGCCCAAAGGCTGGGAGCATCATTTGGGTCTTGAAGAGTTAAGAGATTTTGTCCCCTTGTCTATCTGGATCTCACGGTACAACTAAAATGTAAGGTCTCTTTATATTAAAATTGGCTAATCACTAATATTGCAGACTAATTAATATTCTGCTAATTAGTAGGTTACATCATCGTGATGACATAATGAATAAGAAATGTATCAATGTACTGGTATATTATAAAACCAACCCTAATACACATGTGTGCACCATTATATAGATTTAAAAAGTACATACAAATATTTTGAATAGGTATAGCTTTATAATACGGTACACCAAATGTCTCTTTGAAAAATTTACTATACTATTTTATATTCATGTAAACACCTTGCATTTTGTTTTACACTTTACACAGGGAACTGATGGAGCCATTTGTGAAGAAACAACAGAAGTATCCACAATGGATAAAAAAACATTAAACTTTACAGAAGAGCTGAGAAAAGTTATAAAACAAGAAAGACTAGAGGAAGATGAGGTAGTTTATGTAAACTTTAAATAATCTGTGTTTGTTTCACTCTCTCTATCTTTGTACTATTTTGTCTGCATTCAGTTCAAATAGACACTTGATTATTTAAAAGTCTTGAGTAGTTTCACTCAAATATGAAGGCTTTATTTCATTGTCTTGGATGACTTTTAGAACTGGAAAAATACTCTATGCATGCCACTGTTCAAAGGTAGATAATTAAGTAAATACTTGACTAGTGTAAAATATCTCTGTTACTTCTCTTAGACTTTATAAATTGGACATTTACAACTAATAAACTTTTGTTTATAAAAATATGTCTCATTTCTTTAATGCAAAGGAATTCTTTGTTTCACATTATAGGTAGATGTTCTAAAAACAGAACCAGCACGTGACCACAATCTTCAAAAAATGAACAAATTAACCGTGCCAGAATATATTGGGACTAAAGAATTAAAGACAGAAAATGAAAAAAACTATACTGTAGACTGCAATGGTGTTAAACAATTTACTTGTCAAGTATGTGGGAAAATATTTAGAAAAAACTGTAGACTACAAAGCCACCAATCAGTCCATAGTGTTAAAAAACAATTTGAATGTGAAATATGCCATAGAAGATTTACTAACTTCTTTATTTTGCAGAGACATCTTGCTACGCATTCTGGTAAAAAATTTCAATGCGAAATGTGCCATCAATCTTTTTCTCACAACTACAAATTAAAGAAACACTGTGTCACACATACTGGAATACAATTTCAGTGTGAAACATGCCAGAAAAGATTTGCCAGCAACTATTATTTACAGGAGCATAAGTTAGTCCATAGTGGGGTCAAAGGATTTCAATGTGAATTGTGCCCAAAAAATTTTTATAAGATGTCAGGCTTAAGAAGACATCTTGCCGCACATTATTTAAACAACACATTCAAACGTCAAGTATTACCAAAAGCTAGCTCCCGGAGATCAACTTTGAATCATAATCATGTTGTACAATCGAGAGAGAAAAGATTTCATTGTGAAATATGCTTCAAAAAATTTGCTAGCGTTTATAATTTAAAGAATCACCGTTTGCTTCATATTTGTGTGAAACAATTCAAATGTGAAATGTGTCAAAAACATTTTTATCATATTTCATATTTAAAGAAACACCTGGCTGTACACATGGGAGAAAAACCATTTAAATGTCAAATGTGCCAAAAAGAATTTTTATCAAGTTCATGTTTGAAGACACACATTGCTGTGCATACTGGAGAAAAACCATTCAAATGTGGAGTTTGTAACAAAGAATTCAATCAGAGTCCCAATTTAAAGAGACATCTTGCCGTACATACGGGAGTAAAACCATTTCAGTGTCAGACATGCCAGAAAGGATTTTCTCAGAGCTCAAGTTTAAAGACCCATCTAAAGACACATGATGGTGGAAAACTACTTAGATGTCAAATATGTCAAAAAGAATTTTCGAACAGTTCATGCTTACAAATACATTTAAAAGTAAACCATGCTATAACATGTTTTTTAAGACCCAATCAGCAATAATAAGGTTTGATACTAAAAAAAATTTTTTTTTTCTATTTATAAATTGTACTATTTATAAACTATATGGCTATTATAATTATATGCTGTTCTAAATTGTGATAATGTTGACTTTCCTTACAAAGATTGTTGTTATATTCAATATATTGTTTTAACTAACCATCTAATAAATCAGAGATGTCTTACATAGAGTTAATTTCTTGAGAAAAAACTACTTTTCTTGGTGGATAAAATTTGTATTGTCAGATGATGAGGCTTGAAAACTCAATGTGCTTATTCAAACTTATTGTGTTGTTTTGCTAAGTTAGAATCGGATGCTTCATTCATTATTCTTATTATTATTGCTGTGACTGTGATGCATTGTTTATTAATTTGTTCTGAAATATTGTTTCATTTAATAAATGTACTATTGTTGCTGCACAATCCTCAAATGTATTAACTGATTATTTTGGTCTTTGTAACAAAAAAACTTTATTCTCAATTTAAACATTTTCAGTATAAGCTGCTTAACTTAATCACTTGTTCTAGTCATCCAGCAAATATTCATACATTTTAACCTTCTTGAAAACAACTGACCAAGTCCAGTTAATCAACATGACAATAATACAGGACAATCAGCTCATGAATATTAGACTAGAGTAAAGAATAGAGCAATTAAGGTCTTGCATACTCTTAGCCCATCTTGTTTTGGCCTCATTCAGTCTGCTTTTGTTTTTTTAGTGAAGTTTTATATCATTTAGTTTTACATGGTCTGCAACAGCGCTTTATCTATACTAAGGGCTAAACACGCTCAGTCAAGGTACAGGATGTTTGGAAATCTTTGCAATTCTTCTTATATTCAAACATAAAGAGCAGAGTGCAGGCTAGCCTTAGTCTAGTCTGACCAAAGTGAAGTGCCAACGAGTAACGAGAGCCTAAAGCACGTTCATTTCCCCTAAGGCCCAGGCATCAAAGTAGAGACCGACCGATTTTCGGTTTCGGCGCCGAAAATAGGCAAAAAAACCTTTTTCGGCGTGGGTTCGCTTTCGGCCGAAGCCAAAAGGTTAGTTTTCGGCTTGTTTACGGTTTCGGCCGAAACTGATATTGATTTTCGGTCATCTGCCAAATATCTATTTTAACTTTCAAAATTCAAAATGCTACGCTATTGTTGCATCTATTGATCTATTACTATTACTCTGCTTATTGATACTTTCATTTAGTTAAACTGTTAAGAATTAATCTGTGTGAAGTAGGGATGTTAACGAAAAACGGATTTCGGAAGGAAATCATTCATAACTCAAATAACTGTGTCCCACGATTTATTTATCTTTTTATCTGAAGGAATATTTGTAAACCCTGTTCGATTAGCACAAAACAATTATTTAACATTATATTCCTTGCAAACACTCGTTTGTCAGAGACGACTTATAGTTGTTTGTTTTTTTTTAATTCCGAATATTCAAAAACAAAAAAAGACTGGAAAAGGTTGCGAGATACTTGGACTTCAAAAGGAGGACATACAGAGAAAAAAAATGACATATTTAGTGTTTCACAATCCACAATCAGTTCAGTTTTATTACATTAGCTGCCAATAATTGTATATTAATATTAGTAAAACTGACCCAACATTTTATTAATGTAAACTGACAAGCAACATGGGCAATTAAAAAAACAACTTAGCAGAGCATGTTAGGTTCTTTTCAAAAACTGTTAATTTTCTTGCCGGACGTCTGTCAACCCTAGATAGATGTGTCTGGGATTTTATTCATATTTTACAAATATTCTTTTAATGTGTGTAACATACAGATCTAATATCCACTGATTTATATTATAATTATAAAGGTCTAAATTCATGACACTACACCTTTGACTTCTGCTAATCCGAAATCAGCTATTTTTTTTTACAAAGATTTCACCACGCGTTCTAAGGATCAATGGTCCTTCGTATTATTTTGTTGGTGTAATCAATGCAAATTTGTCTTTTCCAAACTATAACTTACTTTGCCTGGGGGCGGAGAGGAGGAAAAGAAAATGGGTAAAAAAAATCTGATATTTAGAACCGAAAATAGGTTTTGAGAAAAAAGGATATTAACATCCCTAATGTGAAGTAGAAGACTGAAGTTAATAATTACAGAATATTTAATCACTCCAAAGAATGGTTTACTCAAATATAGTGACCATTAACTAGTTAATATTACACATAAATGCGCAGTCTTTTGAAATAATTTGTTTCGCATTTTTGGTTTATTTTTCGGTTTTGGACGAAAGTCAATGTATAATATTCGGTATGTATTCGTTTTCAGCCGAAACTAAAAAATTGGTTTCGGTCTGTCTCTATTAAAAAGGCTAAGTACCTGACCACTTTAGCAGTTCTGTCGCTCTAATGTTCTGATATCCGAAGACATGAGGGTCACTTGCCTATTGGTTAGATGTAAATGTATATCAAACCGATACTCAGACTCTCGTCTTAGCCAAAATGCTGGGAAGTGACCAAGTCTAATGTGAGTTACTAAGTTTCAGTCAGTACACATTTCATCAATGTCACTGAGTCAATCACTCTTACTGTTGTATTTCTAAGTTAGAATTGAACTCCTTTTTTTATAATTATCATTGCATTGCTTTTTAATTTTCTTTTAAGAAGTATTCTAAATGTAGTGTTTTTACTCATGGTGTTACACAATCATTTCATTACTAAATGTATTAAAGTATTTTGATTTCATTTTTACCCAAAAAACACAAAAAGTGCTTTCTAAAGGTCTAAATATTTTAAGGACAATTTCATGCTTTTTTTTCAGTTTTCATTTTGATATCACCAAACTGTTCTTATGTCATTATATTTTAAAATATTTCTATTGAATTTGACTACAGTAATCTATTAAACTTGGTCTATAGTTATTTATTTTTAATTCTATTTTTTTTTTATCATTGTGTGATAGTTTGTCAGTTTAGCTGTTTTAATACCTAATATATATATATATATATCATATTTTCATAGAAAAATTTGCATAATTATTAACTGATGGTCAAAACCAATAATAAATGATATCATTTACCATCCACAAATTATTTTGGAATGAAATCTTGAGTCTGTGCACAAAATGGTGATTTAAATTTAAAGATTTCAGATTTCTTTTATTTTAGTTTAGGAATTATTTTTTTTACAGCATCCATCTTAGATCTATCTGTCCATGTTCTGATTTTAGAAATAGATTTAAAAATTATCTGATCTTCTATCCAAAATTTTCAATGATTATCATAAGCTCCATGGCTAATGTATATATACAAATCATTAGTCTCATTTTGTATGCCTCACACATGGACTATAAACTATAATGCTTAATGAATTTTCAACCTTCAAATTTTACTAGCATTGTCATAGACTTAAATGTTACCGGGTATTATTTCTTCAACAAACTAAAGAACTAAATTTAGATTGGAAAAAAAGCAGGGCTTCATTTATTTTAAACAACTGATCAATAGGCTTACAGACATTAGTGATATGAGAAAGTAATAATGTATCTGTGTCTTCCTCTAAGTTGATTTCCAAAACCAGATTTCGGTTTGTTGGTTGGAAGGTTATCATTACTTCAAGTAGAAGAACCTTTTGTTTGGTTCTGATGAAAATATTTTTTTATAAATAATGTTGGATTCGCACAAAACTATTTAGTCTTAGATACCCCGGTATTGTGTTTCCAAATACCAACTATGGCTTGCAATAAAAACAACATCAAACCAATTTTGTTAAGTTACAGTTACAATTAACATGAATCTTTTTACTTGTCGGCCCATCTTTTAGATGTTCGTTCCTCTTTGATGTACGCATTGGAGAGACGCTAAATAGCCCTTCCCTGTGACCCTGAATAATTCGGCTAGACACGGCGTCTGTGCTTTATTAATATATAAAATACACATTCTTTTGATTCTCTTTCAATACATTATTTAATAAGTTATGCCTCTTCATATGCTTCTTAATATTATGGTCAACGATAATCGGTAATTTGATTATCACTATGGAAAATTTAAAAGCTATTACTATTATCGGTTTTAATCAATTAGCCCAGATTTTTTTTAGTTCTAAAGAAATTTATGTTAAAGTGTACAAAATCCTACTGTATTCACACAAATGAACCCCTTGAATGCCCTGCAAACACTAATTAAGTTTGAAGTATTTTTCAAAAATAGGTCCTACCTACAAAACTACGCACATTTGGCTTTTCCGGCATGTGACTTGTGACATTGCGCGGGGGTGCAATCCGGTTTTAAACCGGTTTTATAGAACCGAAAACCGGTTTTAACATCATCCCTAGTTCTGCTGTTACAGGGATCGCAGCGCCCTTGTGTAACCTAGTCTCTCACTGGTAAGGGATTAACCGTTTGTCCCTTGGAGTCGCTGATCGTCACCTCTACTGATCAGGCCCCACGAGAGGGCCGTACCAGGGCCCGAGAATATTTAAAATAAAATACAGTAGACTGTTGGCTTCCCACTCTGGTTGCTTAGTAACCTTCAGAGCCTTTACAAGCTTATATAGCGCCCCAGGGCACACGTTGCAGCGCCGCCTCCTTTCATACTGTAACTGCTTGTTTAGTGCCACATTTGCTATTTTTAGACTACATTTGCCCCCCCCCCCCTGGAAGTGTTGCCCCCGGGCATATGCCCCCCCCCCCCCCCAATGTGAGGGCACTGGTAACCTTACCATTGAGCTAAATATTGCTAGAGCGCTCATTAAGTTCACGGACCAGAAAAATAATATTATAATACTATTTTGTAATCTTGGTTCCGTCAACAGTTCCGTGAATAATGAATTAAACATGCGTTTGTTACTCTCCTAAGATCTCATTTCTCTACACATTATACATCTCAACATCCCCCGTTCTCTCCGTCCCATTCACGCACAACTCAGTTAAAATCACTCATACACTACCTCTTACTCTTGTCTCTCTTTCTCCCCCTCTCATAAACATTAAAAATAGCTCACAACAGCGTTCCAGCAATATTTAGAAAATGGTAAGGTTACTAAGGCATTCTAGTATATAAATAACTGAGAAAAGTAAATAAGAATGTATCCTTGTTTTATTTTTAAAAAAAAAACAATACTTCTTATATCTACTAGTGGGTCGAATTGACACATATAGCTTTTAATTGCATTAGCCAATGATTATTTAGAAATAGCTTTAAAAATATATTTGATAATGATGATGGCAATATTAAAAATACAATATTTTTAATTAGGTTCCCCAAAATGCAAAAATATGAATACGTTTTAAAATTGTAATAACCAAAACATTAAGAACAATAAAGTATTTATAATTGAGCACTAGATATGCATAAGACTATGGTAACACCATTCATTCTGCTGAGCTTGCATCTTTTGCCTATCAAAGATTTAATTTATAGTGCCTCACTGAAGGTTGTTTATACAGAACCTTTAAGTATGAATTTTTCGTTCTATATGTGCTTGTAAAAGTCCTTTGTTATCTACATAGATACAGTGTATATTCTGTTTAAAGGACAGTGAAGCACGTGCAGTTAACCTTTATTGAGCTGCAAACTTTCTGCAATTTCTGCGAACAATGGCTCACCTTTTGTACCAATGAAGAATCTCTATTGCCCTGCTCATAGATAGTATGCAAGACTTCTACTGAGCAAAAAGTCGGGATAACACACTGAACGCTTTTTTTTTTTGTTTAATTAATGTTTTATGTATACACAGATTTCTAGTTCAAAAACTTAAAAAAAAAATGTTGTATGTATACATAGATTTCTAGTTCAAAAGCTAAAAAAAAAACTCAATAAAAAGAAATAAATATTAATGTTAAATTCATTATAAATAACGATGAAATGGGAGTGAGGAAAACCAAGGGCGGGCGTAGAGCATAGGTGTCCCCGTAGGCCTGTTGATGCCATGCGGTATTTTCCTTCCCTCTATCCCGTTTTTTTTATTATTGGCAACATAATCTATATTATTTTCCTATTTATTTTAATGGAATAGTGAAAATGTGTGTTAATCTGTCGCTATGATTAACTGTCCGTATGTTTAAGTGTCGTGTGATTATGTGTCCGTATGTTTATCTGTCGTGGGATTAAGTGTCCGTATGCTTAAATGTCGTGTGGTTAAATGTCCGTATGTTTATCTGACGTGTGGTTAAGTGTCTATGTTTAAGTGTCGCATGTTTATCTGTCGCATGTTTAAATGTCGGCATACGGTATAGGATATGTATGTATGTACCCGCGGTATATTTAATATTCTCTGCAATGACAAAAAAAAATTGTAATAGGCCTACTCACATGAATTTAATACGCCTAATATATAGGCTACCGGTACGGTATAAAAAATGTCTATCCTTCCCCCCTTCTTTCCGCCTCGGCCATTAAAGAAAAGATAAAAAATCTTTTGTTTGATAAATTTCACCATTTAAAAAGTAGGCTACAATAATTGACAATATTAATTATTTCTAATTAAAAGAATGGCATTCATTTGTTCTGTTTACACAAATTTTATAACATATAATATTTAGAACGTGTTTAGACTCTTAAAAAAACACTTATTTTGTGTTGGCAATTAAAAAATTAGCGTATATAGTTAATTAGAAACGAACACTAAGGTTTAAAAGAACATTTAATTACAAACAACTCTTGTAAACCAACTATTGATGTTTAAAAATACAAGAATGGATGTAAGTATTAATTTAGGTTTGCATTATATTTAACATACAATTATAAAAATTAATCTTTTTTTTTTTGTAATTGGGTTGTCACCCCTGTTTGGATTATTTCCCCTACATCAACTACATGAACTGTGTTTTTTCTTACCTAGATCTACTTGTAATAGTAACCAAATCTGTAACTCATTTATACAATGAATTATATTGGACGATAATAAAGTGGATATTTATTGGCATCTTTAAATCTTAATAAAATAATTCAGTACGGTAATCACTCGCCTCTTCGCGCTTCACTTTATCGTGTGACCGTATGTGTATGCGTATAATCGAATGTACAATATCAATAATATGATATTTGCAAAATGTCTTTAATATATTGAGTAAGAGGATCGTAATGGTGAAATAATGTTTTCTTAATGTCCAAAAGATTGTGATAATGTAATGTTATAGCCCATATATTCAGATGGTCGTAATCAGTAGATTGATTATTAGCGCTACCGTTTGGCGCGTCGGCTGCTTTGGTGGCGCTGATTTGACATCGAACGTTTTAGCCCTTTTGAAAAAAAAAGTATAAACTCAGTTCATTATGTAAACGAAAAATAAATATTACGATATTTGTCAAATTTAATATAGGCTAGTATCATGGTACGAGTGTAGGGTAACGGTTATCTAATTATTGTCTGCTTTTTTCATGTCTGAAAGCTCCAATAATGTTTTTAAAACGCATTTAGAGTTCTGTGACACGATTTTCTATGGTTAAAAGAAAAAATATTTGATTTATACAAAAATAATCATGTTTCGAATAGCGGCATTTCACTTTTGGGGGTACCTAAATACTAAAACAGATTAATGTAGACTACATATTATTTTATGTTGCCTGCCTTGTCTATCTGAAAAACCTATTTTCACCTGACAGAAGCCCATGCACAGTCCAAGTTGAAGACGTTTCAGAGACAACACAACGATGCATCGAAAACTAATTTCTCTACAATGCCAATTACACATTTCTCGATCAAGCGCTATATTATTTTGACTGAGACTGTGTTGTGCGTCTTCATTCCATTTCCAACAAAATATCTTTGTACAACAGGGTTTTACGGTTTGTTGGTTATCGTCTAAAAAGAAGTAGACCTAGACTTGTTGTGGAATATGACCTTCGTTGAGCTCTTGCAAAGACTAACTACCCGATAATTTCTTATCTGATTAGAAAGAAGCAATCTCAACCTTAACATACAGTTTGTGTTGTAGGCAACTAGAAATATAAGTAGGCCTATATTTCACAAGATTTAATTACATATTATACCGGTAGGCCTATTGTTCTTTGTGATTAATCACTGGGCTTTCATTATGTTTCATTTGTAACAATGAAAATACATCCTGCATGACAAATATTTAGGCTTAGCAGGCCTACATTAAAATTTAAAACAGTAGAAAATTAAAATTACAATTAAATAATAAACATAAAAAAATTAACATAAATAATTTTATGTTTGTGGGTCGCCACAACGTGAAAAGATGTATTAAAAGGTCGTGACATTAAGAAGGTTGGGAACCACTGATCTAAGTGAACGAGAGACGATTTCGAGTAAATTGTAGTCCTATAGGCTAATATAGCTTGATAAGAAATTTTTACCCTTTTACCACCAGCACTTCAAAGATGACCAAATCAAAATTACATACATTTCTATATAGTCATGATCGTCGCTACTTCCAGTAAAATTTAATTTACCAGTAATTACACTTTTACTAACAATAGTATAATATATATAGTATAATAGTAAAATATATAAAACATAGCTCACGATTATAATAAGTATAGAATATATAATAATGATAATAAAACAAAGAAAAAATTAAAACAAGTTGTAGTCATTCGTTTCTCTGTTTATTTCTTTTTTTTTTTTTTTTTTTTTTTTTTTTTTTTTTTATATGGGCATGAAAACTAGTTTGTAAATAACTTAGTCTATAACGTTTTGATTCAAATTTAATTATAGGCCTACATTTTGAATAAGGGGTGTAGGCTCATATTAAGTAGGCTAACTTGTATCAGCAATGTTCTTAGTAGGCCCTAATCAACCTTACAAAAACGATATTAAATCTTAATCATTGTTACTCGAGGCTGGCTGGTCCTGCGGCTAGAATACCGGACCGACAACAAAACGGCAAATAAGAATCAACTAGAACTCAATTATTTGAATCGGATGTTATTGTGATTTTAAAATATTTATTATAAGCTTATTTTACTTCGTGCTACACTAAAGCTTGTTTCGCCCTCAACCTTGCTAAAAAAAATCGGCGAAAAGACCATACAAGCTCTTCCCCCCCCCCCCCCCCCCCCCCCCAAAAAAAAAGAAAGAAAAATGATAACAACATTGATCTATTGAAAAACAGAAGGTAGTTATCCTTGGTGGTAGTAGTTATATAGCTCAGTGGTTGTAGAGTATTAGATTGTTTCCCTTACATGGCCTGGATGGCCAGTTTTTCTTTTTCAATATTTGAGACTATATGAGTTCTCTTAAACCAAAACAAGACATTTAAATACATACTGGTCAACCATTTGTATCATCTTCTTAGAACTTGATTGTAGATAATACTCATGTTGATGTAATAGTTTAAAAAAATCAATACACAAAATACAATGAATAATTATAAAATCTGAAAACTTTAGCCTAATAGGCATATTTATATTTTACAAAAGTAAGTTCCGCTACACTGACTACAGCTTAATATAAGACGTAAGACTTAATTAAGATCTTTTATAAATATTTGTAAACCAAATACACTTTTTCAATACCAAGTCAAGTAGGTTTAGGTTTTGAATCATCAGAATTTCAAAATTTTAACCATCTTATTTGGGAAAATATAAAATTGTATATAATCTATTTTTTACCTTAATACCTAAATCATGGATTAGAGTAGCCTCCCGTAATTTTTTTTGCCAAAGACTTTGATGTCATTTACTTAGGATAATTGTTATGGTCTATGTCGACTGTATGGTGTTAGTGTTATGGATAATGAATGTTTCTCTTCTGTGTAGACTACAGCCTATGATTCAGTATGCACGTAAGACATAGCATAGAGAAGAGTACGGCTACGGTATAAAGTAGACCTCAATGACAATGGCCAATGCAATGCCCTCAATTCAATGTTTAAATGTTTGTTTCAGTTCTGAGTTTGTGTTGATAAGTTGATAATTTAAATTATGATTAGTATTATTATTAGCCTAGTTTTTAGTTAATTTGTCATCCATTTGTGATTATAACTCAAAAGTGGAAATGAGTTAAACTCATTGTCATTGTGACATAGCTGTTTCTCAGTGTGGCTGTAGCTATGCTATGGCTATAACTATCAATAATACAATAGTGTCAATAGGCAAATTGAATAGGATAGGCCTACTCTATGTCAAGTATATCTAGTCTATTCTATCCTATAGTAAAGTATAGTACTATAGTACCTATGCCTATAATAATAATAATAATAATAATAACGGTGCTTATATAGCGCATATCCCGTTGGTGACAGACTATATGCTATAGGCCTACTATACTCCTATAATACCTATAGCCTATAACTATAGTGATTATAGTGGCTATAGTACTATAGACTATAGTCATAGTATAGTCTATACTAATACTATACTCTATAGGTAGGCCTACTGGATTTTCTATACTTATAATGACTTAGCATATACACTATTGACACTATCACTATACTATTGACAGAAAGTAGATTATAGTAGATAGTATTGTTACCAGTTGGGCTTGGCTGAGTAGGTTACTACTATTAACTTTACGTCTAGTACGCTAACTTATAGAGTAGGCCTACTAGTAGTAAAGTACACTTCAGACCAAACTGTTCACAGTCACAGGGCTGGTGAAGCAGTGTTCACCAGTTTCTGTGGCCACTGCATACTAGGGGATGTGTGGTTTGCAAAATGCCCAGCCGCCTTTACTTTACCCCAACTAATGTCAGATACCCATCAGAGCTGGGTAGACAGTACACCCTCAAGTCCTGGGAAAAAATCCTAGCCGCCACAAGGATTCAAACCCAGTACCTTTGGATCGCTACTCGAATGCGTTGCCACTCGGATACCGTGCCCCAGTACTAGTAGTATGAGTATGTATTATAAGACTTACAAGTCACTATACTAAAGCATAGGCCGCCAGGCAAACAATAGTTATTGGTAATTAAGTCACTAACATTTTAGCTTGCTCATTGACAAGTCTTAATGAGGTGTGAACTTTTGAACCCGAATGTTCGTGAACTTCCTGTTCTATTTATAAACTAATAAACAAAAAAGCATGCTTTTGCTGGTGTTTGACAATTGATTTCAACATCGACGGCCAGTTCTAGTCTTTTAGAGTTATACAAAGGATACAATATTAGTTATGAGAAATCCGTTTTTAACGTCAAAAGTGAACAGGCGAAAATTAATACTCAAGTGTTAGTCGCGTGAGATTAAATTTTTATTTGTTTACAAAATAAATGAGTCAAGAGCTGCGTTTTCTTGGTTATTGAAAAACAAAATGCGTAAATTCATAAACACGAATAACAAAAATTCTTTTGCATTAAGCAATAAGTGTGATATTTTAAAAAGTTGATTTTTCACTTCTGACTTTCACAATACATTGTTTTGTTTTGTAAACATCTATTGGAAATGAAATAAATTTTAGTCCCCAACAAATTTGAGTACAACCAGTAAAGTAGCACACAGACATTGTTTCGAAGAAAATGATCGAATAAGAACGGAATTGTTTTTGCACGTGACCTTTTATGCATGCATACACGTTAAGACTCGAAGCAGGACGTTTTGGCGCGACCGTTTTGGCGCGACCGTTTTGGCGCGATGGTAGTTTTGGCGCCGCTGTTTTGGCGCGGGACGTTTTGGCGCGATGGAATAAAAACATATCACATCGTTTAATAAAAGTAACTTAATAACTTCATTTAAGAACAACAATATTTTTTTGTATCTTAAATAAAACAAAAAGTATCCATTTTAAGATGTTGATACAATTATATTCCTACTTAGGAATCACTGCACAGTAACACTTGAATAAATATTGAAACGGTTACAGTAATCCAATAAATAGCCTATCAAAATCACTTAATATGATATTTATTGAGGACTAAACCTTCTTAATGACTTTTATAGGCCTACAGTTGTCTCTACTGAAACTACTTTTTTGCTGCTACCAAACTAGTTAACGCCAACCAAATAATTATCTCTGATTTGTACGCACGTTGTTGACTGGACGTGATGACCACTCATCATTGACCATTCCAAATTTTAAAAAAAGTTACTTTTTATCTTTTTACTACCCACCCAGTATTCTAAAACATCCATTGTTATAATTAATTCTCTGACCATCTTGTCTACGATTGACCCTGGTTTTAATCACTCCCAACTATTTTACAACAGTCAAGTTATTTGAAAGGTGTGGCCACTGAGTTACTTCATGAGCATGTGTAGTTATTAGAATTTTATTGAAAAACTAGCACGCGTAAATTTTCGCATATAGGCCTAACTTTCTAGGTGTGGAGCAAAAAACAACAACAACAACTTTCTATTATGACGACACATATATAAATAGATAGATAAGCATTTTATGCCCATAAGTCTTTATGCATATATATTTTAAAAAAAAGTTTTTAAAGTTTAAAAGCCCTATATATGCATTAAAATATAACGTTTTAAATTATTATTATTTATTATTAGTTTCATTTATTATACAACAAATTTTTTTTCTCAATTTTTTCCTCGCGCCAAAACGTCCCGCGCCAAAACGGCTCGCGCCAAAACGTCCCGCGCCAAAACGGCTGCGCCAAAACGGTCGCACCAAAAGAGCTGCGCCAAAACGTCACGTACCGTTAAGACTTGTCCATTGCACTCTGATTCCATGTTTTAGTCGTGGGGTTTGTGGTTTGGAGAAGGGTATAAAAATCTAGTTGAATATGAAGGTCTATACGTCTCTTACTCTAAATTACTCCTTTAAAAAAAAAATTATTTAATGTCTTAGGCAAAACATTCCTTTAATTTAGGCACTGGAAGTAGAACACTCTAAACTAAAAGACTTCTTTTTATGTGTCCATCCTGTCTAGAAACTTGAGTAGGACATGAAGAAATAGAAGATGTGTTTCAAAAACTTTCCTGTAGGCCTAATGGCTTTGTTGATTGGTCAATAAAAATAAATGAAACACTGCCTCTATTTGTTTATAGTTGTGCTATGCATGATTGAAACTATTTAAATTTATAACAAAAGTTTAATAATTAAGGTGAATATTTAGTGTTTTATTTGATGTTTAAAAAATGTGAATTATTGAGAAAATTTATGTTAAAAAGCAGTTGAACTCCCAAAATTAGGGGTGCGACCATTCTGCGAGTCTAGTACATAATATATTCTAAACATAGGGCGAGACTTATTCACCTGTGGTACTTGTACACTAATTTATTAATTTTTTTTTTTCAGAATATATTAAAGTTAGCTAATGACCCCTTTCTCACTGCTTTGTTTTGTGTTGCTATTTTTACAGTTTATATTTTTCTTAGCCATATTTTCCATTGTGGTTTTCTATAATAGGCCTATATAAAAGAATAGTTCTTTCTTTTTTTTTTAATTAGTTAAATTGATTCAGTATATAAAATTTAAAAAGTAATTTAAGTATAGTAACAAGTATAGTTAACAAGAGTAACACCACTAGTCAAATCATTAAACCTAGAAACACTAGAAGACAGAAGGGCAAAGAGTAAAGTAGTAATAATACATAAGGCATTAAACTCTAATTTAGAAATACAACCTGTTGCAAAGCTCAGATAAACATAAAGACAAAAACACTTTCTTTGTCCCTTATGCGAGAACAAATGAATATAAGTACTCTTTCTTCCCAAGTGGCATTCGGGCATGGAATGGGTTGCCTGAACAAACCAGGAAAACCAGTAACTTAACAACATTTAAAACATCAATAAAAATGCAAGACTAGACTCAAACCACGGATGAGCGTAGGACGCAATAATCTTCTTTATAGAAGGAGCGTCTGTAATGTATAAGATAAGATAAGTACCAAACAAAAAATGAAAAGCTGGTTTTAAATTATTGCTTTTGTACATTATGTAATGTCTTCTTTACATCAGCAAACTTTAGGCTAAATGCTTTTGTACATTATGTGATGTCTTTTTTACATCAGCAAACTCTAGGCTACATGCTTGTGTAGATTATGTGATGTCTTTTTTACATCAGCAAACTCTAGGCAAAATGCTTTTGTACATTACGTGATGTCTTTTTTACATCAGCAAACTCTAGGCTAAATGCTTGTGTAGATTATGTGATGTCTTTTTAACATCAGCAAACTCTAGGTTACATGCTTGTGTAGATTATGTGATGTCTTTTTTACATCAGCAAACTCTAGGCAAAATGCTTTTGTACATTACGTGATGTCTTTTTTACATCAGCAAACTCTAGGCTAAATGCTTGTGTAGATTACGTGATGTCTTTTTTTACATCAGCAAACTCTAGGTTAAATGCTTGTGTAGATTATGTGATGTCTTCTTTACATCAGCAAACTCTAGGTTAAATGCTTGTGTAGATTATGTGATGTCTTCTTTACATCAGCAAACTCTAGGTTAAATGCTTGTGTAGATTATGTGATGTCTTTTTAACATCACAAACTCTAGGTTAAATGCTTGTGTAGATTATGTGATGTCTTCTTTGCATCAGCAAACTCTAGGTTAAATGCTTTTGTACATTACGTGATGTCTTCTTTGCATCAGCAAACTCTAGGTTAAATGCTTGTGTAGATTATGTGATGTCTTCTTTACATCAGCAAACTCTAGGTTAAATGCTTGTGTAGATTATGTGATGTCTTCTTTACGTCAGCAAACTCTAGGTTAAATGCTTGTGTAGATTATGTGATGTCTTCTTTACATCAGCTAACTGTAGGCTTATTACTGTTATAGATTGAATAAAATCATTTTGGTAAAAAGTATCCCGTCGGACCAAATTGATCCATAGGGCCGGTGAAGCAGCGTTTAGTTTCCGTGGCCACGGCATACTAGGTGATTGTGTGGCCAGCACTATGCACAGCCGCCTTTACTTTGCCCCAACTAAGGTCAGGTACCCATCAGAGCTGGGTAGACTGAGGGACACCGTCAAATCCTGGGAAAAAATACTAGCCTGCACCAGGATTCGAACCCAGGATCGCCAGTTGAACGCGCTGCCGCTCGGCTACCGTGCCCCATTCTGGTAATTTGAATAAAAAAAAACAACAAAACCTAATTTCTCTTAGCATAATCTCAAATACTATTAAATATTTCAAACTGGTATGTTCTATTACACAGGGGAATATATTGCATAAGCTTTTATCAGCTGAAAAGTATCAAGTATGGATGAACTAAGATCAAGTTGTGCCAATGACCTCAGTGGTGTTGTAAAACAGGAGGGAGAAGATAGTGATGAAATGATTTACTCAAACCTTATACCCAAAGTACAGTTTGAAATAGCACCGAATTTGGATTCTGATGATAAATTCTATGGACCGCTGCATTATGTAAGCAATAATCTATTGGTCTTTGTTTTTCCATGTGTCTTGTTTGCTCAATAACAAGCTCTTTTTCTTTACTACCTTCTGTCTTTCCCTCTGTAATCACCACACAATTCAGCATACAACATCATTGTTATACTTAGAATATGGTTTTCATGTTTTGCAAGAATTATTCCCCCTTCAAATTTTGTCACCAAATTTCTGGGCCCCACAATTTATCAACATAAAATTTTTCTACAAGTACATGCACATTTCCTAAATTTAATTAGCAAATACAAAACAAAAACCAAAGTACAGACAAACAAGATTGCCCTTATAATGACTTAGTAAGATTCAATATGTTGTAAGGAGATGAAATAGAAATAGGAAGTACACAAGAAAGAAAGTTACAATAAAACAGAAGGATAATTATGTCCTGCAGCTTATATATTACAGACGCGCCTTCTATAAAGAAGATTATTGCGTCCTACACTCATCCGTGGTCTGAGCTTAGTCTTGCATTTTTATTAATGTTTTAAATTATGTTAAGCGACTGGTTTTCCTGGTTTGTTCAGGCAACCCATTCCATTCCCGGGTGCCACTTGGGAAGAAAGAGTACTTATATATGCATTTGTTCTGGCATAAGGGATAAGGAAAGTGTTTTTGTCCTGATGTTTATCATAAGCATCATTAACCCAACCCCCACCAACTTTGTGATCACCCAACTTGGTGTATTCCATGTTTCTCCTAACTCCTAGTGCATATCTTCTTAAGCATTGTATATAATTATACCTTGTACATTATAGTCTTTTCTGGAGTTAGGCTTTGAAAAGGACCATATTTGTCTCTTATTGCTATTGGGAGTTTAAAAAAATATAAAAGCAAGACCACTTGATGTAATAAATGTACATGTCTTCTACTTGAAGCAATGTTTTCATATTTTATACCTTCACTGTTTCCAATACCAATGGGTTTATTGAGGAGCTGCATATTCAGGCTATGAAGAATTCAATATTCCACAAAAAAAAAAACCTTTTATCTGTGTTCCATTTAGATTTTTTTTTTTTGCTTGCAGGCTTGATGTTTATTTATTATGAATCAGATTTATTACATATATTATCACCTTTCACAAAAAACCCAACACAGGCATCAGAATTTAACAACATATCCAAAGATATCCTTAGTTTTATATCTTATGATGTTAAAGACAAATCACATTCCAGTTTCCTATTCAAACTAAATGTAGCAAATTAAGAGTTATCATTCTTAATTAAAAAAAAAAATATTATCCCTAAGAATGAATTTGTTTTTTTTAAATATGCTATTCTTTTATACAAAGACACAATCAAGGCTAAATTATATCACTTCAGAAAAATAAACTAAAGTTTTCAGAAATAACTAAAATATCATTTCAACCCTAAAACTATTAAAGATTAGAGAAAGTTCTGTCCCTTTACTGATTTTTTATCTGCATCACCACAACTGACCTATAACAAAAAATGCATTAGACACAGAAACAATATTCTTGATCATTGATGCTAAAAGTGTAAATGTTGGTATATGTTTTCCCTTTTTTTTTTATAAAATTATATTTTCTAAACACTGACCTGTAAATACTATTTCATTTGAGTTCCTTTTTACTCCCTTTCTTTTAACTCATACTGTCTGTCTGTCTGTCTGCTTGGTTGGTTGGTTGCTTGGAAAACTCTGCATCAATTTTTCTACCAATTGCCGTCGTCCAATGGAGCTGAAACTTGGGCAGCAGACTTGTTGTGACTAACAATACATTCTATCAAATTTTCATCATCATAGCCTTGGGAATAGTCACTAACACCTTCGACTAATTTGCGAATCGAAGAAAATTTTACGTAAATTATGGCCGCCTCTACCGGAAGAGACGGAAGTAAATAAACGTTTAGGATATGTTCGTTTTTACAAAATAAATAGAATGAAAACGACACAATGTAGCCAAAACAAAATCTAAATTAAATATAAACTTAGTTTACAAAGAAAGGGAGTATAATAAAAGCTTTGTTTTTATGGGTTAGTTTCTTATCTTATATTTTTGTTCTAATTTTAGTTGTTTTTTTCTATTATATCAATAAGTGAAGGTGTATGAAAACTGGTTTCCCCCAGCAGCAATAGGTCCAAAATAAATTTATTACAGAGGCACTTTCTATTTTTTTTTATTGATCAGTTATTACAACCATGACTTCTATTTATTTATTATTTTATTTTTTTAACTCCCCAGGAAACTGAAATGAAAGAAGAAATAGAGAAACAAAAGAACAGTTCTGATTATCTAATGAGCATAACAAATGAACTGGAACAATGCAATCAACTCATCAATAGGACAGCAATGAAAAAGAAGGATAATATTTCTGCCGGTAAAAGGAATAAACCTTATAAATGTTTATTGTGCCAGAGATTTTTTATTAGCATGTTCTATTTAAAGAAACATTTGCACCTCCACCTATCTGAGAATATCTATAAGTGTGAACTGTGTTCTAAAATGTTTGCTCGAAGATCTCATCTAAAATCCCACCAATTAGTTCACACTGGCCTAAAACCATTCAAATGTCAGGTTTGCCTCAGAGACTTTTCTCAGAGCTCAAGTTTAAAAATGCACATGAATGTTCACACTGGGGAGAAGCCGTTCAAGTGCGAGATATGCCTCAAAGGGTTTTCCCAGAGAAATAATATGAAGTTACACGCATTAACTCATTCTGGGGAGAAGCCTTTTCACTGCCAAATCTGTGGGAAATGTTATTCTCGAAGTTCACATTTAAAGGCACACCTAGCTGTTCACACTGGCGAAAGGCCATTTCAGTGTGACATCTGCCAAAAATATTTCTCTCAGCAATCAGCTTTAAAGGCCCACCAATATACTCACAGAGACGAAAAGCCATTTGAGTGTGAAGTATGCAACAAACTGTTTGCCAAGAAATCACATTTGAAGAGCCACAGCTTTGTCCATACAGAGAACAAGCCATTTAAATGTCCAATCTGCCAGAAAGGTTTCTCTCAGAGATCACATGTGAAAAACCATCAGCTGTCTGTTCACAATGGCTCAAAATTATTTCAATGTTTATTATGCCAGAAACATTTTGCAACAAGGTTCCATCTGGTGAGGCACTTAGCGCTGCACATTCTCGAATCTCCAGTGAAATCTAAACCCAGCCATGAGGAATTCCCAAATGGTTCGGGCTTGAAGACTGGTCATGTTAATGAAAATCCATTGAAATGCAGACTTTGCGATAAAGTCTTCACTCAGAGCTCCAATTTAAATGTGCACCTAGCTATTCATGCTGGTATTAGACCTTATCAGTGTGAAATATGTCATAAAAGCTTCTCAAGAAACTCACATCTGAAGGTACACTATATCAGCCATACAGGTGATAAACCTTTTAAATGTGAGGTATGCTTTAAAGCATTTACTCAGAACTCAAATTTGAAGACACACCTGTTAGTTCATACAGGAGAAAAACCTTTCAAATGTGAGATATGCTTTAGAGGATTTGCCCAGAGTGCAAATATGAAGTTACATCAGGTTACTCACACTGGTGAAAAACCTTTTCAGTGTAAAATCTGCAATAAATTTTTCTCTAGAAACTTCCATCTTAAGGGTCATTTAGCTCTGCATATGGATAAAAAGCCATTTAAATGTCTGATATGCCAGAAAGAGTTTGCTCAGCTTGCAAATTTAAAAAGCCATCAAGTTGTTCATACTGGTGAGAAATCATATCAATGTGAACTGTGTTATAAAATGTTTGCTAGAAACTCACATCTAAAGACGCACCAAATTGTTCACACGGGGGAAAGGCCATTCAAATGCCAGATATGTTATAAAGAATTTTCTCAACGTTCAAATTTTAAAACACACATGGCAAGTCATACAGAAGACAAAAATACTGTAAAGAAAGTTGGCGAATTGAAAAAAGATGCATAAGTTTATTTATACCGAATGCTACTGTAATATTTTTTAACCACTCATAATTAAAGATGTTTACTGAAGTTGGATTTTCAGTTCAGTGCAATAGCATGTTGTTTTAGAAAGCTATTCAAACTTAAAGAAATTTCAAATTAGACAAGGTCTTAAGCAAGAAAAATCACTATCGCTAATAAAAAAGAAGCACTATATGAAAAGGAGAGGACCATTTACATAGTACTTAAAGAAAAACTGAAGGATCAAAACCAAACAACTGTACCTCCAAACCACACAATAACTTTGTTTTGCAGCTGACCTGCTAGTTCTGCTAGGAAAAAGTGGCTTTTTAATTAGTAGATGCAGCATTACAGGTGGGAATATAAAAGTATGTTTCTTGACAAGTGGCATCTAACCAGGGTTGCCTGCACAAACCAGGAAAACTACCAACTTATCATTTAAAATCCTAATCAAAATGAAAGATTGTAGACAAACCTGGAAAACCACCAACTTAACATCATTTAAAATCCTAATCAAAATGAAAGATTGTAGACAAACCAGGAAAACCACCAACTTAACATCATTTAAAATCCTAATCAAAATGAAAGATTGTAGACAAACCTGGAAAACCACCAACTTAACATCATTTAAAATCCTAATCAAAATGAAAGATTGTAGACAAACCAGGAAAACCACCAACATAACATCATTTAAAATCCTAATCAAAATGAAAGATTGTAGACAAACCAGGAAAACCACCAACTTAACATCATTTAAAATCCTAATCAAAATGAAAGATTGTAGACAAACCTAAGCTAAACACCATAAACTGTTGATGGCTTTGTTAATAATTAGTCTTCATCCTTTGATTATTTGAAGGTTTAGCCAGTGGATGAAGTGAGAACCATTGAACCATTTACCACATAATAAGCTGATGCTGAAGGCAAATAGAAAATTGAGCTTTTTTATGAACCAGTTGATTTCAAGCTGTTGATTGGCCATTGGTTTCAGATAGTGATAGACATATAACTATATAAACAGTACAACCCATCTAAGCTGACAAAGTACCAAATTAAGTGTTTTAGACTAGTTGTCAGTAGTAGGATGCAGTCAACATCTTGCCCTATGTCCAGGCCAAGGCATTCTTATGATCCTGAAAGTTGGCTTGCAGTTAAAATCTGTTCTATCACTGCTGGCTTAATGACATGTGGAAATGATGTATTTCCTGATTGTTACTAGAGTACTTGTCATTTATATATTTTCCCAATGCCACTAGGCACTTTATTGGGAATAATTGTTTAGTTTAGGCTTAATGTTGGTATTAAAGCATTTTTCCTTAACAATTCTACCTATCCCATAATAGCTTGCCCCTTCCACCCTCCGCCTCCACCAACCTCATCCATTTAATTTTACAAAACTTAGAATTAAAGTTATAGTTCTAAATATTTATATAAATATACATTGAACACATTTTATATTATTATATTATTTATTATTATAAGCTTACTATTAATTTTATTAAACTTTAAAATATATTTTTTTATAAACAGTATGTATAATGTTAATGTATGACCTTTTATATTAGATCTATGCTTTAAATTGTGATACCTTTGATTTTTGTGGCTACTGTTAGTACTATGTAGTTGGTGGTTTTTTTTTTAGTTTTTTTTTTTTTTTAATTTTAATTCTCTTGGATACAATTTATTTTGTCAAGAAAATGAGAATTTAAAACCAAGAAAAATTTAATTAATCTAATTTGAGTTTCAACATTTCTATTTAGGTAAAATGTTGTTACATTTTGAAATAGTTCTTGATGAAATTGTACACCAGTTCAAAATGTACGTTCAAAAATGGAAGAAGAAAACTGTGAATAGGTTCATGGTGAAGAATTTGCTTAAGTACACCAAAGCCCTGCATGGAAATTCTCAATAGTTCTGTAAATATTGTAATAAATTGCCAATTAATTGTACAATCATTTAATATCGACCTTTAACCTTGGATGAGTTCTTTTAAACTCTATATCCTGCTCATTTGTACCCGTATTTATTTTTAAAACAATTAATATGTATAGTCTCCTCAGAAGTAATATGATTGGTGAAATGTAATGATCTCTTTTTATAAAAGTGATATGATTGGTTATAGTTTTATTAAGTCATTGAATATATACAAGTCATGTTAAAGTTGCTAGTCATGTAAAATTATTTGTATAGGCCAGTCATTTATGTCAATAAAGAACAAAAATTGGACAGTGTTGCTTGCTAGTTTGTTTCCTTGTGTTGTATTTCTTGTGATGTACTTCTTGTGCTGTACTTCTTGTGTTGTATTTCTTGTGCTGTACTTTTTGTGATGTATTTTCTGTGATGTACTTAATGTGTTGTACTGCTTGTGTTGTACTTCTATTAAGAACAAGAGGGGCGAGTAAGGTTTGCTTAAAATGGAAAAAAAGATGATTGCTAAAGAAAATTTGACGTCATGCATGTATTTTGTGTGTCTAATTTCAAACCGATCTTGTCATATCATTTGCCTACACATCAAGCTTGTCATAACTAGACAACCTCATTTTGCGTGTAAAGCGACAAGGTCTCTGGAGAGATCACTATAAAGCGGGTTTCTCTGTTTTGTCACATCAAGAACTGGCTAGCGGTGGGCAAACGTAAAGGATGCTCCTACGTCATATCCCCCCCCCCCCCCCAGTGGCGATACCGGTATCTTGAGTGAAAGTTACGTTGGAGTCTGGCAAAGTCTGGCCTGATGGGGATGCCAAGGGTAGATCTCTACTGGGATATTAGAATATTGTTCTGACATTTTAATGAAATGAAAATATTATTGACAATAGATCTTAATAATAACATTTGAAACACACTATTACACTCACACAAATACATAGATAGATAGATAGATAGCACATATATATGTGTGTGTGGTATGTGCGTATATGTTTGTGTATCTGTTATATACACCAATATAGCATTGATTTTAAGTGTTTGATGTTAGATGTATTACGGTATGCTGAACAATCATCACTCGTCAAGTCAGAGTAGTGTGTGACAGGAACTGTGAGAAAATGTCACATGGTACATGTCACAGATGCCAACATTCACACGCATACTCCTTCTAATGAACCTGCTCTTTGAACAAAACATATTTCTGGTACCAGCATGTTCAGGTTAGTGGAAACACAGTTTTTGTAATTAATGAAACACCACGTCTCTGTGTGTTTATGTTAGTATTTTTAGAGAACAGAATAAATGAAGAGGTCAAATGTGTATGAAGCATGAAATACCGAATGAAGATTTCTTTTGAAACCACATTGTAATTATGTCTATGTTTTAACTTTTAGGCACTATAATTATGGAGTAACAATAATAGGCCTACCGATATATAATGTGTGTAGATATAAAAGTAGAATAAAACTGCTCCATCTGTAGAAATAGAAGTAGGTAAAGTATCCCGTCGGACCAAATTGAACCATAGGGCCGGTGAAGCAGCGTTCACCAGTTTCTGTGGCCACGGCATACAAGGTGATTGTGTGGCCAGCACTATACACAGCAGCATTTACTTTACCCCAACGAAGGTTAGCTACCCATCAGAGCTGGGTAGACTCAGAGATACCCTCCGTCCCGGGAAAAAAAATCTTAGTCTTCACCACGATTCGAACCCAGGACCTTCTGCCGCTAACAGTAAAATCACAGCAATACTGTACTATGTGTAGACACTAGTAGATAGGCCTGGGCAGAACTTTACAGTAGGCCTACTTTAGGCATAGGCCTACTATCTAAAGTCATAATCCAGGAATTATTATTTAAAAGACACTTTTTTAAATCATTGATAACAAATTAATAAGAAACTAAAATCAAGTAAACCGATTTCACATTTAATTTAAGAGCCCCAATACGATCTTAGAGTTTTGGGTCTAACTTTGTTACAAGAAATAAAACTACTTTTGATCATTAACCAATGTTAATGTATCATATTTCACGTATATATGCCTACTTTTTGTGAACAATGGCCCCAATAAACAAGGAGGACCGCCCTGTGGCCAATACCAATATATTATGTTAATTGTTAAATTATCTTTTTACTAATTACTTTTTACTTTTTACATGTTGCATTAATCAGTGATTATGAAGAGATGCGTTTTTATTGTTGTTGTTTTTTGTGTTGTTGTATTTTTGTTTTTTTATTAGATTTTTAATGCATATTATGACAATTACAGTTTGATACCCAACACAAATAAAACATGGAAGTCTAAGGTTTAAGCATATTGGGGAGTAGGCCTATTAGCTTCTTACCAGTTTAATAGACTACGCTTAGGCCTACTTTAAGCCTATGTAGCTTAAATCTTGTAAACACAGAGGTCAAAGTTAAAAGGTCAATAGCAGCATTATATTGACACAATGTATCAATTAGGACAACCTTTGATCTACAGAGAACTAATGGCTATATTTTATTTTTTTAAATTGAAAAAGCCAAGGTTAATACAAAATGGACATTTTCTTATAATAGGCTGCTGCAAAGTGATTTTAAGTAGCCATGTAAAGCGGTTCAATTAAAAGAATTCTTGTTCATTCATTGTTAACATTCTACAGATCAATACAGTTTCAGTAATTGATTGTGTCAAGTCCTGGATTGGGTTTAAAAGCGCTTTAGCTCTTGAGTTGGCCAAATGTAGGAGAGTTCAATGAAAGGAAAATCGCAGCGGAAACCAATTAACAAGAAAAGACGAAAAAATTCTGCAAAGAGATCGAAAGGAATATTTGAAAACATATCATTAGACTAGTTTTTGAATAATAAAAGCAAATGTGTTAAATATGTGTTAAATCAGGGATCGGGAACCTATGGCTCGCGAGCCAGATGTGGCTCTATTGATGGCTGCATCTGGCTCGCAGACAAATGTTTGATTATTTAAAAAAAATGTTTTTTTTAGACTCCTTTGATCTACATAGTAATTGCATATCAAGTCTACTGCAGTGCAGGATCTGAAGTGGTTAAGATAATAAACTCCGCTAACTTAAAAGACAGAAAAATAGTAACGCCTGCATTCATTATAATTAAAGGGAAATTTACTTGAATTTTGGGTTTTAAACATAATGTATGGCTCTCACGGAATTACTTTTCAAAATATGTGTTGTTCATGGCTCTCTCAGACAAAAAGGTTCCCGACCCCTGTGTTAAATTATATACTGTAGTCTTCTATAGTCCTATAAGTAGAATGACGGTAGTAAGAAAATATCGCACCCTGGTGAGAGCTTCCATTTACATCCCTCCTTTAGACTATAGCCCTACATAATAACATTGCATTTTAATAATAAAAGAATTGTATGCTACAATAGAAAACACCTATTTTTAACACAGCTACAAATTAGATACTACAAATAAGGTCCTTAATGCTATTTTATAACACAATTCACTTACTTACAAAACGGGCGGTAGCTTCCCCTGTCTAAATGTTACACTTGGAAAAAGTAATTCTTTAATTAGGCTCTATATCAATATTTAAATTATAGCATACTAAAGTAATTACTTATTTAGGCCCTATATCATAACTTGGAAAAAAAGTAATTGTTCATTTAGGCCCTTATCTTCTTATATATTACAGACGCTCCTATAAAGAAGATTATATACGTTCATCCGTGGTCCGAGTCGAGTCTTGCATTTTTATTAATGTTTTAAATTTTTAATGATGTTAAGTTACGGGTTTTCCTTGTTTGTTTAGGCAACCCATTCCATACTCGATTGTCACCCAGGAAGTAAGAGTATTAATATGCATTTGTTCTCACATAAGGGATAAGAAAAGTGTTTCTTTCCTTATGTTTATCTGAGTATATGTCAATAACTTGGAAAAAAAAGTAATTGTTCATTAAGACTATTACTATTATATCAATGTTAACTTAAAGACCAAGTGAAGAGCTTTTTATCAAAATTGAGTTAACATTTGATTTTGATAGTAAATAGTGTATTCAGTATCTGAATGTTAATAAAAAACATTTACACAAAATATCAAAGATAAATTTTAAGTAATTAGTTCAATATTTGCAATTAATTGTGTGTGTTTTTCGGAGGAATACTCCAAATCTCGTAGCCATTTGAGATGTTTTTATTTCCGGCAATATAGGAAAGTGACGTAACATAAAGGATTCCGACTAGGAAAAATGAATATTGTCACGTGTTTTGAGTCTATTGCCACGTGTTTTGAATCTTTTCCCGGTTCTTATTTTTAACAAAATGGTTAAATATAGATTTATAGCGTCTATTTTTATTTATTTATTTCCCTTGTGATACGTCACTGCCGTATGAGGCTATTCCAAATCTCGTTCCTTTGAGAAAAACCTCTTCACTTGGTCTTTAAAAAAAAGTAATTCTTTATTTATTTAGGCCTTTATATCAATGTTAGACTTGGAAAAAAAGTAATTCTTTATTTAGGCCTTTAAATCAATGTTAAACTTGGGAAAAAAAGTATTTTGATAAAATTTTGACGCTACATGCCTTAGTCTCTGATTTCCTCTGAGAACACACGGAACATATTGTTTTTAAACTGCTGCTTCCCATGTCTTCGCAATGCCAAGCTTTTTTTATGTTTGCTTTTATGCAATCGTTCATAAAATATATTTAGCGATAAATGCTTAGCTCATATTTTATTCATAGCAAGAAACAATTCCCGCCAGTATTTGCTGACCTGCAGTCTGTGACAGAACTAAGTAACTAAGAGATTCTTGATTCAAACAAGGGAAGCAATTCAATACATAAATTTAATTGACGGTTTCGTAGTATGTTGGCTGAAATTCAACTAGAGTAACTAGAGGGATTGTTAAGAAATAGGTTAATTGCATTCATTATTTTTACAAATATATAAGAGCGAGGAAAATAGACTTGTTCATAAACGTGTATTACAATATTGTGTTTGTTGACTAATTCATTCTGTTTTCGATGGTAAGGCTATATAATTCACTTGTTAAGTTTTTAACAATTATAAATGTTCCTTAGATGCTTCTTGTTAAGATTATAATAAATAAATAAAGAGATGCACACACACACACACACATAGGCCTATATATATATATATATATATAAAGAGAGAGAGAGACTGACAAATTAGTCAGGCAGATAGATAAGCAGACAGACATATTAATAGATTGACAGCTTGATAGGTAGGTAGTTATGTAGGGGGTGGGTGGGTAGGTGGTGGATGGATATGTAGGTGGATAGGTAGGTATATTGGTAGACATGCAGATATGTAGATAGATAGACAGAAAGACAGATAGATAGATAGATAGATAGATAGA
Source organism: Anisus vortex (assembly GCA_949126835.1). Taxonomy (NCBI): domain Eukaryota; kingdom Metazoa; phylum Mollusca; class Gastropoda; family Planorbidae; genus Anisus; species Anisus vortex. Next base: position 17,727,118 of record OX421501.1, on the reverse strand, counting down.
CAAATTGATAGATAGATAGATAGATAGATAGACAGAAAGACAGATAGATAGATAGATAGATAGATAGATAGATAGATAGATAGATAGATAGATAGACAAATTGATAGATAGATAGATAGATAGATAGATAGATAGATAGATAGATAGATAGATAGATAGATAGATAGATAGATAGGTAGTACCTATATTTGTAACTTTAAAATTTTATAATTTTTAAAATATTATATTTGAGTGCGCACTACAAATTGAAATATTTCTTTAAAAACACACCAATAAGTCTATATTGTATGAGTACGTTGGATCAATTTATACTAGTTATATTTATCAGGACCACCATTACCATTATTCATCAATATCAGAGCAGTAGAAAGTCAAAATAATACAAGAAAGTTTCCAATTATAGGCTATTATATAAATCTTATTTTATGCTTCATCTGATCTAAAATAAACTAGCAGACAAAATACTAACCTCTTACTGAATAGTAATTTAAGAGCCTATTGCCTGGATGATTTCTGGACACCATGGCCATGTCAAGACACATCCAGTCTTACCTGTCTTTGCTCGTCTTCACGATCCACCTCGTCCAAGATGTCACGACCAACTTGAGCTTATGTAAGGTGCGTCACAATCCAGACTTAGACAACAAGACCAGCATGTCTTGGATGATCAAACAGCTGACTTTGCGAGCGTCCAGTAGTAAATTAGACTGTGCCAGGCTGTGTCTCAATAACAAGAGCTGTGTGACGTTTATGGTCAATCAGAAACAAAGATTGTGTAGACTCCACGGAGCTAGAATCTCAAGGTTAAATGTTCTAGCCAATGCCTCAGGTTTTGTTGCCTACGATACTTGTAGAGGTATGTTATATATTACATATTTTAGCCATTTTTTGTTTTGTTTTTAATGTTAGCATTGTTTTGATGTTGAGCCCTAAGTTCAAAGCAATTCTCGTTGGTTTATTCACTAAACAGTAAAAAGTAAAGAATCTAAAACTGTTTCAATGACAAAGCACTAGAGTTTGAGTTTATAAATACTAATTTTCGTCAATTCACCATAAGTAGTAAATAGGCCTACGCCTGTACATTATAGTATATCTGTTTATAACAATACATCTGCTCATTATAATAAATAGGCCTATGTTCATAATAATACATCTGTTCATTATAATACATAAGTTCATTATATCACTTGACATTCACACAGATCTTCAATTTTTAGTTTTTTGTGACTATTTAAGTTAGGCCCGGTGTGTATTTTCAAAAATATGTATTAACAGATAGATAAATAAATAAATGAACGATAAATTGTGTGATTGATTGATTAATGGTCAGATTAAAGGATGGACATATATAGATCTAATATAGATAGATTGATGAATTGACTTATAACAATATTTAGATTACACTAAATTTTATAATTACAATATTAAAAAACGTATAAAACAAAAAGTTGGCTATTGTTGCAAAAGCTCTCAATTAAAATACATATTGTTTCGAAACTAATTCAAATGGACAGATTTCTGTGACATGTAGGGTTATACCCTCGCAATGTATTTTTAGAAATCACAATATTTACCATTTTAATGGGCTTTCGCTGTAGGCCTACGCATAGCTCCTTTTACTTGCACTATTTTTGTTTTCTGATCTTATTAATTATGATCATGCTCAAATTGGCGACTATGTAAAACTTTAGTTTGCGTATAACAGCATTCTCTATATAAAAAAATCTAAAATTAGGAAAAATGTAGCAGTCGACAAAGAAATCCTACATATTATGTAATGTATATGCAATATTTATATGATGTTTATGTAATATTTTGTGATGTTTAAGATCAATATCTCGATTGAAAAAAGAGAACTTTGTGGCTTAATCAAAGGTTTGGCTTCTTTGCAGCGACTTCTGCTTTTGGCACACTATGCACTTCTAGCAGCGATTGTCTACTTGCCAACTCAGCTTGCCTTGGACAAATGTGCCAGTGTATTGCTGGATGGAGTTACTCTCCAAATGACTTGGCATGCGTTCGTGGTAAGATCTGGCATTAGCTTTTTTATATTTTACATAGACTAATAAATGAGTTTGCAGGAATTTTCATTGAACCGTTTGAACCTGTAAACCACAACAAAACCTTACCTAAAACAACAACACAAAAAAGAATTGTAACATAATCGTTATATTTTTTTTAAGTTTCGGAATATGATCCATATTTGTAACGCTGTGTAGCCCAAACTCTTATTGTCCTTGGAACCTGAAAACTAAAATGTTTTGTCGAAACGCTAACAAAAAACAACAACAACGAAAAATATAAATTTACCAAATTTGGAATAGGCCCTACATCGATTTTCAAACAGTTAATGATAGACAGAACAATGATGTTCAATGATGTTGTTTAACCATCGACTTGTCGAATACACTCTTTCTTTGGTCGAATATCGGTAGGCCTTAACTTTTTCTTCTCTTAGACATTTCTGAGCGGAAATTTGCTTACTGTAGGCCTATTTCATAATATTACTGTATTTCAGAAGCTGCATATACATGGACAGCTCAATCACTTAAAATAAAGTATAGAAATGTCTGGAAAATGCAGACCATTATATATTATACAGATAAGTGGTGCGTATGTTAATGACCGATTTTAGACACTGACATACATAAGATTAAATCTGTACATTATGATTTATTTAACCACTTCTCGGAAATGCGGCCATAAAAAATAAATAAAAAAAAATGGCTGTTGATTTTTCTCGCTAGAAATTTAGAATGCGCAGAAATATTAATATAATTTGAGTAAGCATTGTTTGATTTTTTTAAATTTAATTTATAACTCAAGTTATACTCAAAAACGAAAAAAGGCCATAAAGGCGTAATAATAAAATGACAGGTTACGGTTGCTCACAAATGCCTTTTATAGATATTTACTATTATGTAGGCTAAGTCAGTGTTACAAATCGGCCAATCGCATAAGCATCACTTATCTGTGTATAAAAGTCGACAAATTTAGATTATGTGATACTCCTTATAGATATTTTTTATTATTATAGTCCAGTGAAATGCTTATTATATTTCAGAATGTTTAACGTTTTTTTGTATTTCAGAATATTTACAGTATCTCAGAGTGCTTACTGTATTTCAGAATGTTTACTGTATGGTAACGAGTTCACCCCATTCCCGAACCAGTTTGTATCCGGCAGCAATATGGCAGAGCTGAAAGCGGCAGCTTACTTGAAGTATCCGGAATGCGCAGCGGAATGCGTCGCAGCGACAGCGTTCACGTGTCGCTCCCTGGAGCTGGACTACTTAAATATGGCGTGCAATCTGCAGAATGTCACACCCTACTACTCCCCAGAATACTTTGTCTCTCTGTCCCTTTTGAACGTCACCTACTATCAGCGGCATTGTCAATATAGCCAATAGTCAATGAAGCGGGTTAACGGGCTTTAAGATGCGCGTGGACAGTGCGTGGACAATGCGTCCTGCTGATGGCCCTGCTGATGGCCCTGCTTGCACCAATACAAAAACAAAATTTGCAACTTGTATTGTCTATCTTCTTGTTTACAATTTATATATAGCGTAACATTCTTATTTTTTTAAAACTTGAAATCATAGGGGTGCAATTTTCTGTGTTTAGTCAAACCTCGCTGTCTCCCATTTGACTTAATTAACAAAATGACCTATAACGATAGCCATGCGCGCTGTTAAACTTATTCCATTTCATAGATGGAGAGTAATAATTTTCTATTCTTTTTAAAATCCGATTTACAAACATTTGTGACGACATCTAGCGGCAAAGAGAAAGTAATCCTTTTCAAACTTTTGACCGTTAACATTTTGAATACAGCTCATTTCTAATGTTTCACCGTTTATTATCTTGGCAATGACTTTGTTACTTTGTTCAAAAGAAAAAGAAAAGCAAAATGATTACCAAGTAAATAAACAGAGTTTCGTTCACTGTTTCTTTTGTGTGCAAGCATAATATAGTTTTATAAAGTATTTTCTTTTTATTATAGTTTAGGATAATACTGACATATATATGTAGGCCTATGATTTCAAGAGAGTTGACACAAACAAAACTGAATCCATTTACGCATGCGCATCAATGGCGAGAGATCACGGAATTCTATCTTAGTATTCTAAGCCAAGAAAAGATGAAAGTAAAGGCCCTTATGACTTATGTGTGGGTACATTCTATTTCAGAATACCGTTTCTGTACCCATGGGCCTCAAAGGGAAGTGAGTAAGCCTCGATACGCTACCTTTAATTAAAAGTACCCCGGTGGACTAACGCATGGGAGACAGCCCCTGTTGCGCGTCCGAGGATCATTGCACTGTCGAGAGGCTCCAACACTCGGTGGGGAAGAAGAAATTAGCACGACAGCCCGTCTCAACACCACCCACGGTGTCTACATGTCCAGACCTATAGTCTAGGATTTGTGCTACCGGGCCACCACAATAATGATCCAAGGGGAATTCCGCAGATGAGAAGAGAAGTGTAGTGTATGTACTGCGGAGACAGTATCTTATGTTACACGGCTAGTGTATGTACTGCGGAGACAGTACCTTATGTTACACGGCTAGTGAATGTACTGCGGAGACAGTACCTTATGTTACACGGCTAGTGAATGTACTGCGGAGACAGTACCTTATGTTACACGGCTAGTGAATGTACTGCGGAGACAGTACCTTATGTTACACGGCTAGTGAATGTACTGCGGAGACAGTACCTTATGTTACACGGCTAGTGAATGTACTGCGGAGACAGTACCTAATGTTACACGGCTAGTGAATGTACTGCGGAGACAGTACCTTATGTTACACGGCTAGTGAATGTACTGCGGAGACAGTACCTTATGTTACACGGCTAGTGAATGTACTGCGGAGACAGTACCTTATGTTACACGGCTAGTGAATGTACGGCGGAGACAGTACCTAATGTTACACGGCTAGTGAATGTACTGCGGAGACAGTACCTTATGTTACACGGCTAGTGAATGTACTGCGGAGACAGTACCTTATGTTACACGGCTAGTGAATGTACTGCGGAGACAGTACCTTATGTTACACGGCTAGTCTCGGACAGGATCTTGGTGTAACTCCCTCTATTTTATTATCCGCCCCTGAACATCATTACATTACATCATTACATTACATCATTGCATTACATCATTACATTACATCATTACATTACATCATTACATTACATCATTACATTACATCATTACATTAAATCATTATATTACATCATTACATTACATCATTACATTACATCATTGCATTACATCATTACATTACATCATTTCATTACATTATTATATTACATTACATCATTACATTACATTACATCATTACATTACATCATTACATTACATCATTACATTACATCATTACATCCTGAACTTAAGAACCAGAAGGTTCGTCTTGTATATTTAGAGAAAATTGTATGTCTCGGAAAACAATGCAAACAACTTTATTTCAGAAGGGAGTAGTCAATAATTTTATTTCGGTAGGGAGTAGTCAATAATTTTAACTCGCGGCATAATCTGCATTGCATCCTGACCGTTGAATAACAGTTTATGTGCACATAAATGCTGAAAACTGCTCTATGGCAGTTGGTGCTGTCTTACTTCTCTGCCATTTTGTAGATTGCGCTGTCGGCCTTTTGTATTGCCTGGTCCTTATTCCAGTGTGGACAACATAGCGCTAGTCTATATCCATTGTATTATATGAGTAGTTCATTATAAATCTAGCAGCAACGTTATATTATAGCATCGCCGCCTGATTTAGGTTATTGTCTCTAGCCTATGTCATAGTTCAGGAAGACCTCGTAGACTCGCGTTTGGCGACTTATTCAGCTAAATAGTACTTTGTTGAGTTAGTGAACTCTTTTAAAGATTGTGATAACAAGACAAATTAATAACATATCAATAATAAAAATATTCAATGTTTCTATTCAGTAGCAAAAAAAATATAAGCCAATGTATGTATTCAACATTTCAACAAAGACAGAATATATAGCAACTATAAACAACCGATAGCCATCATTTTACCATTCACTTGGATGTGAATTGTCAATGAAATACATAGATCTGCTAATTTAAACAGGCTTTTTCGATTGGCTGAACGACAGCTCTCTATTTTACATGTGAACTGCATAACAACTGAATTTTGTTCTATTTGTTTGTTGAAAATTATATACATTAATGCATGCATTGTTTTGCTTCACTGCGTTTCAATTAACGGGCCCTACTCACTGATCTATATATTCACGAGTGTGTTACACTTTGACTCTCGGTGGAGCCCAATAAAATGTCAGCTGTTATGAACACTTTCCCAAGCAAAAAAAAATTATTACAAAATAAAATAACTATACAATTATACTTAAAAAAAAAAGATTTCTAAAAGTATTCCCCTGTCTATTTCAGTGGCTAAAAAATATAAATATGAATGAATACATGTTTGGCGGTTAATGTCAAATCTTACTCGTTTTTTTTTATAAGACATTTATAATAGGAAGTTATCTGGTGAAGAAATATTAAGGTCAGTGCTATACTACAGGACTGAGGTTCCAAAGCATCCAAGCATCCCTTATAATAACACTATAAGTATATATATATACAGAGAGAGAGAGAGTGAGTGAGAGAGAGAGATAAGTGATAAAGTACATCGCTACATGGTAATATGGCTTAAGCTCCCTGTACTAATCACTACATTGAAATATAGCTTAAGCTCCCTGTACTAATCACTACATTATAATATAGCGTAAGCTCCATGTACTAATCACTACATTATAATATAGCGTAAGCTCCATGTACTAATCACTACATTATAATATAGCGTAAGCTCCATGTACTAATCACTACATTATAATATAGCGTAAGCTCCATGTACTAATCACTACATTATAATATAGCGTAAGCTCCATGTACTAATCACTACATTATAATATAGCGTAAGCTCCATGTACTAATCACTACAGTATAATATAGCGTAAGCTCCATGTACTAATCACTACATTGTAATATAGCTTAAGCTCCCAGTACTAATCATTACAGTTGTTTTGTCCACAGTATGCACCAAGTATGGGACGATGTTCACCGGCTTCGCCAAAGCCTACATCATGGGATACAACGTGATGATACTCACAGACGCCCAGTACCAGACGCCCACAGGCTGCGCCACGGCCTGCGCCTCGGTGACTAACTTCACCTGCTTGTCGTTTGAGCTGGACTTTACCCAGGTTCGGTGCAATCTGCAGAACACCACGTGGTTTCTGGCCGATGTTGCGGCCCTCATCTCAAGCGCACTGGTTACGTCAGATTATTATCAGCGCCATTGTGAATATGTACCCTAGCTATTATCATTGGTGTTGGTTGTCTTCCCGTAGGCGATGATGACGTCATTCATTAGTGTCCATTACTAAATGTAGGACTACATGTCATCAATGATGAAGTCATTCATTAGTGTCCATTACTAAATGTAGGACTATATGTCATCAATAATTAAGTCATTCATTAGTGTCCATTACTAAATGTAGGACTATATGTCATCAATGATGAAGTCATTCATTAGTGTCCATAACTAAATGTAGGACTATATTATGTCATCAATGATGAAATCATTCATTAGTGTCCATAAGTAAATGTAGGACTATATTATGTCATCAATGATGAAGTCATTCATTAGTGTCCATTACTAAATGTAGGCCTATATTATGTCATCAATGATGAAATCATTCATTAGTGTCCATAACTAAATGTAGGACTATATTATGTCATCAATGATGAAGTCATTCATTAGTGTCCATTACTAAATGTAGGCCTATATTATGTCATTAATAATGAAGTAATTCATTAGTGTCCATTACTAAATGTAGGCCTATATTATGTCATTAATAATGAAGTCATTCATTAGTGTCCATTACTAAATGTAGGCCTATACTATGTCATTAATAATGAAGTCATTCATTAGTGTCCATTACTAAATGTAGGCCTATATTATGTCATTAATAATGAAGTAATTCATTAGTGTCCATTACTAAATGTAGGCCTATATTATGTCATTAATAATGAAGTCATTCATTAGTGTCCATTACTAAATGTAGGCCTATATTATGTCATTAATAATGAAGTCATTCATTAGTGTCCATTACTAAATGTAGGCCTATATTATGTCATTAATAATGAAGTCATTCATTAGTGTCCATTACTAAATGTAGGCCTATACTATGTCATTAATAATGAAGTCATTCATTCTTTCATATTATAAATAAATATATTTCTATCTGTACCTCCATAACTCTACATCTCTCTCTCTTTCTCTCACTCTTTCACGCTCTTACTTTCCTTTAAAAAGAAAGAATAGTACAATAATTAATTGTTCTCATCCTTGTTTTATTGTCTCAATGGATGACATCATGCCATAACACGTGACCAGATCATCCAACGATTGTTTGATGGGTAGGACTTGGTGCGTGGGTGTGCGCGCCACAAGCCACAAGTAATTCACTGTAATGAATAACAAAAAAAGGGGGGGGGGGTCATTTGTAGTTAACCGTTAGTACAATTTAAAACGTCCACACACATAAAAACAACCTTTCTACTAATTCTTGTTTATAAACACGTGCAATGATGATAACTGTCACCTGGTATGATAATCCCTCGAGTACTCACCATTCACATGCATGCTTACAAAGGTCATCTGTGACATGTTCATCCGATGGGTTCTGCATGTGAAATCTGTTATCACACTGAGTCATACATTGACTCACTGATAAGTTTGGAGAGTTGGAAATTATTTCAAGAACTTCACGATGAATCAAATCACCTTTAGGAGTAAATCAAATTAAAATGTATACAAAAATCATTTCAATCCATTTATCGGGGAGAATAGTTTATGTTTTAATTCAGCTTAGTGTAGGAAATATTCCTCATATGCGTAGCTGGGAAGTGGGCTATTTAAAACATTGAAATATTTAATCATTCTAGTTTTTTTTTTTTTTTGCATTTCAACTATTGATAATTTTATATAATATTAGATTTTCAATAGTTTAGGTTAAAATTGTGCACAACTAGGCCTACAGACTTTTTCTATTATAGCATCCTTCATTGCGTTATCTCCCTCCCCGCCTTGAACTATTACCCCCCCCCCCCCAACTTGACACTATTTGTCCTTCCAGGTTTTCAAACATTGCAATTTGTGTCTACCCTCCCCCCTCCTCCTCCGACATCCATACATCCATACCTAGCACCACAACAACATGAATATAAATTATGGGATATGTCTACAAACTAAAAAGTTACATAGATTCCGTATGTTAAGACTTCATTTTATATATTTTAAATTAATGATTTTAAGATGTAGGTTTTTCTTATCAGTTCTTGCCACCCATTACATATACGCCACATAGAGAGAAAGAAAGAGAACTTTTATAATTTTACTTACAAATATAAAACACAAAAAGTTATTTTTCCTTTATTTTTTTCATTTTATCCGCCTATTGAATTGTAAATAAAATATATTAATGTAAACTTATTCCCATGTTTGTAGATTTAAGCTTTTTCATTTGTTTTTAATTATGTAAAAAGACATCGGATAAAAAAAATAATAATTAAATTCTATATACTGTAGGCCTATAAATTGTTGTTTAAATACAAGTATGGAATTCGTACGTTAATACTCAGTGCCCTTACATGGGGGTGGGTAGAGGGGGAATATGCCTTGGGGGGGCACTTTTAGGGGGCGGCACCTTTAGCCTAAGTTCATACCAGAAATTTTAGAAGAGTTGAAGGGAAAATAAAATTTGAAACACAAAATAATTGCAAACAAAAGGAATAATGAATAAAGATAGTAAAAGTTAACTTCTTATTTATTTACACTCAAACTGTTTTATAAAAAATGTGTCACTTTTAATAGGCTCACAAAGGTTTCATAAAAGATTGGCTCATCTAGAATATTCTTAATAAAAAATTGCATTTTAATATGTCTTTAATCATAGGCCTAATAATTAACTAAGCGCAGGCACTAAAGTTCCACAGATTCTCAACGGGGGCGTTATCGCTCCCCAGGGGGCGGTGAGAAGCACTGGGATGGGGGGCGCTGATGTTCCCGGGAACAGTAGAGAGCGGTGAAGGGTCAGTGGGCGGTACGAGAGTAGCCTACTTGAAATAGATTCAACACCACTGATTTTTTAATTACCAAAATTAAGATCTGCTTCACTTATAAGAAGGGTAATCTTGAGCTTTGACAAAGGCTTTAACGGCTTATGTCTACTGTGTAATTGTGACGTAAAAGTCATATATAACCCTTTCTGTACTTAACCTTGATCTACTTCTATACTTAGACTGTATCTGAGAAATGCAGATGGGGGCGGTGATTAGATTTTAAGAAGAGGAAGTAAGGGCTAGGGTGAGTATAAATTGAATATCTGGCTCAGCTAGTTAGAAAACGAAGTTCGGTGCTTTTGTTCATTATCACAGTTTCATTCAGATTGTTTTGCTTTTAATTTGAATAAATTATATTTATATAGCCTTTGATTTATAAAAACCAGTTTTGATATCGACTTATTAAATAAATATAAGTTGAGCAAAAGCACTATGAAGAGACGAATTAATTAAATGGCACGTGATGAAGTGAGAGTATATTGTGTGAGTACCTAAAATCTTTCCACATTTTTAGAACTTGATGGGAGTCAACGCTACCTGACAATAATTAAACGTTATTTATTATTATTATTATAGAAGGGAACATTTTGCTAGTTTTGCTAAAGAAAAATAGTTAAGGACACTAAAGCCAAATTATATTACTTTAACTTGAATACTTTTTAGGAACAAAAGAAATTCTTCCATCGACGATGGTATGGATTCTATCATAGCTTGATATCGTAATTAAAGAAATCTCTGTATTAGCTGTGTTTGATTCATCGACAACATTAATTTGCTAAAAATCTCAGTTATCGCCTGCATCACTCACTACAATACGTAATTACTGCAGATAACAAAACAGAAGCAACGCATTCAATGATAGATTGTTCAGAGATTGTAGATTTGCATTTATGTCAAAATATCTATTGTACAAGCACAGCTTTGGACGCAGCAATCTTGAATTTATTAAGAACAACTGACGAAGATATGCTTACTTCAATACATTGAAACAATTAATTAATGATTACTTCAACAGACGATTAAAGATAATATTATAAACATGAAAATTCCTGATTGGTTATTAGACCTTTGTTTCTATTGGTGAAGTATTAAAATTAGCCCTACCTTTACAACTGCAAGAAGAATCGATTGAATAAATAACAAATAATTAATACAAATTGAATGCAAGAGTGGGCTATAATCACTTTTGGTTGCAAAAGGACATCCATCAATTTCTCTAGGTCTTTTGGTTTCGGCAATAATTTTTTTATTGCATTTCCACACCCTATTCACGTAGACGTAGACGAACTAATATCAACATACCAGGAACAAGCCTCATTTTAAAATTGTTTTATTTTTAAAACCTCTTTTGCAGTATATTTTTTATTATTATTATTTATTAAACAACAATTAAACAAATTAAATGTATTCATTTCAGCTCTTTTTATTATATTTCAGCTCTTTTTAGGATGATATAATTGCATACAAATCTAGTCGGCCTATACAAATTGTATGCAGCAAATTAGAAATTAAACTTCGGATTTAGAGGGGGGGGGGAGCAGTGAGAGATAAAAATTTGAAAAAGGGGGCGGTGAACCGAAAAAGGTTGACAACCTTTGTACTAAACAAAGCAGTTAGGCCTACAGTATGCAAGGGGGTGGCGCTGAAACTTTTGCCCTGATGCGCTACATAGGCTTGTGAGGGCCCTGTTAATACTGTGATAAGAATGAACTGTTGAATGATTATAGGCCTACAATAGATTAATGCAGTATAAATACTTCATAGTGTTAACTTAATCATTTTATTGCTCAAGTTGAAGGACAAAGTATTCAGCACAACCCAACAGCTGTTTTAATAAAGGAACTTTTAATTTTAAAAATCTTATCTTTTATGATGAATTAAAAAAGCAAACAAACATTCTATAGGTTTTTTTCTGGCTTATATCCGCAAAATTTTCGGAAGACTAATTGGCACAATTCTTACCATCCTCTCAAGCTGAAACATTTACACTAGATGTGAAGCCAATGACAATACTTTATATCATCAGCCCCAACCTCGAAAATTATTTTTAACTTGAAGTGTTGATGTCAATACCTTTATACGCCATTGTTAAATATTTATTCAACGCATCGGACTGAATATTTCTCCTTATTTTCAAATCCTAAATAGATCTATTAATTTTGATTTTATTAAAAAAAATTATTTATGAGTGGAAAGATGTAAATCTTCTCAAAGCTGATGCAGAGAAACATGCATATACAAGAATTATACTAAAAATTCCATTATAAAGTCCGAAATAGATAAACACATTCAAATTAGGTAAAAATGAACATTCTGTGTTCAATCTCCTATCTTCTAAGTACTAGATTCAACACATTTGTAATAAAGTATTAAATGTAGACCTAATAATCCAAAATAAAATTCAGAATAGACTATATTTTTCAAGAGAAAATGACTACATGACTATTGTATAAAACATGACTTGAATTTGAATGATAAAACACAGTTAAGTGATGACATTCTGATGCATTAACACTGAAGCTAGACAAAACTATATATAGCCTAGGCATATAATTACATATGTAATGTACTACAGAGTTAAGCAAATATAGGCTATATAAACACACCTAATGAGATTTGAGATGCTGCTACAGCCAGTAGAGACAGAAATACCAATAATATTTTCATAATGAATATACTTCCAGATATCGTACTTAACACAATAAATGTGACTGTAGCTGTGAGAGACTTGCTTTTTATAGCTTTAACGCTTTCAACCAAAAACAACTGTTACATAAATTCTTATCTTACTCTAACCTGTTTTTACACAAGGTCAATGTTTAATTCCATAGAATAAGCACAATGTAAAAAGTCGACTACTTTTACCATCCGTGGTAAAAAAAACATTTTAACAGACCACTGCAGAATTTATCCATCAAAAGTTTATAATGCATGAAAGGGTGGAGGGCGGAGGGTATTCATATATACGCTTAATTCATTAATTAAATATTGCATTTACGTAGTAAAACTCTAATGCACTAATCGGCATTGACTTATTAACCATAATCTAGCTGTAAACTTGTCCGGTGATTTAACAACAAGTAAACACTCAATAGGTACTTCCGCACCTAGCAACAGAAGAACTCAAATGATAAAAAAAAGTTGTTAACAAAAAAAAAAAACTCTGCTTAACTGTTTGAAAGTCTTGACAATAAGGAATGGACTAGGAAAAAAAGGCGACAATGGTTCTATGTAAGACAATATTTTAACGGTATAAAATAAACTTACTGGAAAAATGCATGCTTTGTCCTATAAATATGTTTCATATTTGAAACATTTTGTGTTTCGCGCAAATATGCCTTTCAAAGTGTGTGTTAGTCCGCAAAAAAAGTGAAGATTTTAAATATTTGTCAATCAAATTTAGTTACCCTACCATAGACTATAATATACATGGACCGCTGGCTTTAGTTTTTTATGCTATTATCTTCTTTTTTTGCAATTCCTTATTCTAAATAAAGTAATTGTCATACATGTTCCGTTTTATTAAATCGCATGTTTTTCGACTTTAAATGAATACTTGTAGGCCTATTAATCCTATTATCATTGACTATAATAAGATGGACCGCCTGCTCTATTTTTAGAGTTTATGTTCTTTTTCCGTGCGCACACAACTGTGATCTATAAATGTTTCAGCTCTGTACATTTTTCGATTTTAATTTTTCATTGAGAAAATCATAGCGATTAAATAAAACGGAACTTGTATATCAATAACTTTATTTCCTGTATAGCAATTACTTTATTTATAATCGGGAATTCCGACAATCAGTGTTTCAAGTCATCATATAGCAGAAATACTAAAGCAAGCGGTCCATGTATATGATAGTCTATGACCCTACTTATCAGTCCTGGCCCCAATGTGTGTATGTTGGCAGCACAATGATATCTATGTCCTGGTACAGAGAATGTGTATAGGGCGTTTGCAATCACGTGACAAAAAGCACGTGATTTGTGTTTACTTTGAGTAATGGTGTACAAGTAATAATGGCCGCTATATTAATAAAGTTTCATATAGGCTCGAGCTTTTTAAATGATGTGTTGTGTTTTAAGTCTTATTAAGATTTAAGCTGTATTATGTATGTTAAATAAAATAGGCTATTTTATTATTATCATAGACATAGATCATAGACGATGTGAGCCTATAAGTGACTTGACTAGATAGCCTATTCACCAACACTATCACTTGACATCGTAGCCTAGCCTACGAAACATTAAAAGTGTAGGCCTATAAAGTGAAATTGAAAGTGTAAATAGGTCTAGCCGGCCCTAGCCTAATCACATTAATCAATTAATCTAGAGTACTACTATTTACCTCCTTATTTTTGAGTAGGATAGCCAATATTCAGATGTGAATTTTGCATGATAAAGAACAACTTCACTTTCACCACGTTACATTTGTACCTCAAGTGGGTTCTTATATTTACACAAAACGTCACTAAAAACCTAAGCCACGCCCACCGAGAACGCTCTATTGGATGATGTCAGTGAAATTATAGTCATGATTTGTTTGCCTAACAATGTTGAAGTCATGATTTCAGTGTTATTAAAACGTTATAAAATATTTTAACACTGTAATATAATTAAAATTACATGAAGCCTAAGACATTTTTCTTAATCGTTCGATTTCTATTCTTTACCCAACCCCAACCGAAATAACTTCTTAACTCTTAAATACCTTTTTGTACCACAATGCACCACTGGCCTCTCTTAATGTAAGACACGTCAGTTAAAACGAATGAGTACTGGGAAACTAGCAGATGGTAGGAACAAGATTACAATAGTTTCCATTTAGATGTCTGATTAGCATGTTAAGTTTCTGTTCTTAAGAATTTTAATGATTAAATTAAATTGTAGACTTTGGCAGCCAATTTTTTAGAGAGATTTACAGCGAAGAGAGAGAGATAGAAGATGAAGAGATATATAGATAGATACAATTTTAATTATTTTTTTAACATTGAGTTTTAAAACGGTAGCTATTTGGTTTATTCTAAACAGTGACTTTTGCACGTATTCAGTTTATGTGCTAGGAAAACCAGATTATTGTTTTTCAATTGAAATCTAAAACTGTTACAAGTAAATATTAGCGTTTTTTGTTGTTGTTTTTTTTTTTTTTTTGGGGGGGGGCTTGTTTACTATACCTCTGTTTAGGCAGTATTTGATTTTTTAGATACACCAAGACGTACCTCTACAACTGCCATTGTGCTTTTTTGATGCCTTTGTGCTCTTTCTGATCAAAGTATGTTCAAATTATTTGTATTTCATATTCACAATATTTTAAAATTATGTGTTTTCACAATCTCACATTTCCTAGTTCGTGAAATGTTGGTTCATCACTAAAACAAACTCGTGCGAGAATAATTTGGGGTTCCTAAAGATCTCAACATGTACCTTGATTAATTGCATTGATCATAAACTTTTCATACATACATACGCATTAATGGCAGTGCACCTTCCTATCTCCAAGAGATAATTCTGAAGCATGTACTATAAAAAGACTCCGCTCCTCATCGCGGTATCTACTCAGAGTTCCCAGCGTTGTAAGACACATAAAACTCATTTGGATTGCGCTCATTTGAATCTGTGACGCTTAAACTACAGACAAGTGTTGCGTGAAACTATAGACAAGTGTCGCGTTAAACTACAGACAAGTGTTGCGTTAAAATATAGACAAGTGTTGCGTTAAACTATAGACAAGTGTTGCGTTAAACTATAGACAAGTGTTGCGTTAAACTATAGACAAGTGTTGCGTTAAACTATAGACAAAAGTTGCGTTAAACTATGGACAAGTTAGCGTTAAACTATAGACAAGTGTTGCGTTAAACTAAAGACATGTTTGCGTTAAACTATAGACAAGTGTTGCGTTAAACTATAGACAAGTTTGCGTTAAACTATAGACAAGTGTTGCGTAAAACTATAGACAAGTGTTGCGTTAAACTATAGACACGTGTTGCGTTAAATTATAGACAAGTTTGCGTTAAACTATAGACAAGTGTTGCGTTAAACTATAGACAAGTTTGCGTTAAACTATAGACAAGTGTTGCGTTAAACTATAGATAAGTGTTGCGTTAAACTATAGACAAGTGTTGCGTTAAATTATAGACAAGTTTGCGTTAAACTATAGACAAGTGTTGCGTTAAACTATAGACAAGTTTGCGTTAAACTATAGACAAGTGTTGCGTTAAACTATAGACAAGTGTTGCGTTAAACTATAGACAAGTTTGCGTTAAACTATAGACAAGTTTGCGTTAAACTATAGACAAGTTTGCGTTAAACTATAGACAAGTGTTGCGTTAAACTATAGACAAGTGTTGCGTTAAACTATAGACAAGTTTGCGTTAAACTATAGACAAGTTTGCGTTAAACTATAGACAAGTTTGCGTTAAACTATAGACAAGTTTGCGTTAAACTATAGACAAGTTTGCGTTAAACTATAGACAAGTGTTGCGTTAAACTATAGACAAGTTTGCGTTAAACTATAGACAAGTTTGCGTTAAACTATAGACAAGTTTGCGTTAAACTCTAGACAAGTTTGCGTTAAACTATAGACAAGTTTGCGTTAAACTCTAGACAAGTTTGCGTTAAACTCTAGACAAGTTTGCGTTAAACTATAGACAAGTTTGCGTTAAACTATAGACAAGTTTGCGTTAAACTATAGACAAGTTTGCGTTAAACTATAGACAAGTTTGCGTTAAACTCTAGACAAGTTTGCGTTAAACTCTAGACAAGTTTGCGTTAAACTCTAGACAAGTTTGCGTTAAACTCTAGACAAGTTTGCGTTAAACTATAGACAAGTTTGCGTTAAACTATAGACAAGTTTGCGTTAAACTCTAGACAAGTTTGCGTTAAACTATAGACAAGTTTGCGTTAAACTCTAGACAAGTTTGCGTTAAACTCTAGACAAGTTTGCGTTAAACTATAGACAAGTTTGCGTTAAACTATAGACAAGTTTGCGTTAAACTATAGACAAGTTTGCGTTAAACTATAGACAAGTTTGCGTTAAACACATAAAGATTCTAAATCAGAAACAGTCTTTTGAAAATAGTTTAAAATCAGTTTAAAGACATTTCCCTTTAATGGGTGTGCCTCTCCTCCCCCCCCCCCCTTTCCCACCAGAATTCTCTGCAACTGAAATTTGAATAAATAGTAATCACTAAGCAAGCTAAATTGGTTTTTACGTAGAGATGTACTACACAAATGGCCAACATCATCCTCGGCAATTTGTTCTATAGCATGTTGACTGAAACTCTTTCTTCCGAGTTTATCATTGAGTTGTACTTGGTTAGCGTACAATCCAAAGTTCTTGTGTAAGACATCGTGCACTGTTGAATCTGCTGGCTCTGTATGGCAGCAGCGACCAGGGACTCAATGATTTCCTAAGATTTTTTTGTTGTCATTTGTCATTTTGTCCAACACTACCCATCTCCTAATATGTTGTGCCAGGCTCGAATTGATGTACACGGCTATAAAAGTCTTCTATACTCAGTTCTGTAGTTTGGCCGAGTCTACGGTCTACGACCTACGGAATATACTTAGCAGAGTCTTGGAAACTTTTTTTTTTGTTGTCCCCTTATAATTAGTGAGCATTAGGTTTATTGAAGAAATCTGAATATCAAATGTATGTATTTGTGACATTCATTTTCACCTATTTGTTTTGATAAAATGCTAAATTTCTAACTTCGCCCTACAAGAAGTGGTTGTCTTACTACGTTTTTCTACAAAAATGTTTATTAAATTATTTTTTTTTCATATATTGGATGTCGTGACAATTTTTCTTTTAGTACGTCGTTAATACGTACCACTTTTCACACTCCTTTATCTTTATCTCTCTATAACTATCTCTCTCTTTTTCTAACTCTCTTTTTTCTAATTCTCTTTTTTCTAATTCTCTTTCTCTCTCTCTCTCTTTCTCTCTCTCTATCTTTCTTTTTCTCTCTTTCTGTCTCTCTCTCTTTGGACCAAAAAAAAGTTAAAAAAAACAATACATTAAGTTTTTATTTTTATTTTTCAATAACTGACGTCATACAACTCACGTGATCTCTTCAACCAATAATTATTGGTGCATGTGTAAAATGGGGTGAATGAGTGTGTTCCTCACAATTCAAAAGTATTTCACTGAAAAAAATGTCAATAGTTCATGTAAGTTTAATAACACATTTCATTTCTAATTAATCCTTCTTCTAAACAATTACAATCCTATGAAAAGATTTTTAACTGTCATGTATTTGATTTTTTTTTGTTGTAATCATATGCTTGCATATGTAATAAGTATTAATCGATGTATATATAAAATTAAGTTTTAATTTATTACACATTACACGACTTGGATACCCAAAGACCTACTTTAGGTGTATTTATATCATTTTATCATGCAACGATGATAGCAATAAAATTGTAATTAAACAATGTATTTTATCTCTAATTATCTCATTGTGCAAGTCCTACCGGCGAAGTCATCTGGAAACACAACTCTTGTTAGCGTCATTTCATACAATGGAAACACAACTCTTGTTAGCGTCATTTCATACATTGGAAACACAACTCTTGTTAGCGTCATTTCATACATTGCAAACACAACTCTTGTTAGCGTCATTGCATACATTAGAAACACAACTCTTGTTAGCGTCATTTCATACAATGGAAACACAACTCTTGTTAGCGTCATTTCATACATTGGAAACACAACTCTTGTTAGCGTCATTTCATACATTGCAAACACAACTCTTGTTAGCGTCATTTCATACATTAGAAACACAACTCTTGTTAGCGTCATTTCATACATTGGAAACACAACTCTTGTTAGCGTCATTTCATACATTGGAAACACAACTCTTGTTAGCGTCATTTCATACATTGAAAACACAACTTTGTTAGCGTCATTTCATACATTGGAAACACAACTCTTGTTAGCGTCATTTCATACATTGGAAACACAACTCTTGTTAGCGTCATTTCATACATTGAAAACACAACTTTGTTAGCGTCATTTCATACATTGGAAACACAACTCTTGTTAGCGTCATTTCATACAATGGAAACACAACTCTTGTTAGCGTCATTTCATACATTGGAAACACAACTCTTGTTAGCGTCATTTCATTTATTGCAAACACAACTTTGTTAGCGTCATTTCATACATTGGAAACACAACTCTTGTTAGCGTCATTTCATACAATGGAAACACAACTCTTGTTAGCGTCATTTCATACATTGGAAACACAACTCTTGTTAGCGTCATTTCATACATTAGAAACACAACTCTTGTTAGCGTCATTTCATACATTGGAAACACAACTCTTGTTAGCGTCATTTCATACATTGAAAACACAACTTTGTTAGCGTCATTTCATACATTGGAAACACAACTCTTGTTAGCGTCATTTCATACATTGGAAACACAACTCTTGTTAGCGTCATTTCATACATTGGAAACACAACTCTTGTTAGCGTCATTTCATACATTGGAAACACAACTCTTGTTAGCGTCATTTCATACATTGGAAACACAACTCTTGTTAGCGTCATTTCATACATTGGAAACACAACTCTTGTTAGCGTCATTTCATACATTGGAAACACAACTCTTGTTAGCGTCATTTCATACATTGGAAACACAACTCTTGTTAGCGTCATTTCATACATTGGAAACACAACTCTTGTTAGCGTCATTTCATACATTGGAAACACAACTCTTGTTAGCGTCATTTCATACATTGGAAACACAACTCTTGTTAGCGTCATTTCATACATTGGAAAGTCACCACACAATCAATCCCAGTCACCACACAATGAATCCCAGTCACCACACAATGAATCCCAGTCACCACACAATGAATCCCAGTCACCACACAATGAATCCCAGTCACCACACAATGAATCCCAGTCACCACACAATGAATCCCAGTCACCACACAATGAATCCCAGTCACCACACAATGAATCTCAGTCACCACACAATGAATCCCAGTCACCACACAATTAATTCCAGTCACCACACAATCAATCCCAGTCACCATACAATCACTCCCAGTCACCACACAATTAATTCCAGTCACCACACAATCAATCCCAGTCACCACACAATGAATCCCTGTGTCCACACTATTTACATACATGCACTGCAAATGAAAGAGTTAAAATGCTGTATAAATATCTTACCAATCACATGCATGCTGACAAAGGTCATCCGTGGTTTGTTCATCCATTTGGTTCTGGGTCTGAAATCTATGGTCACACTGGACAGTACATTGACGTACAGTGATGTGTTGATCATTGGATATGATGTTCAATACTTCACGATGAACCAAATCACCTTCAAGAGTAAACCAAACCTTATCATGAATGGCACGCTTTAAACTATTAGTGGGAAGGGTATGTATATTTTTTTTCATTAATCTATTATCTTTTATTTTCTAATCTGACAAACGCACCTTCTACATTACAGAACATAATTGAGTCTATTGTTGTATTTTGATTGGAGTTTTAAACTGATTTTAAGTTGTTGGTTTTCCTGGTTTGCCCAGGCAACCCATTTCATGCTCGATGCCGCTTGGGAAGAAAATAATAATTTATATGCACTTGTTCTTGCACGTGGAATAAGAATCGCGTTCTTATCTCTTTGTGTAATATCTGAGTGTTGTAATAGATTAGTGTGTTGTATTTCAATAACACTTAATTAACAAAGATCAGCCGATGCAGCTACTAACTCTCTCATTCAATCAAGACTTCATTACTATAACAGTTGTTTGTGAAGTCTGCCTAAAAAACAGATTTAGATACTCCAGACGGTACATAACACTGCTATTGCTGAAGAAGAAGAAGTCTGGACACATCACTCCACTCAATCTTCACTGGCTCTGTGTGACTAAGCGTATTGATCATAAGCTTCTTTCATTAAGCTACTGCTAAGCATTTGCAATCAAAGATTCTGCGCTCCCCAGTCCAGTATTTACTTAGAGTTCCCATTATCGTCGGGCACCAAAAGAAGTCTTTTGGAATACGCTCCTTGGAATCTGCGGCACCAGCACTATGGAACAGGTTACTTCAAACACTGAGGAATTAATTCTAAGACAAAGAGTATTTTGAGAAGAGTTTAAAGACCTTTCTCTTTGGCTTTTGATTTTCTGCCTTCCCCTTCCAAACATCACAGTTAAATTATTGAAAGAAGACGCCCTTTGCATGCGTTACTCAATAGCGTAGAAAGATGCGCCATATAGTAGGCTAATTATTATTATTCTAATTTAATATTATTGCGTTAGGCATTATTATAACTATTATTATATTATTATTATTTATTATTTAACTACTTTGCTTTTTGCACTTCTTTCCTTTTACAACTTTTTTCTATTTTTTTTTCTTTTATTTATTACATGTGTTTTTAGTTGTTGTATCCCATAACGAGGATGCATGTTCTAGTTACTAGTATATTAAACAACCACTAGAGTTTGGAGTCAATCAACTTGAAGTATAAAACATACCCATTTATGTTTAAAGTCAGATAACATGCTTCATGAGGTTCGGAGCTAAAATGCTGCAAAATTATTGTTTTTTTATTGTTGTTTTTTTAACTTTTGAGGCTTTCAATCCAAAACTTCTGTGTATAAAAGGTAGCCTACTAGATGAGTTTTTAGATTAAATTAAAGCATAAATAAAACTGTCTAATTAGTAAATGAGTCTTATATAAAAATATACAAAAAAAGGTATGCGTGATTGAGTCAGACAATTAAAAAAATATTTCAACACACCTAATGAGATCTGAGATGCTGCTACAGCCAGTAGAGACAGAAATACCAATACAATCTTCATGGTGAAAGAACTATCTGTATACCGTATTTAGTATAGTAAATGTGACTGCAGAAGAAATAAACTTTCTTTTTATAGCCCAAAGTTTGAACCAATAAGAAGATAAGACTCAAACTCCGGAAAAGCGTAGGACGCAAAAATCTATTGTATAAAAGAGCTTCTGTAACAAATAAGATAGAGCAACTGCTAATAGAAATTTCTTATCTTATCTAGAGTAGCTCCGTGTCACTGATTCTCAAACCTTTAGAATAAAAAGGTGAGAACAAGCTAGAATATCAATGAAAGTAATTCAAAGTGTGTTAACTCTATATTGCATGAATTTAAGTTTCAAGTGAAACAAAATTTTTCATTGTATTTTTTGTTCTTCTAATGGATAAAGAAAAAAAATTAGTTCAGAGTGTAATCCATAAATGTGATCTCTCTGTTTCTCTCTCTCTCTCTCTCCCCGTCTCTCTCTCTCTCTCTCTCTCTCTCTCTCTCTCTCTCTCTCTCTCTCTCTCTCTGTCTCTTACACTGTCTTCTCTACAATTTGCGAAACAACAAAAAAGAAACAAGCAGACTTTGTCCTTTTAATTTATTTCTCATTCCTTTATTTATCAACGTTTGACGTCATACAATGAACTGTGACGTCCCACAATTAAATATGACGTCGTACAATTAAATGTGAGCTCATCAGTTTTAACGTCCAACAATTGCATCACAGTTCACAAGTAATTCACTGGAAAAAATGTCAATAGCAGCTGTGAGAACATTTTTTAAACAGAGAACTAATATATTTCTAGTCATTTTGTTTATAAACATTGCCACTTCCACCTCCCCTTAAATTAAAATGTAGATACTGTGGGATACTTTGTCTTTGTTAGTCCATATTACAATTTTATACTTTGGTATTTCACATACATGTTGAGTTTTACAATTAGATATTTTGACCTTTTTTTATGAAAGTCTATCTTGCTGTACGATATGTTTGTTTTTGTTACTAAAATATAAATTACAATTTGATGCTTTAATCTATGATATAAAAGACGATATTACAATTAGCTACTTTGGTCTACGATATAATATAAAAGTCCATATTACAATTAGATACATTGGTCTTTGATATAAAATTCCATATTACAATAATTAGATACTTTGGTCTATGTTATAAAAGTCCAAATTACAATTAGATACATTGGTCTTTGATATAAAATTCCATATTACAATAATTAGATACTTTGGTCTATGTTATAAAAGTCCATATTACAATTAGATACATTGGTCTTTGATATAAAATTCCATATTACAATAATTAGATACTTTGGTCTATGTTATAAAAGTCCAAATTACAATTAGATACTTAGGTCTGTGTTATAAAAGTCCATATTACAATTAGCTACTTTGGTCTATGATATAAAAGTCCATATTACAGTTATATACATTGGTGTTTGATATAAAAGTCCATATTACAATTAGCTACTTTGGTCTATGTTATAAAAGTCCATATTACAATTAGCTACTTTGGTCTGTTATAAAAGTCCATATGACAATTAGCTACTTTGGTATGTTATAAAAGTCCATATTACAATTAGCTACTTTGGTCTATGATATAAAAGTCCAAATTACAATTAGATACTTTGGTCTGTTATAAAAGTCCAAATTACAATTAGATACTTTGGTCTATGTTATAAAGTTCAACTTGCTCTGTAGGACAGTGCTCACCATGCACATGAATGTTCACAAAGACCATCTGTAATATGTTCATCTGCAGCGTTCAACATGTTAAATCTGTTATCACACTGGGCTGTACATTGGTTGACAGATATGTTTGAAATACTTGTAATTATGTCCACAACTTCACGATGAACCAAATCAGCTTATGGAAAAACAAAACTTAACTTTAGAAACATTGGCTAACACTTGATGAAGGTTGTGTGTTGTGTATTATGATTGATTAACAAATAAATATACAGTATCAAAGTTCACATGAAATCATATAAAAAGTACTAGAAGTTCTAGAATTCACATTATTACCAACTAACAATTCATCTGAGTTTTTTTTATGGATTATAAGTTTTTTTTTGTTTTCCTCACTTTAATAAAAATATCATTTTTTATTGCATTTATAAGATAAAAATTATCTTTCTTTGTCTTTCTGGTGAGTTTATCAGATTATTGTTCTGTTGATAAAATATATTACTGTAAACATTACATAATTCCCACCTTTGCAGAACTTAGCCTATATCTTTAATTTGTTACGAAAAAAAGAGATATTACTTTTTTATTTTTAAAATATAAATTAGATATAATAGTCTAACAACAATGAAAAATCGAATGTCTACATAATACCAGCTTAATAATTGTTAAACTCAAAAAGCATCCAATTGATTAAACTGTTATTGATTTGTTTAAAACTAAACTCATTGAAAACTTATTCACTGTAAAAACAACAACATGAGCACTTTAACTGTCGAATGCTGCATTTAAACAATTGATTACAGTAAATGCGTTAACTTTTCTATTTATATATTATTACATAAATATAACATCACCAACAAAGAAAAGGGAGATAAATATTGAACAGTGAAGTCACAGAGGCTTTAGCAGTTTGTTCATTTTACATAGTCTAGTAGTCTAGATGTTGTCGGCGATGTTTCGTTAAAATCTTTAAGTTCAGCAAAGATTTAATTGTCAGGGTTTGTGTGATGTTTTCACATTTAAAAAAAAAAAATTGCATAAAAAAAAGCAAGCAAAAGAAAGAAGCTTGTCTGTTTAAATTAGTTCAAAGCAGAACAATTGTTTGAAGTTTAAGAATATAAAAGTTTAAGATCTATACGTAGGCACAAAAAGTATTATTTTCATATCCCGATGTTGCACGCTTACAATTTCACCATTATGCACTCCCCACTCTGTGTACGTACAAATTAGCTTCTCTAAAAAATACATTAATTACCAGAATATATGGATTATCATTCCTTTGGAGTCAGACAATTACATATATGTAAGACATACCGAAAGCGATTGTTAGCCAATTATGCTAATAAAAACATACCCAAGGTGTAATTGAGTCAGACAACTATATGTATATAAACACACCTTACACACCTAATGAGATTTGACATGATGCTACAGCCAGTAGAGACAGAAACACCAATACGATCTTCATGGTGAAAACATTACTTTCAGGTACCGTACTTGGTGTAATAAATGTGAAGAGCGAGAGAGAGAGAGAGAGAGAGAGAGAGAGAGAGAGAGAGAGAGAGAGTTACTTTTCTTTATAAACTTAAATGAAATACTTTAAACTGTTATATATAAATTCTTATCAATCTAAGTGTAGCTAAGCGCTGTGTAAGACACTGAGTCTCAAATCTTATTTAATTTTTGGCTGTATGGTGCTCTTATTAACATGGAAAAAGCAAAATAGTTGTCAAGATAATGTGTAATTCAGGATGACTTATTTCCCCATGAGGCATTAAATTATCTTCAAACGACACAATCCAGTTTAAATGAAACTGTTCTTTTTCTGCTACATTACAAAGAACAAAACATTTCTTTTTTACCTCGGAATAGTTCTTAGCCAAAAATGAGTCTTTGGAGGACCGGGGGGACCCTTTAGTCAGGCCAGCTATGAGTTCCAGAAAATGTAAAGGCATGTGAGCATCGTGCTGGTCACGCAATTCCCGTGTGAGCCATGCCCCCTTAAATTGGTGAGTGCTGCTTTACTAACTATAGTTGTACTGAAAGTTATATTATTTACTTGTATCTATTAGACCTAATCTTACCCCAGTTCGTCACAATTCTTCCACAATATTTCAACCACTTTTATCGCAGATCGCAGCCAGATATAGACCTTTCAATCTCTATTCAATTTTAAACATAAAAGCTAGCGTAAATAATTGTGTGTGTAAGGGGGGGGGGGGAATTGTTTGATATAATTTTATAGGAGGTCTCTGAAAGTTGTAAAATTGTTGTCAATGAAAGGGGGCCGGTAAAAATTGCATAAAAATTGTTGCCATAATTAATGGACGTCCCCCAAGTCGTACAACATAGATCAATTACTACTATATAGACCAGAGTAATTTATACTATTATTAGTTTTGTTGACACAATGCACAACAAGACCCCACGATTGTTTTAAAGTACACTTTAGACTTTAGATCTATAAAATTACCACTAAATGAAAAAAAAAGTAAATTTAATTAAAATGAAAAAAAAAAAATTATTCCAAGAAACGCCAAAAAAGTTTTCCCTTGCCTCAAATCTTGGAGACTTAGCCATTTTTTTAATTTTCGTAGTTGTTTCCCTTAGACCATAGTGTGTTCTCTACATCTCAAAACACGATAGGTATTTTTAAATTGTCAAGTTATTCTATACTCGCAAAACAATGACTTTGTAGATAAAAAAAAAAAGGATATTCATTCTAAATAAATCATTATATTTCCCAAGTATTTAAATGACAACATATGGTAAATTTTTATTTGACGACACACAACTGAGGTTTACGGCAGGGCCCGCGAGAGAAAAAAAAGGTGCTTGTTCGAGATATTTTCTGGGCCCTCCTTTAGTCCTTTCCAACATTAGATCTAGTCATATCAAGATGATTTATTTGCATTACATACGTTTTGAGAAATCAGGAATCATTTTAAAAGGTATGTGGACCATTTTGTCAAACTGTCATAAGAGTTACCATTAGAATGTAATCATATCACAGGCCTATTAAAAAACTTTAATGAAGTACAGTTTTTAGTTTAAATTAATGTCACTTTTCCTCCGCTTCAGTATTGATCTTACAAACAATAATACATAGGAAAAGTTGGCCTACACACACTGATGATTAATTTGGAAAAAAAATTATCGAGCTGTATTGG
Source organism: Anisus vortex (assembly GCA_949126835.1). NCBI lineage: Eukaryota > Metazoa > Mollusca > Gastropoda > Planorbidae > Anisus > Anisus vortex. The sequence goes on along the minus strand of OX421501.1, from coordinate 17,700,284 downwards.
ATATTATAAAGTTGGACAGTTAAAATGTCAATTAACTTGTCAGAATTCATTTAAATATGGAATAATTTGAATGTGAAAATTGAGAGAGTAAATTGAGAATATGAGACTCAAGTTAAGGTTGGATACTCGTAGTTTTCACAGTTATAGGGTTTAAAAGTTTGGGACATATATATATGACAGTTGGAACTCTGTAATAAATAAACTGCCTAATATATAAATGACAGTTGGAACTCTGTAATAAATAAACTGCCTAATATATAAATGACAGTTGGAACTCTGTAATAAATAAACTTCCTAATATATAAATAACAGTTGGAACTCTGTAATAAATAAACTGCCTAATATATAAATGACAGTTGGAACTCTGTAATAAATAAACTGCCTAATATATAAATGACAGTTGGAACTCTGTAATAAATAAACTTCCTAATATATAAATGACAGTTGGAACTCTGTAATAAATAAACTGCCTAATATATAAATGACAGTTGGAACTCTGTAATAAATAAACTGCCTAATATATAAATGACAGTTGGAACTCTGTAATAAATAAACTGCCTAATATATAAATGACAGTTGGAACTCTGTAATAAATAAACTGCCTAATATATAAATGACAGTTGGAACTCTGTAATAAATAAACTGCCTAATATATAAATGACAGTTGGAACTCTGTAATAAATAAACTGCCTAATATATAAATCAGGTGTGCTTCCCTGTGGCAATTGCCTCCTTGACCCCTCCCCCCCCCCCCCGGCAATACCACCGGAAATCATTAGTAAACCAACTAGAGGCTACTTTGCATTTTTAGGAAAATATACTCGGAAATAATTATATTACAACTAGCGGCTACTTTGCATGTTTAGGAAAATATACTCGGAAATAATTCTATTACAACTAGCGGCTACTTTGCATGTTTAGGAAAATATACTCGGAAATAATTCTATTACAACTAGAGGCTACTTTGCATGTTTAGGAAAATATACTCGGAAATAATTCTATTACAACTAGCGGCTACTTTGCATGTTTAGGAAAATATACTCGGAAATAATTATATTACAACTAGAGGCTACTTTGCATGTTTAGGAAAATATACTAGGAAATTATTCTATTACAACTAGCGGCTACTTTGCATGTTTAGGAAAATATACTCGGAAATAATTATATTACAACTAGAGGCTACTTTGCATGTTTAGGAAAATATACTCGGAAATAATTATATTACAACTAGAGGCTACTTTGCATGTTTAGGAAAATATACTCGGAAATAATTCTATTACAACTAGAGGCTACTTTGCATGTTTAGGAAAATATACTCAGAAATAATTATATTACAACTAGAGGCTACTTTGCATTTTTAGGAAAATATACTCGGAAATAATTATATTACAACTAGAGGCTACTTTGCATGTTTAGGAAAATATACTCGGAAATTATTCTATTACAACTAGCGGCTACTTTGCATGTTTAGGAAAATATACTCGGAAATTATTCTATTACAACTAGAGGCTACTTTGCATGTTTAGGAAAATATACTCGGAAATAATTCTATTACAAGTAGAGGCTACTTTGCATGTTTAGGAAAATATACTCGGAAATAATTCTATTACAACTAGAGACTACTTTGCATGTTTAGGAAAATATACTCGGAAATTATTCTATTACAACTAGCGGCTACTTTGCATGTTTAGGAAAATATACTCGGAAATTATTCTATTACAACTAGAGGCTACTTTGCATGTTTAGGAACATATACTTGGAAATTATTCTATTACAACTAGAGGCCACTTTGCATGTTTAGGAAAATATACTCGGAAATTATTCTATTACAACTAGCGGCTACTTTGCATGTTTAGGAAAATATACTCTGAAATTATTCTATTACAACTAGAGGCTACTTTGCATGTTTAGGAAAATATACTCGGAAATTTTTCTATTACAACTAGAGGCTACTTTGAATGTTTAGGAAAATATACTCGGAAATAATTATATTACAACTAGAGGCTACTTTGCATTTTTAGGAAAATATTCTCGGAAATAATTATATTACATTTAGAGGCTACTTTGTATGTTTAGGAAAATATACTCGGAAATAATTATATTACAACTAGCGGCTACTTTGCATGTTTAGGAAAATATACTCGGAAATAATTCTATTACAACTAGAGACTACTTTGCATGTTTAGGAAAATATACTCGGAAATAATTCTATTACAACTAGCGGCTACTTTGCATGTTTAGGAAAATATACTCGGAAATTATTCTATTACAACTAGCGGCTACTTTGCATGTTTAGGAAAATATACTCGGAAATTATTCTATTACAACTAGAGGCTACTTTGCATGTTTAGGAACATATACTCGGAAATTATTCTATTACAACTAGAGACTACTTTGCATGTTTAGGAAAATATACTCGGAAATTATTCAATTACAACTAGCGGCTACTTTGCATGTTTAGGAAAATATACTCGGAAATTATTCTATTACAACTAGAGGCTACTTTGCATGTTTAGGAAAATATACTCGGAAATTATTCTATTACAACTAGAGGCTACTTTGCATGTTTAAAAAAAATGTTCAAGTACACATTCAAAGAAAATCAAAATTAAGGGCACCGGGCGCCACATTAGATTGTAGGAGGTTTAGGGGCATTTCCCATCAGCTTCAAGGCATCAATTTATAGAATGCATTCGTAATTCCCTACTTTATTTTGGAATGTTAATATTCATTGGTCTGCACTCTCTTTCGTGGGGCCTGGTTTAAGGTAAGCTACGTTTGGTGAGATAATCTCTTCGGCGAAAAGTTTTTCAAAAATATGTAAAGGCCTATCATTGACAAAACATGCACGTTCGCAGTTTGCTTCCGTTAGTGGTATGTTCTCTGTAATGAGCGCGCCACCCTTAAATGTTTGCGTGCCAAGTAGATCTAACCACAGCCAGTTGCTTCCCATTCCTACAAAGATTATTTCAGGCGTTGATAAACAATCTTTACGTTGACATCAATTTATTTAATCAGTTAAAGAAGGAAAGGACTTCCGTAGGACCTTATTATGGTGCCTTAAAATAAGTATGTCTTCTGGTATTCTGTCATGTTCCGTCAATTGGACAGATATGAATTCGAACATTGGTAATATTTTAGCGAAAGAGCATTAGTTATGGTAGAGTTATAAAACCAGAATATCTTCACAACTATCAAGACATTTTATAGAAGAGATAGAACAAAAGAAGCTTCCAGAACATGGCGAGGAGAATTTGTTCATCCTTTAGGTTGTGGATTCAACTTGATGCATTAGAGCAGGGGTCGGCAACCTAAGGCACGCGTGCCAGACTTGGCACGCAGAACGATTTTCAGTGACACGCGAGAGACCCTCAATAATATTTTTAATGCAAGTGAAAACAAGATACGTCAGCATAATTAATGAGTGCTGCATGGTGAACTACATGGGAATCACACTGGATTATTGATCTATATAGCTTTTAATAGCATTAGCCAATAATTTATATAAAAAGAGCTTTTTAAGGTAGTTAAATTAATTTGATAATGATGGTTGCACATTTTGTTTTACAAATATATGGTGTAGGCTACTGATCGAAATAAAAAAAACAACTATTTTTAATACAAGTTCCAAAAAATTTGTAAATATGAATACATTACACAAATTATTTTTATTACCGAAACATTACTAACAATAAAGTGTTTATAATTGAACACTAGGTGTGCCTAAGACTGTTTATAATTGAACACTAGGTGTGCCTAAGACTGTTTTTTTTTAACTATGCAAATAGGGCAAGGAGAAAATGTTTTCTTGTCTAACTTTCCCGAGCGTCAGTTACATTTACATTTAGAGCCAATAACACCATCCCTTCTGCTGAGCTTGTTTCATGTGCAAACTTTTGTCTATCGAAGATTTCTTGTGTCTTACTCAAGGTTGTCGATACAGAACCTTTAAATTTATTCTTTGTTCTATAAGTGCTAGTATAAGTCATTTTGCTATCTACATAGATACATTGTTGATTCTGTTTTTGATTTAGTCATTCTGATGGGACTAATTGTCTAAATGCTTATTATGATTTCAGAGATTATGACAGAGAAAAGACTGAGTTGGAAAGTAAAATTTTAATCCGTATTTTTTCAATAATATGTAAACTCTAAAATGATGGAGAAAGAAATAACAGGGAGAGAAAGAAAAGAAATATTATATTTTGTTCTTATAATTTCATAGCATTATGCCCGTGTCAAAGTCTTCAATAGTTTGAACAAGTTATAAAAAAAGAGAAAGAGAGAAAAATATAAAGAAGAAGTGGGAAAGGTGTGGTGGTATATTTTTCGTCTATATTATATTTATATTACTAAAAGGTTTTATACCTGACAAAATGACAGCGAAAATAATGACAGTGAGAGATATAGTCAGAGAGAGAGAGAACAAAATATACAATATATAAAACAAAAAGCAGCTACAATCTATAACAACAACTACAACCAACTGCAGTTCGTGTCGGCCTCGTGAATAGTTCAACCGTGGAATTTCACAATGTAACAAACAACAAGTTTTCAATGTTAATCGAATTTTTTTTATGTTTCTTAATTAATTTGAGCATGCTGAGTCTGAATACAACATTGACTTTTTTAAATTGCATCAACCGTTTGATCATAAAACCAAAAAAAAACAAAAACATATAATTAATATTAATTGTATTGCATGGGATATACATTTAGTCAATATATAAAACTTACTAGTTCAAAAATGTTATGTTATGTTACAAAACGTCATGTTATATCACGTTACATATATATATATTACATAATGTCACATTCTGTTGTAAAGTAATAGTATCTCACAATCTAAAAAAACACTAGTAGTGAACAGAAGAACGTGTTTTTTTATGAAGTTTGTCGTCATTTTATAGTTCGAAATGTCAACCATGCAGAAATAACAGTCATCATGATGGTTCGTCGGTTCCACTACATTTTATAGTTCGAAATGTCAACCATGCAGAAATAACAGTCATCATGATGGTTCGTCGGTTCCACTACATTTTATAGTTCGAAATGTCAACCATGCAGAAATAACAGTCATCATGATGGTTCGTCGGTTCCACTACATTTTATAGTTCGAAATGTCAACCATGCAGAAATAACAGTCATCATGATGGTTCGTCGGTCCCACTACATTTTATAGTTCGAAATGTCAACCATGCAGAAATAACAGTCATCATGATGGTTCGTCGGTTCCACTACATTTTATAGTTCGAAATGTCAACCATGCAGAAATAACAGTCATCATGATGGTTCGTCGGTTCCACTACATTTTATAGTTCGAAATGTCAACCATGCAGAAATAACAGTCATCATGATGGTTCGTCGGTTCCACTACATTCGCGGAATCGCAAAGAACATTGGCTTTCGGATTCCACGCAGCCACCCTTCCAGAGTTGATCTGCAGCTGCCACTGTAGTGTGGTGCCCACGATTTGAAAGGGTCAGGACAAAGCTTGCAGGATCTATTATACATATTCACCACTTCATGTAACAGTTGAAATTAGTTCAAATAAAAATAAACAAAATAATATAGTTAGACATATATAAAACATACATATATATATATATATATATATATATATATATATATATATATATATATATATATATATATATATATATATATATATATATACATATATAAATATATATAATGTTATAAATACATTACACATATACGAAGACTCCGAAATATAATTATGCTTTTTCTCAAGAAATCTTGATGATAGAACTAGCTACTGTCCCATAAATGGGACGTTTTACACGGGGGCATTCGTTGCTACTGTCCTACTTGTGGGATGCTTGTTTGACACTTGATAAAACGAAGTCAATGTGTTTTTTTTTAAATAATTTCTATGGTTATAATTGATAGATAAATGGTCAAATGACATATGTCATGTGGTTTTATATCAAAATATAATCACATTTGATAAAAGTGTAATTACTTTTGAGAATGTTTATTTTATTCATCAATTATTACAAGTTGAAAGGTCAAGGTCATGTAAATCTTATTAAAAGTAGGCCTACAATTTTGTTCGAAAAACAAAGTTATAATTAAAGTCTATTTATCGTACAATGAAAAAAAAACAATTTTTTTTATTTATAAAGAATATAATAAATAAATAAATATGAGACTTATATAGCGCATATCCCGTTCCCGTTGAGAACAGTTCTTCGCGCTGCTGTAAACATAGAGCTGACTGCTGGCGCAAATACGTTTACAGGCCCAAAACTCCTGCATGGTGACAGGGATCCGTAAATATACGTATTTATAAGAAATTTTTATTAAACGAAGTGTCCCATAAGTGGGCCGCTAGCAGAAAATGGGTTGAAACATTACTAAAAATAGTTTTCCCCCACCCCCCCACCCTTCCTAGAAAATTTTCTGCGAGCGCCCATGCCGGAGGACCTGGGGTTCGAATTCTGGTGAAGGCTGGTATTTTTTCCCGGGACTCGAGGATGTCCCTGAGTCTACTAAGCTCTGATAGGTACTTGACCTCGAGGATGTCCCTGAGTCTACTAAGCTCTGATAGGTACTTGACCTCGAGGATGTCCCTGAGTCTACTAAGCTCTGATAGGTACTTGACCTCGAGGATGCCCCTGAGTCTACTAAGCTCTGATAGGTACTTGACCTCGAGGATGTCCCTGAGTCTACTAAGCTCTGATAGGTACTTGACCTTAGTTGGAGTAACGGTGGCTGGGCATTGTGCTGGCCACACATCCCTTAGTATGCAGTGGCCACAGAAACTAGTGAATGCTGCTTCACCAACATAAAGATCTATTGGGTCCGACGGGATACTTTTATTTTCATACAGTAAGTTATTTTTATAAAACAATGTAGTTATGAAACAACAGCCAAAAAATATTTTTGCTTGTTTCTTGTAGGCAAGACTTGAATTGCCCTTTTTGGGAGTCTTCCGCGTGCCATTGAAAATCAGTCCACGTGACAATTATGGCAGGCGTGCCGTAGGTTGTCGACCCCTGCCTTAATTAATCTTCATTTGATTTTTTTAAAAACCATCTTATGTTAAATGCGTCCGAAAATATATCAAATTGCTGAGGTAAAACTTCTCAAGATTCCGAAACTAAGTAACGTCATACATAAATATGCAGTCAAAATAATAAATTGTTTTTCCCAAGCACTATTTCTAAAAGTACATGAATATTGCGCAGTAATATTACAATTTATAGTTTTGTTTTTCAAATTTATGAGCGTGCGATCGTCACAGATCAGACCGACAATTGCTTGATTTTTTTAATACCATTTGAAAACGTTTTACCGGGAACATGAATAGATCTAACGTCTTGTAAATGTATATCATGCACAAACATGTTGTTTTTATAAGTCACAATTAGAAGCTAACATTAAAAATAAATTGTGTTTCATAGAATTTTAAAGTGTTGCCTGTAATCATTTGCTTCTTTGCCGATAAATAAATAACTAGCTCAAAAAAAAAATTGCTTTTCATCCGAGAGCGCTGCCATAAGTATTGCCTATTGTTATGCTTCTCTTCTATTGCGTTCAAATTCATCCATTTTTCTCTTCTGTTTGATGAAGTCGTTACTATGAGAAATATCTTTCTTTAATTAGTAGCAGAAATTACTAAAACAAGTCTTGCATTCAATCTCATTTATAAGTTTGCTTAATAGACCTACGAACAAATTGTGTAGAACAATGAAAAATGTATTAAGTTCAAGCGGTAGGCCTAGAAGTTTTTGCATTGAAATATATAGGCCTACAGAAGAAATAAGCTCTAGATAAAACTATACTTGTGAGCACTACAAGCGGCAAACAAGAACTAACTAAACAAAAGTATTGACTCCATGGGGTAAGAAAACTTCCCAACTCTGATTGGTTCCACTAGATGAGTCGTTAGCCAAAATCATGTTGTTGTTTTTTTCGAGGGATTAGAAAGTCAATATACAGACTTTTAAGCGAGGCAAAACCTCGACTTTCACCGGGTGGACGTTACAATTGAAATTAATTCTCCCCCCCCCCCCCCGCCCACTCATCCGGATCTAACACGGACAGTGAAGGGTCACTGTTCAGTGCATTAAAAAAAAATTATAACGCAAGTTCGGAACAGTAAAAAATAAAAAAGAATTTAGTGCAGATTAAGGATTCAGTGTACGATGAGATTAGTTACTAGACTAGTGCCATCACACTAAACTTTATTCAAATATATAATAATATATAGCACATAATATATAGAACATAATATCTGGCATATAGTTAAGGCGCCACGCCTTAACTAATAACAAGCCCTGTTCGTGACGTCACTGATCTTGTTACCTTGTTGACATTTCTTTATTTCCACGAGACCGACGTTATCAACATGAACCTTAGACCAGCGGGGAACTTGGCCATTCCCAATGTTGGAATTATGATACCGCTGGTAAATGTTGGTATTTGCCACATGACGAACACCCTCTTACTGTGGACTAAATTTCCTGATCCAATCCTGGCCACCAGACGTAACTCCAGCCTGTAGCCTTCATCCTTGATAGGCCCTATACCTATTAAGTATTTAGACACATTAGCTAGGAACAACTACCATGTTTCCCCACACGAGGCAGCAATTCATTTTCGATTGTTCCTATCTTTTGATGTAAAATCGCCATAACATTTATCCACTCTGCCCGTCCAATCCCACCGAACCAATCGAAACACGTTTGACAGAACTCGGTCCCGTTGGGTCTTTGGCTGTATCTCATAAGAACTCACAATTGGAGCAGCTAAGGCGATCGTGTTGACAACCAAAACTTTCTCCCATGGTATTAGTACAGAATGAGGTTTGTCGTGTAGTAGGAGTCGATTCAGAGCCCCCGCATTAACATTCTTAGCACCTCGCGTAAAATTATGTAGTCATGGCCAAACAAGTAAGTTTATGGTAGAAATGGGAATCGAGCCGAACTCGAAGCGAACACACAGAACTCGAATTCTGCTTATCAACGAATTAAACTGAACCCGAACTGTGCCGGCGACGGAACCGAACAAGAACTTGAAAGTCACGGAATAAGAACCTAACCGAACGAACCCATTGCAAACCTAACCGAACGAACCCATTGCAAACCTAACCGAACGAACCCATTGCAAACCTAACCGAACGAACCCATTGCAAACCTAACCGAACGAACCCATTGCAAACCTAACCGAACGAACCCATTGCAAACCTAACCGAACGAACCCATTGCAAACCTAACCGAACGAACCCATTGCAAACCTAACCGAACGAACCCATTGCAAACCTAACCGAACGAACCCATTGCAAACCTAACCGAACGAACCCATTGCAAACCTAACCGAACGAACCCATTGCAAACCTAACCGAACGAACCCATTGCAAACCTAACCGAACGAACCCATTGCAAACCTAACCGAACGAACCCATTGCAAACCTAACCGAACGAACCCATTGCAAACCTAACCGAACGAACCCATTGCAAACTTAAAGAAACCATTTTTTTTTCATCGTGTCAAGCATACGCCGGAAATAATTATAGTTTTATTTATTCTAAGAAAAAACAAAATAATGCTTGTTATGACCATCCCGACACAACACTATTATAATCATAGTCTTTGATGTATGGAAATACGTGGCCAATAATAAAATCAAGTCTTCGTTTAGCAAACATTGACAGTAAACACAAGAGACCTTGTTAAATGTTTTTAAAGAAAAGTCTAATTGCTCTCCGCGCATCTTCGACGTCCTCCTTTTTTAATCTCCTCTCATTTCATTACCTCAAATCCCCGCCTCATGTGTTTCCCCAGTCAAATGAATTAATATGTATATTTTAATAACAATAAATATTTCCCAATCATTTTTTGTATTTCTAGTTGTATTGGCAAAAATTGTTTTTATTTCCATCCCCAATGTTTGATACTATAAAAGCACAGAAAATATCAAAAGTGATGACAATATAATCATTCATAAATGTAGAACTAAATATTACACCAAAGTTATTATTGCAAAATAAAATGTTTTAAACTAATATTAAAAGGTTTATTCCTGGTGTATTCTTTTTCGTATCTGCTCATTGGAGATATGGTCTTTATATCAGATACCGAGCAGGTTTTTGAAGCATCTCATCTCCATGGCATTTATTTTATTTTCTAGCTCAGCTGTTAATGTCCATGACTCACAAGCATATAAGAAAATGGAGAGGACCAGTGAGCGCATCAGACTGATTTTGGTGCTGAGGGCTAAGTTCTTGTCTTTCCATATTGTCTTGAGCCTCTTTAGTGATGCTCTTGTCTGGGCAATCCTGGACATTACTTCTGGTTCGGAGCCCTCTTCTGATCCAATAGCTCTTAGGGTATATGAAGCTGCTAACTGTTTCCAAACTCTGTTCACCAATCTTGATCTTCGTGCTGATGCCGCTTGTGTTACTAGTCATTAATTTAGTTTTTTCGGCACTGACTTGCATGTCATAGGATGAAGAAGTTTTGTCTAGTCGCTTTACTCGTTTTTCCTCACTCCCGGCGAGTCCATCTATATCTATATAAAAAAATACTCCAGGAAATTAGACAATACGAAGACCTGCCACAGTCAAGAAAAGAAAACTAGAATGGTAAGGCCACATTACCAGAACCAACGGGCTAGCCAAAACCATTCTGCAGGGCACCACCAGAGGAGGGAGAAAGAAAGGAAGACAAAGAAAACGATGGGAGGATAACATCAGGGAGTGGACAGGAATAAAACTGTGCGACGCATTGAGAAAGACTGTGAGACGGGAGGAATGCAGGAGGCTGGTGTACATGTCATTTGTGGCGCCCCAACGGTCCAACAGACTATGGGATATGTAGGATGTAGGTAGGAAAAGGTTTATTAACCTTAAGAGACCTACTAAAACGGGTCCATGAGAGCTATTGGCCAGTAATAGTTTAGAATTGAGCATAAAGTCTTAAACATAATAAACTACCTTTGAAAAAAGTATGCGCAATATAAAAAACTATTTTAAAAATAGTGTTGTAAAGTAATAGTCTATATTGTATTTGATAGAAATGTGAAATTCTCAATGTGTAGGTAAAGTGTAATCATGGAATGTTAAAATCATCGAGAAAAATCTAAGATTAATAGTATTCCAAACCTCAATGTACCAACAAAAAAAAAACTTTAGCGATTTAGGCCAGTGCCGGATGTAGATGTAGTGAAGCCCCAAGCTTTTCTTATTGTGAATCTCTCCTTCCCTCCCACAGCTTCTTGGATAGACCCCACTCCTTTAAAATTTGTAATCAAAATAGAAGAGTAAAATGGAATGAAATTGTTAACTAAAAAAACACTATTTTATTTTGGCGAGGGTAGGGGGTCTTGTGACGTCATACTGTAAGGGGCCTGCCCTTTTTGTGACGACTTGTGACGATATGGAGAGGGAGGGTTATACTGTCTGGATGTCGACTGTTTTAGTTCAGAAATGTTTGTATTCTAAGCTCTCATCATAGGGCATGTAATATGTGATTGAATCTATTGTTAAGATGGTAAATGTTATTGTTTCTCAGCCTTTATTGATGTACAGGCAATGCAAGTCTCTTCTATAAGAAAGTAATAAGGAGTATAGGTAAAGTCTTGGATAGATTCGCTTCTTGACAGGAAGAAATTAAGGTGTATCTTGATTTTAAAAAAAATTCTGGTATTGAATGAGGAGAACTGACTGTTGAAGCCGATGTATCTGAATGAGATGACGACACGTCTCAGTGAGTTGAACTTGCATTCTCAAGGACGGGATTGAAAAGCACTTGAAGTGTTGAACCACTGGAATAGATTTGCATTGAAACTTAACCTATCTTGCCATGAAGTCAATTTCAAAACATTCAACTATTTCAGTAATTGAAGGCAAATTAAGATAGATGAGCGTTTTCAGAAGTACACTAGTTATATTGAAACAATCAACTCGTTTGGCTTCACTAGCATTAAATTTGGAGAATTTAATTGAAGGAAGATAATAAACTCGTTTTCAATACGTTAATATTAATATTTCTAATATGTTTATTTTTTGTTTCCTTATAAAAAAAGAATTAATGGTTCACAATTTATAATTTAAAATGATCAACCTTTAAAAAGAAATTGATAATTTGAAAACTATATAAATATTATATTATGACTAAAGAATTTATCTGTACATTTTTAGACATTACATTAACTATCCAGTTTATAATATTACCACGTATCTTTTCCATTTAATTGTAGTACCTAACAATCCCTTTTTAGACTCATTGTTGTAGAAATTAAATATATTTTATTTGAAATCTCAGTCATGCAGAGATCAAATTATATAAATTTATAGCTATTACTAGAATAATATCTTAACAACCAGGCCTAAATTCAAATGTTCATACAACGTCCATTAATGTGTAAGTTGGGTAATAAAATTGTGTATTAGCAATAACTGTGAATGTATTTTTTAAAAGACGATAATAACTAACTGGTTAATTTGTTATTAAATATAAAACGCTTTAATGATTTTCTCTATAACGCTTCTTTTCTTTTTCTCTTGGTCTTGCTACGGCAATAAATAAATTGTCTTATAAAAATAATATAGTTGAGCAGTTTGACTTTCACGCTGTTGGCAGGCTGAAAGATTTAGAAATCCTAGTTGGTAGGGTTGCCAGACGTCCGGCAAAAGAAGGACATGCCCTCCTTTTTAGCCCTGTGTCCTCCGGCAGGCAAAGCTAAAAACCCTTAAAATGTCCGGCTTTTGTATGCCTAAGGTTTTTAAAATCCTTAGTGCACTTTTTATGTTATTACTTACTGAAAAAAAATGGCTGCTTCGGGTAAAGCAAGACACTTGAGTATTTAGAAGGAAATATAATAAAATAGACTGTGTTATCTAATGAGTTGTGTGGTTTATAATTGCAGTGGAATTTGTTTTTTCAAAGTTTACAGAATGCAAGTTGCTTTTCAGAGTTACTAAGATTGTGTGATTTTTTCTGTATCCCTGGACACAATGGCAATGTGGAAAGAGTGTTTTCATTGATAAACGCTCAAAGGACAAAGGACAGAAACAGACTCTCCGTTAACTTTGTAAAAGGCATCATTCTTACATAATAGGCCTACAACTTGAAAAATATCACATGTGAACAGTTTTATAGATTTATGCTTGCTAAGCATGTTCTTAATTGCCCGAACTAGTTTCGGCCGAATCAGGTATCGTTCAATTCGCAAGAGCTACTGTTTGCTCTTAAATGGGCTCTGTGTAGTAGAAATTAGAAATATGTTTTCTAATTAAGAAATATGATAATGTACTAAATGTAGAATTGACTGTTTTCAAATAATATAGTATTGTTGCTTTTCGAAAAAAAAGTCTATTTAATTTATATGTAATTTTTTTTTCAATTTGTTTAAAAGACTTTTTCCTGGTTAAATTACTAATAGATAATTATTAGCAAACATTGTAGTAAAATTGTACTGACTGCTGGTTAAATACGCATTTAATTGAAACAAAAATTAATTATTAAAATGAAACACTCAGTGTGTCCTCCATTTGGTACCCATGTATCTGGCAACCCTACTAGTTGGGCACATTACAAACAAAAGGTTGCCGACCCCTGCATTAGATCCTCAATCTTGCATTGGTTATTACAGAGCACATACTGGTGGAGGTGGACATTAATACAGAGCACAAACTGGTGGAGGTGGACATTAATACAGAGCACAAACTGGTGGAGGTGGACATTCTATACAGAGCACAAACTGGTGGAGGTGGACATTAATACAGAGCACAAACTGGTGGAGGTGGACATTCTATACAGAGCACAAACTGGTGGAGGTGGACATTCTATACAGAGCACAAACTGGTGGAGGTGGACATTAATACAGAGCACAAACTGGTGGAGGTGGACATTAATACAGAGCACAAACTGGTGGAGGTGGACATTAATACAGAGCACAAACTGGTGGAGGTGGACATTCTATACAGAGCACAAACTGGTGGAGGTGGACATTCTATACAGAGCACAAACTGGTGGAGGTGGACATTAATACAGAGCACAAACTGGTGGAGGTGGACATTCTATACAGAGCACAAACTGGTGGAGGTGGACATTAATACAGAGCACAAACTGGTGGAGGTGGACATTCTATACAGAGCACAAACTGGTGGAGGTGGACATTCTATACAGAGCACAAACTGGTGGAGGTGGACATTAATACAGAGCACAAACTGGTGGAGGTGGACATTAATACAGAGCACAAACTGGTGGAGGTGGACATTCTATACAGAGCACAAACTGGTGGAGGTGGACATTAATACAGAGCACAAACTGGTGGAGGTGGACATTCTATACAGAGCACAAACTGGTGGAGGTGGACATTCTATACAGAGCACAAACTGGTGGAGGTGGACATTAATACAGAGCACAAACTGGTGGAGGTGGACAATCTATAAGTACTTTTCTATATATCATCAGTGTATCATTTTTTTAAATTTAACTTGATTTTTTTTTTGCTGACTCTGGTTCAACTGCACCATTGCAGTATTTCACTATACATAGGCTATTGCAGCGATCGGCAACCTATGTCACGTGTGTCTCAGACCCCCCCCCTCCCAAAGGCAATTCATGTCTCTTCTACAAAGAAAGTGAGTGCTAAAGCAGTGTGACTTTTAGACTGTTGGCACGCTTAATGAATTAGAAATCCTTATTTGGCATACTATTATTAAAAGATTGCTGTCACTGGGCTAGTGCATGGTTAATTCCTGCTATGGTAACTCCCTTCTCTTAGTGCCCAACGCAAGTGTTAATTTGGCACCAAACTTAAAATAACTTCATTCCCATTCATCGATTTTCTTTATTCCCATAAACTTTTTTAGATCCCATTTTTAAAAAAAATGTCAATATTTAAATTTAATCGAAAGAAATATATACAATACATGTTATTATATACTCCTGTCTTCTGTCTGTGGTTTGGTTCTCTTAGAAATAATGCACTCAAGCCACGTGTTGAAAGTTTAAATAATTAAATTGTATATTCTTCTTCTTCTTCTTTATGTGCCCTGGAACAGACATCGGCGGTCATGACTCTCCATTCTTTCCTGTTGTTAGCTTTTTGCAGAAAGTTATTATTACTTATGTTGTTGTTCGTGGCCCATTCGTTCAGGCTTTCTACATATGTTAGCCTTTGTCTTCCCCTGTCTCTCTTACCAGATATTTTCCCACACAAAGCCAGTCTTTCTATACCATTTTTCCTATAGATGTGTCCTAGAAATTTCATCTGAATATTCCTAATGATGTTAATGAGTTCTCTTGAGGTACATGCTGTTTTCAACACCTCTGCATTAGATTTCTTTTCAGTCCATGATATTCTCATCATCCTTCTTAGAAACCACATTTCTACTGCCTCCAATCTTTTCCTTGTTTCATTATCAATAGTCCAACATTCACATCCATATAGAAAAACAGACCAAACATACCCCTTCAGTATGCGCATTTTGGTACATATTCTGATATTCCTGTTTTTCATGATACTGCTTAAGCTCATGAAGCTATTTTTAGCTATTGCGATTCTTCTCTTTATTTCTTTGTTGCATTTGCCTTCCTGTGTTATTGTATAGCCTAGATACTGGAAAGAATTGATTTACTTGATGTTTTCACCTTCACTGGATAAAGAGCATCTTGGAGGTTGTCTTTTCTTAGAGATTACCATTACTTCGGTCTTACTGAGATTGAGTGTTAATCCTTTAAGTCGGCTCTCTTCTACCACCTTATTTAGAATAGTTTGCAGGGCACTTTCTGATTCTGCGATTAGTACTGTGTCATCTGCATATCTCAGATTATTTATATTCTTTCCTCCAACTTTAATACCATCTAGGTGTTCGATATTCCGGAGTATTATTTCACTGTAGATGTTGAAGAGGTCTGGTGATAAAACACATCCCTGTCTTACTCCTCTCTTTATTGGTTTGAATGCACTTAACTCCCCTTCATATCTAATGGCAGCTTCTTGCTCCCAGTATAGATTTCTTATTATTCTGAGGTCTTTACCATCTATGTCCAGATCTTGTAATATATTAAATAGATCTTGATGTTTGACTTTGTCAAATGCCTTAGAATAATCTATAAAGCATAGATACAGGTCTTTTTGCATCTGGATGCATCTTTCAATTAACATAGATAAGGAAATTGTATATATAAATTTCAAATAGAATTCCAATGCAGGTTTATTAACAATGATTTAAGAGATTAATAAAGAATGTAAACAAGGCCATCATGAATCTTTTTTAATTAGCGACTAATGGTAGACTCATCCCCAGCGCAATCAGCTGTTGGTATGGCATTGAACAAACACCTTATAAGCTTAGACGTCTAATAAACAAAGCCTCTCATACAGCACAGACACAACTACCAGCATTTGGAGATATGTTCAGCTCCAGGTGCATATTTACGATTAATAAAATCCTTCAGGACCCTACACACCCACTACACCACTTAACACTACAGCTACATTAAATGTAATCGATGTGGTCGACCTGCACACCCACTACACCACAGCTACATTAAATGTAGTCGATGTGGTCGACCTGCACACCCACTACACCACAGCTACATTAAATGTAGTCGATGTGGTCGACCTGCACACCCACTACACTACAGCTACATTAAATGTAGTCGATGTGGTCGACCTGCACACCCACTACACCACAGCTACATTAAATGTAGTCGATGTGGTCGACTTCTTTCAATCGGGGCTAGAACATGGAGATTTAGGAACTCTTTTGTTCATATGTCAGGGCGAATTTTTCAACAGTCAGCTAATAATACGATAGCTGACTCCTAATGATAATTTTCTTGTATAAAAAATGATATGATGTATATTGTATACATATATACACATATAAACAAACAACTACACATATTCGCGCCTTATATAAGTGTCATAGTGCAGAAAGGAATACACTGAATATCACCGAACAACTTAGCCGGTGGGGAAATACGCACTAGTAATAATTATATAACAATCTCTTGATCCTTAAATATATAATGTAAATAAAATTAAACGCATTATCAATGCAATTCTAAATATACAATGTGCAAAGTAAATATTACTAATGCAACTTGCACTGTAGAAACAACCATCTCTATACAATATCTGCTACACATATATAACAAAATACAGATATGAATAAATACAGACTGAGTAGAATAGAATAGATTGCATAGATTTATGTAATAGTGTTCTCAATTGTTCTCTAATGATCCCATGTCTTAGAATAGATTGCATAGATTTATGTAATAGTTTTCTAAATTGTTTTCTACTGTCAGATCCCAGGTCTTAGAATAGATTGCATAGACTGATGTAATAGTGTTCTCAATTGTTCTCTAATGATCCCATGTCTTAGAATAGATTGCATAGATTTATGTAATAGTGTTCTAAATTGTTTTCTACTGATCCCAGGACTTAGAATAGATTGCATAGATTGATGTAATAGTGTTCTAAATTGTTTTCTACTGATCCCAGGACTTATAATAGATTGCATAGATTTATATAATAGTGTTCTAAATTGTTCTCTACTGATCCTAGGTCCTAGAATAGATTGCATAGATTTATGTAATAGTGTTCTAAATTGTTTTCTACTGATCCCAGGACTTAGAATAGGTTGCATAGATTGATGTAATAGTGTTCTAAATTGTTTTCTACTGATCCCAGGACTTAGAATAGATTGCATAGATTTATATAATAGTGTTCTAAATTGTTTTCTACTGATCCCAGGACTTAGAATAGATTGCATAGATTTATGTAATAGTGTTCTAAATTGTTCTCTACTGATCCCAGGTCTTAGAATAGATTGCATAGATTTATGTAATAGTTTTCTGAATTGTTTTCTACTGATCCCAGGTCTTTCCGTACTTTGCAATGTTCATGTATTACACCTAAAGTCAATCGTTGCCAATCTGCTGGGAATTCAACACCACTGTATATCGACCTAACTTTGTAAGGTGGCTTTATAGGATCACCTAAAGTCCTACAGTTTCTACCACTTCATCGCTGTATCACAGTCGAGTGCTATAGCCACAGCAGTGTACATTCATTTAGCGTGTATAACGTTAAAATACGACTATATAGTCTTCTTATAAACTACTGGTATAACAAATTATAGTGTTGTTTATAAAGTCTTAACTTCAACATACTTTATAGGAATGTGATTCAATTGAAATAGTTGGTAGAATTAATGACGAAATATAAGAGTGCGTGTCTTGTTTGAAGTAGAAAGAAAAATAAGTTTTTCAGGTAAGTGATTATGTTATGTAAATATTTAGTTGTATAACCTTTATACGACTTGTGTATGTTATTGTGTTGTTGTTATTGTTTTATTGTTATTGTTTTATTGTTATTGTTTTGCTTTTATTGGTTTTTATACAGTTTTATTTGGCTCGTTGTGTAAAAATAAAATAATTTGGTCGAGTTTGCTAGGCATGTATAGCCATGAATTGTCTTTCATAGCACATAGAACTAACACAGTATTATAGAAACAATATTAAACTCAAAACAATTTATATTTTCAGAGAAACGTAACGTGGGACTTTGTGAATCATTGAAATGTATCTAAGCTTTAGCGTTGTTATGTCCTATTAGTTATATGCATTTAACTATCATTGAAATATTTCTAAGCTTTAGCGTTTTTATGTTATATTATTTATAGGCCTTTAACTATCATTGAAATGTATCTAAACGTTAAATATTTTTTAATGATCTATACCAGGGGTCGGCAACCTTTTGCTAATAATGTGCCAAACTAGGATTTCTAAATCAATCAGCGTGCCAACAGCCTAAAAGTCAACCTGCTCTATTATACTTTTTAAAAAAATATTTTTATATAAAAATTAATTTAACTCCGTAGCAAGACCAAGGCCGAAAGTAAAAGAGATTTACAGAGAAAATAGCTACAGCGTTTTATAATTAATAAAAAATAATTACGTGTTTGTGATCATCGTGCTTTTATTTGCATATAAATTAAATACGATATTTCATTCGTTTACTAAACTTTCACATTTATGGTAATTATTGTCTCCACATTATCATTTGGTACTCTAGATTAGTCTAGATGAATATCTTACAGTTAGTAATATTTATTAAGCTTATATTGTTATCTCAGTTTACAAAGCTGTTCTTTTATGTATCGTAAGAATTAATGTACCATAGCAACACTACTGTTAAACAGAACAGATACGTAGTCTAGTAATCATTCAAACTGGGTAGTAATGTAATGTTTTTAAAATATGAATATAAATTTTTTAGTCATAGAATATTTATATAATTTTTAAATGCTTTTAACAGTTTGATAATTTCAAAGTTACAAATTGTAGGTCAGTTATTCTTTTATAAAAGAAAAAAATGCAACATTATAAAAATATTAGCGCAAATAAAATACGGTAACTATCTCCCTTTAATTAAAAAAAAAGTTTCCACATTTGATTCTATAGTGATGCCAAACAAGTTTGAAAGCCATTTTTGAAATGTTTAAAATTCAACTTGCTGCATTTTCAACTCGCCAATATCCCTTCACTTGAAAAAAAACCCACCTCTAACTCTAAGAAGGTTGCAGTTAGATATGTTAAAACCGGTTTTCGGTTCAATAAAACCGGTTTAAAACCGGATTTTGGTCTCCTCCCCCCCCCCCCGCGCAATGTCACAAGTCACAGGCCGGAAAAGCCAAATGTGTGTGGGTTTTGTAGGTATATTGGAAACATACTTCAAACTTCATTAGTGTTTGCAGGGCATTTGTGTGAATACAGTATGATTTTGTACTTTTAAATTCTTTAGAACAAAATCAAATCTGTGCTAATTGATTAAAACCGATAATAGCTTTCAATTGTTCAATAGTGATAATCAAATTACCGATTATCGTTGACCATAATATTAAGAAGCCTTTTGCTTTTGAAGAGGCATATAGAAGTCTATGGTAACTTGTAAAATAATGTATTGAAAGGTTTCGCGTAGCACAAATAAAAAGAATATGTATTTAATATTGCCGTTAATAATAAAGCACAGACGCGGAGTCTAGCCAAATTATTCAGGGTCAAAGGGAAGGGCTAGTTTACGTCTCTACACTGCGTACATCAAAGAGCAGCGAACATCTTAAAGATGAGCCGACAAGTAAAAAGATTCATGTTAATTGTAACTATAACTTAACATTTGGTTTGATGTTGTTTTTACCGCAAGTCATAGTTGGTATTTGGAAACACAATATCTAAGACTAAATAGTGTTAGCAAGGCATTTCAGGAATTGTTTTGTGCGAATACAACATTATTTATTTAAAACATTTCCATTAGAACCAAAAAAAAAGGTGTACTTGAAGTAATGATTACCATCCAACTTCCAGCCAAAAAAACGAAATCCGGTTTTGAAAATCAAAATCGGTTTTCGGTTTCAAAACCGGAATCCGGTATTCCGGTTTTCGTTTAGCATCCCTAGTTGTAGTAAGATCAAGCTAGTGGGGCTTGATGAGGTATGAGTCCATGCATTTGAAAGTCTTGCCTTTGGTTAGAAAACTCCGCTTTGAGTACTTCGATATACTTTTGAAAAAGTCCGACTATCTAAATATATGCCTTAGTATAGGGATACACATGTAGTTCTTATAAGTTTACAGACGTTCCTTTTAGATAGAAGATTATTACGTCCACTAGGCCCAAAACTCCTGCATGGTGGCAGGGTTAGAACCCGCGCCGTGTCAGTTAGTTTTTGGTTGACAGTCCGGTGAACTAACCGCTGGACCAACCGGCTTCACAAGTTAAATGTTTTAAAATTGATTTCAGGGCAAGATATGCCCAGTTTCAATGCAAATCCATTCCAGTGGTCCTTGAAAATGCAAGTTCAACTCACTGAAATGTGTCGCTCTGTCATTCAGAAAAATTGGCTTCAACAATCAGTTTTCCTCATTTAGAACGTAAAATGTTTTCATCTATAAAAAAATATTCTTGGAGGTCTCTTGCGTGACATTGAAAATCGCTCTGCGTGCCAAGTTCGGCACGCGTGCCTTAGGTTGTTGACCCATGATCTATACGGTTGATGTATAATTTAAAATGTTATACGTAACAGCTTTATCATATTGTACTATTTATATTTCTGTCATTTAAAATGTTACTAACTTGTTTTAAAATATATTTGAAGTTTGTTTAATTTAATCAACTGAAATCAAAACGAATGTAAAATCTTCAATTTATATATTTAATTTACACATATTACTTTATGTAAATGTACCTTTTCTTTTGTACCTACATCCATGGCCGAGGAGAGGGAGTGGAGCATGTACATCGCTGCATCCATGCCGAGGAGAGGGAGTGGAGCATGTACATCGCTCCGGGGCCCTTGAAGTTCAAAGGGTTCTAAAAAAAACAAAAAAACAGTACATATAAAAACTACCCTCGCCTTCACCCTCTCATATTATATTTTTAAAGGTGCCCGATGTCAGCTTTGTACCAGTATATTATAGTTCTCTCAGCTGCCATGTCTAGAATCTATATGTTACAATATCCTGTTTATACTCTTCACAACAAACTTTTCAATCATTTTTTTTTCTTTCGTGCTTTTTATAATTACTTTACGATTGACGAGGGTTGACTTTGTTATAACTTTAGTATAGCCTTGGAATTTGGAATAACCTTGGAATAACCTTGGAAAAAACTTGGAATAACCTTGAAATAACCTTGGAATAACCATGGAATAACCTTAGAACAATCTTATTCAATACAAGAAAGTTATTAAACAAAAGAGTCCAAAAAATATAAAGAAACTCCTTCTCTCTCTGTTTTCTCTCTCCCCATCCTATCTCTCTCTCTCTCTCTCTCTCTCTCTCTTTCCCTCTTACTCTCTCCCTGTTTTTCCATCTCTCTCTCCCTATATCTCCCCTTTCTTTCTCTACGCCCCCCCACTCTCTCTCTCTCTCTCTTTCTCTTTTGTTTCCTCTCCCTCCTTCTCCCCTCTTTCTCTGCTCTAAGTCAGTGAAATCCCTATTGACGGCAATGACAGATGTAAACATCCCACGGCTATTCGTTCAGTGTGGCTCCCATTGAAAATGTATAACAGTATTAGTATCACATTAGTTTTCAGATCTTTCACCAAGTTAATGAAATAAACAGAGTAAAGCGTTCAAGTGAAACAAACTGCTTAGATTGTAGTATTTAATTTGAATCGATTAATGAAGAGTGCGTGTCGAATGTAAATTCTAGTATTTGAGTTTACTTTTTAGTTAATATACTTTTATTATATTCTTTAAATCCTTTATATTAATTTCGCAAAACTCTATATGTTTGTGCCGGTGCAATATAAAGACAAGTCCTCAACTGTCATATAATATAGTCTGGTCCCCTTGTGCAATATATAGACTAGTCCTCCGCTGCCATATAATATAGTCTGGTCCTCCTGTGCAATTTATAGACTAGTCCTCAACTGTCATATAATATAGTCTGGTCTCCTTTTGCAATATATAGACTAGTCCTCCGCTGCCATATAATATAGTCTGGTCCTCCTGTGCAATTTATAGACTAGTCCCGTTCTGCAATGTAATATAATCCGGTCTCCCTGTGCAATATATAAACTAGTCTCCCCATGCCATATAGTATAGTATGGTTCCCCTGTGCAATATATAGACTTGTCCCCCTCTGCCATATAATATAATAATAGCTGTTGTTCTCCCATCGAGCGCCTCCCCAGGTGGTGGATAGGGGAACGCCCCCCAGATATGGAGGGTACCGGGGAAATAAAATACCCGGGGCGGACCAAAAATCAACAGCCACAGTGTACATGGACATGCCTGTGTCCTGTGATAAACTGAAGGAACTGCCTTCCTTGCATGGACAGACTGGACCTGGCAAAACTCGCGGAAGACGCATATTTCTAGGCCCAACCGGGAATAAAGGCAGGGACAGCAACACACCGTGGAGTGTCAGGGCACAGTGAGGCACAACAGACCACTGTAGGCCATCCACTGCATCCCAAGCTATCTCTAACAACAGACCACTGTAGGCCATCACTGCATCCCAAGCTATCTCTAACCGTCTAGACATTGTCTTGCCGTTGGAATACGATAGACGGGACGAGATGATTGAGGCTGACGACCTGCGCAACTCTCCCTCACTTTAATCAAAATAAAGCGCACGTTGTTGCGTCTCCAAATGCAATCAAAAGTCCTGTGGCGATGGGCAAGTGGTGAAGCAGCAGGTGAGGATACACTGGAAGATGTAGTCAAAAACCTGCACGCAGGCGGCTCAGGGCATTGGGTCGCTCTTTGTTGAACCGAAGCAACAAGAAAGTTTGGCAGCTCTTGAGTGTCTGAGCAGCCCTATTTATTAACTCTGCTCACCTCTATGGTGGAAAAGGCTAGAAAAGGTGCCTTAAAAATAGTCTGCTTCACCTTCCTCGGCCAGCCTACCGCAGCTGGTAAGGCTCCCATTCTTGCGGTTGAAACTAAAAAAAATGATAAAGGCAAAACCAGGGCCTTAATCCTGGGCACGTGGAATGTTCGCACCCTTCAAGACAACCCCAAGTCAGAAAGACCTGAACGGAGAACGGCATTAGTCGCCAGAGAACTAGCAAGGTACTATGTGGACATTGCAGCCCTGAGTGAAGTTCGCCTACCAGACAAGGGCCAACTAACAGAACACGGCGGCGGCTACACACTCTTCTGGAGTGGTCGGAACCATGAAGAATGCAGGGAGGCTGGCTTCGGCTTTGCAATAAAATCTATTATTGCACAGAAGCTGTCAGAGCACCCCAAAGGAATAAACGACCGCCTTATGTCACTACGTCGCACACTAGGCAACAAAAAAAGCGCAACACTCATCAGTGTCTATGCCCCAACCATGACCAACCCAGACGCAGTAAAAGATGCTTTTTATGAACAACTGGACGCTCAAATTACAGCAGTTCCAAGGGCTGACAAGCTGATCATACTAGTAAATTTCAATGCGAGAGTAGAGACTGAGCACCAAATATGGGAAGGAACTATAGGAAGACATGGTACAGGCAACTGTAACAGCAATGGTCTCCTCCTCCTAAAGATGTGTTCTACGCACGAACTCGTAATTACGAACACACTATTTCGCCTCCCTACTAGAAATAAAACTTCGTGGATGCATCCCCGTTCACGCCACTGGCACCTGATAGACTATATTATCACTAGAAAAAAAGATATACAGGATGTTAGAGTGAACAAAGCAATGTGCGGAGCAGAATGCTCGACAGACCACCGCCTCATAATCTCGAAAGTCAAACTACGTCTACTGACAAAAAGAAGACCACAAGGCACAAAAACCCTAAAAAAGCTAGATGTCAGCAAACTGAAGGATGATACAATAAGGGACCTATTCTGCAAAGATCTCCAAGACAAGTTAGAATCAACCAGTTACCAAACCAAAGACACTACTATAGATGAACACTGGGAACTTTTTCGAGACACTGTCTACTCAACAGCCCATGTTCATCTTGGCACAGCGAACTGTAGAAATCAGGATTGGTATGACGAGAACGATATAGAGATCCAGAAACATCTGTCTGATAAGCATCAGCTACTTAGAGAATATCAAAACAACCCAAACTCCAAAGCAAAAAAAGAAGCATTCTCCAGAGCTAGACGGAATCTACATACAAAAAAAAACTCCGGGAGATCAAGAACAAATGGTTCAACACGAAAGCAGATGAAATTCAAAGCTTTGCCGACAATCACGCTTTTACCAAGCATTAAAAGTCATCTATGGACCCAGACCTGTAAGCACCTCTCCCCTCTTAAATGCTGACAAAATCCAGATGATCACTGAAAAAGATCAGATTCTAGACAGATGGGCTGAACACTTCAATACGGTACTGAACTGTCCAGCCGCTATCAATGATACTGCAATTGCACGCCTGCCCCAAGTCGAACTAAACCATCACCCTCAGAGGCAGAAGTATCAAAAGCGATCAATCAGATGTCCCGTGGCAAAGCACCAGGGGATGATGCTATACCAGCTGAGATATTCAGGTCCGGAGGCGCAGCCATAGTCCATCGGGTGACGGAACTCTTGGAGGTGATCTGGAGCTCAGATGCTGTCCCTCACCAATGGAAAGACGCAAATATAATGAACATCTACAAAAGAAAAGGCAGCCGCCACCTGTGCGACAATTATAGGGGCATATCACAGCTCTGCATTGCTGGGAAAATCCTGGCCGGCATCTTACTAAATCGCCTAACCCTTCACCTGGAACAGGGCCTCTTGCCAGAAAGCCAATGTGGATTTCGCTCCGAACGAGATACCGCAGATATGATATTTGCCGCCCGTCAGGTCCAGGAGAAATGCCAAGAAAAATTCAGCATCCTCTACATAACTTTTGTCGATCTGACTAAGGCATTCGATACAGTCAGCAGGCCTATGGCAAATAATGGGAAAGTTCGGCTACCCACCAAAATGTATTAACATCGTCAAACAGTTTCACGATGGCATGATGGTCAAAGTATGGGCAAATGGTGAAGAGTTAAGAGCTTTTCCTGAAACAAATGGCATAAAACAATGATGTGTTCTCGCACCTATTCTCTTTAGTATGGTATTTTCAGCAATGCTAACCGATGCCTTCCATGATTGTAACGAGGGCAAACATATACGCTATAGAATAGGCAGGGGCCTATTTAACCAACACCGCATGCAAGCGGTTACAAAGGTGAAAGACACCTTGGTTTGTGACCTCCTGTTTGCGGACGATTGGGCCCTAAATGCCGATTTAGAAAGCATGATGCAGAATCTCATGGATTGTTTCACTAAAGCCTGTGGTAACTTTGGTCTTACCATAAACACAAAAGAAAACAGAGGTTCTACATCAGCCCGCACCAGGGACACTGCAATCAGATCCAGAAATCACAGTTAATGGCCAGAAACTCAAGGTTGTCGACAAATTTACCTACCTCGGCAGCACACTAGCGCGCACTGCCGATATAGACAACGAGGTCTGCAATAGAATAGCAAAGGCAAGCATCACCTTTGGGCCCCTTCGGGAAAACGTCTGGGACAGAAAAGAACTCCGTCTAGACACTAAGCTTACATTGCTGTATGCGAGCGAAACATGGACAGTGTACAGCAGGCATGCAAAGCAATTATATCACTTCCATGTCGCTTGCCTCCGCAAATTACTAAAGATACGTTGGCTAGTTGGGGTCCCTGACACTGAAGTGCTTCTTAGAGCAGGCTCGTTCAGCATCCAGACACTGCTTATGAAATCCCAAGCGCGATGGGCCGGCCATCTAGTTAGAATGCCGGACCACAGACTGCCAAAAAAACTCCTATTTGGCGAGCTAGCACACGGGAAAAGAAGAACCGGCGGCCAAAAAAAGAGATTCAAAGACAGTTTGAAAGCAACCTTGAAAGCACTGGACGTAGACCCAGATAGATGGGAGGAACTGACGACCGATAGAAGCTTGTGGCGCTATGTCGAGTCGTCCGGGGCACAGTTGGCAGAATATAACAGAATCTCCAGGGCCCAACAGAAACGAGCAGAAAGAAAAGCCAACAGACCTGTAAGGCGTTGCCAGACCCCATGACCGCATCTTTTCTCTGCAGTACCTGCAGTACCTGCAACAGATCCTTCAGGGACCGCATAGGCCATCAAAGAGGCCACAAAGCGACTGGTCATCATCGGAAATGAGGGACGAACAACATAATATAGCCTGCTCCACCTGTGCAAAATATAAACTAGTCCTGCGCTGCAGAATTTGAAAAAAAAAATGAAATGTCACGTGGAAGAAAAAAAATTTTAGTTTTGTTTACATTATTTCTCAATAAACTACAACATTAAATCAATTATTACTTTTATAGTCAAGTGAGGTGTGAACGACAATAAAATTGTTGGTTTCTTATTATAATCTTGATGTTGTTTTCCGAGCAAGTCTAAACACTAGCTGTACGGCTATACAGATTGCATAGACAAAGAAGAAAAAAGCTAGCTTGGGAAGAAATATTTATTTGACACCCAGTGGTAGAAATAAATTCTGTAACCTAATATCTCGAAATAATGAAACTGTGTCGAGGGGTAGGAAGAGATATGAGATTCAACTATGTTAGAAAAAAACAAAGTAAAAATTCTAATTGTTTACTAAGGCAGCAAAACTTCATATTAAACCCCCCGCAGAGCTGAAACTTCATGCATCAAATACAAACAAATTAAGAAGATCGAATTTAGTTTTATTGCAAAATTCGTTTGATACCAGGACATTTCTCTAGAATTATAATTCTACATTGAGCATTACAAAATAAATTCATTTGTTGGGGCTATTAAAATCCCTGAGCTGTGTTCAAATGTCTTCCTCAAGATAACAAGCTCCCCGTTGGTCGGTGTAACCTCAAACTATGGTTTGTACTGCAGCCATCTCATGAGAATCAAATGCCTTAGTTAAACTAACTGAACAATAAGGGTCACAACATTAGAACTGAAGCTCTACCATCAGATAAACAGAATCAATACATGAGTTTCTGCTCAGTGTAATCCATCCAAAACTTGAACCGGAAGACATTGGAAGCTCTAAACATTTTATTGATAATCAATTTTAATGGCTATTTTGTTTTGGTGATGTTTTTCTTGGAAAACACAGTGAGATTTATAAAAGAATTAATTACCACAAAATTAAATCACATTTTTATTTTAACGAATGAATTTGATAAGAATAAGTTAAAATAAGTTTTAGAAAACAGTGTTATGGCCCGGGTGTTCTGTCGTCTATCTAAAGTCTAGGATTTGGTTCACTATGAAATAATACACTCAAGCCACTCGATGAAAGTTTAAAGAAGAATTTAATACTTACAATTATTTACAAATAATTACATTAAAGTTTACTGGTAGCTCCATTAACACTCTGCAAATCAACAACAAGAACAACAATCTACACCTTATATAGGTTGTTTAGTTACACCTCTGCCTGCTTTACATAGGTTGTTTAGTTACCCCTCTGTCTGCCTTATATAGGTTGTTTTGTTACACCTCTGCCTGTCATGTATAGGCTGTTTAGTTACACCTGTCTGCCTTATATAAGTTGTTTAGTTACACCTCTGACTGTCATGTATAGGCTGATTAGTTACAACTCTGTCTGCCTTATATAAGTTGTTTAGTTACACCTCTGCCTGTCATGTATAGGCTGTTTAGTTACACCTCTGTCTGCCTTATATAAGTTGTTTAGTTACACCTCTGCCTGTCATGCATAGGTTGTTTAGTTACACCTCTGCCTGTCTTATATAGGTTGTTAGTTACACCTCTGACTGTCTTATATAAGTTGTTTAGTTACACCTCTGCCTGTCATGCATAGGTTGTTTAGTTACACCTCTGCCTGTCTTATATAAGTTGTTTAGTTACACCTCTGCCTGCCTTACATAGGTTGTTTAGTTACACCTCTGTCTGCCTTATATAAGTTGTTTAGTTGAACAGTACAACAATAGAATACACACAGACTTATGTTACTTATCATGAACTTATCAGCAGTTCAAATATCATCGTGTGGTTACGTATCATCATCAACCCAT
Source organism: Anisus vortex (assembly GCA_949126835.1). NCBI lineage: Eukaryota > Metazoa > Mollusca > Gastropoda > Planorbidae > Anisus > Anisus vortex. Next base: position 17,671,774 of record OX421501.1, on the reverse strand, counting down.
CAGTAAAGCAAATATCATTTTATTAAGATTACTTATAATCAACCCATCAGCAGTTCAAATATCAGCTTCACCTTACTTATTATAATTAAACCAGTTAAGTGTTCACTGTAACCAAGTCATAGCCACCTGGGATGATACGGTTTAAAAAAATGGAAAATAAATTCAAAAGAACTAATTTAAAATGGATTCTTTAAATATATATAGACTTTTGGAACAGTTGATTTCTTACACCGTTGTAACCTACAAATGTGGTTAACTAGATAAGCAGACTTTTGTATTTTATTTCTTACATCGTTATAACCTACAAATGTGGTTAACTAGATAAGCAGACTTTTGTAATTTATTTCTTACATCGTTGTAACCTACAAATGTGGTTAACTAGATAAGCAGACTTTTGTATTTTATTTCTTACATCGTTGTAACCTACAAATGTGGTTAACTAGATAAGCAGACTTTTGTATTTTATTTCTTACATCGTTATAACCTACAAATGTGGTTAACTAGATAAGCACACTTTTGTATTTTATTTCTTACATCGTTGTAACCTACAAATGTGGTTAACTAGATAAGCAGACTTTTGTATTTTATTTCTTACATCGTTGTAACCTACAAATGTGGTTAACTAGATAAGCAGACTTTTGTATTTTATTTCTTACATCGTTATAACCTACAAATGTGGTTAACTAGATCAACAGACTTTTGCATTTTATTTCTTACATCGTTGTAACCTACAAATGTGGTTAACTAGATAAGCAGACTTTTGTATTTTATTTCTTACATCGTTATAACCTACAAATGTGGTTAACTAGATAAGCAGACTTTTGTATTTTCTTACATCGTTGTAACCTACAAATGTGGTTAACTAGATAAGCAGACTTTTGTATTTTATTTCTTACACCGTTATAACCTACAAATGTGGTTAACTAGATAAGCAGACTTTTGTATTTTATTTCTTACATCGTTGTAACCTACAAATGTAGTTAACTAGATAAGCAGACTTTTGTATTTTATTTCTTACATCGTTATAACCTACAAATGTGGTTAACTAGATAAGCAGACTTTTGTATTTTATTTCTTACATCGTTATAACCTACAAATGTGGTTAACTAGATAAGCAGACTTTTGTATTTTATTTCTTACATCGTTGTAACCTACAAATGTGGTTAACTAGATAAGCAGACTTTTGTATTTTATTTCTTACATCGTTGTAACCTACAAATGTGGTTAACTAGATAAGCAGACTTTTGTATTTTATTTCTTACATCGTTATAACCTACAAATGTGGTTAACTAGATAAGCAGACTTTTGTATTTTATTTCTTACATCGTTGTAACCTACAAATGTGGTTAACTTGATAAGCAGACTTTTGTATTTTATTTCTTACATCGTTGTAACCTACAAATGTGGTGAACTAGATAAGCAGACTTTTGTATTTTATTTCTTACATCGTTATAACCTACAAATGTGGTTAACTAGATAAGCAGACTTTTGTATTTTATTACTTACATCGTTGTAACCTACAAATGTGGTTAACTAGATAAGCACACTTTTGTATTTTATTTCTTACATCGTTGTAACCTACAAATGTGGTTAACTAGATAAGCAGACTTTTGTATTTTCTTACATCGTTGTAATCTACAAATGTGGTTAACTAGATAAGCAGACTTTTGTATTTTATTTCTTACACCGTTATAACCTACAAATGTGGTTAACTAGATAAGCAGACTTTTGTATTTTATTTCTTACATCGTTGTAACCTACAAATGTGGTTAACTAGATAAGCAGACTTTTGTATTTTATTTCTTACATCGTTGTAACCTACAAATGTGGTTAACTAGATAAGCAGACTTTTGTATTTTATTTCTTACATCGTTGTAACCTACAAATGTGGTTAACTAGATAAGCAGACTTTTGTATTTTATTTCTTACATCGTTATAACCTACAAATGTGGTTAACTAGATAAGCAGACTTTTGTATTTTATTTCTTACATCGTTGTAACCTACAAATACGGTTAACTAGATAAGCAGACTTTTGTATTTTATTTCTTACATCGTTATAACCTACAAATGTGGTTAACTAGATAAGCAGACTTTTGTATTTTATTACATCGTTGTAACCTACAAATGTGGTTAACTAGATAAGCAGACTTTTGTATTTTATTTCTTACACCGTTGTAGCCTACAAATGTGGTTAACTAGATAAGCAGACTTTTGTATTTTATTTCTTACACCGTTGTAACCTACAAATGTGGTTAACTAGATAAGCAGACTTTTGTATTTTATTTCTTACATCGTTGTAACCTACAAATGTGGTTAACTACATAAGCAGACTTTTGTATTTTCTTACATCGTTGTAATCTACAAATGTGGTTAACTAGATAAGCAGACTTTTGTATTTTATTTCTTACACCGTTATAACCTACAAATGTGGTTAACTAGATAAGCAGACTTTTGTATTTTATTTCTTACATCGTTGTAACCTACAAATGTGGTTAACTAGATAAGCAGACTTTTGTATTTTATTTCTTACATCGTTGTAACCTACAAATGTGGTTAACTAGATAAGCAGACTTTTGTATTTTATTTCTTACCTAGTTGTAACCTACAAATGTGGTTAACTAGATAAGCAGACTTTTGTATTTTATTTCTTACATCGTTGTAACCTACAAATGTGGTTAACTAGATAAGCAGACTTTTGTATTTTCTTACATCGTTGTAATCTACAAATGTGGTTAACTAGATAAGCAGACTTTTGTATTTTATTTCTTACACCGTTATAACCTACAAATGTGGTTAACTAGATAAGCAGACTTTTGTATTTTATTTCTTACATCGTTGTAACCTACAAATGTGGTTAACTAGATAAGCAGACTTTTGTATTTTATTTCTTACATCGTTGTAACCTACAAATGTGGTTAACTAGATAAGCAGACTTTTGTATTTTATTTCTTACATCGTTGTAACCTACAAATGTGGTTAACTAGATAAGCAGACTTTTGTATTTTTTTTCTTACATCGTTATAACCTACAAATGTGGTTAACTAGATAAGCAGACTTTTGTATTTTATTTCTTACATCGTTGTAACCTACAAATACGGTTAACTAGATAAGCAGACTTTTGTATTTTATTTCTTACATCGTTATAACCTACAAATATGGTTAACTAGATAAGCAGACTTTTGTATTTTATTACATCGTTGTAACCTACAAATGTGGTTAACTAGATAAGCAGACTTTTGTATTTTCTTACATCGTTGTAATCAACAAATGTGGTTAACTAGATAAGCAGACTTTTGTATTTTATTTCTTACACCGTTATAACCTACAAATGTGGTTAACTAGATAAGCAGACTTTTGTATTTTATTTCTTACATCGTTGTAACCTACAAATGTGGTTAACTAGATAAGCAGACTTTTGTATTTTATTTCTTACATCGTTGTAACCTACAAATGTGGTTAACTAGATAAGCAGACTTTTGTATTTTATTTCTTACATCGTTGTAACCTACAAATGTGGTTAACTAGATAAGCAGACTTTTGTATTTTATTTCTTACATCGTTATAACCTACAAATGTGGTTAACTAGATAAGCAGACTTTTGTATTTTATTTCTTACATCGTTGTAACCTACATATACGGTTAACTAGATAAGCAGACTTTTGTATTTTATTTCTTACATCGTTATAACCTACAAATGTGGTTAACTAGATAAGCAGACTTTTGTATTTTATTACATCGTTGTAACCTACAAATGTGGTTAACTAGATAAGCAGACTTTTGTATTTTATTTCTTACACCGTTGTAACCTACAAATGTGATTAACTAGATAAGCAGACTTTTGTATTTTATTTCTTACATCGTTTTAACCTACAAATGTGGTTAACTAGATAAGCAGACTTTTGTATTTTCTTACATCGTTGTAATCTACAAATGTGGTTAACTAGATAAGCAGACTTTTGTATTTTATTTCTTACACCGTTATAACCTACAAATGTGGTTAACTAGATAAGCAGACTTTTGTATTTTATTTCTTACATCGTTGTAACCTACAAATGTGGTTAACTAGATAAGCAGACTTTTGAATTTTATTTCTTACATCGTTGTAACCTACAAATGTGGTTAACTAGATAAGCAGACTTTTGTATTTTATTTCTTACATAGTTGTAACCTACAAATGTGGTTAACTAGATAAGCAGACTTTTGTATTTTATTTCTTACATCGTTGTAACCTACAAATGTGGTTAACTAGATAAGCAGACTTTTGTATTTTATTTCTTTCACCATTGTAACCTTCAAATGTGGTTAACTAGATAAGCAGACTTTTGTATTTTATTTTTTACAAAATAGCGACTCAAGTGTTTTAACTTTTTTTTTTATATATATATAAGAGAAATCCTATCCCATAGAAATTATTAATCCATTGAGCCCTTATCATCAGGAATTTAAGACAAAAAATATTTTATTATAAGTATTTTTAACCAAATCCAAGTTTAAACAAAGTATGTTACCCCTCCCCTCTCTTTTTAAACCTCTCTCTCTCTCTCTCCCTCTTCTCTCTCTCTCTCTCTCTCTTTCTCACTCTCTGTAAATCTCTGAATGTATTTTCGGAGCTGAGTAGATTCAGGAATACACTCCGTAATTTACAGATTGTTTAAAATCCGGCCGTCTTCCAATCGAGACCATCAGAATGGCTTGACTAGCTTGTCCTATTCTTATACATTGTGAAACCATGAGCGGAATTATCTGGTTTAAATGTAAACAAAAACAACAGAATGAATAACAGGATATTGGTGCAGTCGTAGAAACAATTTATTGAGAAATATGATACTCATTATTTCCTGAATCATTTATTTTAGCAACAAACGCTGGAATAACAACGAAGAATGGACATTTTTTTTGTATAACATCCAGTGTAGCGGATTAATCAAGGACATTTGATTTTTCAAGAGCGAATAGACGCCCTACTGAAAACACATCATTTGGACGCGAGTTGTGATACACTTTGTGATAAAAGTTTGTTGTGATAGGCCACATACTATAATAAGATGGACTGCTTGCTGAATAGTTAGTTTGCACATGTGCGGCCTACGCTTTGTACTCAAATATTTCTTTGTAAACAAAAAGGAAACTTGTAAACTGTATCGCAAGGTGCTGTCTATATTAACGGATTCTACACGCTTGAAACAAAAACAAATGTTTATATATGTTTATATACTGTATAATTTTATTCAATTCAAACTTCAATTAATGCTACTGTTTGTAATTCAAAACTTTAATCAATGTTAATGTTTGTAATTAAAGACTTTAACATTTCGTTTTAGCAAAGACTTTAACATTTCGTTTTAGCAAAGACTATAATAAGATGCACCGCTTGCAATACACGTTGTCATACAAGCTGCAATAAATTTTGTGATACAAGTTGCAATAAACGTTGTGATTCAAGTTGCAATACACGTTGTGATACAAGTTGCAATACACGTTGTGATACAAGATGTAATACACAGTGTGATACAAGATGTAATACACGTAAGGCTTCACTTAGTGATTCACGTCGACCAGATAGATATACGTCGGAGATGCGGTTTGAGAAGAAGAGAAATAACTCAGTAGTTTGACTTGTGTTTACAAAATCAGTGAATATTTTAAAAAAATTTCAGGACCTATAAAACAAAGTCTGTGTACAGGTGTCATCTACATAGTGTGTGGTGCTTAAATGTTTGTACGTGAAATCTGGTTGTACAAAATTTAAATAGGAATCAGTGTTTCCAAGTACAAGCAATAAGTTTGAATTAGAGTTGGCCTACATGTGATTGTAACGTTTCCATAATATATGTTTGTGCACTTTTAAAGTCAATTTCTATGAAGTCCTTCAATGCCTACGATGGCGATTAGTGCAAAGAACAGTTGTTGCTGTTTTTTTTTTCAAAAACTTAAAAATCTTAGATGTTGCTATATAAAAAAAAAAGAACAGAGCGTTATAATGGTCCAAATTTGGCCCAACATTTGACTAATATTTAAATATTGGCAGAATAGTATCAAATATTGGGGCTATGCAGTGTGCTGTTAGAAGTTTGTAGTATTTTAGAGAAATTTCACAGTAAGTAAGAAAACGTTTATTCAATAAAATCATAACTTCCGATGTTATTAAATTAGAAAATAGTGTTTTGGAAGAAACAGTACTAACAGTATGCTCAATGTAATAATAAAGAAGAATAACACAAATGTAATGGCTGTTTGTTTACTAATTCCCTAAGAGCATAATACGTCAATTTGAAATGCAAATTATGGTATAGCTCAACATTATTATATAATGCTTAAAATACTTCCAACATTGAGGGATAATTAGTTTGTAATTCTCAAGTACAGATGGGTGGGGGAGGGTAGCACTGTGAATTTGCATAGCCTACTGGTGACACCAATTCTTAGCTTTGCCATTGATTTAGGGCACTTTTTAATTATTATTTTTTTCTTGATTAAGCCCTTTTGGTGACCATGATGTTTTTGGGTAGTTTTTGTTAGTTTTTGTTTTAGGTTTTTGTCAATTGTTCAATTATTTTTTTTAGACTTCAGGAACTGTTCAAATTCTTTCTTTATTTTTATTTTTTCTAGTAATGTTGTGATTATAAAACCGTGTTATCTAATTTTCCCTAAAGATCTAATGTAAATTGTTTCATCAAATTAAAAAATGTAACCTATTTAAATTACATAATTTTAATTCAAATATTCAATTTTTATCTTTCAAATATTTTATCGAATTGAATTCTACATGGGCTGATTAAATCAATGTTGTAGTCAAAGAATCTGCTGAAAAGTAGTTCATGTGACCTATTGACCTTTGTGTCACCTTTTAAAAAAAATATAAGAGCAACGACCAATCAAATCAATTATAGAATCACTGAGCTATATAATAGTTTATCGAATCAATGCAGTAATTCACCATGCAACCAAAAAGTGAATCTGGGCAGACGATGAAGTTTCAGCCAATAGAAAGTGTTTTGCACTGTAAACTATCCATTAACTGGGTATAGATTTCAAGAATTGGCTTTTTAAGGTGACAATCAAAAAGCAACATTTAACATTTCAGCTTTGTGAACCATTTTCTAATGACGTCAATAATAGATTAATTGTTGACATTTTGTTTTCACTTTTTATTTCTCTAGTTTACAATGAAGTGAATAGAAGAGTTGTAGAAGTCATCTATTCAATGACGTAATCTAGGATCTTTACTTCATGATTAACTGAATGTCAGGCGTCAACCCGCGTACAATTGCGGCTATGTTCACGACGCCCTTTATAAACTGTTGAGTAGGAAATGTAACAATGATAACCTATTGGAACGCCTTCTATCTGATACTGACTTACTGCATAGTGGACATTTTCTCCAGACAGCTGGCACGTGGCGCCATCCAGACGTGCGCCATCAAACACAACGCCAGTCTGAACAACAAAACCACCACGTCCTGGCTTTTCAAAGAGGCTGCGGTGACCAGTAAACTGGAGTGCGCCACACAGTGCCTGGCGCTGTCGAGCTGTGTCACCTACATGGTCAACAGAAACACAAAGGTGTGCCGCCTGTTTAGTACGAGGATAACACAGAACAATGTCTTGGTCAGCTCATCTGGATACCTGTCTTATGACACTTGTAGAGGTCAGTATTGGTCAATGACTTTAGTGTAAAAGTCAAGTATTTCTTTCATAATGGTACGGGTATAATCAATTGGCTAAGGAAGTGAGCAGAGTTATTATTGATGCGCACGATAAATAATAAATGAAAGGTGCATGTAAAATTTTATGTAGCTAAAAGATGTATAGTGTTGAAAGATGGTGCTTCATTATCATTTGTCCTTTGGGTTCTTTTTGGAATATTGGACCTCCGTCAAAGCACGCCACTCTTCACAGCCTCTGGCAAGTCGTCGTTTTAGTTCTTGACAGCTGTTTCATGTTCGTACAGCCTAATCCAACTCGTTGCGTATCCATGTACGCTTGGGTCTTCCTCTGTGTCGTTAGCCTCATCCAACTCGTTGCGTATCCATGTACGCTTGGGTCTTCCTCTGTGTCGTTTTCCCTGGGAATTCCACTCTAAAGCCTGCCTAACTCTGTTGTTGCTATTTTTCCTGAGGCATTAGCTATGCAATCTAATGTTGCACTTATGTGGTAAGGTCTTCGAATAGATCAAAGTAAGTGGGTTCCCCCCTATAAGTCACGTCTATTATTGGTTATGCTTATATGCTTTTTTTCGCCAGTGGCATAGCTAAGGCAGAGGTTGGCAGGCCTCGGACGCCAAGGTAACGGGGCGTCAAAATTAGGCTTACAACGTTAAATTTAGACAAATATCATTAAACTGGGAGTGTTGCGGTGGCGCCAATTTTATATTTCGTATCTGTGCGCAAAATATCCTAACTAGGCCACTGCTCCTCACAGTGCCGTTGCAAAGGATTTGGGGGCCCGGGGGCTTGGCCTCTTTAGGGGCCCCTACATTTTGAAATTCGACATTATTGACATGAGAAAAAACCATTTGGACACCCCTTTGGGGGCCCCCCTCAATTAGGGGCCCGGGGGGACTTTTGAATTTGGACCCCCCTCCCCCTCCCCTAGCTACGCCACTGGCTCCTCAATCTCCTATTTTGGACAAGAGACTGGATCATGTTTTATTGGAACTATGAAATGGAAATAATATAGATATTTAGCTAATATTTTAGCTTAGGCCCTTGAGTATAATTATATGTATGTGTCTGGTGTATGTGTGTATGTACTGATATATTTCACAGAATGTATTTATACCAAGATGAGTTGAAGATGCGTAACACTAATACAAGAAAAAAAAACGACATTAAAGTTAATGCTAGAATACTAAATTTAAAATGTCATTGTGTGTCGTGCTCTAACGTAGATCTGCATATGGACACTGATTATGCATTGGGAATTAATCAGGATAAGCCCCCCAAAAAACAACAACCACTAACCCTAACTGCAACATCTCAGTAAAGGTGGAACTCTATGCTACTCTGGCATCTAAAACTTTTACTTGAGCACTGCTTTGCTTGACTTTCTTTGAAATATTCCTATTCTATTCTAAAATATCATCAATACAAGAAAATGTTTAGTTTAGAATTAAGTAAGCATCCCCGTCAGACCAATTTAATCTAAAGGGTTTGTGACTCAGCGTTCACCAGTTTACGTAAACGCGGCATACTTGGCGATTATGTGGCCAGCACAATGCCAGCCGCTTTTAGGTTGCCCAAGGCACCCATCAGGGCTAAGCAGACTCAAGGACACCCTCAGACTCAAGGACACCCTCAGATTCAAGGACATTCTCAGACTCAAGGACACCCTCAGACTCAATGACACCCTCAGACTCAATGACACCCTCATACTCAATGACACCCTCATACTCAATGACACCCTCAGACTCAATGACACCCTCAGACTCAATGACACCCTCAGACTCAATGACACCCTCAGACTCAATGACACCCTCAGATTCAATGGCACCCTCAGACTCAATGACACCCTCAGACTCAATGACACCCTCAGACTCAATGACACCCTCAGACTCAAGGACACCCTCAGACTCAATGACACCCTCAGACTCAATGACACCCTCACTCAATGACACCCTCAGACTCAATGACACCCTCAGACTCAATGACACCCTCAGACTTAAGGACACCCTCAGACTCAATGACACCCTCAGACTCAATGACACCCTCACTCAAGGACACCTTCAGACTCAAGGACACCTTCAGACTCAATGACACCCTCAGACTCAATGACACCCTCAGACTCAATGACACCCTCAGACTCAATGACACCCTCAGACTCAATGACACCCTCAGACTCAATGACACCCTCAGACCCGGGAATAAATACTCGATCCTCTCCATGACAAACTGACCCGATCATTCCCAGAAAGTCTGATTAAGTCTTCCCCCCCCCAACCCCGCCCTCCTGATAAAAGAAATATTTTTTTGTTTCATATCTCCAATACGGTTTGTATTTTTATAGAATGATGTTATCTATGCCCTTGAACATCTTATATTTACTTTAAGAGAAAGAAATCCATAAAGCATTTACTGTTGTTTCTTTCATTTAAAGCTACCAATGCTTTTGGCACACCATGTACTAGAGACAGCGATTGTAAACTTGCCAACACAATATGTATAGACAATATGTGTCAGTGTGATGCAGGATGGAGTTATGAACCAAATACCCTAAAGTGCGTTCGGAGTAAGTTATGCATTTGTTATCTTATCATTTTTGTTACAGACGCTTTTCTGTACAGGAGATTTATCATTGCATTCTAGTTTGTTATTTAATGACTTGCTGATAGAACAAAGCCTACAACTTCAATAGTTTGTTATTTAATGACTTGTTGATAGAACATACAACTTCAATAGTTTGTTATTTAATGACTTGTTGATAGAACATACAACTTCAATAGTTTGTTAATTATTTTACTTGTTGATAGAACATACAACTTTAATGGTTTGTTATTTAATTACTTGTTGATAGAACATACAACTTCAATAGTTTGTTATTTAATGACTTGCTGATAGAACATACAACTTCAATAGTTTGTTAATTAATTTACTTGTTGATAGAACATACAACTTTAATAGTTTGTTATTTAATTACTTGTTGATAGAACATACAACTTCAATAGTTTGTTATTTAATGACTTGTTGATAGAACATACAACTTCAATAGTTTGTTAATTAATTTACTTGTTGATAGAACATACAACTTTAATAGTTTGTTATTTAATTACTTGTTGATAGAACATACAACTTCAATAGTTTGTTATTTAATGACTTGTTGATAGAACATACAACTTCAATAGTTTGTTAATTATTTTACTTGTTGATAGAACATACAACTTTAATGGTTTGTTATTTAATTACTTGTTGATAGAACATACAACTTCAATAGTTTGTTATTTAATGACTTGCTGATAGAACATACAACTTCAATAGTTTGTTAATTAATTTACTTGTTGATAGAACATACAACTTTAATAGTTTGTTATTTAATTACTTGTTGATAGAACATACAACTTCAATAGTTTGTTATTTAATGACTTGTTGATAGAACATACAACTTCAATAGTTTGTTATTTAATGACTTGTTGATAGAACATACAACTTCAATAGTTTGTTATTTAATGACTTGCTTATAAAACATACAACTGTAATAGTTTGGCATTTAATGATCTGTTGAATTATCCTGCTTTTATCTACTGTGCAATGTTTACCATCCACCTTAGACTATTGCACCCTCCCCCCATCCCTCTTCTCTCTCCACACACACACACTTTACACTACTACAGTTCTTTGCAATACTACTTCCTCTTCCACTATTTGCCTACGTCCACCTATCAATGCTGGCGTTACTACTGTCTATATATATATATATCACTTATAAGCTAGAATAGGCACTAGCAATGGGTCATGAAAAATACAAATAACCGGCTCACAATAATCTCTGTTTCTTTTATGTTAACTAAAGTTCTATTGTGTTCATGTTCTGAGAGGTTGTCGTAATCTTTTGTTCAATTGGTTCCCTGTCTTAAATCTAAATATTTTTTTGTTCAGTTATTCTTTTAATGCGTTTATTTGTGAATTATCTGACTGTAAATAAATTGGTTACTTATATAGCGCTTCTATCCATGCTATTTTAACATGCTCAGTGCGCTCTGTAAACACAATGCTGCCTGCTGGCGCAAATATGTTTACAGGCCCAAAACTCCTGCAGGGCGACAGGGATCCGCCGATGGCCGGGCTAGAACCCGCGACGTGTCAGTTGGTTTTTGGTTGACAGTCCGGTGAACTAACCGCTGGACCAGCCGGCTTCACATGTTTCATTGTTTAATGTATTACATTATTGAGTCTACTCCGACCACTGTAATATGATCACAGTGTTGATAAAATACACTATTTAGCACATTTCGTACACTGTGTAGCTATTGCAGTTTAGAATTATTTAGCCATATATTTGGTATTATTGTTAATATTAAGCCGTATTACGTTTGATATTATTTAGTCCTATATTTAGCTTCATTTATTCATGTGTTTAGCTATAGAATTACACAATTAAAATATCTCCTTCCATTAGGTTGTGTCAAATATGGCAACATGTTCACTATCATAAGAGACTCGTACATTTCTGGCAATGACCTTCAAACATTGACAGCTTCTCAGTATCTGACCCCCAGTGGCTGTGGTCAAGCATGCGTGGACACAACATCTTTCACTTGCCTTTCTTTTGAACTGGACACAACCACAGGTCGATGTTACCTGCAGTCAGTCACACCTTTCTTGGTCAGTCTGCTGGACTTTTTAAGACTTCTTGGAACCACGGTAGATTATTACCAGAGACACTGTGGCTATGTTTGGTCTTGATCATACAAACACACAGCACAATCATGGCACAGTGGCATTAGAACACAGCACAATCATGGCGAAGTGGCATTATTACCACACAGCACAATCATAGCGCAGTGACATTACAACACGGTACAATCACAGCTCAATACAACTTTAACAAACACAGCCATACGGCATTTAATTACAGAACAATCATTACACCGTGCAATTACAACACAATCACAGAACAATACTATTATACAACACACGAGACACACTCATATTGCGATACAATCATACCACGAACAATCATAAAAGCAATACACTACAGACAATACGCAATAGCACAATACAATCAAAGGACACTGTAATTAGTGTGATATTAAACTAATCATTCATTATGATTTTCTTAAAGTGTTGGGTGCTTATAATTTCATAGGTAAGTGATAAACACACTAAAAAAACCTGTTTTTGTTCAAGGTACCGTACATGTTTATCAACAACTAAACTCTATATTGTCAATTGTGCTTCTTCTAATGTCTACGTGTTTCAAGTGTAGGGCTACTCTGTTATTGCTACTCCCTTATTTCTCACTGACATACAACCACTATACTATAACCAGATTCTTAGCTATTACTTTCAATCAGCAATTAACTCAAATGGTGTATCAAATTAGAGGCCGACCGAAAACAAAAATTTGGACTTTAATTAAGAGGCCCAAATCGAAACACTACCGAAAGTTATAAAATGCATTTCGGCCGAAACCGAAACACTAACCAAAGTTTAAATACACCTTCGGCCGAACCCTAAAGTTTAACTACACCTTCGGTCGAAACCGAAAGATAAACTCAGCCCCCAACAATTTCTCACTGTACACGTCCATTAAAGTACACCTTAGCTATTAGTATTATCCCTCTCATTCAGATCTCATCTCACAGCTTCTTCATCTACTCTCTACATCTTGCAAGTGGTCTATGTACATAATACACCCAACTTATTATCCTATATGTATTGTTGTTGTTTTTTTTAACTCTTGTATTCATTCAAACTCAATTAAGAAAAAACTCTGGCCGCATCATTAGAAGTGTTTAATAAAGTATATTTTAATCAAAATAATAAGGGACTGTTATAATAGAAACAAATAAAAAAAAACTGTGCATCATCAGTCCAAAGATTGAGTGAAATATTCACAAAGGATACATAGTATAAATTAAATTGTACAAATTGTTCAATGTAAACTTAAACAGCTGAGTAGAAAGTCAACTAGCAATGTAAATAAAATATCATTTTGACCACATTAAAGCTGGAGTCTAGCACCAAGATACAAGGCAAAAACAGAAGATATTTTCATGAAATGTATCATAATTTTAATTAATATATTGATTTTATAATTTTTTTAAACAAATTCATTTGATTTTGATAACATTCTTTGATAAATTGATCCAAAAATTCTTTTTCAATATTCCAAAGCATCATATCTATACAGCTTTTTTATACACTGATGAATATTATTTAGAAAATAAGATTATTTTATGTTGTTGTTTTCTAACAAAAAAAGACAAAATTGTCGAAAGTATTATGTCATGAATTGATAAAAAAAATATTTGAAGTAAGAACACAAAATGAAAATATTACTTATAACAAAAATTGTCGATACCAAAATTATTTTAAAAGTATGTTTGTTTTTGTATTTTGCCTAATTAAAAATGGCAGGAAGTTCGCAAATTTGAATGTATTTTTTTTTCTTATTTAATTCTGCCAGAATGTTTTTTTACACAACACTTCTATAATTAGGCCACTAAAGAAACGAGAACTAAATAAAATAAAAACTTCAGAAAGTAACATAAGGCATCAGCTATATATAAGTTAACTAGTATGACAAAATCTTAAAACTAAAACAGTCAGTCAATAAACATTCTCATAAACTCAATAAGGCAACTTTAGACATGATAATAGCAACGTAAATAAAATGCAAATCAAGTTATGTCTAGATATGTGTTTTCCAATCAACAAACTACACAAGTGAGAGATCTAGATCTCTATACAGATGGTCTGTTCCCAATAGACTAGAAGATAGACTTCACACACACACAGGATCATGAAACTATCTGGGAGTTTTTGGCCACAACTTCAGACTGGTAATGATTTTTACAGTACAGAACTTTCTCAGCCTGTGCGTAGTTTTGTAAGCTGGACAGGAAGAAACAAACACATTTTGTTAATAGACATATGAATATACATACATCATATTCAATTATACTTTTTTATATATTGTTTTTTGCTCAATTGGTGGATTAACATTGAGTTGGGAATTTTGTAAAAACTTTAATTGGTGAACATTTTATTTTAATACTCCAATGAAATAAAAGGCCTTGCAAGTATATTGTTCTATTTGTACTTAGTAAATACATGTAGGCCTATATAGTTGTTTTTTTTTGTTGTTGTTTTTTGTTGGAGTTGGGTGTATTAAGATCTGTTCAATAGGGCCTAGTGCTAACAGTACAGACTGTAAAACTGAACAATATAAATCTTTAGAGCTGCATTTCCCAAATATTTTGTTTATTCTATTACTTCATGATACTCTAACATTATAATCGACTATATTAGTCTATAAATAACATTTAACATAAGAAATTTGACACACATTTTTGAGACCAGGGAGGCCAACATTCAATGATGGCTGTATCTAAAAAAAGATTTTAACATTCAAAAATTCATGCGAATTGTTTACTGTCTTAGAGCCATCCTTATAGGACAATCAGAACTTTTCATCTTCAATTTTGTGATCGGGTAATTTTGATTTCGTGGCCTAGTATCGAGCCATTTGATATTTGGGAAATGTTGCTTTAGAGAAATGGTAAACATATATATTTAAAAAACAAAGGAAAGATAATTATGTTTGAACTTACTTGAGTGACATCTTGCAGTGTGAACATTTGAAACACTGTTTATGGAAAGGTACACCTCCAGCCTCGATCTTCTCCTGGGCGTAAACTGTCTTGGAGCAAATTCCACATTTGTCACCGCCTCCCTACAGAAGACAAAAGAATAAATTACTCAATTAATTACTAATTTCATACCCAGTGGGCAGACCACGTTGTATCGACGTGAAAAATACGTGGAAACCACAAAAACACGTGAAAACCACGAAAACACGTCGTGGAAACTTTTTTTTTTCCATGTCGATACAACGTGGTCTGCCCGCTGGGTAGTTCATACAATAGTCAACACACACGTCTAATCTTAAATGTTGTTTTAACCAAAGATTTCTTCAACCAAAAGAAGCGTAAGGCACGTAAGGCACGTGAGGTGGGCTAATTTACTGATTGGGCTTCTGGATATAGAAACATCAGGGATACACTTCAAAAATACAAAAGGAAAAAAGCACTACTGGTACTTTTTTTTTGTCTGAACTAGTCTACTTGATATGTGGACTGGACAAAACTAAACAGTGATTTGCCTTTATTATTTCAATCCATAAAGTTATCATTTTATATTCTGAAAATTTTCTTAAAACGTTGTATGTAATAGCCGACGTAAAAAGTGATTCATTATATAAAGTATTTAAGTGTTGAGAAATAGGACTAAAGACATACTAAAATATTTAAGTTCATAAACACATGCGGTATGTTAATATAGTCGAGACAAATATAGGTCAATGTTTTCCTTACACACAGCAGAGTAAATATATGGAACTAGGTCAGACTGTTAACAGTTTATACTTTGTACCGTAAATTATACCTGACAAATACTACAAAGTGTGTAGATATTTATTCTATTCTAGCCAATCCACAAACTGGTTCATACATACAGGCTGTATGTAGGTTGTTGTATTTAACAGAATCACGTTTTATAGCATTATATCTGCACTTGTATTAAAAACCTTTTTATCTATAGGCTATATTAACACATTTTGCACAGTCTCTCTTTACAGTAACATCATTAAATGTAGGCCTATACAATTTGAGTAGATCTATTAGACTATAAAGAGCAGCAAATATAAGACTAAAATATATAAGACTACGCGATTTTTTTAACCAATGGCTCAAGAAAAAAAACTATTAGCGAATCAGCTTTATTTTTATTTTTAAACGAAACTTCGAAATTTCAAACTTTGTCAAAGATAATGATGTGCTCCTTGTTCAAATAAAACTTTAGAAATATGATATATCAAGACCGCGGTATATCCAATGCTACATTTCTCTAACCAAATATTGTCCAATGAAAATAGAGTTTATTTAAGGGAGAAAAGTGAACATTTAAATTTAAATATTTTTTTTGTCAGCCTTTTGCCTGTCAAGTTGCCCAATAAGGGGGAGAGATGGGGGAGGGGGAAAGGGGGTGGGGAGGTGGTCTTCATCCAGTTCCTTGTGAATGTAATATCTTTGAAATTCTAATATGCACAACTAAGCCATTGTAGGCATGTGTTGCGCTAGTCCTAGAAATACGCTTCTGCGCTTTCTATAGTTCTGAAGAAGACATCTATTGACTGGTTAGGCTACTAACAGAGTTGTACATTAATAAATACTACATATCAAAATGAATAGGTCTACTTTAAACATGTACAATCATGTCAAGTTAAAGGCTCTGTTAGGCTTAATCATTCAGATAAATAAACGAAAGTTTACTTCGCTGGGACACGGTCAAGTACATATTTACAGACCATGTTGAGACATAGGGCAATGAAGCCGCGTTCATCGGTTTCCGTGTCAACGGCACACTTAGGGATTGCGTGACCAGCAGCACAATGCCCAGTCAATTTGACTTCTCCCCACCTAATATCAAGCTGTATAGACAGACTCAAGGGCACTCCCAGTTTCGGGGAAAAAGCACATTGTGTGTGACCCAGATTCGAACCCAAACGTTCTAGCCCAAGACCACCATGTAGGGGCCTACCATGGCCACCACGAAGCACAGACTAAATGTCTTGATCAATTCATGAAATAATAAAACGTGTGATCATATCAGTTGAGGAAACAAAAGTAAAGGCCATAAAGGCGACACCCATTTCTTTGACCACCTTTAAATTCACAGGTCTTACAACAATTGGCCTACATGTAGAAATAAAGACTGCTACTAGGTCACCTTTTAACTTATAATGCAGTGCGTTCTATCTCTTTTCATAAATTTTATTTCGTTTTCTAAAAGCGCTTTCTAAACAGAAAAAAAAACATATTTCTCCCTATCATGCACTTGGCGCCCTCTATGATTTCCCGTGTTAGTCTTTTATTCGTCTTTTAAAAGCTGAGAATGAAAACCCCAAAAAAACTCACGCCTTTTATCCGGGCTATTTCTTATCTAGGCCAAAGGTTGTGAACTTTACCTGTTGTTTTGCCTTTTATCTTTTGGTAGGTATACATTCCCACCCATCTCACCCCCCTCACCTCCATGCTAAGCTACTCACTACAAATTACACCGTTTGCCATTAGACGAGCTTATTTATTTTTTTGGCCTATTTTCCAACCTGGCAACACAATGGGTTGCAACAAGAGTTCCGGTCTGATCTTTACACGTCTTTGGGCGTGACCGCTGTGTGACTCATTGCCTATCTCTCAACGAGACCTGTAGCGAGTGCAATCATGTGCTTTAATAGTTGAAACTTTGTCTACATTTAAATACCCGTGTCTAACGTCAATCCACACGCCCAAAATATTATGTTTGTCGTATACAGAGTATGTTTATCAAACCTAACAACGTTTTCGTGGTGCTGTTTTTTTTTAGCTGAAAATGGCATTGACTACAACTTTCAGGAGATTACAAAATGCAACTAATGAATAGATAATAATAGTAGGAATCCTTGTGTTTGACAAACTTGCATTTTAGCACTTTACTGCAAGACAAGTGACGCCGTGGCTAGACTATTGTGAAGAGGTTTTTCTCAAAGGAACGAGATTTGGAATAGCCTCATACAAAGGTGACGTTTTAGAAGGGAAATAAATAAACAAAACTCGACGCTATAAATCTATATTTAACTATTTTGCTAAAAATAAGAACCGGGAAAAGATTCACAACACGTAACAATATTCATTTTTCCTAGTCGGAATCCTTTCTCTTACGTCACTTTCCTATGTTGCCGGAAATAAAAAAACATCTCAAATGGCTACGAGATTTGGATTTTTCCTCCGAAAAACACATACATTTTAGTGCAAATAGTGAACTAATTAGCCTACTTAAAATGTATCTTTAATATCTTGTATAAATGATTTTTATTAACATTCAGATGCTGAATACACTATTTAATATCAAAATGAAATGTTAACTCAATTTTGATAAAAAGCTCTTCACTTGGTCTTTAAACTTATCTGCAGACCGTGGAACACGTTTTAATGGATCGTCCATTAATAACGTCACCCGAATTTGGCCAATTTTTACCCCTCGTCACAAGTCGTCACAAAAAGTCAGACGCACCCCAGACCCACATACACAAATAATTTTTTCAATACGACGCCACAAAGCTCTGCCATGCCCCCTTAACACCCCACCCCAATTTTTCTAATTTTAAAGTTAGCATGATAGGCCTAAGTCATATTTATTGACGTATAAATACCGGTATTACAATGTAACAAAATAATTACCTGGGTTAATAAAATGAAAAAAATTTATGTTGACATTTCATTTGAAGGTTCATCTTTTTTATGTGACATCACACTGTTTAAACATATCCATACTCGTCGTCACATAGTCTATACCTGACCTTAGTTGGGGTAAAGTAAAGGCGGCTGTGCATAGTGCTGACCACACAATCACCTAGTAGGCTACGCCGTGGCCACAGAAACTGGTGAACGCTGATTCACCGGATCTATGGATCAATTTGGTTCGACGGGGTACGTCACTACTCATCGTCACATATAGGCTATTCATAATGTTTGACCACCTCCAACCCATGGGTGCTTGGCGTAATTTATGGACGGCCCCCATCGGTAATGTAATCTAATAGTAAAGGCTTTTATTGGGCCAAATAAAAAAGTTAAAATATAATCACAATAATGTGTTGGTTCAATTTCAGAATGAGACACCGTTATACAAACAATGTACAAGTAAACAAAGCAAAACAAAACGATATTCAGGAAAACTACAGGCATACACACATTCTGATACTAGACTGGAAGCAGCATTGTTTGTAATACACAACACATATATACCCTACACAGTAGACTAGTTATCTGACCAGATTGGATAAACACATGCATACACAAAGACACAGAAACATACAGACACACACACCCACAAACCTGACAACAAGTAACGTCATTGAAATGAATATGAGAACAGACAACGTGCTCACAATCTGGAAGTAAAAAATGCCCTCCCTCCCTCTCTCTCTCTCTCTCTCTCTCTCTCTCTCTCTCTCTCTCTCTCTCTCTCTCACTCTCTCTATTTCACGTATCTAGTGAAAGGTGTTGTTTTGAACTTTGCATACAAGTACTGAGAAAGTTCACCCTACTCAAAATACATTTCTACCCAAGACGCACGGGGTCTGAATGAATGGATCAGTTGTCTAGAGAATAGATTTGGTTGGATTAAGGCCCTTGATATGAACATTCTTGCTGAACATTACTTTGGGGAAAAAAAAGATTTGGCAAAGGGGGAATGGGGGATTATTTCTTAAATATAAAAAAAAGCAGGAGTCGAATTTTTTTTCTTCATTAGAACATTAGTAGAGAAACGTTGATTGGTTGACTGGCTTAATAAGTCTAGAGATTAAACACAAACATTGTAGGATAGTTGAAGTAATCTCCCCTATGTATAGTGCACGTCATTACACTATTCTGAACACTAGTCTACTGAATTGTTTTATAACTTAAAGTATTCTTTAAAAAAACAACAACTAATAACACAGTTAATGAATAGAAGTATGCTTTCTAATGTGCGGGATTGACAAGCATATTTCATTTAATCACATTGACGTTAAGTATACACAAAATACAGTACCCATTCATTGAGATTTTCAGTCATCCCCGATTATTTCATTTGCTCGTATAATTTATACACCATAATATATAGCTCTAAGAGTCAATATGTCTTCACACAATTGCCATGACCGTCGTGTTATACAGCTAAAATAATCCTTAAACAAAAGAGTGTTATTCAAGCTATGCATGTAGCAGGCCACTACATCTCACCAAGATAAATACATGAACACCTCCCCATCCCCGAAACCGAACACAGCCGTCATCTTCAATGTTGCTAACAACTGGCTGGCTGTCTAACCTACTTGCCCGTTATTGCTTACTCGGTTCAGTGGCTATTTTTAGTACACACTTTAAAGGGGAAGGGGGGCGGGGGCCTCACTGATAACTGCGATGATTCACTTGTGTATCAACTAAGTGATATGTTGCACACAGTTCAATGGCCTTCTCATGGGTTGCCACAGTAAATAAAAACATTGTGGCATTGGATCCCCGTGGATCATGGCTCTACGATTTATTGATAAGTTATAAGAGGAAACGGGTAGCCTATATAGTACGCCTACATTTACATGTATATCGAACCATTTCAATAAATGGCTGCTTCTGATGACCATAGAATATGTTACCAGTTATCAATAAGGGTCGAAAGATGAAGCTGAATATAGCATCTAAGTAGCACGTAACTGCAGGGAGGAAAAAAACATATTTATGTTTCCACTTAGTTGGCTTCAGGCCTATACCATTAGAGTCAATCAATCATTATTCTATTGGGGAATAGGTAACATTAGTTCACCTATTCAATAATATCGATTTAAGGCAGAGAGAGGTTAATTTCAAACCTTTACACTAAGAATATAGGTTTACTTTCAAAGATTGCACGGGGCAACGCCCTCTAACTCTAACACATGTTGATTTATAAAAAGTGCTTCACTAAATGTGTCGTTTCAGTGAAATAGTCAGTGACACGCAAAACATAAAATATGCTGTATATCATAGTAAAAATGTATGTATAGGCCTAATCAACACGTATATAGACCAGTGACGTGAAATTTGACTATACTTTATTTGGCCTATCTATAACTATAAAAAAAATTTAACCACACATTTTTTGATATGCTAAATAAGGCCAATCGCCAATTTGATTATACGGTAAATTAAAAACGCATAGTTCTATATTTTACTATTTGATAAAATTAATTTACTTACGAATTTTGGTGGCATTTTGGAACAGGGTCAGTATAAAAAATTATATTCAAAAGTAGAAGAAATAATCTACTCGGAGTGTCTTTCCCACACGATTAATGTGTATTGGCAGCAGACGACGAAAGCTTGGGAGGGAAGTAACTGATTTTCTTTCTTTCTCCTTTTTTTTTATTATTATCTCCTCATTTAACTGCACACGACTCAAGTGCGTTAAAATTTTTTGCACACGGTACTCCGTACATGGCCCTATATAATATATGACTGGGAGTGGGCGATCGGTCTAAATTTTTATTTAGATCTAAATGTAGACGATAAATCTACTGTATTTGTAGATTGGCTGCGTTTTATGTAATCAAATAGTAAATAAAGTTAAACATAACGCCCTATCTTAACACAACATTTGCCAACTTTAGGTCGATATGGCTTGCTATGATTTCATTTTCTATTCGGTTAGATCTCGAACTAATGCTTAAACGCAACACGGAAAAAACAACGGATGAAATAGGCCTACTCATTGAAAACATGCCAAGTCGATAGTTTTAAAGTGCATTTTAAAACATACCAACGAAATTGGGGTGTATTTTGGGGAGGAGGAGAGATTCGTTCGTTTTAACTGACTTTTTTTTTCGCAGTGCATTTTCCCGAGTCAATTAGTGAAAGTGTTTGTTAAACATAGCCCCAGGGGGAGTGAGAAGGGATCTATGCCATTGAGCACAATAACACTGACCTAAAAATCAATACAAGAAACCAGCGAGTGAACCTCTTGACGTCTACTTGGCCTGAGTAGAGAGTAGAGAGGTGGCGAATAAAGCTTCAATATGCATGTCAATGACAAAAACTATAAGCTTATATGCCTACTGTAGGCCCTGTTCTTAGTAGGCCTATATGCTTAAGCTATTATACGAGAATTCGCTTATAACGCACTGACTCCCAATAGGCTACCCATGCACACTTTAGGCATGTTATTGGCAAATCAATTTAAAAACCAATAAAACTACTCGCCCAATGGCTCCCGAAATGATGTCATATACACTAGTCTCTTTAGGTATTTAAATTCGCTGATAAAACCAAACGTAATTCTCGGGTCGCCCATTTCAAAACGAATCCTTGCCCTTTGGGATGTGTGTCACCATCAGGGAAACACAAATTAAGCTTGTACCAAACGGCCACACTACACGTCGTATCGATGGCGAAAAACGTGGTTTCCACGTGTTTTCATGGTTTTCACGTAGTTTTTTTTATTTTTTTTTATTTGTAGGCCTACCACTAAATCACTAAAACATTGCAGGTCTGACCTCCTGACTTATAGGCCTACTCTGTTTTTACCTTACAGAAGATGCTTGAAAATGTACCGTGGACTTTGCGGAGGATTTCTAGCTGCCTCGTCCTGTGTCTGCAGTATCCCGTCATTCACATGCCTAACTGAATACAAACGTAATATGTGCCCAAACAAATAGCACGTGAAATTTCAATGATAAAAGAACCACCTTGTAAGATGTCATATCTTTTTTAGACTGCGAGAAAGAAAAAAAAAAGGTATCAAAACAGATCTTCAAAATTGATCAAATTGTCGTTTTCGACAGCAGACATTAAAAATTTAGGAATTTACCGAGCTGCGGTTATATCTTCTGTCACGAGGTATGTCTGTCCCATTTTTTGTTATGTGGACAAAATTAAATGACTAATTTTTTAAGGGGTAAAAACAAAAGTAAAGTAGGCTACCCATTAGACCAAATTGATCATTGGGCCGGTGATGTAGCCGCCACCAGATTCTCTGTCCACGGTATAATAGGTACAACCTAAAACCCTTTTCCAGATAAAGTGCCCAGCTCAGTGCAGTGTAAATACCTCCAAATTGCCTTATATTTTAATTATTTAGTATTCTTTCTTGTAGAAATAGAATGATTAATCATGTTGTTACTTTTAGATGCAAACAAGTCTGTGAGCCATGTGGTACGGTACACTACACTTACAGCTCTCTGCCACGCATATGACATGCGCCAAGTTCTACGGCCTACTATTGTCTACAAAAACCTTTTGCTAAATTCTATTGGTAAAGTAATTATAGAAATAAAACAAACCTGTAACTATAAAACGACGTCATTGTTTTATTACCAAAGGGTTGTAACCAAAATAAAACATTTTTCGAACATTTATATCACAGGTTATCGAACCTGCCAAAAAAAATTACATGAGCGACAGAGTTAACGGATTTGTCAAAGAACAAAATATTTTAGCATTGAAATTTGTATATTTAAAAAAATATATTAAATTTGATATGTATTAATTGTCATATTAATCATGTGCGATCATTTGATGCTGTTCTAAATTGTAACTTTCCATAGAAATGTTTGCAAACAAGCTTCCACTTACAACCATCAAAGTGATGTCACTGATGTTTTTGCGTCACATTTATTTTTTTTTAAATTATAAACTTTCAAAATATTTCATCTAATATGTCGTTTAAGTAATTGATAAAATATTTGTTCAATAGTTTAAGAGTTAGAGTGAGTATCAGTACAGCATCAGCCATCTCAGTACAGCATCAGCCATCTCAGTACAGCATCAGCCATCTCAGTACAGCATCAGCCATCTCAGTACAGCATCAGCCATCTCAGTACAGCATCAGCCATCTCAGTACAGCATCAGCCATCTCAGTACAGCATCAGCCATCTCAGTACAGCATCAGCCATCTCAGTACAGCATCAGCCTTCTATTGCCCCAGTGAGTATCAGTACAGCATCAGCCATCTATTGCCCCAGTGAGTATCAGTACAGCATCAGCCATCTCAGTACAGCATCAGCCATCTCAGTACAGCATCAGCCATCTCAGTACAGCATCAGCCATCTCAGTACAGCATCAGCCATCTCAGTACAGCATCAGCCATCTCAGTACAGCATCAGCCATCTATTGCCCCAGTGAGTATCAGTACAGCATCAGCCATCTCAGTACAGCATCAGCCATCTCAATCTCAGTACAGCATCAGCCATCTCAGTACAGCATCAGCCATCTCAGTACAGCATCAGCCATCTCAGTACAGCTTTAGCAATCTCAGTACAGCATCAGCCATCTCAGTACAGCATCAGCCATCTCAGTACAGCATCAGCCATCTCAGTACAGCATCAGCCATCTCAGTACAGCTTTAGCAATCTCAGTACAGCATCAGCCATCTCAGTACAGCATCAGCCATCTCAGTACAGCATCAGCCATCTCAGTACAGCATCAGCCATCTCAGTACAGCATCAGCCATCTCAGTACAGCATCAGCCATCTCAGTACAGCATCAGCCATCTCAGTACAGCATCAGCCATCTCTTGCCCCAGTGAGTATCAGTACAGCATCAGCCATCTATTGCCCCAGTGAGTATCAGTACAGCATCAGCCATCTCAGTACAGCATCAGCCATCTCAGTACAGCATCAGCCATCTCAGTACAGCATCAGCCATCTCAGTACAGCATCAGCCATCTCAGTACAGCATCAGCCATCTCAGTACAGCATCAGCCATCTCAGTACAGCATCAGCCATCTCAGTACAGCATCAGCCATCTCAGTACAGCATCAGCCATCTCAGTACAGCATCAGCCATCTCAGTACAGCATCAGCCATCTATTGCCCCAACCATCTCACTTTATGTTGTACCATTCACTAGTAGTTTGCTCTTCTCCCCTTTTTTACACATTTTGCAACCACCACCCCATCCCCAACTTGCACCCTTCCTTTTTTTTTCTTGAAGTACTGGCTATGCTACTGAGGAACAATTATTATTAGTGTTTGTTCTTGTTTGTTTGTTATGAAAAAATGAATGATGAATATTTTACTGAAGTTATTCCATTATTTCTTTATTTGTCATTCATAAGTTTCTATCACTGATTTGTCAAGTTTACTTGCCAAAAAAAATATGTTATAATCCACACACAGAGATACATTCAAACTGACTTTACTTTTCCCTAACAAAAGTCTGGTACCCTTAAGAACTCTGTAGACTCATAAATCCACACGTCAGTTCTTGGACAAAACAACAACTGGCATTTGTACCTGGATTCGAACCTTCAGACAGTCAGATTGATAATTCACAAACACTGCCACTTGAGCACCAAGGCAACTAATATGTTGTACAATTATCATAGTATTAGATCCTAACATTATATGCTTGACTGTTGTACAATAATCATAGTATTAGATTCTAACATTATATGCTTGACTGTTGTACAATAATCATAGTATTAGATTCTAACATTATATGCTTGACTTTTGTACAATAATCATAGTATTAGATCCTAACATTATATGCTTGACTGTTGTTCAATAATCATAGTATTAGATTCTAACATTATATGCTTGACTTTTGTACAATAATCATAGTATTAGATCCTAACATTATATGCTTGACTGTTGTACAATAATCATAGTATTAGATCCTAACATTATATACTTGACTTTTGTACAATAATCATAGTATTAGATCCTAACATTATATACTTGACTTTTGTACAATAATCATAGTATTAGATCCTAACATTATATACTTGACTTTTGTACAATAATCATAGTATTAGATCCTAACATTATATGCTTGACTGTTGTACAATAATCATAGTATTAGATCCTAACATTATATGCTTGACTTTTGTACAATAATCATAGTATTAGATCCTAACATTATATGCTTGACTTTTGTACAATAATCATAGTATTAGAGCCTAACATTATATGCTTGACTTTTGTACAATAATCATAGTATTAGATCCTAACATTATATACTTGACTGTTGTACAATAATCATAGTATTAGATCCTAACATTATATGCTTGACTTTTGTACAATAATCATAGTATTAGATCCTAACATTATATGCTTGACTTTTGTACAATAATCATAGTATTAGATCCTAAAATTATATACTTTACTGTTGTACAATATTCATAGTAGTTATTAGATCCTAAAATTATATACTTGACTGTTGTACAATATTCATAGTAGGTATTAGATCCTAAAATTATATATTTGACTAACATTACAATTTTTAGAATACCTGACCATTACAATTTTTTAAAAGAGCAAACAATGTAACATATATTATACATAAGCAGTAATTAACTGTTTGTTTATTTGTTAAGCTAACTAACCATAAATCTATGGTGAAATAATTTTTACTAATGTTTTGTGGAATGCACTCCCCATTCAAAGTTTTTGTTAAAAATAAAAACAACACAACTCTTATGAAATTCTGAAAACATTTAAATTTAATGCCCAGTTAGCACATTATTTACAAATATTCAATGGCGGAACATACTACACACACAAAGTCAGCAATACTAATCTGCAGAGGAGTGGTGTGTGTATGTGTAAATGTAAGATGAGAAGATACAGCTGCACAACATGCTTTTACATTATTATGTATTATATGTTCTGCTATAATGTATAGTGTATGTAGGTAAGACAATCTGTAAACATGTAAGAGAGTGTAAGTGTGTAGTGTGTGAAGGTGTGTCAACAAAAATCCAACCCTTTATTATCAATCTGCCTATTCTTTCTATTTCTAGTCTACCCTTTTCCGAGTTAGTTAGGACTAAATAAACTTTAGATATTACTGGAGTCCAGTCCAGATTCATCCTTGCATTGGTCTCCTAACAAAAGGCCATTTTGGAAAATGCATTTTCATTAAAACCCAATTTACCCCAATTGAGAAATTGTATGATTGTTTCAAAGTTATTATATGCATGAATATGTTTTCATAAAAATATACAAATAGGGGGCAGAGTAGTACAACAAGAGTTCTATGATAGACAGGTCTACTTAGACATTTACTGTCACTATGCTTGTAGCATCAGTCGAAATGAACACATGTGAAGACAGTACAGCCCAGTGTCACACATGTACATAGTCCAACTGACCAGAACTTATTTCATACAAATGTCAAGTACACGTTTTCAATCTGATAGCCATTGCTTGGGGTGACTTGAGTAAACAACTGTCTGCAAGCTTTAAAATCTTCTCATCTGTTTCTTGAACTTTTCAAAATGGAAATCATCTGTTGCTTTCTCTTCTGTATTTTTCTTCTTACCTGTACCTGTAGTTTCTTTTGTGTTGGGATCTGAAAATGTGACAATTATGACAATGTTATCCAATTATATTCACAATGTATAAATAATTCATCATACAACTTAAAAGTAAGAAAAACAATTTAGATTAAAATAGATTTTGTTATCTGGCAGCAACAAGCAGTAAAGAATTATTTTCAGTCAGGGTGCACACACAGAGTTAGTGAAGCAGCGTTTACCAGTTTCCGTGGCCATAGTGTTCGAGAGGATTGTGTGGCTAACACATTGCCCAGACATCTTTCATTCACCCATAAGAGTGTTTATTGTGCACAAAAATGTAAATTTGTTGCAACATGGATACAATATGTTTAAGAATATGAAAAAAAGTAAAAATACTTAGAAGCATACTGTATTGATACACAAGTTATACAATAGAGCAGGGATCGTCAACCTATGGCGCCGCGTGCCACACTTGGCATAGCAGCAATGAATTAAGTATTATGGATGGCTCACCTGAAGGCACTGCATCTTTATCAATATCTCCCACTCGAACTGGCTCTGGCTTGGGCTCCTCAACTTTCTTCACAAACTTTGGTTTGTTGTCATCAATGTTAACTGCACAGTTTGGAAATGGAAACAAAACAATTAATACTCCTTATAAACTAAAAAATTAAACTATGTTATCAACAAAAAAAAAGAAGCTTACACCTATTGCAGACCTGCCAACGTTTCAAGACAAAAAAATCTGTATCGGGAGGGGGGGGGGATTCG
The DNA here is from genome assembly GCA_949126835.1 of Anisus vortex. Taxonomy (NCBI): domain Eukaryota; kingdom Metazoa; phylum Mollusca; class Gastropoda; family Planorbidae; genus Anisus; species Anisus vortex. The sequence continues at coordinate 17,643,488 of OX421501.1, read as the reverse complement.
CGCACGCACAAGTTGTGTATTTACAATTGGAAGGAAAATAACTAGTACTGTTTGTTATTAATGTAATTAGATTATAGTTTTAATTTTAATCAATAGCGATCTGTGTATCTAGCTTTAAAGAAAATCAATAGGCCTAATTATAAAGCTAAATACTGTCCTAAGGCAAGTAGAAGGCCTAAATAGTAGCCTACTAGTAACTAGTACTAGTAGGCCTACTAAAAATGCTAGTAGCAGGCCTAAACATATTTATACCGTATATGGCCTATAACTATAGGTTAGGCCTATGTTGTTTTTTTAATAAATATTTTCCGTAGTTATTTTGGCCAAAAAAATGTTTTTTCCTTAGTATTGTAGTAGGCCTATTTCTATTTCCTTTTTCAATGGTCAATATACGAAGAGTAATATGCGTTTTAATTTATAGTACAGAGATGAAGGCGGCCTAGAGCTAAAATGTGTCGCTTTCCAAGAAAATAGGCCAATTACTAAGTATTACTTGATGTCACGCAAAATAGTATTTTTACAAATGCGATAACCGGTAGCCTAATCATTAGCCTAATAATATTATGGCTTACATGGCATTTCATCGGTAGGGCTAGAGATTCATTGTTTTTGTTTTATATCTGTTTTTTTTTTTTTAAATGGCATATTTTTTCATGAAAAAAAGTTGTCATCGGATTTTTATGCTTAGGAAAAATAAAAAAATTGCCAAAAATCGGAATTTTAAGGGCTTTGTTGGAATGAGGGATGAAAAATCCGTATAATTCAGAGAAAATCGGAAGGGTTGGCAGGTCTGCTATTGTGCTGCACAATATTAAACTATGATATCAACAAAAATAAAGAAGCTTACACCTATAGGGCGTTTGCAATCCCGCGACAAAAAGCACGTGATTTGTGTTTACTTTGTGTAATGGTGTACAAGTAACAATGGCCGCTGTATTAGTAAAGTTTCATATAGGCTCGAGCTTTTTTTAAATGATGTGTTGTGTTTTAATTTTAAGTCTTATTAAGATTTAAGCTGTATTATGTATGTTAAATAAAATAGGCTTTTTTATTATTATCATAGACATAGATCATAGACAATGTGAGCTTATTAGTGACTTGACTAGATAGCCTATTCACCAACACTATCACTTGACATCGTAGCTGCCCTACTTAGACATTACCCTAGCCTACGAAACATTAAAAGTGTAGGCCTATAAAGTGAAATTGAAAGTGTAAATAGGTCTAGCCGGCTCTAGCCTAATCACATTAATCAATTAATCTACAGTACTACTATTTACCTCCTTTTTTTGAGTAGGATAGCCAATATTCATATGTGAATTTGGCATGATAAGAAACTTCACCATGTGCCATATTTGTTCCTCAATTTACAAATGACGTCACTAAAAAACTTAAGCTCCGCCCATAGCGAATGCTCTATTGTGCTGCACAATATTAAACTATGATATCAACAAAAAAAAAACACAACCTTTTACATCTATTGTGCTGAACAAAATTAAACTATGATATGAACAAAAACAAAACAACTCTTACATCTATTGTGCTGTACGAAATTGACAGCTACATTGGTAGGTACAAAATCTGAAGGCATATTGTCTCTCTGACGTTTTCTCTCTTCTAGCAGCTTTTGTTTGGCTTCCTCTGTTAACTCTATGTTCTTTATTTTAGCACTGAGAACAGAGTAAAGGAAGAACACAAAATATGTTTGAAAATTGCTTAACATTTATTAAAATGACAAAAGTACTGTTGCATTTAGAAACTACCAGGGGTGTACAATAGTTTTCATCATTGGGCCGTACACAGGATTTGATACAAGATGGGATAAAACATTCTGAAAGTCAATTTGCATTATTAATACAATAATTGTGAACGATCACTGTCCGGAGGGTAGAAACTACATTAAAACGTTTTTTCAGGCCATTTTTTGGCCAAAGTACCAGCTGTTGCACAGCGCTGGAACAGACAAATACTGGATGCAAAAAAAAAGAGATATCCTATTTTAATTGTGAGGCAGTGCAGGACATTAATTTTAGGGATGCGCTGAGATCCAGATATGGGCTCAAGGCAAACTGTAGGTTTTGTGAGTTACAATACATTAAAAATTAAACGTGAATCCTATTAATTTGATTGATTTTAAAAAAAATAAAAGAACATATAATGTTAATATAATCTATAAAAGCAACAGAACTTACTCAATGCCTAAGTCTATTTCTGGAATGCCTGATAACATTTGATTGGATAACATATCTTCTGATCTTTTCTGGGAGGAATATTTCTTCAAATGTTCGGGAAGTTCATACAAGGAATCAGCTTTGGATTTTTGTCTGGAATTAAAAAACAACAATTCAGTAACTGATGAACAATTGTCATTCATAATAGAAGTCACTTATTGTTTTAATAATTTTAAAATATTTTAATATTACTTTTTTTTAAACTACAAAAAAAACTAAACACTGAATAAACTTAACTTTTCTGATTATTTAATTTTTCATTACACCTGGCTAATATATTGACTGCATATGAGTATAAAAAAAAGTTATTTAAGTAAATACAAAAAAGTGAATACTAAATCTTACGTGTCACTGTATAACTCTTCTTCCTTGTGGCGACCCTTTCTTCTAGCCAGCTCTTCTTCCACATATTTTAACCTGCAGATAAAAAGCATACGTTCAATTTAAAACCTTAGCAATGAATTTATTACATCATGAATAGACAGTTAAACATTCTGCTACAAGCATTAATATATATAATTACGGTGGGTTTGTTTGTTTGTATATTTATATATTTGTTTGTCCCCTATAGGCGCCTAAGCCGTTTGACTAATAGGGCCAAAAGTTGAATGTATAAATTGGAAACGTTCTCCAAAATAGAATTTTATTTTATGACTTATAATCGTGAATGTGTTGATTTAAAAAATCCAAAATGTTAGATCCAACTATGCAAAAAAAATGTAACTGTCCATAACAAATGGCCATTTCCATTCAATTACTATGTTGAATGCGAGATTTACTTTGTTGAACGTGAGGGTCTTATCGGGTTTTCCCCGTTCGTCTGATTTTTTTTTATGTGACGATACCTTTTTTAAAGTTTACGCACCGCAATTTGGATTGTAGTCATTCCTTTCCCCACCATTTTAACAGGTATAACCACTAGTTTAATATATTTAGGTTGAAAGTCTTCCTTGAATGTTGTCCTTCAAATCTTTCATACTCTTCACTTTATCCTCTACCCTACTTTGTTTTCATAAAGCAATATTGAAGTTCAATTCTTATATGATCAATAACAAGCACTCTGACATCTCCGGTGTACATTATTGAACCATTGTGTTATCTCCTTATTGCATGCCATGCCTCAGGGATTTGATCAAGATAATGTAATTTCAGTGGTGAGATAACATTGTTTTGAAATGACAAAGAATATAATATGGAAGGTGGCAATGGCAGTGTCAACTCTTCACTGCAATCCATATCACCATCTAATAATATCTACAAATAAGCCCACGAGGATCAATCCATACTTATAGACAACACACAGGGCAAGAGTCTAAATAAACTCTGTGACAATCTGAAAAAGAAAAAGACTTTAAGGTTCTTTGCGTACAACAACAGAGTGTGTAGATATTGATGAACTAGCTTTGTAAGACTTAGTTTAAAATATAAAATTACATTTCAGCATCTTCATCTCGACGATTAGTTTCTGCAGCAAAGGCTGTTCCAATGGCTTCCACTGCTTCACCTTTCAAAGGTCTATAAATATAAGAAAATAAATAAATATATATATTACAACTAACAAGATTCTATTTTCAAAAAGTTTTGAATATTTAAAGACTCCTAAAAATGGAATTTTCTCATCCGATTACTTTTAATATATTAAACTATATTCATTATAATACAATATTAGTATATTCTATATTAAAAAATATTTTTTACAAATTTTATTAATTTATCTTGAACGCTTTCATGTTTACTTATTCTTAAATCTATTAAGGTAAATATAATTCTCTTTCCAGCTTTCAAAACCTTTAATGTAAAACTTTTTGATATATATGTACAAGGTTCTTACTCTGAAACCATTTCAAATAACCAACCTATACAAAAGTTAGAAAAGCAGATTTCTCACTAGAAACAAAATATGTATTTTAAAAAAAGTTCATAGTACTTTTGAGATTTTTAATGTTGAAAGTCTTACTTTATATCTGTGAAATTTTCAAACTTAAATTGTTTCTACAAATTACTTTTGGAATAGACTGCCAAAACTTTATCTAATGTAATGCTTAACAACTTGTTACCTAATTATTTTATTTTTTATATTCTTTTTAACAATTTAAAGCTACCATATATACTCGCGTATAAGGTTACCAGATACATGGGTACCAAAAGGAGGACACAGAGAGACAAAAAGGAGGACAAAGGAGGACACATGGCTACCAAAAGGAGGACACATTGAGTGTTTCATTTAAATCATTTTATTTATTTTCAATTGAATGCGGATTTAACCAGCTATCAGTACAATTTAACTACAATGGTTGCCAATAATTATCTATTTGTAAGTAAATTCACCAAGAAAAGTATTGTAAAAAAATATTAACTATGAATTCAATAGACTTTTGTTTTCATAATGGAAAAATACTATATTATTGGAAAATTAAACAGTCAATTCTACAGTTAATACATTATCCTCTTTCTTAATTTAACAAAATATCTCTGGCGAGCCAACTTTTTGCACAAGATTCTTGTTAACATGCACACATTTATAAAACTGTAAAATATGTGAGATTTTTCAAGTTTTATTTTGTAAGAATGATGCCCTGAGTTAACCGAGAGTCTGTTTCTTTCCTTTGTCAATTGAGCGTTTATCAATGAGAACACTCTTTTCACATTACCATCGAGTCCAGGGAACAGAAAAAAGTTCACAATTTTTTTAGTAACTCTGAAAAGCAACTTGAATTTGGGAAACTTTAAAAAAACAAACTCCACTGCAATTATTAACCTAACAAAGAATTAGATCTGGGGTCGGCAACCTTTTGCTAACAATGTGCCAAACTAGGATTTCTATATCAATCTGCATGCCAACAGATTAAAAGTCAACCTATTCTATAATACTTTATTAAAATTATTTTTATAGGACAATTAAATTAACTCCGTAGAAAGACCAAGGCCAACAAAATGAACGTGTTTGTGATTATCATCCTGTTTATTTGCATTTATATCAATTACAATCTTTTATTAGTCTACATAACTTAGACAATTATGGTAATTATTGTCTAAAGTCTTAACATTATTTTGGTACCGTACTCAAGATGAAGATCTAACATACTAATCTAAATTATATTGTGATCTCAGTTTACTGAGATGTCATTTAATGTGTTTAGGTTTACGATTTTACTACTCCCGTACCAACTACTAACGTTAAGTGGAATAGATACGTAGTAATCAGACAAACAGGGTAGTTAATGTAATGTTTGAGAATATACATAGAAATTCTTTAGTCATAAAATATTTATACAATTTTTAAATACTTTTTAAAGTTTGTTCATTTCAAAGTTATAACTTGTAAGCCGTTAATTCCTTAAGAAAAGAAAAAAAAACGGAAACATACTAAAATTATTACCGCAAATAAAATATTTTAATTATCTCCCTCTAATTAAAAAAATCGTGTCCACATTTGATTCAATAGCGATGCCAAACAAGTTATGTTTTGTAATATAAACAATATTACCGACTTTTTTTTATTTCTTTATAAGTGTAGGTTTTAACAAAAGCTGAAAGTAGAAGAGCGAATCCCTATCAGTTGAGAATAGCAGATGACTTTCCTAAGCTAAGAAGCTCCCTTTCAGATTTTTGTCCGCAAATGGGCACATTTGGATGCCCATTTTTGAAAGTCTAGCCTTTGGTTAGAAAACTCCGATTTGAATACTTCAGAAATATTGGCTTCAACAGTCAGTTCTCCTCATTCAGAACCGGAAACTGTTGTTGTTTGTTTTTTTCATCAATAAAAAAATTCTTGGACGTCTCTCGCGTGCCATTGAAAATCGCTATTTCCTGCCAAGTTTGGCACGAGTGCCTTAGGTTGCCAAACCCTTCATTAGGTAACACAATCTAATTCATTACATTGCCTGCTAAATACTCCAGAGTTATGCTTTACTCGACCCAGCCACTTATTGACAGTAAATAAGAACATAAAAAGTGCACTTAGGACTGGGACTTATAAAACCTTTGGCACAAAAAAGCCGGACGGAGGACACAGGGCTAAAAAGGAGGACATGTCCTCCTTTTGCCGGACGTCTGGCAACCCTACTCGCGTATAAGTCACATCTTTTTTACCGAAAATTTCTACAAAAAGTAGAGGTGCGACTTATACACCCAACACTGTTTTTGAAAAGTTAAAAAAACATCACTACTCAAAAAACCTTTATAGTTGATGGTAGTGATGTAGAATTACTAGGATATGTGTAGGCCTACATTTTACCTTTAGAAAACTTTCGTAGGTGTAAATATTAAGCCTACTATCTTTGTATAACAGAAATTGAAATTGACAAATAATTTAGTTTTTTTAGACCCCCCCCCCCCCTTTTTTTTATTTTGAACTTTTGGGCAGATTTTGTATTGCTGCCGAAACGTAAAGTAAGTTTAAAGGCGGCATATTTTGGAAGGCTTATTGAACACATATAGTATGGAAAGAATCGTAAATGTGTGAAAGCCTGTCTAGGCCTATATTGTAGGTTGGCCTATAAGCTAGTAGACTAGTAGATTAAGATGTGTTTTACTTAGGACCTAAGGCCTGGGCTTATAGGCTATAGCCTACTTATAAGGCAGTGTTTAGCTTTCCGATAAAACCGCGCCATGTCTAAGCAATGTTTCCAAAACTACGATGGGCTGATCGACGCGTGAAATGTAAATAGTGTGTTTTATTTTCCATTAGTTGCAAGTAAGAGTTGAAAAAAAAAATACAGCTTATTGTCGGTCATACATTCCCACTTGAAATCCTTACAAACAATGTTAACGGTAATTAGGTCACTTGTACGGTGCTGAATAGGCTAGTAATGACACACTTCAAAGGGCTTTTTTCGTGTGTAGACACACTATTGTATGACAATAGGGATAGGAACTTGAGTAGGGACAGGGACTTAGATGGAGAAACAGATACCTTACTTTCCCATATCACTAATGTCTGTAGGCCTATTGATCGGTTGTTTAAAATAAATGAAGCCCTGCCTTTATTTGATTAGGTTTGCCTTATGCATGTGTCACGGTTCTGGACGCAACCATGACTCATTAGCACGTAGATAGATAGATAGTGGAACGTAAGATCATAGATTAGCCCTAGTTTAGGATAGAACACAGAAGAGTAGTCTGACGCCATAAAACATCTCTATCTCACGCCACTGTAACTCTCCACACTTTTCCTCAACCTTCACTACATTCTTTTATTTCCCCAATTCAGAGTTTACTAACTAATGCTGCGGAAATGGTACTCAACCTTGAATGAATGAGTGTATGTGTCAATATGTAAAACCTAATGTTTATATTATTATTATTATGTCTTTGATTATTAATTCATGTTGTTATTTTAATGTATATGTATATAGACATTACGTCGTTGACCCAAATATTCGACCCCCCCCGCTTAAACCCCACCTGTGCCCCTTCCGCACTCCCCCACCCACGTATCTCCCCTCCACCTACCCAACTCGTAGCGGCTTATTAGTTATTCCTTTTAACCCCCTTGTTCCGAGAAACTGACCAGAGAAAGTCGTTTCACACATATACATCATTTCTCTGGGAAATTGACCGCTGACCACTTGACATAAAGATATTAAGTCCCTTGTAGGGAAGATAAATCGTTTCCCCTCTACTCTGCTCCCCTACCGCTTGTTGGCTGTGCTTTTTGCTTTTCATCTCCACCCCCACCCTGCCTAATCTCTCCCCCCCCTTCCCCCTCTAGTGAGTCATCCCCTTATACAGAAATGTCTTCGAACTAGCCAATCGGAATCATGTCTAAATCTAAAGTAATAGAATTAGCCAACCAGATTGAGGTAGATCACGTGATTTGGCGGCACTAGGACGCTAGCAAAAACTTGGACGTTAGTCATAGTTGAGTTCTAGTTCGGCATTCTGCCTGCAAGCTATCTGTACATCTCCGACTCACATTATTATTAGACCCCCCGCATGTTTTAGACTCTAGTAATAGATTTTTAACAGTGCAGTTGTGTACCTTAATGATAGAATACATAACAATACCATACGCTAAGTGCTAGCTATTCCTGCGTCAATTCATATATATTTCACCATTGGACTATTGAATGAAAATAAACACCATAACCGTCACCAGAGACTTGCTTGTATACCACTTAGAACTGTCTGTTTGTGTACGTTATACCATCTAACGAGCCAGGAGAGACTTAATCATTATTCCAGGGCGATCACAGCATCGGCGCCACATATCCCTACGACAACAAGCCACCACTACCCCTAGTAATCCACAACCCCACACCCTCAATGGTCCCCCTTATGACAGCATGGTTGAAACCATTATTTAAGGAAAGTTTCCAAAATAGGTTGAATATTTAGTAACTGTTATGTTTAAAAAGGAATGCATTTTTGTAAAGTTAAAAGGCAGTGTCACCCCTGGAAGTCGGGGTGCAACTTATGCGCGGGTCAATGACAACATGTAAGAAAAAAAATCTTAAACAACTAGGAGTGTGACTTTTACACGAGTATATACGGTAATAGAAATTAGTTCACATAAAGAGCCTTAAACTAAAAATCATAATGTCTCTACTTCAATACCAGTCCATGGAGTTGTAGCACATACAGATATTTATTTTCTAAAAAATACTCACTTTTTTTTTAAAGCTTTCATATCAACAAAGCCCCCAGTTTTCATTTTGAAAGGATCTGCCTAAATTTAAAAACCAAAATAAAAAATATTAATTCAACAGTGATCAGAAAATTATGAGGGATTTTTTTTTTTTGCTAGGTTCAAGTGAAAGTCTAGTTCAACATGCCAAATTCAAAGCACATCCCTGGTCATTCCTGCAACATGCTGCACTGCAGTGCTATTCAGGTCATTTACGAAGATATGGCTTAAAAGTGTACGAGTCAATCAACTACTTCTTCCCCAGGAGACACAAAAACAAACAAATTGAGAGTGAACAATTCAAACTAGTGGTCACTAAACATTAAAACCATGGAAATATGTCAGAGAAGGAATATTTGGGCAGTATTATTAGTTTCATTTAATGATATTGTAAATTATAGTCATTGTTGAAATAAATATCTGTTTTTTTTTACATTTACTATTTCTGGTAGGACCATTTGATCATTTGCAACTCAAAGTTGGGTAAAATTGTCTCATAAGTTATAGACTTTCCTCTCATAAACCCTAGCCCAAACTCACTGCAGGGCGGGAGACATGATATGAATACTGATCAACTTCTTGATGTCAACAGTTCAGAGTACAAGCCAGCCATATTATAGTAATATAGAATAATATCAAAACTTTTTTTAAGTACATTTAATCAAAATTGATATTTATTTTAGTTATTTGTAGCTGAAAAGAGTAATTTTTTATTTTATGTGCAAACTCACATCAGATACATCTTCTGTTTTGGAATTTTTTTTTCCCCAAGCCAAACTGGCAGAACTGACACCATGTTGCCTTGTTCGTAGTTTCTGCAAGGCTCTCAGAGCATCAAGTTTTTCTCTGTAATGCATTCAAATAAGAAGATGACCAATACAACAATAAAAATGTGAATAATATTGCATTACAATGTTTAAAAGTGAACTAATATATATATTATGACACAGAAGCCAAATCCCCTCCCAGCATGGCCAACACCTGGAAGTTGTCGAGCAGTTCAGCTTTTATACTTATTCTCAACGATTGTTGGCAAGGCTATAGCAGTAGGTAATGATCAAACTAAACAAAGCAGCTTGAACTAACTCTCACTCAAAGCACTATATTGCAAGTCTAGCAAGCCATCTTAATTAGATGCTCCTTTATAAAACTTATAATACTGAGGTCTGGACAAGCCATGTGAGACATCATGGAACCACAACACTGTCAACAGTTTTAATATGATGCTCCATTTCATCATTTCATGTGCATAACAGTTATTGATTACTAATTAGATGGCAGGAAAACGTAACCTTTATACTTTATAGTTTATTGATACTAATAGATGTAGGCTATAGTGCCGCTATAGGACAGGCCTAAAAATGGTTTTGGTTTTAAAGATTTCCAGTTTCGAGTTTTGGAAAAAATTAAGTTTGTAACCCCAGGTACCACTGTGACTGTCCATTGACTGTAGTCTGTAAACGTAAGGCAGTGTCAGTGTAGAGAGTTAGGTACCATAGTTAGGGGCAGGTAGGGTTGCCATATCGCCATATCTAGCTGGAACCTCGTCTGATGGGGGTGTAAAAATTAGAAATCATTCAGAAATGAAGTAAAAAAATGTAGGCCTATTCACTCTCATGATTGCTATTGATATTGTACTAGGCCCTAGGCCAGGGGTCGGGAACCTTTTTTCTATGAGAGCCATGTACACCACATATTTTGAAAAGTAATTCTGTAAGAGCCATACATTATGTTTAAAACTAAAAATTCAAGTAAATGTGTGCATTTTGTGTAATTTCAACACTAAATGTAGGCCTACAATGATTATGTCTCTGAATTCTTCTGATGCTGAGCTGCAGTACACTTTAGCTCATTTGTCATTTGTAGAATGAAATAGCCTATTGGTATATGCAACTAATATGTAGATCAAAAAGTCTAAAAAAAACATTTTTTAAATTATCGAACATTTGTCTGCGAGACAGATGCAGCCATCAAAAGAGCCATATCTGGCTCGCGAGCCATGGGTTCCCGACCCCTGCCCTAGGCTATCCTATTAATTTAATTAATTAGCCTACGTTTTTAACTTTTATTTAGAACACAATTACATGGCACATGGAAGGTCCATAAAATAACGGTGACAGTCAGGGGCGAAGCCACAGGGGGGGCTGAGGGGGGCTGAGGGGGGCTAAGCCCCCCCCTGGAATTGAAAAAAATATTTTTTTCAACTGATTTTTTTTAAATATGCATTAAATTCGCTAAAAATTTGGTAATTCTTTGTCACGCGAAAGTTTAGCCCCCCCTGGTATTCGGTAAATATTTGTCACGCGAAAGTTCAGCCCCCCCCCCCCTGAAAAAAATGTCTGGCTTCGCCCCTGCCTGGTGACAGTCCCAATATATTGGGACGGAGGGCAACCCTAAGTGTAGGGTCCGTAGACGTAGGGCCTACTCATGCGAGTCAAGCGACCCAGGTCCCAGCCTTTAATGCCTTATCTCATTCTCAGACAGTCACAAGAGTGTCACAAAGAGTCTCAGAACTCACTACTCACTGAGAACAAATTAACAAATCTGAAATCTCATTCACCATTCATTATCATTAATGATTAGTGTGAGTTTGACAAACACTTGGACTTTAATATATGAATTTCAAAGAAGATGAAGAAGAACAAAAGACTACCTTGTTTCTTCATCTGAATCACTACTGCTTGACGAAGATTCATTTTTAGTTCTTGTGTTTCGCTTGCGTTTGATGCCCGTGTTAGCCATTTTGTTTACAATTTACAATAGTTTTTTTTTAACATGTTGCCAACTCAAAGTGTTTCTAGTAACCCAAATTCGTATAAATTTTATGCTAAAATTTAAACCAAACTAAAATTTTAGTTAGTTCGTTACGTACGTTATGCCTTACGTCAGCGTAATCCATATCCACACCGATATTGACTGTAGCCTGTCTCTTTTGTAGGTTGCTTTGCAAATCGAAGACTGCTCTCGCGATGTGTGTTTACTTAACTTTAGTCTACTTGCATCCTCAGCACATGACCTATCTTTCTCACTCTTTTAATCAGGTTTGCCATTGTGGTGCGTCGCATATCGTTTGAGGATTTCTTCGCTTTTGGTGTTATTAAAGTAGACCAACACATATAAATATAAGCTTATATTAAATATAGGCCTATGCTCGGCATATTTTCCTTAATAGGCGCTTTTAATCTGAATCTGTGCGTGTAAAAAAATTCAAATATCTAGGAGCCATCATATCCTACTTAGACGGAAGCTGTGAGGCAGAAATTCTACCATCTTCTTTTTGTGCTACATTTCAAGGTTAACCGAAATTCGAGCCAGAATTGGATCAGCAATGGTGGCAATAGCTAGAGCAAACAGACTCTGGACCAGCAAAAGCATTAATCTCCCAACAAAGCTCATATGCAGGCTTTAGCCTACAGAGACCCTGTGAAACCCATTGTATTCTGAACGCAGTGGCGTAGCTAGGGAGGGGCAGGGGGGGGACATATGTCCCCGGGCGCCACGTTAGGGGGCGCCAAAATGAGTATTAAAACTAATTATTTAATTTTATTTTGATGTAAACTAATGTATCCCAAATACGTTTACAAGATTGAATTTTGGAGCTCCACAAATATCTTCATTACAAACCAGTTGGCAAGCATAATTTTGGCGCTCCCATTGAGCATTAAGGGGCGCCATTCGACTCATACAACATACAAATGACACATCCACAATGTAGGATTGCTGATGGCATTTTTTTTTAAAACAAAGATCAGTTCGGGTTCAAATATTATTCTTCATATACTAAAAGTGGCAGCTGGTTTTAACAATTATAAAGGTTGGATAATTTCGAGTCGAATATACTTAGCATGAGTACACTCAGCTAAACATGATTCAGTTCTTATTACATTTTTTGGAACTTTTGAAAGTTTATATTTGTTTTTCTCTCGTTCAACAACTCGTTGGGGAGAATTAAAAAGAGTTGTGCCAATCACAGTGAAGAGAGAGTCTGAAACTCGCTGGAGTGTAAGATCAGAAGCTGTTAAAGCTATTTATGAAGGACTAGAAGTCGCTAGATGAACTAGTAGGGCTGTTGGAAAAATTATCAGAAGATGCAACTATGATAATTAATTGATGAAAAAAAGATGTTTTTTTTTTATTGATGAAAAAACAAACATTTTCCAGTTCTAAAAGAGGAAAACTGACTGTTGAAGACGATGTTTCTGAATGACAGAGCGACACATTTCAGTTAGTTAAACGCATTTACAAGAACTGGTTAAATCAAGTGGGTTCAATGGACAAACAATTAATGCAGGAAATGTTTATTAACAACTATTTAACGTAAATCAATTGTATATCTCTGATAATTAAATATTGTAATGAATACCATATTGCTGGAGTTATAAAAAAAATTAGTCAGTAATATATGTTATATTACAAAACATAACTTGTTTGACATCAATATTGAATGAAAAATTAGAAACTTTATTTGAATTAAAGGGAGATAATTAGCCCGTTTTATTTATGCTATTATTTCTAATATTGTGTTTCTTATTTTTCTTTTATAATAGATTAAATGGCCTACAACTATAACGTTATAATGACCAAATTGTAAAATGAAGTTGAAAATTATATAAATATTAGATCTAAATAATTAAAACATTTCATGCACATTTTTTAAACATTACATTAACTACCCAGTTTGTATGATTACTACATATGAATTCCGCTCTACTATACTACTTCTCCGATATCGTCTAGCATTGAGTAAATTAAAGACTAGATTTTCTCAGTTAAACTGAGAATAAACTATCATCAATATTATCAGTTGCTAGATCCTTATCTGGACAACTAAATGATAATGTTTACAAAATCATTACCAAAAATGTGAAAGTTTGGTAATATTATTTTTTTGGTATAAAAAGGTTGATAATCACAAATGCCTTAATTATTGTTATTAAATATAAAACGCTTTACCGTTTTTTTCCCATAACTTGCCTTTGCTTTTGGCATTGGTCTTGCTACGGAGTTAAATTGTCTTATAAAAAATAAAATAAAACAAGTATATCTTGTATGTTAAATGGTATGATAGTGTGCGTGAATGTCTAATGTGTTTGAGTACAAATGGTTCTTTAATATTGTTTTAGCTATGCTGAAAGACGGAATTTATGTAATCAAGTCAATTTTCCATTCATTTGGATCAATAAAGCAATCTTATCTTATCTTATCTTATCTTAATAAAGCAGGTTAACTTTTAGGCTGTTGGCACGCTGAACGGTTTAGAAATCCTAGTTTGGCACACAATTAGCAAAAGCTTGCCCACCCCTGGTCTGAGTGATCTTGCACTCCTTAGCATCGAAAGAGAAACACATGAGAATATTAATTTTGACAACGTGATTGACGAGTTTGCGACAGTCAAATCAAGGAGGATCAATTTGTTGTAGACTATGTCTATTCCATTCATGTATAATTAGAAGAATTTTTTTTTAAATAAATTATATACAATCATATACAGACTTATTAGTCTGTATTCTATTTCATTAAAATACCACATGCTTCAAAAATGAACCATAGAAACCGTAAAATTAAAAAAATTTTCTTGGGGGCTCAATGATGACCCAGACTCGGTCCGAGAAGGGGCGCAGCCTTTGCGTCATGTCCCCGGGCGCAGATAACCCTAGCTACGCCACTGTCTGAACGGATGTGAGTGCCAGCAGCCACTGAAAACAAGTTGCAACATGCAGGCTTTCGATAATAAATGCATAAGAAAAATCCTTTGAATATCCTACCTATAAAAAGAACACAGGACTAATGAGTAGGCAATATCTGGGACTGAATAGGCCTATAAATAATATATATCCTCAATTGCGGGTCCCCAAGAAACCATTTTGGCAACAATTAAGCGGCGCAACGTGACATGATTCGGTCATGTTTTGCGGGATTATAACCTGTACCCCAAAAACCACCCTCCAAGGCACTGTAGAAGGTGGACGTCGGAGCAGAGGCCGTCAGCGAAAATGCTGGTTCGACAATATAAAAGATAGGACAAAGCTGCAATTAAATTCGCCCCCCCTCCCCCTAAGACCATATAATATATGTAGGCTAACGGTCAAGGGTTTGATTATGTGCGTGATCGTTTTAGTTCCCCTCCACGATCTCCATATGTCACTGTTGTATTGAACAATTGGTATTACGCAGCTTTTGTTGAGGCTTAGTTTTGTAACAAGATCATAATCGTTTTCATGGTCAAAATTTCTTCATTTTTTGGAAAGTCTCAGAGGCGAATTCCAAGTTTGCATCTTCATTTTTTTACATTGCTCGGCGCAGGTAAATGATATTATGTACTATAATAATATAGATATAGGTTTTAAAGGTTGTTATCGCCGGGGGTGGTAGTGGGGATAAGCTCCCACTTCCTATAAAATGCTGCCATTGGCATGCGTTTTCAATAGCCTCTGACAACCAAGTCCAGCTCCTGACCTTCCCGTGTGGCTTAGCCACTAAGTCTGACAAAACCGTTTCTACTGACAGGAGAAGGGGCATAGGCGTTCCACTGGCGCCTCAAAACCAGTCGCTTCGGGCAGATGGGGCTCGTTAACCTTGGATGGTAGCCTGTCTAGGACAAGGATACTCTGACCAAACCTCCGCTGCCTTGCGGCTTACCCCTTCACGGGAAAGGCTAAGGGAGTAAACCCTGATAAAAAAATCAGGAGCTGTAGTCCCTAATGCGGTTTGACTTTGTATCATCATCACCGGCAACTCCTGCGGCGCATCTGAAGCCAAGATGTATCGACTTTGTCGCTCCCTTGGATCCGTCAGCTGCGAGGATAGGGAAGGGGGGCTGCTGCATGGGCACCAGCTGGCTCTTCATATTATTTCGCCCAGGCTCTGTAGCTCAACTGGAGAGGACACTCCAGCGTCATCGCAAGATTTTAGCTTCCACATGAGGTGCCTACGGCGCATACTGCGGATCCAGTGGCAGGATAGGGTCTCAAATACAGAAGTGCTGGAGCGAGCCAACATGAGCAGCCTCCATGCTGTGCTCAGCGAGAAACGCCTCAGGTGGCTCGGTCATGTAAGGAGGATGAATGCAGGCCGCATTCCCAAAGACCTACTTTATGGAAAGCTGGTCGAAGGTCATAGGAAGACAGGGCGCCCGAAACTGCGCTTCAAGGACATATGCAAAAGGGACTTGATTCAGAGCTCCATCGACCTCGACAATTGGGAATGTCAAGCTGCTGACCGACCAACCTGGAGGCTCGCAGTCAGGCGTGGCACATCGTGTGCAGAAACTGGGCGAAACGAAACTGCCATTCAGAAAAGAGCGAGGCGGAAACACCTGCTACAACAGCCATCCGCCTTCAAATGCCTCAAGTGCGGCAGGGATTGCCACTCCCGAGTTGGTCGACACTGACACAGCCATTCTCGGCGGTGCAGTTGGACACCTCACTCATGAAGCTACACCATCGTCTCTCGAGACGGACGGAGGCCGACGACGACGAATATAGATCTAGTCCTGGCAGGGCTGTGGAGTCGGAGTCGAAGAGTCGGAGGAAATTTTCGGTACCTGGAGTCGGAGTTGGAAGTACAAAAAAACTGAGGAGTCGGAGTTCAGTCGGAACATTAATTATCTACCGGCTCAACAGCCCTGGATATTACATCATTTAAAAAATTAATAAAGATGCAAGACTAGGCTCGGACCACGGATGATATAATTATAATATATAGACTATATCCAGAAAAGTCTTTTTCTATAATATTAATATTTGTTTTGTTGTAATATGCCTAAGTGTTCTGTCAAAGAATGCACTTCAGTGGTTTACAGTTACAGAAATGTTAGAACTCTGGGATTCTTTGGCATTTGTTGGGTCAAGGACATAACGACTAGAACATGCGCAATGGCACTAATCTTGGTTCATGAAAAGGAAATGCCAGTTTGGCTTAGTTATATGCCAATTATTATTAATCAATGTCGAAAGATGGAGTTTTTTTTTTTTTTTGTTAACTCTCGCTGTTAATTTTTTTTTTTATTGTACTGCTGTACTTTTAAATCATGCGAAAAGGAATAGTAATATTTTTATTATTAAAAATATCTCCATTGGAGATATTCAAAAGGGATATATAAGGCCTATAGCCTACAGTTGGTCCTATATATAAGCTGTATTATATGGAATCAAATTTATTTCGTTTCATTCTTGCACTGAAGGGCAATAATGGATCATACTTTTCGAGCATACCCTTAATTGTTTTCTTTTTTTTTTTAAATCATATAAAATTGACATAACAAAATTGAAATATTTGTCGAATGACCAATTTTTAACAGGCGTGTCACATTGACATATTTCTGGGGGAAAATCATTCATTATGGGCGCTTATTCTGGTTTCCCGCATCAATTACTTCATTTTAGTTAGTTTTCGTCTATTAGTTCATTTTCAAAGACTATCTTACCAAGCGAAATATGAATAACAAAAATATATTAGACCTATATAACTATAGGCCTATCACGATATTATTGTAGTTTAGCACCTATATTAATATATTAGGCCTAGCCTATATTTAGGCTATATTTCAGGGGCTTATACTTTTGCTTTTAATGCAATAAATGACATGTATTAAAGTAATATTAAAATATTTAATAATCACCAAACAGAATGACAATCAAATAGTTTATTCAATTTAGTATGTTGTCATGGGCGTATACATTTTTTCCCAAGAGGTAGGGTGCATATTTTGATTAAATAGGAGTTTTAAACATGTTAAAGTGGGGGCAAACCCTAATATTTTAAAAGTCTATAACTATAGTTTAAAACCAAATAAAAATTCCAGGGAGGGGGCGGTGGTACAGAAACCATCTCCCCCTTGCCTATGGCCTATGACCTATGACTATTATTGGTCTACCCTACGTGTTTTGAAAATGCAAAACGCGTTTGACATTAGTAACATTTAAATATGTAAAGCATTGTTTTTTTCATTCAGATTTCGGGAATGCGATTGTATTTTATTCAAAAGTGAATTTTATTACAATTATATATTAATAAAAATTTTTATAACAGTGTAGACATGTACTTTATGAAATATATTTATATTATGTGAGCAAACCGGTTTCTGGCTCTTTTCTAATAATAATCTGGCAAACCAGTTAAAAATTCTTTTCTACATAGTTTTATAGGGTCTAGTTAGTACAGGTGATGTATTTTGCATTTTTTTTCTAATCTTACACCCCCCACTTTCCTTTCTGTGTGCTTGCTTTAAGAAATGCCCAAGTTCACTACATTTAGTGATTGTAATTTTTTTTTTTAACGTGAATTAAATTTCCTTTGCATAGTAAAGCAGAACATTTCGACTAACCCCGTTGAGCAAAAAAAAAATGGCGCCCGATTAGGTCTCAACTCTCAACGTATTGGCTACAGATAAAAATCGCTTTAACGTGAAGACCATATGTGTTTGTTTACATGTCTTATAGTAATGAGCATCAACTATTTTGCATTTTTTGTACCTTCTTGATCGTAGTTTTTTTTTCATATGGGGATACTTTCTAGATCTACCTTTCAAAGCTAAACCAAAGAGAAAGTAGTTGACGGGCCAGGGCCACACATACCAAAGACACGTGCGATTATTTTTTTTGAGGGGTTGAAAATCATTTTAATCTTAGGCTGTTGAGGCTGTTGTAGTATTTCTTCTTGTGTTGTTAAAGTGTGCGCTACATAGGCTATATTGCTAAATATAGCAAGATTATTTGAATGGATTGTTTTTTTGCATTTGATTGTAAAATTGTCTTACACTACTTACAGTACAGTTCTTACAGTTTTGGTTTAGTTAAGTAGGCCCTATTTACTATTTAGTGACTTTAGTCACTTTAGTCTGTGCAATTCTAACTTACTTAGCAATTGAACTGATTCATGAGTCAGTCATGACTCAAGACCATGACATGGTCTAATTATACAGTTTTAATACCATTGACCAATCAGGACCACTGATTGTTTTTAAGGCATTGAATTGAAATTTTTGTCTATTCCAGGCTCTATTACTATTGAATCTATTGCGCAAAAGTAGTCATTCATTTATGAATTATGATAATACGTTAAGGCTAAACTTTGGTGGATTAACTGCCTCACGGACTTTTTCTACAGTTGCACCCTTTTTAGTAGTCTTAAGTCTACAAGAAGCAGGGGCCACTTTCACTTTAATCTAGGCACCAGGTCTCATTCATTATTATTTTTCACAGAAATTTGATTCTCTGCTATCAATAGAAAGATAGTACAACTCCTGAGCTTTACAATTAAAATCATGAGACTGTGAGACTAATTTCTTCAGAAGTAGCTGCAGTATTTTTGTTGCCAAGTAATTTCTTTTATTTCAAGCAAGCACACTCTTAATCTTATCATGCTGCAAACAAAATTTTAGTCCAAGAAGACTTTAGAAATAGTTGAAATTCTAAGGCAGTTTGATTTGAACAAAAAGAGTGTGTACCTCTTCTGCAAATCAATATTTAATATTTTAAATATTCATTTTTTTTTCTTTAGATTTAATCTGAATTTTTTTCTTTTGGATTTTAGAGAAGGTATTTATATTTATTATTATTATTTTTTTATATCTTAAAATATATTTTTATGTATTTGTTCATTTTTATTATTGATACATTTGATTTTCATGGTTTACTACTGTTTTTCAAAACCGTTTTTTATAGCTTTAAAAAGTCCAAACCCTTAGCCTTAAGCCTACATTCGCCTGGGATGGTGTAAGTGTTGGGGGCTACTTCTACTACTACTACTCGATTTGTGCCCAGATTTAACATAATATAATAGTTAGTCTGAATACTCTCAGTACTCTGTAGAAATGATCTACCCAGGCCCTAGTTGTTGCTACAGCTGGGTTCGTATCTTACTTTGGCCAAATACTATGTCCCATTAACTCAATTCTAGACTTAAGGTAGAAAAATCCAATTAGACCAAAATGATCCACGTTCAAGAGGCGTTCACCAATTCCTGTTAGCATGGCATTATGTGGCTAGTACATTGCCCTGCTGTCTTTACTAAGCCTAGTTCAGGATTCTTACGGGTAGGGAAAGTTAAGGAAAAAATGTAGGCTACGTGATAGTTTTAAACAGTTATCTGTACATTTAGGCAGATGAAATAAAATCAAGGTAGTCCATAATAGAAGTTAAAATTTAAAATATGTCGTTGAAGCACTGCTTTTGAAGTTTATAAATATACAATATGCTGCATTAAAAGAAACAACTGTAGGACGGATCGTCTGTAATATATATATATATATATAAGATAAGGAAAATAATATGTGTATTTTTGCTTTATAATAGTTCTATGTGCTACACATGAATAATTTGTATTTGTGCATGGGTGTTATTGTTCTTCATTTATGGAAACAAAAGACGTTTTTGATTTTTAAATTGTTTATTATATGTTATCCTTTTTTTGTTATACAAAGAATAAGAGTAGTTAGTTATGGGGTAGGCCCTATTTTAAAAGTCAACATCATTTATCAGAGTAGCTTACTGATTATATTATTCTCTTGTCATAAGGACTTTTTCTTTAATTTATGCTTTAAGAGTTTTATTAGACAAACCCTGAATTTAAGGCTTAATGAAATCTTTGATTTAAAATTTAAATTTTTCATAAAATGTATACAGCAGATAAATTAATATTTTTGCACCATTCGTGTAGGATCTTGATTCATTATCTTGTTTTATTATCCAACTATTGTAAAGCTGTTAGATATGAAATTGTTTTTACTGTCCTTCAATCCATTTGGAAATAAGCCCATGAGGTGCATAGAGAATTATAGAGAGAAATTTCTATTGTTATTAGTTTAGACTCATTTAAAAATATCTTTAGTTTGCCAAAGAAAATGTTCCTAATTTTACACTTATCTTTTCTTCTTACTTTAATTTGAAAGTAGCAACTATTACAAGCAATTGTTATTTATATTGTTTGTACAATTTTTATTTTCTTTAATCCGAGAAGTGAGTAGTGACAGAAGGTCTTTGTAGTAATAACACTGAATAACAGGAATAATTAATTCAAACTGAAAGGATTTTAAGTTTCCTTTGCATTGGACTCTAGTTGCAGTTGCAGCAAATAATCATTACAAATTATGTCACCTATTCTTTGGGGCTCTTAAAGTTTTTAGAAACATAGCCTACTATTACATATTTCTGTATGATAAATTCCAGTGATCCTTGAAATGCATGCATATGCTTGATGTTTCTACCTTGAAAAAAAAAGGATTTTTGAACTTTATTAATGATATTTTATTGCTACCGGTACATTTAAAAGACAGCAATGAATTTTGCTTAGACATGATTGTAGGAAATTAATAAAATAATGAGGCTAAGCTAGTATATTTTATAAACTAACTGCACTGTCACCCAAAGTAAACTTCAAATTGTCTGTAGTTGTTAATATGCAATTGGTTTAATAGAGCTGTTTTATAATAATAATAATAGCTATATACTATATGTCTATATTGACATAAGAAAATAGAACTGAAGCTTTAAAAAAAAGAATTTTGAAACTTTATTTTACGACTGCAGATAATGGGGATGATTGGTTTATTCCTTTATTTTATTAGTTTTTACAAGAATAAAATGAGATATTCAAATGATCATTTTTTGATTTAGGACTTAGGATTGTAGCTCATGGTTTGAATAAAAAGTGTGCGATGTATTGTAGTCTTAGAATGCCCGCCGTGTTAAGGTCTTCTTCTTTCTATTGCACTATTGTTTACATAAATGAACTCCCAGGGGAGTAGTTATGTTGTTTATCTATACTTTCATTTAGTTAATCTAACATTCTTTCTTTTCCTTCAGGAGGCTTTTAAATTTTTTTTTGTTTATATTTTTTTTTTCTCCTTGCCCATATACCCATCCACCTGTGATGATGGCTGTAATGCTTGTCAGCATTGTTAGGCCATTTAGCTACACTAGACCACCCAGAGGATTAACATCATGGAAGATCAAAATGATGGAAACTTCTTTCTTGATGGTAACCTTACAAAATACTTCTTTTACATAGACTTTTGTAGATGTTACATTTTTAAAAAAAGACTATCATTTAGTTATTGTTTAAATTGTGGCAAGTAGAAGACGAATATTAACTTTCTAACAACCACAATACATTAAAAGTAGATGAAATAAAAAGACCAAAAATAATAATTGAGAAAAGTTATAAATGTATATATTACTTTACCAACACATATTTTGTTGTTCTCTTTTCAGATTCCAGCAGTACTAACTTGATTATCAATTATTTGCCCCAAACTTTGTCTGATGATGAATTTAGATCTATGTTTCTCAGTGTGGGGCCCATCAAAAGCTCAAAAATTGTTCGTGACAAAGCCACTGGTTACAGCTATGGTTTTGGTTTCGTAGACTTTCAACATGCTACAGATGCACAAAGAGCAATAGAGACCCTTTCCGGTCTCCAGCTTCAAAACAAAAGAATCAAGGTAGCTTTAGCCAGACCAGGAGGAGATCAAATAAAAGGAGCAAATCTTTATATTCGAAATTTGCCAGTGCACTGGAAAGAGATTGAATTGAATAAAATATTTGAACCTTTTGGGAAGATCATTCAGTCCAGGGTATTGGTCGATCTTGCAACAGGTGTTAGTAAACGTGTAGGCTTTGTCCTGTATGATACACGGGATGAGGCAGAGAGTGCAATCAAATGCATGAGTGGCAAAACACCAGAAGGCTGCACAGAGCCTATTATGATTAAATTTGCAGATGATAACACTAAGAAAATAAAACAAGGTGCTGTTCAGTATGTCCCTATTCCAAATTTTGCTGCACCCGGACCAATGAGGAATCAAATGAATCGTTTTCAACGCTTTAACCCCATGGCTGGAAATTTCAATGGTTCACCTGGAGTGCCACAAGCCCAGCAAGGAGGGTAAGCTTTTGCATTTCAAATGAAATTTTTGTTATCACTACAACCTTCTAGTACATTATCAATAATTCACAAAGAATTAATAATAAATTTTGTTTTAACACATCCTAGACCAACATCGCGATGGTAAAACCTCTCCCAAGTGAGTATCGAGTGTACATCCTCTTCACACTTGAACAAGCACTTGATTCTGCTGCTTTCTCAGCACGGCTTGCTGCAAGTGTTTTAATTATCAGACTTAATTTATGTCATTTAATCTTTGTCCTTGTTTATCTTTAAATAAAATCAAAATGATATCAAACATTTTTTTTTTGTAATTATTTGGTAAAGAAGACTGTCTGTGTTTATCTGTAGAATGGATTTCCTCATTGTAGTGATTCCCCCTTATTTTGAAAAGTAGTAACTGGCCAAACATTTAGAAACAGTTGGGAGAGGTTTTACTATCAAGACAGTTAAATGTGGAAAAAAAAAGGTTACATTCAGACAATTTTGGTCTCTTTTCATTCTAGTTACACTCTGTTTGTGTACAATATTGGCTTCCAAGCTACAGACCGTACACTCTGGCAGTTGTTTTCTCCCTTTGGTACTGTACAAAAGGTAAACATTATGTTGGACCATGAGAAAAACCAATGTAAAGGTTATGGCTTTGTCACAATGACAAATTATCAAGAGGCACAAAATGCTATCAACTGTCTGAATGGATATTTTTTTCAAGGAAGAGTTTTGCAGGTATATTTCAGTCCTTACTTCATTTATAATAAAATTGATTTATATAAAGAGGAAATTAAACATTTCTCAGCAGTTAGCCGAGTTATGACAGCTAAACTGTTAAGATGCATGTCCAATTATAAAATGCAGATGATTAAAAAAAATTTGGTAATATCAAATGTATAAGTTTTGAGCACATTTCACATATATACTTCACTATTGACTCAGCTTGTGGGCATTTTAGTTTGTACTAAAATAGTACCATAATGAGAATTTTACTACTAGTAAGTACTAGGCTTCTGATTTGATTACAAACATCTTTGATAAAATTGGATTACAATTATAGTTACCGTACTGTAATACTTTCACTAAAAGCTGTAGAATGTAAAGTAAATATAATAATTTTAATATTCTAGTTCATTAACCAGATCTTTGGCTTTACATTCAGACAAACTAATTTAGGTAAATAATTATTACAATTTATTACTGAAACACATCCATAAATAACTATTTTTTTCATATGTATCAGAATGAAATGATATCACTCTCACAAACAGCATTGGCAATGTAATCCCTGTGTAAATATCCATCCATCAGAACTTTAAAAAAAATTATCTTCACCACAAAAAAAAAAAACAAGCACTAATTGATAAGTAAAAAAACAATGAGGCTTAGAATTAGAATTGTTTTTATTATAATTTATTTAGAGTTAAGAATTGTTAGCTAATCAAACACCAGGGTTCCAACTAAAAAATAACAAGTGACTTTTGGAAATAATCAGTCTATGCATGTTTTGTGGTGTAATTTTAAATAATAAAAAAATTGTAAATCCAAATAAAAAGACTACCATTTAAAGTTGATTACTAATTACTAGTAATACTTAATACTACTAGTAGGCCTATATCTTTGAAAATTCGAAATTTCACTCCCAACTAAAGGGGAAAGAACTCTCCATAGAATTTCATAATTGAAGTAAAAAAAATTGCCATAAATTCAAAAATCTATTTTAAGTAAAAAAAAATAATACTCAGAAATGATTGCGAAATATTTAAATTAACAGTCCGTTAATTGGATGCAACATTTAAAAAATAAACAACCAACAGAAACTTGTCAATATGTATGTCATTGATTGAGACATCTGAGTTTGATCTGACCACCCCATCTTGCTCTGTATTTTCCCCTGAAAATGGAAAATGCTAGAGCTATTGTGACTAGCCACTATTTGATTCATTAGTATCAATACTTTTAAAACTTCAGTTTTAATCTAATTTCAATGGTCACCCTATATCTTGGATGAAACAAAGAAAATATATAATTAGGACATTGAGCAATCTCTGATAGAATAAAATAACTACCGGTACAGCTCTTGAGTAAAATTAATGATCTGTGAAAAAAACTGGTACAGATACTGTTGAAGTAATTGGTAGAACTGTAACTGTAAGTATCCATTTAAGACCACATAAAAGGCTAGTAAAGCATCAGTCATCAGTTTCTTTGGTTACAGCTTCCAAGAGATTTGTGTGACCAGAACACTGTCCAATGCCCATTTTGTTTACCCCAGTTAATGTCAGTACCAGTGTCCATGAAAGTGAAAGGTTGGAAATAGTTACCCACTAGATATATGGTAGCTGTAAAGTTTAACTGTTCCAAATTTGTGACTATCCCTGTCACCCTTGTGCTAAAGGTCCTGTGGGAGACTGTATTATGTACATTTCAATTTATGTAGGGTATGTTAATATTAGTAAAGAACAAATTGATTTTATTTTTATTTATTAACTCTCACTAATGGGATACAGTATTGCACACAACATTCAATAATCTTAAACATTGAAGGCTCCTAATGTATGGAATTAAAAAAGCCAGGTCTAATCAATCTGTTTTGTCTTTAACTTTAATGTCTTTATGTTTGTAAAACTATTAGAATATTCAAATACTAAAGTAAAGGAACTTTAGTCTTGAATCTTTGTGGGTATTGAAAGTGGAAAGTACATTTATATGCTATTATTATCGGCCTCATATTTCTGTTGACTTGAATAACATTCCAGAAATTTTTGGTAATCATGAAATGTTTTCTAAAATTGTCTACATTTTGACATTCTATTCTTGTAAAAAAGTGACATTATACTATACAGTGGTACTTCGAGCTACAAACTTAATTTGTTCCAGAACTTGTAATTGTAACCTGAACATAGAAAAAAAAATAGAGACAATACATTACCGGACAAAACACAACATTACTTATAAAAAAAAACAACCACCAAATAAATTTAAATCTTTCTTAACATATTACCAAGACAACGATTGGAAAATGTCACTTTCTTTGCTATCTAATCATTAGTTTCAGTAGTTTATTGTCTGTTTCTTGGCAGTCGACTGGAAATCTTTCTGCACCAAGAAACTATTACTATTAAGGGAAATTTGTCCCTTCCATTGCTGGAGAATCTTTTTGAAGTGGGCCATTGGGCCATCATTGATAATGTTTACTGTCCTGTTAGTAAGTGTTAGTCAACACATTTATTTGGATGGTGGTTTAAAATGATGTCTGCCCATTTGCTGCAAATCTATCAAATCCTGACAGTGAAAACGGTCACTGGCTACTGGCTCGTCATTATCAGACGGCTACTCCTCTTTTACTTTTAATGCATTTAGCTGTTCATTCTGAAGATTTACAAGCCCATCTGTAATGAGCTCTCCGCCGTGGAATGAGATAAGCTCCTCTAAGAGATGTTAGCACTGCGTGACCATCCTTGAACTGTATACTTTATGGCAATCGTTTGTCTTCAGCGGGAAACCTTGTTCTCTCTCTCGCCTTCGTTTGTAAACAGAGGCCTTAATTTTTGTGTGAACTGTATGTACTGTATTTGAAAATTCATTTTAACAAATACCGGTGCTTGATTTCTAAAAATGAATGATTAAAACATTTATATAAACATAACAAAAATATTTCATAAATAGCCAAATGAATATACGGTAACTACAGTAATTGACCAGTATTGAAAACTGGTTTTGCTGTGAGCTATTCTAATATTTTAAAATAGCATTTCATTCTACAAGTTTACAGTTGGTAAAATCATATAAGATCAGACTCACAAAACTGACATTATTTTACTTGTATTAATTGCAAATGAAAGGAAAATTTTTTTTTTTGTTTTCTTCAATTAGGTCAGCTTTAAAGGACAAAATCAAGGTGGGCCAAGCTAAAATCTTTCCATATCTTTTTGTTTTGAGGTTACATACATCAGAAGCATTTACTTTTAGTTTCATGGAAGAATAGGAGACTTTCCCAAACCCTAAACATAGATAAAGAAAGAAAGAACAACTTGTGCTGTTATATCTCTCTCCACTGGCCATTTTAATTTTATCTTATTTTACAGAAACACTGCCTTTATTTAAACCTATTATTTCCATTAGAAGTACCGTATAGCAATATCCTAAACACTATCTACCAGTTCCAGTATTTACAGGAATAGTTTTTTTTTACTCTTAAAGTTTTGATAATTTGTTTGATGTTATTAGTTTCACTATTTGCTGGATTTATTTTTTCTTTTTATTTTTCAACCATGTATCTTTATTTTTTTTTGTTTGCTTTATTGTTCATATGATTGTCATTTAATAGAGTTCTTTTGGACCAAATTTACTTTCTTGTAGTCCATTCAGAAAAGCTGGGAAAGTTTTCATTATAAAACCAGTTGTTGTTTTTTTCTTTTGAACATGTGTTCACCTAACATGTACATAGTCATTGCTTATTTTCAATAAATATTAACAAATATAACATTTTGTTGGTTTTTCTTGATATAGTGTTAGTGTGTGTGAATGAAGATAGTATTGCCACACTCTTTTTGTAGTAGTGTAGTGTATTTGAATATGCAGGGTTCATACTGTTTGGGAACATTTGTGAAAACTAACATTTGGGAATTTTGCTTCCATTATATGGAGAAAACAATACAAATATTCAGTTAGAATTTTGTAGTTATACTGTAGTGAATAACTATGAGGATGATAAGAAGTTACTGGTGTATCATGGTTCTTATAGGTTGGGCAAATGGACTTGAAAAAATTGACAAAGCAGCTGGAAATATTTATTACTTACATTTAACTCCCACCATGTTTTTTTCTAAAATTATTAGATGGATACTTTAAAAAAAATACTGGTATATAATATATATTTGATAAGATTATTTTTTTGTTCCTTATATTTATATATATATTACTATATGCATAATATTTCAAACATTCAATTCATTCAGTATAAATTGGTTTTTGAAATGTAATTTAAAAAATTAATATTTTGTTTTTTTAGTAAGAACCCTACACAAGTCCCTTTGTTTTTTCTTACCGTAAATAATTCAATTACGTTTTACAAATGATTAGATATAATGTACTACCAGTGTAGTAACCATTTAAAGCATTAAGACATACACA
Organism: Anisus vortex; assembly: GCA_949126835.1. Taxonomy (NCBI): domain Eukaryota; kingdom Metazoa; phylum Mollusca; class Gastropoda; family Planorbidae; genus Anisus; species Anisus vortex. The sequence goes on along the minus strand of OX421501.1, from coordinate 17,615,618 downwards.
GGTTTGTGATTTGTGTGTATAGTTGAGTAATTGTGATATATATATTGAAAACAGAAAGTAATATAACACTGATACCACTGGTATGTAAAAGAATATTAAAATTATAAATTCATGATAGAAATGACTTTCTTCATAATAAAAATTGCAATTTTAGATATATGAAATACTATTTACAGGTATATACTATAATATATAAATATGGTTGAAAGAAAAAATGTCAATGACCTAATTATAATAAAACTGGATCTACTCAAAGTAACAGTAATTGAAAAGAACTCTACAAAAACATTAGGTTTAATTTTAATGTTTAAATACTTTAAGTTCAAAAACTGATTTCACACCTTTATTATACCACTATTAGTATTATATATCTGACAAGCTTAATTTTACTTATGTATATTAATAGTAGGTAGATGTATATATAGTATTAATACATTCTCAACCATAAGTAGTGTAGTATTAGTCAGCCCAAGCTTTGTAAAAAGAACGTCTGTTTCCAGTTTACAAACTTACACAAGTAAAACATATCTTGTGATTTCCCTGCTTCAAAGTATATTTAGCAGCTGTACCTTTTTCTTTATGTTTGCAATTACTATTATCAGTTTCATTATCTATCATTGATAGGATTGTATTGTAGGATGCTAATATTTATTTATTAATATTTATATATTGAATTCAAATGGAAATGTGTAGTTTTACCCAACAGACTAGGGTCAAATAATAAATAATGCATATCACTGCAATGTAAAAAAAAAAAAAAAGACAAAACTCTACCATTGGGATAAGGTTACTAGTAGTATTACTACTAATTATTTATGCTATCTTCTGTCTTTTTATAATTTATAGTTATAGCAACTTTTATTCCAGAACACATCTTGGTTTAAAATATAATATTTTATTATAAAGCTAACACCTTCACTTCTCTTCTAACAAAGTGATTTTGTATCAGTTATCTATGTCGTTCAATAATAGAACATTTTATTCAATCATATAAATATAATTATAATACTACATTTTGAAATACAATTTTCAACACACAAACTTTACTCACAAAGTATTTGTAAAAAAAGAAAACAACAACACAAAAATATGTTTTACTTTATTTCACTGCTTCCTAGAAGCTCTGTAAAACTGTCCTATTATCTGATCTACAATTTATACTGGTACTAGATTGCAACTATAGTGAGCTCAATCTTTTTATCACACTCATTCAAGTAGGCCTACTTCACTTCAAATGAAGTAAAACAAAAATATGAACATAATTCCATCTAATGTATTTAATGTATACATTATAATTATTGCAATCTAAAACACTGAATTAAAATGGCCTTCATTAAAAGGATTAGCACTCAAAATGCCTTAATCTTTGAAAATGCCTTTAAATGAAAAGAAATAAAAAAATGCTTTCAACAATCTTCATTTCCATCAAATGTATTATGATTATTGCAAAAAAAAATTCATATCAAAGTTTCTGTCAGACCATGTAGGTTCATAAGAGACCAGTGAAGTACCGTAACTGTCACCAGTTTCAGTGGCCATGCACAATGCCTAGCCACATTTAAATTTTCCCATTTTAAGTCATGAACCCAACAGAACTGGGTAAACTTTGGGACACATTACAGTCCCAAGGTAAAAAAAAAATATTTTTGGTGTTTGAGTCTGAGACCAACCATAATACTGATCTAGAGTCAACTAAATCAGCTGTATATATACACGTAATGAAAAATGTATTTATATGGGTATCCACTCATTAAAAACAAACTGTGATAATGGACTAATTAGGTAACAAACTTTGCAGTACAGGAATTTCACAACAAAGCTATATAATATGGTAAAATCAAGCAGGCAACAAGCTTTGTTAAAACATCACAACATCTTTGGTCTTATTGAACACATTAATTCAGAACCTATTTTACTATAATAATATAATAAAAGAATGCAACCGGTACACTGAACTGATAGCTATTTATTTTATTCCCTTCATCTTTGGTACGCTTAAATTGTGTTTTGTTTTTTCTGTTTTAAACAAGCAGTTATGGTACTTGCACCCTTTCTTTGTGCTGCAGTGTCAGCTTTAACTTTGACACAGTTGTAACAGTACAGTGTAGTATCAGCCAGTCTTCCATTGGTTAAGCAGGGCAGCTTGTATTCCTAAACTTGTTGACTAGTTTCCAATTGGACTTGTCCTTAACACTAGCTCTTACATTACATCATTGAGCTTTTAAAACTCCCTATCTCTCTGTGGCAAGTACTAGTTAATGTGCTTAGGGTGGTGACATTCCCCTTTTTTCCATATCAAGTTCTAAGCATTTCACATCCTTTGGGGTTATCTATCATACTTTCAATATGTCTTGTGTATTGTGTTATAATTTGTGTTCCAAAAATGTTTCTTATTTCTTGGCTTTTAATATCGAGGTATCTGGTTTCTCTTTTTTTTCTTCAAATTTTGATTCTTTTCACAAAACTCTATTATTTTGGACACAAAAAAAAAGCTGTTTGTATAAATAACTGGATTTAAAATATTATCTCTCACCTACATAACATCTAGGAATAAAAAAAAACTTAAATTGTGTCATTTGAATTTGAGTGAAAACTAATTAGCTGTATTCAAAGTTTTTTTAATTGCATAGAAAAGAAAAATTACAGTCAAATATAAAACATGTAAAAATTTAAACACTAACAGTGCCGTTGCAAGGGATTTGGGGGCCGGAGGCTTGGCCTCTTTAGGGGCCCCTGCATTTTGTCATTCGACATTATGACATGTGAAAAAAACAAATTGGGAACTCCTATGGGGGCCCCTCTCAAGTAGGGGCCCAGGGGGATTTTCAAATTTGGACCCCCCTACCCCTCCCCTAGCTACGCCACTGAACACTAAATGTACTACAAGAATCTCTATAGTAGATTTTCCAAAAGAAATAATTGTCATTGATTTATTATTATCTTTAAGTATTTTAAGCAAACTCTCTGCTTATTAAGTAATATAAAAATTAATTCCACATTGAAATCATTGACTTAATGCATTACATAAAGGATATAATATTACAAATTACTACCTTAGTAGTTAGTAGTCAAAAATATTTATAACCAAACTTAGGATTTCAAAGCCATTGTCATAGAATTATATAATTACAAAAAAAAATAATGAAGAGAAACCCTGCATGGTAGAATTGAAATGGACCAAATGGCACTGTGTTCAATCACAATTCAAATAGGAGAGAGAGAAAAAACAACAAATTTTTAGTCTATGTACAATAAATAACTAAGTCTAAAACTGTGTACAGTTTCATTGATACTGCAAACAGCTGGCATGGTGAGAGACAGCAGATCTCAGTGGGGTCTACCAACAAATGAATCTGAATTATTTCTCTGCCTTCTGTTTGCCCTGTTTGGTCGCATTAATTCTTGGATATGTTGAACTATCAGGTCAATAGCCACTGAGAACAAAAGAAAACAGAGTAGTAAGGAAAGATAATCAATAGTTTATTTTATAGATTCAATTCAATTACAGTTACAGAGTTACAAAAGTATTTTTTTTTACACGGTTTAGGCTCATATTATTAAATTTATGTATTCTGGTTCGTTCTTAGTGGATGCTAGTTTAAATGAATTTTAAAATGCTAATTAAATATCAGTTGTCTCTTTTCCACTCTAAATAACAGGACGCAATAATCTTCTTCATAGAAGGAGCGTCTGTAATTGTAATATATAAGATAAGATAATAAGTTTAATGACCATTGTACACAAATTCTTGTGCTTTTTTTATAAATATTAATTTATATAAATATAATTATAATATATTAATATAATTTTTTCTTCATCTTCTAAACCACACTGATTATAAGGTACTTTAAATTAGGGATGTTAAACAAAAACCGGAATACCGGATTCCGGTTTTGAAACTGAAAACCGGTTTTGATTTTCAAAATTGGATTTTGGTTTGTTGGTAGCAACCCTTTTCTTTTTGTTCTGATGGAAATATTTTAAATAAATAATGTTGGATTCGCACAAAAAAATTCATGAAATGCCTTGCTAACACTATTTAGTCTTAGATATTGCGTTTCTTGTGGTTCCAAATACCAACTATGGTTGCGATAAAAATAACATCAAACCATTTGTTAAGTTACAGTTACAATTAACATGAATCTTTTTACTTTTCGGCTCATCTTTGAAAAAAATTCTTTAAAGATGGCTCAGTGTAAGCTATATTCCCAACAGATAAGCCTGAGCGGTGGCAGTTCCACTGGTTGGCGTACGCACTTGCATATGAAGCATCCTAGATTAACAGCGTCATCCTCTTCAAATGCTTCTTAATATTATGGTCAACGATAATCGGAAATTAGATTATCACTATTGAAAACTATTATCGGTTTTAATCAATTAGCCCAGATTTTTTGTTTAGTTCTAAAGAATTTAATGCTAAAGTGTACACACACAAATCAACCCCTTGCCCAGCAAGTAACCAAAATCCAGTTTTAAACCCGTTTTATAGAACCAAAAACCGGTTTGTTGAGAACAAACCGGTTTTAACATCCCTACTTTAAATGCAAGACTGGATTGAATTAACACAAACATAAAAGTGAAGTAAATTATTTTTAAGTTCTATGGTTTTCTTCTCAAAATAGTACTTTCATGTCTTGTAACAATGTTTTAAGTTGAAAACAATACAGTTAATACTGTATTTACTTACCATTTTGAGGAAATTATTAAAATAAACAGAGGATAAAATTATGAACATTTGCTAAAAAAACAAAACAAATAGTCATGAAAGTGTAATGTCTTTGTGTTAGTTTGGAAGTGTCAGTGTTATAAGTTGCAAAGCCAAAATACGGTACTTACCAACATTGTCAGCCCCTCTAGGTATAATCACATCTGCATATTTTTTGGTCTAGAAATGTAAAAAAAAAAATATTACTATTATAGTTACATTATATTTAAGATTAATGCTTTCAAAAAATTTACTACTATTCACCAAGCTACAGACTTTTACAAATAGATGCCCCCGATGCATACAAAATATTAGATGGCCGAAGACAGTATCAAGCAACCAGCTGTGGGCCTTATCCAGGCAAAAGCCAATTGGAAAGGAGCTTAGAAGACAAAAGTGGGGATGATTGGGCACATCCTGAGAAAACCTGAAGGCAATGTGTCCAGACAGGCACTAGACTGGAATCCCCAAGGGAAGTGAAAAGTGAGCCGACCAAAGCGCAAACCGGAGGTCGGTTTTTAATCGAGGTAAAGGCTGCTGGTCTCACCTGGACCCAACTGAGAGGATCAGGACAGATGGAGAGGTGTAATTACTTCCCCTTTTCTTCAATGGGGACCCAATGGATTAAGTCAAAGTCACTCTTCTCCACTATAAAACAAGTTAAAACAACATGAGAGCATTTGCCTAAGACGTAACGTTTTTCAAATATCCAACTTCAATTTTAAAAAAACAACACAATAGTAGTTAGTAGTAGACTGTTTTAAACATTACGCTAGAAATGTTTATCTTAGACTTAGACTACTTAGAGTATCTGTTGAACATTTGAAATACATTTATGTCATTGAAAAAAAAACTTTTACTTTTAGCTTAGTTTTCCTGAAACTGATAGATTCATCCAACTTTAGCCCATATTACAGAAAATATTATTTTGTAAAATAGACAGCAATTACATTTTTGTCAATGAATATAATTAACCCTCTACCCCTTGGAGTCACTGCAACCAAAAGACCCTTGGAGTCACAGAAAGTAGCAGATTTTTAGTTGCCTCTCGCATGAGTCTGATTTGACTTTCTAAGTAGTTATTTTATCTTTCAAATATAAGAACTATAACCAAGCTTCCTTTTGTTTTTGTTTAGTAGTTTTAGACTGAATAAGTATTTATATATGATGTTCTAAGAAGAATGTTTAGAGATGCTTGGGCTATCAATAGTATCAATGGTGGAAATGTTTTAGGTTTAAAACAGCTAAGAAAAAGAGATTGGGACTTTTGAGATGGGTGTAGTTTGAGCAAAAACTTAACAGGAATTTTTCACAAACTTCCAAGCAAACTTTATACCATCTTTTGTTGCTAATACTTTAAGTCATATATAAATGTTTCCGTAATTGTTTTGTTATGTGTTTGTTCGAATAATTTGTGTTTTAAATTAAAACTGAACAATATTTCTTTTATTTTTATTTTCAAAAAGTGCAGTTTTGTTATTGTCCATTTTGAAAATTGTCCGTTGTACATTTTAAGACACATGCACATGGTGGGGTTAATGAGCCAAGGGTTAAAGTACAGGTAATTAAAAATTTAACTCAACTCACTGGTAGACAAAACTCCTCAAATGCTGGTTTGACAAGCGTCATATACTGATTCAAGATCTGGTCAAGTTCTCTTCCTCTTTCCTCTATATCACGCAGAACTAAGAAGAGATAACACAATACAGTTATGTATCACGCAGAACTTAGAAGAGATAACACAATACAGTTATGTATCATGCAGAACTAAGAAGAGATAACACAATACAGTTATGTATCACGCAGAACTAAGAAGAGATAACACAATACAGTTATGTATCACGCAGAACTAAGAAGAGATAACACAATACAGTTATTTGAGTTATGTATCACGCAGCACTAAGAAGAGATAACACAATAAAGTTATGTATCACGCAGCACTAAGAAGAGATAACACAATACAGTTATGTATCACGCAGCACTAAGAAGAGATAAAAAAATACAGTTATTTGAGTTATGTATCACGCAGAACTAAGAAGAGATAACACAATACAGTTATGTATCACGCAGCACTAAGAAGAGATAACACAATACAGTTATGTATCACGCAGCACTAAGAAGAGATAACACAATACAGTTATTTGAGTTATGTATCACGCAGAACTAAGAAGAGATAACACAATACAGTTATGTATCACGCAGCACTAAGAAGAGATAACACAATACAGTTATGTATCACGCAGCACTAAGAAGAGATAACACAATACAGTTATGTATCACGCAGCACTAAGAAGAGATAACACAATACAGTTATGTATCACGCAGCACTAAGAAGAGATAACACAATACAGTTATGTATCACGCAGAACTAAGAAGAGATAACACAATACAGTTATTTGAGTTATGTATCACGCAGCACTAAGAAGAGATAACACAATAAAGTTATGTATCACGCAGCACTAAGAAGAGATAACACAATACAGTTATGTATCACGCAGCACTAAGAAGAGATAACACAATACAGTTATTTGAGTTATGTATCACGCAGAACTAAGAAGAGATAACACAATACAGTTATGTATCACGCAGAACTAAGAAGTGATAAAACAATAATGTTATGTATCACGCAGGACTAAGAAGTGATAAAACAATATAGTTATGTATCACGCAGAACTAAAAAGAGATAACACAATACAGTTATGTATCACGCAGCACTAAGAAGAGATAACACAATACAGTTTTTTTAGTTATGTATCACGCAGAACTAAGAAGAGATAACACAATACAGTTATGTATCACGAAGAACTAAGAAGAGATAACACAATACAGTTATTTGAGTTATGTATCACGCAGCACTAAGAAGAGATAACACAATACAGTTATTTGAGTTATGTATCACGCAGCACTAAGAAGAGATAACACAATACAGTTATTTGAGTTATGTATCACGCAGAACTAAGAAGAGATAACACAATACAGTTATGTATCACGCAGAACTAAGAAGAGATAACACAATACAGTTATGTATCACGCAGAACTAAGAAGAGATAACACAATACAGTTATTTGAGTTATGTATCACGCAGCACTAAGAAGAGATAACACAATACAGTTTTTTGAGTTATGTATCACGCAGAACTAAGAAGTGATAAAACAATAATGTTATGTATCACGCAGGACTAAGAAGTGATAAAACAATATAGTTATGTATCACGCAGAACTAAAAAGAGATAACACAATACAGTTATGTATCATGCAGCACTAAGAAGAGATAACACAATACAGTTATTTGAGTTATGTATCACGCAGGACTAAGAAGTGATAAAACAATATAGTTATGTATCACGCAGAACTAAGAAGAGATAACACAATACAGTTTTGTATAACGCAGAACTAAGAAGTGATAAAACAATAATGTTATGTATCACGCAGGACTAAGAAGTGATAAAACAATATAGTTATGTATCACGCAGAACTAAGAAGAGATAACACAATACAGTTATGTATAACGCAGAACTAAGAAGTGATAACACAATACAGTTATGTATCATGCAGAACTAAGAAGAGATAACACAATACAGTTATGTATCACGCAGCACTAAGAAGAGATAACACAATACAGTTATTTGTGTTATGTATCACGCAGCACTAAGAAGAGATAACACAATACAGTTATTTGAGTTATGTATCACGCAGCACTAAGAAGAGATAACACAATACAGTTACGTATCACGCAGAACTAAGAAGTGATAACACAATACAGTTATGTATCACGCAGCACTAAGAAGAGATAACACAATACAGTTTTGTATCACGCAGCACTAAGAAGAGATAACACAATACAGTTATGTATCACGCAGAACTAAGAAGAGATAACACAATACAGTTATGTATCACGCAGCACTAAGAAGAGATAACACAATACAGTTATTTGAGTTATGTATCACGCAGCACTAAGAAGAGATAACACAATACAGTTACGTATCACGCAGAACTAAGAAGAGATAACACAATACAGTTTTGTATCACGCAGCACTAAGAAGAGATAACACAATACAGTTATGTATCACGCAGAACTAAGAAGAGATAACACAATACAGTTATGTATCACGCAGAACTAAAAAGAGATAACACAATACAGTTTTGTATCACGCAGCACTAAGAAGAGATAACACAATACAGTTATGTATCACGCAGAACTAAGAAGAGATAACACAATACAGTTATTTGAGTTATGTATCACGCAGCACTAAGAAGAGATAACACAATACAGTTATGTATCACGCAGAACTAAGAAGAGATAACACAATACAGTTTTGTATCACGCAGAACTAAGAAGTGATAAAACAATACTGTTATGTATCACGCAGGACTAAGAAGTGATAAAACAATATAGTTATGTATCACGCAGAACTAAGAAGAGATAACACAATACAGTTATGTATCACGCAGAACTAAGAAGAGATAACACAATACAGTTATGTATCACGCAGAACTAAAAAGAGATAACACAATACAGTTTTGTATCACGCAGCACTAAGAAGAGATAACACAATACAGTTATGTATCACGCAGAACTAAGAAGAGATAACACAATACAGTTATTTGAGTTATGTATCACGCAGCACTAAGAAGAGATAACACAATACAGTTATGTATCACGCAGAACTAAGAAGAGATAACACAATACAGTTTTGTATCACGCAGAACTAAGAAGTGATAAAACAATACTGTTATGTATCACGCAGGACTAAGAAGTGATAAAACAATATAGTTATGTATCACGCAGAACTAAGAAGAGATAACACAATACAGTTATGTATCACGCAGCACTAAGAAGAGATAACACAATAAAGTTATGTATCACGCAGCAGTAAGAAGTGATAAAACAATACACTAAGGTTTTTTTTTCATCCAGTTTAACTATTTACATCTCACATTTTTTAGTACATCTGATTATTACTATTGAATTTTTTTTTACTAATATGAATAAAATCAAGAATGAAATCTTTTTCCAGCTTTTAAACTAATTAAACTTAAAGAGTATTAAAATTTTTTTGTAATAAATCAATTGCTTTTCAATCAAATTTAGTACCAGTAGGCTTTTCCATTATCGCACTGTCATGAATAGGGATGTTAAAACCGTTTTTTTTTCCAAAAACGATTTTCAATTCTATAAAACAAGTTTGAAACTGGATTTCGGTTCCCCCCCCCCCTCCTTCCCGTGCCATGTCACAAGTCACAGGCCCAAAAAGCCAAATGTGCCTAGTTTTTGTAGGTATATTTGGAAAATAGTCAAACTTAATTAGTGTTTGCAGGGCATTCAATGGGTTGATTTGTGTGAATACAATACGATTTTGTACTCTTTACCATAAAATTCTTTAGAATTAAAAAAAAAACTGGGCCAATTGATTAAAACCGATAATAGCTTTCAATTTTTCAATAGTGATAATCAAATTACCAATTATCGTTGGCCATAATATTAAGAAGCATTTGAAGAGGCATATTTAAATTTGGTACGGTAACTTGTAAAATAATGTATTGATAGGTTTTGTGTAGCACAAATCAAAAGAGTGTGTAAGTGTAATGAATAGTGCCGTTAATAATAATAACAGGCGCGGTGTCTAGCCAAATTGTTCAGGGTCACAGGGAAGGGCTAGTTTGCATCTCTCCATTGCGTACATCAAAGAGCAGCGCACATCTAAAAGATGAGCAGACAAGTAAAAAGATTCAGGTTAATTGTAACTGTAATTTAACAATTGGTTTGATGTTGTTTTTATCGCCAGAATTAATAGTGTTAGCAAGGCATTACAGGAATAGTTTTTTGCGAATCTAACATTATTTATTAAAAATATTTTCATAAGAACCTAAAAAAAGTGTCTTCTACTTAAAGTAATGATTACCTTCCAACTTCCAACCAACAAACCGAAATCTGATTTTGATTTCTCAAAACCGGTTTTGGGTTTCAAAACTGGAATCCGGTACTCCGGTTTTGGTTTAACATCCCTAGTCATGAATTCTGTGTGGCTTTTTGTAAAATATAGTAATATAGTACTATAGTAAAATATAGTACTAAATGCAATGCACATTTGAAAGGGTATACATTATAATTATCACTAACCTCTACGAGACAGCCGAGTGTCTGGGTCTGTGTCTACAAACAACCTCATATTAAATAAGTTACGTATCTCAGGGAAGTAAAAAACAAGGATGCCCTCAAATAGAACAACATCAGCTGAATGTATAACAGTGGCGCCCTCTGATGTCCTAAAACAAAACAAAAATCAAACATTACTCATAAATGAATCAGTCAAAATATCTCTTTCCTAAATGTGTATATATACATAGAATAGAAACACACGAGAACCAACATAATATATTTGTTTATAAATAATTTATCCAAAGAGATGGTAAACATTAGGCACTTTTCTCTACAAAAAGATTTAGCAAGATTTTAACAGAAACAAATTTCTTGAAATGTTCAATTTCTTACATGGTTCTGACTCGAATCTAACTGCTAACCTTTTATGTGTAACATAATCATACTTTGGTATTTCAACTCTCTTCCCAGCTTTTACATCTATTAGAGTGTTGAACATCAGATCCACATCAAATGCACCTACAAGTTGATTGAAAGATATCTTTGTTAAATCTAGGTTTTATTTTATATACCTAGTTGGTGGTTTTCTAAATCAATACAATTACAATATGAATGATTATGTAAAACTGGTATTTTAAAATACTTCATGCTTAAGTTCAAACTAATAATAATACAAATGAAAATAGAAATAAAAGAAAATTGTATTCAGGCTGGCAAGAAAATGTGAGTTCACTTCAAATGTTGATTTACAAAAAAAATGAATATTAATAGATATATGAAAGTCTTATTCAATTGAATTACTTTTACTTACTTGCTATCTAATTTAATTAAAATGAGGCTGTTACTACAAATAACACTTTTTTTTTCTACATGCAAAGGACAAAATCATAACAATTTAAATTTTTCTCAGTAGCATTCTAGTTTGCATGAACTAGCCAGAAATAAATACAAAATATGTAACAATTACTGCAACTGTATACTAGTATTACTAGTTGACAACATTACTATATTAGACCATAGGACTGAAAAAAACCACTTTAATTATTATTGATATCATTAAAAAACAGATCGTAGTTATAAGTTATAATAGTAATATTAAAAGAAATGCTAACAATGTAATGTAAATTTATGATTCAATTATAATTATTACATGTTGTACCTGGATGGTCAAAATTGTAGTTTCCTTTGTTGGCCTTTTTATGTTCCTCATGTGTAAGGTCACGGTAGAAACTGTCCTGACTTATTATGACAACTCTTCTGTTATGTTCCAGGACAGACTGTTGTCCAAGCTGTTCCATTATTTTACCACAGACTGAACTCTAAATTAGACAAATAGTTATATAATTAGTCCATGTAAATGATGAATTATTTGGTTGCTCATTGCTTTGTAGACATGTCACCATGCTACTTTCACTTTCAATATAATTTACATTACAGCATAACAGAAGTTTGAATAGCAATTACTCTAAACAAGTCTATATAAAAGTGAGCTATACTATACTATAATCAAAATCAATTTCATATAAAGTATGATGACCATCTCTGCTTTCATTAGCCTCCTATCTTCAATTACTTCAATCCCAAGTAACATTTGTGGTTGTAGAATCACCAAATCAAAGTACATTACACTTACACAGTAAAAAAAAGTACAGGGATTTACAATAAAATTGTAAAGTTAAAAGCAATGGCTTCTTTCAACAAGGCTGCAATGCTCCTCTTGTAGAGCACACAATTTAAAACTCTCCATTAACCAAAAGGTTTGAAATACGGTAAGCCCCCACACACAAAAAAAAAAACACCCAGATAATTCCAGGAAAAATACATAAAAATTAGTGGCTAAATTAATCTGAACACTGATAAATTGACCTTAAAAGTTGATTAAAGACATGTATGACATGTATGTATGCCATATTGACTGATGGGAACATTTTGTTGTTCTGCTAACAGTGCATAGAGTAAATGGAAGATTTAACAAACTTAAAAAAATTAACAGATAATTAAATCTTTTCAGTTATGATAGCACATTCAATCTTAATATATTGGCCACTACGGTATTTTTCATCTCATGGAAGCATTGAAATGGAAATCTACACCAGACTAGCAATGGCAACACAGGCTTTCAACAGACTCTACAAGATCTGGAAGTCTACACCAGGTCTGGTCTGGTCTAAAACAGATTCAAAGACTCAGAACTCTGACGAATGCATTGCATCACTGGAGAAGTCTGTGCACATAGACTCTGTGCTTAAATCTCCAAAAGCTTCCTGTGACAAAGCATATCAATTAAAAGCTTGTTCTTTCCCCCCAAAAAAGGCTGCATGGATGTGGCACCACACTATCTTATCTTTGACTTTAAGAGATCATTAAGCATGTGTCATCAAACGACACTGGGAACCCAGTGTAAAGACCTTAAGTTGGGAGTACCGGTACCGTAATCAAAGCCAGGAGACTTTTTAAATAAGATATTCAGTGAATTAAAAGTGTGGCTTAATAGATGTTACAGTCATGTACCTCAATCTGACATCTTGTAAATAAAACAAACATAACATTGGTCAACATTCCATGTTTAAAAAGTAGCACACATGTTAGTCTCTGCTTAATAATACTCAGGAATTAATTGGAATATTCTTTCCATTAAATAAATTTGAGTCTATTTATTTGACATATCACTATATGTAATGCTGTGAGGGCCTACTCTTACTTATCTTTTCTTACATGTTGCAGATGTTCCTTCTATAAAGAAAATTATTGCATCCTACTCTGATCTAAGTCTAGTCTTGCATTTTGATTAGTGTTTGAATGATGTTAAGTTACCGGTACTGATTTTCCTAGTTTGTTCGGGCAAGCCATTCTATGCTTGGATCCCACTCTGGAAGAAAGAGTACTTATAAGCATTTGTTCTAGCCTGAAGTGAGAGTACTTTTCTGCACACTTGAAAAAAAAAAAAAGACTAAATAAAATGAAGCGGAAGTGACTGGGCTAGACAGAGTTGGCGTCACTTTTTTTTATTTGATTTAGCAATTTGAATTAATTAAAATGTCTACATTTTCTGACAAGCTGGTCTAATGCTGAATTGTGGCTAAATTTATTTGGTAAATAATGTCTGCTGTAGAATCAGCTTTTAAACAAAAATCTTAGAAGAACTAGAACTAATAGTTTACAAAAACATTAGCTTGCAATAGAAATTACTTTGCCAGAGGCTGTTCCTCCGGCTACTCCAATTAGAAATGGCCGGGGGATCTTGTCCAGTGCAGTCAAACTGTCTCTTCCAGTGCTCACCAAAGGGTAAGCCATATTTTTCTTGCAGAAATCTGTAAAAAGAAATTCATTTAGAGAAGAGAAAGCATAGAATTTTTTCTGGCAGTGTCTTTAAGCGTCCTGCGACTGGACGAATAGGCTGGGAGATATTGTCCCGGTGGGCATGTCATGTGACCGCCGGACGACAAGAGCTAGAGATATTTTTCCGGCTGACCTTCATGTAGGCCTACAAACTAAATTCCCCAGCGTTGCCCATGGAAAATAATTACATTACCCTAACCCTAGCCTTATCCCTAACCCTTTTTATTGAAGTTAAGAATATCCTTGGCTGGGAATCAAACACCTAACTTGACCCGCATGCGTCTAAAATATAATTATTAGATTTTACTCACTGAAAACATTTTAGGGCAAATTTAAGTCCTATCTTTAAAAAAAAAATTTATGGAAATAAAAAAAATGTAGAAAAAGAAAAAAAAATATCCGTGAGGAATTAAACTCAGTGCACCCGATTTAGGTTTGTCAGAAAAGTATTTCTTGTAATATGCCCACCAGAAAAATATCTCCCAGCATATTGGTCCGGTTGCCGGAGGCTAGACACTCCATATTTTATTATATAACAGTAATAGTTATTATATCATATAATATTTGTCATATACCCGGTAAGAATATTTGACTTATGAATATAAGATAAGATAAGAATGGGCATTTCTTATAGCGTCTCTATCCATGCTATTAAATTAGCATGCTCAGTGCTCTCTTGGTGTGATATTGGAGGCAGATGTATTAGCCAAAGAGAAAGGTCTTTAAGTTCTTTTTAAAAGATTCTCTCGTCCCAGATTCTCTCAGTGTCTGAGATATACTGTTCCATAGAGAAGGCGCCACTGACTTTAATGAGCATACCCCCAGTCCCAGGTACTTCTTTCTGTGACTGTGTTGAAGAGCGCTGTTCCCTGGATGGCTCATGCCTTGATCTGAGCTCCGACAATAGGAAAGAGCAGTGCCCTTTATGCATCCAATCCATACGTAATGGACATAATTTTTTGCTCTATTCACTTTATCACCGGGAGCCAATGGAGATCCCTTAGTGTTGGGGAGATATCTTGTCTCCTCACCCCCAAACAATGTGCGCTGCGGTGTTCTGCACTCTCTGTAATCTCTGCCACTGGTTCTGGAGCAAACCCCATAGGCAACTATTGCAGTAATCTAACCTTGACTGGGGCACGGTGGCCCGAGGGGCAGCGCGTTCGATTGGCGATCCGAAGGTTCTGGGTTTGAATCCTGGTGCAGGCTAGGATTTTTACCCAGGACTTGAGGGTGCCCCTGAGTCTACCCAGCTCTGATTGGTACCTGACATTAAATGGGGTAAAGTAAAGGCGACTGGGCATTGTGCTGGCCACACATCCCCTCGTATGCCATGGCTACAGAAACTGGTGAACGCTGCTTCACCGGCCCTATGATCAGTTTGGTCAGACGGGTACTTTACTTTTTTTTAACCTTGACTGGATAAGAGAGACTGCTACGGTATTGGCCGTCCTTCTATTGAGTTGAGGTCCCAGCTGACCCAGGGCACGTAGATGAGACAAACAAATCAATAAAAAGGCCAAGGTCTCTATCCGTGTTTTATGTAATTTTTTAAAAGACTGATTGTTTGGTTAGTAGTTAGTAGCCTATTAACTTTATTATTTACAAGCTACATTGCCCGGGGGAAAAAAAAACAGGACTGTAAAAGGTGCAGATAAAAATTTTATAAACTACAATTAAAAGAAAGCTATAAATCTAATATTTAAATTATTATTTTTTTACTGAAGACTTTTAGGAAAGTAATTTAAAATAAATATTGTAATCGGGTAAAAAAATAGGCAAGTATTTTTAATTAACAAAAATCTAAATTGCCCTTAGATTTACAATCTCTTTTGTTTTTAAAAGTTTGAAAAAAAAATTGTCGAAAAAGAAGGTATAGTCTAACTGGAGAATCGATCAAGACACATGTCCGATGTGAAAAATTATTAGACAATATATGGGCCTAGGCCTAAATAGGTCAGTGACACAAACTCACATGATTTCAAATTAACCAATGGGAATCCGTATTCGGACAAACACTCTCTTTTTATATAAATAGATTTAGCTAAATTTACTATTATTTGATTAGCTATTGCTATTATTTAAAATTTAAAGTATTAGCCTATAGACCAGCAATCGCGAACATATGGCATGCGTGCCATGGCTTGGCACGCAGAGACATGTCTGTGGGCACGCAAGCGTTTACCAAAAAATTTAACATCTTAGTTATGGCCACACCTCTAGGGATTTAAAACGGCCATTATGTCGGCTCGATGATGCCATCGTCAATTTGTTAAAATACGTTTATTTTGTTTATTTTTGCCGCTATTCTTTTTATTTTACTTTTAAGTATAATACTTAACTTATGTACAATAATGTCAGGTAGCTGAGCAAAGGACGAGTATTGGAGAGATTTGAAGTATGCTTGGATGAAATTAGGCTGTCAAAAGAGATATTATTATCCACAGCTCACTGATATGGTCTGGCTTACCAACCTCATGATTTGTTTACAGATTTTACAGCACACTTCAATGAACTGAATAAAAAATGGCAAGATTCAGGAAAAACAGCATAAATTATGTTTCGTGATATCAGAACATTTGAAAGAAAACTGCTGTTTTTTTTTAAAGAGACCTACTGGGCAGCTGAAATATTTTCCAAATGTAAAATTGCATTTACAAAATTATATAACATTTAATGACAATCCTACAAGCCATCCGGAAATCTACAAGGAACTTTCTAGCATTGTAGCAGCTGCAAAGGAGAATTTCAGTAATAGATTTGTACAGCTCCATAAGATGGATGCAACAATGCAACCATTTCTTTTCTTACTTCCCCAGATAAAGATAAATTTGAAGAACTTGATCTTTCCTGCTTATTGTGGTTAGATTTAGAAAATCTGGAAATGAAGCTATTGGAATTTCCAGAAAGCTCTATCTGGAAAAATTAATTCTATTATCTGCGTGAAACACTTGAGAAGATAGAGTGTGAAAGGATGGCAAAGGACAGCACAGTTGGTAGCTCTGTTGATGAAATCCTTAAAGTATGGATTTCTCTGCCAAATAATTTCAAGTCGATGAAAGCACTTGGGACTGCACTTGTTACTTTGTTTGGGTCATCTTATGCTTGTGAGCAGCTGTATTCAACTTTAAATTATATCAAATAAGATACCAGAAACAGAATCAGATACAGAAACAGACTGACAGAGATGACCTGAGTGCTGCATGTGTCGCTCTTAAAGTTACAGAGTATGAGCCAAGGCTTTACAAGTTATCAGTATGCACACAACAGCAAAAATCACATTAACAATGCAAAATCATGCCAAATGCATAGGCCTACAGTTAACTGTAATAGCTGGAATTGTAATAATATTATATATTAATAAAATTAATAATATTTTCATTTACTACAGTTCATGTATTTTTTATATATAAAAGACAGTTTTTATCATTCAAAGATCTGTTGATTTGTTAATCTTTTTGGACAAAAGATGTTAATTAGTTAGAGGACAACTGAATGAGCTGTTTTTTTTTTCTAAAGTAAATCCTCAGTATTTTGTTTTAATTGGTGTGCTGGCACGTTGAAAGAAATAAGTTGGTCTTGTATTGCACTTTGGGCATGCAGCCTCAAAAAGGTTCGCCATTACTGCTAAAGACTAAGTATAGATATAGGCCTACCTATATATAAACTATATTATCTTTTATAAGTTTACAGACGTTCCTTCTAGATAGAAGATTATTACGTCCACTAGGCCCCAAACTCAGGCAGGGCGACAGGGATCCGTCGGTGGCAGGGCTAGAACCCGCGACCTGTCAGTTGGTTTTTGGTTGACAGTCCGGTGATCTAACCGCTGGACCAGCCGGCTTCACTGCCAAATTGGCCCTATGCCCTATCCTATATATTAATATTAGGACTATTAGCCTAGTCTATATTAACTAGGCCATTATATTATGAGTAATATAGATGCAGATGTGACTCAGATGTCACTTTTATTATAATATAAGTAGGCCTAATATTAGGCCTACCTAATATAATTATAAGTTATAAGTGACACCACATTAAAATATTATTTATGAAAATGAATGTTATACTAGGGTAACTAGTAACTAGGCTTACTAGCCTACTAAGGCCTAGGCATTGACTATGATGGCTATGGCTATGGCCTAGTTAGTATCTTTTCAAGGCACCCAACCAAAGTGAAAGGTATTTGTCATTTGATCTATTACTACTACTATACTATACTTTTACTATTCAAACTATTGTCAATATTGACACCTAAATTACACTATTGAGCCAAGACAAGAGTAGTCAAAGACCTAAGACTCTTAATCACTAAGACTAAACTGACTAAACTAAGACTAATTTTTTAATTTAATTTTAATCTGAATTGCCAAATCAAATCAATCACAATGAAATAATACAATAAATCATAATAATTGAAATGGGTTAGGCATATTCTTTGCTTATTTATAAAGTTATAAAGCCATTGTGAATTACCAAACTTTCCAACAAGAGAACAGCTGAATTAAATTACTCACTTTAGAAACAAAATATCCAATGTTGTACTACATCTACAATACTGTGATGCTTTCGGTTTCAGCTAGCCAAAACTTGGCATGTGTTGCCAACTCCATAACAATCCAAAATGGTGTCAAAAACTATATTAATAGATATAATTTAATAACATTTCGATCTTTGAAATTCGATTCAGCACCTGTTTATCAAAAGTATAAACTAAATTTTGTATTTTTTCCGCTACTGAACCTTAAATAAAAGATTGTGGGTTTCATGCTCCTGTTATAATCTAAACGTGTCTATAAATCAACTAAGTTGTCTTTTCTTTAACTTTTCTTTGCCGTATGCCTATCATTTAGCCTATAATATATAATATACCGGTAGCCTATACATTAATTAGGTCTATATTAAAAAAAAAGTATGCCTACACCCAATCATCAAGTAATTTTTCTCTACAAGACGCACTTGGTTATTATCTGTCAGACACACACTGTAGGCTACACTTAAACAAAACAAATATATTACATAATACAACACATAGGCTATATAAGAAATATATTTAATATAATGTAATATAATATAATGTTAAGTAGTAAAAACATATGATATAGGCATTAAACTCTAATTTAGAAATACAACACAATATTAACCTGTTGCAAAGCTCAGATAAACATAAAGACAAAAACACTTTCCTTGTCCCTTATGAAGTTATGCGAGAACAAATGCATATAATTATAAGTTATTATAAGTAGGCCTACTCTTTCTTCCCGGGTTGGCATTCGGGCATGGAATGGGTTGACTGAACAAACCAGGAAAACCAGTAGCTTAACATAATTTAAAACATTCAATAAAAATGCAAGCTTAGACTCGGACCACGGATGAGCGTAGGACGCAATAATCTTCTTTATAGAAGGAGCGTCTGTAATGTATAAGATAAGATATAATATCGGTAACCTATATATATAGGCATATTATAGTGACAATACCTAGCCTACTGACGAGAATGCGACTATAGGCCTATACATTGACTACTGAACTTATTGACTATTATAGAGAGTGACTAGAGTTTCACAATTTACTACACTTGAATAGACAGGCCTACAATTAATGAACAATTTAGTGTAATGCCATATATTATAGGCCTATATATAATAGAGGCCAAGGCCTACCTTGAAGTACAAATCACAGAATACCTCCACTGGGGAACAAATGTCCAATCTATTGCTGCCAAAGCCAACAAAGCCTGTGCCTAAATCCATAGGAACCTCAATAGATGCTCCACCAGGATCCAGACCCATATTGCCATGTTGCTATAATTGTTTAGCTCGACCCACCCTGAGTAGCCTACGCATCGACAGTGTGGGATCTCCACTAACAACACCTGATTGATATCCAAATTTGAGATGACCCAGCGTCGAGCGGCACGTCGTATCCAACAGGACTACGGCCTTGAAACAAGCGCCTCTGCCCTGCTTTGGTGGCCAAATTCCAACTTGAGCCCCTATAACACTGCAGAGCGGTAGATAAAGTCGCCACTATAACGTAGTGATCATGTACAAGATCACAAACCGCCAGGTAGAAATGTCCACACAGCATGTCGCATCCAACAAGTGTCCCGCTCTCCCCGAGGTCATGCAGCTCAAACTGCATGTTCCATATGCACTTACTTACGGACGTCCATAAATATTCTTTTTTTTTCCGTCAGCCTCCATCCTTGCCCCGCCGACTTTCAAATATTCACTGAATGGTTGGACTAAATAGGGGCTTAACTCAAATGAAACTCCGTCATCTGTATGAAGAAAAAGAAGTTCATATTCTATTTTTATAGTTCTCTAGAGAAGTAATTAGCATACTTATAAAATGACTTAAAATTAAAATCATTTAGATTTTAGATCTATAACTCTCATCAAGATGGACAAGAATTGACAAGATGTAAGACTATTATATAGACTGACTAGACTTAAAGAACTGAGATTAAAATGAAGTAAAAATCTTTTTCTAAGTATGCAATAATCTTCTTTATAGAAGGAGCGTCTGAAATGTATAAGATAAGTAAATAATAAAATATTAATAAGATATTACCGAATTTTAATGGCTATGCGCATGGGCTGGCAATAGTCGTGCAAATAGGCGTTTACGAGAAAATATGCACACTGGTGCTAGAATAGATATTTTTCTATTATTATTTCTGGTTTTTATTTAGAATAATTGCCCTAGTCAGGTCTTCGATTTTTGTGTCGGTAGATTTAGCCCTCATTCCTCATGTATTTAAAATAAGCCAAAGAAGGTTGTTAATATATAAAAATATGGCTTATGCTAAGCAGGCGATGTTATTGTGACGGTTTTGGTATTACGCTATTTTGTTAGGCTTAGGCCTAATATCCCTATTTTAATAACCAGGACCAGGCAAAAAATAAACTCAAAACTTGAGTTGAGTTTCACCAATTCTAATACTAATATATCTAGTTATTGAAATATTGAAAGGAGTTAGGCCTATTGATTACTCTAGAACCTAGTAGGGTAGGTATATGATTATATCAGTATATCTTAACTAGCCATAAGTAGGGGCCTATAACTATAACTATTTATAAGGGCTGAGTCATTAAATTATTGAAATTTATTGTAATGAAATGTAATAATGTAATGTACCCTATGTCCTATGTCACAGTATGAATGTGACTTACTGACTATCATCATCATGTCTATTAGTTATTAGGGCCTAATCTTTTATTATTAATAAAAAAATATTTTTTAACTGTAGGCTTACTGTAGTTGTAGTTGTAGTAAACTCTGTAGTAGTAGTAGACTGTGACTGTCTGTAGCCACATGAATTCACATGATCATGAAGTATGAATAGTATGATTATGATGATGCCACATCAACTTTAATATAAATTAATGATGATTCTAAACTTTAAAACTCTCAGGCTAACCATAATCTTATCAATGAATCATCTAATAGTAATGTTTCGTCACTACTACGGTAGCCTACTACTATACTACTCTACCCTAGTACTTAAGTGAGGCTGGCTTATCCTGCAGTTAGTGAGTTGGTACTCCGGACTGTAAAAACATGACGATGACCCAGGAGCCAGTTCTTAGCTTCTCTGGCACTCACCAATCCCTGCCGCTCTGCAGAAGGCTCTTATAATCTTATTTGCTTATATTTCTATAGGGAACGACCGTAACTAATAAGACATTACTTAGACTTAGTAACTTAGTATTTTAATAATGACTAGTATCCTATACTATAACCATACTATACTGTTTTCCTGTCTGCTGTAACTTTAAATAATAAATAATACAATTTTAATCAAAATATGAATTATTTTGTGTGTTTTTTATTTATGACAAAATTTAAATTTAAAAGCCTTTCGTTAACTACAAAGAGAAAATGGAAATCATTTTTGAAAACATAAGCCTAATTACTAATTATTATTAGATTCATTTTCCTAATATGCCTCAATAATCTGCAGCTGTCTAATGTTGATTAGATAATTCACTGCATGAAGTTGAAGTGAAATTAAATTAAATTGATTACTTACTTACATGTTATGTATGAATAATGATAAATAAAAACCACTATAAAGCAATGCAGGCTACATTATTGTAGTAAATTGTTTATATATACATATATATACAAGATAGTATATAAAAATTGTCTAGCATATCCAAAGCTGCCATATACTAGTAAAATTTAGTTGACAGTAGTAAAAAAAAGTAAAGTACCCTTTGGACTAAATTGATCATAGGGCTGGTGAAGCAGCGGTCACCAGTTTCTGTGGCCACAGCATACTAGGTGATTGTGGGGCCAGCACAATGCACAGCCACCTTTACTTTACCCCAACTAAAGTCAGGTATCCAACAGAGCTGGGAAGACTCAGGGACACTTTACCCCATAACAACAGTAGTAGAGGACAAATATTCAAAACACATCGTAGTCCTAGATTATAAAGTATTTTATTGGCTTTAAAGAAATGATTTGATGCTACAGACTTACATAAAATATATGTTTCACAGAATGTCAGATACAACAAATCCACCAGTTTTTACTGAGAATGGAGTCCGACTGCCTGGAGGATTTTGTCGTGGGATATTTGCCACAGGGTTTGATAATAAGTTTGTATGTCGACATTGTCACCAGATTCTCCGAGATCCTGTACAGAGTCAGTGTGGTCACAGATTCTGTCGCAGTTGCAGGGATGAGATTCTGGTGTAAGTAGTTTAGAGAGTTTCACTACATTTGCATTTTATAACATTATAGATATAAGTATATACATTTAAATCTATATAGATTTAATATTATAGACAATGTAAGTTGAGTATGTTACTACAAATATTATTAAGAACTACACAACCGCATTAAATATACAGTAGAAGTCCGATAATCCGGCATGTTAGGGACAGGCTTGGTGCCGGACTACCGAAAATTCCGGTCTATCGGGCGGTGCCTCTTCTTTTTAGTGTAGGCTTTGCCGTAAAACAAATGTACTTTGTTTTTTTAACTACATACATACATAAATAATAATAATAATTAAACTACACATACAGTATGCAAATACAACAAAGTTTATTTTACATTTCATATAATGTATGTACACGTTGGCCTACTGTAAAACATATTTCACTTAGATTTAAAATAGTCACGAATGTCTTTTTGGTTTTCTTGACTTTTGGCGTTTAGTATACAAATTATTTCTAATGTTATGGAAATCAATAATTTCTGAAGCACTGTAGCTAGTACTACTATCAGCAAAAGAGACAAACTTACCGTATATACTCGCGTATAAGTCGCACTTTTTTTACCGAAAATTTCAACAAAAAGTAGGGGTGCGACTTATACACCCAACACTGTTTTTGAAAAGTTTTTAAAAAACTCACTACTCTCTCATACAATTTGCTACATAACCCGTAGAGTTGCTTGGATTTATGTAGAATTATTAGGATATGCGTAGACATACATTTTACATTTAGAAAACTTTCGTTACAACTGAAATTGAAATCAACAAATATTTTAGGTTTTTCAGCCCCCCCCCCCCCCTCCCGCTTTTCCTTTGAACTTTCTACCGTTTTTGCATTGCTAAGTTTAAAGGCGGCATTATTTGGTAGGCTTATTGAACGCAAATTCCAGTATGGAAAAAATCGTAAATGTGTCAAAGCATGTCTAGGCCTATAATGTTGGTAGGTCAATAAGCTTAAGATGCGTTTTATTTAGTACTTAGGGTCTAGGCTTATAGGCTATAGCCCACTACTAAGGCAGTATTGAGCATTCCGATAAAATCGCGCCAGGTCTAGGCAATGTTTCCAAAACTACAATCGGCAGATGGATGCGTGAAATGTAAATAGTGTGATTTATTTTTCATTAGTTGCATATAAAAGTTGAGAAAAAAAAACACTGCTTTTTATTTGTCGGTCGCGCAGACGCAATTGAAATATTTACAAACAATGTTAATGGTAATTAGGACACATGTATAGCGCGTCATAAATGCCGGCGCCTTCCAGTCTCCAGTCTAGGCGACATTGAGTCTAATGACGTACTGCAAAGACTTTTTTGTGTGTAGTGTTACTATAGGGATGGGAACTTAAGTAGGGAAAGGGACTTAGATGAAGAAACAGATACCTTACTTTCCCATCTCACTAATGTCTGAAAGCCTATTGATCAGTTGTTTAAAATAAATAAAGCCATGCCTTTATTTGATTATGTTTGCCTTATGCACGATTAAACCCATTTTTTAAGGAAAGTTTCCAAATTAGGTTGAATATTAAGTAACTTTTATGTTTAAAATGTATGCATTTTTGAGATATTAAAAGGCAGTGTAACCAAGGAAGTCGGGGTGCGACTTATGCGCGGGTCAATGACATCATATAATAAAAAAAAAATTAAACTAGGGGTGCGACTAATACACCGGTGCGACTTATACGCGAGTATATACGGTATTTATTGATTCTGCAGTGACTGCCCAGCTGATTTTTTCATTTTCTTCCGTTTCGGCATCTGGGTTACTTTCTTGAAGATTTTGAGTAGGCCGAGGGTTTACTACACTGTTGATAATGTCCTCATCGGTTAGTTCTTGTTCAACGGGCTCATTCTTGTCGATTAGAAGCCACTCCTCTACCTCATCTTCAGGCCGCTAATTGTTTCCGAATGATCCCGAACTACCCCGAAAACTTCCGAATAGCTCTCGATCGTTTTTATTTGCTTTAAAGACACACTTTTGGAGAAAACCAAAATTTTTACAATTTTCCGGAGCGATGCCGGACTATCAGGCATTCTGGACTGTTGGATGCCGGACTAACAGACTTCTACTGTATTGTTTCTGTACCTAAAAAGATTTTAGGACTATATAATTCAACCTTTCTTGCACTGTTGAAATCCATTTTAGATATACCTAGGTGTTAATGGGGAAAAAAAAGAAAGAGTAATCTCTAAGTATAATTATTTTTGTATTGCAGTACCAATGATAGCATACAGTGTCCTATTTGTATAGAGGATCAAATAGAAGACCATGAGATTGGAACATTAGCGTTGAGTGAAGTAAGTTAATCAACTAGAAAAAACAAATAAAAACAAATAGCATTTTTCAGTTGTGCCTTTAAAAAAATATATTTCCTTCATAGTTTTATTTTTGTCATTTGTACCTTTGAGAAGAATTTTAAAACTCACAAATTCATTATTGGTTAATTGAAAAATAATGAGCTAAATAAATCTTTAAAAAAAAAGTACATTGTTTCTTCTAGACCTTGTTGGTCCATGAAGCTAGGGAAGCAGCATTCAATAGACTCCATGGCCACTGCCTGTAAGACAGTTGTGTAACCGAATTTAAAAGTCTTATAAAAACTGGACAAACCTTCTGGTTCCTCAGTCTATGGTGTAACATGCAAGGGGTGGGTTGAGTCATCTTAATTCTATGATCTAAGGAAACATTACACTTCTCCCCCCTCTCCCTACAGAATTCCCCTGGATCATTAATGAGACTGCATTACCTCCTATACCTGTACTTTCACTTGATAATACAAATACCAGACTATAGGCCTGGTGAGATGGGTTGTGTTGCCCCAAGTCATTCCTTCCCACCAAGTTTCTGCTCTCTGTCCAGTGATCCTTTGATGCGCACTGGTGGAATCCCCCAGGCGCTAGCCCGTCCGGTGTACTCTTAATGAGAGCGTATCAGTGTTAATACATTTCACCAGCTTGGAGGCCCATAGGTGGAGCGGTGAGTTGTGTGACCAGCACAATACACCATCAACATTACTAAAAACCTATGTAGAGTAAGAAAGACACTCCACTCCCCAGAGAAGCCCCGGTGTTTAATTTGGATTTAAAATGATAATCCAAACTGGAGGCTTCATCACAGTGTTCCCATCCTGATAATAAAAGTTTCTAAAACTGTTTAATAAGGCACTGTGTAGTGTGAACATCTCTAAATAAAACCATTACTGTAGCTGTGTGTTTTGTTACAAGAAACCTCACAGACTTTTATTCTCCAGATGTTTCCAGACAATGCAGTTAGAAGAGAAATGTTAAATATGCAAGCTAGCTGTGTATTTCCTGGATGTAATTGGAAGGGTAGATTCAAAGAATATGAGGTACAATTGTTTAAAAGAAATTTATAAAAATAGAGAATTTGTACTGCTTTGGCTATTTTTCCTCTAACAACATTAGCTTTCATTATTCTCTATCTCAAAAGAGAATTTCAAGTTATAAACATTAACAAAAAATCCTACCAATTTTTTTTTTACTGTTTTAACCTCATTTGGCTTTTTATATATTGGGAACTTTTTGTTCGTAATATGAATGTTTTTCTACTTTTTCTGTAGACACATGAAAAGAATTGTCAGTTTAAACAGTTAGCTTGTTCAAAGTGCCGTTTGCCTTTCACCGAGGGCCAGTTGGAAAATCACAGAGCCAACATTTGCCCAGAACGTATTGTTCAGTGTACATATTGCCGAGAGGATGTTATTTTTTCAAAATTGCAGGTCAGTTTTGAAAGTTGAGAATTGTCAATAGGCTTTACCTGCTTTACCTGACACATAAAAGTGCTTTTAAAATAGTTCCTTTTTATTTAACACTTTAACTTTAGTTTTTTTGTAATTAACAAATTATTTCACTGTAAGCATGGACACCCCTTCGGGCACACCACTTCGTATCGACGGAGGAAAAACTTCAAAAGCACAAAAAACGTGGAAAATATGTTATTTCCCCGTCAATACAACGTGGTGTGCCAGCTGAGAGTATATCTTTGAAATTATTCTATTGTAAGCATGGACACTAGTTTATTGGTTACTGTTATAAAATGTAATATTATTTAACACTTACTTACTAAATGTACCAGACAACCCAATACAAAAAACTTGCATGCCTGTCTCATTATTTCTACACGAGCCATAACACTTCAAATGGTGGGTTCCTCTGTGTTAATAAGCTCTATTTGATTGGCATTTCCTTGGGGAGGGTGTGTGTGTGTGGGGGGGTGTCTTGGAAAAAAAATCATTTATCACTTGCATTTTGGTTCCTTGTACAAACACACACACACACTCACTATTGACTGATTGTGTTATCTTCATCTAAAGGAACATTACGATCAGTGTAATCAGTTTCCTAAAACGTGTCAACTTTGTGGCAAGAACAATATTAAACAAGATCAGGTGAGTTGACCTTTTCAAACCCTGGACTCAAGAAGTTTGTCTTTGTATTTTTTTGTTTTTTTAAATTGGTTATGCTAAACTAATATTGGTGAGAAGGACAGGGAAAACTAAACGCATGTATGCATGTGTGTATACAAGAGAGGAGAGTGTAGATCCTTTTTTTTACTCAATGATGGCAAACACTTGAAATGCATATATATATATATATTTAACACAAATATTTGCCTGTTAATACATACAAAATTTATTTAGCACAGCTATGCATTTGCTTAGTTAAAATTTGATTTTCATTTTAATCAAAACAAAAGAAAGCAAAAAGTAAATTATTTTTGTTTTCAATGTGTGACTATTGGAGTTCTTTTTTTTATTTATTATAAGTGGGTGACATTCACTGACCTATATTTACATGGACATTATGTACTTAAAGACTCAGTCAACAATGGCTGATTTATACACCTTCTCTTACCTATTCAATTTAGATAATCTAGCAAACTATTTCATTACACATTATATAAATTATATTTTTGTATAGATAATCAAAAAATTACTTCATTACTCCAGTAGTCTAAAAAAAAGTATTGGTAATTAACTCATTCTGTGCCGGGGGGTTTACCCATTTGTGCCAGGTCATTTTAGGCCGCTAGAATTTTTTTAGGGTGCCCTTATTTATTCCTAAATTTGTAAAGGTATTTGTTTAGCAAGATACCTGTATTTCATATCAAATGAAAGGAAATTAAACAGGGAATAATAATAAGTAGAAGTTAAAACAATATCGTAATAATAGTTACATCTTTATTAGTAATTTTTAAAGATCAAATTTTGTGTTTAAAAAAAATATAGAAAAAAAAATCAATCTTAAAAGATTATTATATGGTATGCGTAGCAGATATCCTATTCGGCTTGAAACCACTAAAAGTATATCTATTCCTGATCAGAATGAATTTTGAATTTTGAAAATATCCCATATAGTTACTGAGTTATACGCATTTTTGTAATATTAGTATCAGCCGGCAAACGCCGATCCTTTATATTTCTATATAGTTTACATAGGTCTAGGCCTAACCACGAATGTCGGAATCTTTAATTAGTAAATAAACCGAACTTCCTCAAAACCAGATTTAAATGGTTTAAAGTTATTATCTGATAAATAGAATTTAATAATTAGCAATAAAAGTTATTTTACTAGCAAATTTGACAAAATAAAAAAAAATCGTCATTATTATTTAAGATAAAAGGAAGCAGAAAGATTTGTCATTTGTTTGAGAATATAAAAAGTCGAATTAATAGGCTATAGCAACAAAATAAGCTATGAAAACCAAATCGATTATATATGGTGGATTGATATTGAAGCGCAGAGTCTAATCGACCATATATGGTGTAGATTGGCACGGAATGAGTTAATATAGTTTGTATGCACAAAAAATGTTAATTTTCTTTGTTATCTTGTTTGGTTGGCATCGTATAATAATAATAATGACATTTGTATAGCGCTACCAACAAGCATAATGCAAGCTCAGAGCGCATTTAACGTACAACTCAGAACACGGATACAATCTATAGGCTAAGAGATAAAAAACTGAATAATGATTCAAAACTTTACAAACATGGAACAAATCAAACCAAAACAAGATAACCGACAGTTAAGTTAAGTAAGACAGTAGGGCTCAAAGCAAGTATAACAGAAATTCTTTTTTAAAATAAAGGTTAAATGTTTACTGTGAACTTTGAAAGTTATACACCAGATCAGTTTTCCCCAAAACATTTCATACTGTTTTATAAGCATTGCCAACCATGTTTATATAGATCAGTGGTGCAACAGTATTGTATATATGTGAGTGCACTGCATTTGTTATTATCATTTCCAGTCATCTCTTCACCACATTTAACAGAAATGTAAACATATTTTATTTTTATTAGATGTCCATCCACCAAGAGCAAGTGTGTCCAAAACGTTTGTTTGTTTGTCCAGTTGGATGCACTGATAAGGTAACTTGTCCTCCAACAGGCCAGTTTTAGATTCAAGTAAATTAAATATGCTCTATCCATGTTCAGGTATTTTGCTCAGGGTCTCTTTGTCCTATGGAAAGGGAAAAATTTTAAAAACATAACAGAACAAAAAATTATAATGTTACTAACATTAGTTAAACCAAAGACTATAATAAGATGGACCACTTGCTCTATTTTTAGAGCTTATATGTATGTTCTTTTTTTCTTGCGCAACCAATAAGGCTGTCTTAAAAGTTTCCGCTGTATATATCTTTTGATTTTAATCTTAATTTTCCATTGAGAAAATCATAAAAAATCACTAAACCGGAAGTCTAGAAGACTTAGTGCAATTGTAAATTTCAAAACTAAGTGTTTCAAATTATCAAATAGCAGAAATATCAAAGCAAGCGGTCCATATTATTATAGTCTTTGGTTAGACTTATGTTAAAATATGAATCTTCTCTTTGGGATCCTTAAAACTAAAGAAAACATATTTTTAAAACTAGAACAAATTTATAAAATAGCTCCAAGGCTCATTACTAGTCTGGGTTTATACTGTTGAGAAAGTTTGGGAAAACTGACCAAGGTTTGGAAAAGTTAGTGAATTTGTCTACATTTGATAAAGCAGCCAGAAAAAATATTTATTTAATTATTAAATGTTAAAAAGTGAAACGTTATCTGTCTTCTTAAATTGCATTGGGATATTTAATGGGTAGCCTGAAATAGGAAAACCAACAACTTAATATCATTTAATACAGAGTCAAACCATGAATGAATAATAGTTGTATAGAGGGAGTGGGTGTAAATCAGAAGATGAGATAAATGAAAAGTAGATTTTCAGTATATTCATTTCACTTTTCACTGATCTTTATATATTGAAACTTGGATCTCATTATACCAGTGCATCTATTTTGTCTATACATTTTTAAAATTTTATATATGTCAGTTATTTTTGGTGTTTGTGTAAATTGTATTTCTCTCCCTTGTTGAGTTTTAAAAGAAACATTGGTTAGAGATTATCTCCATGAATAAATGTTGAGAACGGAACGTCTGCTGTAGTGATCTAACTTTTTGTTTCATGGCTCTAGTTTCAGCTGGATAAATTCATGGATCATTTGACACCTGTAGTGGAGACTCACTTAGCCTGGACCATACAAAAATTGACTCACCTGGAATTCTCCATAAAAGAAAATCTCAGAAACTGTCTCCCTCAGTCAGAACTTGTTCATTTTATGGAGGAGATTAAGAAAATGGAAGAAAAGGTAACATAATATAAATATGAGTATATTGAATAGTGATGGGACGATACCAAAATTTGTAACGATTCCTATACGATTCCGATTCTACCAAATTATCCTGATTCCCGATATGATTCCCGATACGATTCCAATTCCTGGCCATTATTACATATACGTATTAAACTTTTACCGCCACTCGCCATGATTAATTTGGGCTCTGAAATAAAATGAATAGAAATTAATAAATAAAACTGGTGATGACCAGATTGAGTTACAAAAACTAAACAAATACAATCATATTGCAAACCCCTCACATAGTGCACTCCTGGATTACAGCTATTTATCTTACGCCCTGTATATTCAAGAATCGTTTTGATATCGGAATTGGGTCTAAATTATTCAGCTCCGATACGATTCCAGATACTTTGGAAAAATCCTGATATTCCAATTATTCCGATACGATTTGGATTAATCGTCCCATTACTAATATTGAACACTTACTTTTACTTGTTCTTTTGGCTATATTTAAGATTCATATTTAGGTCTCCTATCTGCTCATTATGCATTTTCAATACAAAACAGATTTTTTGTGTATCACTTTTAATTGTAAACATCTAAAACATTGCACTTAATAGTTTTTTTTAAATGTAAAAGCTAGACTTAATAGCTTGAAACCCATTGGTCTATATAAATAAATTTAAATTTACTTTACAATAAGAAATATTAAAGTTTATATATGTATAGTATAGAGTAGCACATGTTAAACTGATCTGTGGAGAAAGCAAGTAACATTTAGGGCCACTGGTGTATTGTAATGCACCCGCTGAGGTTAATCTATTAACATACTGCTCTCCAGGTGTTGGTTGTAGAGAGACAACTTCAACAAGTGCTACAGAACAGATCAAGTGGAGCTGCCGCCTCTGGTGATGTAAGTATTTCAACTTCAGCTTGACACCATTTTCCTGAAGCTGCAACTTGAAAAGCCTGAAATTTTTCCACATGTATAATATGAGGAATCACTTCTAGAATAATAAAACAAGAGGTTTTGTTTTTACCAATGCATCATATACCTAAAAGTACACTATTCAAACTGTGGAGGGCCTTAGTGCTGGTGACAGCCTTCACCATTTTCTGATGCCGCCTCTACTCTCCCCAACTAATGTCAGATAGCTATCAGCACTGGGTTGGTCCAGGGACACCCTCCAGATTCAGGTAAAAATACTGGTGTTTTGGCATCAAGGTAAAAATTCCAGGATTATTTTCTCAAATTCTGAAATGTGTCCCATATTTTACCCAGATTTGATGAGTACCTGATGACAATTAATGTATGTGTTGATGAGTACCTGATGACAATTAATGTATGTGTTGATGAGTACCTGATGACAATTAATGTATATGTTGATGAGTACCTGATGACAATTAATGTATCTGTTGATGAGTACCTGATGACAATTAATGTATGTGTTGATGAGTACCTGATGACAATTAATGTATGTGTTGATGAGTACCTGATGACAATTAATGTATCTGTTGATGAGTACCTGATGACAATTAATGTATGTGTTGATGAGTACCTGATGACAATTAATGTATGTGCTGGCCACAATGTCCCTTTATATTGCAAGAGACAACAAAACTAGTGAACTCTTTTTTTTCAGACCTCTAGATCTTACAGAGAAACTTGACTTACCTCCCTTCTTAGTCATTAAAAAATATTGTTTTCCTCTTATTACAGATTAATCAGACTGCACATTAACAAGAAAAAACAACAACAATATTTTCAATATTTGTTTGTTTGTTTATATACATTTGTTTACTTTTACTTATATACTTGTCCAATTGAACAGGTGTATAATAGTTTTTGTCTACAGTAAAAAAATATTTCAACTTTGATTTTATCTTAAGTTTTTAAATGTATATTCTTAAGAGTTCTGTGTAATCTTGCTGTATTCTGAACTTGTTGTTCCCACAGATGTCCTCAGAAATGACTGCTAAGGCCAGCCTTAAGTTGATTGAGCCTATCCTGGGTGTCATACACAATGAAGTGGACAGGGCAATACATGCTCTACAAACTTTAGAGGGTCATTATAGACAGCAGCAGGCACAGGTGAACATACAACTTCACATTAAAAAAAACACCTGGAGTTTATTCTCATACTTGTATCATTGATTACTCCTGATATTTGATTATTTTATCACTGGCAGAAACAAAAAGTAATCCGTTTGCAGTATTTGTTTGTATTAGGGAAGTGTAGTAGTGTGTAAATCTTCTCATTACAAGTTAACCTGTGGACATATTTTATTATTTTATCACTGGCAGAAACAAAAAGTAAACCGTTGTAGTATTTCTTTGTATTAGGGAAGTGTAGTAGTGTGTAAATCTTCTCATTACAAGTTGACCTGTGGACATATTTTGTCCCTATAAATGGGTACTCAAAACTGGCTTACATTTTTTGCGCGTTATTAAGTTTTCGACACCTCTCGTACTGAATCGTCTAGGCAAAATGTGCCATTCATGACAGAAAGATAATTTTTTCACTCGATTGTACAGGAATAAACGGCCTTTATCACCATATGTATTTAAAATTGATTGTTTATGTTAAACATTTTTAATATTTAAATTATCTAAGAAAAAAAAATTATTTTTTAAGAAAAAAACATTTTATAGATTTTTTATATACACCAATATTCATAAAGCTGGTCTATTTTCCTGTAAAAATCTGAAAGAATTATTAGTCTATATATTATGGCCCATTTCGCTCAAAGCGCAAGACAAACCCTATGAAA
This sequence comes from Anisus vortex, assembly GCA_949126835.1. Classification (NCBI taxonomy): domain Eukaryota; kingdom Metazoa; phylum Mollusca; class Gastropoda; family Planorbidae; genus Anisus; species Anisus vortex. Next base: position 17,582,325 of record OX421501.1, on the reverse strand, counting down.
TAGTATTTTACCGCTGTAAAAACATGCCCGCCGCGATCTCCGCTATTTTTAGGGTCGTTACCAATAAAGGCGTAGTATCGGATTTTATCACTTTAGAAGTTAAGTAAAACTATTCAATATCATAGATTAGTAATATACAATGAATTTTATTTAAAAAATTGTATGTATATATTATTTTATTTATATTATTTTAATAAAATTGTTTTAGATTTACCACCTCAAATCACTTGTTTTCGAGTCTCCAAACCCCTATTAAGTTTAAGGATAAGGCTAATTTTTTTCTGGTCATAAAATAAACTAAAATTACATTTATTTTAAAGTAGATATGCTAAAGATATTGAATTGATACTTTTTATTTCCAGGAAATAATATTATAATATGTAATTTGACATGCAAACTGGATCTTCTATCTGTTGTCAATGTAAACAATAGTAAATTTGACCTTTAGTGGACTAGCGAAGCTATGGAAAATATTATGAATGAAACGAATTAGGTATAAAATTTAGTAGTTTACACACTTATAATAACATTTAAATTGAACCAGACAGTATTTTATTTATTTTTTGTGGAAGCGAAGCTATTTTAAGCACATAAATGTACAAACATATTGTCTAGCCTACACTTACTACATAAGGCCTACAAAATGCAATAGCTATGAGGCCTACTCCGACAAGTCTAATGTGGGTAATAAAAGACATATTTTAATCTTTAGAATAATACAATACTATTATTATATTTGCGCTTGAAGAATATTTCTACCATGGCATATGTTTAATAATTCATCGTTAGGGCTAAGTCATTTTTTAAACTTTTATTGAATAATGGTTTGTCATGCGTAGGCCTAACAATAATAATTCTAATAAGATTATCAGATATAGCCTAAACTTAAAAGTTTATTGTAAATTCTCGATTCGTTATACGTTTATTGGCGGATATTATATATATTTATTATGTTTTTGAATTTCTATGTATTGCCTAGGAATAAGTCTAATGACAATCAGTCATAATCAAATAGCCTACATAGGGGGTCGTCCATTAATTATAATATGTCAACTAAATACAGAAAACTGGGTTGACAGAATTGACAGTAGTTGAAATGTGGGAGGGAATAGAGTCAATAAAGTGACTTATATAATACATTTCATTTATAAATTTTCATGCGTTTATACTAATTCATTCATCAACAGCCTGCCATTAAAATCATAGATTATACTGCATGGTATTTATACAAAAAACTACAGCTTAGAATATAATGCTTGTGATAGGCGTTCTTGGTTAGTGTTAAGGACCATTAGATATCGGTCTCTATACTTTATACTAAGTTTATACCAATGAAAAAAAGAATATAGAAACCAAATCAAATCAAATGTACAAGTAATATATTGAACAGTTTTAAGTTGATATTGTAATTATATATTTTTTTTTTAGGTATGGGATAAAACTGATTATTATTATTATTGTTACTACTATCAATAGGATAAATGGTTTTAACCTAAACAATAGTCAATAGTTGTTATTTTAAACCTTAAATTAACATTTGAAAACTTTATTTTGAAAATAAAACTCTTATAACTGTTACCTTAAAATGTGTATTATTAAATAATGTACTTTGCCTTATTTAATGTTTAATGCTCGAGTCTTACACTATATAAAAACTGCTTTTGTTTGTTTTACTTTCAAGTACATGATTGTCAATCATTGTCTGTATACCTACTTATAAAGTACATTGTGTAACATTTTGTATTCTTAACGTTGTGTACTTTAAATGAACTTCAAATTGATGTAATATTTTTACATTTACAAAGATTCGTTATATTTTTGCGAATATTTATAAATGGCTAAAAAACAAAAATTTTTGCTAGAACACTTTGTTTCAATAAAAATAATTAAATTTTGATAATTTGAAACAGTGCCAATTTAGTAGGTCTCTATAGAGCATTGAATTTCCTTAAATTTGATATATAACATGAGCTTATACTAAAATTAGGTAATTTTTTGTGATTTTTTAAAAATAGGTCAGATTTGCGTTTTTTGCCTCCCTTGAAAAAAACGGTAAAAAGTATGAAAAATGAATTTTACATCGATATTTTTATATTTTTCAAATGCACCACATTCACGAAAAAAATTTGGTCTCTTCTCTATAAACTTTTGTGTTTGTAAACAAAGTAACTTAGACATAGCCAATATACTTTTTGAGATAATGACTTCTAAAAATAGTACTTTGTGAGGTGGCTAAAGGTAACCCACTTGTAAAATTTCAAAATTTGATAACTTTCTTAAAAATGAACATACAGTCCTAAAATTGGTATCAAAGTTCTTAGAATCATTTTGTCTTTCTATTGAACATAAAAAAAGCTCAATAACTTGAAAAATTAAAATCAGTTTTGAGTACCTACTATAAAGTTGTGTAAAATAAAACTAAAATAGTGAGACAATTACAAAAGAAACAAAACACACAACAGATTGTACATCAGACACTTATCTTACACAACAGATTGTACATCAGACACTTATCTTACACAACAGATTGTACATCAGACACTTATCTTACACAACAGATTGTACATCAGACAATATCTTACACAACAGATTGTACATCAGACACTTATCTTACACAACAGATTGTACATCAGACACTTATCTTACTGTCTGGAGAAAACCATAAGCCGGTTTAACACATTAAGCGTAAGCAACATAAACATAAACTGTTTGTAGCCCATTCTTATTAGACCCTGAATGCTTATTACAGTTTATATGGATGTGAATATCAGTCCATAAATAAAGTTAAGATATTGTTTAGAGTAAATGACAGAGGAGTATGGAGCAAACAAATTGTTATTCTGCTCCCCCCTCAACCTACCATTACCAACACACTATAGAGCAATTTGGAACAACTGAAAAAGACATGTAAATATGTTTGTCTGGCATTGACTGCAAGAGAGCAAACAGCTCTGCAGAATGGTTAATAGAAGAAGAAATGCAAACAAATAAATATATTAAGCTAGTTATTGATAATTGATATGTTGATACTCTGAGCCTCATATAAATTAAATTAACTTATTTTCTGTTTGCCTTGAAGTTGGATGAGATTGAGACACAGTTCCGCATACAGCAACAGCAGCTACAGCTGAAGGATGCCGCTATAGCTGACCTTGAGATGAGGCTCGCTGCCCAGGAGATGGCACGCTACGATGGCACGATATTGTGGAAAGTGTCAGGCTTTGAAGGCAAGAAGCGAGATGCAATCAGTGGCCAGACTACTAGCCTGTATTCACCTGCATTTTATTCTGGTCAAGTAAGCACAATTTATTTCTAGAACATTAAGTAAAATTGTATTCTAGACCAAAAAGTTAAATTGTATTCTAGACCAAAAAGTAAAATTGTAATCTAGACCAAGAAGTAAAGTTGTATTCTAGACCATTAAGTAAAATTTTATTCTAGACCAAAAAGTAAAATTGTATTCTAGACCAAAAAGTAAAATTGTATTCTAGATCTAAAAGAAAAATTGTATTCTATACCAAAAAGTAAAATTGTATTCTAGATCTAAAAGAAAAATTGTATTCTAGACCAAAAAGTAAAATTGTATTCTAGACCAAAAAGTAAAATTGTATTCTAGATCTAAAAGAAAAATTGTATTCTATACCAAGAAGTAAAATTGTATTCTAGATCTAAAAGTAAAATTGTATTCTAGACCAAAAAGTAAAATTGTATTCTAGACCAAAAAGTAAAATTGTATTCTAGATCTAATAGTAAAATTGTATCATAGATCTAAAAGTAAAATTGTATTCTAGACCAAAAAGTAAAATTGTATTCTAGACCAAAAAGTAAAATTGTATTCTAGACCAAAAAGTAAAATTGTATTCTAGATCTAAAAGTAAAATTGTATTCTAGATCTAAAAGTAAAATTGTATTCTAGATCTAAAAGTAAAATTGTATTCTAGATCTAAAAGTAAAATTGTATTCTAGATCTAAAAGTATAATTGTATTCTAGATCTAAAAGTAAAAATTGTATTTTAGATCTAAAAGTAAAATTATATTCTAGATCTAAAAGTAAAATTGTATTCTAGATCTAAAAGTAAAATTGTATTCTAGATCTAAAAGTAAAATTGTATTCTAGATCTAAAAGTAAAAATTGTATTTTAGATCTAAAAGTAAAATTGTATTCTAGATCTAAAAGTAAAATTGTATTCTAGATCTAAAAGTAAAATTGTATTCTAGATCTAAAAGTAAAATTGTATTCTAGATCTAAAAGTAAAATTGTATTCTAGATCTAAAAGTAAAATTGTATTCTAGATCTAAAAGTAAAATTGTATTCTAGATCAAAAAGTAAAATTGTATTCTAGATCTAATAGTAAAATTGTATTCTAGATCTAAAAGAAAAATTGTATTCTAGATCTAATAGTAAAATTGTATTCTAGATCTAAAAGAAAAATTGTATTCTAGACCAAAAAGTAAAATTGTATTCTAGATCTAAAAGTAAAATTGTATTCTAGACCAAAAAGTAAAATTGTATTCTAGACCAAAAAGTAAAATTGTATTCTAGATCTAAAAGTAAAATTGTATTCTAGATCTAAAAGTAAAATTGTAGTTTTGAACCAAAATGTAAAATTGTAGTCTAGATCTAAAAGTAAAATTGTATTCTAGATCTAAAAGTAAAATTGTATTCTAGATCTAAAAGTAAAATTGTATTTTAGACCAAAAAGTAAAATTGTATTCTAGATCTAAAAGTAAAATTGTATTCTAGATCTAAAAGTAAAATTGTATTCTAGACCAAAAAGTAAAATTGTATTCTAGATCTAAAAGTAAAATTGTATTCTAGACCAAAAAGTAAAATTGTATTCTAGACCAAAAAGTAAAAAAATATTTCTACACCAAGTAAGTACAATTTAATTCTGGTCAAGTAAGTATAATTCTATTATTGACTAGTAAGTAACATGTTATAGTTATAGTACTATTTTGAGAAATAGATTTATTGTACTTATGTTCAAAGTGAAACACAAATGCACCAAACTTAGAAAAGAACTAATAGTTGAATGAATTGAATACTACTGACTGCCGTAAATGTCAAGCGTTTGAACACGCACATAATGTCAGGCGTTTGAACACGTACTTAATGTCAGGCGTTTGAACACGTACATAATGTCAGGCGTTTGAACACGTACATAATGTGAGGCATTTGAACACGTACATAATGTCAGGCATTTGAATACGTACATAATGTCAGGCGTTTGAACACGTACATAATGTCAGGCGTTTGAATACGTACATAATGTCAGGCGCTTTAACACGTACATAATGTCAGGCGTTTGAACACGTACATAATGTCAGGCGTTTGAACACGTACATAATGTCATGCGTTTGAACACGTACATAATGTCAGGCGTTTGAACACGTACATAGTTTGATACTCCAAATCTACTTTACTTTGGTGTTTTATTGTGGCAAAAAAATTAATTTTGTATTTTTGTAACTTTTGTCTGTGAACAGTGTGGTTACAAGATGTGTGCCAGGATCTATCCCAATGGGGACGGGATAGGGAAAGGGACACACATTTCTCTTTTTTTTGTTATAATGAGAGGACATTTTGATGCTTTGCTGCCTTGGCCGTTTTCACAGAAGGTGAGAATGAAGTCTATTACTCTTACCTCAATACATTTTATTATTTAATTACAACTTTTGAGCAATATCATTTAATTACAACTTATGAGCAATATTATTTAATTACAACTTATGAGCAATGATATTTAATTACAAGTTATGAGCAATATTATTTAATTACAACTTATGAGCAATGATATTTAATTACAACTTATGAGCAATGATATTTAATTACAAGTTATGAGCAATATTATTTAATTACAACTTATGTAAATGTTATTTAATTGCAACTTATGAGCAATATTATTTAATTACAAGTAATGAGCAATCTTATTTCATTACAACTTATGAGCAATATTATTTAATTACAACTTATGAGCAATATTATTTAATTACAACTTATGAGCAATATTATTTCATTACAACTTATGAGCAATGATATTTAATTACAACTTATGAGGAATATTATTTAATTACAACTTATGAGCAATGATATTTAATTACAACTTATGAGGAATATTATTTAATTACAACTTATGAGCAATGATATTTAATTACAACTTATGAGCAATATTATAATTACAACTTATGAGCAATGATATTTAATTACAACTTATGAGGAAGGTTTTTTATTTACAATGTTTGAGTTTGAGTGTAAATATGTTTTAAATACGTTTTGAATCTTAATTTATTTTTGTTTCATTAATATAATATTAAATAATATTTTCAGTTGCTTTAGTACAAATTTACAGGATTAAAATAAAATCATATGACACAAATGATTTTTGTATGTTTAACATAGATTTTAGATTATACATTGACCGTTTACTCTACAAATTTGCATTGGTAATGTGGATAAAATTCATTATGGCTCTATTCATTACTGATCTGTATTATGGTGCATATATTATTATTTTATTAATACAAATTTGAATTAGTTTATTACTATATAGTAGTAAAGACCAATATTTTAGTTATTGAAGAAGTATAGTTCCTTTAAACAAATAAAATATCTTTCTTATGTCTTAAAACAAAAATTATATGTAATGATTTAACTTGGCTTGTGTAGTTCTATACTGATCAAAAAAATTAATGTTATTCGGCACTTCCTGTTTAATCTGACCCAAACATTGATAATCAATGCAACACTGATCTCGGCACCAAAAATATCTATAACTATAGTTGAGTAATGAAAAGCTTAAAGTGAATTTGATCCATGATAACCAATATGAAAGCACAATCTATGTATTCTATATCAGCATAGTTTTTAAGCACACACTCAAGGAACATCCAAAATTTCATTTGCACATACAATGAAAAATATCACACACAAAAATATAAATTTTATAAGGAAAACTTTTAAAAAAGAAGGCATGAACAGATTCATTAAAGTCCATTAAGTGTAAGAATATAATGTTAGATGAATCTGTCTTCTGTAAGAGAGTGAAAGTTGAAATTGGTATATATGTTTCATTCTATCTTAGGTAACTTTAATTGGTATATATGTTTCATTCTATCCTAGGTAACTTTAATTGGTATATATGTTTCATTCTATCTTAGGTAACTTTAATTGGTATATGTTTCATTCTATCCTAGGTAACTTTAATTGGTATATATGTTTCATTCTATCTTAGGTAACTTTAATTGGTATATGTTTCATTCTATCCTAGGTAACTTTAATTGGTATATGTTTCATTCTATCTTAGGTAACTTTAATTGGTATATATGTTTCATTCTATCCTAGGTAACTTTAATTGGTATATATGTTTCATTCTATCCTAGGTAACTTTAATTGGTATATATGTTTCATTCTATCTTAGGTAACTTTAATTGGTATATGTTTCATTCTATCCTAGGTAACTTTAATTGGTATATGTTTCATTCTATCTTAGGTAACTTTAATTGGTATTTTGTTTCATTCTATCCTAAGTAACTTTAATTGGTATATATGTTTCATTCTATCTTAGGTAACTTTAATTGGTATATGTTTCATTCTATCCTAGGTAATTTTAATTGGTATATATGTTTCATTCTATCTTAGGTAACTTTAATTGGTATATGTTTCATTCTATCCTAGGTAACTTTAATTGGTATATATGTTTCATTCTATCTTAGGTAACTTTAATTGGTATATGTTTCATTCTATCCTAGGTAACTTTAATTGGTATATATGTTTCATTCTATCCTAGGTAACTTTAATTGGTATATGTTTCATTCTATCCTAGGTAACTTTAATTGGTATAGATGTTTCATTCTATCCTAGGTAACTTTAATTGGTATATATGTTTCATTCTATCCTAGGTAACTTTAATTGGTATATATGTTTCATTCTATCCTAGGTAACTTTAATTGGTATATATGTTTCATTCTAACCTAGGTAACTTTAATTGGTATATATGTTTCATTCTATCCTAGGTAACTTTAATTGGTATATATGTTTCATTCTATCCTAGGTTACTTTAATGATGATTGACCAGAATCACAAGGAACATATTGTAGATGCCTTCAAGCCTGACCCAACAAGTTCATCTTTTAAGGTAAAATTCTGTATTTAAAATGTAATAAAATATTCTGTATTAAGAATGTAATACAATAGTCTGTATTTAAAATGTAATAAAATATTCTGTATTAAGAATGTAATACAATAGTCTGTATTTAGAATGTAATACAATAGTCTGTATTTAGAATGTAATCCAATAGTCTGTATTTAGAATGTAATACAATAGTCTGTATTTAGAATGTAATAAAATAGTCTGTATTTAGAATGTAATACAATAGTCTGTATTTAGAATGTAATAAAATAGTTTGTATTTAGAATGTATTACAATAGTTTGTGTTTAGAACGGAATACAATAGTTTGTATTAAGAATCTAATACAAAAGCCTGTATTGAGAATGTAATAAAATAGTCTGTAATTGATCTGAAATACAACGGTATGTTTTATGTTTTTCCCAGCGACCAACTACAGAAATGAACATAGCCAGCGGTTGTCCATTATTTTTACCTTTAGAAAAACTTCACAACAGGCAACATGGCTACCTCCGCGATGACACGCTGTTTGTGAAAATTCTTGTCGACACGGACGGGCTGGATAGATATACAGAGATGAACCCATCGAGGTTCACTTCCAACTACCTGCCGTAGTCCTAGGCTTTTCCCTCTGACATTTCACACACTTGAAACTGAAAGCACCACTTTTTGAAAAAGGAAACCATTTTTGTGATACATTCACATACAATTTTTGTAAAAAAAAATCCGTTTCACTTTGAGAGATATCAAAACAATTTTTCTTAAATTGTTGATACATTCATATAATTGTTAGTTGTCGGGTTAAAAACTGACCTGACTATTTACACAATAAACACTTAAGAGTCTACGCTTATTAAAAAGAATGAAATCTTTGTGTAAAGTGAAAAAATACTTTGAGTGTTGACGTGTCACAGGGAAAAGCTTCAAACTGCACAACAAACAGAATGGGTATTTCATAGTTTGTGTATCAGTCATCCAACATGTCATAGTTTGTGTAACAGTCATCCAACACGTCATAGTTAGTGTAACAGTCATCCAACTCTACATTCAGTATCACAAGCTCATAAGTGATTTCATCATGTTTTTGTTTCCATGACAACAGTTTGTTATTTAGTTAGTACATTGTGCTTTTAGTTAGTTCCTTGTGCTTTTAGTTAGTTCATTGTGCTAGAGAAGTTAAAAGTCAACGCACTGTACATAATGGAACACTTGATTGTTATTACGAGTTTAAAAATGTGTCTTGCTCATGATCCGTGTCAATAGCTTTGCTTTTAGTATACCTTTAATGGTTTAGTTTATGACTGCAGGGGCATGGGTTCAAATCCAGCCTCAAAGAATGAGCAACCTCATTCTCTCTGTGAGCCAAATATCAGTTTTAAACAAAGTGCCAAGCAGTTATGAAAGCTGCTAAAGAAATGAAGCGGTAAGGGTGGCACATAGTCCTAATGGACAATATATTGGCCCACCTTGCAAGCCTACATGTTCAGCTTCTATAAATATATAAGATAAGATAAAATATTAACTTTACACTACAGTTTATGGATACAAATATAAAAGTACTGGATATTCTTTAGATGCAAGGCAACGAAGCATTAGATCATTTTTTCTTGGGTTTGAGTAATAATATTTGATGTAATACTTGTACAGTATTTGTATATTAATCCTTTAGTACTTGTATAGAATTTGTATTTTATTTATAGTACTTATAACTATATAGTGCTGTTTATTTATAGTAATTATATAGTACTTATATTGTAAAGTAATACCCTGAAAATTTGTGCTTCTGAATATCCAACTTCAAAGATTTTTTTTTCCTTGGAACTTTACACTTGGTATTTGATCATTTTATTGTACAAAACTCTATTGTACAAGACTCTATTGTACAAGACTCTATTGTAGACAAAGAAAATAGTTACATAGCAGGCAGTGTCTGATAGAAAATGTGCTTACAAGAGTTCAATGTGTCTCAAAGATGTGAATGTGAGCATAAGACCATCCACATACACGTATTCATGTATTTACTTTCTACTGCAGTACTGTGAGTACTCTATGTTTTTACATTCACCTGGACAATTTTTCATGAGTTCTGAATACATATTTTACTTTACAATGATCTTTAAGTTTTTTTTCAAGGACATATTTACTCTTTAACTTTTAACCAAATAATATGAAGATACCATAGGCCTTTGGTAGTACTCCGCCCAAAATATGTACATTTTCCAATTTCATGGATTGTTTAGCAACATGGCTCCAACAAATGTTGGGTTTTACTGTGATTGTATGGTACTAGTATACAGGGGTTATACCTGTTGGGAAAGTTTTGGCAAACTGAATTGGTGTTTTAAGTTTGGAAAAGTTTGGAATATCTGACAAAGGTTTGGTAAAGTTTGTGAGTTTCAATAAAATGGAGAAAAAAAGTATTATTTCCAATCAAAAGAAATAAATAGCCCTATGTAGTTAATAGAGTCCTTAACTTATATCTTTGTTGTTTTATGCAATTTATCCTTGAGTACTGAACAAAATTTCTTTTTGGACTATCTATTTACACTAGTGGTTAACATAAAATATATTCACAAATACCAGTATGTATTAGTTTGAGAACTTTGAAATGATTTTAGAGTAAGAACTCTGTGTATAGTAAGTGTTATAAGCTAAAGTATGACTTTTAATACTGTTCTGTATATAGTAGAGGTATTAGCTGAAGTATTAGATCTACTATAATACAGTTCACAGGTACACGATAGTATTGGACTGTTTTTGTTATAGTTATAATAGTAGTGTAGCATTCTTTAGTGTCGTGAACTATATATACACTCACAATATTTTAGATAATGTGAGCAATGAGTTACTGATGTAATTACTTTTGAACATGTGGACTACAAGAATGTCTTTTTATAGGGAATGCAATTCAAGGTCCTAGGGGGTGGAAGCATAGTTTAGTTAGCATTGAAAGATGATGTAGATGGAATTATGTTTCAATCAAGAATTTTTTTTATTTGATATAAAATAAAAACTTGGCTACTGTGTATCTATGTGTATTTAGTGAACACGGTCTAGTACTTGTATATAATATAATGACTATTGTACAAAATGTGTATACTCCAATAACATTATTTGCTCACTCTATATTACCTTATAAAACTATATACACGAATATATGGAGAAATCTGTTTGAAGTAAAGTCATAACTATATATGTCCATGAGGCAAGTGAAAGAAACATTGATGAGTTTCCATGATCACAGCATACAAGGGGACTGCGTGGCCAGTACAATGTCCAGCCATAATTTTACTTTTCCCCAACCAATCTTAGTAATATCAAGCACAAATCAGAGCTGGGTGGACAAGACACCCTCTGGGGTTAACTAGGTATTGAACTGGGGATCTTTGCTACAGCAGCCAAGCAAGGGAACTGTTGTTTGACCACAGTGTCCACTCAGGCATCCATTATTTTAGTCAACAAAGGTTGAATGTATTTATTGATAAACTTTGCACTTCTCTTCAAGGCTTAAATATGTAAATCTATGTCACTATATCATTGTATGTACAAACGAAATCAGCAATAAAATATTGATATCAGTTGTGCTTTACCAACCAAACTTGTTCTAGTTGTGTTTATATTGTGTGACAGTTTCTATACATGTTGTAATTGGTTTATATTGTGTGACAGTTTCTATACATGTTGTAATTGGTTTATATTGTGTGACAGTTTCTATACATGTTGTAATTGGTTTATATTGTGTGACAGTTTCTATACATGTTGTAATTGGTTTATATTGTGTGACAGTTTCTATACATGTTGTAATTGGTTTATATTGTGTGACAGTTTCTATACATGTTGTAATTGGTTTATATTGTGTGACAGTTTCTATACATGTTGTAATTGGTTTATATTGTGTGACAGTTTTTATATTGTGTGACAGTGTCTATACATGTTCTAGTGGGTTTATATTGTGTGACAGTTTCTATACATGTTCTAGTGGGTTTATATTGTGTGACAGTGTCTATACATGTTCTAGTGGGTTTATATTGCGTGACAGTTTTATACATGTTGTAGTTGGTTTATATTGTGAGAAAGTTTATATACATGTAGTTGGTTTATATTGTGAGAAAGTTTATATACATGTTCTATTTGGTTTATATTGTGTGACTGTTTATATACGTTCTAGTGTGTTTATATTGTGTGACAGTGTCTATACATGTTGTAATTGGTTTATATTGTGTGACAGTGTCTATACATGTTGTAGTTGGTTTATATTGTGTGACAGTTTCTACACATGTTCTAGTTGGTTTATAGTGTGTCAGTTTTTATACATGTTCTAATAGTGATAGTTGATTTATATTGTACGACAGTTTCTATACATATTCTAACTGTTAGTTTATATTGTGTGACAGTTTCTATACATGTTCTAATTGTTGGTTTACATTGTGTGACAGTTTATACTTTCTTAGAAACATTGTTTTGTGATCCCAAGTTTCTGACAGTTAAATTATCTTCTAAATCAACATTAAGTCCATTGCAAGCCTTCTTATCTTCTAAATTGTTAACTGCAGCTGTACATCTTCTAACTGCAGCTGTACATCTTCTAACTGCAGCTGTACATCTAACTGCAGCTGTACATCTTCTTCTCAATGTTTCTTTGGCCACCAGACTTCATATAAAGGTAAAAGACAAAAATTGTTGGTCTCCTTAATAAACAATGGCTGATAAAAAAATATAACATGAATTATGAAGCAGTTCCCCAAAAACATAACTCGTACCAAATGCTGTATAAGAAATTTCTTAAACTTAAAGCTATTTCCAAATTTCATGTCCATATTACATTACTAGACTCCTTTGAAAAAAAAAGTTTCAACTTGTATTACTATAATTAATTAATTAACAAGAATGGTCTAAGTGTAAATGAAAAAAACAAATTCAAGAAAGTTTTTATTTATAAAAACTTTATTTTTTTTTTTACATGCTTTATGATGTTAAGAATAATAAGAATGGTTTCTTAAAACTGAATGAAAAATATGTCAGTGAAATGTATTATAAGAAAGAGTTCCAGGTACATTGTTCTACTTGACAAAACAAAAACAACAACATACTTCTCAATCTCTGCCCTCCTTTTACTCTCTACTTGTGTGAGAGTCTTACAGTAGATGGGATGTCTTACCTCTTTATATATGGCATCAAAAACTAAACAGTCTACTACAACACTTGCAAAGGTTGAGAGAAAATGAAACTAAATCATAGGTTTACATTGCTGATGGACAAACAGATGCCTTTGACACTGTTGATTTGGGGTGAATACATCTTCCTGATCACCATGGTTACCAGCCCATACAATTCTTACAAGATTTACTTTAAATATAATGACATCTTGGTCCTTTTTCAGTTTGAAAACTTGATTCAAGGCAATATTTAAAATTTCAAGGTATTTTAATAAGTTTCAAGGTAAGTTTAAAATTTTAAGGTATTTTAATAAGTTTCAAGGTAAATTGAATGGTATCAAGTTAGTTTTAAGTTGTAAGGTAATTTTAACTTGTAAACAACTAGATTTCACAAATTTGCAAGGAAACAAGGACATGCAATATGTAATTCAAGTTTTAAAGCTCATTGAATCATAAATGTTTCACACAATTTTGGTCCTTCATCAACTCTCACACATCTGTGTGTGTGTGTGTGTTTATGATCTAACAATGGAGGTACTCTCACACATCTGTGTGTGTGTTTATGATCTAACAATGGAGGTATAGAAACATTTTGACACAATGCATGAATATCAATTTAAACTGTAAACATACAAAGTAATTTTGTTTTTTCTTCTCAGTGTTTTCTATGACCTGAAGGGGCAGAAAGGTTTGCTAACACTGTAACACATTCATTGAATGAACTCACATTTCTAGAGAATTTCTGTTATCTTCTATTACTAATTCATGTAGCAAGTCCATGCCATATACAGGGTTCATACAAAGTCATGGAATTTCGGAAAAGTTGTGGAAAATTAATGAGAATTAATGCCCCTTTTAAGGGTATGAAAAAGTTTTGAAATTTATTGATTTAGAAGATTTATTTAAAATATTGAGCTGACCCTGATATTTTTCCTTTTCTGACACTTCCCCCAGTACGCCAATTCTTATATCTTGTAACATCGCCACCTGCCATGTGTAAACTACGCCAAGCCTCTCCCGTCTCGCTTTTTCTCCCCCCCCCCACACTTAGGTGTCTGTTACTGTCAGACAAGGTACTGTACACAGGGTTCCAGTGGCTTTCTGACATTTTTGTAGCAGACGGTTTTCTCCAAATGCTAAACACTACCTTAAATTAGTAAAAGCTTACATTCATTAAATAAAAAAAATATCTTAAATTACTACAATTACAGTACAAACATAGGACTATAAGTATATTAAAAAAAGTCTAGATCAGAGGTGTGCAACATTTTTTTTATGTTGCGTCACATTGGATCTTCAGAAAGCTAAAGAGGGCCAGTTACCATAGGAAAATGTAATCTCAAGATAACTATAGTTGAGTACATTTTAAATACATTTGGAAATAAATAAAAGATAATTTGTGTTATTTTAATAATGTTAAACTTGGAATTTAGTATTTTTGCACAATTTATCAATGTCTGCTCTGACTGATATGGTAGCAACTCAAAGCTGACCTGTTACAGTTAGATGTTCATCTGTGAGCTGACTTCGGTATCGACTTTTAGTGAATTTCATCTTTTAAAAAAATTGCTCACAACACAATATGTGCTGTCAAAAAGTGAAAACATTTTCCTGGCATGTTGCTCTAAATTTGGATGTTTTCCACATACATAGATTTTGTAAAAAGTTACCAAGTCGATGCTATCATATGCTCTTCTCAAGTCCAAATCAGACTGCAAGTCTATCAGCTCCATTTGACAGCTCTCACTGAGTCTCAGGACTGTCCTCTGGTACAAGATCAAATGGTTGAGAAAACAGCTTAAAATCCTTTTCACATTTTCTGAAAATCATTAATAAATTTCGTTGTATATTCAGTACACAACTTGTCGACATTTTCAATATTTTTGGAGCCATCAAAATCTGCTTGTTCTGCTTTTCTGAGAGCCACAGTAGGAAAATGAATGAGTGTTGTTTTATTCAACTGGGTCTTAAAAAGTTGTAATTTATTCTCAAATGATGCAATGTGTTCATACATCTTGTTCACCAACTGATCTTTACCCTTGTAGCTTCACACTTAAATCTAACAGATGTGTGATGTTAGATAAGCAAGGTCATTTAACCAGACATCGTTGCTTAAATAGGCAACATCTTTTTGCTTATTTATCTTGAACTGTTAAATATCTTTTCTTTAGTTTCAAAATCTTGTTAAAGTTCCAGCTCTACTGAGCCAACAAACTGCAGCAAAATATAGAATGCCAGGGTAATCAGAGTCCAGTTGTTCTAAAAAAGACTTAAATAGCCAACGGTTCAGTCCGCGAGCTCGAATGTAATTCACACACTGAACCACATCTTTCATGACATCAGTGAAACTCACTGAAACCAAGTACTGTTGTGCCCAAGTTGTCCTGGTGTATAATGCAGTGATTAACCACAACCCCTTCTGTACCAAGTACCAATGAAAAATGTTTTGGTGAATCCATTGGTTCCTTTTCATTTGGAATGCACACCCCTGGTCTAGATCTATACATTTAAAATTCTTTCCAGATCATAGGCTCTATGGTCCATATTATTTAGGCTTACACTACAGCTCTTAATAGTCTAGGCTGCCTAAGGCATGTGGAGTCTGCAAACCGACACATTTTGCCGATTTGATTTATTTTGAAATATACTTATATCAAACTGCAGATAAATATGCATTCTTTCTTATGGCATTCTTATTAGATAAAAAGAAAATGGTGAGATTTAAGATGCTATTTTATATCAAGAAGGGCTTTTCAGTGTGATTAAAACTAGCACAACGAGGCGAGTCGTTCGCAGCGTCCACCAATATTAATCATTATCGACTTTTTGGCCTAGCGGTCTAATCATACTAATCAAAGTCATTTTATTACAGATAAATTTATCAAATACACTCAATGCTGAAATGATCTGATTAGATTTAGATACACTGATCTATGTTCTAGAAAACAATTGGCTGAATATAAAATCTTTAGGAATCTAATTCTTTACATTCCACTTATGACAAAACAGTTTTTGAATAGTCTAAGGAGAAATTGTATTGTATCCACCAGTTCAGAATTAACCTAGGCTACTATTCTTTCCCCATTTCCCTAAAACAAAACAACAAAATATTGTGTGCACTATTTGCCCTTTACTGTCCCTACCTACCTAGCTGTAAAGTTTTACTTGAATTATCCAGAAATGAATTAGTCCGCTCTAATAGTGATTTTCCCTTGTGTTATTTTTCACCATTTGAATATAAATATTGGTCTGATTTCTTTACCACTCTCCTTTGTTTACTTATATACATATATATATATACTTTGTTTACTTGTATACATATATATATATACTTTGTTTACTTGTATACATATATATATACTTTGTTTACTTATATACATATATATATATACTTTGTTTACTTGTATACATATATATATATACTTTGTTTACTTGTATACATATATATATACTTTGTTTACTTGTTGAATGTTTTTTTTTTATTGAACAGTTCTTAGAGCAAAATTGTATTGGTATATTTCGGTTTCATTATTTATCAAAAGAAATCTTGTACATTTTTTAGTATGATGACGGAAAAGTTTTGGAAATGTCATGGAATTTTTCTGGACCAAACTTGTGGAAACCCCATACATAGAAAACAGATAATGTCATTAGACTAATGCTTAGACTCAATAGAAACATGAATTTTTTTTTTAAAGCTGTTGTCCTATATAAACAAAAATAGACAGGGAAATAAACAGCTTTGAACTGCACACATTTTGAGTAGAGTATTCTCCTGGGAGTTGTAGAACTTATAAAATACCTTGCTGTAAAAACAACAACTACTATTTGTTGAATCTAACCTTTTTATCTTCCTTGCACAACATTTGTCAAAACAAAACAAAAAAGCAAACAAAACCAGCACACTGAACCCCTCCCCCAGCACGCAGATGCAAGCAAAGTCTCAATAATACATGTTCATTAGGAGTTTAAAATAGAACACTTAATAGTTCGGCTTCATTATGGTATGGCTCAATTTATCACAATGTCCTACAGTATATCTACATTAAAAGTGCTCAAAATTACTCTGCATCATTCACAGATCAAGTCAACAAGAAGCATACAATGTATAAATACAACTACATTAGTTTTTAAATACATGGCGGATAAAAAAAAAAAAAATAATGTAAACAATGACATAAATGGATGCATAAGAATAAATATATATGTGGCAATCCGAAGCCCATAATGCAGATTTAGAATGTAGATACAACAAATGTTATACACACAAGTCAATGGATGAATCAAATGTTTGCATTCAAACACTTTTAGAATGTAGATCCAACAAATGTTATACACACAAGTCAATGGATGAATCAAATGTTTGCATTCAAACACTTTTAGAGAAACACTGTTTAAACATAGAAACATGGGCTTCTGATTGCAGTAAGCATAAGAGCAGTATTTACACTAAACATGTTTCAATAGAGCATATATACTAAATACATTTTAATACAACACAAGTGAACAACATATTTCAATATAGTACAAGACAAAAAAACAACATGTTTCAATATAGCACAGTAACAAACAAAAAAATGTCAATACAATATAAAACAAAAAAGAAAACCTAATATGATACGGCACACACAACAACTGATATTCAACTACAGCACACAATCGTACACTATATCTTGTTTTTAAAACATATAGTAGCAAAGACGTTTAATGACTGGTTTTATAATTGACAGCTCATGAAATCAAAGAAATTGTATTCACAGCTGATCTCTCCGGACATAGGAACATGATTCATTCTATTTATAGAAGGAAAGCCAAATAAAAAACAACAACAGTAGACTAGGTTAACCAATCAAAATACAGAAAGCAACAGCCTTTTGTGGAAACAGACCAATCAACATGATGAGCGTAGGACGCAATAATCTTCTTTATAGAAGGAGCGTCTGTAATTTATAAGATTAGATACACAGATGTTTATAATTTTTTGTCTTCTACAATACAATGAGACCCTTAAAACTGAGGTTAAAAAACTATAATTGCAGATTAATGGTGTCTAGATGGAGGCAACAAGCTAACCGGCTGGACATGGGTCTAGCCTAATAAATTCCTATGTTATCAACGGTTCACTGAAACTTGAAAAGCCCACAAGCTTGCAGAGCAGAACAATCTGCAGCAGGCATGCCAACTGCTCAGTTGAAAAAGTAGTTTTCTTATTTCTCCATTACCTAGTTATGAACAGATTTGACTACCATATATACTCGCGTATAAGTCGCACTTTTTTTACCGAAAATTTCGACAAAAAGTAGGGGTGCGACTTATACACCCAACACTGTTTTTGAAAAGTTCAAAAAACATCACTACTCTGTCATAAAGTTTCCAACATAACCCGTATAGTTGTCTGTAGTGATTTAGAATTACTAGGATATGCCTAGGGCTATATTTTACATTTAGAAAACTTTCGTAGGTGTAAATATTACTATCTTTATATAACTGAATTTGAAATTGATAAATATTTTAGGTTTTTCAAACCCCCCCTTACCCGCTTTTCTTTTGAACTTTTGAACCGATTTTGTATTGCTGAAACGTAAGTTTAAAGGCGGCAATTTTTGGTAGGCTTATTGAGCGCAAATTACAGTATGGAAAGAATCGTAAATGTGTGAAAGCCTGTCGAGGCCTATAATGTAGGTGGGCCAATAAGCTTAAGATGCGTTTTATTTAGTACTTAAGGTCTAGGCTTATAGGCTACAGCCTACTAATAAGTGTTGAGAATTCCGCCGCGTCATGTCTAGGCAATGTTTCCAAAACTACTGCAGATGGGCGCGTGAAATGTCAACAGTGTGTTTTATTTTTCATTAGTTGCATGTATGAGTTGAAAAAAAAAACACAGCTTATTATTTGTCGGTCGCGAAGACGCACTTTAAATCATTACAAACAATGTTAATTATGACACATGTATAGCGCGTCATAAATGCCGGCGCCTCCCAGTCTCCAGTCTAGGCGACTGAGTCCAATGACGTACTTCAAAGACTTTTTTGTGTGTAGTGTTACTATAGGGAAAGGAACTTGAGTAGGGGGACTTAGATGAAGAAACAGATACCTTACTTTCCCATCTCACTAATGTTTGTAGGCCTATTGATCGTTTTTTTATAAAATAAATTAAGCCTTGCCTTTATTTGATTATGTTTGCCTTATGCACGATTAAAACCATTTTTTAAGGACAGTTTCCAAACTAAGGTGAATATTTAGTAACTTTTATGTTTAAAAGGTATGCAATTTTTAGATATTAAAAGACAGAATAACCCGGGAAGTCGGGGTGCGACTTATGCGCGGGTCAATGTCAACATATAAGAAAAAAAAATCTTAAACTAGGGGTGCGACTTATACACCGGTGCGACTTATACGCGAGTATATACGGTAATTCCTTTTAAGAATGTCATTTCATTTGAGATTCTACAACTTAGTTTGATTTTTTTTTTGGGGGGGGGGGGGGGGGAAAGGGGGGGGGGAGTCTAAATGTTATATTCTAAATGTTACAAAAATATTAATAAACACAAACGAGAACCAAAAATAATATTAAAAAAAAAAGATCATAGCTTTTACTTTTAGTTGATGTAATTGCCATTACAGGCTTGACATGTCATATGGTGACAATGGCAAACATAGTTATAGATATTAAAAGACATGAAATCAAAGCAAATGGTACATACAAGCTTTGTTTGACATAATAAGGAACTCTTCAAAGCAGGTGAATGTCTAAATCACATGATTTCTTGGTTTATTTACAATGACTATCTCAACATTGAACAAAACAAGTCACAGTAAATACAGTGATTAAAGATGGTTGTAATGTGTGTCTGGGTTTATATACTCAGACACTGAACAAAACAAGTCACAGTAAATACATTGATTAAAGATGGTTGTAATGTGTGTCTGGGTTTATATACTCAGACACTGATCAAAACAAGTCACAGTAAATACATTGATTAAAGATGGTTGTAATGTGTGTCTGGGTTTATATACTCAGACACTTATCAAAACAAGTCACAGTAAATACATTGATTAAAGATGGTTGTAATGTGTGTCTGGGTTTATATACTCAGACACTCACCAAAAAAAAAAGTATGGCCTTCAAAAGCCAGACTTAAGTGTGTCCTTTTAGAAACACACATTGAGAGAGTGAGGTCAATCTGGACACACTGGGATCTAAATTTACCCAAGCCATTACACAGACCAGTACATGTGTACATTCACCTTTCACAATGACTTGAATGGGTTTACACTGTATTAAACACAATAGTCCTGCACTATACAATGGAGCATATAAAAAGAGTTACTCAGTTTCTCTTATAGTGTGTCCTCTAAACAAAACAACTTCATGTCAGAACAAAGAAAAATTGAATAAAAATAAAAGATTCTTGAATTAATCTGGCTAAATCCACACTTTAAACAAACAGTTCCATCAAAGCCCAAAATTTCAATTCATTTATAAATAAATTATACACAGACATGAAGATAAAAAGAAAACAAAAACAAAACAAAAAACAGCCAGAGAGCAACATTACAATCCAGAGCAACATTATAATCGCCTCACAGTAAAAGTTTTTGGGTTCAAAGAGTTGAGTTTTTCCTTGACAGAATCGTGGACATCCACACAGACTCTCATGTAGAGAACATCTCCAACTGCATATTTGTCTTGTCCATTACTGAAGTCTGTCACGGAGATGAGGTTGGGCAGGCCTGAAGCGATGTTGGGCTCATTCTGGGGTTTCTGAAAAGCTTGTTGGTCAGGTAAGGCACTGAAACTGACCACTTTATGTTCTCTGAAGTTCTTCTGGTCTACAATCATGAAGTAGATCTAAGCACACAAAATGAAAACAATAAGGGAAATCAAATAAAATGTACAAAGATATATTATAGATACAAACAAAAGGTTAGATATAGATACACAGATAGTTAGGATTCATCATTGGCTCCATTGTCACAAGAGGATTAGATTGTACACCTCCTTTAAGAAGGGTGTCTATTGATTATTGGCTCTCAAGTATTTACTGTGACTATGGAATCCTACCAAGGAGAGACTCAGTTACAGCTCTAACACATAAATGTAGTTGGCCTGGGGCAGGTTTTGTACTTTATGTTGTTAGGTAGCCTATGTTCAAGTAGATTATCTGCCCTTGACCTCTAGTTGAACTCTGCTACTGTTGCATCAATAATTGTTGTTTACTAGAGTGTACCTAGAGCATTCTTTCACAGTCTAGAACATGTTAGAAAGAGATGTTGACAATTTTTGTGAGTTATTCTTAGCATACTTTTATTCCAGAAATCTCTAACATGTATAGTATAAATATAGCAGATTTGCATTATAGGAAGGAAGTTTTTACATCGATGTAGTAGTCTATTAAGTCTTGTGTTTAAGCTTATCTATTGTAGAGATTTATTATCAGTGGCAGAGCTGTGTAACATCTTTTATGTACAAGTAAACCTAACTAGTCTACATTGTTGTTTTATTCTGTTGTAAGGATTTTCGTGAGTTTATTTTCTATTCTATTTTTATGTTATATTAATAAGTTTAAGTTAGTAAATAAATTTTATTTAAATTGGTATCGTCTGAAGTGTTGTTTTATTAAATAAATTATTTTTCTTTTTATGAAATAAGTTAGTAGTTAGACATAATAATTGTCCTTTCTATTTATTACGGCCTTTTAATCGAGCCATCTAAAATTAAACTTAAGTATAAAGAGGGTCGTAATAATGTGAACATGGATTAAGCAAATGGAAGATAAATAGATCTCTGGTAGAAAAACTTAAAAAAATTTAATACACAAAACAAAAACTGATACCTAATTCACCTTTAAGAATAAAGTTTTTTTGGCTCACCTTGCCAGCAAAAGGCCAGGGCAAGAGATCATCATGAGGTCCAGGCATCAGCTGAATGAAAGCTGAAATAGACCTTCCCTTAGCTTCTCCATCTCCATTGGTAAAGAGTCGTACTCTCATCTTGTAGCCTACCAGGCCAGAGGAAAATGCTGGTGAGCATATACAGTGTTGAGAACCATTGACAGCGTCACGACGGACGACACTGAAGCGCTCTATCCTCCAGGTGATCAGGCCATCTTTGCCATCTATTAAACTTCCTTTCTCTAGCGGATCTGCTGGTACGTTTGCTGTGGGTAATCGACGAGCTTCAAGTTCCTGTAACAAAATTGCACACTTTTTATACAGCACATACCTTTTAACTGTTATAATAACAGCTACAAATTAAGTAATTTATTTACATACATTCCCAAGAAAGAATTACTTATATAATAAAACTTTTGGAGAGCAATTAACAAATACACGTACTCTTATTTTTGTAGTATTTTCTTGAATTAGTTTCATTTCAGTATCCAATTTCTTGGCTAGAGCTTCCACTTGTTTAATGCAGCGTAGAATTTCTCCATGTAATACTGCCATTAAGTCTTCATGAAGTTTCAGTTTTTGTTTTTCTTCTAGATTTAATGAACTAGCTGCAAAACATACAAGTAGTCAAGCACCAATGTCCAGTTAAAAAAACAAAACCAAAAAAAGTGTAATGGAAAATTAGCATCAATGAAATTATTTCGAATGGAACATTTACCTGACTACTAATGAGCTTTTCTTGTATGATAAATTGTGTGATAGTGTGCATGCATGTCTTTTTTTTTTAATAAGTATAGTATATTTCTGTCCTTGGGTTCAAATAATTCTTTTATATTGTTTAAAATATGCTAATATACAAAACATCTGTAATCAAGTCAAATTTCCATTTGTTTGAATCAATAAAGAAATCTTATCTTATCTTTAGATGAGCCTGTTCCATTTAATTTGGTCATAACATTAACTTGGATAATTTACCAGAGTTTGCTCATAATATAAATGTTTTCTTTGCTTAATATATATTCCAAAGCCATTTGAATAGGGCAAAGGTTCAAAACATTTTTTAAAAATATTTTCCAGAATATATACTTTTCATCACTTCACACATGCTTCTAAATCTGCAGATTTCTAATAAATACATTCATGACCAATTTTACATATGCTAATAAACTCATGAAAATACAAACAATAAATACCGACAATAAAAAGGTCCTTAAATTAACCATAAGTTTATTGCCCTGGACTGAATGTATTGAAGAGGATTTGGGGTTTTCCAGAACATTGAGTCATGCAGTCTGTTGTTTTGAAGGTTGATATTTTTTCTATAAACATAACCTCTGTATGGACAAAATGAGTACCCAGGTGAACTAGTATTCACAACTTCACTACTTGCTTTCTTGAATCCAATTATTATATATAAACAATTACTATTTCCTCTAGATTATCAATTTCCTTAAATGTCTGGCTAAACTAAATAATGCAAGTGGACAATTCAATCAATTAAATAAAAATCAACCATATGGCAATACTAAAAACAAAGGATTTATATAAATGCATGAACTTACTGGCTCCGCCTTCAGCCCCTGATATGCTGCTACTTGCAAAGTGACCAGCGTGCACTAACTGACCACCCCCCACAGCACCTGCCGCAGAACTTTCAGCCCCGCTGGATGTCTTCAGCTCCATTTCACTTATCTGTTTCTCCAATAAACGTGTTTTGGTGAAGAGGTACACCAGATGTTTTTGTTGGGATTTACTCACATGGGCAGGGAATTGCTCAAATGGAAACTACAGATATAAATATAGCAATGATTAATACACAACACATGGTGGGCTAGAGGTAGTGCACTGATTTAACATATGGTGGGCTAGAGGTAGTGCATTGATTGAACATATGGTGGGCTAGAGGTAGTGCACTGATTTAACACATGGTGGGCTAGAGGTAGTGCACTGATTTAACACATGGTGGGCTAGAGGTAGTGCATTGATTTAACATATGGTGGGCTAGAGGTAGTGCACTGATTTAACACATGGTGGGCTAGAAGTAGTGCATTGATTTAACATATGGTGGGCTAGAGGTAGTGCATTGATTTAACACATGGTGGGCTAGAAGTAGTGCACTGATTTAACACATGGTGGGCTAGAGGTAGTGCATTGATTGAACATATGGTGAAATAGAGGTAGTGCACTGATTTAACACATGGTGGGCTAGAGGTAGTGCACTGATTTAACACATGGTGGGCTAGAGGTAGTGCACTGATTTAACACATGGTGGGCTAGAGGTAGTGCACTGATTTAACACATGGTGGGCTAGAAGTAGTGCACTGATTTAACACATGGTGGGCTAGAGGTAGTGCACTTTTCAACACATGGTGGGCTAGAGGTAGTGCACTTTTCAACACATGGTGGGCTAGAGGTAGTGCACTGATTTAATACATGGTGGGCTAGAGGTAGTGCACTGATTTAACTCAATGTGGGCTAGAGGTAGCGCACTGATTTAACATATTGTGGGCTAGAAGTAGTGCACTGATTAACCATATGGTAGGCTAGAGGTATTGCACTGATTTAACACATGGTGGGCTAGAGGTAGTGCACTGATTTAACACACAATGGGCTAGAGGTATTGCACTGATTTAACACATGGTGGGCTAGAAGTAGTGCACTGATTTAACATATGGTGGGCTAGAGACATTGCACTGATTTAACACATGGTGGGCTAGAGCTATTGCACTGATTTAACACATGGTGGGCTAGAGGTAGTGCACTTTTCAACACATGGTGGGCTAGAGGTAGTGCACTGATTTAATACATGGTGGGCTAGAGGTAGTGCACTGTTTTAACACATGGTGGGCTAGAGTTAGTGCACTGATTTAACACATGGTGGGCTAGAGGTAGTGCACTTTTCAACACATGGTGGGCTAGAGGTAGTGCATTGATTTAACACATGGTGGGCTAGAGGTAGTGCACTGATTTAACATATGGTGGGCTAGAAGTAGTGCACTGATTTAACATATGGTGGGCTAGAGATAGTGCATTGATTTAACATATGGTGGGCTAGAGGTAGAGCATTGATTTAACATATGGTGGAATAGAGGTAGTGCACTGATTTAACACATGGTGGGCTAGAGGTAGTGCACTTATTTAACATATGGTGGGCTAGAGGTAGTGCACTGATTTAACACATGGTGGGCTAGAGGTAGTGCACTGATTTAACACATGGTGGGCTAGAGTTAGTGCACTGATTTAACACATGGTGGGCTAGAGGTAGTGCACTTTTCAACACATGGTGGGCTAGAGGTAGTGCACTGATTTAACACATGGTGGGCTAGAGGTAGTGCACTGATTTAACATATGGTGGGCTAGAAGTAGTGCACTGATTTAACATATGGTGGGCTAGAGGTATTGCACTGATTTAACACATGGTGGGCTAGAGGCATTGCACTGATTTAACACATGGTGGGCTAGAAGTAGTGCACTGATTTAACATATGGTGGGCTAGAGGCATTGCACTGATTTAACACATGGTGGGCTAGAGGTATTGCACTGATTTAACACATGGTGGGCTAGAGGTAGTGCACTTTTCAACACATGGTGGGCTAGAGGTAGTGCACTGATTTAACACATGGTAGACTAGAGGTAGTGCACTGATTTAACACATGGTGGGCTAGAAGTAGTGCACTGATTTAACATATGGTGGGCTAGAGGTAGTGCATTGATTTAACATATGGTGGGCTAGAGGTAGTGCATTGATTTAACATATGGTGGGCTAGAGGTAGTGCACTGATTTAACACATGGTGGGCTAGAGGTAGTGCATTGATTTAACATATGGTGAAATAGAGGTAGTGCACTGATTTAACACATGGTGGGCTAGAGGTAGTGCACTGATTTAACACATGGTGGGCTAGAGGTAGTGCACTGATTTAACACATGGTGGGCTAGAGGTAGTGCACTGATTTAACACATGGTGGGCTAGAGGTAGTGCACTGATTTAACACATGGTGGGCTAGAGGTAGTGCATTGATTTAACATATAGTGGGCTAGAAGTAGTGCACTGATTTAACATATGGTGGGCTAGAGGTAGTGCATTGATTTAACATATGGTGGGCTAGAGGTAGTGCATTTATTTAACACATGGTGGGCTAGAGGTAGTGCATTGATTTAACACATGGTGGGCTAGAGGTAGTGCACTTTTCAAGACATGGTGGGCTTGAGGTAGTGCATTGATTTAACACATGGTGGGCTAGAGGTAGTGCATTGATTTAACACATGGTGGGCTAGAGGTAGTGCATTGATTATACACATGGTGGGCTAGAGGTAGTGCATATGTATATATATATATATATATATATAAATGATTGAAATATTCCAAAATTTTTTTTTTTGTTGTAAGTTTTTTTTATAGAATGAATAGAATGATTTCACCAAGGGAAATGATTAAAGTGAAATTCACAACTGTCTCCAACTAGTAAGACCAAGTTTATTTTCCCACTTTCCCAACCCATATGAGCCCTGAACTTTACAATAACAGGTGACAGTAGTAACAGTAACATGTGTCTGAAAACACTCATATCTTCAAACCAACTCATTATCAAGATTTGAACAAACAGTATTTTGATTCCATTATGTACATTGGATAGTACAATAGATGTATGCCCAATATAAAATATAGTTTTGGTATATTGTAGAAAGACAATGAACCATATGGATCTCTATCTTACAAGATGTTTGACCACAATGACTAATGTAATGGTGGTCGGAGATAAAACTCACCTTCATTTTACAATCAGGTACTGGACACTCAATGATACGATGAGTACACTCATCCTCCCTGTGAGTCTTGATCTGGTCACAGAAAAATGGTACATTTGCTTTTAACATGTTTATTCTATCAAAGACGTACTACTTTAACATCAACGAAGTGACCCATTAGGAAACCTTAACAAACACTGAATTGACAATTACCTCATTTTTAGGCACCGATTTTGAGCATTTGTCACATTTAACAGGTAAATTGGGACAACTCTGATTCTGGTGGGCCTAAAATAAAAAGATACAGACATTATGTTACAATATATATAACTCATTCAATCAACTAGACAATTATGTTACAATATATAGAACTCATTCAATCAACTAGACAATTATGTTACAATATATATAACTCATTCAATCAACTAGACAATTATGTTACAATATATATAACTCATTCAATCAACTAGACAATTGTGTTACAATATATATAACTCATTCAATCAACTAGACAATTGTGTTACAATATATATAACTCATTCAATCAACTAGACAATTATGTTACAATATATATAACTCATTCAATCAACTAGACAATTATGTTACAATATATATAACTCATTCAATCAACTAGACAATTGTGTTACAATATATATAACTCATTCAATCAACTAGACAATTGTGTTACAATATATATAACTCATTCAATCAACTAGACAATTGTGTTACAATATATATAACTCATTCAATCAACTAGACAATTGTGTTACAATATATATAACTCATTCAATCAACTAGACAATTGTGTTACAATATATATAACTCATTCAATCAACTAGACAATTGTGTTACAATATATATAACTCATTCAATCAACTAGACAATTGTGTTACAATATATAACTCATTCAATCAACTAGACAATTATGTTACAATATATATAACTCATTCAATCAACTAGACAATTATGTTACAATATATATAACTCATTCAATCAACTAGACAATTATGTTACAATATATATAACTCATTCAATCAACTAGACAATTGTGTTACAATATATATAACTCATTCAATCAACTAGACAATTATGTTACAATATATATAACTCATTCAATCAACTAGACAAGAATTTAAAGACCAAGTGAACAGCTTTTTCTCAAAGGGACGAGATTTGTAAAAGTCTCATACGGAAGTGACGTGTTAGAAGGACAATAAATAATCAAGACACGACCCACAAAATCTATATTTAACCATTTTGTTAAAAAATAAGACCGGGAAAAGATTCAAAACTTGTGGAAATAGATTCAAAACACGGGAAAATATTCATTTTTCCTTGACGTCTCTACTCTTTGTTGCCATGTCAAATGGCTACGAGATTTGGATTTTTCATACGCACATTTAAGTGCTAATATTGAACTAATTACTTGAAAGTTAGGTTTAATATTTTGTATAAATGATTTTATTAGCATTTGGGTACTGAATACACTATTTGCTATCAAAATAAACGTTTATCTCAATTTTGATAAAAAGCTGTTCACTTGGTCTTAAAAATATTCACCAAACATGGTGCAAAGTTAACTCAACACAGTTTAGAATAATGCAATACTAATATTAGTAATATAATGCTTTCATTTTTTTATGTTCAAATTTGAGAAATAAAATTATAAATCCTGGAATAAGCCATGAATGTCACAACAAAAACAGACCTCTTGCTGTTCAAACAGCATTTCCTCTTTGCAATACTGACAAGAAACAACCCGTTTGGGGCACTGCTTCGACTCATGGTGTTCTAACTTGGCCTGGGTGACCTTTTGACCACACCGTTGACAGATGACCATTTTTTTATCACAGTTGTTTTCATGCTCCTAATTTTTTGGAAAAATAAAAATGTCTTTTCATATCTAGGCTAGATCTCAAACTGAAACAATATAGAAATATTTGTAATTCCAGCAAATCTTATATACAGATTTTCAAGGTCTAAAAATAATGTAATATTCAATACTAGGTGAATAATCTACCAGATAATCTTGAAAAATTCCTTGCCACTGACAGCCTTGGTTGATACATTTAGTCTCCAGTTTCTTCATTTCTCTTATGGCAGCTTTATCTTCAAATTTCTAGAGAGAGAAAAAGAAAGGGTGATGATTAATTGAATCATTTAAGCACATTTTCTATTTACCTAAGCATTTTCTTGGCCACATAATCCTGCTTTAGATACCTGGCTTACTGAAACCTTACCATACTTTAAAAAACAATTGCACCCATTTTCACAGCTTTAGGGTTAATTTAAGAAAATGTTTATGAATAAAATTTAGATTTAACACAAATAATTTAACAATGAATAACCAGAGCTGTTGTTTTATCTTCCAGATAACGGGAATAATAAACCAAACATTCTCAGCAGTACATTTCAAGCACAGTGGGGAAACCATATCTCCTTTGTGAAACTGTAATAACAATTTAAAAGAGAAATTAACTTACAGAGCTGAACTTCAAAATACTTTCTTCCCCACTGTTCTGTTCTTTAATACATGCTTTGCACCGGACTGGTTCTGTTGACCTAAATAGGAAGACATTCACCTGGTCAAAACGTGCACATGAATGTTTAGTTTAAAATATAAAGACATTTACCTAGTCAAAACTTGCACTTGGATGTTTAGTTTAAAATATAAAGACATTCACCTGGTCAAAACTTGCACATGGATGTTTAGTTTAAAATATAAAGACATTCACCTGGACAAAACTTGCACATGGATGTTTAGTTTAAAATATAAAGACATTTACCTAGTCAAAACTTGCACATGGATGTTTAGTTTAAAATATAAAGACATTTACCTAGTCAAAACTTGCACATGGATGTTTAGTTTAAAATATAAAGACATTTACCTAGTCAAAACTTGCACATGGATGTTTAGTTTAAAATATAAAGACATTCACTTAGTCAAAACGTGCACATGGATGTTTAGTTTAAAATAGAAAGACATTCACCTGGTCAATACTTGCACATGGATGTTTAGTTTAAAATATAAAGACATTCACCTAGTCAAAACTTGCACATGGATGTTTAGTTTAAAATATAAAGACATTGTCCTGGTAAAAACTTGCACATGGATGTTTAGTTTAAAATAGAAAGACATTCACCTGGTCAAAACTTGCACATGGATGTTTAGTTTAAAATATAAAGACATTCACCTAGTCAAAACTTGCACATGGATGTTTAGTTTAAAATATAAAGACATTCACCTAGTCAAAACTTGCACATGGATGTTTAGTTTAAAATAGAAAGACATTCACCTGGTCAAAACTTGCACATGGATGTTTAGTTTAAAATATAAAGACATTCACCTGGTCAAAACTTGCACATGGATGTTTAGTTTAAAATATAAAGACATTCACCTAGTCAAAACTTGCACATGGATGTTTAGTTTAAAATATAAAGACATTGTCCTGGTAAAAACTTGCACATGGATGTTTAGTTTAAAATATAAAGACATTGACCTGGACTACTCAGTCTTTAATGTGTACATTCACAATATCCTTAATATAAAGGTTTTATAGATGACAATAATAGTTGAACAGTGAGAAGAAAGAAGCTCTTATCGTCGGTGTGTGTCAGAGGATCGTGTCCCTCACTGCGCTCGATCTTCAGCTGGCGGACGCAACTGTACCTTTCTCCCCGACTGTCAAGAGCCTTGGTGTCCATCTGGACTCCACGCTGTCCATGCAGTCCCACATCTCCTCCCTCACCAAAATCTGCTTCTTTCACCTGCGTCGTATTGCCGCCACCCGTCCCTGTCTCACCTTGGAAGCTTGTGTCATCTCTCTCCTCTTTTCCCGCTTGGATTATTGCAATTCGCTCTTGGCTGGCCTCTCAGCCTCCTCCCTTCATGGCCTCCAACGTGTACATAACTGTGCTGCCTGACTGGTCCTTAAGAAAAAGAAGTGGACTCGTATCACTCCTCTTCCCCTATCTCTGCACTGGCTACACATTAACCACCGGATCTCCTTCAAGCTGGCTTCTCTCTGCTATAAGTGCCTGAATAACTCAGCTCCGGACTACCTGTCTCGAGCTCTACACACAACCCCGTCCACTCCGCTTGGCTTCTGATGCACTAACTCTTCAGATCCCTCGTGTGAAGCTAGTGTCCGCTGGCCAACATGCATTCTCATACGTGGGCACGTCCGCCTGGAATCCCCTCCCTCTACAGTTTGCCAGAGCCCTAGCTTCGACACCTTCAGGAGCCGGCTGAAGACGCACCTATTCCGGTTGCAGTATTCACCTGTACAGCTATAGATTTTTTGTCTTTCATTTGTTGTCTGTACTCTGTAACTGTTAACAGCACATAGAACTGTTCCCAACGGGATATGCGCTATACAAGTATTATTACTATTATATTGCAATATAGCATTACAGAAAGGTTAATACAACACAGCAACCAAGATATTACATAAAGCATTGTCATTGATAAAACATTCGGGCTGATGATACCCCACAGTTTGTGAAGACACTGCATCTAGGAGAGGGGACACTCCGATCATAACCCCCCACTGCCTTGCGGACATAGAAAAAGCGACAGGGGTAAACCTTTTATTAAACAAATCAAGAGCGGAGCCCCTAAGGCGTCAGGAACACCTACTAGGCTTTCCTTAAGGCAGCTTCTGAAGTCGAATGGGCTCCAAATGTAGCGCCTCACATTCCTTTGGGATATGCCAAAGACAGAGAGGGTGGTTGTGATGGGCACATCACAATCTCCATATCATGGCCCAGGCATGCGCCCCATGGAGCACACTTTGGCGCTGCTGCAAAGCGGCAAAACCACACAGGCGGCAGCAGTTACAAAAAATAAGTCCAACCTGATTGGTATAAGGTACGGACGGTATGGGTTGCCCTACTAAAACACCAGCATGAGGAAGAAAAGTTCCTCAAGATATGCGAGATACAAATATCATCAATAAAAATAAAAGAGATCGCACAGACTGCAACAACTACAGAGGCATTTCCCTTCTCAGCATCATTAACAAGGCTTTTGCCCATTTGATCCTGAAGAGGCTACAGCTACTAGCTGAACGCATTTATTCAGAATCCCAATCTACAATAGACATGATCTTCTCCCTTAAACAACTGCTAGAAAAGAGCAGAGCCATTATACGCCTTTATTGACCTCACAAAGACTTTCGACAAAGTAAGCAGAAGTTGCCTTTTTACTATCCTAGAGAAGATTGGTTGCCCCCCAAAGCTGCTCAAGCTTATCACCTCCTTCCATGACAATATGCAAGGAATGGTTCAATATGATGGCTCCGCATCCCACCAGTTTCCCATTAAAAGCGGTGTAAAGGCTGTGTACTTGCTCCTACATTATTTGGAATATTTTTCTAATTGTTCTGTCTAGCGCCTTTAAGATGTCTGAGGACGGTGTATATATATGTACAAAATCTGATCCAAACTATTCAACCTAGCACGTCTCAGGGCCAAAACCAAAGTACGGCATGTCCTAATACAAGAACTTCTCTTTGCTGATGACGCTGCTCTCATATCCCACACACAGTCAGGTCTTCAGAATTTGGTTAGGCTCCCTTGCCAAGAGTTTGGACTTACCATCAGCCTTAACAAGACAGGGGTAATGGGTCAAGATGTAACGGCATGTCCTAATACAAGAACTTCTCTTTGCTGATGACGCTGCTCTCATATCCCACACACAGTCAGGTCTTCAGAATTTGGTTAGGCTCCCT
Organism: Anisus vortex; assembly: GCA_949126835.1. NCBI lineage: Eukaryota > Metazoa > Mollusca > Gastropoda > Planorbidae > Anisus > Anisus vortex. The sequence goes on along the minus strand of OX421501.1, from coordinate 17,549,668 downwards.
TGCCAAGAGTTTGGACTTACCATCAGCCTTAACAAGACAGGGGTAATGGGTCAAGATGTAACCGATGTCCCCACCATCAACATTGGAAACCACACCCTGCAAATGGTGAAAGAGTTCACCTACCTTGGATCCGCTATATTTAGTAACATTCCCTCAAAAATGAGCTAACAAACAGATAGTGAAACCATCTGCTGCCATAGCAAAGTTATCAAAAAGAGTGAGGGAAAACAGCAAGTTGTCACTAGCTACCAAAATGTCTGTCTACAGAGCTTGTGTCTTAAGAACCTTGCTATACTGCAGTGAGAGCTGGACAACATATATATGTCAAAGGACCACCGCTTAAATATGTTCCACCTATGCTGCTTGTGTAAAATTTTGGCACCACCTGGGAGGAACGCAAATCAAACCAGGAAATCCTAAACCAGGTTAATATACCAAGCTATCATAGCACAGACTGTGTTGGCTTGGCCACCAGGCACATAAATAATGGCTGAATACCAAAGGATATCCTGTACGGAGAAATGGCAGCAGGCAGGCCTCTTCTACGATATAAAGATGTGTGCAAGCGGGGTCTCAGGGAAATGGACATAGACGAGGATTCATGGGAGGAGGTCGCGTGGAGTCTGTCGACAGGCAGTCTACAATGAGATAACCTCCCTAGAAGCAAAAGGGCCAGGGCTTACATTGACAGAAGGCAGAAAAGGGAAAAGGAAGGCAAAAGCCTACTACACACAGCTGCCCTCGCTGTTCAAAAATTAAAATAATTAGTCTACATCAAATCAAGAACAAAACTTTTTGCAACAATATAAGAAATCAGTTTAAATCTGTAAAAAAAAATGATTTTATTTAAAAAAGAAAAATTCTATTTTTTAATAATGTTAGGCCTACAATTTTACTTTAAAATACTTCATATGCATTAGAATATGAAGAAAACATGAATTTGAAAGAGATCAAAATCAATTTTAATTTTAAAAATTTTTTTTTTTTTATTATATAAACAAAACAAATATAAACAAGTTACTTTTTTCAGTGATGTAAGCCTACAATTTAACTTAAAGAAATCCATTGTTAAAGGTCAATTTGAAGACAATAAATCAGATTCAAATTTTAAAAAAATCTGAGTTTAAATTGTAAACAATTAGATTTTTTTTAAAATCATGATTCTTGGCAACTAAATAGAAGACAAACTCTCATTATTTGGTCAATAATCAAATCTTTCTGCACCCATGGGATTTTGTTTTAGAAAATTTACAAAAAAAAATCTAAATAAAAATATTAGCTGGATTAAACTTTAGTACTACAATTTGGCATTCATGTGGCCAAGTATTGGGACAAAAATTAAATCACAAAAGTCAGTCCTTTCAAGAAATCTGAATGTTCATATTTTCAATATCTCAAAACAGCTATTTACACTTACACACCCGTGCAAAAGTTTAACATCCAAAATTATCAGTAAAGGATTATTACTCTTAAAAATTGTTTACATTTCCCAATATAAAAAACAACAACTCACAAACCAATTTTTACCAGCTTTTGTGAAATTTCTTAAGTTTACATTGGTAGTCCAAAACACAAAAATGTTAACACATATAAAGGTTTTTTTTTAAAGTTCAATCAACTTATAGAATAATATGAGAAAAATAAAAAATGATTCAAGTTAAATACACTTAATACAGGGTTATTCACTTTTTAAATCAAATTTTAATACAAGTATTTCCTTGTTGTTTTGTCTATTTTTAGTGAAATTCACAAATTTTCCCAAACTAGAAAAATCAAGAAGTTTTCCCAAAATTTCACAAAGCATATGAACCCTATAGTAACTATTAACAAGATAATTTAAAAGTCAACATTTTTGAAAAAGTTAACATTTAGGATAGGTTTCTACATTCCAATATGTTGATTACAGTAATCCAAAAGTGAGCATTCAGAGCATTTCTAATTAAAGTGTTCCAACAAATATGTTTACTACATAATAATCTAAAATTGAACTATTCTGAATAAAAGTGTTCCAACCAATATATATTTATTACACAGTAATCCAAAGTGAATATTTCCTAATAAAAATTAAAATCTTCTAACCAATAAATTAATATACAATAATCTAAAATTGAACGATTCCAAATAATAGTGTTCCAACAAATTTGTTTATCACACAATAATCTAAAATTGAAATATTCTGAATAAAAGTGTTCCAACAAATTTGTTTACCACACAGTAATCCAAAGTGAACATTTTTTAATAATAGGGTTCCAACAAATGTTTACTACACAATAATCTAAAATTGAACTATTCCAAATAAAAGTGTTCCAACAAATTTGTTTACCACACAGTAATCCAATGTGAACATTTCCGAATAATAGTGATCCAATCAATATATTTACTACACAATAATCTAAAATTGAACTATTCTGAATAAAAGTGTTCCAACAAATTTGTTTACCACACAGTAATCCAAAGTGAATATTTTTTAATAATAGTGTTCCTACAAATGTTTACTACACAATAATCTAAAATAGAACTATTCCAAATAAAAATGTTCCAGCAAATTTGTTTACCACACAGTAATCCAAAGTGAACCTTTCCAAATAATAGTGTTCCAACCAATATGTTACACAGCAATCCAAAAGTGAACATTTCAGAATAAAAGTTTAAATTCAATTGTTGAGGGCAATAATCCAACAGTGAATATTTCAGAATAAAATGTCTTCCAACAATTTCTCCATAACTTTAGACTCCTGCCCCCCAAAAAGGAAAGCAACTAATAAAGTCTACTGGGCAAGGCTTTTCTTTTTATAAAAGCCAAATCTTTTTTAACAACCTTGGTCAAAAGTTTTAGTATACCTTAAATTTTAACATTTTAGCTTTTCTTGAACAGTTATTAAATGAAACCTTGTGAAAAACTTGACCATAGTTATCAATAGTTTTTGTCTTTTACATTATTTAACAACTTTCCACACATCATTTATTAATACAATATTAACTTCACACAAAATAAATTAAATAATCATCTACTATCTTTAACAGTTAGAGTTCTAAAAATAAAAGTTTTTTTCAAAAATGTAATGATTTGACCTTCAAAAGAAAAACAATAAGTAGACTGTAGTTTATTCTAGTTCCATGAAAGATGAAAAATTGAACCATTAAAATCCTGATGTGAAAAACTTATGAAATTATTTTCTTTATTAGATTTATTCTTTGAGTTTGAGAAGTATTTCATTTGTCAAGGAAAAAAAATTGAATAAAAAATAAACACAGTAAAACCTTACACATAAATTACACTTATAAATACAAGACACTTTAACTTGAAGAAATAATTTAGAAACTGTTGAAAGCTTCATTCCTAAATAAAAAATATTTAACTTCATCTTTGAGGAAAGTTTTAAAAATAACAAACTATAAAACAAATTCTTTTAATAGTATTTACTAATTTAATGCATGTCTACTGTGTATACTAATAGTTTGTACATGTCAAGTCTGGTACTATACTACTACACTACTTGTGTACTGCTAAAATATTTACCTTGTTATTTCTTGTTTACAAGGATTACAAAACCTGTGGCCACAGTCGTTTTGCATGGGCTCACGCAGAACATTTTCACAATGGCCACATAAGAACTTCTCCTCAACCTTCAAGAAAATTTCCTTATCAAATCCTCTAACTGGAAGTGTGGAGGTGGCAGGGTTTGAAGCTTGCGCCATTGTCTCAGGGAGTGAGTCGGTATAAAGTTGATCCATTCAGTGTTGAAATAAAACTGTTTTAGTTTAGCACTTGATGCTTGGATACATTCACGGGATATCTGAGGAGGACATAATAGACAGTTCAAGTAACAGTGGACATAATAGACAGTTCAAGTAAAAGTAGACATAATAGACAGTTCAAGTAAAATAAGACTTAATAGACAGTTCAAGTAACAGTGGACATAATAGACAGTTCAAGTAATAGTGGACATAATAGACAGTTCAAGTAATAGTGGACATAATAGACAGTTCAAGTAATAGTAGACATAATAGACAGTTCAAGTAACAGTGGACATAAATAGACAGTTCAAGTAATAGTGGACATAATAGACAGTTCAAGTAATAGTGGACATAATAGACAGTTCAAGTAATAGTAGACATAATAGACAGTTCAAGTAACAGTGGACATAATAGACAGTTCAAGTAATAGTGGACATAATAGACAGTTCAAGTAATAGTAGACATAATAGACAGTTCAAGTAACAGTGGACATAATAGACAGTTCAAGTAATAGTAGACATAATAGACAGTTCAAGTAACAGTGGACATAATAGACAGTTCAAGTAATAGTAGACATAATAGACAGTTCAAGTAAAAGTAGACATAATAGACAGTTCAAGTAATAGTAGACATAATAGACAGTTCAAGTAACAGTGGACATAATAGACAGTTCAAGTAATAGTAGACATAATAGACAGTTCAAGTAACAGTGGACATAATAGACAGTTCAAGTAATAGTAGACATAATAGACAGTTCAAGTAAAAGTAGACATAATAGACAGTTCAAGTAATAGTAGACATAATAGACAGTTCAAGTAACAGTGGACATAATAGACAGTTCAAGTAATAGTAGACATAATAGACAGTTCAAGTAATAGTAGACATAATAGACAGTTCAAGTAACAGTGGACATAATAGACAGTTCAAGTAAAAGTAGACATAATAGACAGTTCAAGTAATAGTAGACATAATAGACAGGTCAAGTAATAGTAGACATAATAGACAGTTCAAGTAATAGTAGACATAATAGACAGTTCAAGTAATAGTAGACATAATAGACAGTTCAAGTAACAGTAGACATAATAGACAGTTCAAGTTAAAGTAGACATAATATGCAGTTCAAGTAATAGTAGAAATAATAGACAGTTCAAGTAACAGTGGACATAATTGACAGTTCAAGTAATAGTGGACATACATAATAGACAGTTTAAGTAATAGTAGACATAATAGACAGTTAAAGTAACAGTGGACATAATAGACAGTTCAAGTAATAGTAGACATAATAGACAGTTCAAGTAATAGTAGACATAATAGAGAGTTCAAGTAATAGTAGACATAATAGACACTTCAAGTAATAGTAGACATAATAGACAGTTCAAGTAATAGTAGACATAATAGACAGTTCAAGTAACAGTGGACATAATATGCAGTTCAAGTAACAGTGGACATAATAGACAGTTCAAGTAATAGTAGACATAATAGACAGTTCAAGTAATAGTAGACATAATAGACAGTTCAAGTAATAGTAGACATAATAGACAGTTCAAGTAATAGTAGACATAATAGACAGGTCAAGTAATAGTAGACATAATAGACAGTTCAAGTAATAGTAGACATAATAGACAGTTCAAGTAATAGTAGACATAATAGACAGTTCAAGTAACAGTGGACATAATAGACAGTTCAAGTAATAGTGGACATAATAGACAGTTCAAGTAATAGTAGACATACATAATAGACAGTTTAAGTAATAGTAGACATAATAGACAGTTCAAGTAACAGTGGACATAATAGACAGTTCAAGTAATAGTAGACATAATAGACAGTTCAAGTAATAGTAGACATAATAGACAGTTCAAGTAATAGTAGACATAATAGACAGTTCAAGTAACAGTGGACATAATAGACAGTTCAAGTAATAGTAGACATAATAGACAGTTCAAGTAATAGTAGACATAATAGACAGTTCAAGTAATAGTAGACATAATAGACAGTTCAAGTAATAGTAGACATAATAGACAGTTCAAGTAATAGTAGACATAATAGACAGTTCAAGTAACAGTGGACATAATAGACAGTTCAAGTAATAGTAGACATAATAGACAGTTCAAGTAATAGTAGACATAATAGACAGTTCAAGTAATAGTAGACATAATAGACAGTTCAAGTAACAGTGAACATAATAGACAGTTCAAGTAATAGTGGACATGCATAAAAGACAGTTCAAGTAATAGTAGACATAATAGACAGTTCAAGTAATAGTAGACATAATAGACAGTTCAAGTAACTGTGGACATAATAGACAGTTCAAGTAATAGTGGACATAATAGACAGTTCAAGTAATAGTAGACATAATAGACAGTTCAAGTAATAGTAGACATAATAGACAGTTCAAGTAACAGTGGACATAATAGACAGTTCAAGTAATAGTAGACATAATAGACAGTTCAAGTAATAGTAGACATAATAGACAGTTCAAGTAACAGTGGACATAATAGACAGTTCAAGTAATAGTAGACATAATAGACAGTTCAAGTAATAGTGGACATACATAATAGTCAATTCAAGTAATAGTGGACATACATAATAGACAATTCAAGTAATAGTGGACATAATAGACAGTTCAAGTAACGGTGGACATAATAGACAGTTCAAGCAACGGTGCTAACACAAACACTCAGAGTTTGAAATAAACTCTAAAATATGGGAATCCAAAACATACAATTGACTACATTTTGTTCCATCATCTCTCTGTTACATCTGTTTAGATTCAGTAGCATTTAGGCTACAGACAGCTATCAGTTAATTTTTAATTAGAAATAATATTCAGCCTGTGGTACACATTAGATCCTACTTTTTCGTAGGCCTTCTTAGTAAATCTTTTGTCAGTCCTTTATTATATTATGTTATTTATATTATAAATGTTTTATTTATATTGAATATTGTTATATCCAGCTGATCTGAGGCTTTATTTTATATAGGCTAATAACTAATAACTAGTAAAAACAATTTTCAACAAATTAGGTATTAAAAAAAATCTTTTGGTAAATTTTTTATAAAAATTTCTGTTTTAAATTTATATTTACATTCATGGGAAAATACAATCTTGGTGGCACTTTCATTTTAAATCGTAAATGGAAATAGATTAAAAGTTTTAGTTTAAAATTTCAAACCTATAACAAGTACAAAGTCAAAGACTACAAAGTGGGGTTTATTTTCAGTTAAAATTCTTGTTTACAAATTAATCCGATAAACTAAACTAGTAAATATGTAAGTATATTAAAGAAAAACACACAACTATTGTTGTATGTTTGCATGACAATAAGTTTTACACGTAATTGTAAGTTAATAGCAGTAGTTAAATAGTAGCACTTTATTAACTTTATAATCAGCTCCGTCCAAACTAACAACTTGTCGACTTATTGCAAAATTACATGTCAGACTAAATTAACCCCAATTTGTAAAGGGAAAAGATAATTAAATAGATTTAAAATGATACGATTTGCTGGAATAACCTTTTTAAGTTTCCGTAATAGGGCATCGAAAGTCATTTTCCCACGAGTTATGAAATAATTTAAGTTTTTCCTCTACTACTGACGCCATGTAGGCTTGAACAGCAGACGTTTATCGAAAATAGCTCAACTCCCGACATTTCTGCTAACGACACGCTTTGAATAGAATAAGTAATACATTTTGAAAAAATAAGTTATTTTACACTTAATACAAAGTACACCAATGTTCGAGATCACGTATGAACAAGTCGACGTGTCGAAATCGCCTCTAATTAACAGATTTAGAGTGAAAAAAAACTAGGCTACGCTAAAACTTACCGATGGCGTCCCCCAGCTAAGTTCACTGATCTAAAAATAATCTTGGATTACATGCTTGGAATTTCCCTCTCTAAAAATAAGTCGACGTACATTATCAGCACGAGTTCGATAGTTAGAATAAAGTGTCAAAGTTAGAAGAAAGTAAATATAATTATTAGTTAGCAAACATTTGCTATACTTTAATGTTATTGTTTATCAAGATTTTAAGATTATCCTTTGTCTGAGTCATTTTTCTTGAAACTAAAAAAAAAACGCCAATAAAAAATTTCGCAATATAAAATTTAATTAAATAACGCGGGAAAAAAACAACTGCATAAAATATTTTTTTTTTTAAAACTACAAATTATCACATATTGCTTAGTCTATTGCAATTTATAAAAATCTAATATATATATATATATATATAATAAGTCTTAATGCTACCAAATTGTGCAATATAATCAATAAAGCATACAAAAAAAGTTTTGAAAGATCGATAGCTTTTTTTTTTCTAAACGTAGCCACTATTTAATATGATTTAGGCCTTGATCTACACCCAGATCTATTCGTCAATATTTGATCATTCATTTCAGCCCAACCAACGACCGAAAACAAGACAATAATGTTTATTGGGGCTGAACAATTGACCATTACTAAATTCCACTTTTTCCAACACCCAGCAACACTTTTTTTGTCTGTTATAAAAAAAAATCTTTTGAGCCAGCTACCTAGGCTATAGGCCTATAAGGACCTAGACTATATACTTAGCTGTAGGTTATTAATTATTTTCTGAAAATATTTAGGCAAGTAAGTTCAAAATAAATATCGTAATCGGGTTTAAAATAGGCATGCATGTCTTTTTATTTAAAAAAAAGTTAGGACTATCTCCGTCGCCTGCATGTCTATTAGATTTTACTTACTGAAAACATTTTAGAAAAGTTTTAAGTCCTGAAACTCTTTACAATCTTTAAACAAAAGTAACATTAATGTAGAAAAGTAGCCAACCTATAGGGTATTGCCTATTACAGAAATAGATTTAAAAAATTCAGGGGGAATAGAACCCAGATCATCCGCAAGGCAGTTCGAAAGCTAACCACTCAGCTAGGGTAGACACACGGAGAAAGCGAGATCGCAAAAGTAAAATAATATGAGGCAATAAGGCCACGTGTCTTCCAATTAACCAATGGGAATATGAATCCACACACACATCCTTCTTTATATATGTATAATATATATATATAGGCCTATAGGCCTATATATATTTAGATAGATAGATTTGAGAAGGTAATAGATATAAAGACAGTTATAAGGGCATATACAAAATAAGATATTTTTAATAGAGTTTTGTATAGGCCTATATAGGGCTCGCCTAAAGGCCTACATAACCAAAAATCGATTAAATTGTACTACTTTACATCAGCCTAGGTCTATTGGCATCGGCTTACTGTCAGTTCTTTTACAGACAATGCAAGAAGTCTGGTAAGTTACGGCTCGATCATGAATGACCCGTGGTGCTAAAACTGCCGCGAAGCAGGAGAGATGATCGAGCACATAGGGCCTACACGGAGACTGCTCAAGCTAGTGGGTGGGAGATGGGACCACAGTATAAGCTTAAAAATGTAGGCAATCGTTATTGTTGTTTTTTTCTTCTGTTTCCGGAATGAACTTGTCCGCCATACTGTTTTGACTACACTAGCCTGGTTACTCTCTTTTTTTCTACGCTTATTTACATGGTATTGTTTACCTAAATTGGTGGTACACATAGAGTCTAGGCCTATGTTTTTTAATACAAATAGGCCCTATTAAATGTATAAAACACTTTTTAAAATGTTATTATAAGCCCTATAATGTACTCTCTTATTCTTTATCGCTCCCCGTGGAGCATAAGGCAGCAACATAGTTCCTCCAGGCCTCCTTACCATGGGCGAGCCATCTGATTTCATGCCATGTTTTGTTGGTGGCCTTTGCTTCCTCGTCCATTGTCCTCCTCCACGTTCCCATTGGTCTTCCCCTTCGCCTTTCTCCTGGTGGTGTCAATTTCAATGCACTGCTTGGGAGCCTCTTTTTGTCCATGCGGAGGATGTTACCCAGCCATCTCCATCTTCTTTTCTTGATTTCCTCGATGATGAAGTTTATTTCAGTTCTCTTGCAAACTCACTGTTGGAGATGTGATCTTCCCAGTTAATCTTTAGTATAGGTCGGAGACATCTTCCTTCAAACTCTCTGAGGCGGCTTTTCATTTTGGTATTGGTCTTCCAGGTCTCTGTAGCATAGAGAAGGGCTGAGCGTACATTTGACTTGTATAGTTTCAGTTTTGTTCTTAGTTGCAGAGAGGATGACTTCCATATTTTTCCCAGTTTGTTGAAGGTCTGAGCTGCCATAGCTAGTCTGGTGGAGATTTCCATGTCTATGCTTCTATTAGCATAGATGTAGCTGCCAAGGTATTTGAAGTTTTCAATCTCTTGTCGTCTTAGAGCTCTTTGTCTTAACTTTCATGATTTTTGTTTTTCCGTTTTTCCTGAGTTTATCTTTAAGCCAACACTTTTGGCTATTTGTTCTACTCTTGTTGTCTTCTCCTGGATATCTGGTTGAGAATGAGAGAGCAGAGCTATGTCATTTGCAAAATCGCAGTCTTCTAGATAGGAAGTTAGTCCCCATACTAAGCCTCGCGGTTTGTCTGCAGTAGCCTAGCCCTCCTCATGACCCAGTCCATTACTATTAAGAAGATAACAGGTGAGATCACACATCCTTGTCGGACACCTGTTTTCACTAGAAAAAAACCATTCACTCTGTTGGTTTTCATGGCGTACTAGACTACATTAAATAAAAAGTTTTGTCTAATGGTTGTGCTATGCGTCTAGTGTGGCAGCACTATCCCACTGATGGCTAGCAGCGTAACTGTAAAAGGAGTGGAATAATTGTGTATCTCTTGCCAGTATACAGCCTCTCCACAACAAGCCTTATGCAGCACCTCCTCGTGGTGGCAGATGTAGGCCTACACTGGAGCTGCGATGCTCGAAGCTGAACTGCAAGGATCTCAAACTTTAAATGTTATATTGCTGCTATAATCCAAGACTTGATCTTGCTACAGTAGGCATACTCGTATGTGTAGGCCCTATTTATAAACCCCCTATAATTGGCAAGATAATTAATTACTTAAATCTAAAACATCAAATCTCAGCTCTGCATTAGTCAATGCTTTACAATCCCTTATTTTCTCATGTGGATTCGAATGCTTATCCCAATTTTTGGATTCACCCATTGCATTGTTCACCCTCATGTCTCAATTCTGTAGAAGGTAATTTCTCAACGCTGTAAGCTTGACAGACATTGTTACAGATCCAGACCTGTTTTTGAGCTACTTATTCATACCAGTGATTTCTATTAAAGAACATATAGGATCAGAAATAAAATAAATAGAATTGAGAAAACTACATTTGATCACGTGGTTGCATTTTCTGTGAGTTGCCTCGGGGCAGTGACGAGTTCGGATCATTTTTTTCATTGCGCTATTTACAGCGTCTGCTCGAAAAATCACACCATCTAGTTTCCACTAAGTTCGCTCAATACTTTAAACGGTCACCGGAATCAGTACATCTTGGCGATGTGTAGATGTAGAAAGAAACGAGAATAACCTGTCTAGTTTGTCTAATAATGTAACAGAGCGAACTACCACAGAATGTCCAGTTTGTCGAATAATGTAACAGAGCGAACTACCACAGAATGTGTAGTTTGTCGAATAATGTAACAGAGCGAACTACCACAGAATGTGTAGTTTGTCGAATAATGTAACAGAGCGAACTACCACAGAATGTGTAGTTTGTCGAATAATGTAACAGAGCGAACTACCACATAATGTCCAGTCTGTCAAATAATGTAACAGAGCGAACTACCACAGAATGTCAAGTCTGTCGAATAATGTTATAGAGCGAACTACCACAGAATGTCCAATCTGTCGAATATTGTAACAGAGCGAACTACCACAGAATGTCCAGTCTGTCGAATAATGTAACAGAGCGAACTACCACAGAATGTCCAGTCTGTCGAATAATGTTATAGAGCGAACTACCACAGAATGTCCAGTCTGTCGAATAATGTTATTGAGCGAACTACCACAGAATGTCCAGTCTGTCGAATAATGTAACAGAGCGAACTACCACATAATGTCCAGTCTGTCGAATAATGTAACAGAGCGAACTACCACAGAATGTCCTATCTGTCGAATAATATAACAGAGCGAACTACCACAGAATGTCCAGTCTGTCAAATAATGTAACAGAGCGAACTACCACAGAATGTCCAGTCTGTCGAACAATGTTATAGAGCGAACTACCACAGAATGTCCCGTCTGTCGAATAATATAACAGAGCAAACTACTACAGAATGTCCCGTCTGTCGAATAATGTAACAGAGCGAACTACCACAGAATGTCCTGTCTGTCGAATAATGTAACAGAGCGAACTACCACAGAATGTCCCGTCTGTCGAATAATGTAACAGAGCGATCTACCACAGAAAGTCCAGTCTGTCGAATAATATAACAGAGCAAACTACTACAGAATGTCCAGTCTGTCGAATAATGTAACAGAGCGAACTACCACAGAATGTCCAGTCTGTCAAATAATGTAACAGAGCGAACTACCACAGAATGTCCAGTCTGTCGAACAATGTTATAGAGCGAACTACCACAGAATGTCCAGTCTGTCGAATAATGTTATAGAGCGAACTACCACATAATGTCCAGTCTGTCGAATAATATAACAGAGCGAACTACCACAGAATGTCCAGTCTGTCAAATAATGTAACAGAGCGAACTACCACAGAATGTCCCGTCTGTCGAATAATGTAACAGAGCGAACTACCACAGAATGTCCTGTCTGTCGAATAATGTAACAGAGCGATCTACCACAGAAAGTCCAGTCTGTCGAATAATATAACAGAGCAAACTACTACAGAATGTCCAGTCTGTCGAATAATGTAACAGAGCGAACTACCACAGAATGTCCAGTCTGTCGAATAATGTAACAGAGCGAACTACCACAGAATGTCCAGTCTGTCGAACAATGTTATAGAGCGAACTACCACAGAATGTCCCGTCTGTCGAATAATGTTATAGAGCGAACTACCACAGAATGTCCAGTCTGTCGAATAATGTAACAGAGCGAACTACCACAGAATGTCCAGTCTGTCGAACAATGTTATAGAGCGAACTACCACAGAATGTCCCGTCTGTCGAATAATGTTATAGAGCGAACTACCACAGAATGTCCAGTCTGTCAAATAATGTAACAGAGCGAACTACCACAGAAAGTCCAGTCTGTCGAACAATGTTATAGAGCGAACTACCACAGAATGTCCCGTCTGTCGAATAATGTTATTGAGCGAACTACCACAGAATGTCCAGTCTGTCGAATAATGTAACAGAGCGAACTACCACAGAATGTCCAGTCTGTCGAATAATGTAACAGAGCGAACTACCACAGAATGTCCAGTATGTCGAATAATGTAAAAGAGCGAACAACCACAAAAGACATGTAGACAAGCCAGGGAATGGTGTGTGCATGGCACAACTATAGAGCCATACGACTAAGTTGAATATGCTCTACTTCACACCCGACCAGTGGCCTGCCATAACAGCAACATTTTCATTTTCTTGACCCCGGTAGTCGCCAATCGGAATTCTCCAGTTATATCAAAACTAGTTTTCTTTGAGCTTTTACCATTTATCTTAATGAAGCGGATAAACGATTTGTCCACATTCACAAGTCGTTCCTCTGGACACTGTAAGAAATGTCAGGATTGTAATAGAATATTATGTTAACATTCTTGCCGACATGCTCAGCGAATGTGTGAGGTGCAATCATTATAAATACGGTTAAACACAGCCAATATCTTTTGCAGTACACTGTCTGCGGAAAATTAGAGGATACATTCCTTGTGAGGTGATATTTGCTGCTACAGCGGGTTGGAAGGGAAAATTAGAGGATACATTCCTTATGAGGTGATATTTGCTGCTACAGCGGGTTGGCAGGGAAAACCACATAAAAACACTTTTTGTTGGACTCTGGGTTCAGCTACAGCGTACAGACAACAGACCGACAACAATTAGTGAATTAGTGTGCATTCAAATATGCCCTATATATATTTCTTTGTTTTAAATTTAGCCTACAGCTGAAGTTTTTATGTTTTCTTTATAGACCTTAATCTCTGTGAATTACTTGTTGTATTGTTTGTTTGTTTTAAATTAAAAATAACCATTTTGTGTATTGTTAAACATATTCTTCAATTTATCGGTAACGCCATAATAATAAAGTAAAAGGATAGGGTCTAAAGACTAAAATTCTTTGACTATAGTATAGGCCCTATTTATATCATTATCATATGTTTGTCAACATCTACTTAGTTTGATAAATAATACTATGTTCTTTAATCATTAAATCTTAAGAAGGCTACTTACCGCAAAGACCATACAATTATTTTTAAAAAAAATTACATAAAAATTGACACTGTAACAAACCTTAAATTTTAAATACAACATAAAAAAAAACTTCAAATTTCCCCAGTATAAATAGATCTAACTCAAGTTTAAAAATGACAGTCACAACAACTTGCTGTTCATTAGCTACTCTGGTGAGCCTGTCCCTTTTATATACAAATCCTGAACATATTGTCCTTAACTTTAACGCGAATTAAAAAAAACTCTAAATAGCCATATCAAAGTATAAATCATTACCTTAATAGAAATATTCACAACCAGAATGAAGAAGAACAGAGTCGATATGTAGATCTAGTATAACTTTTAATACGTAGGCTACAGTTTCAGAGTGTAGTTAGATTCGGGTTTTCCCGATTTTCAAAACATGTCATCTCATGGTTCGAAACCTGTTGGGAAAAATTGTATCCACACAAGCGAGACCTGCTTAAATGACGTAGGAATTTTATAATACATGGTGTTTATACAGCGCCACTGCGTGTTTCAAGTATAACTCTTCTACCCGAAAAATGAATAAATGCGTAATAGCGTTTATTAAAAAAGCTATAGATGAATGGACAAGAATATTTGAATATTTTTAGAAAGAAAAAAAACAGCTTAATATGGTAAGCTACAGACATTTAAAATTTTTTCTTAAATAACAAGGTGTTTTCCCATATTTATATACAGAAAACGAAAAAGAGAGGAAATATAGAGAAGAAACAAGGAGAAACGGAGAGAGTAAACGAGGAAGAAAAGGGTAGAAAGAGAGAGAGAGAGACAGAAAGAAAGAAAAAATGTTTAAAGATAGAAACAGAGATAAACAGAAAGAGAAAGAGAGAGAAAAAGAAAGGGAGAGAGAGAGAGAAAGGAATAGAAAAGAGAAAGAAAGAGAAGGAAAGACAGAAAGATAAATATAGAGTGAGATAGAGAGAAGGGAAGAAGAGGAAAGATAAAGAGAAAGAGAGAGAGGCTAAGAGAAGGAAAGAGACAGAGAAAGAGAGTGAACGAGAGAAAGAGAGAGCGAGGGAGAAAGGGGTGACGGTAAAGGAGACAAAGATCGAGAGATCTCCGAAAGATTGAGGGGGGAGGGAGAGACATAAAGGGAGAGTTCAGCTAGGCAGAGAAACGTAGAGAAAGAGAGGGGAAAAAGAGAGAAATAGAGCTGAAGGGAGACAAACAGAGAGAGAGAGAGAGAGAGAGATTCAGGACACCAGAGTGGGGCGAGAGTGTTAAAAATAGAATGTTAAAGGGGTTTCCCATTTTTGTGTGCCTACCGGTATCTGATTAGCAAATAGAAGGCCTATTAGAAACAAAACAAAACAAAAAATCCGGTTTCGAGACTAGATGTTTGTTTTAAAAATAGAGAACTTAGTGGATAGTTGGGCACTGCAGGTGAGCAGCAGGTGGGAGTAGCCAATGCGACAGTGAACTCAGATAACCAAAAAGGCGTGTAAAGTGTAGCTTATGTCACAAACACACCTTCACAACAAACCCACGTGATATCGGACTTCGTGACTCCTGTCAAAAATTAGAATACCCCTATTTTATATATAGGCCTACATATAAAAGAAAACATGCATAATATAGTTGATATAGTCCGCCGATATTAGACATAGATGACATAGACATGATAAGATCAAAAAGGCTACCACCTCAAGCCATAGGTCTTTAGTTTAGATTATAAATGAAACTCTCGTCCAGTTTAAGAGTCATTGAAATCAATGTGAAATAAAATAATGAACACACATAATAATTCTTTATTAAATAAAAATAATCTACAGTTTGTTACTAGGTTTCCATTTGTACCGGTCACAATATTTCATTTTTTCTTCTTCTGTCCATTGTTGGTTTATTTTCAGAGGTTAATAAAACAACTTCCCATTTTTATTTTCGATGAAGAAGGAATATCCGTTACTATTAATAGATTCGCCGAACAACGCATTCGTTCATCTTCGAACCTAGAGAACAGTTAAGTGATAGGTCAAAATTTCTACGTATGTCAGATTTATTTTTAGCTCCACGTAATAAATTAAAATATATTATAAGCTAAATAGTAGTTAAATAGTCATTCTATACAGCATACACCAATACCTTCCCTTGTAGTGGTTAACTCTGAGTATCATGACATGAATTATAACATTGTTTTTAGATAATAGCCTAAAATGTGACTTTATGAAATATTAGGCTTATTATAAGTTACAATGAATTCGGGTATTCCTGTTAACCTATGGCCTATGGCCTATGGGCGAGTATGGCCTCTAGATCTAGTATGCCTATAGCCTATAGCCTTAAAGTTAATAGCTATGACACTAGATTCTACGATGGCTGTATAGGCCTACATTGATTAGCCTACTTATTGTTGCTTACGTTCATTTAAAAATAACTGTATGCAAAGGGCTATATGTACCACCACACACATTTGCTTTCTATTTTTATGCATAAATACCATAATGTAATTAAGATATGTTGGAAAATAAGATTAGCAGGTTTAGGACTACTTAAAAAAAAAAAAACTACTAAAGGCTAATAAATGTGAAATGCATAAAGTAAAGACATACGTGAGCTAAAACGAGAGAATTTGTTAATTTCTGCAAAGTGCCTGGTGGACAAAAAAAACACAGTATAGGACCTATATTTTAGGCGAAAAAAATGTAAAAAGCTAGGTTACGGAAGTGGGTGGTGGGAGGGGCAAATCAAATTGATCTGTTTCTCTAATGTTTAATATTATCAGATGGTGCGGGGAGCGCTTTTTCCAGTCTACCGCCCCCTCCCTTTCCTTTCCTCCCCACCATCACCAAAACCTTGGCCCCGCACAAGAACATAATTGTCCCTACCATGTCAAAGATATCATTTTGACACATTCATCTTTGACCGTCTGCCTGCTAAGCCCCACTCAAATCCTTACTTATGTTGCTAGGCACCGGGACAGCGGATTGACGGTTCATCGCCCCGCCCTGGGACCTCCTCCATCCAACGGCTTGCCATGCTATTGGATAAAGCGGCCATTTTAGTTCTGTACTGGCTAGTCGATAGCCTACATTGAACTTGAGCGAATGTTGTACACAATGTTTTCTGCAATGACGTTATCAGTTTTTGTTTGCTTAGTAGTACAACCTCCACGCGCGTGCCACTCAACTTCCTTCCTGTAGTTTAATTAATGAATTTAAAAAGTCTTAGACTAGTATTTCTTGTATCGTTTTACATTCTTTTTCTACAAAAATATATTTATAATATTTTATTCTTCTTCCATGAGAAATATTGTTATAAATCATGTCACTAGTTATCAAACATTATAGAGAATAAACAGAAAAGTACAATTTAAAATTTAAGTTTAGACTTTAACATTTTAGCTTACATAGACTAGATCTAATTGAAAAAACAACGGACTAATATTTTGAAGTCATTGGGCTGATCTATAATTTTTTTTTTTTTTTTAAATTATTTTTTTTAATGTCATAATTTAAACAAAGTCTTAGATAAACGATTAGCCTTGCAATAATAGTTTCATTGAATGAGTTAATAATATAATATAAACTATATGGACCCCTGGCTAAAATGTAGGTTATTTTAGGCGTGACTTACTTTACATCTGTTTCTACTAGCCAGATATGTAGATTGTAGATCTATCATTCATAAAAAAATATATGCTACAGATTAGATCTATATATTATGCAGTAAATAAACTATATAGGCATACAATAATCAAAACTAGAAAATGTGCAAATTTCTATTAGTATTAGTCTAAATATAGCTTCAGTCACCTCATCCCTCACTAAATTAGAATAATGCAGGCATAAAGCTAAAATAATCTATTTTTATTTTATCTAAATATTTGTTACTAGATCTATTTTCAATCCTATAAATATATTTAAAAAAAAAAACGTAAATAAATCTAGGCCTAACCAATCAATTCAATAAATAAATAGCAACGCCACTAAGAAATGTTTGTTTTTTCTTAATCCATATTATAGACTGATATATAGTCTACAATGCAGACTACATATTATAACTCAATTAACTTACAATAAATATATAGACTTCATTTAAAAAAAGAAAAAGAAAAATATTTGGCGTGAAAGCGCACCAAAGCAAACTTTGTTTAAATTTCAAGGCGGCAAAACGTCATAAGGTTTGAGCGACGCATTTGTACTGTTGTCAAGGATCTACAATTATGACATCACAATAGTAGCACACCGGCATCTTCTACTACTCGCAACGGTAAGCAGCGGTGTTGGGCGACCACCATTTTTATTGGTTGCTGTTCTAGTTTTCTTGAAGTGGCTCTCCTGTTGGGACTGTTAGGTCAGTATTTCTTGCTCGTAATACATTATTTTGGGTCAACATCTCCAAATCTAAAAAAAACACAAACATGTTTCGCTTCGCTAGTCTTGCCGCCTTCTCCGTAGCAGGCGGTGTGAGCACTGTCATTGCTAAGAATCCCGACGTGCTGAGACCCCTAACTTTACATGCTGCGGATAATAAAGAGCCTTGCTACGTTGGCGATGTTATCAAGAAGAGAGTCGGGTTTCCTCAGCCAACAGCATGCTGCAAGCCTTTAAGATTCAAAGATTTCATCGTGTCCTACGACTCCAAAAACAGAATCCCCAACTGGGTGTACGAACATCTCCAATACGACAAACTGTTCAAAGATGACCCTTGTGACAGACGAGTTAAAGTGGAGAGGACACAGTGCGCAAGGTAAGATTCTTTGTGTTTTACTAATTAGTCTGCCATTTATTTGTCCTTTATACTTTATAAATGCCCTTGTCCCAAATAACAGCTTTTGAGAACAAGTTGACCGGTTTTGTCCATGGCTCTAATTACAACCGAGCAAACCCTAAGATGAATCTGTCAATTAGATTCATGATATAATTGTGCACAATAAAAAAACAAAATTAGTTCAACCCCCAACTTTGACTAAACAGCATTTAACCTTGAAAGTCCAAGTGAAGGGGATGTTCCACAATAGAAAGGGTACAGCATTATCCCTGACAGCACTGCCTAAACTTTTAACTATACAAACTACACATATAAGTCTTCTATTATAGTATTAGTGCTTTATATTATTATGTGAGCTTTTGATGGTAATTTCATGCCACGTTTTACCGGAACTTTGACTGTTGATCATAAACACTACAGTTGTTGTTTTGGTAAGAAAAGCGTGTCCCATTCAATAAGACTTCTATAAAAGACCTCGAGAAGCTTGTAGCCTAATTGAAATTTAGATCTTTTTGAAGTAGACAAGGTCTAATTAAATGTGCATGATATAAGAAACCTAACTACCAATCTTGTATACATTTGTTCACACAATGTAAAATAGATAGTAAAAGTAGTAAAACAATAACAAAGCCCCCACCCACCTCCAATGAAAATATAAGTAAATGAACTTAAAATAATGAAAGATAAGCATTTGTTTTTACAAAAAGTGGTAGGCCTATTGAATATAATGTGTACGCATAGACTTCTCACTGAAGTGAACAATTTCTAGTAATTTTGGTCAAAGAAAAGTTGTATACATGTAATAAATAAATAAATAAGTTCATATACATTAATCATAATACATATTTGTGCATTGTAACATAGAAATGTTGAGAACAAATAAGAAAATGTTGTACTAAGCCAGTATAGACAATTGATGCACTGTAAGATAAACTTGTGTACACTGTCAACAGTAATGAAGACAAGGAGAGGCCAAAGTTCACCCCAGATTGTCGTATCCATGGTTACCACCGAGCCGATGCCAAAGATTATTGTGACACTGAATATGAAATGGGCTTGATGGCCCAGCCTGAGAACTATCCCTATGACCAGGAATCTTTCTGCGAATGTTTCACCATGACCAACATTGTGCCACAGGTAAATAACTTTTTCAACTGAAGAGTTACTTTGAAACATTTGATACAATTCTAAGCACCTATCAAACTTAGCCCAACATTTTTTTGTGGTATAAAGACTTAGAGTTGACTTTGTTTTATTTAGCGTTTAATTTAGCATTGATTATTTGAATTAGCTGACTTTTTGAATTAGCTAACTCTTTGACTTAGCATTAACTCTTTGACTTGGCATTAACTCTTTGACTTGGCATCAACTCTTTGACTTGGCATCAACTCTTTGACTTGGCATCAACTCTTTGACTTGGCATCAACTCTTTGACTTGGCATCAACTCTTTGACTTGGCATCAACTCTTTGACTTGGCATCGACTCTAGGACTTGGCATCAACTCTTTGACTTGTCATCGACTCTTTGACTTGTCATCAACTCTTTGACTTGTCATCAACTCTTTGACTTGTCATCAACTCTTTGACTTGTCATCAACTCTTTGACTCGGCATCAACTCTTTGACTCGGCATCAACTCTTTGACTCGGCATCAACTCTTTGACTCGGCATCAACTCTTTGACTGGGCATCAACTCTTTGACTGGGCATCAACTCTTTGACTGGGCATCAACTCTTTGACTGGGCATCAACTCTTTGACTGGGCATCAACTCTTTGACTGGGCATCAACTCTTTGACTGGGCATCAACTCTTTGACTCGGCATCAACTCTTTGACTCGGCATCAACTCTTTGACTGGGCATCAACTCTTTGACTGGGCATCAACTCTTTGACTGGGCATCAACTCTTTGACTGGGCATCAACTCTTTGACTGGGCATCATCTCTTTGACTGGGCATCATCTCTTTGACTGGGCATCATCTCTTTGACTGGGCATCATCTCTTTGACTGGGCATCATCTCTTTGACTGGGCATCATCTCTTTGACTGGGCATCATCTCTTTGACTGGGCATCATCTCTTTGACTCTGCATCAACTCTTTGACTCTGCATCAACTCTTTGACTCGGCATCAACTCTTTGACTCGGCATCAACTCTTTGTCTCGGCATCATCTCTTTGACTCGGCATCATCTCTTTGACTCGTTATCATCTCTTTGACTCGTTATCATCTCTTTGACTCGTTATCATCTCTTTGACTCGTTATCATCTCTTTGACTCGTTATCATCTCTTTGACTCGTTATCATCTCTTTGACTCGTTAATATCTCTTTGACTCGTTATCATCTCTTTGTCTTGGCATCATCTCTTTGTCTTGGCATCATCTCTTTGACTTGGCATTAACTCTTTGACTCAGCATTTGTTTGATATTTAGCACTTGTATATATATATTCCAGGTTCCCGGCTTTAACTGCGGTCCATGGTTCGATCTTGAATGCTACATTCGTGAGAAACTGGTGCGAGAAAACAAAGGTGTCTACATTTGCTCTGGTCCATTGTTCCTTCCAATGTAAGTTACTTCCCTATGTTGCTCGTTTCTCCTTTACATGTAAATAACATTGTTTTATTAGTAAGAGACTGGTAAGAATTCATGTCGCTTTTATTAGTAGGAGACTAACTAATGTCGCTTTTATGTTTGCAGTGTGGATGATGACAAAACAGTCAAGTGTTATGATGTACTTGGTGATGGTGAAGTCTCAGTTCCTACCCACTTCTTTAAGGTAATTCTAACAATTATTTATAATCTATCATTTATTTAGGGATTAAAAAGTTTAGTTTTCTCTGTTCTAAGTACCACTGTTGATAATCTATTTTATCCCCATTTATGCAACACTTATATAAGTAGTGTTACTTAAAATCCCTTATACATGAAATTCAAAATGACAACACGGTAAGATGGAGAAATTTTAATATGTCTCTTTTTACTGATCCTGATCCAGAGGCATTATGTATTGCATCTGTAGAATTGTACCATACCGTCAATCCTAAATTCATATCGGGAATTTCTACTACTTACCTTGCAAGTCTAAGCATTTGTTGTTTTTTGTTGTGCTTAATAGTAAATCCAGCTCAAGTTATTACCTCTGTTCTGACAAACTTTTAATTTTTTAACACAAAGTCTGGTAATGGCTATTTATTATAAGCATGATATACCTACATTCTTTTTAAATCGGGTATTTATAATGTTGTTATAGCTGTAGATCATGTATTCAGGTTGTATCCTGGCGTCACAATAAATGTAATAGGCATGATATTTATGTGTTTTATGTCTTGTTAGCTTGTTGAACCCTTGTCATCATAATTGTGTTAGGCAACAGTCGTGTATTAGGCTCAAGTCGCGTGTTAGGCTCAAGTCGCGTGTTAGTCTCTAGTCGCGTGTTAGTCTCTAGTCGCGTGTTAGTCTCTAGTCGCGTGTTAGGCTCTAGACGCGTGTTAGGCTCTAGTCGCGTGTTAGGCTCTAGTCGCGTGTTAGGCTCTAGTCGCGTGTTAGGCTCTAGTCGCGTGTTAGGCTCTAGTCGCGTGTTAGGCTCTAGTCGCGTGTTAGGCTCTAGTCGCGTGTTAGGCCCTAGTCGCGTGTTATGCTCTAGTCGCGTGTTAGGCTCTAGTCGCGTGTTTTGCTCTAATCGCGTGTTAGGGTCTAGTCGGGTGTTAGGGTCTAGTCGAGTGTTAGGGTCTAGTCGAGTGATAGGGGCTAGTCGCGTGTTAGGCTCTAGTCGAGTGATAGGGGCTAGTCGAGTGATAGGGGCTAGTCGAGTGATAGGGGCTAGTCGCGTGTTAGAGGCTAGTCGCGTGTTGGTGTCTAGTCGCGTGTTAGGGTCTAGTCGCGTGTTAGGGTCTAGTCGAGTGATAGGGGCTAGTCGCGTGTTCATGCTCGTATCATTTGTGGTTATGTACTGGTGTAGTCGTGGCATACAATTGTTTCTTTTTTTATTCTTGCCGTACTTCGTTTTGTGACGTTTCTTTGTCGAAGCTTTAAGTTGACTTATTTTTGCTTTGTGAGTCATAATCCAGGCTTTTTAAAAATATTATATTCATATGATAAATGAACTGGTTTTACTACATTCAGACCTAAAATATATCTAAAAAAGAAAGTGCTAGGGATGTTATATAAACACCGACGACGCATATAATATTATCACAATGACTACAAGTATTCTTAAACTCGGCAAACTTCCGCCACTAATACAGAATATTTAGATTTAGATACGTAATCACAACTGAAAACCCTATAGTAAAAAAATGTAAAGCATCATTTTGGTTTTCTAATGAAGCTCTTCCCAGAGTCAAGGCCGTAGATGTCCCATTTTACCAGATTCGAAAACAAAAAAACTAAATCTTGTGCGCTATGCCCTTAAGCTCTCGTTGCGAACTGCTAATGTGGATTTAAAAATGTGTAAAAGTATTTAAGATTGTGTGAATGTCATTGCATTTTTTATTAGCTTTTAACGCAATGTTTAACATCTTCAGGTAATCGTGATTGAAACTCATGATGGTCAATTGGAACTGGAATCCTACATGATGCCCAACGCTACCCCAGAAGAAGGCGAAGAAGTGAAACTGGAGGACTTCTTGACCCCACTATGTCAGATCGAACATCACTCTGGGTTGATCTTCTTCCCTGAGAAGAAATGCTTCAGCAGTAACAACAGGAGGAGAGGTGCCAGACTACACGCCCTATAAACGAGCACCCCATACAGGTTGCTTTAGTTCAGCATTTGCATGCAGTCGATTGTTTGCTCAGTACAAAACTGTGTCAACATTTAACAGCGATTTGCACCTGTAAACTTTTATCCAGGAGAATGACATCTTCACAATTTCCAAGAGATACTTCAACCAAGAATACAGTAATAGTTTCATCCTACTATTGAAAACTCTGCTCGTTATACACTGCTTAATTAGTTACACCTAGGTCGAAACACGTAAGCTGTTCATCCCTGTGTATTCTACCGACTGAAAGCTTGAACAGCATTTACCTTGCTTTGAGGCAACTTAACCATATTATGTGTATTCATGTAACGCCCTCATGTCATCTACAATTCGTTTTTATTTTATTTACTTAAGACAATGTGTAAAATGTACTTAAGAAAACATCTGATTAAAAATGGAACATCACAAAGTTAATGATTATTATACCATCATATGATTAGTTCTCAGACTCGTAGTTTAAGTATTCTAAAACCTTTGAAATTAACTGCTCTTCTTATACCTTAGGTAGATATTGTAAGTGAATCAAAATGTCACACTGATCCATGCGCAAAAGAAATAAATGTAAAATTACCATGGCTTTTGATATTTTGGAAACTTGTGTGCGTTTCTAATAGTGTAGACATTGCCTGTATTTGTATCACAGGTTGCCTAGTAGAATAAACCTGAAATGCAGTATTTGTTTGTTCAACTGAAACTATTCTATATATATATATATACCTGTAATGTACCATTTCAATACACAAAACATTTTAATAAAAATATACTTTGTAATTTTTAATTGGCCATTTGTGCGTTTCCATCAAAAAGGCTTGTATCATACTCTCTTTAAATGGAGCCAGAAACACATTTTGTAAAACATTCTGAAACCATAAAATATTTGCTCCAATAAAATCTAATTGTAAATAAAAGTTAATTTATCTTGAAATAATAGAAAAAATAGTGAATACCATTAATTATAAAACATACCTGGAAAATATGGTTTAAAAAATCTTTAATACAAAAGAAACTGAAAACTTGTCAAAAAAAGTTAATATGACCCTTTGAGAAAAAAATCACCCTTTGACACTTGACCTCGTATTTCAAAATTTTCAAAAGTTGTCATTAGTGTCCGATGTGTCACAATTGGCTTTCAGATAATGCCAATCGACTTCATTGCCACTGCACTTATTTTACCCACTGAACCGTTAAATACCTGGCCATTGGAATTTGTTAAACGTTTTCCCCAGTTTCCTTAATCTTGTTCAACGGATGTTACAAAGGATGAAGTTACCTTTAGTCGTCTGGTCATATCAATAATTCCAGGTGCATAAGCCATTGGTGTACAGCCTTGACGAAGTTTATGTGCTATAAATTTAAATAATTTATACAAACTGCCACAACAAACCCCACGTTTAGATGTAAACTTTTTGGGTTAGGCTATTTTATTTACATAAAGAATGGGAATAAGAAAAGATTGATTAAAAGTCTTATAAATGATTTCCTATTTCTATGTTAAAAAATACTGCTCAATCAGTTAACTAGTATCATTAGCCTAGATCTGGGAATTGTAATAGTCACACTATTCCTAGGTATGTCGTGACCTCTACTTAACCAGCCCTTTAGGTATCTAAAGCCTTTACTTTATTATAGCTTACCAACCCATTGGCCTTACATACACACGCGCAATTATCCACACACACACTCACGGCTTTGCCAAATGATGAGTACAGCAATACAATACCTAGACTATAACATATCTCGCAGCATTATTAAACGGACAAATAGTTTCAGTATGTACGGTAAGCTTAAATTGTATTTGCATAATATAATGAATTTGCGTGGAGTGGGGAGGGGGTTGTAGATTTTTAGTAGTCTCAAGTTAATATTTAAATGCATTGTATTTATGTAGACAGGTGGTCTACAAGGTGTTTTTGTACTGTTCTCATTATATTTCCTTTTAATTCCATAACAAAGCACAGTTAAGTTTCTATTTGCTAATTTTCTCCCCTCATTTATACTTAGTTTAGGCTACAAGTGCTTTGGTCAAAATAATGATTCCTTTTTTTTCTTTCCACCCATTTCACTTTATCCCATAGAGTTTAAACCGGACATAGCATAGACGACCTGACCAACACATTCAGCCACATACTTCTACCTCAGACCTGACCAACACATTCAGCCACATACTTCTACCTCAGACCTGACCAACACATTCAGCCACATACTTCTACCTCAGACCTGACCAACACATTCAGCCACATACTTCTACCTCAGACCTGACCAACACATTCATCCACATACTTCTACCTCAGACCTGACCAACACATTCAGCCACATACTTCTACCTCAACCCCACACAAAATTAAAATTTATCAATTTCTTTCTACTTTATATTTGCGCATGGTTAAATACCCTTTTGAACATGTTAGACTGAAGTATTATCGAATCACTTGCTTCATATAGATCTATTGCAAAATGAACATTTGATTATGTGTGAAAATGAACATTTGATTATGTGTGAACATATCAATCATGAAAAATGTCTACACAAGTCAATTATGTTTTAGTTTTATGGAATTATAAGATGCTCTATCTCTCTATCTGTCTTGTTGAAGTTACCTTCATTACTGTTTTCTTATCTAAAAGTCTTAGAGTCAATACGTAATTTGTGTTATCAAAAATACCAACAACAAAAAAATAAAAAATAAAAAAATAAAATAAAACCACCATTAACCATATTTATCATTATCATTGGCTCCATAGTCTCAAAAGACGATTAGATTTGCGCTCCTGTGACCATAGACCATATTTATCATTATCATTGGCTCCATAGTCTCAAAAGACGATTAGATTTGCGCTCCTGTGACCATAGACCATATTTATCATTATCATTGGCTCCATAGTCTCAAAAGACGATTAGATTTGCGCTCCTGTGACCATAGACCATATTATCATTGTGATAATAATATATGCGTCGTCGGTGTTTATATAACATCCCAAGCACTTTCTTTTTTATATATATTTTAGGTCTGAATGTAGTAAAACCAGTTCATTTATCATATGAATAATATATTTGTAAAAAGCTTGGATTATGACTCGCAAAGCAAAAATAAGTCACAACTTAAAGCTTCGACAAAGAAACGTCACAAATCGAACAACACAATACCGGGTAATAACTTTTTCAAAACTTTCAACATTGTTCTAATCTTTACCCATGAATGACTAAAAAGTCAAAAATAAAAAATATAGGTCGGTGCCTGTACATAAAAGACTTTTCAAAAGAATCGATTTTTTTTTTAGAAAAGCACTAAAAAGAAAATATTTTATTTTTTCTTAATAATATTTAGACATTATCATATTTGTTGAGAAAAAATAAAAATCGTACGCTCCTAGGTCTAGACTAGATGTATATGTTACAACAAACTAGTTTCAGTAGCGTGTACATTAATTTATTCAATCTTTGTTCAGTGCATAAATGACTGCCAGACTCCACTTGAATTTATAATAGTATGATAGAATCCTCAAACCACTGTATAACTTGACGTTGTTACACACTTTGGGACGAATTCGATAAAAAAAAATAGTAAAATAGTTTGCCACCAATAGAGTAGACTTAGACTAGTTTATTTAAAATATCTTTACTTTGTGCCTATGATTCCAGTTTTTCTTACGAAATTTTAGAATGGGTTAATGCAGTTTTACAAAACTTGTCTAGTATTGTAGTTTAGCAAAACCTGTCTAATGTTATATTTTAACAAAAGCTGTCTAATCTTGTATGTCAACAAAGAATGTCTAATGTTGTAGTTCAACAAAGCATTTCTAATGTTGTAGTTCAACAAAGCATTTCTAATGTTGTAGCTCAACACAAAAAGTCACATTTTGTAGTTCAACAAAGCATGTCTAATGTTGTAGTTCAACAAAAAAAGTCAAATGTTGTAGTTCAACAAAACCAGTCAAATGTTTTAGTTCAACCAAAATGTCAAATGTTGTAGTTCAACCAAAAATCAAATGTAGGCCTAGTAGTTCAACAAAGCTTTTCAAACATTGTAGTTAAACAAAACCTACCTAATGTTGTAGTTCAACAAAGCTTGTCTAATGTTGTAGTTCAACAAAAAAAAAAGTCAAATGTTGTATCTCAACAAAGCTTTTCAAACATTGTAGTTAAACAAAACCTGTCTAATGTTGTAGTTCAACAAAGCTTGTCTAATGTTGTAGTTCAACAAAAAAAGTCAAATGTTGTAGTTCAACAAAAAAAGTCAAATGTTGTAGTGTAACAAAAAAGTCAAATGTTGTAGTTCAACAAAGCTTTTCAAACATTGTAGTTAAACAAAACCTGTATACCAGCACGAGTATGTGAGTATTAATTTTTTTGCGTATTTCTCAGTTAGAATTTAATATTTTATAAATTATTACTACTTATTGCTCTTATCTTATAGATCGTGTAAAGCAAAGGAGGGCCTAGTTGGTCTATATAAGGCTAATGAAGTTTCCATGTCCATGACATAAAAGAGGATTGTGTGGGTAGCAAGATGCCCAACCTACTTTACTTTTCCTAACCAATGTTAGTATTCCGTCAGACCTGGTATAAAGAGGGGCACCCTCCAGACTAGAGACAACGAAAAACCGTGATGTTTGTTTTACCGGGGCCTTCGAAATAGTTATATTGGCTCGATCCCCATGTCCGACCATTCGTGAGAGCACGATCTTTTTAAAAATGAATTTATTGTTTGGCAAAAAAAAAATCTTTTCATCTTCAATCAAAATTATTTTCTTGGAGGCAATGGAGACACCCAAAGGCCACGGAGTCCCTTTCTAAAGTCCCACACCCCATTTTTCTTCTTGTGAAGCCGGCTGGTCCGATGGTGTCACTCACCTAGGAAACGGAGGCAAGGGAAAACTCTTAGAACTTATCAACCGAACATGGTCCGATGGTGTCCTCCCAGCACTATGGCGAAGTGCAGTGGTAGTCCCGATCTTGAAAAAGGGTAAAGATCCGGGACACGCCGAAAGCTACCGGCCGATATCCCTCACATCGTGTGTTGGAAAGGTAGCTGAGAGAATGATCAATCGGAGGCTTGTGATGTACCTTGATAAAAAGGAGCTGATCACGCCTGCGCAGGCGGGTTTTCGAGCCAAGAGAAACTCGATGGACCAGGTGACGCTCTTGGTACAAAAAATGGCGGACGGATTCCAGCGCAAAGAGGCCACATTGGCAGTATTCCTGGACTTTAAACAGGCCTATGACAGGGCCTGGCGGCCGGGCTTGTTGTTGAAGCTACAGAGGTTAGGTGTCACCTCAAACATGTACAGATGGATTAGCGGCTTCCTAGCCGAGCGTACGGTGGCAACTCGTTTTGGGAAAGCGATCTCCCGAAAGAGGACCTTGGAGCAAGGATTGCCCCAAGGATCGGCCCTCTCTTGTACATTGTTTCTAGCCTTCATCAACGACCTACCGAACTATCTGGGATGCTCGAACCTGCTATTTGCGGACGACCTTGTGATATGGAAAACGAGGAGGGATGCCACTGCTCTCGTGCGGTCCCTCCAGCAGGATCTCTCTATCACCTCCTGCTTTGCTAAGATGTGGGGTCTAGAGGTAAACTGCCTCAAAACAGTTTACTCACTCTTTACCCTGGGAATAGATATCCTCAAGGAACCGATCAGGTTGAAGATTGGTGACCAGGTTTTGCGGAACGATCCCAAACCGGTCTATTTGGGAGTTTCACTAGACCGAAAGCTATCCATGTATGACCATGTCAGGATAGTTCGAGAGAATGCCTCTTCCAAGCTAAACATCGTCAAGAGACTGGCCAGTACAAGCTGGGGCGCGAAGGCGAATGTGCTAAGGACCCTCTACCTAGGAGCGGTAAGGTCCCAGATAGATTACAGCCTCCCTGTACAAATCTACGCATCAAAAACCGCTTTGGGGACGCTAGACTCGGTACAGAACCAAGCCCTCAGACTGATATGTGGAACTTTTAGGACAGCCCCAACGGCTGCGGGAGAAATCATGGCAAACGTACCTTCGCTCGGCACGAGAAGAAAGAGAGCCGTTATCACTGCTTACGAGCGGTATAAGCGGCTAGAGGAAAGCTCGCCACACAGAATCATGGTCGATTCGTGGGTGGCTAGACGTAGGATCACGATGCAGTCGTTCATGCATCACGCAACGAGCCTATGCTCAGAGATCGGGCTCCCGGGGGACCGTATGCCCCTGGGCACGGGAGCCAGCTTTCCTCCGCACATGTCCCCCTTTCTTCCAGAGGTACGAATGCATTTGACGGACCCCAAAGTCGGGAAAAACAGCAGCTTGGCTGAGAAGCTCGCTACCGCCCTGGAGACGGTACACTCCTACCAGGACTGCATCAAAGTGTACACTGATGGCAGCGCCACCGGTGGCACCGAGAAGCGGGCCGGGTACGGAGCACTTGTGCTGTACCAAGGGGCGGGTACCCGAAGAGAAGAGTTGCTAGGGCCCTGTGGGGCAATCTGCAGTTACGAGGCAGAAATGGAGGCCATCAGACACGCCACTACGGCAATCGGGACAAGGTTTGATGACGAGTCGGAGGCGACAGCCGACATCGTTGTCTTTACTGATGCGCTCTCCGTCCTTCAGGCCATCGACGGCCTGGGGACGTGGCCTGAACGGCTCTTCCGAACGCTAAAGGCTATCTCAGACCTGATCTCTAGGCACGGAGTGAAGGTCACACTCCAGTGGATCCCAAGTCATGCAGGGGTTCCTGGAAATGAGATAGCGGACTCCCTAGCCAAGAGATGTCCCTGCAGGTACCAGTGCTAGACGAACCAGTATCGATCGAGAGTGCAATACGACTGATTCGGGATTGGGAAACCGACCAGTGGTATAGTAGTTGGGATAACTCTGACAAGGGCCGAGGTGTGTGGCAACAACTGAAGAGACCCAACCGTGCCGATCCGTGGTGGAAACTCCGCAGGGGAGAGGCTTCAACGATTGCACAGTTCAGAACGGGACACTGTCCAGTAGGGGCCTACTTTAACAGGTTGAGACCCCTAGAAGATTCGCGGTGTAGAAACTGCAGAGAGGCGGTGGAGACGGTCGATCACGTGCTTGCAAGTTGCCCCGCCTTGCAGGAGTTCAGAGTGGATGGGGACGGCCAACCGTTTGCGCCGACCCTATATGGGAGCTTGTCACAGCTACGTGACACAGCAAAATTCGTTCTCCGAGCCCTAAGAGAGTAATCTCGGCTCGCATTCTCGTAGAGAAATGGAGGTCAAACCTGGTCCAGCGGTTAGTTCACCGGACTGTCAACCAAAAACCAACTGACAGGTCGCGGGTTCTAGCCCTGCCACCGAAAGATCCCTGTCGCCCTGCAGGAGTTTTGGGCCTAGTGGACGTAATAATCTTCTATCTAGAAGGAACGTCTGTAAACTTATAAGATATAAAATATTATTAGCATAACAACGTGTTAGTTAATGATCACTAGTTTATAGCGTAAACAACTTTTTCAATACCGTACTAAAGTTCACTGCAAATTCTATGCACTTTTTTTTTACATTGCGCACTAGGCTACAAAAAAAGTACACAGAAGTTGATGACGCAATAATTATACTCTCCGTTTTTTAAATTATTCAAATTCCTTTTCAGCGTCACTAGTACCCTTAGTGATGTGTTGACGTCACATGCCAACCATAACGCTGATACCCTAGATCGACATCTTACATCAGCTCAACGACATCTTACAACAGCCCAAGACTTTAATTAGTTGTAAATCTTGGGACTGTTAGATTTATTTTGCTAAGTTTCATCATTCTGCTGATCACCCGTTACAACATGTTTCGAAAGTTCTCATATGCTGCCTGTGCTTTTGCAGTTGGATTAAAAAATAAAGTGGACCTTCCAGAATCTCCGCTGCTTTCGGATAACTCGATTAGTAAACTCAATCTCCAGCGATGTCTGATGCCCCGTGTGAACGCGGCGGCCGGCGAGTGCCAGCTGTATGTTGGAGACAGGATCAAGAGAGCGGTAGGATTTCCACAGCTAACAGCCTGTTGTAAGCCCCTTAGATATAAAGATTTCATCATTTCCTACGACACCAAAAACCGTATTCCAAACTGGGTCTACGAACACCTCCAGTACCACAAATTCTACAAGGACGACCCATGCGATCGTAGAATAACAGTTTGCCCTTACAAGTAAGT
Organism: Anisus vortex; assembly: GCA_949126835.1. Lineage (NCBI taxonomy): Eukaryota > Metazoa > Mollusca > Gastropoda > Planorbidae > Anisus > Anisus vortex. The sequence goes on along the minus strand of OX421501.1, from coordinate 17,518,012 downwards.
GAATGCATTTATCAGATGCTATAAAGTTAGCCTTTATTTACATGCGATTACTTAAGAACAGACATTTGGTCAATCGTAAATTCTAAGTCGACAGTCACACATTGCAATGTGCGACTCCATTGACCCCCCCCCCCCTCCATCTGCACGCTACCTGCATCCCTCCCTTCCCCATCAATTCCGTTTAATACGACTATGCACATTAATTATTGGTGTTGACATTTACCTATTGCAAACATAAAACAGCCAACGCTAACCTATGGTACGACCTTGACAACCTTGACAGAAATTGTAGATCTACTAGTCATAGCACCTTGAAACGTTTTTACATGGGTACATGTACTGTTGTCTTATTTATCTCATTGTTTCCACTGTACTTATTTACAAAGTGTGCCTTGTGTATTATGCGAAATGTGTAGAAGTTTGTTATGAATTTTTTTCACAAACGGATGTGGGAAAGATGTACAAAATGACCTCAGTTATGATATTGGGCATTTATAATTTAGCGCATCTAAAAAGCAAACGTAGATAAAATTAACATCAGCAGTGTTAGAATGTCAATTTTCCATTTATTTGGATCAATAAAGCAATCTTATCTTATCTTATCTTATCTTACACTCCAGTTACACATACCAGCATTTTGCTTACACATCATACCAGCATTGTACTTACACACCCTACCAGCATTGCATTTACACACCCTACCAGCATTGCATTTACACACCCTAATAGCATTGTATTTACACATCCTACTAGCATTGTCACCATGCCACATCTCTCCTACATTTGTGCTTATATTATTGAGCACGTTTTAGATGAAACAATTTCCTACCTTTTCAATTATAATATTTGAATATCAACAACCACCTTTAATAAGTGCGATATCATTATCCCATTACATAGAATATATCATAAAGAATGTGCAGTTTAAAAACTTGATTCTAGCAATGTTTGTGTTTATCATCATACATTTTTTTCACTCGTATAATTGTTTAAATATAATTGTGCCCTACATAGTATTTCCCTTTATTTACAAAACTAAACCAGTGGGCCTATTCTCTGCACGTGTAAATTGTTTCTCTAAAACTTGTGTTGACGTAATTATTTAAAAACATTGTACGCTGTCTGAGTAATGGTGTAGCCCCCCACCTTCCTCCCAAGCTACATTCGATCCGTTACGTAGACGTTATTTATGAACGAACCCTTATAAGACGCTAGTACCACCACTTACCTTTAACATGCTGTGTATAGAAATGTTCTATAAGCACTTCTTCGTTCCAGCGAGGATAATCAAACCGGCCAAGAGAAACCAAAGTTCCACCCAGACTGTCGTATCCATGGCTACCATCGCGCTGACGTCAGAGACTACTGTGATACTGAATATGAACTTGGACTGATGGCTGACCCAGCCAATTATCCTTTCGATGCCGAGGCCTGCGCTGAAACCCAAGTCATGACCAATGTAGTTCCTATTGTAAGTAGTTGATTCCCTCTTCCATATAAGCTTATAAACATTTTAGTCATGACATTATTGTGTCTTGTATATTTAATTTTGAACTTGGAATTCGTAGCCTACATACTGCATCTGAAGTGAACTCTCCAGGATTCCGATTTAGTCTGGAATCTTATAAACCTCGTGTACTTAAACATCCTACCAGCATTTTACTTATACATCCTACCAGCATTGTACGTACACATCCAACCAGCATGTAAAAGGATATGACTCCACGAGCTATAGAAGTATAGGAAGCTGAGTGGAAGCGCACACTTCTCTAAGTAGTCTAGTACTTGACCAGTCTGTAGCAGTACAGTTCGCAGTTAAAGCAGTTCCCTGAATAAAAAAAAGCTACCTTGCTACCTTACCCCAAGCTACACACTAAGTGTTCAATGACGCCAAAATGTTAACTAACCAAAATGTTAACTAACCAAAATGTTAACTAACGTGGTTCTCTTTGTCAAATCTTTAAATAAAGCCAGAAATGAAGATCAATATAGTTCCCTCTCTAGGGTTAAGGTTTTTGTCGGAGATCATTAAAATTGAGTTATTCTGGATATTGTGGATATAATTCAAGCGGTAGCCACACATTGTAATTCATCTTACCTGTGTTAAATGTAATTACTTTGATTTCAGGTACCTGGATTCAGCTGTGGACCATGGTTTGATCTCCAGTGTTACATTCGTGAAAAGTTGGTCAGGGAGAACAAAAGTGTATATGTGTGTTCAGGACCCCTGTTTCTACCAAGGTGCGTATAGTGTGTGAATAGTGTGTGAATAGTCTATTATTATATAAATGTACATCCTGTTAGTCAGCTGTGTTTTGACTATTTTATAAAGGATATGAAATATTTTTTTCCCCAGTGAAAACGATGGCAAAGTCCAGATGAAGTTTGATGTACTTGGTGAAGGTGAAGTGTCAGTGCCCTCACATTTCTTCAAGGTTAGTTTGGCTTCTAAGTATTTTCTTAGAGCGGATGGACTAATGAAATTTAAATTCATAATATTCAATTAAATACGTTTTATTGCACCTATTTTTGGCACCATCAAAATCACGCAATCTCGTAGTGCCGAGCGGCACACCGAAGGTCCAGAGTTCAAAGCCTGCTGAAGGCTAGGATTTATTCAGTGGCCTCACAAAGGGAGGGCAGATGGGAGGGCGGGCATATGCCCGGAAGCGACACTTCTAGGGGGCGGCAAATATAGCCTAAGTTCATACCAGAAATTTTAGGAGAGTTGAAGGGGAAATTGTGAACAAAAGTAATAATGAATAAAGAGGGTAGAAGTTAACTTCTTTTTTTATTTATACTCAAACTGTTTTATACAAATGTTTCACTTTTAATAGGCTCAGAAATGTTTCATAAAAAATTGGCTCATCTATTATTTTATTATCTGAAACTTTCATTTTAAAAAATATTCTTAATAAAAAATTGCATTTTAAAATTTCTTTAATCATAATAATTAAATTAAAATAAGCGCAGGCACTGATAAAAGCAGTTATAGTATGCAAGGGGGAGTTGCTGAAACTTTGCAGGGGCGCTACATAGGCTTGTGAGGGCTCTGGATTTATTCCCGAGTAAGGAGGGTGTCCCCGAGTCTGCCCAGCTCTAATGGGTACCTAACATTAGTTGGGATAAACTAGAGGTGGCTGGGAATCTCCAATCTCCTAGTATGCTGAGGAGACAGAAGCTGAACGCTGCTTCACTGGCCCTAATGATCAATTTAGTCTGAAGAATACCTTACTTACACGCAATGTCATTAGGCAAGTATAATGAACGACCAGCTGTGTAAAAGCCAAAGTTTGATTTGTTCTGATATTTTCACAGGTCATTATCATTGAAACCCATGATGGCAATTTGGAATTGGAATCGTACATGATGCCAAACTGCAAACCGGAAGAAGGCGAAGAAGTGAAACTGGATGACTTCTTGACCCCTCTCTGCCAGATCGAACATGCCTCCGGGTTGATCTTCTTCCCTGAGAAGAAAGTCTGCTTCACCAGCAACAACAAGAGGAGAGGTGCCAGACTGCATGCTCTTTAAACACCAGCACAGAATACAACTAGCAACAAGGGACGTTATCATCAGCTTGTCAAGAATCCAGTCCTTGGTTTCTTCACTAGAAAATTACAGTACCGGTACTTCAGAAACTTTCTCCCTGAAACTTTGACATCACAAATGTATTCAATTCCGTAACCAGCACTGAGAATTTAATACCTGAAACTGACAACTTGATAATATATACACAGTACTAGTATGTTCTTTTGTATTTGAAAAATGTCTAGAAATCAACTTACCTTGTAAACATCTATTGGTAAATGTATTTTACAACACGAAATAAACGATTAGATTTACAGATGCACATGATTAAGACCTTTAACATTTTATTTTAACTGCTGCTTGAGTGCGAGTGTGATTGACTGAGTTCTGAATTTGTTTACTTTAATATAGCTCTATAGATAACCTGCATGTAATTCATAATACACCATTAAATCACAGGAACTATACACTAATTATAAAGTACCATACTGTTTCAATGTCCTTTGTAAATAAAAAATGTAAGGGACATAATAAAAGCTCAAATCAGAATGTACCGAGCATAATTAACATTAAAATTAAATAAAACTTATTACTGTAATTCACCACCACAATATTCTAAAATTAGTACTGCAATATACAAAACTGTAATGCAGAGATAAAATAGATTAAAATTTTGTTATAGATTAATACGAATACACATACTAATACTGCAATAAACTGTTAATTATGTAATACATGTACACCAATACCGTATTACATTAAAAAATATAGAGATATCGTGACATTTTGTTCATGCATAAGTAGCATCATACCAATTGAAACATAGTATGTTTTAAAAGTAAATGCGTTTTTTGTAGGCCCTATGCATGATATATGTTGTTTCATGAGCTGTGCATCTATAAAACCTTACTTTGTTACACTTTGTAGTGTGTGTTTGTGGCTTTTTCGCCATCTCTTTACAAAAAAAAAAAACTTCTCTTGAAAATGTCCCGTACACACAATGTTGTCTATAGGATTAGTCAGTGTAGAACATTAGGGATTTCCATTTTACCCAACAAGTGTCACTGTAGGTGTGCCGATTTTTAACAAATAAATAGGCCTATAGCAATTTACCAACTTTTCTCATCGGTGGGTAGGTGTCCGGTAGTGTCAAAAGTAAGCACTGACATTAGCCTATTGTCAGGTAAAACACCAGAGTTAGCTAGACTCTTGAGACCACCACCAAACCCATGAGAAGTTATTAAAAATGGATTCGAACTCATGGCCTTCGTTAAGTGCGAAAGACCACCGCTTCCCCTAAATAAATTCCTATATCTACTGAAAACCTAATTAAGTCTTCTAGAATCTAGAACATTATTATTTCCCTATATAAAAACGCCGCTTTTTTAAAGCGCTAGCGCCACAAAGGCTCTGAGGTAGTATTACTGTACTGTAAGTTATAATAAAATATCTACAAGAAATAGAAATTTATAAGTGAGCCTAATCTATAATATTGCTTGCCTAGTGAAGTAACTAGGGTATAGTACGCCTGGGGGCGGGGGTCGAAATTGGCGCTTATTAAGAATGTTAGTTTTCATTTATTAGATCTAGTACCGGTAACCTAAAGTACGTATTGGTTAAAAAAGTTTAATGGCGCCTACCCCCTTTCCCCCTCTTCCCATTTACGCTTCTGCTTTTACGAATGTGAAGTCAGACTATATTTTAATGTATTTACCAGTTCAGTAGCATATTCTTCTATATTAGACCTAAAGATAAGCTTATTTGGCCAATATAGTTTACTGTTAGTGTAACAGTAAATAGTTGTAAATACAATGTTAGTTTATTTAATAATACACACACATTGATCTTGTCGAAACAAAGATAAATAGCCTATGACGTGACGAAATTCAGCAGACACTCTGGAAATTCGGTACACAATAGTTACGCAACTAGTTGCCATGATGCCTCCACCAACCCCACCCCATATTCCGCAGTGTGTTTGTCGTACGTAAAAATATAGTTGACTGGGGGGAAGGGGCCAAACTTGTTACAATCACGGCATTTAATGACAATGGTCATTTCTATAGCGAATCCATATGTGATATCTTGTAACGCTCAGGGTGGTATTGTTCACAATGATGGATTTTATTCGAAAGTTAGGTAATATTGTAAAACAATGTTCCAAGTGTCGCTTGTATTAGCATCATTTTGCTTCCAGAATCTACCTAAAGACTATTGGACTTGAAGACTATTGGACTTGAAGACTATTGGACTTGAAGACTATTGGACTTGAAGACTATTGGACTTGAAGACTATTGGACTTGAAGACTATTGGACTTGACTGTTCTTGTTAAATGTCTCTGTTTTGAATCTAGGTAAAAACACAAGGACCCCCTCCCTCCATCCTAGACGTAATACCAAATCGTTTAACTTCACAAGTATACTTTATTTGGCAATATCTCCTTGTAGTAGTTGTAGCAGTACAGCAAAACAGTGAATTTGACAGGATAAATTCATTTTAACATTTAACAATTTGTGTTATTAATAAAACTAATTAGATCTAGTGATCTGTGATTCTAGTAAAGTTTTGACAAACCTAATCAAGAAAACAAGCAACAATAAATTTTAATAACAACATCAAGTTTATTTATAACTTTGAAAACATTTTGATCAACCCTACAACACAACACAATGAAGCCACATTTCTCATGATTATTTAACTTTGACCACAAAAATTTATTTTTATAAAATTTTCCAAAGTTTATTGCACTTTAAAACTAAAGAACTTAGAAAAAAGGTTAAACAAATATTGAGAAAAAAAAGAAGAGCAAAAAAGCGAGTCAATGAAAAGCTAAAAAAATATTCTTAAATATCAGCTTATGATATGGGTCAGTGTTTCCACAAAGCTTCAAATTCAGTTCTATAATTGCTTAGCAATTCATAGTTGACAATTAATAGAATCAAAGTTAGCTTATAAATAATGTTATCTTTAAAATTGGGCCAATTTTCCTAGACTTTCCTAGGGCTTTGAAAGTAGAATAAAAATTCCACATCAAAACTTCATAATTACAACATCAAGAAATTTAGGCTATTGTATTGGAGTCAGTAGAAAAAATTTGAGTCAAACAATATTGGTTTACTCATTTATAAAGGCTTATAAAAAAAAGTCTCATTATCAAATAGTTGATTTAAACATTGCAAAATCTGACAAATGATCAACCAATAGAAATGTATCAATTGACTGGCAAGGATTCTATTGGTGTAAAAAACTTGAAGTCTTTGGGGAACAATTCTACAGCTTTGGGAATCATGGACTTGTAGGATTGTCTGATGGTTACCTCGGCAACGCCAGCTATGTCACCAATTTCTGAAAGAGATACAAGAATTATTGTGCTGTACTAAACACATTGGATCAATTTATACAAGGAAATAACAGAACATTTTCAATACACTACCTCACATAGTATTGTAAATATATCTTTGAGCAAAAGTGGAATTTTTTAAGCTATTACCAAAGTGACCCAGTATATATTTAGACTGTAATGTAATATCACCAAAGTGACCCAGTATATATTTAGACTGTAATGTAATATCACCAAAGTGACCCAGTATATATTTATACTGTAATGTAATCTTACATAACAAGGCTTGGCCTAACACAGTAAAAGCCTGGTTGAAACCCTTTATTTCTAAAGCTTGGGGAATATCTTTACAAATTAAAATGAATTATGTAAGAGACATTTATAGTGATTGAAAAAAGTGTTTTTTTTAAATCATGATGTGATTAAGATGTTAAATTCAGGTTTGTTTTAGTGCATCTGACAAATGCTACTGGGTACCCAGAACTGGTAGGCATCCTATCAGTTGGGAAAAGCAAAGCTGTTGAACATTTTACTGGCCACACAATTTCCAGTATACAGTGAGCAAAGAAACTGCTTCATTAGCTCATTTGGCAAAAATGGTTTCTTTAACTTCCTATAGTATGTAAATGAAGGGACCATAGTTCAGTAGATTATTAAAATTACTCAATGTTTATACATATTTTTTTAATTTTGTCTCCGTTTTTAAAATAACAAATTTGTTTCATGTTCAACCAAAATATAAATACACACTTCGGTAGTCCTTCAGTCTTGGGCAGTGATTTTAAGTGCCCACATCAACTCTTGAATAAGGGCAATATATGTTTACATTTTAAATGTTTGTTTATATTAATGTTTATTAACTACAATACTACAAGTAAAACTCTGTTATAAGAATTATACATAAATAAACAGAAGGTATTATACAATTTTAAGAATTCTACATAAATAAACAGAAGGTAATATAAAATTTTAAGAATTCTACATAAATAAACAGAAGGTAGTATAAAATTTTAAGAATTCTACATAAATAAACAGAAGGTAATATACAATTTTAATGTTTTTGCAATGATTTCCAAGCTTGATTTCCTAGTAATATATTTCTTCTTCCTAAAACATGGTTCATGGCAGCCCTTTTTGATAGGAATACTTTTTCAATTATTTTTTTTTCATACATATTTTTATTTATTTTTTAGATTCATTTCAATTTTCAACTTGAGATGGTGAAATCTTGAATTACCTTTAGCTGTCTTCTTGTCTTCAGAAGCCTGTGATGCCATATAGATAGCAGCTGCTGCAACTGAGATGGGACTTCGACTGAAACACATCAACAGAGTTAAATAACTTAACTAAAAGTAAATACCCTGGTACAAATCAATGAAGAACAACACTAGAAATAAATGTGATTCCCCATACCCTGTTACAAATAAATGAAGAACAACACTAGAAATAAATGTGATTCCTCATACCCTGATACAAATAAATGAAGAACAACACTAGAAATAAATGTGATTCCCCATACCCTGATACAAATAAATGAAGAACAACACTAGAAATAAATGTGATTCCTCATACCCTGATACAAATAAATGAAGAACAACACTAGAAATAAATGTGATTCCCCATACCCTGATACAAATAAATGAAGAACACTAGAAATAAATGTGATTCCCCATACCCTGGTACAAATAAATGAAGAACTCTAGAAATAAATGTGATTCCCCATACCCTGATACAAATAAATGAAGAACAACACTAGAAATAAATGTGATTCCCCATACCCTGATACAAATAAATGAAGCACAACACTAGAAATAAATGTGATTCCCCATACCCTGATACAAATAAATGAAGCACAACACTAGGAATAAATGTGATTCCCCATACCCTGATACAAATAAATGAAGAACAACACTAGAAATAAATGTGATTTCACATACACTGGTACAAATCAATGAAGAACAACACTAGAAATAAATGTGATTCCCCATACCCTGGTACAAATAAATGAAGAACAACACTAGAAATAAATGTGATTCCCCATACCCTGGTACAAATAAATGAAGAACAACACTAGAAATAAATGTGATTTCTCATACCCTGGTACAAGGTCCATCTCCACGGCCTTTCTTGCAATATGTGTTGCTGCCTTCTGTACTGCTGTTGGCAAACTCAGGTTGGAGCAGAAACGGGACTGAATATTGATGAGAAATTGTTCAAATAAGTCTTCTTGAATCAGAAATTATTATTAAATATATACATTTTTGTCTGTTCTTTGTTGTTTGTACTCTGTAACTGTCATCAGCGCATAGAACTGTCCACAACGGGATATGTGCTATACAACATTATTATCTTATTACTATGATTATTATTAAAGATATAATACAAATAATGATTACATTCACATCAACTTATTATGATATGAAATCTATATTTAACTATTATGTTTAAAATGAAAAAAAAAAACAAAAAAAAAACAATCATCTCAGAAAATATCAAAAGTGAAGAGCATTTTTTGTAGTATTAGGAGAAATCCATATCAAGTATTTCTGGCATCAAAATTAATGATGAACGTTTAATTTAATAGAATGAATTGAATCATACATTTTGTCAGAAATATTTCATTGATTACAGTTACAAGATTTGATTGCATGTAGTAAACTTACCATAAAATCTCCAGTTGTAATCAGATCTACATTTGTCTCCAGATTCTTCAAAATCAACTTAAAGACACGTCCAATTTCTTTCTTACTGATTTTAGACACAGCACAGATTTCTGCCCATCAAAGTGCCACGAATCAGAACAAACAAGTATTAGATAAATAATAGAATAACATACTATAAAAAACATATTGTTATACAACGTGTTTACATATAATAATAGTCCATGCAGAGTTGTTTATTAACATTTCTGTTGGTGCATAGCGTATGTTTATTTTAATTGAAAGAAAGCTATTTATAATGACGTAATAAAATTATGCGTTCTCATAGTTTCTTCAAATTTCAAGTACGCCTTTTTGTAAATTCAGAAAGTTTAGCAAAAATCTATTTCTAGTACTTTCTGCACCAAAATCCAAATAAGTGTATTAGCGTATTCTGCATTGTTGATTTTCTATGTAGTTTGATTTAAGTATATAGATCAGTGAAGTTGTTTATACTGTACAAAAATTAAGGAATTAAATTCTTCTTTCAAACATTCATCAAGTGGCTTTTGTTATTATAATTATTATTGTGAACTAGAGCCTATACAGAAAACAGAGGACATGTAGAAACATTACAATATATATATTGTCGTTGCCAGACGAAAACTGACCAAGTCAGAAATGTTCATATTTTTTTTTGTACCAAAAGGTTGCTTAGCACATCCTACATGATGTTTAAAAATATCTTGTAGTATTGCCCAATAGATGTTCTCCAATTTTATTTCTTAAAAAAAAAAACGGCTTTGTTGATTCGTTTACTTGATCTATGCAGTTTTTTGCTTCTCCTGAAATATTTTCTATTTTGGACTTGGCCGGTTTTCGCCTGGCAACGACGATATATACAGACAACAGAAGACATGTAGAAACGTTACACTATATATACAGACAACAGAGGAGATGTAGAAACATTACAATATATATATATACAGACAAGAGAGGAAATGTAGAAACGTTACAATATATATATACAGCAATTCCCTTAAGTAGAGAAAACTGATCACCTTTCAAGGTTCTGGGAACTCCCTCTTGTCTGCAGGCAATATACATACAGGCTGAAACAATGGCATCATTACTTCTGCCTTTTAGAGCTTTACTCTCATGGACCTGTTTGAATAGCGTGCAGGCTCGATCCTGGAATAAGTAGATTGGAAGCACAAGTTTATCTTCTTGAAATTATAGTCTTCATTATAATAGTGTTAATGTTCACAGGTAGATCAACAAAAGAAAAACACTTTTTTTTGAAAAAATGTGAAATAAATTATTATTTTTTTCAGAACTTTTTTCCCTAAGACAAAAAGGCAGATGAGAGCGCCAACTAGTCAATTAATTCATTAACCCTTTGAGCCCGTGCCCCCGGTAAACCTGGTGTAGTAGTAATCGCTTCATAGACCTCGCCCCTGGTAAAACGGGATCGCGATAGTACAGCTAGGTGGATTGGTTTAGTCTTGCCTATAACAGCCAATCAGATATTTTGTTGTAGAGTGCTTAGGTTAAACTTTATCAATGATGTCTGCTTCCTTGTTGAACGTGTGTTAACATTGAGTTTGTGATGAAAATTTTCAATTTGTTTATCAAGAATCATGACGAGCCTCAACCTGGTCCATGGGACAAAACGACAACGTACTTCCTTGTTCTCAACACAAGAAATTATTTGTTTGAAAATTTGTCATACTAAAGTTGAATTTTGGCGCTAGAGTTCAGGTAGACCTATTCTTTTACTTGCATGTTCAATTTCATGTTGTTATTTTGACGGTTTTTCCTCAGTGGTCGCTCAATCATGATATATTGCGAAATAGGCATAAAATGCTCAGGAGCCCAGGCAGAAGGTCAAAATAGGCACAGGTAGGCAGGGCTCAAAGGGTTAAACTTTTTCTTTTACAGTATTTTTAAAAGACATTCCAAAGTTTACAAAAATAAATTTGTTAAAACTGAATGACTCACCACTAACATCTTTGGTAGATTTAATCTGTCAGCCATCTGACTGATTTCTCTCAAAGCAGTGAAGAGAGCTCTGTCAGAACTGTTCATCTGTACACAGCAAAATGTATTGGTTATTCTCAATGTATTGGCATTAGTCATTACATACTGAACATCAAACAGTTGTTAGAATGAAATACTAGAACACCAATGTATTTCTATCAGGCCATGTTTGTCAGAGGGGTAAGTGAAGAAACATTCACAAATTTACATGGCCACAGTATGCAATGGTATCAAGTTGACTTTACATAACAACTATTGTTGGGTATCCATCAGAGCTGACTTGACTCTGGGACATCCCTCAGACCAGGGTGCTAATACTTATCATGTTTGTCTGAATATTTATTCTTTTAAAGCAATGATTTAATGAAAATCATGCAGACATATGCAAATCAACATTTTTCATTTAAATTATTATTAAAATGTCTACACTATCAAACAGCCTGTACACATCTACTGCCACATTATATCTTAACCTAATATAAAGTTTCAATCATAAAGCAACTTCTTTGATACTATGCAAAGCGGCAATAAATGTACAACCCAAACCTAAAAGCATTTCTATTGCCTGTGTAGTACAGTGTGTAGCTATGTATGTTTCATGATGTCAATCTCAGGGAAAATGAGTCTCAAAATGTTTCTAATAAAAACATGCAAAATATGGGTACATTCAACAAATATTGAAACTGACTTTTCTAAAAATTAATTTAATTCATAGAACCAATGATCGTAATAAGCAGCACATAATGTAGGCATATATCCCCGTCCCTGCAACCTCCCTCATCTCACATCTAGTGTAAAAAATTCATTACCGTTCTTCTATTTCTGTACATTGGCTTCCCAAATTCATCTTTCAGACTGTCACTAGCTGTCCCTGTAGCAATCATGGTGGACATATCACTACCATCAAATAGAGGATTCTGATTAGAGAAAAAAAATATGTTCACATTTTAGAAATAATCGCAATCACTGTTTCAATACACGTCACATGAAATAAAAACATTTTCAATGGACAACAAAACAATATTTGTCTGATGTAAAATTACCTCAGCTGCACCAACACGAGAGTTGTCTTTTGTACTTTTTTCATTACTAAATGTTCTCCACTCTGAACCAACATCAACAACCCTACATAAAAAAACAACAACAAATGAATGTCAAAACCAAAACAAAAAATGCCAGACAATGGAGACAATACTAATACATTCAAATTGTAAGCTTAAGGTAGGTATTGTTCATTAAAAAAAATTATTGAAAGGCAAAAAGTCAGCATGTAAATATAATTCAAATTAATTAAAATGTATATAAATATATAAACTTTGACATGTCTATTTTAAGTTCTTTTGTTAGTTTGTATGTAAGACTTAAGGATATTCCAATTTGATTGCTGCAAAGAGTTTGACCAAAAGAGAGGAAAGCCCATGTATATACCATTGTGTAAGTCCTCGCCTAAGGAAACACTAAAATAAGCACAAGTGTACTGGCTTTGATGACAACTTGATAAAATAAATGGAAAATGTTCAATTGTTTGAGTTACGCATACTGCAAACTATTAGTTGGGAATGTTTAATGCATATTTTGTAGCTTTTATGTTTAAAAAATCTGATTTTCAAAAAAAAAAATGTCATGTTAAAAAAAGTCAGTGTAGCAGATTATAGTGCGACTTATCTTTGCAACAACTACAAAATATTACTACAAAATATTACTACAAAATATTTCTACAAAATATTTCTACAAAATATTTCTACAAAATATTACTACAAAATATTACTACAAAATATTTCTACAAAATATTACTACAAATATTTCTACAAAATATTACTACAAAATATTTCTACAAAATATTTCTACAAAATATTTCTACAAAATATTACTACAAAATATTACTACAAAATATTACTACAGAATATTTCTAAAAAATATTTCTAAAAAATATTACTACAAAATATTACTACAAAATATTACTACAAAATATTTCTACAAAATATTACTACAAAATATTACTACAAAATATTACTACAAAATATTACTACAAAATATTACTACAAAATATTACTACAAAATATTACTACAAAATATTACTACAAAATATTACTACAAAATATTACTACAAAATATTACTACAAAATATTACTACAAAATATTACTACAATATATTACTACAAAATATTACTACAAAATATTACTACAAAATATTACTACAAAATATTACTACAAAATATTACTACAAAATATTACTACAAAATATTACTACAAAATATTACTACAAAATATTACTACAAAATATTACTAAACTAAGGGTGCCACCTATACACTGGCGCCACCTATACACTGGCGCCACCTATACGCAAGTATATACTGTGTAATAAAGTAATACATACCTGTCTCCAACAACCAAACCACAGACTGAACAGATCATATCCCCAGCATGGTAGTCTTCTATCAATGGAATGTCAGGATGTTCTCTACAAAACACTTGTGCCGATAATCTAAACATTGCCAAAGAGTATTAAATTATTATTTCACTGTCATTCAGACTACAAAATTTTTTCTTGCTAAGCAACAGTTTCAATTCAAAATGGATGTTTTATACAAGACAACCAAACAAAAGATGCCAAAAGAAAATATTTTAATATCTAGTTATATTTAAATATAAAAATAATATCTGTGTCTGTAGCAATACAAAATGAGCCTAACAATTTCTACCAACTTTATCTAGCACTAAGAGTAAATATATACATATATATATACATACAAGCCAAATTCCCCAGCATTGCCCGGGGAAAAATACATAGGTCTATAGTCTACAGCTACTGATAAAAATTGTATAAACTACAATGTACAGAAAGTTAAAATAATTTTTAAAATATAATTACTAATTATTTACTGAAAATGTTTAGGTAAGGAATTGAAGTAAATATTTCAATCGGGTTAAAATGGTTAAAAAAATGGCATGTCTTTTTATTTAACAAGTAGTTTGGACTATCCCTGGCTGAGAATCGAACACCTGTCTCCCACATGCATCTAAAATTAGATTTTATTAACTGAAAACATTTTAGGAAAGCTTTAAGTCTTTAAGTCCTGAAATTCTATACAATCTTTAAAAAAAAAGGTTATCAGTGGGGAATCAAAGCCAGGCCGACTGCATGGCAGTTGAATACGCTTACCACTCAGCCAAAGGGCATGTCATGTGAAGCCATCTTTACTATTTACCAACTTATGTAAGTGACAGCATCCACTGTCACTGTCATCCAGAGCCATGAAAAAAATCTTACTCTTCACTAGGATTCAAACTGATACTGCAGCCAAATATCCAAATGATAAATGTATTAGCCTACTGCTGCTCGGTCACCGTGCCCCATACAGCCCATACAAAAATACAATTTAATTATCAATTACAATAGTCAATAGTAATAGGCCTACTACCCTGAATGCAATGATTCAATCCCCATTCAAATCAATGCAATCAATCATCAATGATCAATGTCGACAATGTCAATGATATTAATATCGAAGTGTCTTCCTACCCCAAAAATTTGGGGTATCTAGGCGTACGCCTAGAGACCCCAAAAGTTTTTTAGCCTACTGCGCATGACATTATTTTGATTTCAAAAGCTTTCGCTTCCGATTTAGCTAGATCATCCTTTCATTATTCATGTCTAGTTTTGACAAGATATGATGGGCCTATTTTAATACATTGTATAATTGTAAGTGTAACCATTCAAAACAAAATTTAAATACTGGATAATTATAATAAACGGAGTGTCTGCGCGTCCGGCGACCGGACGTATAGCGCGGGAGATATACGTCCGGCGACCCAAGTCACGTGACTGACCATGCGCATAATCGTTTTTTCTTGTTCGAGTTGCTTAATTACTATTTATTGTTAAACACAACCAAGGTATCGTGGTCTAATGGTCAGTAGCGTGTTCAGGCAACCGGAGTCTCGAATGTTCGAATCCTTCTATCTCCATCTTCATTTTTTTTTTTTTTTTTTTTTTAATATTTTTTTAGTTCAATACGAGAATACCCTTCATTTATTCATGTGGGTGGAAATAATTTCATTCAAAGTATCAAAAAATTAAAAATTCGACTGTTAGGCCTAATGTCGAGCCGCCGGACGTATAGACACTGCCTATAATAAATGCATTGCTCAGGATAAATGACTCCGCTTAATATGCCATGTGCTATATAAAGAATATCATTCCTTGTTTACTTATTGAAGTTGACATTCATTGTTATATACAGTACACGTTGATAGGAGAAAAAATATATTGCCACACAGGCATGTTTTAAATGGTATGGCATAGTGTATATTACTGGCCAACAAAAAAAATATTTGGTCCCTTTAGGCAACCAGCTAGATAGAACAAATTATTGGTCTATCTAGGCCACTAGCTAGAGACCCCATTTTTTTGGGGCATCTAGACCGCCAGCTAGATACCCCAAAAATTTGGGCTCTTTAGACCGCCAGCTAAATACCCCAAATTTTTGGGGCATTTAGGCCGCCAGCTAGATACCCCAAATTTTTGGGGTATCTAGCCTCTTCCTATTAATATTATCATTGATAAGAAGTAAGAAGACATAAAACAAAAATAATACACAAAATGTATAACTCCATATTCAAGCGTCACCCCAAAATTACAAATCAGTTTTCTATTTTATCTAGTTTACTAAGTTAAATGTGTTCATTTTTCATTGATACGTGTTTAAGTTTAATGAATGTTTATCATGTTTTTGAGTTTGTTTACGAGTCATTACGACGTAAATTACGTCTCGCCATATCCGCAAAAAAAGATATTATCGTAAATAACTGACAAATTTATGAATCTAAAGCGTATATCCATATCTTCAAATTCATCCAGTTTTTGAATAAAGTTATCCACATTTTCTTAAATAAAAGGATAACGTTTAACTGTAACCAAAAACTCACTGTCTGTTTCCTGACGCCATTTTGATTTGTACTGCTAATTTCTGTAAACATTGTAGACTTCACAGTAGAAAATGAACAAATTTTATTTCAAAGCAACAAGAGTACATCGCACTAGCATATAAATATATTTCAGATGTTGTATTTACAAAAATAATTTACAATTACAATGCTTTTGCGGCATGTCTCAACTGTTATTACAGCGTGTAGCGCTGGAGTATATATTGGTTATAAATATCAAGAGAACTTAGCATCGTTTAAAAGCTGCTTTTTATCTAATATTCATGCTAAAAGTACCCCGCCATTTTCTAATGACTCTCTAATTACAACCGAAGGACATCCACCGTTTCAAAATCTTGACAAAAATGCCAACATCAACAACGTTAAAAGTAAGGTCGTTAGTAACGTAGGGGAAATAGTAAAGTATGGGTTTCCTAGCACAGACAATCTCAGGTCATATGAGGACTTTTTATTGTCTTATGACCGGAGAACGAGGACCGCTAATTGGGTTTTAGAACATTTAACACCAGAAAAAGTCACCCGAGTTGATGGCGTTGAAAGGTAATTTGAACTGTTTAAGTTTAGCGAGTTTAGCCTAATGCTAATGACTAATGTTTAGCTTTACTGCTTTAGTCACTTTAGACTTAGACTTTAGACCTTATTAAGAACCGGTATTTAACTTGACTTAAGAGTTTAGTAAGACTTTAGGTGTTAGCCTTTTACTACTTTTAGCTAATAGGTGTTGGGTGAGGATTGGTAATCACAATGGTCAATGGCATTGGAAAAAGAGCTGCTCGTCCGGTTTATACCTGCCTCTGTGGTATTGCACATCCCACCACTGAGCTCTGGTTCCCCCAGGGGTAGGGCATGGTGCGATGCCAGGAAAAGCATACATTCATTGTCTTAATAAAATACTGCTGGTTTCAAACGTGGTCTTCAGGGGATGTGTTTACTCTAGACAGGGACATCCCAGTGTCGTATAATGAAAATGGGGAACACAAATGGAGCTAACAAACCCAATGTGACCATCCTGTAGGCGTGCCAGCATAAGGCTGGACATAGCTCAAACCTTGCTGACATGACATACATGGCCTATTGCCACTACTAAATCGGCTCCAAGAGAGAAATCTCAGTCGAGGGTGATTTCAGCTGTCGACTCTTAGACAGTGTAACACTACATCATCCGTGAGTCTTTACAGGACTCAAAAACACGATTAATTTAATGTAATTCTATGACTATTTTTTCTTAAAATCTAATGCTATTG
Source organism: Anisus vortex (assembly GCA_949126835.1). NCBI lineage: Eukaryota > Metazoa > Mollusca > Gastropoda > Planorbidae > Anisus > Anisus vortex. Next base: position 17,500,269 of record OX421501.1, on the reverse strand, counting down.
TCAGCATTACAATAATAATAAATAAGATAATTTATATGCAAGACAAGACTCAAACCATGGATTAGCAGATGCACAATAATCTTTTGTATCGAAGGGGCATCTGTAATATATTAATATCATCATCATCATCGTCATCATCATTGGCTCCATTGTCTCAAAAGACGATTAGATTTGCGCTCCTGTGATTTGGCCAGCCCTGCAAAATTAACATATTAATATATGACAATTCAAACTGATAAAAGCAAAAGAAACTCCCTGAGTTTTAAAGTCAGCTCTATTTTACTTTTTCCTTTACATGAAAACACTCTTTATATCATCATTCAGTCTATTAAGAACAATAACAAAATTTGATCACTGTCTGTGGAAAAACTGAATACTAACACTGAACTACATTTTCCTCATTCACTGAACAAGATCTAAAATGAAATTTCAAGAGGATGAATCAATCCACGGGTTTCACAGAGCATCAAATAAAGATTATTCAGGGAGTGGCTATGACAGAGGACATTTGGCTGCTGCAGCTAACCACAGACAATCTATGACTGCTATGAGCCAGACTTTCCTGCTGTCTAATATAGCTCCTCAGGTTTGAATCTGTTATATTTTGTTCTATGATATATCTTATTTTGTTACATTATACTGCAGGCATTGTTCTTAAGTTCCATAGAACTGGAAAGAGTCAAAGGCAGAAATTGAATACTAACCTGCCTGTCCCAGCCCAGGGTATGTCTAATTGAGACACCCCATAACTTCCTTCCTGCAGAATTCCCCTTGCGTTATGCTGGATCATCAACAGGGGGCGGGGCATGCCTTGCTTACCTGTAATATTTCTTGGTTGTTCAGTGACCAAGTTATGGTCAGTTAATTAGCGTCAGAAATCTGGCACATTAGACTCTAGATCATGGGTCGGCAACCTGCGGAACACTTGCCAGACATGGCACACAGAGCAATTTTCAATGGCACGCGGAAGATCTCTAAAAAGGCAATTCAAGTCTTTTCTACAAGAAAAGAGCAGGATAACTTTAAGGCTGTTGGCGTGTTGAGTAAATTAAAAATCCTACTTCGGCACACTATTATCAAAAGGTTGCCGACCGCTGCTCTAGATGACTTTTTCACCTTTTGGTTAGGATCATTTATTTTGGTCTTCCTTTTTCCCTACCCTACTTCCCACCCACATTGAAGCTGACAGCAGGCTCAAGGCCATACCCGTGTTTCAAATACATGATGGGAATTGTCGGCCATTGTTAACTTACCTATTGTCTAAAAACTAAAACTACGTTAGCTTAAAGGCTTATGTACACAGAAGTAACTGCAGGTACCAGCAACCACTGGAATCATAGCTGTATGCTAATTGTTGATGACCTTGACATTTTTTATTAAAAAAAAGCTAAATTTTGGATTCTTTTTGTTTTAAAATGATCTAGGAATATTAGAAACTAATTTGAATTAAAGGGAGAGAGGCAATCATTATTGAAAAAAGTCAGACATTTATTTTGATCTAACAATATTATTAATTGAGATAAAGACATATATGGATCTTTAATATGGATTAATGTTTACATTTATTTTTTAAATACTTTTATCTCTTACGGCTGCTGGGCATTGTGCTGACCACACATTCCCTAGTATGCCGTGGCCACAGAAACTGGTGAACACGGCTTCACCATCCCTATGATCAGTTTGGTCAAAAGGGTACTTTACTTTATCTCTTATATTATACTATCTATCCATCCATCTATCTATACATAATTAATCTAGAAAAGTAATTAAAGTGTATTTCCATTATATAGATAGTAGAATAAAAGTAGAATTGGGCAGTTAGGGAAGTTGTCAACTTTGTAACATTTCTTCAGTATAGCACACAACCACAAGACTGCCAACTCATTATATACAGTTAGTTTAGATCATAGGTTCTCAACCTTTTTCGGCTCACCGCCCCCTTTTATATTTTTTTACCGCTCACCGCCCCCCCAACTTAATTTTAGCGGAAACATTTGTTAATTAAAGGGAGATAATTAACCCTTTTCATTTGAGGTAATATTTCAATTTGTTTTTCCTTTTTAAAAAACTGAATGGCTTGCATTTATAACTTTGAAATGATATGATATAACTGTAAAAATTATTTGAAAATTTTATAAATATTATATGACTAAAGAATTTATATGAATATTTTCAAGCATTTTAATAACTACCCAGTTTGTATAATTACTACGTATCTATACCGCTCAGCTATTGTGGTTACCTCTTTACAAAAAATTCAAACGCATTAAAGAACATCTCGGTAAAACAGATCAAAAGAGTAATATTAGCCGATATTAAGGCGACAGTCCGGTGAACCAACCACAAGACGAGACGGCCGCATAACATATTTGCCAAGTAGGGCCTACTAACCCCTACTTCATCGAAAAGTCATTGCGATTATTTTTTGTTCAATAATATGTATGCCTAATGTTGGGGAATATCAGATATTTAGAAGCACTTGCGTTTACATCATAATTCATCCAAAAACTAATCGATTCAAATAGATGAGTTGTTGAAATTATAACAGGTACATATGTAACGCCCACTTGCCCTTCATCGCCCCCCAATCGCCCCCGGGAATGTTATCGCCCCCCTAAAGCTTCTCATCGCCCCCTGGGGGGCGATATCGCCCCCGTTGAGAACCTATGGTTTAGATATACTTACCGGCAGTGCTTTTTATTGTAAAAAAATAGGTGCCGGTACTCAGTGATGGATTACCTAACTTTTAAAGCAGTTTCGCATTTTATATTTTAATTCTTATTGCGCGCAATTTTAAAATAATTCAATTTTAACAAATTAATAATAAACGTTAAAATACAAGAAAAGTAATAATTTTTTCCCCACATTGAAAAAGGTGCCTGTACGCCGTATCGTCACAAAAAAAGCACTGCTTACCGGTACATAAATTATAGTTACATTAAATTAATTGATATCATAGTGTCTTAAACACAATCTTATGGTCACAATTTAAAATTATAATCTTGTACTAGTTATACATTTGATTGTATTAAAGTAGAGAAATGAATGTTCACATTTATATGTTGGTATCTTGATGATAATTTAAAAAAAAAAAAACTTTCATTTCAAGAGTTGTTTCTTTTTTTACGGTGTTTTTAAATTTGGTACTAAAATGATCTATTTTTTCATCACTTATATAGGTTGGTGCAGGTTTTAACAGAGATTCCTGGAACTCATTAGAAAAATATGTTCGTGCTTTGGCCAGAGCGAATAAGAATGTTTATGTATGTACTGGTCCTTTGTTCTTACCAAGGTTAGTTTATTGGTTAAATGGTACATCATTCAAAGTTCTATTGAGTGTCATTCTTTTTGGACTTGAAATGATTTATGATCCAATATTTGTATCCTTCTTTTATGTCTCTAACTCTTGATCTCTTACTCCCAGTATTTCTTCCTTCTTGTTTTTACTTCTGTATCCATGGGCCTCAAAGCTGGAGAAGTGTGTAAACCACTGGTATGCTCCCATTAAGAGTACACCGGTCGGGCTAATGCTTTGGGAACAGCCCCTGTTGCGCATGCGAGGATCATTGCCCTGTAGAGAGGCTCCAAGACTCGGTGGGGAGGTAGTAATGTGCGAAAAAGCCAGTCTCAGCCTCGCCCCGTTGCCTTGATCCCCATACCTATAGTCTGCTGGAATTTTTTTCTACCAGGCGACAGTGCAGGTATAAGAACGAGCCACCACGTTAATGATCCAAGGGAAATTCCGCAGGTGGGGAGAGAAGTGTAGTGCATGGGTGGCTCAGACAGGATCTTGGTGTGCTCCTTCCCTTGATCCACCCTTTAACATCAATATGCCCTGCACTGTAAGAGCTGGAATGCTCTGCCCTGCATGTAAGAGCTGGAATGCTCTGCCCTGCATGTAAGAGCTGGAATGCTCTGCCCTGCATGTAAGAGCTGGAATGCTCTGCCCTGCATGTAAGAGCTGGAATGCTCTGCCCTGCACGTAAGAGCTGGAATGCTCTGCCCTGCACGTAAGAGCTGGAATGCTCTGCCCTGCACGTAAGAGCTGTAATGCTCTGCCCTGCACGTAAGAGCTGGAATGCTCTGCCCTGCACGTAAGAGCTGTAATGCTCTGCCCTGCACGGAAGAGCTGGAATGCTCTGCCCTGCAGTATTTATTTCTTTTCTCTCTTTCCCACTTTTGTTTTTTATTCTCTGCCTTTAAATTTTGCATCAATTTTTATTTTTTTTATTTATTCTTTTACTTCAAACTCAAACAATAATATTGAATTATAAGCAATTAGTCTATTTTTTTATTTAGATTAATATACCATAATTGATTTAAAAATCAAATAATGAATTATTTTTTAAAAATTCAACACATTAATCTGGATAGTAAGCCTACATTTTCATCAGACTTTAACATGGGACTTTAAAATGGCTTCAAACATACACGGGAACAAACTGCTTATGCAATACATATAATAAAGAAACATTTTATATTGCAATTAAAAATAATCGGCAATATTTAATCCAAATATAAATTTGTCAACTTAGTTGGAACAATTTCTACAAAATATGATATTCAGTAGTCCCGAATTATTTTTCTTTATTTTTTAGTTTATTAATATTGAAAAGTTTGTAATTTGCAAATTGTAAATAAAAGACTATTTTCTTGTTGACGATATTTCTTGTTTCTAAGTGTGTGCTATTGTCTTTCTCATTTTTTCATTACATGCCTGTTGTCTAAAGTTTATAAATTTTTTCTTCCCACAACGAATAGAAAAGAGCCAGATGGTAAATTGTATGTTAAATATGAAGTGATTGGTTCCAACCATGTAGCAGTACCAACACATTTCTTTAAGGTAATAACTTCATATAGTAAAGTAGTACCAACACATTTCTTAATGGTAATAACTTCATATAGTAATACCAACACATTTCTTTATGGTAATAACTTCATATAGTAAAGTAGTACCAACACATTTCTTTAATATAATAACTTCATATAGTAGTACCAACACATTTCTTTATGGTAATAACTTCATATAGTAAAGTAGTACCAACACATTTCTTAAAGGTAATAACTTCATATAGTAGTACCAACACATTTCTTTAATGTAATAACTTCATATAGTAATACCAACACATTTCTTCAATGTAATAACTTCATATAGTAGTACCAACACATTTCTTTAATGTAATAACTTCATATAGTAATACCAACACATTTCTTCAATCTAATAACTTCATATAGTAGTACCAACACATTTCTTTAATGTAATAACTTCATATAGTAGTACCAACACATTTCTTTAATGTAATAACTTCATATAGTAGTACCAACACATTTCTTTAATGTAATAACTTCATATAGTAGTACCAACACATTTCTTTAATGTAATAACTTCATATAGTAGTACCAACACATTTCTTTAATGTAATAACTTCATATAGCAGTACCAACACATTTCTTTAATGTAATAACTTCATATAGCAGTACCAACACATTTCTTTAATGTAATAACTTCATATAGTAGTACCAACACATTTCTTTAATGTAATAACTTCATATAGCAGTACCAACACATTTCTTTAATGTAATAACTTCATATAGTAGTACCAACACATTTCTTTAATGTAATAACTTCATATAGTAGTACCAACACATTTCTTTAATGTAATAACTTCATATAGTAGTACCAACACATTTCTTTAATGTAATAACTTCATATAGTAGTACCAACACATTTCTTTAATGTAATAACTTCATATAGTAGTACCAACACATTTCTTTAATGTAATAACTTCATATAGTAGTACCAACACATTTCTTTAATGTAATAACTTCATATAGCAGTACCAACACATTTCTTTAATGTAATAACTTCATATAGTAGTACCAACACATTTCTTTAATGTAATAACTTCATATAGTAGTACCAACACATTTCTTAATTACCCCTTAGTCTTGCTTACTTACCCGGTTCATTACATTCAATTATCACTAATTCTAAATGGATTTTTAAATTCTGGAGATCTGTAAGCAAACTAGTTAAAAGTACAGTCTGTAGGGCTAGTAATAAACTAGTAAAGCTATGTTTATGACATGGCCAACACAATGCCAAGCCTCCTTTTCCCCAACAAATGTCAGGCAGCCATTAGAGTTAGGTAGACTGTGACATCCTCTAGTCCAGGAAAACCCTTGGCATTAACCTGGATTTCAATACAAGATTTTCAAAATGTCGTTCTGAGCTCCCATTAGACCACTGTGTACCAATGTAAAAATGTCTTTATATTTATGTATGTATATTAATATGTATGTGTCATTCTCTTTTGTTGCAGGTTGTGGTGATAGAAAATAAACAAGGTCAGTTTGAACTTCAATCCTATGTTATGCCCAACCAACCCTTACCTGACGTCAGTGTTCACAGTTATATGGTTCCACTAGAAGTCATTGAAAGAGCAGCTGGTTTGCTTTTCTTCCAAAATATTCCCAAGAACATGTTTAAAAAAATTAATGCTAAAGTGTCAGTTTAGAATTGAGCAACTACTGGTACATAATTGTACATATTTATAGAAAGATATTTTATAACAGTTCAACTAGACTGCTTTTATTTGTTCAGGAATAAATTATATTTTATTCATCAACTTTTTTTGTCTTTTATTTTGTAATAATGTAAGAAAATGAATGCTTTAACTTTAAGTAGTATATTTGTTAGTGTCACTAGTTATTTACCTTTACAATTCAATCTATACTGGTACCAAGAAGCAATATTTCCAAAGTAAAACAAATGAGTGTTATGAACCTGAGCTACTTATTCAGTGCTTTACTTTAAGAAAAGTGGCATCAATTATTTATTTAAGCGAGTCACTCTAGTGAACTGTGTGGATGCTATTAAGGAAAAACTTGAGAACCAATGAAATAATTTGTAACACTGGTAGCAGAAGTGAAGGTCACAGTATCATAACCAATTCTTGTTTTATTTTTTTCACTCAAGGCCCAACACTTTCTTCTGGTTATATCTATTTTGTATATAATCTATACTTTAGGTTTTGCACAAATAAGTTTTGAGTGGAAACATGTCAACTAACTTTCTACAAACATATATTTGGAACTTGTCATGGCCAAAAATCAATATCTTCTCATTTTTATTATAAGAAAATAGCTTTATTTAGGGAATTTTTATTATTTTTAAATCATAATTTTGAAAGCCTAATCTCAACATATCCAACTGTCAAAAAATGGTGCCCCAATGACCCTCACTCGGGTTATGGAATAGAAGAAGAATCTCAATATTAGACATCTAGCATTTACTACTGTTGTTTCAAATGAAATGATTCCATACATCTAAAAACAACAACTTATAAAACAAAGTCAACAAGTCATGCATGTATTTGTTTTTCTAAAGTTTAATGCGTCCTACATTTGTTAACCTCAAAATGAAGGTGTCATAGAGTGTAATGATGAGCAAACATAGAGCATAAACAACCAAATGTGACAAAGACTAGATTGGCCTATCTCTAGAACATTCATCTTTTGTAAATAACAACTTGCAGAGAATTATTTCTTCTTGGAACAACAAGGTACACTAAACAGTTTCTATAACTATAGTACTATAGTCTAATTTATTTATAGATTTACTATCAGTTAACATAGACTGTTCAGCCTATCACTGTTTACATTTAATGTTATAGAGATATAACATACAAGTATATAAGACAATGGTGCAAAAAAAAAAAAAGCCATTGGTTGCAATGTTCAACATTTTTCTACATGTAATTTGGGAATTTGAGTGACATCTTTTTTTTTAAAGATGAAGTTCTTCTCTCCCTGTCACTAAGTAAATGGTGCCACTAGTTCTACTTGACTACAGGTACAATGGAGCTGCCAGTATAGTCATTTTTTTAAAGAAAGATATCACCTCTTTGTTTCTGCACTAATCTCCAGCAAACCTATTTTTTATTTTGTTTGGTATAAAAATGTAATGTATTATCATAGTATTATGGATTATAAAAAGTATAAGAGAAGTGCAATGGATGACTGTTTATAAACATTGAGTTTCTGTCGATATATATGATAGAGTCCATTTATGATTGAAGCCCATACTGTTACATATAATAAACATAGAATTACTTTCTGTATTACAGTGTAACACGGTTATCTCGACCTCGCTTAACTCACCAACCCTATTAAGTCGATGTTTTTGAAGTGGAACCACCAAATTCTCTGTTTTAGCATTTTCTCATCAGTTATATCGATTTTTTTATGTTGCCGAATCGTAATATCCCGAGCACAAAAGAGAGCCATATTTGCCACTTAACATTGGTTACCTCGATCCCATGACCATATTCCTGAAGGAAGGGTGTCTATTTAAAGAACAAAATAAAGGATTTGACCTTTCACCATAGTCTCGGGCAGAATATTTATTTGATGGCTGAATAGTTAAATTTTGTTTTGCTTTTTAAATTACGAAAATTAACCAATTACTAAATTATTTTTGTTTAAATTGAAAGTGCGGTCCTAATGGACGCAACCAAATTACCTTCTGTTATTCATCAAACAAAAAACGGTAATGCTGTTGTGTAAAAAAAAACCCTCCAAAAACACGTGCATGTACATTCTCATTTATTAATGCACATCATGTACATAAAGAAATTTCATGCACATGTTAATATTTTGCCAACACATTGGTTTTTGTTTATCTCGATCATCGGTTATCTCGACCCTTTTTGCCAAACAACTAGGCCGGCGACATACCGGAATACACTGTATTACTAAATCCTAAATGCAATGTAATATTGTGTCATCCTCTTTATTTAAATGGGTTCATTCACTTTCAGGCAGCCCCACATTTACCAGTGCTGGTACTTATATGAAAAGTACTTTGTAAACTACGACATACGTACAGTACCTAGTTAAGTTCAACTAGATGTACAAGTTAAAATTGTGTTTGGTGCTAAAACTACTAAAATGTGCCAACATTCAAATCATCACTAAAGCTAAGCATTTAAAAATAAAATACAGCAGTTTAAAAAAATGCCAAATGAATGACACCATTGAAATATTTCCATGAAATCCTCACAGCCAAAGTTGGCAACATTTGTCACCAACCCTAAAAAAAAAAGTTTTACACAGTCCAATAAAAAACCATTTATATTGAGAGAAAAAAAAAGTTAATAAGTATTAATGGATTTAGTTTGAGTTTAAAAAGAAAACAAAAGTAAGCAAGATAACAAATACTGAAAAAGAGTTGAAATCTTATCATTAATGTTATAGATGTTTGTATAAACGGAATCATAAAGACATTTCAATACAGTACATTTCATAGTTTCCTCTGTTTAAACCTTCAAATATTCACAAGGCCCGGGGCTTTCTAGAATCAAATTCAAATAGGAATTAGATTTAACAAAAACATGTTTAAAAAGAGTTTGTTAAATAAAAGAAGGATTGTAAAATGTGTGGAAATTGTTTCTAGCTGAAGGACTTTCATGCATTTGAATACAGTTAACTGAACACAGATACAGTTGGAATGAAATTCAGAACAAGTAATGTTATTTTGTGCACAAAAAAATAGTAATAGTAGTAGATGATACAGGCTATAGATCTATATAATAAATGCCTGGAAATATTTCATAAGACAAAACATACACCTTAAGTTTTATAATTAGTCCACATTTACTTTGATACAATGCCTACTGTCTTATGCCAAACACTTAGCAAAACAATTATTAAAATGATTCAGTTTTTTTATTTTTTTCTTCCAATAAGTTTTGCCCCCCCCCCCTCCCCTCACCCAAATAAAAAACAACAAGCAATAATTTCCATGAGAGAAACCAACTGAACATAACTCTGTTACCTCCCTGCATAGAGATTTCTTAATGAAGCATTTCAAAACAAAGATGTACAAAACAAAGCTGTACATAGAAAGAGTCAATGAAATGAACCATTGAACAAAAGTAAAATACTGATCACAATAAACAATTCAGTTTGTACAATGAACATAATAGAAGACTTGATCTGAAGATAATGGAGTTGTTTAGTTTTTGGAACAAAATAAAAACATTTGCTTCAATTTCTATTAAATTGAGGATAAAAACATTTGTTTCGATCATCATATGGATAAAAACATATGTTTCGATCATCATATGGATAAAAACATTTGTTTTGATCATCATATGGATAAAAACATATGTTTCGATCATCATATGGATAAAAACATATGTTTCGATCATCATAAGGATAAAAACATTTGTTTCGATCATCATATGGATAAAAACATATGTTTCGATCATCATATGGATAAAAACATTTGTTTCGATCATCATATGGATAAAAACATATGTTTCGATCATCATATGGATAAAAACATATGTTTCGATCATCATATGGATAAAAACATTTGTTTCGATAATCATATGGATAAAAACATATGTTTCGATCATCATATGGATAAAAACATATGTTTCGATCATCATAACGATAAAAACATTTGTTTCAATCATCATATGGATAAAAACATATGTTTCGATCATCATATGGATAAAAACATTTGTTTCGATCATCATATGGATAAAAACATATGTTTCGATCATCATATGGATAAAAACATTTGTTTCGATCATCATATGGATAAAAACATATGTTTCGATCATCATATGGATAAAAACATATGTTTCGATCATCATATGGATAAAAACATTTGTTTCGATCATCATATGGATAAAAACATATGTTTCGATCATCATAACGATAAAAACATTTGTTTCAATCATCATAAATGTAAAAGAATGACAAAATGAGTTCACATTAAATTTTCCAAGAACTTTTCCTCCCTGAAAAAACAATTTCATGTAAACATTCTTATATGAGTTAACAAGGATAACACTTGGGGGAAAGTAATAAAATGCATATTTAGAAATAACAAAGAGAATAGGTCTAATGTATCATTGTAAAGTAAACTACTACAAATCTCAATAAAAAGGTAAACACATTTTCAATGTAATACAGTAATACCAACAATGAGAACCAAAAAAAAATTAAGCAAGAACAAAAAAAACACTGTATGGACAAGTATGAACTGCTTCATGGCAAAACACATTTCTTTATACAAAAGTGTATCCAGTGCAAGAGGAAATCACTAGACAAAAAAAGTTGTCTGAAAAAACAACTGACCAGAAAACTGTTAAATGGAAAGTGTAAAAAAGAAATTTAAATGATGTGCATATATAGTACACACTTGTTTAATTTATCTGCAGCAAATGCCAAATGAAGCTTATAGGATGCTGATCTAGCCAGCAGCATGTCATATTGCCATTGGGAAGATTTTAGGTTGAAATCCAGATGTAAACACCAGGATTTTTATGGGTCTAGCATGTGCCTTCGAATCTGTTTAGCCCAGATGGTTACCTGATGTAAGAACAGAGAAAGTAAAAGCCTTGTTGTGCATTGTGCTGGCCACACTATCCCCTTGTATGACACAGCCAAGGAAACTAGAGAAATGCTGCTTCACATACTATGGAACAATTTAGTCTGAAAGGGTGACTACATTTTTTAAAAATATAACGCTCTAAAATTGAATCTATGTCCATATTAGGCTCATTAATAGGACATAACTAACATACCCGGTAACTGTAGACAGTGTTAGAATACAATACCATTCACTTCACTTTAATAGGATGGTGCTAACAGCAGTCAATGAGATTGTGTGGTCAGCAAAATGACCCAGCTGCAATACTTTCTCTAACAGATGCCAGAAACCCTATATCTGGGAAGACGACACAGTAGCGCCATCTAGAGGCAACCTTCTGAATGACCCAAAGTTCTTACACAATGACCTCATCTACTGACCCATGGTTCTAACACGAGCTACACTAGCCTATTGATTTTTTGACTGACTTCATCTAACAAATATTAACACAGATATCTTCTACGGCAGTTCAGAGTAACAAAAGATGTCTGCAAAAATCAGTTTAAGAAGAGTTCCTTGACATATCCGGTTTTAATATGAAGCACAGTGATAATGTCTACACCAAAAAAGTGTATTTAGACAGAAATGCTTACATTAGATTCCACAAGAAGCTAAGCTAATGATGACATATCATTACAACTATTTTTTCAGTGAAAGTGACAAATTTTTTTTTCAAATGTTTTCAAAACTTCAGTTTTTCACTGATGAAATATTCTGCAGTGCTTTGCCATGAAGCATTTCTCTCTCAAGCAATGATCATGTGTTCAAAATATATATGTATATAAACACAAGCTTACAGTACATGTATGTATGCCAGTATATATACACTTACAAACAGTGAAGCAGCTGGTGTAAGCATTCATATGATTTTAATTATTTTTTTATAGAATTTTTTTGTTTGTCCTGATTTAAAAAACAAATAAAAACATTGCACTGTTTCTGAAGTTTATTGAGTCATCACTTCATTACTTTAATTTGTGTGTGTGTGTAATTGTGTCAAGGTGAAGGGCGTTATAGAGTCACAAAACTAAAATACAGAAAACAAAGGTCGCATTAATACAGACACTTACAAACAAAAATATAGATTGGGGCAAAGTTTTCAAAATTGGCCCCATGATCCCCCAGACAACCTACAAGCAGATGATGCCCCCAACAGATAAATGCCTGGAGATGTTCAGTACCTTAGTGTGACCAGTCGCATGTATAAATAGATATTGTAATTGAGAACCAAGTAGAGTGGAACTATTATTATCATCATTATTATAACCAATAGAGAAAATTAAGAAAACAGCAATCAAACAATGCGAATCCCATAACCCTAATATATTACATCCAGCGCTATTATTCTAAGACTTTCAAATATGTGACAGGAACTTTCCCGCGCTGAGAGCCACGTTCCGCCATAAGCCAGTCAGGATCAAGGCCTTGAACTCTGTAAACCATGATCAGCTGGTGATTAAAAAAAAATACAAGAAAATGTAAAATAGTGAAAAGAAAGTAATTCTCACAAGTTAAACTATCAGGAAGAAAACAATGAAGAAAAACTTTTTTTTAACATCTAAATACCAAGTTAATTTTACAACAGAATATTTAGTTACTTCTAACTTATTAAAATACCATACTAAGTTCATTTATAACAAGATTTGTAACTAAAGTGTATGCGCTAAATAATAATTCTAAAGCAAATAATGGTTTATGCAATATGAAGAAAAAAAAATTGAAAGCAACTGCAAAATAAATACAATGTAATAAAAAAAACAAATATTATCCATTTAACAAAGAAGGGGAAACAACCCTGCCATGAAAGAAAAAAAAAATTAATTCTCCAACTCATACCAAAAAACAAAATATCAACTAAACAAAAGTAAGTTTGGAAAGACTCCAAAAAAGAGAAAAAAAAAAGTTGCTTCTGAAAGTAAACCATGCATAGTCAAATTATTTACCCGGTACCTTTTAATAAATATTTTAACAAAACTAAGTGATTCAAGAAATCATTTTATATTTCTTTTTAGTTACTTTGTATGTAGCCACTTGATTATATATTCCCAGGTTTTTTCTATTTAATTTATAGTTCAAATAGATTAAATAGAGCAATAAGATTAATAATTTAAAAAATGTTCTCTTTATTATAAAGTTTGATTTATACATTTATAAAAATGTTTCAATTTATTATAAAGTTTGATTTATACATTTATAAAAATGTTTCAATTTATTATAAAGTTTGATTTATACATTTATAAAAATGTTTCATTTTATTATAAAGTTTGATTTATACATTTATAAACATGTTTCATTTTATTATAAAGTTTGATTGATACATTTATAAAAATGTTTCAATTTATTATAAAATTTGATTTATACATTTATAAAAATGTTTCATTTTATTATAAAGTTTGATTTATACATTAATAAAAATGTTTCAATTTATTATAAAGTTTGATTTATACATTTATAAAAATGTTTCAATTTATTATAAAGTTTGATTTAAACATTTATAAACATGTTTCAATTTATTATAAAGTTTGATTTATACATTTATAAAAATGTTTCAATTTATTATAAAGTTTGATTTATACATTTATAAAAATGTTTCAACTTTATGGTTGAATTTGATTGGAGTTTGTTTATGTTAGCTTTTTTTTAACTTCGTAATTCAACAAAGTTAAATTTGCTAAGTTAAAGTTGGCATCAAGACTCTTATAGCGGCACGGGGAAACTGCAAAGGGAAGACTACTATGTTGAACCATGATGACATTAAACAACAACTACAACAATTAAAAAGTCACAAGGTACAATTACCTCATCTGCCAGGAGTGACAACTCTGAGCTATCAGCCGCGTCATAGTCATAGAGTGCCTTGGCCTGGCGTTTCTCTGTGGGCGTGGGGGCCGTGACCTCAATGGAGGGAGGGGTGTAAGGATTGGAGGGAGCTGGCAGGCTACTAGAAGACGAGGTATTGTTGTTGGAAGGACCACCACCTACAGGGTAACTGGAATGAGTTCAATAACAATTAGCCCTCTCCAGAAAATAAAATATTAAAAATGACATTTGACCACAAGACCAACATTTGATTTTTCTGTAACTTTTGTTCTCTTTCAAATTTTTCATGATAAAAAGTGATCTTTTATATTACATTCTTTAACATTGAAATGGAGTTTTATCTACTGAATTGTTGATGAATTGTTTTAACCCTTCCATTACCAGCACCATTTTGTTATATTAACTAACACAGGAACTTACTTATACTATTATTTTACAGGAATATCTCGACAAAAATTAGTTTCACACTAAAAAAATCAATTCAATTGAAAAAGCGAAAATAAAACAACACAAAACAATTAACTATTGTAGCTCAAATAAACATTATGCTAAAAAATTAGGTAAAATTGGTATGGGGCTATGGCAAGAAATACAGACTAGTGGAAACATACATGCCTGGCACTGGAAGGGGTTAATAACTCCTGCCTATTTATTTCATCTAGTTAAAAAAAATGGCTTCCATTTTTGATAAGCAAAAAATCTATTTAAAAAAAACAACAATACTCAGTATATTGCAAGCGTTTTATTTGTAATTTTAAATCAGCTATTCTGAGTTAATAAAACTGAATGCAGTCTTAGATAAAATGCATTTCCAATGAAGCCTGAATAAACCAGATAAATTGTATAAAAGACAGTAATATAAAAAATACTTCAGTAGATAAACAAGTTAATTATTTCTTTTATTTATTCATAGCTGTATGTGAAGGTATATAATGAAGGTCTATGCAATGTAAATTTTTCTTGACCTTTCTCTGCAATGAGAAATCATCTTCATTTGATGATGTCATAGGCCGTGGGTGGGCTAATGCACGCAGCATTTTGTTGAGTAAAGTGTAGCTTCCATTGGCCCACCCATGGACCAAAGATTTAAAAATAAAAATGTATTTTCTTTCCTTTAATATAATTTGCTTTGACTTGCTTCTTTAGATAATACTTAAGATTGTGTAGAATATGTAACCGAATTAATGCAATTAGAATTTTCATGATTTGAATATTTAGTTAAAATGTGTGTGTGTAGGGGTGTGGCTAAGCCCAGAATAAAGCCCTCATTGACCTCATGCGTGCCCATCCTTTTAAATGACTAGGATATAAATATGAAATATGGCTTGATATCATATTGACCCACTGATTGTTTAATTAACTGCGGCCTTCCATCACCAGGTGAAAACCAAAATAAATCAAAGAAAAGCCCAAAAAAGTAAAAATAGAAAAATATAGTTTCAATGTGAATAAATATATTACTTTGTACCAGTAGCTTCAAGGTCAAGGCTGGCAATAGTTAAAAGGATAACAACAAACAATGAATGAAACAAACCAATTAGTTGAAATTAAAATGATGATACTTGTAAGTATACAATTGAAAAAGAAAAGGTTTTCTGCAACAATTTTTTTCCTCTAGTAGCTAAAATATAGCCCTAATTAAACTATAGAAATTATAATCTTTGACTACCAGTATTTAAATTTTGTTAAGCTAATGCTGATACAACACAAAAGGTGAAATTGTGGTCAAATTTAATACTGGCTAATTCAAACATTTTTTATCACCACATATAGCTTTCTTATAATCTAAGCATGTGTGGGTTATTAAAAATGTACTTCCCAACTATTCTATTAAATAACTTTTTTTTAAAAATCTTTCGTAACTCAAAAATACATTCACACATACCTAAATTTCAATCTTAGCCACACAAGTTGAAACAGACTTGATAAGACACAGGTTAAAAAGATTACTAGCTTCTACAAAACAGTATATTTTTTTCCTTCCACTACAAAATAAACATATTTTCAGGTAAAAATATCAAGACTCACCTTCCCAGTTGTTTTTGCAAGTCAGCCATATACTGTTGGCATTGTGCGAAAAATGTCATTTGAGCTTCAATAAATTCATTCAGACATTTCAGATGATGGGCCTAAAAAAAAAGAGAAATGTTGTATAGATACATGAGTAGAACTCATTTCACAAAGCATAGCAGATGTAAACATTGAAACCCTTATAAAATATTAGACTTCAATGTGGCTAGAAGATGTATATATACATGGTAAGTAAAACTCGTTCAGACATACCACACATAAAGACTGAAAGAAGGAACATTCTTGAAAAAAAAATAATCTTGACTCAAAAATGTTTAAGGGTCCTATATTTTTACTCTTTTTTTTCCAGATCGACTTTCCCAGCGTTGATGTATGAGATTTTTTTTTCTTGTTAATTTCTTATTCTATTCTTTTTATAAAACTTTTTTTTAATCAAATCTAGAATGATTCCCCTTTGAATAACATCACTTTTATGTTTAAAGCATGTTTTCATTGAGAGAAATATCATTCAAGGATTTTCTTCATTGTGTGTGTTTTCATTGAGAGAAATATCATTCAAGGATTTTCTTCATTGTGTGTTGTTTTCATTGAGAGAAATATCATTCAAGGATTTTCTTCATTGTGTGTTGTTTTCATTGAGAGAAATATCATTCAAGGATTTTCTTCATTGTGTGTGTTTTCATTGAGAGAAATATCATTCAAGGATTTTCTTCATTGTGTGTGTTTTCATTGAGAGAAATATCATTCAAGCATTTTGTTCATTGTGTGTGTTTTCATTGAGAGAAATATCATTCAAGGATTTTGTTCATTGTGTGTGTTTAATAGTGATAATGAATAATGAGATTGGGCTTTATATTTTGTGATTTTCTTTTATATACGGGTAACAATATTGCCTTACTAATTGCATGCCACATTCAGTAAAAAAGGATATTTATTTATTTGGGTGTACTTCGGAATGTTAATTACCGGTAAGCGCAGCAACATAGGCTACAGTTATTGCAAAGACCTAGACCTAAACGTTCAGTAACGGTAAGTTACATTTTTTATTAAATTTTTGTTAAAGAAATGAAAAATTTATATTATAAGCATAACTGTTTCTCATAATAAGGTTCATAGATCAAAATTTAATTCATAATATTGTGCGATCAATTAAAGATGTAGTCTAAAACATGTTTACATCAACTGCTGTTTTAAAACATTTTTGGGCAAGCAGACTATTTTTAGAAACATCACTCAGTGAGTGATATCACCTGACCAAACGTGCTGGCTGGCAAAGTGGCTAGGGATTTTATTTTGTTCAGTTGAGCCTTTTCTCTAGTTCTCTTGCAATACTTGCATACTATCTAACAAAATAGACACATCAAACAATTCTTTTGATGTTATTAAGTTTGAATTAAATTTACAGGCTAGAACTAAAAATTAAGTCAAAGGTCTTACATAAATATTTTCATCTAAATTGTAGACCTACGCATATCCTAGTAATTCTACATCAATACAATCAACGAAACAATTGATGTAGGGAAACTTTATGACAGAGTAGTGATGTATTTCAAACTTATCAAAAACAGTGTCGGGTGTAGCACCCCTACTTTTTGTCAAAGTTTTTGGTAAAAAAAAGTAAAAATCATTCAAATTGTGAACATTCAGATGCTTCTAAAAATATCTGACTTTGAAATGCCTGCATTAAACTAACAACTTACATGGGTACTGTTGATGCCTTCCAATAATATTTTGGTAATCTCAGACTGTCTGTCAAACTCTGATTGAGCAACACGCAGGTCTGACTCAGCCTGTGAACGAGATAAACAAACATCTTTAGTTATTTTGTTGGAATACTGAGCCAGCATTAGATTCAGTGAATTCAAATCCTAAAATGTTCTTTACATATGTAATATTGGGAGGAGTCAAGTTGTCTACTTCTTAAAAATTGAGGATAAAAGAAAAGCAGATTGAAATAAGATGATGATTGATGAGATTCCTTCAAAGTCCAACAGAAAGAACAAAATGCTAGAGAAGATATGCCATAGAACTTTGAATAACAATAATAGTTTTCATCTTTGTAAGTAAATATTTAATATGCTCTACCTATTTAGTTGAAAAACATTTTTGGGGGTTAAATTGCATCATTTTAAGTAACATAAAATATGTGTTCAGTTTGTGTTGCTAACATATGCATTCAGATATTTGGCTCCAGATCAAATTTTATTCTCACAATATTTCAATGAAACCAAATAATTATTTAAAAAACAACACAAGGTCACTGACAACAATGATTTCTATGGCAACAGAAAGCAGTACAGACAAACTAAAACATGCAAACTAATACATTGAAAAAATGAAACAAACTGTAAGAACAGTAAATTGCAGGCCTTTACCTGGACACAGGTAAAAACCTTTATACAATACATTAAACAAGCTACCCAAACATATATGTAGTAATAAATTTACAATTGTGCTAAGTCCCACAATACTAACAATAAAAGTAATTACTGTATACAGCATTCAATAAAATATCCACATCACAAATTCCATCAGAAAATAAATATGAAATATAAACAATACTAAAAAGAGGCCATATAGTCAGCTGAGGTTCTAGATATTTGATCTTCAAAATTTACTTTAATTAAGGATGGGATACACTCTTTATGATGCATTATTACACAATAATATTTTTTCTTGTGTGTGTGTTTTCTATTATTGCAGTAAAAGCCTCAAACTTTTGTTTTATGATGGAGGGTTAACGTTCTTTCAGAATCAAACTTAGACCCGTGTAATGTAACTTATCGCTATATATTTTCAGAAACTTTCAAAAGCCAAAAACAGACATAACTTATTATCAAGAAAAAATAAAAAGAGTGCTAAACATGAACATTAAAAAGATATAATACAAACACAACTTTACTAATAAACTAAAAATACAGAATCAAATATGTCTTTGATGTAATGTATACTATTTATCTCTACAATGAATAAATAATTAAGGTACTAGTTCTTTTAGAGCTAGACTAAGGTCAATGTTCATATAGTTTAATAACTGGCTGTGTTGTCCATGCATATTTTTAAAAAGATTTTCTGTTCATGTATTTATAATTACCATATACTATGGAAGTCAACAAGGACTTTGAAAAGCTGTATACAGATTTAAATTTTGAGAGGGTGAAAAAATACAAATCAAACCATAACATTTCAAGAGCTGTAAGAAAGAAAAGGAATAAAAGTATTTAATGCACAAACAAGTGAACAGACAGCCAAGCCTTGGACATGCATAGCAAGAAGTGAGAAGTGTGACTAGGAATTGTGTTGGTGCTTGCTGTGATGGCCATAAGTAAGGCGAGTGGCTTTTTTATGCTGTGGCTTAACAGAACACTTTTTCAAGCCAGGCAGAAATATTTCAGCAAACATATAAAATAATTATTGAACTAATTCTTTTGGTAGCTAGCAGGATTATTTTGTCAGTGTCAACACAAGATATTTTTTTTATTATACAAATTAAAGGCTGGACATGATAATTTTAACTACGGTAATAATTAAAACAAATAAACTCATTTATTATATTTGCCCTTCATGCAGGTAGAGTGTGACATTATTATTATTATATACATCTGCCACTGCAATTCACACCAAGAGCGCACTGAGCATGCTAAATTTAATAGCCCGGATGGAATAGCTATAAGAAATGACCATTATTATTATTATTATATAGAACTATGCAGGTAGAGTGTAACGTATCAGACTGCCATGCGGGCGGCCCGGGTTTGATTCTCCAGTTAGTCTACAGGTCTACCAAGTTTTTAAAAATTAAATTACTGTCCTAGTACAAGTCTTCAGTACAAAATAATGTTTTTAATTATTACATTTATAGCTTTCTGTTCATTGAAGTTTATATATTCTTTTTTTTTAGCTTATACAGGAATGTTTTATTTTCACCCGGACAATTTAGCTTGTTATTATTATATGCAGGTAGAGTGTGACATTATTATTATTACAGTATATAGAACTATGCAGGTAGAGTGTGACATTATTATTATTACAGTATATAGAACTATGCAGGTAGAGTGTGACATTATTATTATTACAGTATATAGAACTATGCAGGTAGAGTGTGACATTATTATTATTACAGTATATAGAACTATGCAGGTAGAGTCGGACATTATTATTATTACAGTATATAGAACTATGCAGGTAGAGTCGGACATTATTATTATTACAGTATATAGAACTATGCAGGTAGAGTGTGACATTATTATTATTACAGTATAAAGAACTATGCAGGTAGAGTGTGACATTATTATTATTACAGTATATGCAGGTAGAGTGTGACATTATTATTATTACAGTATATAGAACTATGCAGGTAGAGTGTGACATTATTATTATTACAGTATATAGAACTATGCAGGTAGAATCTGACATTATTATTATTACAGTATATAGAACTATGCAGGTAGAGTGTGACATTATTATTATTACAGTATATAGAACTATGCAGGTAGAGTGTGACATTATTATTATTACAGTATATAGAACTATGCAGGTAGAGTGTGACATTATTATTATTACAGTATATAGAACTATGCAGGTAGAGTGTGACATTATTATTATTACAGTATAAAGAACTATGCAGGTAGAGTGTGACATTATTATTATTACAGTATAAAGAACTATGCAGGTAGAGTGTGACATTATTATTATTACAGTATATAGAACTATGCAGGTAGAGTCTGACATTATTATTATTACAGTATATAGAACTATGCAGGTAGAGTGTGACATTATTATTATTACAGTATATAGAACTATGCAGGTAGAGTGTGACATTATTATTATTACAGTATAAAGAACTATGCAGGTAGAGTGTGACATTATTATTATTACAGTATATAGAACTGTGCAGGTAGAGTGTGACATTATTATTATTACAGTATATAGAACTATGCAGGTAGAGTGTGACATTATTATTATTACAGTATAAAGAACTGTGCAGGTAGAGTGTGACATTATTATTATTACAGTATATAGAACTATGCAGGTAGAGTGTGACATTATTATTATTACAGTATAAAGAACTATGCAGGTAGAGTGTGACATTATTATTATTACAGTATATAGAACTATGCAGGTAGAGTGTGACATTATTATTATTACAGTATATAGAACTATGCAGGTAGAGTGTGACATTATTATTATTACAGTATATAGAACTATGCAGGTAGAGTGTGACATTATTATATATAACTATTATATAACTACTGAAGAATCAGTTTACATGTATGAAGACAGAAATAAAAATGTACACAATATAATATATTACAACCCAAAGTTATATTTTATGTGAATCAATGTTTGTATAACCCATCAAAACAACAACATTCCCAGATATTCAATGATAACTTTATAAATACAAACAACACTAGCCCACTATCACAAGGCAAGAATTGAAAACACTTACTTTGGCTAAATCATCCTTGTGGAAGCAATAGAAAGATTGGAAAAAATACATTTAGATTTTTTAGATAACATGGTTTTACTTTCTATTTATTAGAGAATTATTTCTCCATCTAATTGGGTGAAAAGAATTTTGAAGGTAAAAAAAGGTAATAAAAAATGAAAATCAACTCTATGAAAAAGATTTGAGTAAATAAAAAAAGGTTTTATGTTATTTCCATACAAAAGCTTTAGAGTAGATAGCATTTACAAGTTATATTGAACAGTAAAACAACATATTCACTATGTTATCTCCAAACAATGGTTTTATCAATTAGCTATATTTATTAACTGGAAAACACCTGGCCAGTTTTTATTGGAAGAAAAAGTGCCATCTTGCCCTGTTGGAAGTTCTTATAACTCTGGTGGAATTAGATAGTTAAAGCAGCAAGCAACGTTATCCTCTGCATTCTTTAATGTTCGCCATCTCAAAAACTTGTAAACAGTACGCATCTGGTGCATTTTAATACTTTTTTTTAAGTAAAGAATGCAATTACATTTTGACATTCTTCCTAGTGAGAAATATTCAATTCGGTGACTTGGTGAATCATAACTGAAAAAGGCTGAAGAGCTCCTGAGGGACAGCTTTTCAACTCGTAAAGCTCAATGCCTTTACCTTAATAAACATAAACTTTCAACAGCGCAAGATGGTACTTCTTCCAATCACTTACTGGCATCATAGAGGGCATGCTTACTCCAGTTTATATATATAACTCAGTGGATTTCACTAGCAGGAATGCAAACACTAAATGCAGATTTTGTATCCAAAATCTTATGATGATTTTATGAACTTTAAGCCATAAACAATAAATAAAACAACAGACAGGGTATTACACACAAGGTAAGTATTTGTGCTGCTATACAAAGGAAGTTCTGATATAAGTGATATCATGCTGACTATTGCCATAGAGTTTATGAACTAAAAACTCATTATTTCAATACCTCTACACTACATGTTATCATTTATTTCAATGCAGTTTAGAATGTCTGTATTCAAATCTTAAAGGAAGATCAATGCTTTTTGCTTAAGCAAAGCTGTAAGAGAAACAATACATTTTAAAAGAAAAGTTTCAGTTAAAAACTCATCAATATGCAATCTATTTCTAAACAGTGTATACTTTTTTTAGGATTACAATTACATACAACCTCTTTCTAAAACAGTTTATACCCTGATTAGGTTTACAATAAAATACTGCCTATTTCTAAACAGTTTAGACATTGTTTAAGGTTTAAAATAATAGACTTAGTAGCCAGGCAGCAAGGAAATAAAAAACTGTATTATTTAACAGTGAGTGGTAACATAACATCTGCTGTTTCTGCTTCAATGTTAAGCTTCAATGTTAATTCTGGAGAGGGGAAGAGCTCAAAATTGTTGTGTAAATAGACTTCTAGCACACTTTCAAAGTGGGGAAAAAACAAAAGAGAATACCATAATAAAAAGTCATTACAATACCGAACAGAGAGATAAATACCGGTAGCTCAACATAAACAAAATTTCTTTTGTTACATTAAAAGACTAAACTGGAAGCTTTTTTAGTTTGCCAAGCCTGTCATTTCAATAACAAGATAAATTAAAGTTAGCTTTTGTTGACTTACAAACTATAAAAACTAAACTGAAAAGTCAATTATAAAAACCAATGTCACTATACAAAGTATGAACTTTAGAGTGAAGTACTTACAAGTAAAAAAAAATGTTTAAATGGCCTGCTATTGATAAGTCTCTATGTGATTATAATAGGAAGGAACAAATCATGCAAACATTGAAATATTTTCAGTTTTACATCATTTTATGATTCATACAATAGAAATAATATGTTGTTTTTAAATCTCCTGTTTACTTCACTTTGCACCAAGTTGATCAGTCTCTATGTTTAGTTGTCAGAGAAATGTAGCAATGTTTCACTGGAAGTATTTGTGACATTAGAACAGTGTGAACAAAGATATTGGAGTTAAACTTGCAGAGACATGAAGATTTATATTAAACCTCCAGTTTCTATGGGATAAGACAGCCAGGACACAAAGAAATAAAAACACTGCACTATTGGACAATTCTATTTGAACAGCCAGGACACAAAGAAATAAAAACACTGCACTATTGGACAATTCTATTTGAACAGCCAGGACACAAAGAAATAAAAACACTGCACTATTGGACAATTCTATTTGAACAGCCAGGACACAAAGAAATAAAAACACTGCACTATTGGACAATTCTATTTGAACAGCCAGGACACAAAGAAATAAAAACACTGCACTATTGGACAATTCTATTTGAACAGCCAGGACACAAAGAAATAAAAACACTGCACTATTGGACAATTCTATTTGAACAGCCAGGACACAAAGAAATAAAAACACTGCACTATTGGACAATTCTATTTGAACAGCCAGGACACAAAGAAATAAAAACACTGCACTATTGGACAATTCTATTTGAACAGCCAGGACACAAAGAAATAAAAACACTGCACTATTGGACAATTCTATTTGAACAGCCAGGACACAAAGAAATAAAAACACTGCACTGTTGGACAATTCTATTTGAACAGCCAGGACACAAAGAAATAAAAACACTGCACTATTTGACAATTCTATTTGAACAGCCAGGACACAAAGAAATAAAAACACTGCACTATTTGACAATTCTATTTGAACAGCCAGGACACAAAGAAATAAAAACACTGCACTATTTGACAATTCTATTTGAACAGCCAGGACACAAAGAAATAAAAACACTGCACTATTTGACAATTCTATTTGAACAGCCAGGACACAAAGAAATAAAAACACTGCACTATTTGACAATTCTATTTGAACAGCCAGGACACAAAGAAATAAAAACACTGCACTGTTTGACAATTCTATTTGAACAGCCAGGACACAAAGAAATAAAAACACTGCACTGTTTGACAATTCTATTTGAACAGCCAGGACACAAAGAAATAAAAACACTGCACTATTTGACAATTCTATTTGAACAGCCAGGACACAAAGAAATAAAAACACTGCACTGTTTGACAATTCTATTTGAAGATAATAGACTTGTTATGAATAATATATATATATATATACACATATGGGCACAGTCTAAGTAATACTAAATGAAATACAATACCCACAAGCACAGCATTTACAAGGAATCCGTAGTCTGTTTACCAATATAGATACATTTTGATTAAAACTACTTTATAAGATGATGTTACAATTTATACGAATGTTACTAGTCATATGTTGCTGTCCAAAAGCAACACCTCTATTTATGAAAAGATCAGTAAGCACTATGTTGTATAATGTCTTATCGGGCACTGCTAGTTTCATTGGAATGCTATTGTCTTTTTTTTTAAATAAATTTTTATATCTTATAAAGAGGGAGTGCACCTGGTATAAGCCAATATTTGTATAAAAAATAAACTGATAAAGCATCTTTAAGATCATCTCTGATACTGTTATAACTAAATCTTCTAGTTTCTCTACAATCCTATACATTAGACAATAGCATCGACCACATCAGTCTAATGAGTTCTATTACAAAAGACTATCTTTAAGCTTAATAATAATAATAGAAACTAGCATTACTGTTAAAAAAACAACGTTAGCTTGTGAAATAATAACAACTTAAAAAAAAAAAGCAGTGATAAACTATAGCAAAATGATTCAGGAACTGAATCAGTTAAAAGTATAAATCCCAAACAGTGATAAATAAGTTAACAGCTAAAACAATTAAAATTGAATTCAGAGCAAGATTTTGCTGATTTTAAAAAAAATTGAATTCAGAGCAAGAAAAACATTCTTTGCTGATGTTTTTTTTATTTTCAGCGTACAAAAACAAAAGCATAATTAACTTTTTTTTCAGTCATCACGATGAGAGTAAAAAATATATATGTGAAAGTCTGCATTAGATTGATCCAAACAAAACACTAGTCTGTAGTTTGTACCAAACTATATATACATTGTAGTTTATACCAAACTATATATACACTGTAGTTTATACCAAACTATATATACACTGTAGTTTATACCAAACTATATAAACACATTCTACAACAAAACACTAGACTGTAGTTTGTACCAAACTATATATACATTAGATTGATCCAAACAAAACACTAGACTGTAGTTTGTACCAAACTATATATACACTGTAGTTTGTACCAAACTATATATAGACTGTAGTTTGTACCAAACTATATATACACTGTAGTTTGTACCAAACTATATATAGACTGTAGTTTGTACCAAACTATATATACATTCTACAACAAAAGGTTATGAAGTAATATCAAACTATGCAGATGCAACTAGTAACTAAAAAAAAACATTATAATTGTGTGGAACTAAAGACTGGAGAGAACCTCAGCCATAATGTATGGGTGGCTTGAAGCAGGCTAAACCAATCAAACAGAACCATTGAGTCACAATGAACACGTGAACATTACCAAAAGCCAGAAGAAAAATTGTGTGGGAAAAAAAGAATTGAAAGAATATATAAATATTAATAATAAAAATATCAATAATGATGAAGATGAAAAATCACAATGTTTATTTTAAACTTGATCATTGGTGCAAAATATTTGTTTAACTTTTCATTTTTTTTGTGGTTAAGATATGGATGTTGATTAACAAAACTCTCTTTGCTAAAAAAAATGGTTTTTGTGTTTACAGTTTTCCAAATTCCATTTCAATGTGTTCATTTAGTTTTCTCTGCCATGATATTAACAAAAGATAACAGTTGTATTTCTCCAAGAACCAGATCTCTATTAGCATAAGTATTTACATCAGTTCAAGAGCCCTCCCTTACTCCCAACCCAGCAGCCAAAAGTAAAAGGAGAAAATTGTAAACAAAACAACAAAAACAAGACATTTAAAAAAATGAAACAATACACAAAAGAAATATAAAATGAAACAATATTTGGGGAGTAATCATTGAAAAAAATGTCACTGTACGTAAGCATGCACTGGTGACACTAAACTGCTTAGACTGTAGTACTAGTACAAACCTTGGTACAAGTTTTTCCATCCTACGTTCACAGGAATAGAAGAAAATGGCAGAAGGAAGGAAATAAAAAAAGATTTTGTCTATTTCAAGACATTCAGGACATTATGGTGCACACTTAAAAAAGGACATTAACCAAAGGAAGATGATGGAAACAGTAAGACACAAATAGATGATATAAACAGAAAGACTTAAATAGATGATATAAACCGAAAGACTTAAATAGATGATATAAACAGAAAGACTTAAATAGATGATATAAACAGAAAGACTTAAATAGATGATATAAACAGTAAGACTTAAATAGATGATATAAACAGGAAGACTTAAATAGATGATATAAACAGTAAGACACAAATAGATGATATAAACAGAAAGACTTAAATAGATGATATAAACAGGAAGACTTAAATAGATGATATAAACAGAAAGACTTAAATAGATGATATAAACAGAAAGACTTAAATAGATGATATAAACAGGAAGACTTAAATAGATGATATAAACAGGAAGACACAAATAGATGATATAAACAGAAAGATTTAAATAGATGATATAAACAGGAAGACTTAAATAGATGATATAAACAGTAAGACTTAAATAGATGATATAAACAGGAAGACTTAAATAAATGATATAAACAGTAAGACACAAATAGATGATATAGACAGAAAGACTTAAATAGATGATATAAACAGAAAGACTTAAATAGATGATATAAACAGTAAGACTTAAATAGATGATATAAACAGGAAGACTTAAATAGATGATATAAACAGTAAGACACAAATAGATGATATAAACAGAAAGATTTAAATAGATGATATAAACAGGAAGACTTAAATAAATGATATAAACAGGAAGACTTAAATAGATGATATAAACAGGAAGACTTAAATAGATGATATAAACAGGAAGACTTAAATAGATGATATAAACAGGAAGACTTAAATAGATGATATAAACAGGAAGACTTAAATAGATGATATAAACAGTAAGACTTAAATAGATGATATAAACAGAAAGACTTAAATAGATGATATAAACAGAAAGACTTAAATAGATGATATAAACAGTAAGACTTAAATAGATGATATAAACAGGAAGACTTAAATAGATGATATAAACAGTAAGACACAAATAGATGATATAAACAGAAAGACTTAAATAGATGATATAAACAGGAAGACTTAAATAGATGATATAAACAGGAAGACTTAAATAGATGATATAAACAGGAAGACTTAAATAGATGATATAAACAGGAAGACTTAAATAGATGATATAAACAGGAAGACTTAAATAGATGATATAAACAGGAAGACTTAAATAGATGATATAAACAGTAAGACTTAAATAGATGATATAAACAGGAAGACTTAAATAGATGATATAAACAGGAAGACTTAAATAGATGATATAAACAGGAAGACTTAAATAGATGATATAAACAGGAAGACTTAAATAGATGATATAAACAGGAAGACTTAAATAGATGATATAAACAGGAAGACTTAAATAGATGATATAAACAGGAAGACTTAAATAGATGATATAAACAGGAAGACTTAAAAAGATGATATAAACAGGAAGACTTAAATAGGTGATATAAACAGGAAGACTTAAATAGATGATATAAACAGGAAGACTTAAATAGATGATATAAACAGGAAGACTTAAATAGATGATATAAACAGAAAGACTTAAATAGAAGATATAAACAGGAAGACTTAAATAGAAGATATAAACAGGAAGACTTAAATAGATGATATAAACAGGAAGACTTAAATAGAAGATATAAACAGGAAGACGGCTAAATGCACGACTGAGATTAGTATTAAATCCAAATGATGTATCAAATACATACAGTCTAAGTGATACTAAAAGAGAAATCTAATACAACATGTACAGTATATTGTTTACCAATATATTACTCATTTACTCACACCTTACTCATTTGGAATCAGTGAATACTGTATTATTACATCATGACACATTTTCTTAACATTTTGTCAAGCAAGGTAAAGGGATATATTTCATATATGGTTTAATCATCTGCATGAAAGCATACATATCATCAGCTAGGAAACACACACACATAACAAGTTAAAAAAACCAACAAAACAAAAACAACAACAGAAAAACCAAAGTGTTAATATTTTTTTGAGGCATTTCAGTTTCCTGCTTCTATTTCTTTCAAAAAGTTTTTTATGTTCAATGTAAAGCCAAAAGGCAACATGTTGAAAACTCACAACTTTATGTGACACACAGTTTTACATCTATCAATAATTAGATCAATATTTTGTTCAAGCTTTATTGTGAGCATAACAGAAAATGAAAAAAAAAAAAAAACAAGCTTATCATGTACACACTTTTATTTTAAATATTATATTATTGTCAAAAAAATAATTTAAAAGCAAAAAAAAAAAATGATGTAATATTTTGACTTCCAAATTTTTACAAGTTGTACAATCATTTTATATCAAAATGTATTTCTTTGTATTTCTTTTAGTCGCTATATCAATTATGTTGTTGCTTTGTTTTAAAAATGAAAATTAAGAATTAAAACTATATAAAACCATAATGGTTTGTCTCCACTTATCATCAATTGTCTACTCTTCACTTAGCCATCTTATTCCAATTCTACTTGTTTATTTCTTCAATCACAATTCT
Source organism: Anisus vortex (assembly GCA_949126835.1). Lineage (NCBI taxonomy): Eukaryota > Metazoa > Mollusca > Gastropoda > Planorbidae > Anisus > Anisus vortex. The sequence continues at coordinate 17,470,816 of OX421501.1, read as the reverse complement.
GGCAACCATTTGTTGGTGGATATATTTTTAATGGCTCATTTCTTTTACTCTAATGCTTGGAACTTTAACTTGAAACAAAACTTATTGGAAAATTCATCAAAGAAAAAGATATATTAGATATAGTATAGATTTATGTTGGCAAAAAAAAAAAGATATTAATAAAAAACCCTGTCTTTGTTTTTCAACCATAAGCGTGATAAATTATGTTTTCAATGTAAATGCATGAATGTTATGTTTAATCCATCAACTAACCTGGTTTGTAGAACTTGCAGACTTTGCTTTCCGAAGTCGACTTTTACATGCATCCAGATCAAGTCTCTTAGTCTCTAAAATCTTTTTTTCTTTCTGTAAAAAAAGAGTTTCAAAAACTTCTACAGATATTTATTAAAAATATTGAAAAAAAATATATAAAAAATTTCACGGGGTGAAAAGGGGGGGGGGGGGAGTACTTTGTTCAATAAAAACAGTTTACAAAGAACATTTCAAGTAAAAAAAATATTTCTGGAAATTTGTTTTTTAAATAATGACTATTTTATGTCTACATAAAGAATGGTTTATGTTGACAATAATGTATCTGTAAAATTAGGCAAAGTTGTTTCATCTCTAATTAAGTAGCATTGGCTTTACAAAACCTAAATTCATGCTTTACGCATTGATTCATTTATAATTCAATAAAATGTCTAAGTAAAGTTACAAAATATATTTAGAAAATTAAATGTAGTTTTTTTAAATTATGTTTTTATTAAGAAAATATAACATGAAGGATATACTGAAAATATGTGTTGAAACGTTTTTCCTATTATTTTATTGAATGACAACAACGTATTACCAATATAGTTTTCATGTCTCCTTCTAAAAAGTTAGAAAGTGGCTGAAGAAAATTGTTGACAGTGGTTGTGACAAAATCTCTTTCTGCGTTCCCGATGTGAATCTGAGCTTGGCCGCACTTCACTAGAGCATTACCTGTGTAACACAGAGAGAGGAATCAGCGGTCAACAATGTGTACATTAACCTGTCTAAAACAAACTGCACTGGCTACCTATAACACTTAGGATAAGATTCAAAGTTCTGACTATGCTCTATAAAAGCCTTCATGGTCGATCTCCCAAGTACTTGAGATCCATGGTCAAGCTACACACATCAGAGAAAAGAGAACTGCGTTCAAACAAAATCCATCTGCAGCTCAAGGTACCAAGCGTGAAAAGAGAAACATTTGCAATTCACTCCTACAGCGTCATAGCACCTCTGTGGTGAAATGATCTTACGAACAAGTTTAACAAGCCAACAATATAGACAGTTTTAAACACAAAATTAAAAACACACTTTTTAAAATTTATTTTAAAAACATATATGGTAAATGTAAAGCCCTTGTTATGAATAGCACTATATAAATATGTAATTTATAATAAAATTTGTAATTTGAATCAGCTGTCAACAATGTGTACATTTACATCTGGTGCTTTAAGATTAATATTTAAATCCAGTATGTTTAAGAATTCATTTATGAATGAGTCACCCTCCAAATGACCGTACTATGGATGTTCATAAATGTTATTACATCACTGTTGTCTAATGGTATGCATCTCCTAACTATAAATATTCTTTTAAGTGAACAATAAAAAAATACTCCAAATAAATAATATAATTTTTTTAAAATACAGTACGTAGGATATAGTAAATATAGATGTTAATAAATACAGTACGTAGGATATAGTAAATATAGAAGTTAATAAATACAGTACGTAGGATATAGTAAATATAGATGTTAATAAATACAGTACGTAGGATATAGTAAATATAGATGTTAATAAATACAGTACGTAGGATATAGTAAATATAGAAGTTAATAAATACAGTACGTAGGATATAGTAAATATAGATGTTAATAAATACAGTACGTAGGATATAGTAAATATAGATGTTAATAAATGTTGGTTCTCATTGCCTTCACACACACACACCATTATTTCCCTACATTCTATTTTAGTTTTAGTTTTAACTCCAAACAAATTTGAATTTGAACACCAGGACACTTTTTTTATCAACAAAAGTTTGTGATGTAAGAAGCTTTGATATAGATGTTTGGGAATGACATTTTCAGGTTGTACAGCTGTACAAACAGCTAGAATATTATGAACAGCACTTACCATAGGATGTTCCAGGACCAAAATCATTTCCTGCTTCCAACATGGCATTGCCAAGTATTTCATACTGTGTAATTCTATCTTTTTTCTTCTTGTCCAATTTCTCATAAAGTAAATCTTCCATACGTAGATCTATATGAGAATAGACAATTTTAAAAGCACAATTTGAATATGCTTGTGTTGAAAACACCAGCAAAAAAACAAACAAACAACAGATGTGAAACAATATTATGGAGTATTGAAACGAGCTGACTTATTCATATAAATAAACCTAGACATATAAGTCTTACTATTGTCAATGTGTGAGATAACAGATAATTTTGTAATCAACTCTTTTTATATAATTTCATGCATACGAAAGGGCAATAAAGTAGAGTGTATTCATAAGTATTCTCTTTAAAAATGGAGAAGTCTATCTGATTATATAGAGAGTATATAATATGTTAGTCAAGACTTACTAGGATTCGACAGCAGTAAAATATATGTTTCAACAGTATAAACTAGTCAAGACTTACTAGGATTAGACTGCAGTAAAATATATGTTTCAACAGTATAAACTAGTCAAGACTTACTAGGATTAGACTGCAGTAAAATATATGTTTCAACAGTATAAACTAGTCAAGACTTCCTAGGATTAGACTGCAGTAAAATATATGTTTCAACAGTATAAACTAGTCAAGACTTACTAGGATTAGACTGCAGTAAAATATATGTTTGAACAGTATAAACTAGTCAAGACTTACTAGGATTAGACTGCAGTAAAATATATGTTTCAACAGTATAAACTAGTCAAGACTTACTAGAATTAGACTGCAGTAAAATATATGTTTCAACAGTATAAACTAGTCAAGACTTACTAGGATTAGACTGCAGTAAAATATATATATGTTTGAACAGTATAAACTAGTCAAGACTTACTAGGATTAGACTGCAGTAAAATATATGTTTCAACAGTATAAACTAGTCAAGACTTACTAGGATTAGACTGCAGTAAAATATATGTTTCAACAGTATAAACTAGTCAAGACTTACTAGGGTTAGATTGCAGTAAAGTATATGTTTCAACAGTATAAACTAGTCAAGACTTACTAGGGTTAGGTTGCAGTAAAGTGTCTGTCTGTTTTAAGAGAATTTCTGTCCATAGTTTTGTTTTATCTGATCTTTGCATCAAATTTTCAAAATGTGCATCCAGTTCAGTTTTCTCAGCTGTGCCAAGTTTCTCTTCTGTAAACTAAAAAAAAAACATAAAAATTTCACAGTTTAAAAGCATTTGTTTACAAGCAATATTTGTGAACTTATAGTTATTTAATACCAAGTGTAAGTTTTATGTGTGTGCTATGAGTTAATTATTTCTTTTATTTACAAATCAAATAAAGTATAGAGTAAAAAAAATTACTTTTCAAAACATTTTTGCATATTTTTTCTAATAAATAAACGGTACATATTAAAAATATAAAAGAAAATATTGATTTTGTAAAAATGATTTTAAACTTTATTTAAATAAAATGTACTGTATGTTTTCTTTAACCTTTTCATTATGTTATTTAAAAAATGTATGTCCTTTACTATGTTATCTTTAAAATTTTCAATCTGTTATTAAAAATATATATATATATGCCATTGAATATATATTTTCTTTCAACCTCTTCCTTCACTTATAAAAAATAATTATCAAATTAGTTTTTTTCTTCTCTTTTATATATATTATCTTACATGTTTTTAGAATATCAAAATGTCTTTGTTTTTCATGTTGCAAAAAAACTGTGATGGATTTATTTCTCACAAGACCTCTCACTCCTATTCTTAAAAACTTTTTTGAGCAATGACTAATCCCCCATTGAATCAATCTTACAAACATACACGAATGTACAGGTGTGGAGGTTTTAACATTCAAATCAATCTTACAAACATACATGAATGTACAGGTGTGGAGGTTTTAACATTCAAATCAATCTATTTTAAAGACTAGCAATGCAGACACACAACTTTATTACTGGAACCTATAGTGAGGAATAACAAAGAAGCACAAAGAAGAGTGCCTTTACTCTAAAATAATTCCAAAACTTAAAAAAAAAAAACATTCACAAAACAATATAATATAGACTACTTGTCTACAGACTAATTGGTTCTCTTGCAGTGAATGCCAGACAAACAAATTTATATGTATTTTTTTTTTAGCTGTTCTGTGTTGTTATAGAGTGTGTTGGTAATGGTGGGTTGAAGGGGCAATAATTTATGTTTGAGATCGGACAATATAGAAGGTTTTTAGAAACAATCCTCACAAAGTCAAAATATTGACAACATAGTTATTGAATTTTTTGTAATTATAAAAACCATTTTTGGGCTGCTTTTTTTTTATTCTAGTGGAATTCACAAAGTATTTTCAAACTTTCTCAACATGTATGAGCCCTGCCTATATACGCTATTATGCTATAAGAACAAGAAGAAGATAACACAAGTACATAATATAAAGATATAATGCCATGGACTAAAGTTTTAAAACTCTTTCAATAATGCTAAAAAATATGTTCAAAGATTTACACTAAACAACCTTTTACATAGTGTACATTTTGGTAGTTTCTCTAAATGTTTTAAAGCATATCATGTTAAATAAAAACATATGCATGCCTAGTAATACTTAAAAAAAATAAACAACCTTAATAATAGTAAAATAGTATCAATAATGTTGAACTCCATGGGACCCTTTGTAATTTATTTATCAAATATTTTACAGCTACATACCAGATGGAAAAACAACAAGAAAAAATAAATTGAAGCTAAGTCAATGTCTACTCATAACTAAAGCAGAGATAACCATCTAGTGCAGTTCATAGTTCAGCCAATAAATTGAAGCTAAGTCAATGTCTACTCATAACTAAAGCAGAGATAACCATCTAGTGCAGTTCATAGTTCAGCCAATAAATTGAAGCTAAGTCAATGTCTACTCATAATTAAAGCAGAGATAACCATCTAGTGCAGTTCATAGTTCAGCCAATAAATTGAAGCTAAGTCAATGTCTACTCATAACTAAAGCAGAGATAACCATCTAGTGCACTTCATAGTTCAGCCAATAAAAACTTAATTTAAAATGTTAGCATTAAAGCTAAGACTGCTGCAAGACTGATCAAGTCCTGGTTATTATTGTAAAAGTTTTACATTTATTGAGATATTTATATTTAATATAATTTACTTTTTTTAAAAACCTATTTGTGTGTATCATTTATTTGTGTGTGTATCATTTATTTGTGTGTGTGTATCATTTATTTGTGTGTGTATCATTTAATTGTGTGTGTATCATTTATTTGTGTGTGTATTATTTATTTGTGTGTGTATCATTTATTTGAGTGTGTATCATTTATTTGTGTGTGTATCATTTATTTGTGTGTGTATCATTTATTTGTGTGTGTATCATTTATTTGTGTGTGTATCATTTATTTGTGTGTGTATCATTTATTTGTGTGTGTATCATTTATTTGTGTGTGTATCATTTATTTGTGTGTGTATCATTTATTTGTGTGTGTATCATTTATTTGTGTGTGTATCATTTATTTGTGTGTGTATCATTTATTTGTGCGTGTATCATTTATTTGTGTGTGTATCATTTGCTGAAGAAAATACTTGTAAAACTGGGATTGTCATAGAGATGAATGTTGGAAATTGATTTCCAGTTAGACCCTAAATGAAACTTTATCAAGGACATTCTTAATGAAACGATTATCTTCAATGGAATTACTCTTTAGGCAACAGTATCAGATGAAATTTTTACACAAACAATGTCTGCTTAGACATTCATGGCACTGAGCAAGCTTAAAAAGAGAAAACCCCTCTTCTGTATAACAGCTGACTGATTCACTCATACACAGAGCATGACTAAAGTGGTAGGCCTAGAGAAAGAATCTGAAATGTTGTCTTCAGCAAAGACTTGTATCATCACCAAAAAGGGAAAAAAACTGATTGTCTTGGGACGGTACAAAATGATTTAAGAACTAACTGTCTTGGGATGGTACAAAATGATTAAAGAACTGACTGTCGAAGAACTGACTGTCTTGGGACGGTACAAAATGATTTAAGAACTGACTGTCTTGGGACGGTACAAAATGATTAAAGAACTAACTGTCTTGGGACGGTACAATATGATTAAAGAACTGACTGTCTTGGGACGGTACAAAATTATTAAAGAACTGACTGCCTTGGGACGGTACAAAATTATTAAAGAACTGACTGTCTTGGGACGGTACAAAATTATTAAAGAACTGACTGCCTTGGGACGGTACAAAATTATTAAAGAACTGACTGTCTTGGGACGGTACAAAATTATTAAAGAACTGACTGCCTTGGGACGGTACAAAATGATTACAGAACTGACTGTCTTGCAACAATCCTCCTGCAATGCACATGGAAAAAGGAGAAGATGGGAGGATGATGTAAGAGAGTGGACCAAACAATGAGACAACCATGACATATGGCAAGTAGGAGGTAATCTGACAATAAAGAATCATAGAATGGTGACCCAAGTGATAGGTGAATGGTGATAAAGGTCATGCCCTAAATCTAATTTAATGCACCTTACACTATCAGCTATTTATAATTTACTAAGGTAATTAGTTATAGACCTAATTTGAACATATGATTGGTTAGAATCACTTTCTTTATTGCATTATAATGATACTTGATCAAAGCTAAAATAATATAAATAGGCCCACATGCCGAGCTTTAATTTATTTTTTTTAAAGCAATGCCCAACTCAATATCTAGATATAAAAACATTTTCTTTCACTTCAGGTGGAGCGCCACACCAAGAACCCACCTTACATGGAGAAATAAAAATTGCAACTGAACACATTATTATGACCTAATTTAGAACTGAACACATTATTATGACCTAATTTAGAACTGAACACATTATTATGACCTAATTTAGAACTTTCTTTTCTTATAAAGGGAACTGAAATAGGTTAGCCAAAAAAGAAAGCAGGAATTATTCTGAAATATTGATTACTTTTTTCTAACAGATGGATCTTCTTGGAGTTTTCCTTAATTGTTAGGTCAATTTTGCAAACCATATATCACATTTTAACACTAACTTGGTTATCATAAAAAAGCAACATTTCTGTGAAAATCAAACATGCTGACAGCCCCAGTATAAAATAAATTCTCAATAGGTCAATTGACCAAGTGACTATACAACAAGCTAGCATCAATAGATCAATTGACCAAGTGACTATAAAACAAGCTAGCATCAATAGGTCAATTGACCAAGTGACTTTAAAACAAGCTAGCATCAATAGGTCAATTGACCAAGTGACTATAAAACAAGCTAGCATCAATAGGTCAATTGACCAAGTGACTATAAAACAAGCTAGCATTTCAATTTGCTATGCACCAATAACTGAAGCCAAAAATGATCTCACAGCTAAATTAACATTCCCAATAGACACTCATTTCCTACACCCTTAAAAAAAACCAGGACACTGTGTTTTAACTAAAGTAAAATGAGAGTACCACTTGCTACTTCCCAGATGGATGTCCCAGGGTTTACCCAGTTAGTAAAGAACCCTGTAGGACCAAATTGATCAATAGGGCCGGTGAAATTGCCTTCACCAGTTTCTGTAACCACAGCATATTAGGGGATTGTGTAGCCAGCACAATGTGCAGCCTTTACTTTACCCCAACCAAAGTCAGGTTGACTCAGAGACACTCTTCAGACACAGTAACAAATTCTAGCCTTCACCAGGATTTGAACCCAGGACCTTCAGAATGCCAGTCGAACACCCTGCTGCTCTACGACTGTGGCCCAGCCCATTAGTAATGATCAGGCTTAAAAAGGGTAGGCCATAGTTGCAGTATAGAGTATGGGTGCAGTATCCACTAAAACCTGGGGAATGCTGCTTTACTATCACTACGGACCTATATAGTCATACAGAGACACTTTACTTTTATATTTTCATGATAATTTTAGTGTCTATATTAAAAGATTTCCCATGAAAATTGGTGACTGTTGCCCAACAGGCTCTGAAAGAACTACGTTATATTTCAGTAAAAAACAAGGACTTACTGCTGACATTGTAAGAGAATAAATCCACCCCGTCCATCTGAATCTAATTAACCTAGCTATAATAATTGCATCCAACCAGAACAGCAAAACACTTCTTATTTCTTATGTGAAAGCTGTGCTGTGGAGTCAGTAAATAAATGTTTCAACTCCTCTGTATTAAGATGCGAATGTATATTGTACATTCCTTGAAGAAAAGAAAGGCAACATAATGTCATTACCACAGGACTACTTGCTGGGAAGCTAACAGTCTACTGTAGGAGTAGGATTTAGAAGGAGTAAGTGCATCGTTTGCTGACTTCGACTCCCGGTACACGAAATTTCCCCCGACTCCACAGCACTGTGTGAAAGGCCTTTTAAACTAGCCCATCTCAAACACTCTTTAACTTTACTTTAACTTCTAAACTAGCCCATCTCAAACACTCTTTAACTTTACTTTAACTTTAACTTCTAAACTAGCCCATCTCAAACACTCTTTAACTTTACTTTAACTTTAACTTCTAAACTAGCCCATCTCAAACACTCTTTAACTTTACTTTAACTTTAACTTCTAAACTAGCCCATCTCAAACACTCTTTAACTTTACTTTAACTTTAACTTCTAAACTAGCCCATCTCAAACACTCTTTAACTTTACTTTAACTTTAACTTCTAAACTAGCCCATCTCAAACACTCTTTAACTTTACTTTAACTTTAACTTCTAAACTAGCCCATCTCAAACACTCTTTAACTTTACTTTAACTTTAACTTCTAAACTAGCCCATCTCAAACACTCTTTAACTTTACTTTAACTTTAACTTCTAAACTAGCCCATCTCAAACACTCTTTAACTTTACTTTAACTTCTAAACTAGCCCATCTCAAACACTCTTTAACTTTACTTTAACTTTAACTTCTAAACTAGCCCATCTCAAACACTCTTTAACTTTACTTTAACTTTAACTTCTAAACTAACCCATCTCAAACACTCTTTAACTTTACTTTAACTTTAACTTCTAAACTAGCCCATCTCAAACACTCTTTAACTTTACATCAACAGCAGAAAGCTTATAATGCAAAAAAGATATTGACTGCCAAGAGTCCTATTTATGCCAGCCCAATACAGAACATGATCCTTTAAGGTTTATATAGAAATTTTAATTTGGGCTTGTTCTATTTATTACTGTGTCCCATACTAGTTATTATTAAAAAGTAATTTAATTAGGCCCACAATGTAGGCTAAATAAAACAAGAAACAAGATCAACGTCAATGATATCATCATTGATAGATTAGCCTATATATTCTATATAAAAATCTATCTAAGAGTGTTTAAATTGGTGATAATGGACATATAAAAATAGTAGTAAAGCCCAAGCCCAAGTCTAACTCAGCAATGCTAGCTTGGGTGTAAATTGAATCTATTTAATGATTGATAACTGTAGGCTACTCCCTGCTTCAACCAGTCTAAAGTTAAAGGATTAAAAATATGCAAAAATGCTTTCTATCCTATGCTTTGCCGTTATGCCTATAAATCATAATTTATTCTATTTAGACTATTTCCTATAGGCCATTTATGGCCTATAGGCTATAGCACTATACTATAGCCACTAACTATAGGCCTAACGGTGGCTAACCTAATAAATAATATAAATATAAAGTACAGTTGTTCTCTTGATTAAAAGTGTTTTAGTGTGCCTCTCGTTTTAAAATTGTAAATATTTACACCATAATTATGGATGTTATGGTGTATTGATAGTTGAGTAACACACAGTAGGCAGTAGGCCTAACTGTAACACACTGTAACACAGTGTCAGTGACTCAGTCTCAGTAGTGAAAACACGTAAAGTAAAAGTTTTAAGTATTTAAGTAAGTAGGGGGTGGGCTATATTTATACCTGAACGGCTCTGTTGAAAACAGTAGAAGCCCCTCCGGCTACTTTTTTGAATCTGGCATTTAGCGAATTTAAATCCATTTTTATTCCAATTTAAGTCGCCCAAGTCAGTGTACTTGAATCGTTAAAAGATAACACTCCAGTAAAAGGAAAATCAATAGTTTTGACGTGCCTATCTGCCAAACAAAAAACCCACTTCCGTATTCTTCGGACAAAAAATAATTGACACATATTTTTTGACCCAGATCAAATACATATTTTTTTATAAATCATAGCGCACTCGTACATTACAGATAAAATTATGCATTAATAAATATGTAATTATTATAGTACACATAAAACAATTTTATGCACAGTGTTAATGTCTATGTTATGTTTAGTTATATATTTTATATTTAATTTCACTGTTGTTGTCATTGACTACTCGCCATATAACTATTGTTTAAATATGGAGGACAAACGCCGTGTTTACTTTTGAGATACAAAGAACTTTTCTAACGAAACTAATGAAATCGTAATGATACAAGTGTAATTAAATATTAAGATCCTAATAAAAATAGGTTTAAGAAAGAGAACTTTTAAATTTAATTTTTTTTTTGTGACGAAAAGAAACAAAATATATTATTATTATTTATTAAATATTAAGTTAGCGGGGCCTCTTTCTTTATTCTTTATCATTATGAATAATTATGATTTATGAAGTTTATGTCCGTGTTTATGTCTTATTCATTATGAAACGATTAGGCTAGGCGAGCAATACGATTTTATGTTTTATTAAACAGTAAAGACTTCTAGTGTACTATAGTATAATTATAGTATGCTACATATGAACAGGCCTATAGCTGGCTAGCTGCATATGATTCATATGACATCTGAATTTTTTACTATAGGGCATAGGGCCATTATATAGGCCTATTTGATATTATTTCAGCAAAATTAAAAACAAAATAGAAAGTCAAGACAGAGAGATCTATTAATGATAACATTTTCTTATTTTTAAAGTTAAAATGTAGGCAAAATATTTGCCACATTAAAAAAAAAATAAAAAAAATAATCTGATATCTGTTTTTTTTATCTAGGGCTTTTTAAAAACAACTTAGCTACAAGGAAGTTTTTCTTTTTAAATTATGATGCATAAAATAAGATGTGATGCTTTATGTCAACATCCTCATTGTTGGCTTGTAGGCCTACATCACCAACATGATGTTGATGTCATAAAAAAAGCTAGTAAAAAACCAAGGGCTTCTTTGGATGTTTCTGATGATAAAATAGGTAGGCCACTACTGCAAATATAAATATTGGTTTTAACAGAACCTTTTTTTTAAATTAATATTTTATGCTATAGGTTTATACAATAAAATCACTTTCAATTTACAATTAAATTGTTATCTTTTTTGTTTAATTTGTTTTGCAGATTTACCAACACAAAGCATCAAAAATCTACTAGCAGATTATGGTGTTACAGAAAATCTTTCAAACTCCCATAATTCAATTGTACAGGGCAGTTTATGGAAATTATCTTCTTCCAGTTTGAAGCAAGAGTCAATTAAATCACGATCTAGGTAACATTGTGAGAGAAAAAACTTATTCTTGTGTGAAAAAATAGTTTTCCCAGATTAGAGAAATGATTTTTCATTTAAAAAGAATACAGAAACTCAACTAGGCCTATTACTGAAGAATTTACATATTATTTTAATTTCTAAGCTCTTTATTTCAAAATTTCAACATTAGACTAATTAGTTAACTAAATTTATATAAAATTAAAATCTTGGCATGTGTTGCATTTATTTTTGTGTTGTTGAGTTGTTGTTAGTTAAAAAATATAAAATCTTTAAAAGAGTTCTTCAACTTTGCCAAGCTTTGTAATATAATTATTTGAATGGGTGCTAAATATATAACTATATTTTTAATTTTAAAATATAATAAATTGGCATTGAAATCTATTAGCAAATAATTTCCTCCAGTGAGTAGAGTTGAACCCATTATCTCCATATGAATCAATTATAAATTCTAATGTCAATAGATATGTCTTGTATATGTTTTGATTAACGACAAAGAAAATAATGCATTTCAGAATCTAGGTATCTAAGTCAGGTTACCAAACTTCCTATCAGATTGCTGGGCAGCATACTATATTCTCCCTAGATCAAAACAGAATGTTTACAATAACTTAAATACTTTGTGAATATCATGTAAAACATTTTGTTATCTACTACATTATGTATTCAATACTTTCCAGAAATAGATCAATAAATTTACATTCTCAAGATTCTGACCTAAGTGCTTCATGTTCCACCATTCAACTGAATATTTTTGATACAGAAGACCTTAATATTGACAAAGTTGATTCATTTTCTGGCAAGCAATATGTCTGGGTTCCTAATCAGGATGCAGTAGTGAAAAGAAAAAATAGGTAATCTTTCATGACTTCATTAAAAACATTATAAATTAGGTTCAAGAGAAAATGCATGACTTATTTTTTAAAAGATGAAGTAATAAACCACAAACACTGGAGAATAGCATTGGTTGATATATTTACATTTCAGTAAATTATATTTTTTACATTAAAAATGCAGTTTATAGATTCAACATGCAAGTAATGCATACAAGTAAAGTAATAATATAAAGCCACACAAGGTTCAACAGCTCTTACACAAATTTCACATTGTTTTCTTTAGGAGCAGATAATTTACTATTGTAGGGCCTATTACTGACATGTTCTTAAAATGTGTAGAAAAAAGTAAACCATTAAGATGATATTCTTTTTTACCATTCACATAATATATTATAGACTAGATTGAAAACAGGTTGTATATTTTGATTTGTAGAAAATTATTAAAACGTGTAATAATACTACTATAAATTTTTTTAATCAACTAAGTTTAATTGAATTTACAAAAATTGGATTTTTTCCCATGCAGTTGAGTTAAATATATAATTTAGTTCAAATACCATATCAATGTTATGCAAGCCATGCAGTGTGTGGTCGTTTGTAATACAAACTGTCTGTATAGAATTACAGTACTGACAATCATAACAACATATCAATACATAACTTGTATATAAATAGCCCAAATACACGGTAGATATTATATGTATTTTATTTCTAGAAAAACTTAAAATGTACTTTTTGCAGTTGTTATGGACGTCTTTTTTAATTCAAATATGATTTTCCTCACTAGACTTTCAACAGTAAAAGACAACTCTTCCTTAAATTCTACAGCAGAAATAAATCTTGCCAAAGTTTTATTACCACTGGAAGAAAGCCACAATAAAGAAGGGAGACAACTCAAGGTTATCTACATTTTAAAAACTATTTTGTTTAAATCTACAGGTTGTAGCATTTAGTTTGCAATATACAATGTTTTAAAGACTACATATAAATAAATATGCATTGATTGAATGTTTTATCAATAACAAGCTAAATTCCGAGTAAAAACGTACATAGGTCTATATAAGCTTCAGATATGTATAAACCACAATGAACAGAAAGCTATAATAATAAAAAAAATTTTTTTTATTATTTACTGAAAACATTTAGGAAAGGAATTTAAAATAAATATTGTAATCAGATTAAAAAAGGGCATTTCTATTTATTTAGCAAAAAGTTAGGATTATCCCTGGTTGAAAATCAAACATATGTCTAATATATTATTATAAGATTTTACTTATTCAAAACATTTTAATCCCTAACATTCTTTACAATGTACAATCTTTAAAAAAATTAATATTAATCGAAATATAAAAAAAAGTAGAAAAAGAAAAAAAAAAGTTATCAGTGTGGAGTTGTACCCAGGTTGCACACATGGCAGTCGCATAAGCTAACCACTCAGCTAGGGAGAACAAATACAGGAATCAAAATCGTAAAAGTAAAATATGAGACAATAAGGTCACATGTCTTTAAATTAACCAATGGGGATCGGAATCCACACACACATTCTATTTTATATAGAGAGATTTGCAGGGTTAGTGAGAAGTGCACATATAGCTTTATTTATACACAGTGTTTCGCCACATTTTCCATGTTGTGAGATAGTGTCTGAATTATGGGGAAGTTCAATTCCTGGGGTTGTCTGTTCTCTTCATCGTCTAATATTTAAATGTGGATTTAATATCTACCACATTGCAATGTTCCTTGATGCTGCGACAGCTAGATTCACTTCGTCACTTTTTTTGGCCAGCAGATAAGAGTTAAGTTCTGTAACTTAAACGTTAATGCATGTATTCATTCAGCTTTTCCCAGTCCCGACCTTTCCCTTAGAAATTTCCATTGGCATGGACCACTAAATGAGTTTGTATACAGACAGATTTTTACATACATGTCAAATTCAAATTAGATGAATATTTCTTTGCTAAGATATATTCATCATTACTCACAAAAGTAAGATATGGAGTTTAAGGTATTAAAAGATAATATGAGAAAATAGGAACCAATATCCAAACATCCATGAATGATCCATGTGGTACTGTGCATCACAGATGCCTTCCACTCATACCATTTTTCTACCATGCTTGGACCATAAGTTGTTGTAGATCCTTCACCACAACATCCATCCATCTCAGCCTGGGTCTGTCTCTTTTGGTCATTTAGATCAATAAAATTGTAACACAACACAGTCAAATGTTATACAAAATGATAATAACCAATACGCTCTAATGTTATATGAGGAGATATGACACAGTACAGTCAAATGTTACATGTGACAATTGTGACAATATTCACAGGATTCAGTTAATAAAATGTATTTAAATATTTACTTTAAAAACAAGCATGAGTAAACTATTCTTGCACAGTTCTTGTTTTAAAGGCTCTAAAAATTGAAACAGTTTGCACACTACAATATTCAATATTTGGCCCCAAAAATATATGAACTAAATCTATTAAACTGAGAGCCATACAACAAAAGGCTGTATAGCTAGGTCAACAAAAACAATAGTTTCTTATCTTTTTAAAGAAATGCTTTTGTTTCTGAATAGAGCAAAAAGTTTAATTGTCCACCTCACACAAGAGCATTGCAGAGATTGAAAAGTTCACCTCGCATTTAGTAAGTAGACCTATTAGCTTCAGGGTAGTTCATTAACTTAAAACCACTAAAAGATTTGTACAAGATTTTGATTTAAGTTTTTATTTCTTCCTTTTTAAAGTTTGTAGGTTATGGGTGGGAGAGTTGGAAGATTTTCTTTAAATGATTTCACAGGCTTGAATATGTTCTTCAAATAATTATATAAATAGAAGATAGATGTTATCTTTAGGGTTGTCTAGAGAGAGAGAGAGAGATTTAAACTGTCAATTAGCATTATTGCGGAGCACATTAACTCATATTGTACTATTGGCTGCATTGAATCATTATATCTACAATTATCATCTTGTACATTTTTATTTTTTTTAAACATTCATTGTTTAGTACTGTTTATCTAAGTGGCAGTTTTAATTGATTCAAACAAAGATGCCATAACAATTTAAAAATAAATTAATTAATCATTAGTGAAAAGAGTAAACAAATTATTGACTAGAAGTGAATATTGAAGTCTTACAATAATTTCTTCTTTTAGCAATGAACACAACACACTGACAAGACACAAGTCCACAGTTGATACACTGGACACTGTGGACAAGGATCCCTTGAGACACCTTCTTTTTGAAATAAACCTTAGAGACAGATCACTGGACACTATAAGTTTGCCTCAGTTTCATATCAATCAAAGGCAGACTACAGAACTTACAACTGAATCTCTGGATATACCACAGGAGGCTCACCTGCAACTCAAGTACAACAGAAACAGTATGAAACAAAACATTGCATTTTACTTTTAAAATGGCTGCATTACATACACTATTACGGCTGATACCTGGGGGGAACTCACTTTGTTGGCATAGGTCCCAGGTTTGAATTCTGTTGAAGACTAGGATTTGTTCTCAGGTTTGAATTCTGTTGAAGACTAGGATTTGTTCTCAGGTTTGAATTCTGTTGAAGACTAGGATTTGTTCTCAGGTTTGAATTCTGTAAGAAGACTAGGATTTGTTCTCAGGTTTGAATTCTGTTGAAGACTAGGATTTGTTCTCAGGTTTGAATTCTGTTGAAGACTAGGATTTGTTCTCAGGTTTGAATTCTGTTGAAGACTAGGATTTGTTCTCAGGTTTGAATTCTGTTGAAGACTAGGATTTGTTCTCAGGTTTGAATTCTGTTGAAGACTAGGATTTGTTCTCAGGTTTGAATTCTGTTGAAGACTAGGATTTGTTCTCAGGTTTGAATTCTGTTGAAGACTAGTATTTGTTCTCAGGTTTGAATTCTGTAAGAAGACTAGGATTTGTTCTCAGGTTTGAATTCTGTTGAAGACTAGGAATTGTTCTCAGGTTTGAATTCTGTTGAAGACTAGGATTTGTTCTCAGGTTTGAATTCTGTTGAAGACTAGGATTTGTTCTCAGGTTTGAATTCTGTAAGAAGACTAGGATTTGTTCTCAGGTTTGAATTCTGTTGAAGACTAGGATTTGTTCTCAGGTTTGAATTCTGTTGAAGACTAGGATTTGTTCTCAGGTTTGAATTCTGTAAGAAGACTAGGATTTGTTCTCAGGTTTGAATTCTGTTGAAGACTAGGATTTGTTCTCAGGTTTTGAGGGTGTCCTTGAGTCTACCAAGCTTTAATGGGTAGCTGATAGTAGTTGGGGATAAGTCATGCAGTTGGGCATTGTGTTGACTACACATTTCCTTTTCTTGTACTATAAGTCAAGTTGATCTGAAAGGGATACTTAACTTACTTTACATTGGAATACAGAGAAAAGAAGTTCAAATTTAGATTGACATTCAAAATGTTTTAGGGTTAGAATTCAGGTTAAAGGTCACATTTATTTCCTGGACTGGAGGGTGTCCCTGATTCTACCCAACGTTAATAGGTACCTATCAACAGCTGCTGGTTACACAATCACCTTGTATGCCATGGCCAAGGAAACTTGTGAACACATGGACTTACACGATCTGAAATAGATTCTTAATTACTTATTTACAATTATAGACATTATTAATTGATGCACTGGATATGAAAGAAATAACATCATTCTTATTTTGAGGTCTGCATAAATATAATATAAACATAAACAATAATTGAGAAAGCAACAGCCTTTGAGATTCGATAAAATGAAATGTAAATAATATTTGTGTCATACATTATAGAAACTAACATTGAGAAGTTTATTTCCAGACAGACAGATAACAAGTCTTCAACCAATCACTAAAATTCCTTCCATTTCACTTGGTCTTCCGGAGCTTCCATCTGGTGTGAAAATTACAAAACCTTTTTCTTATCAGAAATTGGACTTGAATTTTACTTTAGGTGAGTTGTTTTGAACTTGTAAAGCAACATAGCTCACCAGCCTAGAGGATCAATGACTGGTTGAATTCTATTGAAGTTATATTTACA
Source organism: Anisus vortex (assembly GCA_949126835.1). Lineage (NCBI taxonomy): Eukaryota > Metazoa > Mollusca > Gastropoda > Planorbidae > Anisus > Anisus vortex. The sequence goes on along the minus strand of OX421501.1, from coordinate 17,453,334 downwards.
TTGAGGAACTATTGTTGTTATTCAACTCATTCTTCTTCTTTATTATATTGTGGAGACCCCGTTACATGAGGAAAAAGTCCACAATTGCATTGGTGGCAGCTTAATTAATATGTTACACTTATAGTAGGAATCCAACATTTTGGGCATTATGGTAGTTGGAAATTAAATTTACTATGATGATCTTATATACATTTTAGTAAAAACTTATTTCCATTTGATACAGCTCCTATTTTACCTAGAAAACATTTTTCTGCATTGAAAAAATGTAATCATTCAAAGCACCTGAAAATTATAGTTTATTTAACAAAACTGTATTCTTTTAAGGCCTTTTGGCTTCTATTAAAATTTTTTTTTTTGGTCTTAAGGTCCAATTTTAAGTGGAATCTCTTCCTTTAGAAGTGATGAAAGCAATGAGAATACTGTGAGAGACATCAAACAACAAAAAGAAATGACTCAACAAGATGTATGTTTTTGCTTTTTAGTTAGATTGAAAGACTTATCATGTGAAAATGTTTAAAAACGGAATCAATGAGCATAATGATTTTTTAAATAATATAACTATAACGTTTATAAATCTATGTCAGCAAACAATTCTCATTCTCAAGAACAATACTTCAGAACAAATATAAAAACATTTAAACCAATAAAAATTTCTATAATTCGACTTAAACTATTAAAGTTATAAATTAATGAATTTTAAATAATGTGTGCCTTATTATACCTTGAGTGCCTTATTTTAATAGTAGTTTAACTCATTTCCATTGGTATTAATTAGTTCTATTTATATATATTTCTTATTAATATTGCAGTAGATAATAATAATTTGTCATCATCTGAATTTCAATTATTTATAGACATAAGCCTTTCTGCTTGTCCGAATATTTTTTTTTACAAACCTATGGGTATTAAAACAATTGCTGGTTTAAAAATGTTTACAGAATATAATTCTACATGCTACTTACTTGCTAAACTAAATATTCAAACAATATTCAGGTAGTGTAAAAATTAGTTTGCCAAAAACCATTCTACATTATTTCTAGAATTGTACATTCTTTTCCTATCCAGATGCAGGGCATTGAGTCACCACAACGTCCCATCTCTGTTTGTTTACCTGAGCCAGCTTTCAAATCAAATGACTTGCCCGATAGAACTTCACCAACTAAAAAAGAAAATATTTACAAATCTTTCGATAAGCCTTTGGATCAGAAAAGTATATATGAAAACAATGGTAGGATTAATTAAACTTTTATAAATATATAATATATTAATACTTAGATAAATATATATATATTAATACTTAGATAAATATATATATATATATTAATACTTAGATAAATATATATATATTAATACTTAGTTATATATATATATATATTAATACTTAGTTTCAGCTAAAAAATTTTCATTTACTCTTAAAATCTAAAACACAAATATCTATATAGTAGAAATATTTTAAAAATCTATACAGATTAAAAAGATATTTAAAATGATATAACATGTATAAGCTTCATAGCTTTAATATCAATGATGAATATAATGAAAAACATTGACAAAATATCACATTTGTACATTGAATATTAAATTAAATGTAAGATTTTAAACATATCATGAATTAGTCTAAGTAACATCTGTTCCAAACCTACATTTCTATTAACTGGTTAATTTTGCTTTTAAGGTTTCTATTTTCAAGTGTATGTACATTTTTTTCTCACCCTATCTCTTTCTCTTCTTTATATATACCATATATAAATACATATATAAAGTACACATATATATAGACCTACTATAATGTACTTGAGTCTTACTTGACTATACAGTAGACCAGTAGATTTAAATATATAGGCCCTACTTTTCTTATTTGTTCACTTATAAATTGAGTATTCTAAAAACAATTTCAAATTTCATTTTTGAACATATTAGTTTGTATTTGATTTTGAATGTTCATTTTAACAGAAATTGAGAAAAGATTACCTACACCTATGGAGTCCACATCTATTTATTCCAATCATAAAACTGCAGCTTCTCCAGACAAAATGTTAGAAACTGGTAAGTATTTCATTTAATTTGTAAATAATTCATTTTCAGAAGGTAAAAAAACAGAAAACAATGTAAGAAAAATGAAAACTTTCCCTTTTTTTTTTAATTCATTAAAACTTGTATCATATTTTTCTGGTTCGGTGACAGCAGAGTGGGGCATTTTTGGTTTGGATATTTTTTCTTAGGCTGGAAGATGTTGCTGAATTCAGCCAGTCATAATAAGCTCTGGCCACACATTCTTTAAAAAAATCTTTAACCACAAAAAATTATTTTCAAATGCTTACCTCCCCTGCTCTATGCCCAGATAATGAAAAATTGACTCTGCAATTCCTTATATTAATTTTTTGTTGACTGTTTAACCAATTTGTACAATGCTTGGTAAATAGTTTGCTCAATCTTTTATTTTTTTATTTTCTGGGCAGAAAATAATATAAATTTGTAGTTTTGAACTTATACTATAGGAAAACCATCACTTTCTTCAGCAATCAGTAAATTAATTCCAATAAAAAGAAAATGTTGATTTGTTAAATAACAAAAAAATCAATAAATATAATTGAAATAAATTTGCCAATCTATTCACCCAAGTGCTGTTATGCTGATGAATGTAAAAAGCAAATAAGCCAAAATAGATCTAATTGTTTTGTATGCTATATGTCAATATAATACTATTAATACATCTATTTACTCAGAAGCAGAGAATCTCCAAACAAGACCTGATTCTGTGAAAACTGATTCAACTGGTGCATGGCCTGACGTAACAGAAGCAGTAGTAGAGCAAACTGTATCTCTTGCATCATCAAAGTCTCATTTGAAATCTAGGTAATTCAAGAAGTTCATTTATTCTTTATAAATTGATTTTTTTTTTATAGATATGAAAGTGTCTTTAAAAAAAAGGTGTGTTTGATTTAATCTATAGTTTTATTGCCTTCTTTTAGGTTGGAGGACAGCAGAAATAAAGTCAAGGGCCAGTCTGAGGCAAAGGGCCACTCTGCGGAACTGATGAAAATGAACAAGAGTAACGTACCCTCTCCTGCCCCACCCCCACCATCACCAGAGCCTAGAAAAAATGCAGCAATACAGAATTAAACATATTGGATGGGTTTTTAAAATATGACAAACAGTCATGTGAATTTAATTTGATGAAATTTGACATTAGTTTGTAAATGTTTTCAAAAAGTATATTGAACAACTTGCCTGAACCAAAAATTAAATACAAGGTTTATTATTGTTATGTACTTGATCAGTTCATCGAAATAACAAATTATTGTACATATTAAAACATTTGTGTGTGTGTAATGAAATCTTTCGGATGATTTTTTTTGAGTGAGTAATTTAAGATTCAAACAAAACATAATTATTCTTATAAAGACTAATTGAAATGATGTGTTACAGTAGAGAGTTCAATCTCTTAATTTTCTACATGTGATGAAACACATTTCTTCATCAAAATATCTCTTAATGAAGATACTATTCAATACCTTTTTAGAATAACACTTTTTTGTTTTTTACTGTGATGAATATTCACATTACTTTTTAAAAATAATAATTAAAACCGTTTGATATAATACTGAAGTGCCTATGTAAGACTATCACCTTATATATAGCTGATGGTTCATCATACAATGTTACGTACAGTAGTTGTAGTGATGTGTAGAACCATACACAGCTCAAAGAAAATAGAATTAGAATTCAGCTGCAATTACACAGCAATGATCCTTTGACCAACGTTAGTAATTTTTTGTAAGCTGTATACATACTAGAAAAGTAGAAAACTATTTATTTAGGAGTACCATCTTTTATACCAGTACTTTCTTTCTGCCTTAACTTATAACATTGTTTCTTTTGCCTTAAAGTATTTTTGTATACCATTGATGTCTTTCTCAATAATGGCCAAATTTTTTTCCTTGATTTTATCTCTGCATTATTTGTTTACACTTTTAAAACTATATTTGTACATTCTATTTGTAAACATTAGCTAATTTTATCCAAGTTGCCTACTGCGAACTCTAAATGATAGGCCAATGCTATTTGTTGTTCAACAAACTGTTATTTTAACAACAAATTGTTTTTCAAACAGTACAATGCATAGCTTTTGTAAAGCCTTTTATTATTTTCACTATGTTTCGACAAGTACCGGTACCGGTAGTGAGATATTTAATAAACATTTAGTGTTCAATAAAAAACAACATAGTCCTTTAACTTTTCCCAACTTATTGAGTTTATTGAATATGATCAAGTAATCAGAATAATAAATTGGGAAGATTAAGCCAATTTGATGAGTTCTAACATTTTTTTATACTTGTATTTGATGGATGTATATAATGACAATGTATTATATAATGTGTTTGATGTTAGCATGTAATGAAACTTTTTTTATTGATGATTGAATAAACAATTTAATGAATGAATAAACAATTTAATGAGTGAATAACTTCCTACTATTTTGTTTACTATGTCTTAAGATATTTTTAAAAATTGAAATATTTAAATTTATTTCCAATGACATTTATTGTATTCTGATTAGTTATAATTTGAAATCAGAAAAATATTTTAATGTCAATAAATTTTCTAGCAAAAAAAACAACAAACAATGAAAACCAAAGGACACGTTAAGCCTTAATGTTTAAAATTCAATAAAGTTGTATTGACAAAATCATATAATGAATGCATAAATATAACCCACTCATACACAAATTATTAATTATCACTCCACATCTTATCAAATATTAAAACTTTAACAAAATCAGCTATTTGAAAAAAATGTCTACTCAGTCACACAATAGCCTTCAAGGCCTTGGTAATATGGAAGCTGTTTTTGTTTGGTACATTAGTGTAGTGAGCTTTAAATTAAAACACAATCCCCAGGAAAAACTGCACAATGCTGCTTCACTAACACGGTGGATCAACATTTTCTGAAAGAGAAACTTTACTCTTATATTCAGCTTATAAAAAATGATAAACAGTGGTATTGCTGCAACTAACAAACAGTGGTATTGCTGCAACTAACAAACAGTGGTATTGCTGCAACTAACAAACAGTGGTATTGCTGCAACTAACAAACAGTGGTATTGCTGCAACTAACAAACAGTGGTATTGCTGCAACTAACAAACAGTGGTATTGCTGCAACTAACAAACAGTGGTATTGCTGCAACTAACAAACAGTGGTATTGCTGCAACTAACAAACAGTGGTATTGCTGCAACTAACAAACAGTGGTATTGCTGCAACTAACAAACAGTGGTATTGCTGCAACTAACAAACAGTGGTATTGCTGCAACTAACAAACAGTGGTATTGCTGCAACTAACAAACAGTGGTATTGCTGCAACTAACAAACAGTGGTATTGCTGCAACTAACAAACAGTGGTATTGCTGCAACTAACAAACAGTGGTATTGCTGCAACTAACAAACAGTGGTATTGCTGCAACTAACAAACAGTGGTATTGCTGCAACTAACAAACAGTGGTATTGCTGCAACTAACAAACAGTGGTATTGCTGCAACTAACATGTTCTGATTGCCATCCCAAAGATCTAGGCTTCAAATCTAGGTTAAAATGCTAGTTTTTTTTTTTACTTGGACAGGAGGTTGTCACTGATTCTTATTACTAACTCTAGTGGGTACTTGACCTTAGTTTTGGTTAATGTAAAGGTGGGTGGATATTGTGCTGGCCACATTATCCCCTTGTATGATCAAGATTAGCCTTAATTAAACTAATGTCATGGCTCTGTATTACTCTGTAAGTCTAAGAAGAGCCCCCCATCTTAAAACTACCTAGGATTTATCATCACATCCTAAGCTCAGCGATGATTTGAACGGCAAACTAGCCATTGCATCCTATAACTTTCAGTTCACCAGAAAATAAATGCACAGTAAAATAATAACACTTTTCACTGCCTAAAAATCTGGGCAGTAACATTCAGTTGGCATCTCATATCAGAAAACAAGAACAAAAATACTAGTTTATCTGTGACCTCAAAACTGTCCTGTATAGTAGCAATGCTCAAAGCATCTATTGCAGGAGGAAATACAAATTAAAGGGTTCTCAAGCAGGTCAACAATACTGACAGGTTTGAAATCCTAAACAAAAAGAAATTTTCATTGCTCAGCAATATTACAATGATTTCACAGCACAAACCCAAAAATATTTCAGGGGAGCTAGCTATTGCCCATGATAGGCTGGCTGTACATGGCTGTGGGAGATGAGAGGAAAGGAGGGGGTGGGGTGTAGGTGACTTATAGCAAGAACAGCTGAAAGAGTTTTACTGATAGTTGGCACACTACTTAGAGAAATACAATATACAACATGAATTGTTGGCACATTACTTAGAGAAATACAATATACAACATGAATTGTTGGCACACTACTTAGAGAAATACAATATACAACATGAATTGGAGTTCAGGAAGTTGAGTAGAAAATAGACTAAATATTATTGAGAGCCAATTCAATAAATATCTCTTGAAGGTTGACATACAAATATACACAATAAAGCTATTATTATTCTACACCATTAAAACCTTTTTGGTGTTTTTTGGTTAAGCAAAATGTGACCAAAATAATATATTTTTTGCCAAAATTTAATTAGATTTATATTTTTGCAAACAGGAAAAAAACACAAAGGTCTGTAAATATCATAATAGAATCAAAAAGTTAAACTCTGATTTATTTTCATTTTAAATTAATTTTCTACCCAGGCATAGAATCTAATACATTTTAAACATGTCCTAATTTAAACAACATACCAGTTGTTTATTTTTAAATTTTTAACCCATATACACACAAACAAATAAATTGTACACTAAACACACATTTCATAATGGGTTAAAATTTACACACAATTCATAAAAATACCTAACAGGGGTTATAAATAATAAACAAACAGGCTCAAAAACAAACAAAAAATGTTATAAATGATAAACATACAAGCTCAAACACACAAACTACTGTTATAAATGATAAACATTCAAGCTCAAACACATAAAACTACTGTTATAAATGATAAACATACAAGCTCAAAGAATTGTGCATGCAAATCAGTCATAGTTTTCTATACATGAAATAAACTGTCAACACTCCTATCATAAACAGTTCCTGCACACCTTTTATAACACAACTGTTTGACATTTTCAATCTTATAAACTCATATAGAAGTTCATAAAAACAATGTCATACTTTTCATTCATTACACTTTAAAAACTGTTTCTATGCCAAAAATAAATTGTAAGTATACTTTCAAAAATGATTATTTTTTTACTTTCTTGACAAACTGAACACCTTTCTTATAAAAACCAGCTTGTCCATCAAAGTTCTGAAACAAATCATCTTTTTGTCTCTTCCTTCTGCAAAATAAACAGACACACAAACATGATCATCATCTCATTATAACTGACAGTCTCATTTACAATATACTGCACTACATAGTCCTAAGTTTTTTATTTAATACCTAAACTGTATAATGGTAGATAAAATCTTGTTCATTAAAATTGAACAACTGGGAGCACATTTTTTTAGTCTAGTTGTTAACAATAAACAGCTTCAATGTTCTAATACAACTTTTATTTCTATGACTTCCTCATTAACAGAATTTTAGGTATACTATATATTATAAACCGTATTACTTATTTTTTTCATCACATTAAATTTTCAGAAATTATAAACTAAATCTACCGTATTTTGTTTTAAAAAAAGGAATATATTGCACATTTGATAATTATTTAGCTCTATTGGATGTGACAAACATATTTCTTATATGTTTTAAAGTCCTTTGAACAATAAAAGAAAAAAGTCAGACAAGTACTTGTCACATTTTACTCTTTCTTTATATTTTGATGAGTGTAATAGAAGAAGAAATAACATCAAAGATTTCAAAAGTAATTTAGACTTCATTTAGACTTCACTTACTTCACTGATTTAGAGTTCTGTTTTTTAACTCCAGTTGCAATTTCTAAATTTGTTCTCTTAGATTCTTCCTCTTGTTTTTTCTTCATCTTTTGATATTCTTGAATGGGATAGCAACGATTCTTGGGGGGCTAAAAAAAACACACAAATAAAACAGGAATAAATAACATGGAAGAGTCATTCAAAAATTAAGTGTTGAATATGATCACTCAAACTTTAGTTATAAACTTGGCCCAAACCTATCTATATACATTTCACTAGCACATTACAATAAGCAATCACTTTTCATACTTGTGCCACAAACATTCCAAGTCTTGAATAAAATATGGTGGTAATTAGCAAAGACTAACTCACTTAAAAGAATATCTGTATGAGCTTAAAACCACACAAATCAATTTTAACTACCAAATTGGCACCAAATCCAATAACCAGTGAATGTTAGCTAAACTTACTAAGCACCTGATTTCACAAATTAATATTACCTATCTTAGCAATTAATTCTATTGATAAATCAATATTACCTTAGCGCCTAACTCAATCAAGAGATCAACATTAGCTATATCTTTGTTCTTTTTGTCCATCCCATGAATAGCCAGTTTTCTAATATCATATTTTGCTTGTTTCTGGTCAAATATTTTTATCTTTGGCCCATTGTCTGTCTTGTCACCTTTCTGTGAAAAAAAAAATTAGCATTAATAATACCTAGGTAGTCCTTCTTATGGAGATATTTACACAAAAGGGATTGGCTTGTTTTAACAACTTTGCAATAGTGTTACCCAGTGTGTGTTGATCCACTTTCTCCTAACATATTCAGCAATTTGTATATCAAATTTGTCTTAGCTCTTTCTCTATTCAACTATACCAGAGATTATTATTATTATTTTTTTTCAGAAGAGCGGCATATTAAAAAAACAACTCAAATGGTTATAAAGTATGCGGTATTACTTTTCAGAATTTGTTATATGAACAGTTAGTAATAATAAAAGTCATTTACATAGTTTGTCTCTCTGTGGGCTGTTGCATTTAGAATGTTCTCTTTCCACAATTCAATTGCAGAAGTTGGGGTGGGGAAAGCACAAAAACACAAGTTAAAGAGAACAGTCTTTAAACTCTTTTTTAATAAGACTCTATTTTGTCTTAGAATTCCTGTGTCTGTAGCAATCTTCTTCAAGGGTGCTCCTTTGGATACCATTTTTGAGACCTAAAAGAACTCAAGGACGGTGCAGTGAGCTCAAGAGTCAAAGTGCTATATTGCCCTCAGTAAGATTGCTCTCTTGTACCAAGTTGTCATAGTAGTGACAGTGGACCATGCCATTGGTGCAGGCAAGATATGAGTGAGACGCTTTTTAAGGCTAGCCTTATGCTAGCACGTCTATAGGGCAGTCGCATGTTAGGTTTGCTTGCTCTGTTCATGTTCCGCCTTCCAAACATTAATTTGCTTCACCCCTTGAGTTGTGGAGGGCCTGCATTGTATCCCTGTTATGTTGGTAGATAGGGTGTTGGTCGAGCGGATTTTGTCTGACATGGGGATGTCCCAATCTAAAGTGAACACATCCCCTCAAGACCACCTTTGAAACCTTCCATATTTACGGGACGTTCTTTGCATACCCTTTCTGCAGTCACACCACCCCCACCTCTTGGGTGTCGCAACTCGGTCATGGGGTGTTCAATACTACTAGGGCCAGGCGAACAGTATGTGTCATTCTGACCCCGACCCTGCGGCGATTACCACTCCTCACACCGGCACCCCCAGCGATGAGGGTGGAGGCATGCAGCGACCATAATCATAGTCCCATGCATTGGCTTACTGATTTGACTGGAGGAACCAGTGGTTTACACACTTCGCAGCTTTGAGACTCTTGGGCACAGTAGTTCCTTTGGCTACCAGATGTGACAGTTGTTAGGAGATTGACAGTTTTTGCTTCTGTTTTAAACTTTTTGTTTGAAAAAAATACTGATGTGGATTTTTCAACCTCTTCTGATATCAGTGTAAAATCAGAAAAACCAAAGGATAGCAATAAAGATATATATATATAGCCTAATGAATATAAAGCCAAGAGGAAACATTATGATGGCGTTGGTTATTTATATAGCACAACAACAATTCTTTCCTAAAGGCACATTTATTTAGAGGACATTGGGAACTAATTTATATAAATATAAGTTAACTGAAAATAGAGACACAACATTGATGAATGAAAGGAAACTCTAATGGATACAACTTAAAAGTGGTAAATATTTTTTCCCAATAAAAAAGCATGAGTCAATACAATATGAATTTTTCTGTGTGATAGACTAATTTCCCACCTCCCATCCTTGCCTGGTATGTGTTTTAGAGGCTACCCCCAATTGCGATGGAAACCTGACAAATGTTTTAGAAAGACATCTGGGCATTTTGGCTGGCCACACAATCCTCCTACTAAATTCTTCAACTAGACTACATAAAAAAAGGTATTGAAATGGGATAAAGTAAAACATAATAATCTAATAGTCATGAAAAATTACACCTGTTACTTTAATGTTGATAAAACTGATACAATATCAATGTCAATAGTTGTTACCCTACCTTTTTCTTTGATAGGGAATATGTTGATGCTGGTCTCCCATGTTTTTGTGGATCCTTGAACTCCACAACTTCAACTGGTTTCTTCTCTACACTAGTCATTTTACTGTTTGTCTAAGATAAAAAAAAACAAACTACATAAATATTTAAAGATTATAATATATATTGATAAAGTTATTTATATCTGTCAATTTCAATGCCCATAGGTTAATGTATGACTTGTATTTTACATTTGGAGTTTGAGTTCCTCCCCCACCTTTCACGGAGGCGACCTGGGTTTGATTCCCTGTAGCAAGTATTTTATTTATTTTCCGATTATAAAAATACTTTTTTTTCACCTGATTTTGTGAAGATTTTTAGTTTATCACAGGTTTTTGTGAATCTGTCCAGAAACTTAGAAACATTTCATAGTCTTCACCAGGTTTCAAACCCAGGACTTTCAGTACACCAACCAAACGCTCTGACGCTGCCACCTTGTATTTATTGGTGCCCTTCAAAACTTTTTACATGAACCATCTCCTAGAGAAAAGTAAACAGTTTTTAATCAACAACGTATTTATGCAGTAGCAAAAGTGAATGAAACTGTGACTCATATCCTTCTTTTTTTCTAATGACCGTACCCTGAATGCTGTAATGAAAAGTCAGATGTAAAACCTCAAGACAGATTCACAAAAGCCTATAATAATTTTAGTCTCACCATAACTACACAAAAAATGAGGGTTCTGCATTAGCCTGCACCAAGGACATTGCTAACAGAACCAGTAATCAGAACCAGCTCAAGGTTGTCAATAAGTTCACATACCTTGGCAGCACACTAACATGCACTGCCAATATAGGCCTAGATGACGAGGTTTGCAAAAAAATAGCAAAAGCCAGCATCACCTCTGGGTTCTATCAGGAAAATGTTTGGGAGAAAAAAGGACTCTGTACAAATGCCAAGATAAAAGTGTTACAATACTACCAAAGTTGCTTATCAATCAAAACATGACCAGTGTATAATAGGTATGCTAAACAGCTTAATCAATTCCATGTCAGCTGCCTTCAAAAATTATAAAAAATCTGGTAGAAAGATAATGTCCCAGACATAGAAGTGCTACATCATCATTGACTCCATAGTCTCGAAAGATTTGCGCTCCTGTGATTTGGCCAGCCCTGCAAAATTGATTGTGTCTGTGGAGACCTATCCTTGAGAGGCAGGCTCTGTCGCATCTCTGGCACTTGAAAGCTGGACCATTGGAGATTGTTAGGGGCAGCCTGTGTTCTTTACTTTTCTTCGCTGCTCTTTTAGCCTCCGCCATAAGGCAAAGTTTGCCCTCTGCCGCATTTATACCGGTGTGTAAGGTGCCCCTCCAACTACTTCTGTGCTGAGCAAGGTTCTCCCAGTTTCCGCCCTCTACATCTATAGCCTTTAGGTTACGTTTGCAGACGTCCTTGAACCTGAGTTGGGGGAGGCCAGTAGCTCTCTTGCCTTCAGCGAGCTCAGCATATAGCAGGTCTTTTGGGATTCGCCCATCCTCCATCCTGGAAACATGGCCAAGCCACCGAAGACGTCGTTGGCGAAGGAGAGTGATCATGCTAGGCATGTTAGCCCGTTGCAAGACCTCGTTGTTTGTTATGCGGGCCTTCCAAGATATCCCAAGTATGCGTCTGAGGCAGCGCATGTGGAAAGAAGAGTCTCTTTTCTTGCGATGCTACATAGAGCTGACATATCTAACATTCACACCCAGCTACTGTTATTCAGATTTACACAAGCTGGCACACATGGCCAATACATTTCAAAGACTGTCTAAAGTCTACTTTAAACAAAAATTCACATAAATCCAGACACACTGTAAACAGTCCGGTGAACTAACCGCAGGACCAGCCGGCCTCACACTGATAGAACACACTGTAACTGTACAGTAGGCCTACCCGGTACTGAAACCACAACCTTTTTTGTACGACACATGCAAAGAGCCTTTAGGGATTTAGGGCGCAATTTGGCCTAATAGGCCACAAAAGAATCCACAATGATTTATGAAGATGTGGTCATCCTCGGAAAAAAGAGACAAAAACTGTGGAAAAAATCCAATTTAAGTATAATTTTATTTTATGAAATATTAATCATAATGAATAATGCCAATATTCAATATGAATATGGGAAACTACCAATACGTCGCATGTTCTATCCCTACCGTCGACCAATCCCTGCCACCCTGCAGGAGTTTTGGGCCTAGTGGATGTAATAATCTTCTATCGAGAAGGAATGCCTGTAAAACTTATAAGAAAAGTAGTAGGCTTACCCTACATTACTATAGGTAGGCTAAAGGCTATAGTCAGTATAGTTTAGTTCAAGTATTATACCCTACTGTAACCAGACTCATACCCTTTAAATTAGGCTAAACTTTAATTAAGGAATAAAGGCAATTAATTTATTAAGGAATTACATTTGATTGTTTGTTAGGCTAATTACTATTACTACTATCATTATTAGCCTATCCTTTACTATAAATTAATTTTAGGCCTACTACCTATACTGCCTAGGCCTATAATAGGCGGGCTATAGGCCTAGCCTAGTCCTATACTATACAGTAGGGGTAGGGCCTATTTAATAAGTTCTATAACTTCTATAACTAGATCTATTCTAGTCTATTTATTAGTCTATATTTATTAATATTTAATATTATTAAATAAAATTATTAAATTATTGGTCGAAGTCAAGAGTAGGCTACCCAGTATCAGTAGTCCTATCCTATTAATTATAATTAATCTTTACTTTATCTATTTAACAAAAATAGTATCTTTATCTTCATAATTATAAGTCAGTGGACTAGTAACACTAGTACTACTAGTCTAGTAGACTAGTCTTTTCTGTAGTCAGAGTCAGTGACTCAGTGAGAGTCAGCCAGTGTGACAGTGTGAGTGTGTCTTCGACGAGTCTTCGTCCTACGTTAACTATAATTTTAATGAAAAGTAAAGCTATTGGTACGTTTAATTAACAAATGTCAACATGCCTCAAACTCAAACTGTTTTTCGTGGTAACCCGTAATTTGCTAAAACTTAAAAACTTCTTTATTTAGTGTAAATGGACGTACAAAATTTATTGAATTTATAAAAAAAAAACACGATACTCTATGCCGGAAATGACATTTTAACTTTCGGTTTTATACAAAAAACTTTCACCGGAACCAAAACAAAATGAACGCATTGTGTATTCTTATGCGAATCAATACATTTTTATCAATACTTTAAAATTTAAAACAAATGCATATACATAAATCATTGCTTAAATACACTGGTCTATAAACTTTATATTAGACCTATTTAAAAATGTCTAAACTTTAAAAAAGATATAGCATTTTTTTTGCACAGACTGAAAAGTGGCATCCGGGCATAAAAGGAATTGTTTAAACAAATCAGGATAGCAGAAAACCAACAACTTGACATAATATACTCCCGCATCAGAATAAAAAAAATAAATAAATAAATAAATAATAATAATACTAAAAAGATAACCCACAAAAAAACAATCTTTTTATTAGACTATAGTATCCCGTCGGACCAAATTGATTCATAGGGCCGGTAAAGCAGCGTTCACCAGTTTCTTTGTTAACTAAGTTTATATTAAATTTATATTTTCATAGATTAAAATAAATAGGCATATAAGTGATATCATACCTTATGAATTTCCACACTAAAATTTTGCCCATCCTTTTTTTTTTTTAGCTTTGGCCCGCAAAAAACATAAGAAGTTGGACGGGCATTTTCAACGTGAAACCAAACCATAGACCATTTATCTATGAAGTGTTTGTTAAATTAAAAAAACAACAACACATAATTATAGTATAATTATTTTTTTTTTAACTGAAAATTTGATAGAATGTATTGTTAGTCACCACAAGTCTGCTGCCCAAGTTTCAGCTCGATTGGACGACGGGAAGTGGTAGAAAATTCGATGCAAATTTTTCCAAGCAAGCAACCAACCAGGCAGACAGACAGTACGAGTTAATAGAAAAGTCTCTTCTGGTAGAGAAAGGCAGCCATGTTTTACATACAATTTTCTTCGATTCGCAAATTGGTCGAAGGTATAACTGATGATGTTGAAAATTTGATAGAATGTATTGTTAGTCGCAACAAGTCTGCTGCCCAAGTTTCTGTATGGATGTGAGACCTGGACGCTGCTATCGGCAACTGAAAAGAAGTTGCAGGCATTCGAAAATAAATGCATGAGAAAAATAGGCTACTTCGAATCTCCTAACACAGAACTAATGAGTAGACCTAGGATATCCTCAAGAAACCATAATGGCAACAATCAAACGGCACAAGCTGACATGGCTCGGTCATGTGTTTCGTCATAATATCCTACCAAAAACAATCCTCCAAGGCACTCTAGAAGGTGGATGTCGTAGAGGCCGTCAGTGGAGATTCTGGTTCGACAACATAAAATATTGGACAGCACTGCATGATTGCTGAAGTGTCCATTCGCCCCCCCCCCCCCCCCCCAAACGACCACAACGGTCAAGGGATTGATGATGATACGAACCATTACGGGTATCCTTCACCTTTAAATTTAAACGTGTTACTGAATGCATACATAAGCGTAGTTGATTTTGTCTCCTCCCCGCCGATGACGTCAGGAACAATGAGGCACGGTGGCCGGGCGACAGCGCGTTCCACTGGTTCTGGGTTCGAATCCTGGTGTAGGCTAGGATTTTTTCCCGGGACTTGGGTGCCCCTGAGTCCATCTAGCTCAGATGGGTACCTGACACTAGTTGGGGTAAAGTAAAGGCGGCTGGGCATTGTGCTGGCCACACATCCCCTCGTATGTGGTAGCCACAAAATCTGGTGAACGCTGTTTCATCAGCCCTATGATCAGTCTGGTCCGAAGGGTACTTTACTTTTACACAAGCCTAAGTTTCAACGGACGCCCTATTGCATACTGTAACTGCTTTGTTTAGTGCTATAAGTGTCGCCCCCGGGCATATGCCCACTCTGCCCCCCCCCCCTTATAAGGGCACTGAATATTATTACTCTCTTTACAAAAAGCCTATAGCATCAATCAAGCCCTCATAAAAATGCAAGACTTGACTCACGGATAAACTAACGATAGTAAAGAAGAAGACAAAGAAGACTTCTACAACAGACTGCGATCCATTGTCCAGAAGTGTCCTAGGAGTAACATGATTATACTAATGGGCGACCTAAATGCTAAAATAGGCAGCAACAATAAAGGCTTTGAAGAATGCATGGGAACACAAGGCTTGGGAGAGATGAATGAAAATGGTGAACGATTGGCTGATTTATGTGCCTTAGATGGACTGGTCATCGGAGGTAGCCTCTTCAAGCACAAAAATATCCACAAGGCGACATGGATTTCACCAGACATGTCAACGGCCAACCAAATCGACCATGTTTGTATATGTAAAAAGTTTCGAAGATCTCTCCAAGATGTAAGGGTTAAAAGAGGTGCAGATGTAGCATTAGGCCATCATCTACTTATTGCCAAGATAAAACTTAAACTGAAAAAGAACTGGACAAATGGGGGAAATAAGCGCCAACGTTTCGACACCAACCTCTTGAAAAATGAGTCCAAACTAAAAGAGTTCCAAATTACTATCTCTAACAAGTTCCAGATATTGCAAGACCTAGATGAAGAGGAAACAATAGACCAAAATTGGAAAGACATCAAAGAGATCTTCACAACCACATGCGAATAAGTGTTGGGCCCCCGCCAACAAGTGCATAATAAAGAATGGATTTCTGCTGAAACTAGGGAGAAAATCCAATATAGGAAAAAGAAGAAGGAAATTCTAAACAACAGCCGCACCAGAACTGAAAAGACCAAAGCATCAGCAGAATACACAGAAGCAAATAAAGAAGTGAAACGTAGTATAAAATCAGATAAAAAGAACTACATAGAAGGATTAGCAAGTGAAGCAGAAGAAGCAGCTCACCATGGAAACACAAGAGAATTATACAGTGCAATCAAAAAGTTATCTGGAAAATTCAACAAACCAGAGAGACCAGTCAAAAATAAAGATGGAAAATCGATACCAGATAAAGAGGGCCAGAAAAAGAGATGGATAGAGCATTTTCGAGAACTTCTTAATCAGCCAGCCCCACAACACACTCTTAACATAGAGCCAGCGGAACAAGATCTAGAGATAGACTGCAGCACACCCACAAAACAAGAAATATCCAGAGCAATTAAACAATTAAAGAAAGGCAAGGCGGCAGGTCCAGATAGAATACCAACAGAAGCCTTGACAGCAAACATTACAACCAGCACTGAGATGCTACACACTCTATTCAAGAAGATATGGGAGGAAGAACAGATCCCGATAGAATGGAAAGAAGGTCATCTCATTAAACTTCCAAAGAAAGGTGATCTTAGTGACTGCTCAAATTATAGAGGAATAACTCTGCTGTCCATACCAAGTAAAGTATTTAGTCGAGTACTGCTAAATAGAGTGAGGGAGGCAATAGACACCCACCTTAGGGACCAACAAGCAGGTTTCAGAAAAGACAGATCTTGCACAGACCAGATTGTCACACTGCGACTCATAGTGGAACAATCCCTGGAGTGGAACTCGCCACTATATATTAACTTCATCGACTATGAGAAGGCTTTCGCTAGTGTTGACAGATGTACTCTGTGGAAACTGCTGAGACACTACGGGGTACCACAAAAATTAACAAACATAATTAAGGCGGCTTCCCTATGAAGGACTATCATGCAGAATCGTTCATGACCACCAAACAACCGAGTCTTTTGGTGTACAGGCTGGTGTCAGACAGGGATGTCTGCTCTCGCCTTTCTTATTCCTGCTGTCCATTGATTGGATAATGAAAATGTCTACAGAGCAGAAGAGAAATTAAATGGCATCCAGTGGACACTATGGATGCAACTTGATGACCTGGATTTTGCAGACGATCTGGCCCTAATATCACACACACAGCAACAAATGCAAGAGAAAACTAACGACGTAGCACACTACTCTGCATGCATCGGCCTGAACATACATAGAAGAAAAAGCAAAGTCCTTAAGATTAACACATCAAGAAGCACACCTATAGCACTACAAGGAACTATCCTGGAGGAAGTGGAAAGCTTCACATATCTCGGAAACATCATCGATATACAAGGAGGGACTGATGTTGACATAAAAGCGAGAATCGGCAGGGTGAGAGCAGCATTCAACCAATTGAAAAAGGTCTGGACCAGTGGCAACTTGACCTTCAGGACTAAAGTCAGAATATTCAACACCACTGTGAAGCCTGTCTTGTTGTATGGAGCAGAAACTTGGCGAACAACAGCAACTGGTTCTAGAAAGATACAGTCATTTATTAACTCATGTCTCCGAAAGATCCCGAGAATATTCTGGCCCATCGTCATCACCAACGAAGAGCTCTGGCGACGCACTCAGCAGGAACCGGTGGAAGAGCTAATCCGACAGCGCAGATGGAAATGGATTGGACATAGGGATGTTAAAACCGGTTTGTTTTCAAAACCGGTTTTTGGTTCTATAAAACCGGTTTAAAACCGGATTTTGATTCCCCCCTCCCCCCGCCGCAATGTCACAAGTCACAGGACGGAAAAGACAAATGAGCGTAGTTTTGTAGGTGTATTTGAAAAATATTTCAAACTTAATAAGTGTTTGCATATCATTCAAGAGGTTGATTTGTGTGAAAACATTATGATTTTGTACACTTTACCATAACATTCTTTAGAAAAAAAAAATGGGCTAATTGATTAAAACCGATAATAGCTTTCAATAGTGATAATTTGTGCACCGTGGACTTAGACTTGTAAAATAATGCATTGAATAGGATCACGTAGCGCAAATCAAAAGTCAAAAGAATGTGTATACTGCCGTTAATAATAAAGCATAGACGCGGTGTCTAGCCGAATTGTTCAGGCGGGTCACAGGACAAAACTAGTTTGCTCTCTCCATTGCGTACATCAAAGAGTCGTCGTCGGCATCCGTCCGTCTCGAGTGACGATGGTGTAGCTTCATGGGTGAGGTATCCAACTGCACCGCCGAGAATGGCTGTGTAGGCCAATCCGGGAGGGGCAATCCCTGCCGCACTTTAGGCACATCAAACAGTAGCGCACATCTAAACGATGAGCCGACATTTGGTTTGATGTTGTTTTTATCGCAAGCCATAGTTGGTATTTGGAAGAAAAAAAAAGAAACACAATATCTAAGACTAAATAGTATTAGCAAGGCATTTCAAGAATTGTTTTGCGTGTATCCAACATATTTTTTTTTAAAATATTTCCATCAGAACCAATAAAAAAAAAAAATAAAGGGTGTGCTTTCGTTTAACATCCCTAATTGGACACACTCTTAGGAAGCCAGCAGCCAGCACCAAGAGACAAGCCCTTACTTGGAGCCCACAGGGCAAGAGAAAGAGAGGTCGACCCAGAATGACCTGGAGAAGGGAGCTGGAGGCAGACACCAAAAAGAGTGGTCGCAACTGGGGGCAGCTGGAGAGACTGGCCCAAGACTGAGATGCCTGGAGAGCCTTTGTTCGTGGCCTATGTCCCAGACGAGACGAAAGGCGATGATGATGATGATTACGCGATACTGTTATCGTTTGACAAAGCGGGAAATTCCGTTAACAAAAGCGGACAATAATAATAATATATTGCCTACAAGTGCACACGATATAACCGGAAGTGCATCGAGTTGAATGCATTATTTGGTTTCTTTTAAGGTAAGCTTAGGTTGGATTACATTATAATAGTCTATCACAATAAGTTCATCTCTATTCATTTGTTATAATTTACGCCCTCCAGTCTTTTCCCCTCTGGGTAGTAACCTCTCTTATTTAACACAAGTACTTATAGAAATGCAGGACTAGACTCAAATCAAGGATGTGCATAGGACGCAATAACCTTCTTTATAGAAGGAGCGTCTGTAAACTGTAATGTATAAGATAAGCATTGAAATCAAGATATTAAAAGCCGTTTGGCATCAACGGAAGGGGGTATCACGGAAAGTTTATAAGCTTAATTTATATAGCCTACTCTGCCTGCTATATAATCAATATAGGCCTACCTTGGTGCCTATTGCCCCCGTGGTGTAACACTGCAAATCGTGTAAGTGTGACTGAACCAGTTGTCGCAAATCAAGCTGGCCACACAATCCCCTAGTGTGTCATGGCCACAGAAACTGGTGCACGCTGTTTCACCGGCCCCATCAATTTGATCCGAAAGGAATACCTTTTTTTTACCACTCTAATTGAATTAAGTGTGAACTTGGTTATGGCATTCTAAGGGTGGGCAACATTAACTCATTCACAACTCTAATTGAATCATGTGTGAACTTGGTTATAGCATTCTAAGGGTGGGCAACATTAACTCATTCACCACTCTAATTGAATCAAGTGTGAACTTGGTTATGGCATTCTAAGGGTGGGCAACATTAACTCATTCACCACTCTAATTGAATCAAATGTGAACTTGGTTATGGCATTCTAAGGGTGGGCAACATTAACTCATTCACCACTCTAATTGAATCAAGTGTGAACTTGGTTATGGCATTCTAAGGGTGGGCAACATTAACTCATTCACCACTCTAATTGAATCAAATGTGAACTTGGTTATGGCATTCTAAGGGTGGGCAACATTAACTCATTCACCACTCTAATTGAATCAAGTGTGAACTTGGTTATGGCATTCTAAGGGTGGGCAACATTAACTCATTCACCACTCTA
This sequence comes from Anisus vortex, assembly GCA_949126835.1. NCBI lineage: Eukaryota > Metazoa > Mollusca > Gastropoda > Planorbidae > Anisus > Anisus vortex. Next base: position 17,433,131 of record OX421501.1, on the reverse strand, counting down.
ATTGAATCAAGTGTGAACTTGGTTATGGCATTCTAAGGGTGGGCAACATTAATCATTCACCACTCTAATTGAATCAAGTGTGAACTTGGTTATGGCATTCTAAGGGTGGGCAACATTAACTCATTCACCACTCTAATTGAATCAAGTGTGAACTTGGTTATGGCATTCTAAGGGTGGGCAACATTAACTCATTCACCACTCTAATTGAATCAAGTGTGAACTTGGTTATGGCATTCTAAGGGTGGGCAACATTAACTCATTCACCACTCTAATTGATTCAAGTGTGAACTTGATTATGGCATTCTAAGGGTGGGCAACATTAACTCATTCACCACTCTAATTGATTCAAGTGTGAACTTGATTATGGCATTCTAAGGGTGGGCAACATTAACTCATTCACCACTCTAATTGAATCATGTGTGAACTTGGTTATAGCATTCTAAGGGTGGGCAACATTAACTCATTCACCACTCTAATTGAATCAAGTGTGAACTTGGTTATGGCATTCTAAGGGTGGGCAACATTAACTCATTCACCACTCTAATTGAATCAAGTGTGAACTTGGTTATGGCATTCTAATGGTGGGCAACATTAACTCATTCACCACTCTAATTGATTCAAGTGTGAACTTGATTATGGCATTCTAAAGGTGGGCAACATTAACTCATTCACCACTCTAATTGAATCAAGTGTGAACTTGGTTATGGCATTCTAAGGGTGGGCAACATTAATCATTCACCACTCTAATTGAATCATGTGTGAACTTGGTTATGGCATTCTAAGGGTGGGCAACATTAACTCATTCACCACTCTAATTGAATCATGTGTGAACTTGGTTATGGCATTCTAAGGGTGGGCAACATTAACTCATTCACCACTCTAATGGAATCGTGTGTGAACTTGGTTATGGCATTCTAAGGGTGGGCAACATTTAAATATGACTCATTGACCAGCAACAGTATTTATATTTAGCATGTTTCTTGCATATAAAATGTGCCATGTCTACCGGTATATTAGGCAATCTAGTTCACGCAAACTAAAACGAATACTTTTTGCCGCCTATGTTCTAAATAATTACGTCTACAGAGGCCTATAGGGCTATATACTAATTAAAATTGTAATTTATTACATTTACTGAATGATTGATCTCCTTTTGATTTCACCAACCTATTATTTCTGTCGCCACTGTAAAGTCTACATTCGAGATTATGTGCACTTTGATTACATGGACAAACGTGGACATGTTTTTGACTGTTGTATAGTTAACTTTTAAAAAGGTGCCATAAGTCACTTTAAAAAGTTATCCCAGTACTGTCTTCAAGAACGTGTGTTTATTTTTTGGATTATCTTTAGTTTAACCTTCAACGGACACTGTATGTAATACCTAACACGAACACTGTATGTAATAGGTAACACGTACACTGTATGTATTACTTAACACGTACACTGTATGTAATACTTAACACGGACACTGTATGTAATACTTAACACGGACATTGTATGTAATACTTAACACGGACACTATATGTAATACTTAACACGTACACTGTATGCAATACTTAACACGGACACTATGTAATACTTAACACGTACACTGTATGTAATACTTAACAAGGACACTGTATGTAATACTTAACAAGGACACTGCATGTAATACTTAACACGGACACTGTATGTAATACTTAACACGGACACTGTATGTAATAGTTAACACGGACACTGCATGTAATACTTAACAAGGACACTGTATGTAATACTTAACACGGACACTATATGTAATACTTAACACGGACACTGTATGTAATAGTTAACACGGACACTGTATGTAATACTTAACACGGACACTGTATGTAATACTTAACACGGACACTGTATGTAATAGTTAACACGGACACTGCATGTAATACTTAACAAGGACACTGTATGTAATACTTAACACGTACACTGTATGTAATACTTAACACGGACACTGTATGTAATAGTTAACACGTACACTGCATGTAATACTTAACAAGGACACTGTATGTAATACTTAACACGTACACTGTATGTAATACTTAACAAGAACACTGTATGTAATAGTTAACACGTACACTGCATGTAATACTTAACAAGGACACTGTATGCATACACTGATAGCTCTAGGTTACCACCCAGAAGAAGTATACCTATAGCACCTGGACTAGACCTTCAAATTCACGCAATTAATTTTATAAGTTTATGTCTTTATTTTGTTTGTTTCATTCAGTGTAACGTTTAATGAAAAAACGATGACTGTATTGAGACTATACATAATTATGCTGATCATTTCGCTTGGTAAGTCGCTTATATAGTTTAATATTAAGTCTTATATAAATATAAAAAAGCAGCGCGTTCGGCCGAAGGTCCCGAATCCTGGTGCAGGCTAGGATTTTTTCCCGGGTCTGGAGGGTGTCCCTGATTCTACCCAGCTCTGATGGGTACCTGACCTTAGATGGGGTAAAGTAAAGGCGGCTGTGCATTGTGCTGGCCACACAATCACCTAGTATGCCGTGGCCACAGAAACTGTTGAACGCTGCTTCACCGCAGTGGATCAATTTGGTCAGACGGGATACTTTTTAAATATAAAAATGTCCATCTTGTGTTGATTTAAAGGGCTGCAATCTGTTATCCACACGTTCGATGATTCTAAAGGCTAGACGTAAGTTGCAATCTGTTATCCTTCCACAAGTTCGATGATTCTAAAGGCTAGACGTAAGTTGCAATCTGTTATCTTTCCACAAGTTCGATGATTCTAAAGGCTAGACGTAAGTTGCAATCTGTTATCTTTCCACAAGTTCGATGATTCTAAAGGCTAGACGTAAGTTGCAATCTGTTATCTTTCCACAAGTTCGATGATTCTAAAGGCTAGACGTAAGTTGCAATCTGTTATCCTTCCACAAGTTCGATGATTCTAAAGGCTAGACGTAAGTTGCAATCTGTTATCCTTCCACAAGTTCGATGATTCTAAAGGCTAGACGTAAGTTGCAATCTGTTATCTTTCCACAAGTTCGATGATTCTAAAGGCTAGACGTAAGTTGCAATCTGTTATCCTTCCACAAGTTCGATGATTCTAAAGGCTAGACGTAAGTTGCACAGACAACTCTAATTTGAGACTCCCCCCCCCCCATTCCCGCACCACTTCTATCTCTTAAAAAAAAAACGAGTTCTCTTTCTTCCAACTACTACACTTCTCTCTCTTAGGCTACAAAACTAACCATCGGAAAAAAACCGCGAGTGTGTGTCGAACCTTGTTTCACGGACATCAGGCAGCTAGCCGTTTTATATAATTTCTCATGAGTGTCTAAATTATACTACCCATAGCAACACCCGTGAATATCATAGACTGGGCTTCACTGTAAGGTGCGTTTGGAAACTTCAGCAGTGGAGTTTTACTTGGGTAGTTGGGAATCTATACCCAGCTCCACTTCTGGATAGGACAACCATTGAAACTACCAATCTCATAACGCATCTAATGTTTAAAAAAAAATCTACAATATAATAATATGCCTTATGCATTTAATGTTCACCATTTAATTTCTACAATAAGGCCAAACGCATATCTAATGTTGACAATAATTCTACCATATAGGTAGACCTAACAAATCCACATATTTTACCATGTTTTCTACAATATAGGCCTACGAATATAGGTCGAATAATCTAATGCTTCCCATATTTATACATTATAGGTCTAATTCATTTAATGCTGACCGTATTTCTACAATGTTGGTCTAATACAATGTAATGTTTACCATATTTCTATAATATAGGTCAAAATGTTTAGGCATACCATATTTTACAACATATTTAGAGCTCACTGTTTACCATATTTTTATACTATAGGTATAGGCCTAATACTATAATTATAATGTTAACCATATTTCTAACAACATAGGTCTAATACTATAATGTTTACCATATTTCTAACAACATAGGTCTAATTCTATAATGTTTACCATATTTCTAACAACATAGGTCTAATACTATAATGTTTACCATATTTCTAACAACATATAGGTCTAATACTATAATGTTTACCATATTTCTAACAACATAGGTCTAATACTATAATGTTTACCATATTTCTAACAACATATAGGTCTAATACTATAATGTTTACCATATTTCTAACAACATATAGGTCTAATACTATAAATGTTTACCATATTTCTAACAACATAGGTCTAATACTATAATGTTTACCATATTTCTAACAACATTGGTCTAATACTATAATGTTTACCATATTTCTAACAACATATAGGTCTAATACTATAATGTTTACCATATTTCTAACAACATAGGTCTAATACTATAATGTTTACCATATTTCTAACAACATATAGGTCTAATACTATAATGTTTACCATATTTCTAACAACATAGGTCTAATACTATAATGTTTACCATATTTCTAACAACATATAGGTCTAATACTATAATGTTTACCATATTTCTAACAACATATAGGTCTAATACTATAATGTTTACCATATTTCTAACAACATAGGTCTAATACTATAATGTTTACCATATTTCTAACAACATATAGGTCTAATACTATAATGTTTACCATATTTCAGGAAATGGCAAAACGGAGAGGTTGTCTCTTGATTCCCACAACCCAAAATGTCTGATATGTGCACAAAGTAAAAAAATTACATTTAAAGGTTCCTTGACATTCAGACCCCGTACTCTAGATTTACCAAATAATATTTTTGTTGAAACCTTCGAAAAAACTTCAATATATGATACAGTCGGCTTTTGGGAAGAGGTAGGACTTTTTGTAGCAATAGTTATTATGTAAGTTACAATAGATAGAGAGAATTTAAAATATGACTTACAACGTTGGTGAGCAAATGCGAGATTTAAGTAACAGTAAAAAAACAAAAGCTTTTATAACAACAAAAAGGACAACTAAAAACCACAACAATTTAACATATCACAATTGACTAATTTACTGACACAGACAAAGAAAGCAGTAAATGCATTTCTTACTATGATGAGACATCCATGTAAGGGACGGAAAAAATTAAAACAATATCTGAGATGGTAAAGTCTTCAGGCCTTCACAAGCTAGTCAATAGCACCCACAAATGGCATATTACAAAAAATTGTATGACATAGTAAAAGCAGTGCATTACTTAGACCTAATACAAACAGTGCATGGCATAGTAGTGTATTACATAGTAAAACAGTGTATTACATAGTAAAAAATGAATAATGATTACATAGTAAAAACAGTGCATTACATAGTAAAAATAGTGCATTACCTAATAAAATAGTGCAGTACATAGTAAAATAAAGTTCATTACATAGTAAAAATAGTGCATTACATAGTAAAAAAGTTCATTACTTAGTAAAAAATAGTGCATTACATAGTAAAAATAGTGTATTATATAGTAAAAACAGTGCATTACATAGTAAAAAAGTTCATTACTTAGTAAAAAATAGTGCATTACATAGTAAAAAAGTTCATTACTTAGTAAAAAATAGTGAATTACATAGTAAAAACAGTGCATTACATAGTAAAAACAGTGCATTACATAGTAAAAATAGTGAATTACATAGTAAAAAAGTTCATTACTTAGTAAAAATAGTGAATTACATAGTAAAAACAGTGCATTACATAGTAAAAACAGTGCATTACATAGTAAAAATAGGGCATTACATAGTAAAAAAGTTCATTACTTAGTAAAAAATAGTGCATTACATAGTAAAAATAGTGCATTACATAGTAAAAACAGTGCATTACATAGTAAAAATAGTGAATTACATAGTAAAAATAGTGCATTACATAGTAAAAAATAGTGCATTACATGTGGATAAAAAATAGGGCATTACATAGTAAAAATAGTGCATTACATAGTAAAAATAGTGCATTACATAGTAAAAAAGTTCATTACTTAGTAAAAAATAGTGCATTACATAGTAAAAATAGTGAATTACATAGTAAAAACAGTGCATTACATAGTAAAAATAGTGAATTACATAGTAAAAATAGTGCATTACATAGTAAAAAAGTTCATTACTTAGTAAAAAATAGTGCATTACATAGTTAAAATAGTGCATTACATAGTAAAAATAGTGCATTACTTAGTAAAAATAGTGAATTACATAGTAAAAACAGTGCATTACATAGTAAAAATAGTGAATTACATAGTAAAAATAGTGCATTACATAGTAAAAAAGTTCATTACTTAGTAAAAAATAGTGCATTACATAGTAAAAATAGTGCATTACATAGTAAAAAAAGTGAATTACATAGTAAAAATAGTTTATTATATAGTAAAAATAGTGCTTACATAGTAAAAAAGTTCATTACTTAGTAAAAAAATAGTGCATTACATAGTAAAAATAGTGCTTACATAGTAAAAAAGTTCATTACTTAGTAAAAAATAGTGCATTACATAGTAAAAATAGTGCATTACATAGTAAAAATAGTGCATTACATAGTAAAAAAGTTCATTACTTAGTAAAAAATAGTGCATTACATAGTAAAAAAGTTCATTACTTAGTAAAAAATAGTGCATTACATAGTAAAAATAGTGCATTACATAGTAAAAATAGTGCATTACATAGTAAAAAAGTTCATTACTTAGTAAAAAATAGTGCATTACATAGTAAAAATAGTGCATTACATAGTAAAAATAGTGCATTACATAGTAAAAAAGTTCATTACTTAGTAAAAAATAGTGCATTACATAGTAAAAAAGTTCATTACTTAGTAAAAAATAGTGCATTACATAGTAAAAATAGTGCATTACATAGTAAAAAAGTTCATTACTTAGTAAAAATAGTGAATTACATAGTAAAAACAGTGCATTACATAGTAAAAACAGTGCATTACATAGTAAAAATAGTGAATTACATAGTAAAAAAGTTCATTACTTAGTAAAAATAGTGAATTACATAGTAAAAACAGTGCATTACATAGTAACAGCAGTGCATTACATAGTAAAAATAGTGCATTACATAGTAAAAAAGTTCATTACTTAGTAAAAAATAGTGCATTACATAGTAAAAATAGTGCATTACATAGTAAAAAAAGTGCATTTAGTAAAAATAGTGAATTACATAGTAAAAATAGTGCATTACATAGTAAAAAAGTTCATTACTTAGTAAAAAATAGTGCATTACATAGTAAAAAAGTTCATTACTTAGTAAAAAATAGTGCATTACATAGTTAAAATAGTGCATTACATAGTAAAAATAGTGCATTACATAGTAAAAAAGTTCATTACTTAGTAAAAAAAAGTGCGTTACATAGTAAAAAAAGTTCATTACTTAGTAAAAAATAGTGCATTACATAGTAAAAATAGTGCATTACATAGTAAAAACAGTGCATTACATAGTAAAAATAGTGAATTACATAGTAAAAATAGTGCATTACATATTAAAAAATAGTGCATTACATGTGGATAAAAAATAGTGCATTACATAGTAAAAATAGTGCATTACATAGTAAAAATAGTGCATTACATAGTAAAAAAGTACATTACTTAGTAAAAAATAGTGCATTACATAGTAAAAATAGTGCATTACATAGTAAAAATAGTGCATTACTTAGTAAAAATGGTGAATTACATAGTAAAAACAGTGCATTACATAGTAAAAATAGTGAATTACATAGTAAAAATAGTGCATTACATAGTAAAAAAGTTCATTACTTAGTAAAAAATAGTGCATTACATAGTTAAAATAGTGCATTACATAGTAAAAATAGTGCATTACTTAGTAAAAATAGTGAATTACATAGTAAAAACAGTGCATTACATAGTAAAAATAGTGAATTACATAGTAAAAATAGTGCATTACATAGTAAAAAAGTACATTACTTAGTAAAAAAAATAGTTCATTACATAGTAAAAATAGTGCATTACATAGTAAAAAAAGTGAATTACATAGTAAAAATAGTTTATTATATAGTAAAAATAGTGCTTACATAGTAAAAAAGTTCATTACTTAGTAAAAAATAGTGCATTACATAGTAAAAATAGTGCTTACATAGTAAAAAAGTTCATTACTTAGTAAAAAATAGTGCATTACATAGTAAAAATAGTGCATTACATAGTAAAAATAGTGCATTACATAGTAAAAAAGTTCATTACTTAGTAAAAAATAGTGCATTACATAGTAAAAAAGTTCATTACTTAGTAAAAAATAGTGCATTACATAGTAAAAATAGTGCATTACATAGTAAAAATAGTGCATTACATAGTAAAAAAGTTCATTACTTAGTAAAAAAATAGTGCATTACATAGTTAAAATAGTGCATTACATAGTAAAAATAGTGCATTACTTAGTAAAAATAGTGAATTACATAGTAAAAACAGTGCATTACATAGTAAAAATAGTGAATTACATAGTAAAAATAGTGCATTACATAGTAAAAAAGTTCATTACTTAGTAAAAAATAGTGCATTACATAGTAAAAAAGTTCATTACTTAGTAAAAAATAGTGCATTACATAGTTAAAATAGTGCATTACATAATAAAAATAGTGCATTACATAGTAAAAACAGTGCATTACATAGTAAAAATAGTGCATTACATAGTAAAAATAGTGCATTACATAGTAAAAAAGTACATTACTTAGTAAAAAATAGTGCATTACATAGTAAAAATAGTGCATTACATAGTAAAAATAGTGCATTACTTAGTAAAAATGGTGAATTACATAGTAAAAACAGTGCATTACATAGTAAAAATAGTGAATTACATAGTAAAAATAGTGCATTACATAGTAAAAAAGTTCATTACTTAGTAAAAAATAGTGCATTACATAGTTAAAATAGTGCATTACATAGTAAAAATAGTGCATTACTTAGTAAAAATAGTGAATTACATAGTAAAAACAGTGCATTACATAGTAAAAATAGTGAATTACATAGTAAAAATAGTGCATTACATAGTAAAAAAGTACATTACTTAGTAAAAAAATAGTTCATTACATAGTAAAAATAGTGCATTACATAGTAAAAAAAGTGAATTACATAGTAAAAATAGTTTATTATATAGTAAAAATAGTGCTTACATAGTAAAAAAGTTCATTACTTAGTAAAAAATAGTGCATTACATAGTAAAAATAGTGCTTACATAGTAAAAAAGTTCATTACTTAGTAAAAAATAGTGCATTACATAGTAAAAATAGTGCATTACATAGTAAAAATAGTGCATTACATAGTAAAAAAGTTCATTACTTAGTAAAAAATAGTGCATTACATAGTAAAAAAGTTCATTACTTAGTAAAAAATAGTGCATTACATAGTAAAAATAGTGCATTACATAGTAAAAATAGTGCATTACATAGTAAAAAAGTTCATTACTTAGTAAAAAATAGTGCATTACATAGTTAAAATAGTGCATTACATAGTAAAAATAGTGCATTACTTAGTAAAAATAGTGAATTACATAGTAAAAACAGTGCATTACATAGTAAAAATAGTGAATTACATAGTAAAAATAGTGCATTACATAGTAAAAAAGTTCATTACTTAGTAAAAAAAATAGTGCATTACATAGTAAAAATAGTGCATTACATAGTAAAAAAAGTGAATTACATAGTAAAAATATTTATTATATAGTAAAAATAGTGCTTACATAGTAAAAAAGTTCATTACTTAGTAAAAAATAGTGCATTACATAGTAAAAATAGTGCTTACATAGTAAAAAAAGTTCATTACTTAGTAAAAAATAGTGCATTACATAGTAAAAATAGTGCATTACATAGTAAAAATAGTGCATTACATAGTAAAAAAGTTCATTACTTAGTAAAAAATAGTGCATTACATAGTAAAAAAGTTCATTACTTAGTAAAAAATAGTGCATTACATAGTAAAAATAGTGCATTACATAGTAAAAATAGTGCATTACATAGTAAAAAAGTTCATTACTTAGTAAAAAATAGTGCATTACATAGTAAAAATAGTGCATTACATAGTAAAAATAGTGCATTACATAGTAAAAAAGTTCATTACTTAGTAAAAAATAGTGCATTACATAGTAAAAAAGTTCATTACTTAGTAAAAAATAGTGCATTACATAGTAAAAATAGTGCATTACATAGTAAAAAAGTTCATCACTTAGTAAAAAATAGTGCATTACTTAGTAAAAAATAGTGCATTACATAGTAAAAATAGTGCATTACATAGTAAAAATAGTGCATTACATAGTAAAAATAGTGCATTACATAGTAAAAATAGTGCATGACATAGTAAAAACTGCATTTCATAAAACAAACAATGCATGACATAGTAAAACGAGTGAATGACAGAGTAATAAAAGTGCACAACAGAGTAGACTTAAAAACAGTGTATGACAGAGTATAGGCAACTACAAACAGTGCATAATGGTAACAATGACACAGAACAAACAGCAGAAGGCTATGGGAGTGAATAATAAAAAGATTTGGCTTGATGAGGATCTGAGCAGCAGTTATAAATGCAGAGCTAAGAACAATATATTTTTGTAAAAGAAAACAAGAGAGTGGTCACTTTTATTGTGGGTATATTTTTGTTTAATAATTTGATTCTCTCATTCCTCAATATGACAATATAAATTCACATCAATGTCTAGCATCTATAGATAATATCCCACATAAACAATGCTGTATAGGTTTACTGAGAGAATACCTACTATTTAAACCCGTGCTGGCAGCAAGGTATCAGCAACACCATTGGCGCTATGGTCTTTCAAAAAAAAAGAGGGAGGGGAGGGGGAGGTGGCTCCATCAAGATTTTTCCAAAAAAAGAAAAATTGAAAATAATAAATTTTTGGACTTTCTCTTATTTTTTTAAACTCCATGTAGACTACCGGTATATTGTTTTTTAATTACTGAGACAAAAAGAGGGAGATCGGGTTATATAATTAGTCAATTTTAACGACACTCACGAAGATGCTTTGATGACAAATCTATAGTGCACAATAGATTCACAGATGGTTAGGTTAAATGTTATCATCCCAATCCTTCTGTGGGATGAGTGGGTGGGTTGAGGACTAACGTACTTTGATCAGCCTTTTTTTTTTTTACACCAAGTCTGAATCGAATTTTTTTGTTTGTTAATTAATAGACAAATCATAGACTATATTAATATTATGAATGATTTTTTCTTTATATTTAGTACTGCATCATCTTTCTTCACAACTGCTTCAAACGCCATTTCAGCGACGCGGATTGCGACTGTCGTTGTGTGGCGCCTTTCAGAGTTCAGATAAAATTTGACATGTTAAATCTGGAGACTCTGACCACAAAAAGCCTGAGATTGCGCTGGACTAAAGAAAAGTACATGATCGATGTAAAAAACTTTTTAATTAGCAACACTTACAACCTGTCTGTTGTATTAAATGGATGATTCGTATTAATTACCCAGTGGCTTAAATAAATGAATGAGAATAGTGTAATGTTTTTTTACAGATAACTATTCTTCACGTCCATTCCCTACCTCGGTGACAGCCATGTTTAGAAAATGACTAAGTTGTTAACTAAAGAGGGCGCTTTTTTGTGTTTTGTAATTTTGTGCCAGATTTTCTTCATGTGCGAAGTTCAGTTTACATTGTTTTAAATGCAGATGCATTGTGATTTAATAAAGTGTTTCTCTTGTTGTATACTTAGGATTATACTTTTGTCAAATAAACATTAGCTAATTCCTGGAGGGATGTTTTTGTTAAATATAATTCTTATTCAATTATTGCTAAGTCTTTTTTTGTGTTGACATCATAATCATAGATAGCCATGGATAAGTGGTACGACTGGCTTACTGAAGGTCCTGGGGTTGAATCCTGGTGAAGGCTAGGATTTTTTCCTGGGTCTGGAGGGTGTCTCTGAGTCTACCCAGCTCTGATGGGTACCTGACCATAGTTGGGGTGAAGTAAAGGCGGTTGTGCATTGTGCTGGCAACATAATCATCTAAAATGCCGTGGCCACAGAAACTGGTGAACGCTGCTTCTTAACTGGCACACATTAATAACAATAAGACAATACAAAAAACAAAAGCTTAAAAAAAGTACAAGACCAAATCATTAAGAAATGCAACAGGCCAATAGCCAGACTTTATTTCAATACCCGGTATATCATTACAACATTTTGAGGCTTTTGTACAAGCCACAGTAATGTGTGAATGCATTTGTCTAATGATAAAACAAATCTAAAACACTAAAAAAAAAATATATTATAAAAATGTTCATTGTAAACGCCATGGGCAGCTGCATTTAGGCCTTTAACAAGGTGAAGGCCATGCAGATGAACTGCACAAGTTTATGTTTATATACATGTTCACCATAATACACATATGTTTTAGATAATGGGATTGAGAGGACAGATAATGTGTAAGAGACTTAAGGAAATGACCTATATATTGCAAGAAAGGCCTAAATGGGTGTACAGCTAAAAATAACTTCTATCACTCTTGACATTGTTTTGTTTTTTTAAATTAATATTTAAACCTGAGTGGAGGTATGAGGATCCAGTTTTATTATGTAAAATTCATTCCTTAATCTTTCATTGACTTGGCTCATCATTAGAACCTGTGGAGATTAATGTTTGAATTAGACAACTTCAATAATGTCAATACACTTATTTATAACCTGTAAACAAACTAAGGAAGTTGTAGGAGTTTGTGTGCAAGCCATGTCATTAATATATTATAATTATAATGTATACAATATAATATAATTTTTTTATCTTATACTTTATGCATACAAGTTTGAATTGATATACAATTGGTAAATAGTAATATTTGTAGCCAAAAGTAAAATAACTGTTTGAGTGTTGATTTCTATATGTTAAATGATGCAATACAAAAGTTAAATTAGTTTAGGGACTTTGAGCAATGACCTTTGGAGTTGCAGACGTAAATAGAAATACACTCCAAATCTCTTAACCAAATATTAATTGTGAATTGAAGTGCATTTTTATCTTGAACATTTAACATGTCTTGAATGAATAGATAATCTTTTATTTAGCCAATAGCTTACAGCCATGCATCTACATATTCAGACAAAAAGTATGTCAAGTAAAATGTGAAATAAGGATGGCCTTAAAAAAGGGGAATCCCCATCATATAGATCAGGGGTCTCAAACTCAGATGAAGGCATGTGTTATTTTATCACTTAAGAGATGTATCAAGGGGCGCATCCCCCCCCCCTCCAACAACCTGACCCTAGTAAACAAAAAACGCTATATTCATCTTAACTCATTTTACTACTTATCACTAATAATAGGTATTTTACTTATATAATAAAATTCACAATAAAATTTCATGTGTATGAGTACTAGCTGTCTGAATTTCACAAATAGAATCTAGTACATTTTTTGTAAGCCTACTGGTGGGCAGAAAAATCCACTTGATATAGAGCTAATAATGAGAGCTTCTATTTAACTAGGTAAGCACTTAGTGATTTCATTTGAAGAAAACCAAAACTGAATAAATTGATGAAATGACTAAAGTTACAGGTTAGATGTAAAGAAATCAATTAACTGTATAATGTTATCTTATACATTACAGATGCTCCTTCTATAGTGAAGATTATGTTATCATGGTGAAATATTATACATCATGTAATATTAAACTTTGCTAAGCCTGTCTATCAAATTTCAACATTTCAATGCAACTTGCAGAGAAGAATTTCCAATACAGCACAATATGTAGTAAACTAAGGGGTTTCAGGGCTAAATTATAAAAACTGTCAAAAGACACATGTCAATTCAATACATTAAATTAATTAAACCATTCCCCGGTACCAGTATCATGACAAAGGTTGGCTCCAATAGAACAACTGCCTTGCAATCATTTTACCATCATTGCTTTCGGTGCACCATGGCATTATTTGCTACAAGCAGGCACTGACAAGTGTTAAACAAACATTACAGCAATTGGTCCATTACAGGAAATTCTATTATCCTCCATCAATCAAACATTCTGTCTGAGAAAGTGGTCAAAAGTTACATCTTTACTTTAATTTTTTAATGAAGATACCCTTGTAGCCTTGTTTTAGGGAATTATATACACAAGGACTTACACTAGTCAAATTGACTGGTGGAGATTAGTTAAATGGACTGGTGGAGATTAGTTAAATGGACTGGTGGAGATTAGTTAAATTGACTGGTGGAGATTAGTTAAATGGACTGGTGGAGATTAGTTAAATTGACTGGTGGAGATTAGTCAAATTGACTGGTGGAGATTAGTTAAATTGACTGGTGGAGATTAGTTAAATTGACTGGTGGAGATTAGTCAAATTGACTGGTGGAGATTAGTTAAATTGACTGGTGGAGATTAGTCAAATTGACTGGTGGAGATTAGTTAAATTGACTGGTGGAGATTAGTCAAATTGACTGGTGGAGATTAGTCAAATTGACTGGTGGAGATTAGTTAAATGGACTGGTGGAGATTAGTTAAATTGACTGGTGGAGATTAGTTAAATGGACTGGTGGAGATTAGTTAAATTGACTGGTTGAGATTAGTCAAATTGACTGGTGGAGATTAGTTAAATTGACTGGTGGAGATTAGTTAAATTGACTGGTGGAGATTAGTCAAATTGACTGGTGGAGATTAGTTAAATTGACTGGAGGAGATTAGTCAAATTGACTGGTGGAGATTAGTTAAATTGACTGGTGGAGATTAGTCAAATTGACTGGTGGAGATTAGTCAAATTGACTGGTGGAGATTAGTTAAATTGACTGGTGGAGATTAGTTAAATTGACTGGTGGAGATTAGTTAAATTGACTGGTGGAGATTAGTTAAATTGACTGGTGGAGATTAGTTAAATTGACTGGTGGAGATTAGTTAAATTGACTGGTGGAGATTAGTCAAATTGACTGGTGGAGATTAGTTAAATTGACTGGTGGAGATTAGTTAAATTGACTGGTGGAGATTAGTTAAATTGACTGGTGGAGATACATGCTAGTGGAAGAGTTAATACAGAGTTAAAATTTACCTTGAGGAATTCCATATGTCTTTAAAGCCTCTTGAGCACAGGAAGAAAAAACATTGAAGAATTCTGTACATTTTTCTGGGTCAGATTGAAACTCTGCCATACAAGCTTCATACACATGAAACTGTTTCCCACAGACTGTCTTGATATGTACTATCTCAGGGCTGAATGAAACAAAACAAATACATTTAGTGTACTGTATCTATTATACTATCTCAGAGCTGAGTGGTACAAAACACAGAAATTTAGTGGTACTGTATCTATTATACTATTTCAGGTCTGAATGGAACAAAACAAAGAAATTTTGTGATCTTTGATCATATGTTTCTGTATTAGCTTGTTTTGTTACTTTACTCTCTACAGCAGGGGTGGGCAAATGCATTTTTGGCTCTTTCTTAAGTGTGGATCCTGATGAAAATGTTAAATCCTTTTTTTTAAATCAGTATAGCAGTTAGGTCACTTTACATTTGTAATGTGTGTATAGTATTGAACCATATTAATTATATTAAATTTGATTGTAAGTATTTAATATTATGTAACTTTGGTGTGGCTCTTTATAATAGCCTATATGAAAAATACATTATACATGTCAGATTAACCTCATGCCTACCCATATCTACTCTGAAGTAAAACCTGTTGCACATATATGTATCATTTATATTTTAAAGACAAAATTTATAAACTTAAGACATTTTACTAAATATCTAAATCTAAATATGAAATCACCCAGGAGTTGCTGTATAAGCAAGTTATAACACTTTAATATTTATTACACAGACAAAGAGATATACACATAGAGACTAACTTTGTTTCAGCACATTTGGCCAACTTTCTCCTTTCCAGATCACAGTCAATCTGCCAAGTGTGGGGATGAAGCTGCATACATTCACCAAACATTGTCAGATACTTAGAGCAGTGTTTCTCCACCAGTCTCATAGAGTACTCCCTGAAGAGACAAATACAGTCAAAGGGAAGCAACTTTATGTATTAGCAGTTTCACCTTTATAAACATAAAAAAAAAATTTTCTTTAAAAATACGTTAATCATTCTTGTGCAGAAGCAAATGAAGGTGGGTATCATAAAATACAAATAGCTTAAAGCCCCAAGAGATTAAAGCTAGGAAAATGAAGGCAACATTCATAAAAAAAGCTACTTTGCAAACTGAAACCAGAAAAACTAGTATGACCACTGCTACTTCCTATCCTATCTATGGGATTATGTATCAGTCACAATGACCAGGAAAATTGGTGAATGCTGCTTCACTGGCCCTATGGATCAATTTGTTCAGATGGGATACTATTTACAGTGGCCAGGAGCTTTTACTTTTCTCAAATCATATCATGACCCAGGGAATTTGAGTTGGGGGTGGGGTAATGGGAATAATCCAGAATTCAAAATTAGAACCAGTAAGTATCTCAAAATCATCTCTGTCCTATCATCTGTCTCTCTATCTCTCTGTCTATAGGCCGAGAAATCTGGCGACATATGCCCGCCCTAACCGCGCCGACCCATGGTGGCGGCTGATAGGTCAGAACAATCCACAATATCACAATTCTGCACCAGTCACTGCCCCATTGGGGCATACTTTGCCAGGTTCCGATCTAACTTCAACTCGCTGTGTTGCCAATGTGAGGAGGAGAAGGAGACAGTGGAGCATATCCTGCGGGAGTGCCCCTGTCTCGTCAGCTATCGAAAAGATGGGACGGGTAACCCACTTTCCACTGTTCTCTACAGAGATTTTTATTTAAACGTGCTCAGATGCAAAGCAGAGTATATATCCAGGGCTATAAGGGATTAATTATTTCAGCTCTCAGTCCAAACGGAGTTCAAGTCTATCTCTCTATCCATCTTTCTATATATCTAGAGATTAGATTAACTCACAATAGAAGTTCAAGAAAATGGCATAGAATATCAAATATAATCATTGTCAAGTTGTGGAGTTAGTTAGAAGACCAGTAGAAATCTAGTCACTACTAGCTACAATGATCAATTAAAATATTTCATCTTATAAAGTTGCAGGTCGTATAAAAAATCAGCAATTTT
Source organism: Anisus vortex (assembly GCA_949126835.1). NCBI lineage: Eukaryota > Metazoa > Mollusca > Gastropoda > Planorbidae > Anisus > Anisus vortex. The sequence goes on along the minus strand of OX421501.1, from coordinate 17,416,136 downwards.
TTTATTACTTTTGTAAAATTTCATTTAGAAATTGTGATCATGTCTTAAGGTCCCATAGTTTCAATTATCATTTAAAATATATCGATTATATTTATCTTATCTTATACATTACAGACGCTCCTTCTATAGAGAAGAATATTGCGTCCTACGCTCATCCATGGTCCGAGTCTAGTCTTGCATTTTTATTAATGTTTTAAATGATGTTAAGTTACTGGTTTTCCTGGTTTGTTCAGGCAACCCATTCCATGCCCAAATGCCACTCGGGAAGAAAGAGTACTTATATGCCTTTGTTCTCGCATAGGGGATAAGGAAAGTGTTTTTGTCTTTATGTTTATCTGAGTTTACAACAAGTTGTTATTAGGTTGTATTTCTAACCTTTTGTATTATTACTACTTTACTCTTTGCCCTTCTGTCCTCTAGTGTTTCTAGGTTTAGTGATTTAACTAATGGTGTTACTCTTACTACTTTCCTAAAGTAAAACAAAACAGAAGGAAAGCTTGTTGTTTGGTTAAGTATATTTTTAAATTTAAACATAGCACTAGCACTGTACTGAGTTCATAGATGAGTACAAATAATAGGAACAGATAGACAAGTGTGGGTAGGGTAGACACCTACTATTTTTGTCAGACTGTCCAGTTAAAATAGGTTGCTATTGGCACCTCTACACTAGTTAGGGTACACCCTACAAAAAGAGCTAGGCCCTATATGCCCTATCATAATCACAAAGAGGTTTCGGAATATTCATAATATAATCAAGCAGATAACTGAGATTATATTATATCAAAAATTTTAAATCATAAGCTCCTAATCTGTAAAATTTATAGAGGCCCTTTTCTAATTAATTGTTGTTATTATTTTATTATATTTATGTAAATTTTAATTCATAGGCAGCCTTTATATTCTATCAACTCAAACAGAGACCTAGCAAAATAGTTTTATTTTTAAATTAATAAAATTAAAAATAACACAGTGACTGTAACTGTAGGCCTAACTTCTAACTGTAAGTAGTGTAAGCGTACGTACTAGAAGTACTAGCTAGTACTAGTTTAAAGTTTAATACATTTTTATTTCCACTAACTCACTACTAAACAATGTCAATCAATTAAATCAATAGCACACAAGCCTTGTGTAGTAATTCTTTGTAGTGTAGTATTACAGTATTTACAGCATATATTTATATCGCAAGACTTTGAATAGGGGCCTACTCAATTTAATTTTGGGTAGTAACTAAGTAAGTATGTCTAATTAATAGGCCTATAGTATAGTATAGTCCTAATAGTCCTAATAGTCATAGTCAAGTTAAAACTTTCCATATCCATAGTCCATACCATACCGGCACCGAATAAAATATTTATTATTTAAATTATTAGATCTAGTCTAGGCTAATTTTATTTAGATTAGTAATATTAATATAGATCTAGACGTCTAGACGTCTTAGGACGTCTATCTAGTCTAGTAATATTTTAAATATTATAATAATTATTTCTATTAATAATAATTATTCTTATTCCATAGCTATTTCACGAACAGTTATAGGCCTACGTTTACTTAAGTTATAAAAATAGTTACATTGTCAAATCAGGAATATTTTGACAGATATACTGTTATTTTCATCAAAGTCCCCAGTCGAGACAATATTTCCTTATGTGCATCTATTTAACTTTCATTTTGTTGTTTATGGAGATGGTCGAAATCCCAAAATGACGGTTTGTTTTTTTATCAAGCACATTACCGTAGTTTATAAATGGAAAAAAAAACGTTCTAAACATTCGCATTTTAAGTAATTAATCAAATCGGGTAGACAATAACATTTTAACATAATAAAGTTTTTAATAAAATAGTATTTTCACTTAGATATAAATAAGTTCTAATTTATCTTATCTTTTTTATTTTTTTGAAAGAAGCCACTACCGCAAGGTCTATTATATAGCTAGTTTTTTAGAACCTTTGTTAGATGGCTTATTAGATGGTTTTGCCAATTATACTCTAAGCCGAATAGGAAACATTGACTCTGTTCAGTTCCAGAAGCCCACATCCACATGACATTTAGACACAGACAAAACCTACACAATCCATTGACAAACCATTGCCTACCCACCACTGAAAAAATAAATGTTTTACTAATGAATTAGAAGATAGATTCATTTTGTAATATGAAAACATGCCAGAACAAAGCCAATGACAAGGTTGAGGGGAGGAGAACTAAAAATATGTATAAGAAGTTTGCAGGTCTGGTACTCCTTGCACTTCTGTACACATAGACCTCATCATCAGTGAAGTCTGGCAACCACCAGTATGCTTGCATCAAGAGCACACCAATGGGCTAACACATGGGGGACAGCCCATGCTGTAACTCTGGGCACCCTGGCTCTCACTTGCATTCTAGAGGTCTGAGGTCCCAGTGGGGTGGAAGAAATGAGCGCAGCAGCCCCAACTCAACCCTGTCTTGGTGCCTGGATGCCCATACCTATAGTATGGGATTTGTACCAGAGAACCACCATGATGATCCAAGGGGAAATAATTCTGCAGTGGGAGAAAATAGTGCAAGTGGCTTCAGAAACAGTAGACTACCCTAAGTTACACGGCACACCCTATCTGCGTGGGGTGGCTGGCAACCGGACATAGCCTTGGTGCCCCCCCCCCCCGTTTCCCCCCTTAACATCGTTACGCTGGAAGGCTCAATCGTTTTTTGTAGGCAGTTTTAGTAAGGTACTCAAATCCTTCCAATGCAGTATTGAAGTTTTACCTTGGCCGCAGACAGCCTTATAGGAGACAACTATGTAATTGATAATGTTATAATACTTAAAACAATCATACAATTTATAACACAAATACATAAACAAGAAAATATGTGATGATTTTAAATTATAAAATTTAATTAAATTATATATTTATGAGTAAAGCTTTCATAAAATCATTTACATAGTAAATTAATCAGAGTATACAATGGAGAAATAAACATTTGTAAAAAATAAATAGACAAATAACCTTTCAAAATTTATCTACATTAAGGTAATGGGTATTTAAAAATAAATGAAAATTAGGATCATTGTCAAAGGTCTTATCACCCTACAATAGTGTCAACTTAGTAATTGTCAAACTAACAAGAGTGTGAGCACTCTTTGCCAAAGACAGCAGGTCCTGTGCAATTTACTTGCAGTAGTAGTTTGCATGATTAAGACGATTATCTCCACTTTTATTAATGCCCTTTATAGCTCTTATCATTTCTAGATGAGATTTCAGTGAGTTGACATACTTCTTTCATATTTTCATGACAGTTTATAAGTAGGCCTAAGCCTAAGTGCATAACAGGACATACATATTTAATTATTAAAAATTAACAAGTTCAGCAGCATACATTATAAAACATCTTTTCCAAAAAATATATTCCTGCTGTTGCTGTTTAATGCTAAAGTATGCCCTTGTGAGGTTTCTCAATTATTTACACATTTAGGCCGTAAAATACTGGCTTATTCCCTGTTGGCACAAAGCATTCCGGAAGACAGAATGAAAGACATAAATTAGCTTTTATTTTTCTTTTAAAATCCCTATATCAATTAAAATAAAATTTAATACATGAATAAAGAGTATTAATAATAATAAAGCCCATATAACATATTAATTAAGAGGAAGTAAGTTTAAAAAACAGCATTGGTAAAAAATGAAATATCTCCAACAAGTGGCATGACATAAATGGCAATGACCAATTTTTTTATTTATATATTAAATTTTTAGTGTAACTATTGCGGTCTCACAACTAATAATGTGGGCATTTAGAAATTTAAGAAATTATTTTTTTTTAAAGTTAATTCTGTGGAATTTCAAAGAGTTTCTTATGCCATTATTATTGTTTTAACATTTTTGATAAAATTTCTTTCCAATTTTCTATTTTTGTTAATGCATATTTATAGAGTTTAACATATTATTCTAGAGAAATATTTAACGAAATGTAAATATTTAGTAAGGATGAATTTATGAAAAACAGAATAGCTTAAAATTTGTCATGTGGCTCTACACACAAAAAGTTTGCCCCTTCCTGTATTAATATTAATACATTGTTTCTGAATACATTAAAATGTAAAATTTAAAGTTTAAAGACAAAATTATTATTAATATTATTTTACAGTACAAGTTTATGTGAACGTTTTTCCAATGATACAGTTTTATACTTTAATAATCTTCTTAATAGAAGGAGTATCTGTAATATATAAGATACTACATTAAAAAAGTATACTTCAATATCACTATGAAATAAACGTTCGGAGAATACTCTCAATTCTACCACGGCACATTGGACAATTCTCAAGCCCGCTATGGCATTCATCACAAGCAATCAAATGCCCACAAGGTACAAATGTTACACAGGCCTCCAGGTCCATACAAATCTTACACTGGCGCTGTTCTTTCAATTGACGGTTTTCTTCTGCAAGTCTTTGGTTCTCACTGATAGTTTCAGAGTGAGCCGCAGTATTCGTCACGCCACTGGCCTCAGATAAAGTATCAGCTATTTGGTTTTCACTGATACCATCTGTTTGTTCTATGACACTGGCATGTGTCCCTTGTTCTTGAACTTCCAAAACTTTATCTATCAAAGCTTCAACACTACTGAAATAACCCTTTCCTTCAGAAAAATATTTCAATGTAACTCTTTCAATAATGTTTCTGTCAAATCCTAACTCAATGACTTTTTTTACAACAGCAGAATCCATGGGACTACTGGTGACACTTGTTAGCTCATCAACCTGACAGAAATTTGTAAACATGTAAAAAATTGTAAGTCACAAGAAAAAAATAACATAGCAAGTATAGAGAGTTAATTTTTTAAATACTGTTACAATACCTTGCTCATTGCATCTGAGTTAAAGTACCATTTTTTACCATCACCATATTTCACTACTATATCATTGTAATCTTCAACTTGGATCACTTTTCCATTCAACTCAACGTACTGAAACAGTAAGTTCACAAAGTCAAGAAAAGAATTAGCTAAAGAAAGACACTATCATGTGAAAATAACTAAAGTTAAGTATGTCTTTTAGACCCTGTTGGTCCTTGATACTAGTGAAGCCTAACCATAGTATGCCACTGGAATGCAGTCGACTTCAATGCTATGTTATGTGTTAGGAGAATTTTAAAATGAATGTTTTAACACCTAACCTTTTCCATATCATCAGTCCAGCCTCCATGGTTACGTTGTAATATTTTGACTAACTCAACATCATAACAGCATCTAACTGTGTCACCAACTTGAAATTCACAGGGTGAGACTTCAACTTTACCTGTATCACATACATACAGTGGATTACTATTGGAGTGTATTTAGTCATATGTACATTAAAATTGTATTTTTGACAATGGTTGGACTTTATTTATAATAGTTTGTTTAAACATGTTAAGTAAATATCATGCATGTAAAAAAACATCTGTTAGCAAAAATTTTCATTGTTCAACATCAGATAAATTTGATCTATAAAGCCTGTGAAACTGTTCACAAGTTTCTGTGTAATGGCATAATAGTGGATGTATTTAATGCTAAAAAACCTATATATATTTTTCCCAACTGATGGCGGGTACCCAACATAGCTGGGTAGACTCAGTGTCACTATATAGACCTGGGAAAGCCTACTACATTAATGACACCTTTAGTATAGCAATCTGAGCCATGCTGCCATTAAACTAACATGCTCCATCTAGTATGACAGTCCTGTGGTATTACCAGGTCAGTCAGGGAGACAGGCTGACATTCATGACTTTGCTGGCTAATAAAATGGAATATCCATTATCAACATCAACACATCTTGAAGTTAGCTAGAATATGTCATTGTTTCATTTAACACTTCTTTCATTAATCATAAAGTTTCTTACTTGATATATGATAATACTACAAAGCTTTGCCATGGTGGTGGGACATGGTGGCTGAGCTATTTGGTTGGCATATAGATAGACTTGGGTTTTAAATCCGGGTAAAGGATTTTTTCCTCGGGCCAGGGAGGGTGTCTCCTGAGTCTACCTAGCTCTGGTGGGCATCAAACATTAGTTGGGGCAAAGTAAAAGTCGCTTAGCATTGTGCTGGCTACACAATGACATAGAATGTCAAGGCCACAGAAAAGGGTGAATCTGCTTCACCAGCCCTATGGATCAATAAAACCCGACAGGATTACTTTTTTTCTTACTTTTTTTTACCCAGGCCACTTATTCATGACGTGTTAAATTAGTTTTAGCTATGGTAGAAGTAAGATGCACATGCAACCTTGATCAAATCTTGATATTTAATAAATCTGACAGTAATTTGATAAGGAAGTTTTTTTCAACCTACAGTAAACATGGTTAATTCTGTATTAAATTAGTCTTCATTATATGTGAAGCTGATTTATTTTATTAATATTTTATGACATAAAAAATAATTAGTATCTACCTAATATTGGCAAGTGATCTTTGTAGTAATATCCAACAGAGGATGCTGTTACCAACTTTAAATCAACTTTTCCATTGTACCCAACACGATAACAGTTTTGTTTTTCATTGGCCCACAATACGTCTGCGGCACTATTAGCTGTATCACTCCAGGATTTAATATTGAGAACTACTCCATTGGCTATATCTCCCGCTGTAGAAGAAAAAAAATGATGCCAGTAGTGAGGCAATATTACTGCCAAGGAAGAATGGCAAGACAAACAAACAAACAACCTTTATTGATCTCAATATGAAATACAATTTTTATCATTTCTATACCAAATAAAAACTATATCTGCCACAGCCTCACCTTATCTCTATGACATTAACACTCAGTTTTCTTAACATTGAACTTCTGACCTATACTATAGACTATAGATGTTAATTACCTTTGCAACATAATTTACATCAGGCACCTACTTCTACAACAATGTAAGGGTTTTATTTTAGTTCTAAAGAATTTTATGGTAAAGTGTACAAAATCAATCCATTGAATGCCCTGCAAACACTTATTAAGTTTGAACTATTTTTTCAAATATACCTATAAAAATATGCGCATTTGGCTTTTTCGACCTGTCATTTGTGACATTGCGCGGAGGGGGAGGGGAGGAGAGAGAGAGAACCAAAATCAGGTTTTAAACCAATTTTATAGAACCGAAAATTGGTTTTGAAAAAAAAATGATTTTGACATCCCTAGCCAGAATACAAAAGGTGACTACTAATGAACTTTATGTTGGATGATAAATTGCTTGATAGTGGGCGTGAATGTCTTTTTTTTATAAGTATATATATGATTGAGTACAAATAGTTCTTTTATATTGTTTAAAATATACTGAAAGACAAAACATCTTGTTTGGATCAATAAAGAAAAATTATCTATGAGTAAATTGAATATCAACAGTTCATCCATATGTAGTTTTATTATAAATATGAATACACAGCCCTCACACCCTTATATCTACTATATATATAACATTTATCTTCTTCTTCATATCACTGTGGAGGAAAAAGTCCACAATTTAACTACATATATACAATTTTATACGATAGAAACTAAGAATTACAACAGATGACAAAGTTTCATTTAAGAAATTTAGTCCAACCCTTCAGTGAAGTTTTTGAAAGCCGGTACAGAAGGGGCGGGGGCATGGCAGCCGAGCGATCCAAGGGTCCTGGGTTTTTAATCCTGGTGGAGACTAGGATTTTTTCACAGGATTTGAGGGTGTCCCAGAGTCTAGGCTACTCAGCTCTGATGGGTACCTGACCTTCGCTGGAAACTGGTGAATGCTGCTTCACCGGCCCTATGGATCAATTTATTCCGACAGGTTACTTTTTTTTATTTTAACAGAGTAGGCAGTGATGGAGGCTTGGTCCAGTGTGTTTGTAAACGTTGGTGCATGCTTGTGGAACATGCAGATTGAGCTGATGACCTTAGGTATAGCGAGACACTTGTTGGATGGGACCTGGCTGTGTGGACATTTCCACATGGCGGTTCATGATCTTGTACATAATGGTGACTTTGTCTACCGCTCTGCGGTGTTGTAGGTGGGGATCCCACACGGTCAATGCATACTCCAGGATGGGTCAAGCTAAACAACTACTGGTGACTACCAGCTCTTAATAAAAAATAAAAACAGTTTTGACAATTTTGTTAGAAAACTAAAAATTTTAGAAGGGATAACTGTAAAAAAAAACGTTACCATCTTGATCTCCCCACTGCCAGTCCAGTCCTCGGCTTACAACAGCATCAACAAAAATTCCTTTTTTCTCAGTTTGTCTACTGTCACAACGTCTTGGAACTTTGAATCTAATGATGGTATTATTGAAACAAGAGTTAAATTTTATGTATTACAGATTAACACATGTACATGGAGTTAACATAATGACATTGAATGCAAGTTTTATTAATAATCTAATGATCAAATCATTGAGACATGAGTCTGAGTATATTATAAATGTACTAGAAATAAATACTACCACAATAAATACTACCACAATAAATACTACCACAATAAATACTACCACAATAAATACTACCACAATAAATACTACCACAATAAATACTACCACAATAAATACCACAATAAATACTACCACAATAAATACTACCACAATAAATACCACAATAAATACTACCACAATAAATACTACCACAATAAATACTACCACAATAAATACTACCACAATAAATACTACCACAATAAATACTACCACAATAAATACTACCACAATAAATACCACAATAAATACTACCACAATAAATACTACCACAATAAATACCACAATAAATACTACCACAATAAATACTACCACAATAAATACTACCACAATAAATACTACCACAATAAATACTACCACAATAAATACTACCACAATAAATACTACCACAATAAATACCACCACAATAAATACTACCACAATAAATACTACCACAATAAATACTACCACAATAAATACTACCACAATAAATACTACCACAATAAATACTACCACAATAAATACCACAATAAATACTACCACAATAAATACTACCACAATAAATACTACCACAATAAATACCACAATAAATACTACCACAATAAATACTACCACAATAAATACTACCACAATAAATACTACCACAATAAATACTACCACAATAAATACCACCACAATAAATACTACCACAATAAATACTACCACAATAAATACTACCACAATAAATACTACCACAATAAATACTACCACAATAAATACTACCACAATAAATACCACAATAAATACTACCACAATAAATACTACCACAATAAATACTACCACAATAAATACCACAATAAATACTACCACAATAAATACTACCACAATAAATACCACAATAAATACTACCACAATAAATACTACCACAATAAATACTACCACAATAAATACTACCACAATAAATACTACCACAATAAATACCACAATAAATACTACCACAATAAATACTACCACAATAAATACTACCACAATAAATACTACCACAATAAATACTACCACAATAAATACCACAATAAATACTACCACAATAAATACTACCACAATAAATACCACAATAAATACTACAATAAATACTACCACAATAAATACTACCACAATAAATACTACAATAAATACTACCACAATAAATACCACAATGATATTTAGGATACAATAGAAAAGCTTATTTTTTATTACCTTTTATTAGTGGGGTATTCGTATCTCCAGAAGAAATGAGTTATCTCATGATCATTGCGATAGTAGCAATTAGAGCAAAGGTCAAAGTTGAAGCATAAGCCACACTTCCAGCGAATACCTTGAATTGGCTCGACATTACATGAATTACAGCTGATATTTTCATGCTTTACACCTGTACAAGACAAACGAGACATTACAGGAGTAACAACATTTTGATAATTTACACCCATACAAGACAAACGATACATTACATGAGTAACAACATTTTGATAATTTACACACATACAAGACAAACGATACATTACAGGAGTAACAACATTTTGATAATTTACACCCATACAAGACAAACAATACATTACAGGAGTAACAACATTTTGATAATTTACACCCATACAAGACAAACGATACATTACATGAGTAACAACATTTTGATAATTTACACACATACAAGACAAACGATACATTACAGGAGTAACAACATTTTTATAATTTACACCCATACAATACAAACAATACATTACATGAGTAACAACATTTAGATAATTAAAATTTACACCCATACAAGACAAACAATACATTACATGAGTAACAGCATTTTGATAATTTACACCCATACAAGACAAACGATACATTACATGATGAGTTACAGCATTTTGATAATTTACACCCTTACAAGACAAACGATACATTACATGAGTAACAACATTTTTATAATTTACACCCATACAAGACAAACAATACATTACATGAAAAACAACATTTTGATAATTTACACCTGTACAAGACAAATGATAAGTTACGTGAATAACAAAATGTTGATAATTTAAACATGTTCAAGACAAAAGCAAAATGATAACTGACATTTTCTTCATCAGTCATGCTTTTCTGAAAAGTAATTTATTGTTTTTAAAGCAAAGTAACTCTTTGTCAATGTTCTAAGATATTCCTTGATACAGAAGTATATTTTTTTCAATATTGACCAGTCACTCTGCCCATAATAACTCATTGAATTTCTATATATTAGAAAGACTGCATTCCTATACATAGTGTCTATTTATAGACATTTTCTTTTTCATAACTGGATTCAATTATATTATTTTTCATTCAAACATAAAGTTATCAACAACTAAATGGATAATTTCAAAAAATAAATAATATATAGTTATTATATAAATTTGATTTGGCATAGGTCTGAATTCCTAACCAAATTGATATGGCATAGGTCTGAATTCCTAACCAAAACAATCTTGGTGATTATTAATTGAAACTTAAAGAAGGCTAAATGGCTCAACAAGAGATCATTTTGTTTCATTTTTTTAAAGTGAAGTAACAAAAGTATTCCTTTTACAACATTTTGGTCTATAGGACTAGTGAAGCAGTTTTATTTTTCATGACTTACAAGAGGATTGTGCATATAAGTAGGATGTAGCCAGGGCACCCTCCTGTAGTGGAATAACATGGTGGCTTTAACCTGGATTTAAAACCAAGACATTCCAATTTCATTGCACCTAGATCAGTAAAATAATTTGAGCTAAAGGTAGATACAATGTTAACATATGAACTGACCGCTTGGTGCATTGTCTAGCACACGTAGATCAAAGAAATCACTGATTCCAATCCTGTATTTATTTTTTGACCCATTGTCCCAAACAACTGTTACACATTTATCAGGCTCAGAGCTCCCTACTTCCTTGACAGTTCCAACATGACCTTCACCTCCATCTTGATCGCCCCACTTCCAGTTTGGTCCACGTACAACTCTTATCCCTGGCTTGATGGTCTCTTCACTTTGGCTGCTGACCTTTAAAGATTTATATTTGGATGTTTTAAAATTATGTATTTATAAAAATATGTATTAAAAAGTGTGTTTATCTATAATTGTATAAAAACTAAAAATGTATCAAAGTAAGATAGTCTTTGAAATATAACTGAAGCTCACAGCAAAAAAAATAAAAATAAAGAAATAAAGTTATTGTGTCATTTTTAACACAAGATCAATAATAAATAATAATTACACCACCAAATTTAATAGAGCAACAAAAAGGTAGAAAAACACATCACTGATTTATAGGTAGGCCTGCAATTCTGTAGAAGTATTGAAATTGCCTGAACATATATTAAACTAAGATATTATTGACCTTTTGTCTTATAAATTACAGACATTATTTCGAGAAAGAAGATTTTTACAGCCTTTGTCCAAATCTCCTGCTGTGCTACAGTGGACAGATGACACTAGGGTTCAAAACCGGACCATCCTTTTCACAGTCTGGAGAAATAGCATCATGACCAACTGACCTATCCTAACTAATAAATCTATTTATAGAATAAAAGCCCAAAGAAATCTGTGTACCTGTGTATTAGAACGCTTAGCAACATGGTTTTTAGAGTATAGAGAGATGACTAATAACAAAGACTATAATAAGAGGAATGCTTGCGCTATTTTAGAGCATATGATTCATGTTTTCGGTGCGCACCCAATAACCCATGGTCCAAAAGACTTTCACTGTATACAAGTTTTGATTTAATCTTAATTTGAGTTCCAATCTTATAATATATTACAGATGCACAATCTAAAAAGGCATTTTTCTACATTTCTATATGAAAAGTAATGAAACGATGAAATTTAAAAATGAAAACATTTACTTTTACAAAACATTATATAAAAGTTTGAATTTACATCTAATATTCCTTTAAATTCTTCTTAAAATGTTATTTAAGTATTTCAGAAGGAGCCTGCAATTACCCACTACCCCCATAACATAATGGGATGATGGTTATTTATATAGCACTCCGCGCCTTGCTATTAAATTTAGCACGCTCAATACATTCTTGATATAATTTCCAGTATCAGATTTAGGAGTAAGTAATTAGGCACAGTAACACAAGTTAAAGAAAAAAAAAACATCTCTTCCAAACATTGTAGGCTACTATATTTCCCCTTTCCACTCTGGCTACTCCCTCATAAAGATGTATCTAAACCTATCAAGGAGACACAATCAAAGTTTAACATCGTTACCATTTTTTGTGTATTTCACAAAGTAAAATTTCATACATTTTACTTACAGCTTCTTTTAAGGCAGCCAACATTCCAGGAACGCTTTCAACCAGTGACCTTTCTAAGTGTTGCTGCAGTAAGGCTCTAGCAAATAGAGTTGACAATGTATCATCATCATCTGAATCTTCTGGAGAATCAACTGCATCCTTTGCATCTAAATACATACATTTTGTGAAATTCATATAAGTTCAAAATAATCAATGGCATATTTCATTTTTTTTTGTAAGAAAATATTTGTAGCTTTTATATTGAAGGCTTTATACATGTATTTATATAACATTTTAAAAATAATTCCATAAATGGCTTAAATGTTTAAAATAATAGACCTCTATACACAATTTTCTGAAATTTATTATGTAGTTTTCCAGCAGCAGATACTGTAGATATAACATACACGAGTTATAATAGATAGACTATCAAATAATTAATGTTATTCTGATACCTACCCAAGGGAGCTAAATGACTTTTATAGTATGCCCCTCCAAATGCAGGATTGACACATTTCAAGTCAACTTTTCCCTTGTGACCTACTCTGTAGTTGTAACTAGAACCATTTGTCCACTTGATTTCAACTTTAGTTCTAAAAGAAGGCTCCCAATCATTAATGTCAATAACTGAACCTTTTGAATTTTCACCACCTAGTGATACAAGCATTACATATATAACATTAGAAAATCCAAAAATAATTTATGAACTTTATAGACAGACTATAAAGTTTTTTGTTGTCTGATGATGATAAAAAAAAATGTGTTTTCTTTTAAAGCTTTATGAGAAGAAAACACAATACAAGGTGGTAGATGTGTTTTCTTTTAAAGCTTTATGAGAAGAAAACACAATACAAGGTGGTAGATGATCAGGAAGTTAGAAGAAATAATGGAAGGATGGTGTATGTGTATAGGGTTGAACCAGCCTGTCCTTTATTGGCTCTCATAGCCACAACAGAATACTGTGGCGCAAAGTGATGCAACAATATTTATTGGCTCTCATAGCCACAACAGAATACTGTGGCGCAAAGTGATGCAACAATATTTATTGGCTCTCATAGCCACAACAGAAATCTGTGGTGCAAAGTGCTGCAACAATATTTATTGGCTCTCATAGCCGCAACAGAATACTGTGGCGCAAAGTGATGCAACAATATTTATTGGCTCTCATAGCCACAACAGAATACTGTGGCGCAAAGTGATGCAACAATATTTATTGGCTCTCATAGCCACAACAGAAATCTGTGGTGCAAAGTGATGCAACAATATTTATTGGCTCTCATAGCCACAACAGAAATCTGTGGCGCAAAGTGATGCAACAATATTTATGATGTCTCATCCACTGGATTAATGGATAGGTGAAGCGGAGAAGAAAAACAAAAGACAGCTTCACGAATATTCAAAACACATTAGTTTTCATATGACAATCTAGTGAAGACTTACAGAATAGATTTAGAGCAGAATGCACAATCACAAAAAGTGAAGCTAGTCATGGCAGGAGCTAAAATAAAATGGCAGATGCCAAACTTTGATACTTCTAGCAACTGAAATTAATGTTTTTCCTAATATTTAATGTAAACAGTAAAATACAGTAATCCCATCTGACAAAATTGACCCACAGGGTCGGCAAAGCAGTTTTTACCAGTTTCTCTCACCACAGCATACTAGGTGATTGTTTGCCCAAAGTAATCTCAGGTACTCATTAGAGCTGGGTAGACTCAAGGACACCTTCCAGAGGCCGGCTGGTCCTGCAGTTAGCTCACCGGACTGTCAACCGACATGTCGCGGGTTCTATCCCTTGCGCCGACCCATCCCTGCTGCCCTACAGGAGTTTTGAACCTAGAGGACGTATTAATCTTCTATCTAGAAGGAATGTCTGTAAACTTATAAGATAAACTATGGAACAAATTCTAGACTTTACCAGGATTTAAACCCAGCCCCTTTGGCGCGTTTGACTGGCCATCCAAAGGTTCTGGGTTCGAATCATGGTGCAGGCTAGGATTCTTTCCTGGGACTTAAGGGTGCCCCTGAGTCTACCCAGCTCTGATGAGTACCTGACACTATTTGGGGTGAAATAAAGCTAGTTGGGGTGAAATAAAGGTAGCTGGGCATTGTGCTGGCCACATATCTCCTAATATGCTGTGGCCACAGAAACTGCTTCAACAGCCCTATGATCAGTTTGGTCCTGAAAGGTACTTTACTTTTTACCTTTGGTATGCCAGCTATCATCCCTCATTTTATTGTAAATAGCTACATATATTTTTTATAATATGGTTACATAAATAAGTAATTTTAAATGGGGCATGAAAAATAAATTTAAGGGATTATATCACCATCTTGTGGCAGACAAGTAACATCCACAAACAGACAAGTAACATCCACAAACAGACAAGTAACATCCACAAACAGAACAAGTAACATCCACAAACAGACAAGTAACATCCACAAACAGAACAAAAATGCTTGCACATTTTGTTATATTTCTATTTAATGGCTCAATCTATTATTATATTTATATACTGAGTAAAAAAGTTCATCTATAGAAGTAATTCGAGAAGTTACATTGAGAGTTTCCAAAATACCAGGTCAGGAAAGCAAAATTACTGGGTTCCAAAATGAAGAAGAAACAAGGTCACAATTGTGGACATTTTGTCTTATTTCAGCTGTCAATTATAGTCATTACTATGTCACAAAATTGTTTAGGTTTGGGAAATCCTAAATGAGAGATATCTAAGCAGAATGCAATGAAATTAATGTATAAATATTTAGTAATGCTAAATATATTAATCTGTTCAGCAGAGGATATAGTTTGCATTTTACAAAATTATTTGGCAAGAAAAGTATTTTGTGAGACAGCTGATGAAAGATGTGAGGTTGATGTATCACTAAAAAAAATTTTATGTCCTTTTTATTCATACTCAATATAAATTATTCAATTGCATATAGAAAAGTCTTTTATTTGACCTTTGTTGCATTAAGATTGTCATATAATAAAAAAGACCAAAGTGTTGGTGATGAAATTTATAACTAAATTCAATGTACAGTTGTATAGTTTAATACAAGACTACCGATTGGTTATTATTTTCTTTTAAACAATGTGTCAGATAACTCTGACATATATACACACCATCTTGATCCTCCCACCTCCAATGAACACCTCTGGTGACTGTAGCTCCTTTAAAAATACCTTGAGCTTTCAATTTCTGTTTCTGGTTCTCTCGTCTTGAGATGATTTTTGTACTGGAACATTATTCAAACAAATATTTGATAAAGCTAACATCAACTCTACATAGTAAAAATATCATTCTTAGGTGTAGTCCACATAAAAGATCAAATAATTTAACCATACAATTGTTTCAGATAGTAAGGTTATGCCAGCCTCTTGTCATAAGTGAAGATCCAACTTTCTAAATCACATTACACGATTTCTGTAACCTTAGAAATTTAATTATCTTTCAGAGCCAATAGATATGCAAGGGTCAAATGTTGGTGTTTGTAGGGGATAGGGGCTGATGTGAGGGAAAATAAATAAAGTGTATGTTAGTGAATGTGTAGTGATAGTAATATTTATTATTGCAAAAACAGTAATGAATGAATGGTACTCAGATATGCCTGATTTTCCAGCCATTTATCAAGAATGAGAGAAAACAAATGTCATATGTATTAGTATGTAAAAAGTCAGTCGAGTGCTTGCTTTTTTAGCAAAAGGTTCTTTGTGTATTTAAATAGTAATTTTATTCATTTTCTCATATGAGGCAGATGATAAACTAAAACAGTAAACGCAGGACATATAGTATTGAAGAGTTTTTCTTCCTAATTGAAATTAAAATCATCCTAAATGTATAATGGTACAAGAATCTACTACAACATATAGGCTACTATTCAACACTAGCCCCTTTAAACATAAGTTTTCATTTCTGCTATACAAAGACTGTGGCATAAGTTGAAAGTTTATTTCTAATCTAAAATTTTCAATAATTAAAATATCAACATACTCATTGAGTGACAGAAGATTTATCAAATAGCTCTTGTCTCACTTTATTTCTCCTTACTTTATATTGACCTCTTATGTGGATGAATCTTTTTTTAGATTACATCATAGATCTGGTTTATAAACCAAGAAATCTGTGACAATTAACAACCCAGAAAATATTAAAATAACCAAACAAAAAAAAAAAAACTCACCGAGTGCTATTATTGATGTCACATCTTAAAAAAGAATGTGACATATCATGCTTGTCTTGACCGTAACAGGAGGAACACAAGTCATAGTTGAAACAGACAGAACACTTCCACCGAATTCCTTTGATTCCATTTTCTTTACATTCATCACAAGTCACTGTAGGATGTCTCACACCTAAAGGAAAATAAAACAATAGGTCATAGAAATCCATAAATATTAGCACTACCAAGAGCACACTGAGCATGCTAATTTAATAGCATGGATAGAAGAGCTATAAGAAATGCCCATTCTTATATAACTTATCTTAAAGTTAAATATTTCTTTCAGATTTTGTTGGTCCATAGGGCAAGTGAAGCAGCATTCATTAGTTTCTGTAGCCCAAGCATACAAGAGCATTATATGTCAGGCAATATGGCCAGGCTGCTTTGCTTTCCCTAACTAATGTCAGGTTCCTATCAGAGATGGTTAGACTCAGGGAGAACCTCCAAACCCTTAAAAAATAATGGTGTTAATGTGTATAAGAACCCAGGGCCTTCAGTATGACAAAACAAACATGCTGCGCAGAGACCACAAAAGCACAATTTCTGGGTTGCAAACAAATGTAGAATACAATCTCAAAATATAGTTTATATTGTCACTGGGTCTTGAGGGTTTCTTTGAATCAGCTCTGATGGTTACCTGACATTAGTTGGGGTAATGTAATGGTGACTGGGGATTGTGCTGGCCACTTTCCATTGTTCTATAAACTTTCC
The DNA here is from genome assembly GCA_949126835.1 of Anisus vortex. Classification (NCBI taxonomy): domain Eukaryota; kingdom Metazoa; phylum Mollusca; class Gastropoda; family Planorbidae; genus Anisus; species Anisus vortex. The sequence goes on along the minus strand of OX421501.1, from coordinate 17,398,517 downwards.
ATTGTTCTATAAACTTTCCATTGTTCTATAAACTTTCCATTGTTCTATAAACTTTAGTTTGGTTTGTAATGTAATGTGCTGTTATAATACAGCCATAACTATTATATTAGTGTCATAGTGTCATAAAGCGTGTATAATATACTTACCTATTTGTGCATTATCAAAGATATAGAGATCAAAGGCATTGTCATGCCCAGCCCTGTAGCTTTTCTTAGCACCATTATCCCATATCACCACAACCTTTCCTTCATCTCGAAGAACTTCAGTAACAGTTCCTACATAGCCCTCACCACCATCTTCATTTCCTGAAGTCCAGTTTGGTCCTCTGACTACACGCAGTCCAGCCATGATTGATGTATTTAAAGTCTATAAATCATTTTCATTCCTGTAAATCTTCTTATACAATATATGTGAATACATCTATATAAACTCTGTAAAAAATACAAACATTTAAAGTTAAAGGTTTGCACAACTTTTCTTTATGTTCATGTGAAAAAAAATAATCACACTTAACAATTTAATGTCATTGGGCTGCAAAAGGAGGAAAAAATTGTCAAAATATAGTTTATATTGTCACAAAAACACAACTACTAATTTAATAAATTAAACACGAACAGGGTGTAATAACAAATAATTACAATGTTGTGTCTTATGCTATAGATATTATTTAACTTTTGATTTATATTGAGTGGCATACTTAAATTATAAAATCTACTACATAATTATTATAAATGGGATTGTGCACAAATGATAAAATATGAAAACATCTGAAATGGTATAGTTAATTTTTTATATAGCATATAGGTCTTTAATTTATAGATTATTAGTCCATTGATAATTAATAATATTATATGATCTTCTATTATTAGGCCTACACTGTAATCATACACCTGTAGTTTATCTATTAGGCCTACACTATAAACTATAAGGTGATTATGAAGATACTAAAAGTAATTATACTTATGAGTAGGCTCAGTGCTTTTTTGTGACGGTACGCACCGGCAGGGGCGAAGCCACAGGGGGGGCTGAGGGAGGCCAAGCCCCCCCTAAAATTGAAAAAAAAAATTTTTTTCAACTGATTTTTTTTAAATATGTAGGCTACTAAATTTGCTAAAAATTGGGTAAATCTTTGTCACGCGAAAGCTTAGCCCCCCCTGCTATTTGGTAAATATTTGTCACGCAAAAGTTCAGCCCCCCCTGGAAAAAATTTCTGGCTTCGCCCCTGCGCACCGGTACGGCGTACCGGCACCTTTTTCAATGTGGGGAAAAATTATTACTTTTCTTGTTTTTTAACGTTTATTATTAATTTATTATTTTATTAATTTGTTAAATTGGAATTTTTTAAAAATTGCGCGCAATAAGAATTAAAATATAAAATGTGAAACTGCTTTAAAAGTTAGGCAATCCATCACTGAGTACCGGCACCTATTTTTTTTACAAAAAAAGCACTGAGTAGGCTAATATACACACTGTATTTGCCTAACATTGGGCCGAGATTATATTATTGGACCAATAGGCCCCTATTAGACAAATATAGAATATAGTGTGCTGTTAGGTAGGCCTATATAATATATTATAGGCTAATTATAGACTATAATATGGCTATATCAGCTATATGACATTATAGTTATGAATCCTTATGAATATGATTGTTCTAATCTAGCTATTATAATAGTCAGCTATATAATACTATATTTGGTAGTAGTTTATTATTGTCTCTATCTTCAGTCTTCAGTGTCTTTTTTTTTCCAATGCTGCCAACACCTATGCCAATGTTTTTTAATTTTAATTATTTTTAAAGTAGGCAAATCACCAAATTACAAATGAGCCTATGCAGTAGCCTGAGTAGCTATTAATAACTATATTATATTATATAAATATAGTTAGGCTACCAAAGTCCCCAAAGTCTAGCTGTCTAGCCCTTATACCTAAGTCTGCCTCTAAGCCTAAGACTGTCTCACAGTAACAGCTAAGCAATATTGAATAAGAATAAGACTTATTGCAATAAAGTCAATAAAGGTTAAGGTATTGTTTTACTTAAAATTAAAATTTTTAAGTAGGCCCAATACTGCTAAATAAATAGGCCTACTACTACTACTACTACTACTACTACCCTAGTAAACTAGCAGTAGGCAGCTAGGCTAGGGCCTAGCCATTGTTAAAGTTTTAGGCCTATAGTTACACTATTATTATTATAATTATAGTGACTCAAGTGACTGACTAGCCTACCGCCTAACTGGCCCTAACTACTATCCGCGTCCGTCCAAGGTAAGTCGGTCGTAGGCCTAAACTTGGCATAAGCCACAGGTCCACATTATAATTAATACTTATATATATAAACCATCAGTGAGACTATTAGCATTACCTTTTAAAAAACAACAACGACAACAAAAAATTGTTTGCAAGCAATATATCATGACACTAGGTGAGGTGGCGTAGTATTAGGGCCTATATAATATTGGATTATTGGGGAAACCCAAAATGAAAAATTTTCAGTAAATTTATAAATATAATTAGAATCGGTAAAAACCGTAAGTGGCTAATAATAGGCATATAAGTACAGGCTAGGCCTAGATATAAGAGATAGGGATAGGCCTATAGAGCATTTTCTCATTTTGTATAGTACACTTACAGGCACAAACAGTGGCGAAAGAGTTGCCTATCCTATAAATAGCATATTCGTATGAAAAGTCTGAAAAGTTAAAAAGTCTGGCCTGGCGATTTTTGTTTATTAGTCTCACCGTAGGCTATTAGTTTTAAACTTTTAAATTAAAGTTTAAAGACACCGTGTGTTTGGTTTTCCGGCATTCATTATACATGAGGTCTTTTTTTTCCTTTACAAAATAAGGCGTGCACAGTTTATACTTAGCTAGGTTAAAGTGGCTTAGGGGTGAATACAAATAGGCTAACTTTTTCCACTTCCAGGAAATCCATCTAAAATCTAGGCTAGACTATATAATCCTAGACTATATGTTCCAAAGCCAAAACCAAATTCCTTTTTAAAGGTAGATAGAGATAGGCCTAATTATTATCCTAATACTTAATACTAATACTAATAGTAATAGATAAACTAGTTAAATGTGGTAATTTAAGATATTTACCAAGAGTTGCTAGATTTTATTATGCATTTCCATTCCCCATTATCATATAATATTGTAGGCCTACATTTCAAATATTTTAAAGTTTTCTTATCTACCGTATATAGACCTATATCATTGGCTCCATAGTCTCGAAAGACGATTAGATTTGCGCTCCTGTGATTTGGCCAGCCCTGCAAAATTGACTGTGTCTGTGGAGACCTATCCTTGAGAGACAGGCTCTGTCGCATCTCTGGCACTTGAAAGCTTCACCGTTGGAGATTGTTAGGGGCATCCTACTTTTCTTCGCTGCTCGTTTAGCCTCCGCCATAAGGCGAAGTTTGCCCTCTGCCGCATTTATACCGGTGTGTAAGGTGCCTCTCCAACTATTTCTGTGCTGAGCGAGATTCTCCCAGTTTCCGACCTCAACATCTATAGCCTTTTGGTCACGTTTGCAGACGTCATTGAACCTGAGTTGGGGGCGGCTAGTAGTCTAGTAGTAGCTCTCTTGCCTTCAGCGAGCTCAGCATATAGCAGGTCTTTTGGGATTCGCCCATCCTCCATCCTGGAAACATGGCCAAGCCACCGAAGACGTCGTTGACGAAGGAGAGTGATCATGCTAGGCATGTTAGCCCGTTGCAACACCCCGTTGTTTGTTATGCGGTCCTTCCAAGATATCCGAAGTATGCGTCTGAGGCAGCGCATGTGGAAAGAAGAGAGTAGACCTATATATATATTTAATTACAGTTATTACACATCTCTTGGGGCCTTCTGACTTCTAGAAATCATTACACATATCTTATAACTTATGGTGCCACTATCTCCTTCTGGAAACCATTACACATCTCTAGGTGCCACTATCTCCTTCTATAGGCTACATATTACACATCTCTTGGTGCCTTCTGACGTCTAGAAATCATTAGGCTTACGCATCTCTTATAACTTATGGTGCCACTATCTCCTTCTGGAAATCATTACACATTTCTTGGTGCCACTATCTCCTTCTGTAGGCTACATATTACACATCTCTTTTTTCTTATAAGTTTACAGACGTTCCTTCTAGAAAGAAGATTATTACGTCAACTAGGCCCAAAACTCCTGCAGGGCGACAAGGATCCGTCGGTGGCAGGGATAGAACCCGCGACCTGTCAGTTGGTTTTTGGTTGACAGTCCGATGAACTAACCGCTGGACATCTCTTGGTGCCTTCTGACTTCTAGAAATCATTACACATCTCTTATAACTTATGGTGCCACTATCTCCTCGAAATCATTACACATCTCTAGGCGCCACTGTCTCCTTCTATACATCATTATAATGTTTTGGTGCAAAAAATTATCCTTTTAGACATCATTACACATGTCTTAGTGCCACTATCTAATGCTAGACATCATTAAACATCTCTTGGAGCCAATGCTTTTACTTTCTCCTCCAAGACATCATTACACACATCTTTGTTACAATATCTATATCAATAAAATACTACACACATATGTTAATGCCACTTTCTCCTTCTAGACATCATTACACATATATTTGTGACAATATCTATATCTATAAAATATTACACACATATCTTTGTGCCACTTTCTCCTTCTAGACATCATTACACATATCTTTGTGACAATATCTATATCTATAAAACATTACACATCTCTTGGTACTACTATCTCCATCTAGAGAGTATGACACATCATCTCTTGGTGCCATTATCTCCTTCTATATATCATTACACAGCTCTTGATGCCAATATCTACTTCTGGATATCAATACAATCACTTTGTGACATTATCTACATCTATAATACATTACACATCTCTTGGCGCCTCTATCTCCTTTAATACATCATTATATATCGCTTGGTGCCAATATCTACTTCTAGACATCATTACACATCTCTTGGTGCCACTGTCTTCTTTTATACATCATTATACATCTCTTGGTGCCCTATCTCCTTCTAGACATCATTACACATGTCTTGGTGCCACTATGTCCTTCTAGACATCATTACACATCTCTTGGTGCCACTGTCTATTTATAGACATCCTTACACATCTCTTTATGCCACAATCTCATATACAGCATTACTCATCTTTTGTTGCCAAAATCTCCTTCTATACATCATTACACATTTCTTGTTGCCGAAATCTCCTTCTATACATCATTACACATTTCTTGTTGCCGAAATCTCCTTCTATACATCATTACACATTTCTTGTTGCCGAAATCTCCTTCTATATATTATTACACATTTCTTGTTTCCAAAATCTCCTTCTATACATCATTACACATTTCTTGTTGCCGAAATCTCCTTCTATATATTATTACACATTTCTTGTTGCCAAAATCTCCTTCTATATATTATTACACATTTCTTGTTGCCAAAATCTCCTTCTATATATTATTACACATTTCTTGGTGCCAAAATATCCTTCTATACAACATTTCACATTTCTTGTTGCCGAAATCTCCTTCTATATATTATTACACATTTCTTGTTTCCAAAATCTCCTTCTATACATCATTACACATTTCTTGTTGCCGAAATCTCCTTCTATATATTATTACACATTTCTTGTTGCCAAAATCTCCTTCTATATATTATTACACATTTCTTGTTGCCAAAATCTCCTTCTATATATTATTACACATTTCTTGTTGCCAAAATCTCCTTCTATATATTATTACACATTTCTTGGTGCCAAAATATCCTTCTATACAACATTTCACATTTCTTGTTGCCGAAATCTCCTTCTATATATTATTACACATTTCTTGTTTCCAAAATCTCCTTCTATACATCATTACACATTTCTTGTTGCCGAAATCTCCTTCTATATATTATTACACATTTCTTGTTGCCAAAATCTCCTTCTATATATTATTACACATTTCTTGTTGCCAAAATCTCCTTCTATATATTATTACACATTTCTTGTTGCCAAAATCTCCTTCTATATATTATTTCACATTTCTCGGTGCCAAAATATCCTTCTATATATTATTACACATTTCTTGTTGCCAAAATCTCCTTCTATATATTATTACACATTTCTTGTTGCCAAAATCTCCTTCTATATATTATTACACATTTCTTGGTGCCAAAATATCCTTCTATACAACATTTCACATTTCTTGTTGCCGAAATCTCCTTCTATATATTATTACACATTTCTTGTTTCCAAAATCTCCTTCTATACATCATTACACATTTCTTGTTGCCGAAATCTCCTTCTATATATTATTACACATTTCTTGTTGCCAAAATCTCCTTCTATATATTATTACACATTTCTTGTTGCCAAAATCTCCTTCTATATATTATTACACATTTCTTGTTGCCAAAATCTCCTTCTATATATTATTACACATTTCTTGGTGCCAAAATATCCTTCTATACAACATTTCACATTTCTTGTTGCCGAAATCTCCTTCTATATATTATTACACATTTCTTGTTTCCAAAATCTCCTTCTATACATCATTACACATTTCTTGTTGCCGAAATCTCCTTCTATATATTATTACACATTTCTTGTTGCCAAAATCTCCTTCTATATATTATTACACATTTCTTGTTGCCAAAATCTCCTTCTATATATTATTACACATTTCTTGTTGCCAAAATCTCCTTCTATATATTATTTCACATTTCTCGGTGCCAAAATATCCTTCTATATATCATTACACATGGCTTGGTGCCAAAATCAACTTCTATATATCATTACAGATTTCTTGGTGCCAAAATCTCCTTCTAAACATCATTACACATTTTTTGGTGCCAAAATCTCCTTCTATCAAACATTACACATATCTTTTTTTTTTCTTGTTATGTTCCTCAACACGAGTCTGGTCATCGGAGTGTCAAATCTCTATCGAAATGTCGATAGTTCTATGAGCTATCTCTAATTAGCATTGGTTTACCGCAGCTTCCTTCTAACTCATCGCAGCTTCCTTCTAACACATCGTGTAGATTTGTTAGGAAATTACTTATTCTATCTACAAGTTCCAACCAGAGCAGCCCTTTAAAGGCTAGTATACCAAGATGTGTTACTTAATTATTGTCTATCCAGGTGATAGCAAAAGTCAAACGCATGTTCCGCCTATAAGAATTATTTCGTCTAGGCTTAGGATTCACCAGTTTATCTCTCCCTGTGTGTAGTTTATTTACAATGAAGACTGTGTATATAATATGATATAGAAGAGGATTGTATACATTCATAAACATAGAAATCAACTACCGGGTAGTTTTACTGCATTTTCCTTAACAACATTTCTCATTTCAGTCAGGGGGAATAGTACTTGTTAAAAGTTAGTGAACATTGTGTTTTGATCAAACCTCCCCCCTCCTCTCCCCTTCCTACCCCACAAACACACAAACACGTACACATTGTCCCCAGTGTTTTAAACCACGTGACATTTCTGTTTATTTCCATAACCAATGATTTTTTTTTTTATTTTTTTTTGTGAGTAAATGTTCAGGGGATCCTTGCCTTCCACACAATTTCCGCCATTTCCCATAAAATGTCTGATAGGTTGACACCATGATATCAAAGGTAAGAAATTAAATGTATTCTTGTTTTTAATTGAAGCCAATACGATGATCTATTCTACTTTCATAATGATGTTTATTTATCTTCTTCTGTTAAATTATATTTGAAGTGAAACTCGCCCAGATCAAATAGATCAAATGTAAATAATGAAATCTACTAGTAATCTAGATCATCTAGGTTTAGACTCACTTAGAGTATTTGTTGGTTTACCCGACTAGTGGACTAGTTCAGGCACTATGCTATCACTCGGGTATGAGGATACGAAACTAGAACTAGATTATAGTGTTAATTAAGTATGCTACTTTATTTATTTAAGATGGCATGTCATTAATTGGTTCACAGTCACAAAATATTTACTTTTGTACTACACTGAGTTGTATATTTAAAGACCAAGTGAAGAGCTTTTTTATCAAAATTGAGTTAACGTTTGATTTTGATAGTAAATAGTGTATTCAGTATCTGAATGTTAAAAAAAACATTTATACAAAATATCAAAGATACATTTTAAGTAATTAGTTCAATATTTGCACTTAAATGTGTGTGTTTTTCGGAAGATTACTCCAAATCTCGTAGCCATTTGAGATGTTTTTATTTCCGGCAATATAGGAAAGTGACGTAACATAAAGGATTCCGACTAGGAAAAATGAATATTGTCACGTGTTTTGAATCTATTGCCACATGTTTTGAATCTTTTCCCGGTTCTTATTTTTTACAAAATGGTTAAATATAGATTTATTGCGTCTATTTTTATTTATTTATTTCCCTTGTGATACGTCACTGCCGTATGAGGCTATTTCAAATCTCGTTCCTTTGAGAAAAACCTCTTCACTTGGTCTTTAAAACTGGGTATACACATGCATGTAGGTAAGGCCTAATAATGGGTATGTTTCTAAACGGCGTGCTTAATATGTTTAAATTTTAAATCTGCATCAATGTTAAAGGTATTTGCTTTCTTATATTTGGTGTTTAGCATACAATTAATGGGTGACAGGTCACTTAATCTTCAGACACTTAATCATCGACACTTAATCCCCAGACACTTAATCCCCAGACACTTAATCCCCAGACACGTAATCCCCAGATACGTAATCCCCAGACACGTAATCCCCATACACTTAATTCTTTCTAAAGCAATATTTAGTGCTTGGCTGTCTATTTTAGCATGTGTCTTACGGTGGACTTAAGGACCCGGCCCCTCCCCTCCTGTGACGATTTTTCGTACTAATTAGCAGAATATTAATTAGTCTGTGACATTCCAATTGTTTGAAGATAAAAAATAAAACGGTCAAGGGGACAAAGTTTCGTCATCGCTTATTTCAGTATTGCCCCTGTCTTGATTGTTTAGAACATGTAGAGTAACGGAATGTTATTTTCATCTTAGTCAAGTGATATTACACAAAGTCACTGAATTGGGTAACTATGACGAAAATGACGAGCGCGGAAAAGTCAGATGCCTCCCAGCACTGACTTGTGTTGCCTCCCAGCACTGACTTGTGTTGCCTCCCAGCACTGACTTGTGTTGCCTCCCAGCACTGACTTGTGTTGCCTCCCAGCATTGACTTGTGTTGCCTCCCAGCATTGACCTGTGTTGCCTACCAGCACTGACTTGTGTTGCCTCCCAGCATTGACTTGTGTTGCCTCCCAGCATTGACTTGTGTTGCCTCCCAGCACTGACTTGTGTTGCCTCCCAGCACTGACTTGTGTTGCCTCCCAGCACTGACTTGTGTTGCCTCCCAGCATTGACTTGTTTTGCCTCCCAGCATTGACTTGTGTTGCCTCCCAGCACTGACTTGTGTTGCCTCCCAGCACTGACTTGTGTTGCCTCCCAGCATTAACTTGTGTTGCCTCCCAGCATTAACTTGTGTTGCCTCCCAGCATTAACTTGTGTTGCCTCCCAGCATTGACTTGTTTTGCCTCCCAGCATTAACTTGTGTTGCCTCCCAGCATTGACTTGTGTTGCCTCCCAGCACTGACTTGTGTTGCCTCCCAGCACTGACTTGTGTTGCCTCCCAGCATTAACTTGTGTTGCCTCCCAGCATTGACTTGTGTTGCCTCCCAGCACTGACTTGTGTTCGTGAAGAAGTAAATAAAGTCATTTGTTGTCCCATGAACGTTTAATCTAATGTTTGAGCATATCTAAAACTGCATATAAATACAGAAAAAGCATTTAATAAGGATAAAAAAAAAAGAATAAAGAGCAGGTTAAAATGTGAGTCATCAAGCTGGGGAGAGCGCATATTCAACGGAGTTCGTTATTTTTCTATGAACGTAATAATTATAAACTAGGGCTAGATGTGCCACAATGATTATAGTGTTTTAATAACATAAAGTTTATATGCGAAAATGTACGTTACTTGAAATACTGATTTGTTTTGTCACGTGTGCTAAGATAGTGTTTAAATGGTGACAACTCGTGTTGGTTATGTCTTATAGAACTAGTGAAGGTGCAGGTCTATAAGGAATTGAGGCTTGGATATGTAAACTTGTGGGTTAACCGGTTATAACCAAATTCTTTTGTTAATATAACATTGAATATATTCATAGTATATTTCGAATGGGTGACATTGTCAATGAAAACATAATCATTTCAGGCATGAAAATATTGAATGTTCAAAAGCAAGAGGGCCGTTGCCACCACCACTTGATGTACTGACCGTGGAGTGATGACAACACAGTTTCAGGTCATGTATAGCACATAGATCTATACTTATAAAAATATATTTAATAACTTTAGATTACAGTGATACCATTTTTTATTTAGTAATATTAAATTGATTGTTTAAAGTAGATCATTTGTAGACATTTATACTTGTAACATCCCCATGTGTTGTACGTTACATTATTTCCTCCCGTCAAAACAGCTCTCACAACAAGCATGGGATGCACTTCATATGTTTCACCTCATACACAGAATACAACTCCAATGTTTAGACATATTTTATTTAAGATACGCACAAAAATAGTTCTTAAAACATTAAGTAACACTTTTCAACATTAATGCCATAGTTTCAAAAATATACTTCTATACAGTGTACTTATAACTGTACATCCAAAAACATAGTCCCACGAACATCATCAAAATATGTCTCAACTCTCCGATCTCTTCTCCATGTTACACACTCGCTCTTGTTTTTCTATCCTCTCCTCTCTCTCCCCTTCTCATTACCCGTGTTTGTACAAAACTGGTCAAACGACTGTGCCCAACACAGTCCTGGTCGCAATGACCGGTCACGGTCTACTGACCAACATTAACAGTCGTTACAATACTGTACTTGGAGTAATTTCATAGTTTACATTTATTTGAAATAAAAAAATAGCAACCATTAATTTGTTAAACTATTTTCACAATCTGTTATAAACCTTAATTTACATAAATCATAGCAATATAAAATTGAACATTTTTTTTTATCCAAAAAGAAATTATTGCTAAAATTAAATGTTAATCTTATCTAATATCAAAGAAATGACTCTGTAAAAAAAATATCTTCTAATATATTTCACTACTAACTAGCTATGGTTTAGTATATCTCAACCCATTTACATTCAATAGCAGTTGTTCACTACTGGATCTTCTAGTTTTAATTTTTCTCATTCAAAGATTCCATTGTTTAAATTAGTTCTCTCAATAGCTTTACTGCTCTATTTGGTAGTTTACAGATTTAGCTAACACGTATAGGCCGTATCTTTTACTACTGTTTCGGTTTCCCTAGTGCCCATTTCCCCCTGCCCTCACTTCCCTCGGTCAACATCACCCCTAAGGTTTGGTAGACAATTGTAGTGATATAAAGGCTTGAAGTCTCCGAGTAGCTCCTCATACTCTTCTGGGGAATCCACCGTGGCCCAACCAGAATGACCACTTCTGGCTAAGGGCTGGTTGCATGATGTCGATACTTGTAGATTCAATGGCCCAACCAGAATGACCACTTCTGGCTAAGGGCTGGTTGCATGATGTCGATACTTGTAGATTCAATGGCCCAACCAGAATGACCACTTCTGGTTAAGGGCTGGTTGCATGATGTCGATACTTGTAGATTCAATGGCCCAACCAGAATGACCACTTCTGGCTAAGGGCTGGTTGCATGATGTCGATACTTGTAGATTCAATGGCCCAACCAGAATGACCACTTCTGGTTAAGGGCTGGTTGCATGATGTCGATACTTGTAGATTCAATGGCCCAACCAGAATGACCACTTCTGGTTAAGGGCTGGTTGCATGATGTCGATACTTGTAGATTCAATGGCCCAACCAGAATGACCACTTCTGGCTAAGGGCTGGTTGCATGATGTCGATACTTGTAGATTCAATGGCCCAACCAGAATGACCACTTCTGGTTAAGGGCTGGTTGCATGATGTCGATACTTGTAGATTCAATGGCCCAACCAGAATGACCACTTCTGGTTAAGGGCTGGTTGCATGATGTCGATACTTGTAGATTCAATGGCCCAACCAGAATGACCACTTCTGGCTAAGGGCTGGTTGCATGATGTCGATACTTGTAGATTCAATGGCCCAACCAGAATGACCACTTCTGGTTAAGGGCTGGTTGCATGATGTCGATACTTGTAGATTCAATGGCCCAACCAGAATGACCACTTCTGGTTAAGGGCTGGTTGCATGATGTCGATACTTGTAGATTCAATGGCCCAACCAGAATGACCACTTCTGGCTAAGGGCTGGTTGCATGATGTCGATACTTGTAGATTCAATGGCCCAACCAGAATGACCACTTCTGGCTAAGGGCTGGTTGCATGATGTCGATACTTGTAGATTCAATGGCCCAACCAGAATGACCACTTCTGGCTAAGGGCTGGTTGCATGATGTCGATACTTGTAGATTCAATGGCCCAACCAGAATGACCACTTCTGGCTAAGGGCTGGTTGCATGATGTCGATACTTGTAGATTCAATGGCCCAACCAGAATGACCACTTCTGGCTAAGGGCTGGTTGCATGATGTCGATACTTGTAGTTTCAATGGCCCAACCAGAATGACCACTTCTGGTTAAGGGCTGGTTGCATGATGTCGATACTTGTAGATTCAATGGCCCAACCAGAATGACCACTTCTGGTTAAGGGCTGGTTGCATGATGTCGATACTTGTAGATTCAATGGCCCAACCAGAATGACCACTTCTGGCTAAGGGCTGGTTGCATGATGTCGATACTTGTAGATTCAATGGCCCAACCAGAATGACCACTTCTGGCTAAGGGCTGGTTGCATGATGTCGATACTTGTAGATTCAATGGCCCAACCAGAATGACCACTTCTGGCTAAGGGCTGGTTGCATGATGTCGATACTTGTAGATTCAATGGCCCAACCAGAATGACCACTTCTGGTTAAGGGCTGGTTGCATGATGTCGATACTTGTAGATTCAATGGCCCAACCAGAATGACCACTTCTGGCTAAGGGCTGGTTGCATGATGTCGATACTTGTAGATTCAATGGCCCAACCAGAATGACCACTTCTGGTTAAGGGCTGGTTGCATGATGTCGATACTTGTAGATTCAATGGCCCAACCAGAATGACCACTTCTGGCTAAGGGCTGGTTGCATGATGTCGATACTTGTAGATTCAATGGCCCAACCAGAATGACCACTTCTGGTTAAGGGCTGGTTGCATGATGTCGATACTTGTAGTTTCAATGGCCCAACCAGAATGACCACTTCTGGTTAAGGGCTGGTTGCATGATGTCGATACTTGTAGATTCAATGGCCCAACCAGAATGACCACTTCTGGCTAAGGGCTGGTTGCATGATGTCGATACTTGTAGATTCAATGGCCCAACCAGAATGACCACTTCTGGCTAAGGGCTGGTTGCATGATGTCGATACTTGTAGATTCAATGGCCCAACCAGAATGACCACTTCTGGCTAAGGGCTGGTTGCATGATGTCGATACTTGTAGATTCAATGGCCCAACCAGAATGACCACTTCTGGTTAAGGGCTGGTTGCATGATGTCGATACTTGTAGATTCAATGGCCCAACCAGAATGACCACTTCTGGCTAAGGGCTGGTTGCATGATGTCGATACTTGTAGATTCAATGGCCCAACCAGAATGACCACTTCTGGTTAAGGGCTGGTTGCATGATGTCGATACTTGTAGATTCAATGGCCCAACCAGAATGACCACTTCTGGCTAAGGGCTGGTTGCATGATGTCGATACTTGTAGATTCAATGGCCCAACCAGAATGACCACTTCTGGCTAAGGGCTGGTTGCATGATGTCGATACTTGTAGATTCAATGGCCCAACCAGAATGACCACTTCTGGTTAAGGGCTGGTTGCATGATGTCGATACTTGTAGATTCAATGGCCCAACCAGAATGACCACTTCTGGCTAAGGGCTGGTTGCATGATGTCGATACTTGTAGATTCAATGGCCCAACCAGAATGACCACTTCTGGTTAAGGGCTGGTTGCATGATGTCGATACTTGTAGATTCAATGGCCCAACCAGAATGACCACTTCTGGTTAAGGGCTGGTTGCATGATGTCGATACTTGTAGATTCAATGGCCCAACCAGAATGACCACTTCTGGTTAAGGGCTGGTTGCATGATGTCGATACTTGTAGATTCAATGGCCCAACCAGAATGACCACTTCTGGTTAAGGGCTGGTTGCATGATGTCGATACTTGTAGATTCAATGGCCCAACCAGAATGACCACTTCTGGTTAAGGGCTGGTTGCATGATGTCGATACTTGTAGATTCAATGGCCCAACCAGAATGACCACTTCTGGTTAAGGGCTGGTTGCATGATGTCGATACTTGTAGATTCAATGGCCCAACCAGAATGACCACTTCTGGTTAAGGGCTGGTTGCATGATGTCGATACTTGTAGATTCAATGGCCCAACCAGAATGACCACTTCTGGTTAAGGGCTGGTTGCATGATGTCGATACTTGTAGATTCAATGGCCCAACCAGAATGACCACTTCTGGTTAAGGGCTGGTTGCATGATGTCGATACTTGTAGATTCAATGGCCCAACCAGAATGACCACTTCTGGCTAAGGGCTGGTTGCATGATGTCGATACTTGTAGATTCAATGGCCCAACCAGAATGACCACTTCTGGTTAAGGGCTGGTTGCATGATGTCGATACTTGTAGATTCAATGGCCCAACCAGAATGACCACTTCTGGTTAAGGGCTGGTTGCATGATGTCGATACTTGTAGATTCAATGGCCCAACCAGAATGACCACTTCTGGCTAAGGGCTGGTTGCATGATGTCGATACTTGTAGATTCAATGGCCCAACCAGAATGACCACTTCTGGTTAAGGGCTGGTTGCATGATGTCGATACTTGTAGATTCAATGGCCCAACCAGAATGACCACTTCTGGCTAAGGGCTGGTTGCATGATGTCGATACTTGTAGATTCAATGGCCCAACCAGAATGACCACTTCTGGCTAAGGGCTGGTTGCATGATGTCGATACTTGTAGATTCAATGGCCCAACCAGAATGACCACTTCTGGCTAAGGGCTGGTTGCATGATGTCGATACTTGTAGATTCAATGGCCCAACCAGAATGACCACTTCTGGCTAAGGGCTGGTTGCATGATGTCGATACTTGTAGATTCAATGGCCCAACCAGAATGACCACTTCTGGCTAAGGGCTGGTTGCATGATGTCGATACTTGTAGATTCAATGGCCCAACCAGAATGACCACTTCTGGCTAAGGGCTGGTTGCATGATGTCGATACTTGTAGATTCAATGGCCCAACCAGAATGACCACTTCTGGCTAAGGGCTGGTTGCATGATGTCGATACTTGTAGATTCAATGGCCCAACCAGAATGACCACTTCTGGTTAAGGGCTGGTAGCATGATGTCGATACTTGTAGATTCAATGGCCCAACCAGAATGACCACTTCTGGTTAAGGGCTGGTTGCATGATGTCGATACTTGTAGATTCAATGGCCCAACCAGAATGACCACTTCTGGCTAAGGGCTGGTAGCATGATGTCGATACTTGTAGATTCAATGGCCCAACCAGAATGACCACTTCTGGTTAAGGGCTGGTTGCATGATGTCGATACTTGTAGATTCAATGGCCCAACCAGAATGACCACTTCTGGCTAAGGGCTGGTAGCATGATGTCGATACTTGTAGATTCAATGGCCCAACCAGAATGACCACTTCTGGTTAAGGGCTGGTTGCATGATGTCGATACTTGTAGATTCAATGGCCCAACCAGAATGACCACTTCTGGTTAAGGGCTGGTTGCATGATGTCGATACTTGTAGATTCAATGGCCCAACCAGAATGACCACTTCTGGTTAAGGGCTGGTTGCATGATGTCGATACTTGTAGATTCAATGGCCCAACCAGAATGACCACTTCTGGTTAAGGGCTGGTTGCATGATGTCGATACTTGTAGATTCAATGGCCCAACCAGAATGACCACTTCTGGCTAAGGGCTGGTAGCATGATGTCGATACTTGTAGATTCAATGGCCCAACCAGAATGACCACTTCTGGTTAAGGGCTGGTTGCATGATGTCGATACTTGTAGATTCAATGGCCCAACCAGAATGACCACTTCTGGTTAAGGGCTGGTTGCATGATGTCGATACTTGTAGATTCAATGGCTCAACCAGAATGACCACTTCTGGCTAAGGGCTGGTAGCATGATGTCGATACTTGTAGTTTCAATGGCTCAACCAGAATGACCACTTCTGGCTAAGGGCTGGTAGCATGATGTCGATACTTGTAGATTCAATGGCCCAACCAGAATGACCACTTCTGGCTAAGGGCTGGTAGCATGATGTCGATACTTGTAGATTCAATGGCCCAACCAGAATGACCACTTCTGGTTAAGGGCTGGTTGCATGATGTCGATACTTGTAGATTCAATGGCCCAACCAGAATGACCACTTCTGGTTAAGGGCTGGTTGCATGATGTCGATGCTTGTAGTTTCAATGGCTCAACCAGAATGACCACTTCTGGCTAAGGGCTGGTTGCATGATGTCGATACTTGTAGTTTCAATGGCTCAACCAGAATGACCACTTCTGGCTAAGGGCTGGTAGCATGATGTCGATGCTTGTTGTTTCAATGGCCCAACCAGAATGACCACTTCTGGCTAAGGGCTGGTTGCATGATGTCGATGCTTGTTGTTTCAATGGCCCAACCAGAATGACCACTTCTGGCTAAGGGCTGGTAGCATGATGTCGATGCTTGTAGTTTCAATGGCCCAACCAGAATGACCACTTCTGGCTAAGGGCTGGTTGCATGATGTCGATACTTGTAGTTTCAATGGCTCAACCAGAATGACCACTTCTGGCTAAGGGCTGGTAGCATGATGTCGATGCTTGTAGTTTCAATGGCCCAACCAGAATGACCACTTCTGGCTAAGGGCTGGTAGCATGATGTCGATGCTTGTAGTTTCAATGGCTCAACCAGAATGACCACTTCTGGCTAAGGGCTGGTTGCATGATGTCGATACTTGTAGATTCAATGGCCCAACCAGAATGACCACTTCTGGCTAAGGGCTGGTTGCATGATGTCGATACTTGTAGATTCAATGGCCCAACCAGAATGACCACTTCTGGCTAAGGGCTGGTTGCATGATGTCGATGCTTGTAGATTCAATGGCCCAACTTTGAATGTCTGTCTCGTCATCTGTCGTCAAGTATGTGGTGAAATGTATCCAGCCTTCAGTGTTGAACTTTTATCTACACTCTAAGTTTTTCTAAGTTTCCTTTACTTCAATATCTGACCTTTTAAACTTAGACCTAGTGTTAGCCTATCACACAAACAGCCATTTGGTGCAAACATTTTAGTGGAACGTAATTAACGAACCTAAACTTAATATACAAGACTAATTTTAGGAATTAATTTAAAAAAAGCAATTGTGAAAATGGTGCAAGCAGGATTTAAAACCTTCCTCGACAATAGCCTCATCATCATTGAGAATGCTGCAACCGAACCGATCAATTGGAAGATTACATAAATTTTAAAATGTATTCATTTATCTAATAAATAAGCATAATAAGAAATTGTACTAAAGGATTATTCAATTAATTGCACTTACAATCGTGTTAGCAGACCAAAAAGATTTACACACAGATTTATATTAAGCCATCAAAATTTGAAAGTCTAGTAATGAGAAAGTCATACTTTTGAGGGTCAAATGTGAAGTGGCCTGTAAAACTTCGGACGACTAGAATTAGACTCTTCTTAGGGCCATCTCAATTTTAAATGACGAAAAGTTGGGGCCAATTCAGCCTAATTTTAAGTTAACTGGCTAAACGTAGGCATTTTTTTCAGGGCCATCTCAAATTAACTTTCTAAACATGGGCCCATTTCATAGCAACAACTTTTTCACTGACTGAAAGTTGACCCTTTTTAGGGTTATCTTATTTTAACTTCTAGGGTTCTCTTATTATATTTTTTCACGGCCCTTTTTAACTGAATAAACTTTGGCCATTTTTCATGGGCACCTCAAGCTAACTAGATGAACGTGGGTCCCTTTATGATCATCTTATTGTAACAGACTAAACTTCGGCCAAATAAATTTTACTGACTAAAGGTCTGCTTTTTTTGAGGGCCATCACAAGTCTATTGACTTAATGTCTTCTTTTTTAGGGCTATATCAATTTGAATAAAGTGGATGCACTGTTTGAACGTCGGCCATTTTGACAGTAATCTCAGGTTTGACTAGATATCTGCCTTTTTAGGGCCATTTCAATTTGAATAAAATGGATGCACTGGGTGAACATCATCCATTTTTTCCGTTCATCTCAAGTTTATTGACTAAATATCTCCCTTTTTACGGCTATATCAATCTGAATAAAGTGGATGCACTGGTTGGACGTCGGCCATGTTTAAGGTCATTTCAAGTTTATTGACAAAATGTCTTCCTTTTTACGGCTCTATCAATCTGAATAAAGTGGATGCACTGGTTGGACGTCGGCCTTGTTTATGGTCATCTCAAGTTTATTGACTAAATGTCTTCCTTTTTACGGCTCTATCAATCTGAATAAAGTGGATGCACTGGTTGGACGTCGGCCATGTTTAAGGTTATCTCAAGTTTATTGACTAAATGTCTTCCTTTTTACGGCTCTATCAATCTGAACAAAGTGGATGCACTGGTTGGACGTCGGCCATGTTTAAGGTTATCTCAAGTTTATTGACTAAATGTCTTCCTTTTTACGGCTCTTTCAATCTGAAAAAGTGGATGCACTGGTTGGACGTCGGCCATGTTTAAGGTCATCTCAAGTTTATTGACTAAATGTCTTCCTTTTTACGGCTCTATCAATCTGAATAAAGTGGATGCACTGGTTGGACGTCGGTCATGTTTAAGGTCATCTCAAGTTTATTGACTAAATGTCTTCCTTTTTACGGCTCTATCAATCTGAATAAAGTGGATGCACTGGTTGGACGTCGGCCATGTTTAAGGTTATCTCAAGTTTATTGACTAAATGTCTTCCTTTTTACGGCTCTATCAATCTGAACAAAGTGGATGCACTGGTTGGACGTCGGCCATGTTTAAGGTTATCTCAAGTTTATTGATTAAATGTCTTCCTTTTTACGGCTCTATCAATCTGAACAAAGTGGATGCACTGGTTGGACGTCGGCCATGTTTAAGGTCATCTCAAGTTTATTGACTAAATGTCTTCCTTTTTACGGCTCTATCAATCTGAACAAAGTGGATGCACTGGTTGGACGTCGGCCATGTTTAAGGTCATCTCAAGTTTATTGACTAAATGTCTTCCTTTTTACGGCTCTATCAATCTGAACAAAGTGGATGCACTGGTTGGACGTCGGCCATGTTTAAGGTCATCTCAAGTTTATTGACTAAATGTCTTCCTTTTTACGGCTCTATCAATCTGAACAAAGTGGATACTGGTTGGACGTCGGCCATGTTTAAGGTCATCTCAAGTTTATTGACTAAATGTCTTCCTTTTTACGGCTCTATCAATCTGAACAAAGTGGATGCACTGGTTGGACGTCGGCCATGTTTAAGGTCATCTCAAGTTTATTGACTAAATGTCTTCCTTTTTACGGCTCTATCAATCTGAACAAAGTGGATGCACTGGTTGGACGTCGGCCATGTTTAAGGTCATCTCAAGTTTATTGACTAAATGTCTTCCTTTTTACGGCTCTATCAATCTGAACAAAGTGGATGCACTGGTTGGACGTCGGCCATGTTTAAGGTCATCTCAAGTTTATTGACTAAATGTCTTCCTTTTTACGGCTCTATCAATCTGAACAAAGTGGATGCACTGGTTGGACGTCGGCCATGTTTAAGGTCATCTCAAGTTTATTGACTAAATGTCTTCCTTTTTACGGCTCTATCAATCTGAACAAAGTGGATGCACTGGTTGGACGTCGGCCATGTTTAAGGTCATCTCAAGTTTATTGACTAAATGTCTTCCTTTTTACGGCTCTATCAATCTGAACAAAGTGGATGCACTGGTTGGACGTCGGCCATGTTTAAGGTCATCTCAAGTTTATTGACTAAATGTCTTCCTTTTAAAAGATATATAAATTTGAATCAAGTGGGTGCAATGGGTTAACGTCATCCATTTGTAGGGTCATCATGCAAGTTTCTTTACTAAATATCTTCCTTTTTTACTAAATATGTTCCTTTTTAGGGCGATATCAATTTGAATAAAGTGGATGCTCTGGGTGAATGTCGTCCATTTTTAGGGTCATCTTAACTTTGACTAAATGTCTGCCTTTTAAAAACTATATCAATATGACTAAAAATAGATCCACTGGGTGAACGTCGTCCATTTCTAGGGTCACCACAAGTTTGACTAAATTTCTTCCCTTTTAGGACCATATCAATATGAGTAAAAGTCATATAATTTTACTTAACGCCAGTCCTTACAGGACCATATCATTTTAACCAAGACTTTGCCCTTTTAATGGGCGAAATTCGGTCCTTTTCAGAGCCATCTTAAGTTAAATTACTAAATATCTGCTCTATTTAAGGGACATATTAATCTGTCATAATGTTAGTTTGCCCTTTTTTCAGTGTCATATTAATTTAACGGACTTTGTTTGCCCTTATTAAGGTTACAACAGTTCAATCGTCTTATAGATGGGAAATTTTAAGGGCCATCTCAGTTAAAATTTAATTGGCTGAACCAGAATACTTTCAATGAACCAGCGAAACATCCTTGCAATTCTGAGCGATCACATTATCTTATCTTAAAGCAACGATCTTAAAACACATTAAAACAACGTTGATTCTGGATGCTATGCCAAAATATAACCTATCATTGTTATTTTTATATTTTACAAGTTTAAATATCGGTTTCTTTTCTTCCCATATATGTGATTTCTTTATATACTTCCCACAGTTGTGGTTTCTTTACTTCACACAGTTGTAGTTTCTTTACACCCTTCAGTTGCCTTTCCACAGTTATATTTAACCTAACACAGTTTCATTCCATACAGTTGTAGTTTTCTTACACTATCTTTCACAGTTGTCACCTCGCCTCCTTTTCTTTCCTTAAACAGTCACCCTATGACTATATTTCCTGCAATTAGTTTGTTAAAGACAACCAAGACATCTAATTATTACAAGCAATAGCGTAACAAAAAATACTTTCTATTTGTGTCCAAACATGTTACAATAGAGCGATTCCAATAGGCGTGGCTTAGGTTTTTTAGTGACGTACTTCATTTTTTCCTTTCTGTTTCTAATTTGTTTCATCTTAAGTCCTTACCCATTTCCATTACATTATCCTCTTGCCTAAAACAGTTTATGTTTAAGGTCAGTAAATATTTGATAAAGTTTATGGACGTATATCAATAACTGAGTCGAAACATAAACATTCCCAGTGTGTGATAAATATAATAAACATATCTACATAGAATAGCTAATCTTAAAATGGTGTTTATTTAATACCCGTTGTCACACGCTTGTTCAACAACATTTGTTAATACATAGAATTGAGCAGACATTCAATTTATGTTCAAGAAAATTGGTTAACATGTTGTGTTCATGAACAAATAAGTGCTGTTTGTTGGAGTCTTATTAAACAAAGATGTCGCTTTAAATTATTTCCCACACAGAAATTCCAAGCAGTTTTCATAATGTTTTCCCCCAAATTTTAAAATGTTTTTTTAAATTTCATTACCTTCAAAGCTTAGTCCCTTTTTCTATCTATAGTCCCTTTCCAAAACATTCCTTTATATAATGTTTTACTATATTGCTCTCCCAAAATTATGTTATATATTTTCTTCCTATAGGGCCTACCCACTTTCCAAACATTCGTTTATACATTTTGTCCTGTAGCAACTTCCCAAATATGTGTTTATTAGCTTCTTTACTTTTATATCCACTTTCCAAACAGTTGTGTATATATTCTTTTATATACTATTTCATTCCTATTGTATTATGTGCACTTTTCCCCGTCATTGTTCGTGACATTATCTAAATTGAATGAAATAAAAACTTTTTTTGTTATCAGTTTGCATTAGTTCATAGTTAAAATATTCCAGGAAAAAATACTTGATATGTTTTTAAGGTATTTGTAGCAATTTGAAATTTAAATGAGGAAAAAAAACAGACAATTGTCAGTGGTTCTGACTCGAGTCTTCGGAAGGTCGCTATTACATCGATTAAGGTTGGGGTTATGGAGATCACGTTCTCTAACGCGGTCAAAGACCTTGACCTTCTCATTGATAGTAAACTGGGCCTTCTCATTGATAGTAAACTGACAATTGTTCCACATATCAGTGATGTGTTTAAGGCTTGTTCGTTTCATCTATGCGCCCTGGGTCAGCTGCGACCTCAACAGCCAAAACCGAAGCAGTATTTCTCATCGGAACAAAAAATCTCGAGGCACTCTTCCAAGAGCACATCAAAGACACTTTTCCAGATGTTTATTTTGGTCTTGCAGTGATAAATTTAACTCATTCAGGATGGTAATTATGTCAACCAAGTTAGTTATATTCTGCAGTTCCTTTTTATCTCAGAAATTCCTTTGAAATGCTTGTCTTGCTTTCTCATTTAAAATGTTTCTGAGTTCACCACGAAGCTCAAAAACACGTTTTTAAAACTTTTCTTCTCGTCAATTATCTCACTTCAGTATGAAATAGATGAGCATTGTTCGGCGCATCCAACTCGTTGCACTGTTGAGAAAACATTCGACTGTTTAAAGTACTCGCATTTACACAATTGACACAACTTATGACGCTTTTATAATTACTTCTAGTATATTTCAATTACTTCTAGTATATTTCAATTACTGCTTGTAAGAATATCTTTCAATTACTGCTTGTTGCTTTCAATTACTGCTTGTAAGAATATCTTTCAATTACTGCTTGTGGCTTTCAATTACTGCTTGTGGCTTTCGATTACTGCTTGTGGCTTTCAATTACTGCTTGTAGCTTTCAAATACTGCTTGTGGCTTTCAATTACTGCTTGTGGCTTTCAATTACTGCTTGTAGCTTTCAATTACTGCTTGTGGCTTTCAATTACTGCTTTTTTTGTTATCAGTTTGCATCAGTTCATAGTTAAAATATGCCAGGAAAAAATACTTGATATGTATTTAAGGTATTTGTAGCAATTTGAAATTTAAATGAGGAAAAAAAAAACAGAGATAATTGTCAGTGGTTCTGACTCGAGTCTTCTGAAGGCCGCTATTACATCGATTAAGGTTGGGGCTACTGAGATCACGTTCTCTAACGCGGTCAGAGACCTTGACCTTCTCATTGATAGTAAACTGAGCCTTCTCATTGATAGTAAACTGACAATTGTTCCACATATCAGTGATGTGTTTAAGTCTTGCTCGTTTCATCTACGCGCCCTGGGTCAGCTGCGACCTCAACAGCCAAAACCGAAGCAGTATTTCTAATCCAGTCAATGTTGGATTACTGCAACAGTTGCCTGTGGGGTTTGCCCCAGAACCAGCTACAGAGAATCCCGAAGATACAAAACACCGCAGCACGTATTGTGTCGAGGATAAAGAAGCTGGATTGTATATCTCCAGTTTTACAAGATCTCCACTGGCTTCCTTTGATAAAGTACACGGTTTACAAAATTATGTCCCTTATCTGCGGGTGTATGAATGACAGTGCACCTTCCTCAAGAACTCGTATCATGGCACGCGCCGTCAAAGGTACTGCGCCCCTCATTACAGTCACTCCCTTTTAATGCGCGACCCTTTAATACAGCTCACGTTGTGGCAACCCCCAACCATACACTTATTTTCGTGGCTACCCAATTACTGTAATTTGCCACTGTTATGAATTGTAATGTAGCCTAAATATCTGATATGCAGAATGCTTTTCATTGTTACAAATTGAACATAATTGAAGCGTAGTGATTAAATCGCGTCTTTCTCATCAGAACAAAAAATCTCGAGCACTCTTCCAAGAGCACAACAAAGATACTTTAACAGATGTTAATTTTGGTCTTGCAGTGATAAATTTAACTCATTCAGGATGGTAAAGATGTCAACCAAGTTACTTATATTCTGCAGTTCCTTTTTATCTCAGAAATTGATTCGAAATGCTTGTCTTGCTTTCTCATTTAAAATGTTTCTGAGTTCACCACCAAGCTAAAAAACACGTTTTTAAAACTTTTCTTCTCGTCAATCATCTCACTTCAGTATGAAATAGAAGAGCATTGTTCGGCGCATCCAACTCGTTGCACTGTTGAGAAAACATTCGACTGTTTAAAGTACTCGCATTTACACAATTGACACAACTTATGACGCTTTTATAATTACTTCTAGTATATTTCAATTACTTCTAGTATATTTCAATTACTGCTTGTAAGAATATCTTTCAATTACTGCTTGTTGCTTTCAATTACTGCTTGTAAGAATATCTTTCAATTACTGCTTGTAAGAATATCTTTCAATTACTGCTTGTAAGAATATCTTTCAATTACTGCTTGTAGGTTTCAATTACTGCTTGTAAGAATATCTTTCAATTACTGCTTGTAAGAATATCTTTCAATTACTGCTTGTTGCTTTCAATTACTGCTTGTAAGAATATCTTTCAATTACTGCTTGTTGCTTTCAATTACTGCTTGTAAGAATATCTTTCAATTACTGCTTGTAAGAATATCTTTCAATTACTGCTTGTAGGTTTCAATTACTGCTTGTAAGAATATCTTTCAATTACTGCTTGTATGTTTCAATTACTGCTTGTATGTTTCAATTACTGCTTGTTGCTTTCAATTAGTGCTTGTAAGCATATCTTTTAATTACTGCTTGTATGTTTCAATTACTGCTTGTGGCTTTCAATTACTGCTTGTAAGAATATCTTTCAATTACTGCTTGTTGCTTTCAATTACTGCTTGTAAGAATATCTTTCAATTACTGCTTGTTGCTTTCAATTACTGCTTGTAAGAATATCTTTCAATTACTGCTTGTAAGAATATCTTTCAATTACTGCTTGTAGGTTTCAATTACTGCTTGTAAGAATATCTTTCAATTACTGCTTGTATGTTTCAATTACTGCTTGTAGGTTTCAATTACTGCTTGTTGCTTTCAATTAGTGTTTGTAAGCATATCTTTTAATTACTGCTTGTA
Organism: Anisus vortex; assembly: GCA_949126835.1. Lineage (NCBI taxonomy): Eukaryota > Metazoa > Mollusca > Gastropoda > Planorbidae > Anisus > Anisus vortex. Next base: position 17,373,378 of record OX421501.1, on the reverse strand, counting down.
TGTTTCAATTACTGCTTGTGGCTTTCAATTACTGCTTGTAGCTTTCGATTACTGCTTGTTTTCTTTTAATTACTGCTTGTTGCTTTCAATTACTGCTTGTAGCTTTCAATTACTGCTTGTAGCTTTCAATTACTGCTTGTTGCTTTCAATTACTGCTTGTAGCTTTCAATTACTGCTTGTAGCTTTCAATTACTGCTTGTAGCTTTCAATTACTGCTTGTGGCTTTCAATTACTGCTTCTACACTAAGTTCCAATATGTTCATGTAGTTCGTTTTACCGCCAATACTGCTGTTTTTAACAGAAAAGATGCTTTTATTACATCAACTCTCTACACATGTGTGACTGGTCCACATACTTACATTATGACGCACAACCTTATCACATACATTGTATTCGTATGGGGACGTATGTATTGGGATTGGCGTGATGATGTATGTGGATGTATCTAAATGTGGGTAGTACCCGCCTGGAGACGGATAGATGAACGATATCTCGGTTCCTAAGACAAGGGAAAATATCTTTTCCGATGGTCAGGCGACCCCCATGAAATTGTCGTTCGATCCCCAAAGGGGTCACGAACCACGTGTTTAGAACCGCTGCCATAGAATTCCCAGTGTGGAAGGACACAAAAAAAATCCCTCGATTGAATCTGTATCGCCTTCTATATCGCCTTCTATATGGAACAGCTTGTTTCAAATACTGAGAAATTTCTCAAACACTGGTAGATTCTGAGACAAATAGTTTTTAAAAATCTTTCTCTTTGTCTAGTTGCTGTGTACCCAGTACCCATACATCTACCACTGTCATACCCATACATCTACCACTCCCATTTAATAGCACTGAGAATGCTAAATGTAAACAGCATGGATACAAGCGCCATATAAAATATCTTTATGATTATTAGTCTTATTAAAGATAAGATATGATTGCCATTGTGAAGTTTTTTCATTGCCTTATTGATCCACAATAAAAATGTGGATTGATTACATTAATTTACAAAATCATTTAAAACAAGAAGAATATTCCACAGACAAACACAACAACCAGAACAGATACAATACACATACATACACAAACACGCACACACACACACACGCACACGCTCTTTTTATAAGACTAAGCAGCGCTTCAGTTTTAATGGCATGTTCCCTTTCCAGCAAACTTTCTTTGTTAGAGCTCCAATGTGGCATGTTCCCTTTCCAACAAACTTTCTTTGTTAGAGCTCCAAGGTGGCATGTTCCCTTTCCAACAAACTTTCTTTGTTAGAGCTCCAATGTGGCATGTTCCCTTTCCAACAAACTTTCTTTGTTAGAGCTCCAAGGTGGCATGTTCCCTTTCCAACAAACTTTCTTTGTTAGAGCTCCAATGTGGCATGTTCCCTTTCCAACAAACTTTCTTTGTTAGAGCTCCAATGTGGCATGTTCCCTTTACAACAAACTTTCTTTGTTAGAGCTCCAATGTGGCATGTTCCCTTTACAACAAACTTTCTTTGTTAGAGCTCCAAGGTGGCATGTTCCCTTTCCAACAAACTTTCTTTGTTAGAGCTCCAATGTGGCATGTTCCCTTTACAACAAACTTTCTTTGTTAGAGCTCCAAGGTGGCATGTTCCCTTTCCAACAAACTTTCTTTGTTAGAGCTCCAATGTGGCATGTTCCCTTTCCAACAAACTTTCTTTGTTAGAGCTCCAATGTGGCATGTTCCCTTTCCAACAAACTTTCTTTGTTAGAGCTTCAAGGTGGGCAACCCACGAATGTTTATTGTATAAGGTGATGCCAAGATATTTGTAGGTATCGACTTGAAGTAGGGCCTATTGACAGTGGCGTACCGTGGGCTGGTGTCACCCGGTGCGGTAAACTTCGGGTGTCACCGCCCTTCCACCCCCGACTTTCACCATAGTTTTCGTCTTCTTAAAACAAGCCAACGGCTCAAATATGACAAAAACAATATTAATTTAATATTAGAAAGTAAAAGCAATAAAAAACTGAAACAACCTTACGGTTAGTTATTTTTTACATTAAAAGTGGGCGTACTTTATTTAAATTTTTCCTTTCCTGCTCTTCAAAACTGCAAAATTGTCCACCACCTCATCAAAATCTATATCATTCACAGTATCCCTTTCAATCGATAACGTAGCCAGATCACAAAGTCTTGATTGTCTCATGGTGGAGCGTAAATAGCTTTTCAAAACCTTTAGTTTAAAAAATCTCCGTTCACATGAAGCCACAGGCACACGTCAGAAATAATTGAAGGCCTAGCGAGAGTGTTGGAAGAGATTCTATGAAGTCCCATTTAGCTACGAATTTCAAAATATCTAATACTGACCAGTCCATGGCTTTTTTTAGGTCAAAATCAGCTGCTTGTAGGTGTCGTCTAAGCCGTGGTATTTTTTTTTAAGAGCACATCTTCGGATAGCTCTTCGTAGAAAGAGGTTAATTTGGGAACACACACACCGATAACTCTTCTTCACTTGCTGAGAGTAGAATCTTGGGCTGAACGGCCTCAAATATATCTGCAACTTCCATAAATGCTGTTTATCTTATCTGGAGTTCGGAATGAAAGCGATCAATACACTCTAGCATCTCCCTACTGCTTTCTTCTCGCAAAGAAATTCCAGCATCTCTTAATTTTTCCCCTGCCATTCTCTTCTTAAATCTTAATCTTCTCTCTACCGAAATCCCATGTTGGTCTGATTTTATAAGTGCTTGTTCAATAGCATGCTCCACTAATTGACTCCGCTTTTCGTGCAAAACAATCTTAAGGCGTCTAACTTGGTCACCACTTAATCAAGAGTTAAGTCTTTAGTCGGCAGGTACTGCTGTCTAAGATTAACTTCTTCAAGTATATCAGCCCAAATGTTAAGGTAGCAGATAAACGTGAATTCACAGACAGCATGTATAATAAATTGAAATGTAATAGAAGCAGTTCAAATTTGTACTCAGGCTTTATTCTGTAATGAAGATTAACACGTAATAATGTTGGAACAAAGGCACCACTTACATACACGGGAATTATGGGTCAACAACAAAAGGGGCAGCACTCTCACAGTTCACACAGGGGGAAACAACACAACAAATAGACATAATGATTACAACATTCCTCCCCCTCTAATTTCTAGGTGGTCCAAGATCCAAATCGTTCTGGAACACACCTTATACGACCTGATGTTCGAGTTGCCGGGGGCACAGGTGACATCTGATTTTCCTGTGATGATATCGGTATGTCCGAAACCCGAGGAACCAGGGCTGCATGAGAGGCCGGCTGATTTACTGGCGAAGCTTCAGTTGCTGGAATGTTCACTATTCCCTCCGGTACTGCTGTCTGAAACTCAGGCTCTACATTGCCTCTTGAAAATGACCTGGTTGTGGGTTTATTTGGAACCTCTTTGGTAAGATCAAGTAGATCCGGAATGTCCGCATACCTTTTACGAATATGGTCCACATGTCTTTTAACCGTACTTCCGTCTGTCAGTTTGATGACATAAGAGAGCGGACCGGTCACTGACTCTACGGTCTCCGGCACCCACTCGACTCTAGAACCACCACTATGAGTAAACACTTTATCACTTAGTGTGAATGTACGTGTTTTACAACCCTTGTCATGCGACTGGGCCTGCAGCGCTTGTTTTGTCTCTATGCGACTTTTCAAATCAGCTTGGAGCATGGTGTACGCAGGCACCGGTTTATCAGCAATTGTGATGAAGTCTCTTGGGTTGTGCTTTGGGGTGTTGTTCTGTATTTGAACAAGAATTTGTTTACACGCATTTCCCACGGAATAGTATCTCCCATTTTCCTGATGCTAGACTTGAAGATTTGAACTGCCCTTTCTGCAAGTCCATTGGTGGACGGATGTCGTGGAGCCGAGCGAATGTATTTAATTCCCTGTCTTGTGCAGAATCTTTGGAAATCATCACTAGTGAATGACGTACCATTATCCGATACTAGAGTGACAGGAAGACCATGAGTTGCAAATATTCCACTGAGTGCCATGATAGTTGCCTGTGTTGATGTATTAGGAACATTTATCACTTCTAGCCATTTCGAATGGGCATCAATTACAATCAGAAAGAGTTTACCCATGAAAGGACCGGCATGATCAATATGAACCCTAGACCAGGGAGAACTTGGCCATTCCCAAGGGTGAAGCTCTGCCACTGCTGGTACATTTTGTTTTTTGTCACATGTCAAACACTCTCTCACTGCTGTCTCAATATCTTGGTCCATTCCTGGCCATCAGACTTAACTTCTGCCTGTAGCCTTCATCCTTGATATACCTATGTGAGTGTCATGAAGTAGACACAAAACTGCCTCGCGACACTTGCTAGGAACAATAATCCTGTTTCCCCACAGGAGACAGCCATCCATGATTGATAGTTCCTCCTTTCTAACGAAAAATGCATTATAACACTTATCAACTTTGCCTGGCCAACCCCACCGGACCCACTGAAACACTTTTGACAGAACACGGCCCCGTTGCGTCTCGGTCCGTATCTCCTGAGAACTCACTAACGGAGCAGCTGAGTCGACCATGCTGACAACCAAAACCATCTCTTGGGGCATTGTTACAGATTGAGGTAGGTCCGGGAGTGAAAGTCGACTCAAAGCATCCGCATTAGCATTATCAACTCCTCGCTTGTATTCAATGCTGTAATTATAGGCAGAAAGTGTTAATGCCCATCTTTGTATTTGTGCCCATCTTTGTATTCGTGCCGACCCATAGCCGGAATTGTGCAGTCATGGCCAAACAAGTAGGTCAAGGGCATGTGGTCTGTCACGAGGATGAATCTATCAGATCTTGTTCGGCCATAAAGATATTGATGGAATTTAGTGACCCCAAATACCAAAGCCAGGGCTTCCCTTTCAATTTGTGAATAGTTAATTTCAGCTGGATTCAAGCTACGGGATGCGAATGCTATGGGTCGGTCTGTACCATCGGTATACCTATGACTTAGCACCGCACCGATTCCTTTCGGCGAGGCGTCACATTGTACCAGAAGTGGTAAAAGTGGGTTGTAGTGAACCAATAAATCAGAAATACTGATCATGTCCTCTTTTGCATAGTAAAAAACTGTTTCCTCTCGTCTCCCCCATTTCCAAGAAACGTCCCTTTTCGTATGCTCGTACAATGGTGCAAGCTCAGCAGAAAGATTCCTAAGGAACCTAGAGTAGTAGTTTATGAGGCCAAGAAAACTTCGAAGTTCAGTTTTGTTTGTAGGTGTTGGTGCTTCCTTTACAGCCTTCACCTTCGCTGGAATAGGATGAAGACCATCCGCGTCTATGCGGTGACCCAGATACTCAACTGAAGGTTGCATGAACATACACTTGCTTTTATTTGCCTGCAGCCCTGCTTGCATGAGGCGCTCAAGCACAAGCTCAACATTTTTAAATGCTCGCAGTTATCTCTTCCTGTCACAAGGATGTCATCTAGATAAACGCAGACACCTTTTAATCCTTTCAGTACATTACAGATAATTCTTTGAAAACAGCCCACTGCTGCGTTAACACCAAATGGGAGACGTTTCATTTTAAACAGGCCCATGTGAGTGTTTACAGTCAGATACTTGTGGCACTCCTCATCAATGGGTATCTGTGAATAGGCTTGTTGCAAATCAATTTTTGTAAATGTTTGTCCACCCCTTAATTCTGCAAACATGTCTTCAATTCTAGGCAGGGGGTAAGGGTCAACCTTACAGGCTTGATTTATTGTTACCTTGTAATCGCCACAAAGCCGTATGGTGCCATCGGTTTTCAAAACAGACACCACTGGGGCTGCCCAATCGCTGTAATCAACCGCCTCCCATATGCCAAGTTCTACATTCTTATCGATTGCTTCCTGCACTTTGTTCTTGATAGCATAAGGTACTGGTCTGGCCTTAAAAAAACGAGGTTGTGCTTCTGGATCAATGAAAAATTTGACTGGTGGACCATTGTATTTGCAGAGGCTCCCTAAAAAAAATAGCTGAATATTTCAATAGCAAGTCATCAATATTCACGGTTTGGATGTTATTGATGCTGTTCCAGTCAAGGCGAATAGCTGTTAGCCAATTTCGGCCAAGAAGTGAAGGCCCACTACCAGCAACCACGACTAGGGGTAGGACCGCATGTTGTCCCTTATATCCCACGTTAACGTTTGCATACCCATGCACAACGATGGGTTCTCCTGTATAGGTAGTTATAGCGCTGTGAAACGTCGACAGCTTAACTTTGCTGAAGAACTCTCTGTATGTATGTTGAGAAATAATTGTAAGGGGGGCCCCTGTATCCACCTGCATCCTTATAATGTCCCTACCTCAACCTGTAACACCACATCTATTGAAGGAATTTTCTTCTGTAGTGAATCAACACTAAATAATGAGAAACACTCATCAGAAGAGTGCTCCTCCTGATGTACAATGTTCGTTGGATTTGATCGTGACTTGTTAAGGAAACTTATGAACTTAGGTACCTCAGCCTGTGGTGGCTTGACATTAGTGGTTCCACAGGCTTTGGATATGGCCCTTTCTATTGCAGCCATGGCAGATGACATCTTTGAACCGGCAATCTTGCCTGAGATGAGACCCCCCCCCCCCCCCCACAGCCGAAACATGTTAAAGGAACCTTGGGTTTTGCTTGAACTTGCTTTTTGTTGACTTCCTGTATGCCTACATTAGTCGAGGTAGACCAGGCCGTGGCCGCCTCGAGTATGTCCTTTGCATTATACTCGGCAGCTTCCAATGCCAAAGCCGTCTCCAATGCCGTGTCGAATGTTATTGTATCCGGCAGAGACAATAATTTCCTTTGCATGGCCTCGTTGTTAATACCGACAATGAAACTATCCCTAAGTTGTAAGTTGCTCGCTTAGGTCAGAAAACCTACAATCTGTTGCAGCCTGCCTTAATCGTATAACAAAACTTGCAATAGTTTCCCCCTCTTTTCTTTTAATTGTATAATATTTGAACCTGGAAACGATGCGGCTTGGTGCCGGGTTAACATGGTGCTTTACCAGTGTCACAAGCTCAGCAAAGGTTTTAGTAGCTGGCTTCGCAAGGGCAGTAAGCGTAGATATTAACCCTTCCCGTACCGACCTACTTCTATCTGTGCTGCTTTTAGTTCCGCTATATACGTGCCCAGGACTGTAAGGGTTAAATGGTAGGAATCTGGCCCAACAGTAGCTAAAAATACTTGCCGCCGTTTGTCATCATTTTCTATGCCATTACGGCGAAGAAAGTTTTCGAGTATATCAGTATACTCGTCCAAATTTGAACCAAGTTTAAGCTCATTAATATGCCCGATTAAAGGCATTTGAAATATAAAAAGTTTAACCTCGCCGCCAAATGTAATTAATCGAAATGTAATAGAAGCAGTTCAAATTTCTACTCAGACTTTATTCTGTAATGAAGATTAACACATAATAATGTTGGAACAAAGACACGACTAACATACACGGGAATTATGGGTCAACAATAAAAGGGGCAGCACTCTCACAGTTCACACAGGGGGAAACAACACAACAAATAGACATAATGATTACAACAGCATGTAAAAGTCATTGTGCTGTACCACTTGTGTCCATATTTTCGAGGATCACATAAAGCTTCAATCGCCGTAATGCTTTCATCAAACTTATCTTTCACTGGTTTAACAACAGCATGATGAGCGCTCCAACGTGTTGTAGATAACCTTTTTCATGACACCCCAGTGTGTTCAATTAAAACATCCCATCGATGAGTGGAAGCAGCAAAGAAGGAAAACATTCTTTCAAGGGTACCAAAAAATGTTTTGCATGAAGCATTTTCGACATAAGAGTGTTGACCACACAAGTTAAGGGAATGGCCCACACATCCATTAAAAATAGCTTTCTTGTTCTTTCTTTTCAAAATGGCTTGAACACTTTCATGGACTCTAGACATTCTGGCAACATTGTCGTAACCTTGATCTCTGCACATCATTATATCAAGTCCGTCACTTTCATATTTTTAAGAATGTCAGAAATGAGGTCGTCAGCTTCCGCTTTAAAGAAAAAAAAAATCCAAGAAACACTTCGCTTACTCTAACTTTCCCACTGTGGAATTTCACATATCTCATCACTTCCGACATTTGGTCAGTGTGTGAAATATCAGGTGTGGCTGTCAAACATAATTCCAAAATACCTTGCGGCCTTTATATCCATAACAAGATTTTTCTTTGCATGGTTGGCTAGTACATTTATAAATTCATTTTGAATTTTTGGTGAAAGATAAGATAGAGATGCATTCCCTGTTCGGGTACTTATCTTTAGTCTCAATAGGTTGTTCTTTCAGCACTGGGTCATATTTGGAAAGCATCTCAACCATCTCAAGAAAGTTTCCTTTATTCAACGAGGATTCATTGTGGCCACGAAATGCCAGATTTTGCTTCGCAAGAAACAATGTAATATATAGCAACCTGTGTAGGATATCCCTCCACATTTTCTTCTCCATATCCATTAAGGCAATACTTTCGGCAGCAATTATTTTATGTAGATAATGCATGCTGTATGTTGATGACACACCGTGCTGCTAGTCATTTTCATTTATTTGATTATGATCTGCCATCCGTTCTGTTATAAGACTAGATTAGCAGTGCGTGCCCTGTAAAATTATCATTTTCTAAAATATTGTTCTTTGTTTAATATTGTTAAAATATTGTCTATTGTTCACATCTGAGAGGGTGTCACCCGGTGCGGTCCGCACCCCCCGCACACCCCTCGGTACGCCACTGTCTATTGATATTATTAATTTTAATATCTTGAGATTTTTTCTTTTGCCTTCTGAAGTCAATAATCAGTTCCTTTGTTTTTGAAACATTAAATTCTAAAAAGTTAAGAGCACAACAGTCTAATGTATTTTAATATTACTTCACATACACATTCTCAAATAAAAAAAAAAAATCCGTTTTCGATTACTGCCAAAAATGAGACTGTAAAAGTTGATTCGTGAACTATCGCTATTATCAGACAGTCTTAAAGCATACAGACTTACTTAGGTTGTAAGCTCCCTCTTGCATGGCAATGAATCAGCGAGCTCTATCACAACATATGTCAGAAAAGAGATGATGTTCAATGTCTTGGTACTGAATCATACCTATCCACACCATGTTCAATGTCTTGGTACTGAATCATACCTATCCACACCATGTTCAATGTCTTGGTACTGAATCATACCTATCCACACCATGTTCAATGTCTTGGTACTGAATCATACCTATCCACACCATGTTCAATGTCTTGGTACTGAATCAAACCTATCCACACCATGTTCAATGTCTTGGTACTGAATCTTACCTATCCACACCATGTTCAATGTCTTGGTACTGAATCATACCTATCCACACCATGTTCAATGTCTTGGTACTGAATCAAACCTATCCACACCATGTTCAATGTCTTGGTACTGAATCAAACCTATCCACACCATGTTCAATGTCTTGGTACTGAATCATACCTATCCACACCATGTTCAATGTCTTGGTACTGAATCATACCTATCCACACCATGTTCAATGTCTTGGTACTGAATCATACCTATCCACACCATGTTCAATGTCTTGGTACTGAATCAAACCTATCCACACCATGTTCAATGTCTTGGTACTGAATCGTACCTATCCACACCATGTTCAATGTCTTGGTACTGAATCATACCTATCCACACCATGCAACCAGTTTGAGGTCAAAATGGCCACAATAGTCGGATCAGACAAAGTGCATGCAGCACAATAAGACCCTCCACACCAGACATAGTTCATGCAGCACAATAAAACCCTCCACCCTCCACACCAGACATAGTGCATGCAGCACAATAAGACCCTGCACCCTCCACACCAGACCTGGTGGTGTTTACTCGCCACCATATGAACAACCACTGTTAGGGGAAATTAAATGGGAATTCCTGCCAGATGCCTTGAGAGGATTTTCTTTGAACACTTCTTGCAATAAGGAAATTGCCTCTGATGAAGTTCTATCCCGAAGATAATTCTGGACAGCTGCAGTAACTCAAGTTCAATGTTAGGTTAAAGGATAGTAAATTTCCCCATCATGTGTCTGTGTCACCATCTTTTTGTCAGCGTCTGTGTAACTTGTGAAAATATATCTCCAAAGGATTATTTTCGTTGGCTATAATATCTATCAATCATTGATATTTTAAATTTCAGAAAATATGTCAAAATACAAATTTTAAGAATAGTCGCTCTACACTTTTTCATTTTTTTTGGCTTATTGATGTGTAAATATTAAAATTTAAGTATTTGGAACATTTATGATTGAAAAAAAATATGTCAAGATTCAAGCCATGATTTCCCCTGTGTAGGAAAGAAGCGGAGAAGGACACAAGTATACAGCCCATGGTAACAAAAGAAGCAGCAAATACGGATGGGAATGATGCGGTTGTTTTTTTTCTTTTCTATGGACATAAATTTTTTAAGAATAGTCGCTTTGGGGGTACCAGTCACCATCTCAAGAGGGACATGAAGAAAGGTCCTACAGAATGACGTGTATCTTGTGGTGTTATTGTGGTCGATAATGGGTATTTGACATGCATAAATTAACATTCTTTTAGACAAGTTTTTAGTTTCAGATAACAGTTTGAATCAAGTTTTACAACAGATGAAAACAAGCCATAAAAGAATGGAGTTAGTGCCCTTACACCTCAAGAAGATTGTATAAATAAGGTAAGTTGTTTTTTTTTTTTTTAAATTTAAATAGTTCTAATTACTGCCCTTTTGAAGTTAATTATGTATTAAATGTTTTCCTTGTTATGTTTCTAATTATTAGTTTTTTTTTTCAGGCTTTGGGGGTACCAGTCACCATCTCGAGAGGGACATGATAAAAGGACCTACAGATTGACGTGTATCTTGTGGTGTCATTGTGTTCGATAATGGGTATTTGACATGCATAAATTAACATTCTTTTAGACTATTTTTTAGTTTTAGATACTAGTTTAAATCAAGTTCTACAACAGATGAAAATAAGCCACGAAAGAATGGAGTTAGGGCCCTTACACCTCAAGAAAAATTTATGAACAAGGTATGTTGTTTTTTATTCTTTTATTTAAATAGTTCTAATTACTGCCCTTTTTGATGTTAATTAAGTATTAAATGATTTTATTGTTATGTTTCTAATTATTAGTTTTTATTTCAGGCTTTGAGGGTACCAGTCACCATCTCAAGAGGGACAGGAAGAAAAGACCTACAGAATGCTAGTATCTTGTGGTGTTCTTGTGTTCAATAATGGGTATTTGACATGCATAAATTAACATTCCTTTAGACAATTTTTTAGTTTTAGATACTAGTTTAAATCAAGTTCTACAACAGATGAAAATAAGCCACGAAAGAATGGAGTTAGGGCCCTTACACCTCAAGAAGAATTTATGAACAAGGTATGTTGTTTTTTATTCTTTTATTTAAATAGTTCTAATTACTGCCCTTTTTGATGTTAATTAAGTATTAAATGATTTTATTGTTATGTTTCTAATTATTAGTTTTTATTTCAGGCTTTGAGGGTACCAGTCACCATCTCAAGAGGGACAGGAAGAAAAGACCTACAGAATGACGTGTATCTTGTGGTGTTCTTGTGTTCAATAATGGGTATTTGACATGCATAAATTAACATTCTTTTAGACAATTTTTTAGTTTTAGATAACAGTTTGAATCAAGTTCTACAACAGATGAAAACAAGCCAAAAAAGAATGGAGTTAGTGCCTTTACACCTCAAGAAGAATTTATGAACAAGGTATGTTGTTTTTTATTAATTCTTTTATTTAAAAGTACTAATTACTGCCCTTTTGAAGTTAATTATGTATTAAATGTTTTCCTTGTTATGTTTCTAATTATTAGTTTTTTTTCAGGCTTTGGGGGTACCAGTCACCATTTTGAGAGGGACATGATAAAAGGACCTACAGAATGACGTGTATCTTGTGGTGTTCTTGTGTTCAATAATGGGTATTTGACATGCATAAATTAACATTCTTTTAGACAATTTTTTAGTTTTAGATAACAGTTTGAATCAAGTTCTACAACAGATAAAATAAGCCACAAAAGAATGGAGTTAGTGCCCTTACACCTCAAAAAGAAATTATAAAAAAAGGTACGTTGTTTTTTATTATTTTATTTAAATAGTTCTAATTACTGCCCTTTTGAAGTTAATTATGTATTACATGTTTTCATTGTTATGTTTCTAATTATAATTATTAGTTTTTTTGTCAGGCTTTGGGGGTATCTGTCACCATTTTGAGAGGGACATGATAAAAGGACCTACAGAATGACGTGTATCTTGTGGTGTCATTGTGTTCAATAATGGGTATTTGACATGCATAAATTAACATTCCTTTAGACAATTTTTTAGTTTTAGATAATAGTTTGAATCATTTTCTACAACAGATGAAAACAAGCCACAAAAGAATGGAGTTAGGGCCCTTACACCTCAAGAAGAATTTATGAATAAGGTATGTTGTTTTTTATTAATTCTTTTATTTAAAAGTACTAATTACTGCCTTTTTGATGTTAATTAAGTATTAATTGATTTTATTGTTATGTTTCTAATTATTAGTTTTTATTTCAGGCTTTGGGGGTACCAGTCACCATTTGGAGAGGGACATGATAAAAGGACCTACAGAATGACGTGTATCTTGTGGTGTCATTGTGTTCGATAATGGGTATTTGACATGCGTAAATTAAATTAACATTCTGTTAGACTATTTTTAGTTTTAAATTACAGTTTGAATCAAGTTCTACAACAGATGAAAACAAGTCACAAAAGAATGGAGTTAGTGCCCTTACACCTCAAGAAGAATTTATAAATAAGGTACGTTGTTTTTTAATATTTTATTTAAATAGTTCTAATTACTGCCCTTTTGAAGTTAATTATGTATTAAATGTTTTCCTTGTTATGTTTCTAATTATTAGTTTTTATTTCAGGCTTTGAGGGTACCAGTTACCATCTTAAGAGGGACAGGAAGAGAAGACCTACAGAATGATGTGTATCTTGTGGTGTTCTTGTGTTCAATAATGGGTATTTGACATGCATAAATTAACATTCTTTTAGACAAGTTTTTAGTTTTAAATTTCAGTTTGAATCAAGTTCTACAACAGATGAAAACAAGTCACAAAAGAATGGAGTTAGTGCCCTTACACCTCAAAAAGAATTTATAAAAAAAGGTACGTTGTTTTTTATTATTTTATTTAATTAGTTCTAATTACTGCCCTTTTGAAGTTAATTATGTATTACATGTTTTCATTGTTATGTTTCTAATTATAATTATTAGTTTTTTTGTCAGGCTTTGGGGGTACCTGTCACCAATTCGAGAGGGACATGATAAAAGGACCTACAGATTGACGTGTATCTTGTGGTGTCATTGTGGTCGATAATGGGTATTTGACATGCATAAATTAACATTCTTTTAGACTATTTTTTAGTTTTAGAAAATAGTTTAAATCAAGTTTTACAACAGATGAAAACAAGTCACAAAAGAATGGAGTAAGTGCCCTTACACCTCAAGAAGAATTTATAAATAAGGTACATTGTTTTTTAATATTTTATTTAAATATTTCTAATTACTGCCCTTTTGAAGTTAATTATGTATTAAATGTTTTCCTGGTTATGTTTCTAATTATTAGTTTTTTTTTCAGGCTTTGGGGGTATCAGTCACCATCTCAAGAGGGACATAATAAAAGGACCTACAGATTGACGTGTATTTTGTGGTGTTATTGTGGTCGATAATGGGTATTTGACATGCATAAATTAACATTCTTTTAGACAATTTTTTAGTTTTAGATAACAGTTTCAATCAAGTTCTACAACAGATGAAAACAAGCCACAAAAGAATGGAGTTAGTGCCTTTACACCTCAAGAAGAATTTATAAAAAAGGTACGTTGTTTTTTATTCTTTTATTTAAATAGTTCTAATTACTGCCCTTTTTAGTTTCCTTACACCTCAAGAAGAATTTATAAAAAAGGTACGTTGTTTTTTATTCTTTTATTTAAATAGTTCTAATTACTGCCCTTTTGAAGTTAATTATGTATTAAATGTTTTCATTGTTATGTTTCTAATTATTTTTTTTTATTTCAGGCTTTGGGGGTATCCGTCACCATCTCGAGAGGGACATGATAAAAGGACCTACAGAATGACGTGTATTTTGTGGTGTTCTTGTGTTCAATTATGGGTATTTGACATGCATAAATTAACATTCTTTTAGACAAGTTTTTAGTTTCAGATAACAGTTTAAATCAAGTTCTACAACAGATGAAAACAAGCCACAAAAGAATGGAGTTAGAGCCCGTACACCTCAAGAAGAATTTATAAAAAAGGTACGTTGTTTTTTATTCTTTTATTTAAATAGTTCTAATTACTGCCCTTTTTAGTTTCCTTACACCTCAAGAAGAATTTATAAATAAGGTACGTTGTTTTTTATTATTTTATTTAAATAGTTCTAATTACTGCCCTTTTGAAGTTAATTATGTTTTACATGTTTTTATTGGTATGTTTCTAATTATAAGTTTTTTTGTCAGGCTTTGGGGGTACCTGTCACCATTTTGAGAGGGACATGATAAAAGGACCTACAGAATGACGTGTATCTTGTGGTGTCATTGTGTTCGATAATGGGTATTTGACAAGCATAAATTAACATTCTTTTAGACAATTTTTTAGTTTTAGATAACAGTTTGAATCAAGTTCTACAACAGATGAAAACAAGCCAAAAAAGAATGGAGTTAGTGCCTTTACACCTCAAGAAGAATTTATGAACAAGGTATGTTGTTTTTTATTAATTCTTTTATTTAAAAGTACTAATTACTGCCCTTTTGAAGTTAATTATGTATTAAATGTTTTCCTTGTTATGTTTCTAATTATTAGTTTTTTTTCAGGCTTTGGGGGTACCAGTCACCATTTCGAGAGGGACATGATAAAAGGACCTACAGAATGACGTGTATCTTGTGGTGTTCTTGTGTTCAATAATGGGTATTTGACATGCATAAATTAACATTCTTTTAGACAATTTTTTAGTTTTAGATAACAGTTTGAATCAAGTTCTACAACAGATGAAAACAAGCCACAAAAGAATGGAGTTAGTGCCCTTACACCTCAAGAAGAATTTATAAAAAAGGTACGTTGTTTTTTATTCTTTTATTTAAATAGTTCTAATTACTGCTTTTTTTAGTTTCCTTACACCTCAAGAAGAATTTATAAATAAGGTACGTTGTTTTTTATATTTTTTTTTAAATAGTTATAATTACTGCCCTTTTGAAGTTAATTATTTATTAATTGTTTTTATTGTTATGTTTCTAAATATTAGTTTTTATTGTTATGTTTCTAAATATTAGTTTTTATTTCAGGCTTTGGGTGTACCAGTCACCATCTCAAGAGGGACATGATAAAAGGACCTACAGATTGACGTGTATCTTGTGGTGTTATTGTGGTTGATAATGGGTATTTGACATGCATAAATTAACATTCTTTTAGACAAGTTTTTAGTTTCAGATAACAGTTTGAATCAAGTTCTACAACAGATGAAAACAAGCCACAAAAGAATGGAGTTAGTGCCCTTACACCTCAAGAAGAATTTATGAACAAGGTATGTTGTTTTTTCCTTATTCTTTTTTTTAAATAGTTCTAATTACTGCCCTTTTTAGTTTCCTAACACCTCACGAAGAATTTATAAATAAGGTACGTTGTTTTTTTTAATTTTATTTAAATAGTTCTAATTACTGCCATTTTGAAGTTAATTATGTATTAAATGTTTTCCTTGTTATGTTTCTAATTATTAGTTTTTTTTTCAGGCTTTGGGGGTACCAGTCACCATTTTGAGAGGGACATGATAAAAGGACCTACAGAATGACGTGTATCTTGTTGTGTCATTGTGTTCGATAATGGGTATTTGACATGCATAAATTAACATTCTTTTAGACTATTTTTTAGTTTTAGATACAAATTTAAATCAAGTTCTACAACAGATGAAAATAAGCCACGAAAGAATGGAGTTAGGGCCCTTACACCTCAAGAAGAATTTATGAACAAGGTATGTTGTTTTTTCTTAATTCTTTTATTTAAAAGTACTAATTACTGCCCTTTTGATGTTAATTAAGTATTAATTGTTTTCATTGTTATGTTTCTAATTATTAGTTTTGATTTCAGGCTTTGGGGGTACCAGTCACCATCTCAAGAGGGACAGGAAGAGAAGACCTACAGAATGACGTGTATCTTGTGGTGTTCTTGTGTTCAATTATGGGTATTTGACATGCATAAATTAACATTCTTTTAGACAATTTTTTAGTTTGAGATAACAGTTTGAATCAAGTTCTACAACAGATGAAAACAAGCCACAAAAGAATGGAGTTAGTGCCCTTACACCTCAAGAAGAATTTATAAAAAAGGTACGTTGTTTTTTTTTTGTTTTTTTTAATAGTTCTAATTACTGCCCTTTTGAAGTTAATTATGTATTATATGTTTTCATTTTTATGTTTCTAATTATTCGTTTTTTTGTCAGGCTTTGGGGGTACCTGTCACCATTTCGAGAGGGACATGATAAAAGGACCTACAGAATGACGTGTATCTTGTGGTGTCATTGTGTTCGATAATGGGTATTTGACATGCATAAATTAACATTCTTTTAGACAATTTGTTAGTTTTAGATAATAGTTTGAATCAAGTTCTACAACAGATGAAAACAAGCTACAAAAGAATGGAGTTGGGGCCCTTACACCTCAAGAAGAATTTACGAATAAGGTATGTTGTTTTTTCCTTATTCTTTTATTTAAAAGTACTAATTACTGCCATTTTGATGTTAATTAAGTATTAAATGTTTACATTGTTATGTTTCTATTTATTATTTTTTATTTCAGTCTTTGAGGGCACCAGTCACCATCTCAAGAGGGACAGGAAGAGAAGACCTACAGAATGACGTGTATCTTGTGGTGTTCTTGTGTTCAATAATGGGTATTTGACATGCATAAATTAACATTCTTTTAGACAATTTTGTAGTTTTAGATAACAGTTTAAATCAAGTTCTACAACAGATGAAAACAAGCCACAAAAGAATGGAGTTAGAGCCCTTGCACCTCAAGAAGAATTTATGAATAAGGTATGTTGTTTTTTATTCTTTTATTTAAATAGTTCTAATTACTGCCCTTTTTAGTTTCCTTACACCTCAAGAAGAATTTATAAAAAGGTACGTTGTTTTTTATTCTTTTATTTAAATAGTTCTAATTACTGCCCTTTTTAGTTTCCTTACACCTCAAGAAGAATTTATAAATAAGGTACGTTATTATTTTATTTAAATAGTTCTAATTACTGCCCTTTTGAAGTTAATTATGTATTACATGTTTTTATTGGTATGTTTCTAATTATTAGTTTTTTTGTCAGGCTTAGGGGGTACCTGTCACCATTTTGAGAGGGACATGATGAAAGGACCTACAGAATGACGTGTATCTTGTGGTGTCATTGTGTTCGATAATGGGTATTTGACAAGCATAAATTAACATTCTTTTAGACAATTTTTTAGTTTTAGATAACAGTTTGAATCAAGTTCTACAACAGATGAAAACAAGTTACAAAAGAATGGAGTTAGTGCCCTTACACCTCAAGAAGAATTTATAAAAAAGGTACGTTGTTTTTTATTCTTTTAATTAAATAGTTCTAATTACTGCTTTTTTTAGTTTCCTTACACCTCAAGAAGAATTTATAAATAAGGTACGTTGTTTTTTATAATTTTTTTTAAATAGTTATAATTACTGCCCTTTTGAAGTTAATTATGTATTAATTGTTTTTATTGTTATGTTTCTAAATATTAGTTTTTATTGTTATGTTTCTAAATATTAGTTTTTATTTCAGGCTTTGGGGGTACCAGTCACCATCTCGAGAGGGACATGATAAAAGGACCTACAGATTGACGTGTATCTTGTGGTGTTATTGTGGTTGATAATGGGTATTTGACATGCATAAATTAACATTCTTTTAGACAAGTTTTTAGTTTCAGATAACAATTTGAATCAAGTTCTACAACAGATGAAAACAAGCCACAAAAGAATGGAGTTAGTGCCCTTACACCTCAAGAAGAATTTATAAATAAGGTACGTTGTTTTTTATTATTTTTTTTTAATAGTTCTAATTACTGCCCTTTTGAAGTTAATTATGTATTAAATGTTTTTATTGTTATGTTTCTAAATATTATTTTTTATTTCAGGCTTTGGGGGTACCAGTCACCATCTCGAGAGGGACATGATAAAAGGACCTACATATTGACGTGTATCTTGTGGTGTTATTGTGGTCGATAATGGGTATTTGACATGCATAAATTAACATTCTTTTAGACAATTTTTTAGTTTTAGATAACAGTTTGAATCAAGTTCTACAACAGATGAAAACAAGCCACAAAAGAATAGCGTTAGTGCCCTTACACCTCAAGAAGAATTTACGAATAAGGTACGTTGTTTTTTATTCTTTTATTTAAATAGTTCTAATTACTGCCCTTTTTAGTTTCCTAACACCTCAAGAAGAATTTATAAAAAAGGTACGTTGTTTTTTATTATTTTATTTAAATAGTTCTTATTACTGCCCTTTTGAAGTTAATTATGTATTATATGTTTTCATTGTTATGTTTCTAATTATTCGTTTTTTTGTCAGGCTTTGTGGGTACCTGTCACCATTTCGAGAGGGACATGATAAAAGGACCTACAGAATGACGTGTATCTTGTGGTGTCATTGTGTTCGATAATGGGTATTTGACATGCATAAATTAACATTCTTTTAGACAATTTGTTAGTTTTAGATAATAGTTTGAATCAAGTTCTACAACAGATGAAAACAAGCCACAAAAGAATGGAGTTAGTGCCCTTACACCTCAAGAAGAATTTATAAAAAAGGTTTGTTGTTTTTTATTCTTTTAATTAAATAGTTCTAATTACTGCTTTTTTTAGTTTCCTTACACCTCAAGAAGAATTTATAAATAAGGTACGTTGTTTTTTATAATTTTTTTTAAATAGTTATAATTACTGCCCTTTTGAAGTTAATTATGTATTAATTGTTTTTATTGTTATGTTTCTAAATATTAGTTTTTATTGTTATGTTTCTAAATATTAGTTTTTATTTCAGGCTTTGGGGGTACCAGTCACCATCTCGAGAGGGACATGATAAAAGGACCTACAGAATGACGTGTATCTTGTGGTGTCATTGTGTTCGATAATGGGTATTTGACATGCATAAATTAACATTCTTTTAGACTATTTTTTAGTTTTAGATACTAATTTAAATCAAGTTCTACAACAGATGAAAATAAGCCACGAAAGAATGGAGTTAGGGCCCTTACACCTCAAGAAGAATTTATGAACAAGGTATGTTGTTTTTTCTTAATTCTTTTATTTAAAAGTACTAATTACTGCCCTTTTGATGTTAATTAAGTATTAATTGATTTTATTGTTATGTTTCTAATTATTAGTTTTTATTTCAGGCTTTGGGGGTACCAGTCACCATTTGGAGAGGGACATGATAAAAGGACCTACAGAATGACGTGTATCTTGTGGTGTCATTGTGTTCGATAATGGGTATTTGACATGCGTAAATTAAATTAACATTCTGTTAGACTATTTTTAGTTTTAAATTACAGTTTGAATCAAGTTCTACAACAGATGACAACAAGTCACAAAAGAATGGAGTTAGTGCCCTTACACCTCAAGAAGAATTTATAAATAAGGTACGTTGTTTTTTAATATTTTATTTAAATAGTTCTAATTACTGCCCTTTTGAAGTTAATTATGTATTAAATGTTTTCCTTGTTATGTTTCTAATTATTAGTTTTTATTTCAGGCTTTGAGGGTACCAGTTACCATCTTAAGAGGGACAGGAAGAGAAGACCTACAGAATGATGTGTATCTTGTGGTGTTCTTGTGTTCAATAATGGGTATTTGACATGCATAAATTAACATTCTTTTAGACAATTTTTTAGTTTTAGATAACAGTTTGAATCAAGTTCTACAACAGATGAAAACAAGCCACAAAAGAATGGAGTTAGTGCCCTTACACCTCAAGAAGAATGTATAAAAAAGGTACGTTGTTTTTTATTCTTTTATTTAAATAGTTCTAATTACTGCCCTTTTTAGTTTCCTTACACCTCAAGAAGAATTTATAAATAAGGTACGTTGTTTTTTATTATTTTTTTTAAATAGTTCTAATTACTTCCCTTTTGAAAATAATTATGTATTAATTGTTTTTATTGTTATGTTTCTAAATATTAGTTTTTATTTCAGGCTTTGGGGGTACCAGTCACCATCTCGAGAGGGACATGATAAAAGGACCTACAGATTGACGTGTATCTTGTGGTGTTATTGTTGTCGATAATGGGTATTTGACATGCATAAATTAACATTCTTTTAGACAAGTTTTTAGTTTTAGATAATAGTTTGAATCAAGTTCTACAACAGATGAAAACAAGCCACAAAAGAATGGAGTTAGTGCCCTTACACCTCAAGAAGAATTTATAAAAAAGGTACGTTGTTTTTTATTCTTTTATTTAAATAGTTCTAATTACTGCCCTTTTGAAGTTAATTATGTATTAAATGTTTTCATTGTTATGTTTCTAATTATTTTTTTTGATTTCAGGCTTTGGGGGTATCCGTCACCATCTCGAGAGGGACATGATAAAAGGACCTACAGAATGACGTGTATTTTGTGGTGTTCTTGTGTTCAATAATGGGTATTTGACATGCATAAATTAACATTCTTCTAGACAATTTGTTAGTTTCAGATAACAGTTTGAATCAAGTTTTAAAACAGATGAAATCAAGCCACGAAAGAATGGAGTTAGGGCCCTTACACCTCAAGAAGAATTTATGAACAAGGTATGTTGTTTTTTCCTTATTCTTTTATTTAAACGTACTAATTACTGCCTTTTTGATGTTAATTAAGTATTAATTGTTTTCATTGTTATGTTTCTAATTATTAGTTTTTATTTCAGGCTTTGGGGGTACCAGTCACCATCTCAAGAGGGACAGGAAGAGAAGACTTGCAGAATGACGTGTATTTTGTGGTGTTCTTGTGTTCAATAATGGGTATTTGACATGCATAAATTAACATTCTTTTAGACAATTTTTTAGTTTTAGATAACAGTTTAAATCAAGTTCTACAACAGATGAAAACAAGCCACAAAATAATGGAGTTAGTGCCCTTACACCTCAAGAAGAATTTATAAAAAAGGTACGTTGTTTTTTATTCTTTTATTTAAATAGTTCTAATTACTGCCCTTTTGAAGTTAATTATGTATTATATGTTTTCATTGTTATGTTTCTAATTATTCGTTTTTTTGTCAGGCTTTGAGGGTACCAGTCACCATCTCAAGAGGGACAGGAAGAGAAGACCTACAGAATGACGTGTATCTTGTGGTGTTCTTGTGTTCAATTATGGGTATTTGACATGCATAAATTAACATTCTTTTAGACAATTTTTTAGTTTCAGATAACAGTTTGAATCAAGTTCTACAACAGATGAAAACAAGCCACAAAAGAATGGAGTTAGTGCCCTTACACCTCAAGAAGAATGTATAAAAAAGGTACGTTGTTTTTTATTATTTTTTTTTAATAGTTCTAATTACTGCCCTTTTGAAGTTAATTATGTATTATATGTTCTCATTTTTATGTTTCTAATTATTCGTTTTTTTTGTCAGGCTTTGGGGGTACCTGTCACCATTTCGAGAGGGACATGATAAAAGGACCTACAGAATGACGTGTATCTTGTGGTGTCATTGTGTTCGATAATGGGTATTTGACATGCATAAATTAACATTCTTTTAGACAATTTGTTAGTTTTAGATAATAGTTTGAATCAAGTTCTACAACAGATGAAAACAAGCTACAAAAGAATGGAGTTAGTGCCCTTACACCTCAAGAAGAATTTATAAAAAAGGTACGTTGTTTTTTCCTTATTCTTTTATTTAAAAGTACTAATTACTGCCATTTTGATATTAATTAAGTATTAAATGTTTTCATTGTTATGTTTCTCTTTATTATTTTTTATTTCAGTCTTTGAGGGCACCAGTCACCATCTCAAGAGGGACAGGAAGAGAAGACCTACAGAATGACGTGTATCTTGTGGTGTTCTTGTGTTCAATAATGGGTATTTGACATGCATAAATTAACATTCTTTTCGACAATTTTTTAGTTTTAGATAACAGTTTAAATCAAGTTCTACAACAGATGAAAACAAGCCACAAAAGAATGGAGTTAGTGCCCTTACACCTCAAGAAGAATTTACGAATAAGGTACGTTGTTTTTTATTCTTTTATTTAAATAGTTCTAATTACTGCCCTTTTTAGTTTCCTTACACCTCAAGAAGAATTTATAAATAAGGTACGTTGTTTTTTTATTATTTTATTTAAATAGTTCTAATTACTGCCCTTTTGAAGTTAATTATGTATTACATGTTTTGATTGGTATGTTTCTAATTATTAGTTTTTTTGTCAGGCTTTGGGGGTACCTGTCACCATTTTGAGAGGGACATGATAAAAGGACCTACAGAATGACGTGTATCTTGTGGTGTCATTGTGTTCGATAATGGGTATTTGACAAGCATAAATTAACATTCTTTTAGAAAATTTTTTAGTTTTAGATAACAGTTTGAATCAAGTTCTACAAAAGATGAAAACAAGCCACAAAAGAATGGAGTTAGTGCCCTTACACCTCAAGAAGAATTTATAAAAAAGGTACGTTGTTTTTTATTCTTTTAATTAAATAGTTCTAATTACTGCTTTTTTTAGTTTCCTTACACCTCAAGAAGAATTTATAAATAAGGTACGTTGTTTTTTATAATTTTTTTTAAATAGTTATAATTACTGCCCTTTTGAAGTTAATTATGTATTAATTGTTTTTATTGTTATGTTTCTAAATATTAGTTTTTATTATGTTTCTAAATATTAGTTTTTATTTCAGGCTTTGGGGGTACCAGTCACCATCTCGAGAGGGACATGATAAAAGGACCTACAGATTGACGTGTATCTTGTGGTGTTATTGTTGTCGATAATGGGTATTTGACATGCATAAATTAACATTCTTTTAGACAAGTTTTTAGTTTTAGATAACAGTTTGAATCAAGTTCTACAACAGATGAAAACAAGCCACAAAAGAATGGAGTTAGTGCCCTTACACCTCAAGAAGAATTTATAAAACAGGTACGTTGTTTTTTATTCTTATATTTAAATAGTTCTAATTACTGCCCTTTTGAAGTTAATTATGTATTAAATGTTTTCATTGTTATGTTTCTAATTATTTTTTTTGATTTCAGGCTTTGGGGGTATCCGTCACCATCTCGAGAGGGACATGATAAAAGGACCTACAGAATGACGTGTATCTTGTGGTGTCATTGTGTTCAATAATGGGTATTTGACATGCATAAATTAACATTCTTCTAGACAATTTGTTAGTTTCAGATAACAGTTTGAATCAAGTTTTAAAACAGATGAAATCAAGCCACGAAAGAATGAGTTAGGGCCCTTACACCTCAAGAAGAATTTATGAACAAGGTATGTTGTTTTTTCCTTATTCTTTTATTTAAAAGTACTAATTACTGCCTTTTTGATGTTAATTAAGTATTAATTGTTTTCATTGTTATGTTTCTAATTATTAGTTTTTATTTCAGGCTTTGGGGGTACCAGTCACCATCTCAAGAGGGACAGGAAGAGAAGACTTGCAGAATGACGTGTATTTTGTGGTGTTCTTGTGTTCAATAATGGGTATTTGACATGCATAAATTAACATTCTTTTAGACAATTTTTTAGTTTTAGATAAGTTTAAATCAAGTTCTACAACAGATGAAAACAAGCCACAAAAGAATGGAGTTAGTGCCCTTACACCTCAAGAAGAATTTATAAAAAAGGTACGTTGTTTTTTATTATTTTATTTAAATAGTTCTAATTACTGCCCTTTTGAAGTTAATTATGTATTATATGTTTTCATTGTTATGTTTCTAATTATTCGTTTTTTTGTCAGGCTTTGGGGGTACCAGTCACCATCTCAAGAGGGACAGGAAGAAAAGACCTACAGAATGATGTGTATCTTGTGGTGTTCTTGTGTTCAATAATGGGTATTTGACATGCATAAATGAACATTCTTTTAGACAAGTTTTTAGTTTCAGATAACAGTTTAAATCAAGTTCTACAACAGATGAAAACAAGCCACAAAAGAATGGAGTTAGAGCCCGTACACCTCAAGAAGAATTTATGAATAAGGTATGTTGTTTTTTATTCTTTTATTTAAATAGTTCTAATTACTGCCCTTTTTAGTTTCCTTACACCTCAAGAAGAATTTATAAAAAAGGTACGTTGTTTTTTATTCTTTTATTTAAATAGTTCTAATTACTGCCCTTTTTAGTTTCCTTACACCTCAAGAAGAATTTATAAATAAGGTACGTTGTTTTTTATTATTTTATTTAAATAGTTCTAATTACTGCCCTTTTGAAGTTAATTATGTATTAAATGTTTTCCTTGTTATGTTTCTAATTATTAGTTTTTTTTCAGGCTTTGGGGGTACCAGTCACCATTTTGAGATGGACATGATAAAAGGACCTACACAATGACGTGTATCTTGTGGTGTTCTTGTGTTCAATAATGGGTATTTGACATGCATAAATTAACATTCTTTTAGACAATTTTTTAGTTTTAGATAACAGTTTGAATCAAGTTCTACAACAGATGAAAACAAGCCACAAAAGAATGGAGTTAGTGCCCTTACACCTCAAGAAGAATTTATAAAAAAGGTACGTTGTTTTTTATTCTTTTATTTAAATAGTTCTAATTACTTCTTTTTTTTAGTTTCCATACACCTCAAGAAGAATTTATAAATAAGGTACGTTGTTTTTTATATTTTTTTTTAAATAGTTATAATTACTGCCCTTTTGAAGTTAATTATGTATTAATTGTTTTTATTGTTATGTTTCTAAATATTAGTTTTTATTGTTATGTTTCTAAATATTAGTTTTTATTTCAGGCTTTGGGGGTACCAGTCACCATCTCAAGAGGGACATGATAAAAGGACCTACAGATTGACGTGTATCTTGTGGTGTTATTGTGGTTGATAATGGGTATTTGACATGCATAAATTAACATTCTTTTAGACAAGTTTTTAGTTTCAGATAACAGTTTGAATCAAGTTCTACAACAGATGAAAACAAGCCACAAAAGAATGGAGTTAGTGCCCTTACACCTCTAGAAGAATTTATGAACAAGGTATGTTGTTTTTTCCTTATTCTTTTTTTTAAATAGTTCTAATTACTGCCCTTTTTAGTTTCCTAACACCTCACGAAGAATTTATAAATAAGGTACGTTGTTTTTTTTAATTTTATTTAAATAGTTCTAATTACTGCCCTTTTGAAGTTAATTATGTATTAAATGTTTTCCTTGTTATGTTTCTAATTATTAGTTTTTTTTTCAGGCTTTGGGGGTACCAGTCACCATTTCGAGAGGGACATGATAAAAGGACCTACAGAATGACGTGTATCTTGTGGTGTCATTGTGTTCGATAATGGGTATTTGACATGCATAAATTAACATTCTTTTAGACTATTTTTTAGTTTTAGATACTCATTTAAATCAAGTTCTACAACAGATGAAAACAAGCCACAAAAGAATGGAGTTAGTGCCCTTACACCTCAAGAAGAATTTATGAACAAGGTATGTTGTTTTTTCCTTATTCTTTTTTTTAAATAGTTCTAATTACTGCCCTTTTTAGTTTCCTAACACCTCACGAAGAATTTATAAATAAGGTACGTTGTTTTTTTAAATTTTATTTAAATAGTTCTAATTACTGCCCTTTTGAAGTTAATTATGTATTAAATGTTTTCCTTGTTATGTTTCTAATTATTAGTTTTTTTTTCAGGCTTTGGGGGTACCAGTCACCATTTCGAGAGGGACATGATAAAAGGACCTACAGAATGACGTGTATCTTGTGGTGTCATTGTGTTCGATAATGGGTATTTGACATGCATAAATTAACATTCTTTTAGACTATTTTTTAGTTTTAGATACTAATTTAAATCAAGTTCTACAACAGATGAAAACAAGCCACAAAAGAATGGAGTTAGTGCCCTTACACCTCAAGAAGAATTTATAAAAAAGGTACGTTGTTTTTTATTCTTTTATTTAAATAGTTCTAATTACTTCTTTTTTTTAGTTTCCATACACCTCAAGAAGAATTTATAAATAAGGTACGTTGTTTTTTATATTTTTTTTTAAATAGTTATAATTACTGCCCTTTTGAAGTTAATTATGTATTAATTGTTTTTATTGTTATGTTTCTAAATATTAGTTTTTATTGTTATGTTTCTAAATATTAGTTTTTATTTCAGGCCTTGGGGGTACCAGTCACCATCTCAAGAGGGACATGATAAAAGGACCTACAGATTGACGTGTATCTTGTGGTGTTATTGTGGTTGATAATGGGTATTTGACATGCATAAATTAACATTCTTTTAGACAAGTTTTTAGTTTCAGATAACAGTTTGAATCAAGTTCTACAACAGATGAAAACAAGCCACAAAAGAATGGAGTTAGTGCCCTTACACCTCAAGAAGAATTTATGAACAAGGTATGTTGTTTTTTCCTTATTCTTTTTTTTAAATAGTTCTAATTACTGCCCTTTTTAGTTTCCTAACACCTCACGAAGAATTTATAAATAAGGTACGTTGTTTTTTTTTATTTTATTTAAATAGTTCTAATTACTGCCCTTTTGAAGTTAATTATGTATTAAATGTTTTCCTTGTTATGTTTCTAATTATTAGTTTTTTTTTCAGGCTTTGTGGGTACCTGTCACCATTTCGAGAGGGACATGATAAAAGGACCTACAGAATGACGTGTATCTTGTGGTGTCATTGTGTTCGATAATGGGTATTTGACATGCATAAATTAACATTCTTTTAGACAATTTGTTAGTTTTAGATAATAGTTTGAATCAAGTTCTACAACAGATGAAAACAAGCCACAAAAGAATGGAGTTGGGGCCCTTACACCTCAAGAAGAATTTACGAATAAGGTATGTTGTTTTTTCCTTATTCTTTTATTTAAAAGTACTAATTACTGCCATTTTGATGTTAATTAAGTATTAAATGTTTTCATTGTTATGTTTCTATTTATTATTTTTATTTCAGTCTTTGAGGGCACCATGCACCATTTCAAGAGGGACAGGAAGAGAAGACCTACAGAATGACGTGTATCTTGTGGTGTTCTTGTGTTCAATAATGGGTATTTGACATGCATAAATTAACATTCTTTTAGACAATTTTTTAGTTTTAGATAACAGTTTAAATCAAGTTCTACAACAGATGAAAACAAGCCACAAAAGAATGGAGTTAGAGCCCTTACACCTCAAGAAAAATTTATGAATAAGGTATGTTGTTTTTTATTCTTTAATTTAAATAGTTCTAATTACTGCCCTTTTTAGTTTCCTTACACCTCTAGAAGAATTTATAAAAAAGGTACGTTGTTTTTTATTCTTTTAATTAAATAGTTCTAATTACTGCTTTTTTTAGTTTCCTTACACCTCAAGAAGAATTTATAAATAAGGTACGTTGTTTTTTATAATTTTTTTTAAATAGTTATAATTATTACTGCCCTTTTGAAGTTAATTATGTATTAATTGTTTTTATTGTTATGTTTCTAAATATTAGTTTTTATTGTTATGTTTCTAAATATTAGTTTTTATTTCAGGCTTTGGGGGTACCAGTCACCATCTCGAGATGGACATGATAAAAGGACCTACAGATTGACGTGTATCTTGTGGTGTTATTGTGGTTGATAATGGGTATTTGACATGCATAAATTAACATTCTTTTAGACAAGTTTTTAGTTTCAGATAACAGTTTGAATCAAGTTCTACAACAGATGAAAACAAGCCACAAAAGAATGGAGTTAGTGCCCTTACACCTCAAGAAGAATTTATAAATAAGGTACGTTGTTTTTTATTTTTTTTTAAATAGTTCTAATTACTGCCCTTTTGAAGTTAATTATGTATTAAATGTTTTTATTGTTATATTTCTAAATATTAGTTTTTATTGTTATGTTTCTAAATATTAGTTTTTTTGTCAGGCTTTGGGGGTACCTGTCACCATTTCGAGAGGGACATGATAAAAGGACCTACAGAATGACGTGTATCTTGTGGTGTCATTGTGTTCGATAATGGGTATTTGACATGCATAAATTAACATTCTTTTAGACAATTTGTTAGTTTTAGATAATAGTTTGAATCAAGTTCTACAACAGATGAAAATAAGCTACAAAAGAATGGAGTTGGGGCCCTTACACCTCAAGAAGAATTTACGAATAAGGTATGTTGTTTTTTCCTTATTCTTTTATTTAAAAGTACTAATTACTGCCATTTTGATGTTAATTAAGTATTAAATGTTTTCATTGTTATGTTTCTATTTATTATTTTTATTTCAGTCTTTGAGGGCACCATGCACCATTTCAAGAGGGACAGGAAGAGAAGACCTACAGAATGACGTGTATCTTGTGGTGTTCTTGTGTTCAATAATGGGTATTTGACATGCATAAATTAACATTCTTTTAGACAATTTTTTAGTTTTAGATAACAGTTTAAATCAAGTTCTACAACAGATGAAAACAAGCCACAAAAGAATGGAGTTAGAGCCCTTACACCTCAAGAAAAATTTATGAATAAGGTATGTTGTTTTTTATTCTTTAATTTAAATAGTTCTAATTACTGCCCTTTTTAGTTTCCTTACACCTCAAGAAGAATTTATAAAAAGGTACGTTGTTTTTTATTCTTTTATTTAAATAGTTCTAATTACTGCCCTTTTTAGTTTCCTTACACCTCAAGAAGAATTTATAAATAAGGTACGTTGTTTTTTATTATTTTATTTAAATAGTTCTAATTACTGCCCTTTTGAAGTTAATTATGTATTACATGTTTTTATTGGTATGTTTCTAATTATTAGTTTTTTTGTCAGGCTTTGGGGGTACCTGTCACCATTTTGAGAGGGACATGATGAAAGGACCTACAGAATGACGTGTATCTTGTGGTGTCATTGTGTTCGATAATGGGTATTTGACAAGCATAAATTAACATTCTTTTAGACAATTTTTTAGTTTTAGATAACAGTTTGAATCAAGTTCTACAACAGATGAAAACAAGTTACAAAAGAATGGAGTTAGTGCCCTTACACCTCTAGAAGAATTTATAAAAAAGGTACGTTGTTTTTTATTCTTTTAATTAAATAGTTCTAATTACTGCTTTTTTTAGTTTCCTTACACCTCAAGAAGAATTTATAAATAAGGTACGTTGTTTTTTATAATTTTTTTTAAATAGTTATAATTATTACTGCCCTTTTGAAGTTAATTATGTATTAATTGTTTTTATTGTTATGTTTCTAAATATTAGTTTTTATTGTTATGTTTCTAAATATTAGTTTTTATTTCAGGCTTTGGGGGTACCAGTCACCATCTCGAGATGGACATGATAAAAGGACCTACAGATTGACGTGTATCTTGTGGTGTTATTGTGGTTGATAATGGGTATTTGACATGCATAAATTAACATTCTTTTAGACAAGTTTTTAGTTTCAGATAACAGTTTGAATCAAGTTCTACAACAGATGAAAACAAGCCACAAAAGAATGGAGTTAGTGCCCTTACACCTCAAGAAGAATTTATAAATAAGGTACGTTGTTTTTTTTTTTTTTTTTAAATAGTTCTAATTACTGCCCTTTTGAAGTTAATTATGTATTAAATGTTTTTATTGTTATATTTCTAAATATTAGTTTTTATTGTTATGTTTCTAAATATTAGTTTTTTTGTCAGGCTTTGTGGGTACCTGTCACCATTTCGAGAGGGACATGATAAAAGGACCTACAGAATGACGTGTATCTTGTGGTGTCATTGTGTTCGATAATGGGTATTTGACATGCATAAATTAACATTCTTTTAGACAATTTGTTAGTTTTAGATAATAGTTTGAATCAAGTTCTACAACAGATGAAAACAAGCCACAAAAGAATGGAGTTGGGGCCCTTACACCTCAAGAAGAATTTACGAATAAGGTATGTTGTTTTTTCCTTATTCTTTTATTTAAAAGTACTAATTACTGCCATTTTGATATTAATTAAGTATTAAATGTTTTCATTGTTATGTTTCTATTTATTATTTTTTATTTCAGTCTTTGAGGGTACTAGTCACCATCTCAAGAGGGACAGGAAGAGAAGACCTACAGAATGACGTGTATCTTGTGGTGTTCTTGTGTTCAATAATGGGTATTTGACATGCATAAATTAACATTCTTTTAGACAATTTTTTAGTTTTAGATAACAGTTTAAATCAAGTTCTACAACAGATGAAAACAAGCCACAAAAGAATGGAGTTAGTGCCCTTACACCTCAAGAAGAATTTACGAATAAGGTACGTTGTTTTTTATTCTTTTATTTAAATAGTTCTAATTACTGCCCTTTTTAGTTTCCTTACACCTCAAGAAGAATTTATAAATAAGGTACGTTGTTTTTTTATTATTTTATTTAAATAGTTCTAATTACTGCCCTTTTGAAGTTAATTATGTATTACATGTTTTGATTGGTATGTTTCTAATTATTAGTTTTTTTGTCAGGCTTTGGGGGTACCTGTCACCATTTTGAGAGGGACATGATAAAAGGACCTACAGAATGACGTGTATCTTGTGGTGTCATTGTGTTCGATAATGGGTATTTGACAAGCATAAATTAACATTCTTTTAGAAAATTTTTTAGTTTTAGATAACAGTTTGAATCAAGTTCTACAACAGATGAAAACAAGCCACAAAAGAATGGAGTTAGTGCCCTTACACCTCAAGAAGAATTTATAAAAAAGGTAAGTTGTTTTTTATTCTTTTAATTAAATAGTTCTAATTACTGCTTTTTTTAGTTTCCTTACACCTCAAGAAGAATTTATAAATAAGGTACGTTGTTTTTTATAATTTTTTTTAAATAGTTATAATTACTGCCCTTTTGAAGTTAATTATGTATTAATTGTTTTTATTTTTATGTTTCTAAATATTAGTTTTTATTGTTATGTTTCTAAATATTAGTTTTTATTTCAGGCTTTGGGGGTACCAGTCACCATCTCGAGAGGGACATGATAAAAGGACCTACAGATTGACGTGTATCTTGTGGTGTTATTGTGGTTGATAATGGGTATTTGACATGCATAAATTAACATTCTTTTAGACAAGTTTTTAGTTTCAGATAACAGTTTGAATCAAGTTCTACAACAGATGAAAACAAGCCACAAAAGATTGGAGTTAGTGCCCTTACACCTCAAGAAGAATTTATAAATA
Source organism: Anisus vortex (assembly GCA_949126835.1). Lineage (NCBI taxonomy): Eukaryota > Metazoa > Mollusca > Gastropoda > Planorbidae > Anisus > Anisus vortex. Next base: position 17,342,106 of record OX421501.1, on the reverse strand, counting down.
AGGTACGTTGTTTTTTATTATTTTTTTTAAATAGTTCTAATTACTGCCCTTTTGAAGTTAATTATGTATTAAATGTTTTTATTGTTATGTTTCTAAATATTAGTTTTTATTGTTATGTTTCTAAATATTAGTTTTTTTGTCAGGCTTTGTGGGTACCTGTCACCATTTCGAGAGGGACATGATAAAAGGACCGTGTATCTTGTGGTGTCATTGTGTTCGATAATGGGTATTTGACATGCATAAATTAACATTCTTTTAGACAATTTGTTAGTTTTAGATAATAGTTTGAATCAAGTTCTACAACAGATGAAAACAAGCTACAAAAGAATGGAGTTGGGGCCCTTACACCTCAAGAAGAATTTACGAATAAGGTATGTTGTTTTTTCCTTATTCTTTTATTTAAAAGTACTAATTACTGCCATTTTGATATTAATTAAGTATTAAATGTTTTCATTGTTATGTTTCTATTTATTATTTTTTATTTCAGTCTTTGAGGGCACCAGTCACCATCTCAAGAGGGACAGGAAGAGAAGACCTACAGAATGACGTGTATCTTGTGGTGTTCTTGTGTTCAATAATGGGTATTTGACATGCATAAATTAACATTCTTTTAGACAATTTTTTAGTTTTAGATAACAGTTTAAATCAAGTTCTACAACAGATGAAAACAAGCCACAAAAGAATGGAGTTAGTGCCCTTACACCTCAAGAAGAATTTACGAATAAGGTACGTTGTTTTTTATTCTTTTATTTAAATAGTTCTAATTACTGCCCTTTTTAGTTTCCTTACACCTCAAGAAGAATTTATAAATAAGGTACGTTGTTTTTTTATTATTTTATTTAAATAGTTCTAATTACTGCCCTTTTGAAGTTAATTATGTATTACATGTTTTTATTGGTATGTTTCTAATTATTAGTTTTTTTGTCAGGCTTTGGGGGTACCTGTCACCATTTTGAGAGGGACATGATAAAAGGACCTACAGAATGACGTGTATCTTGTGGTGTCATTGTGTTCGATAATGGGTATTTGACAAGCATAAATTAACATTCTTTTAGAAAATTTTTTAGTTTTAGATAACAGTTTGAATCAAGTTCTACAACAGATGAAAACAAGCCACAAAAGAATGGAGTTAGTGCCCTTACACCTCAAGAAGAATTTACGAATAAGGTACGTTGTTTTTTATTCTTTTATTTAAATAGTTCTAATTACTGCCCTTTTTAGTTTCCTTACACCTCAAGAAGAATTTATAAATAAGGTACGTTGTTTTTTTATTATTTTATTTAAATAGTTCTAATTACTGCCCTTTTGAAGTTAATTATGTATTACATGTTTTTATTGGTATGTTTCTAATTATTAGTTTTTTTGTCAGGCTTTGGGGGTACCTGTCACCATTTTGAGAGGGACATGATAAAAGGACCTACAGAATGACGTGTATCTTGTGGTGTCATTGTGTTCGATAATGGGTATTTGACAAGCATAAATTAACATTCTTTTAGAAAATTTTTTCGTTTTAGATAACAGTTTGAATCAAGTTCTACAACAGATGAAAACAAGCCACAAAAGAATGGAGTTAGTGCCCTTACACCTCAAGAAGAATTTATAAAAAAGGTAAGTTGTTTTTTATTCTTTTAATTAAATAGTTCTAATTACTGCTTTTTTTAGTTTCCTTACACCTCAAGAAGAATTTATAAATAAGGTACGTTGTTTTTTATAATTTTTTTTAAATAGTTATAATTACTGCCCTTTTGAAGTTAATTATGTATTAATTGTTTTTATTTTTATGTTTCTAAATATTAGTTTTTTTTGTTATGTTTCTAAATATTAGTTTTTATTTCAGGCTTTGGGGGTACCAGTCACCATCTCGAGAGGGACATGATAAAAGGACCTACAGATTGACGTGTATCTTGTGGTGTTATTGTGGTTGATAATGGGTATTTGACATGCATAAATTAACATTCTTTTAGACAAGTTTTTAGTATTAGATACTAATTTAAATCAAGTTCTACAACAGATGAAAACAAGCCACAAAAGAATGGAGTTAGGGCCCTTACACCTCAAGAAGAATTTATGAACAAGGTATGTTGTTTTTTATTAATTCTTTTATTTAAAAGTACTAATTACTGCCCTTTTGATGTTAATTAAGTATTAATTGTTTTCATTGTTATGTTTCTAATTATTAGTTTTTATTTCAGGCTTTGAGGGTACCAGTCACCATCTCAAGAGGGACAGGAAGAAAAGACCTACAGAATGATGTGTATCTTGTGGTGTTCTTGTGTTCAATAATGGGTATTTGACATGAATAAATTAACATTCTTTTAGACAATTTTTTAGTTTCAGATAACAGTTTGAATCAAGTTCTACAACAGATGAAAACAAGCCACAAAAGAATGGAGTTAGTGCCCTTACACCTGAAGAAGAATTTATAAATAAGGTACGTTATTTTTTTAAATTTTATTTAAATAGTTCTAATTACTGCCCTTTTGAAGTTAATTATGTATTAAATGTTTTCCTTGTTATGTTTCTAATTATTAGTTTTTTTTTCAGGCTTTAGGGGTACCAGTCACCATTTTGAGAGGGACATGATAAAAGGACCTACAGATTGACGTGTATCTTGTGGTGTCATTGTGTTCGATAATGGGTATTTGACATGCATAAATTAACATTCTTTTAGACTATTTTTTAGTATTAGATACTAATTTAAATCAAGTTCTACAACAGATGAAAACAAGCCACAAAAGAATGGAGTTAGGGCCCTTACACCTCAAGAAGAATTTATGAACAAGGTATGTTGTTTTTTATTAATTCTTTTATTTAAAAGTACTAATTACTGCCCTTTTGATGTTAATTAAGTATTAATTGTTTTCATTGTTATGTTTCTAATTATTAGTTTTTATTTCAGGCTTTGAGGGTACCAGTCACCATCTCAAGAGGGACAGGAAGAAAAGACCTACAGAATGATGTGTATCTTGTGGTGTTCTTGTGTTCAATAATGGGTATTTGACATGAATAAATTAACATTCTTTTAGACAATTTTTTAGTTTTAGATAACAGTTTGAATCAAGTTCTACAACAGATGAAAACAAGCCACAAAAGAATGGAGTTAGTGCCCTTACACCTCAAGAAGAATTTATAAAAAAGGTACGTTGTTTTTTATTCTTTTATTTAAATAGTTCTAATTACTGCCCTTTTTAGTTTCCTTACACCTCAAGAAGAATTTATAAATAAGGTACGTTGTTTTTTATTATTTTTTTTAAATAGTTCTAATTACTGCCCTTTTGAAGTTTATTATGTATTAATTGTTTTTATTGTTATGTTTCTAATTATTAGTTTTTTTTTCAGGCTTTGGGGGTACCAGTCACCATTTCGAGAGGGACATGATAAAAGGACCTACAGAATGACGTGTATCTTGTGGTGTCATTGTGTTCGATAATGGGTATTTGACATGCATAAATTAACATTCTTTTAGACTAATTTTTAGTTTTAGATACTAATTTAAATCAAGTTCTACAACAAATGAAAACAAGCCACAAAAGAATGGAGTTAGTGCCCTTACACCTCAAGAAGAATTTATGAATAAGGTATGTTGTTTTTTGTTATTTTTTTTTTTAAATAATTCTAATTACTGCCCTTTTGAAGCTAATTATGTATTAAATGTTTTCCTTGTTATGTTTCTAATTATTAGTTTTTTTTTCAGGCTTTGGGGGTACCAGTCACCATTTCGAGAGGGACATGATAAAAGGACCTACAGAATGACGTGTATCTTGTGGTGTCATTGTGTTCGATAATGGGTATTTGACATGCATAAATTAACATTCTTTTAGACTTTAGACTTTAGACTATTTTTTAGTTTTAGATACTAGTTTAGATCAAGTTCTACAACAGATGAAAATAAGCCACGAAAAAATGGAGTTAGGGCCCTTACACCTCAAGAAGAATTTATAAATAAGGTACGTTGTTTTTTATTATTTTATTTAAATAGTTCTAATGACTGCCCTTTTGAAGTTAATTATGTAATACATGTTTTCATTGGTATGTTTCTAATTATTAGTTTTTTTGTCAGGCTTTGGGGGTACCTGTCACCATTTCGAGAGGGACATGATAAAAGGGACCTACAGAATGACGTGTATCTTGTGGTGTCATTGTGTTCGATAATGGGTATTTGACAAATATAAATTAACATTCTTTTAGACAATTTTTTAGTTTTAGATAATAGTTTGAATTAAGTTCTACAACAGATGAAAACAAGCCACAAAAGAATGGAGTTAGTGCCCTTACACCTCAAGAAGAATTTATGAATAAGGTACGTTGTTTTTTATTATTTTTTTATTTAAATAGTTCTAATTACTGCCTATTTGAAGTTAATTAAGTATGAATTGTTTTCATTGTTATGTTTCTAAATATTGGTTTTTATTTCAGGCTTTGGGGGTACCAGTCACCATCTCAAGAGGGACATGATAAAAGGACCTACAGATTGACGTGTATCTTGTGGTGTCATTGTGTTCAATAATGGGTATTTAACATGCATAAATTAACATTCTTTTAGACAATTTTTTAGTTTCAGATAACAGTTTGAGGTCAAGTTCTACATCAGATGAAACAAGCCACGAAAGAATGGAGTTAGGACCCTTACACCACAAGAAGAATTTACTAATAAGATACGTTGTTTTTTCTTTTTTTTTTTTAAATTTAAATAGTTCTAAATACTGCCTAATTAAAGTTAAGTATTAAATGTTTTATTTTTATATTATTCTTATTTAATAGTTTAAAGGTACATTGTTTTTGTTTTTTAAATTATTAGTTTAAAACATTTAAGTATCATTTTTGTCATTTTTGTGTGTGGCAATTTAACTCATTGATGTATTTAATTTTACTAATTTCTGTTTTGTCCTTTTAAGGCTTTAATTAAACCAGTCACAATGTTCAATGGGATAGAAGGCCTTACAGTACATGTTTATAAGGAGTCATTTTAATGTGTGGTAATATATATTTTCAGACTATTCAGAAATATGGATTATATGGTAGTGCAAGAACTAATCTAGCAAGAGAAAATGTAAAAAGGTATGTTGCAGTGACACTTATATTTTATATTGAATGTTTCTTGCTCCAAATATTAGACCTCCTAAATCTACACCTTCTGAAAATGGTATTCTTTTATAAAAAAAATATAAGTAGTAAATGAAACCTTTAGCTTGTAATAATTTGAGATGTTAAATACAAGTATTTGTAATTTTCTATAGATTAGTGTGTTTACAGCTAGGCTACTGCTAATATATATTTTGGTTGTGTACAAAAAAAGTTTCTAAATCTTGAAATATTTTTTTAATGTATATATCTGCAGTTTTGATCTACCTCTAATACTATCATTAAGCTAAACTGTTATCTTAACTTCTAAACACAGTCATAATGCTAATTCTAATTACCTGGTACTTTCAGCTAATGCTATTGATTATGAAAAAAATCATATATGGTATGGCACCATTATGAATTTAATGGGCTCTGTTTATTGCCAGTGCTTAATATTACCATTGCTAATGTTTTATAGGATTCAATAAAAAATGTTTCAATCTTAACTTAGGAGTTTCTCATTCTCAACCAATATTTTTATGGGTAACAGACATCATTGAGTAAACTTCTAGGCAGTTGAACATTGTGCTGGTCACGCAATCTCCTTTCATGATGCTGCTGCAACTTAACCCCCTTTCCATATTTTGTAATAGGCCTTCGGCCTATGATGTTTAAATTAATGCCTAGTAGTACTAGCAGAAAAATTAATAATATATTAGCCGATCTCAAATGCCTTTATAATCAGGGTTGTTGAATTCCTGGTTTCTTACCATACAATCCACTCATTTAGCAGTTGAATTCCTGGTTTCTTACCATACAATCCACTCATTTAGCAGTCGAATTCCTGGTTTCTTACCATACAATCCACTCATTTAGCAGTCGAATTCCTGGTTTCTTACCATACAATCCACTCATTTAGCAGTCGAATTCCTGGTTTCTTACCATACAATCCACTCATTTAGCAGTCGAATTCCTGGTTTCTTACCATACAATCCACTCATTTAGCAGTCGAATTCCTGGTTTCTTACCATCCAATCCACTAATTTAGCAGTTGAATTCCTGGTTTCTCACCATACAATCCACTCATTTAGCAGTCGAATTCCTGGTTTCTTACCATACAATCCACTAATTTAGCAGTTGAATTCCTGGTTTCTCACCATACAATCCACACATTTAGCAGTCGAATTCCTGGTTTCTTACCATCCAATCCACTCATTTAGCAGTCGAATTCCTGGTTTCTCACCATACAATCCACTCATTTAGCAGTCGAATTCCTGGTTTCTCACCATACAATCCACTCATTTAGCTGTCGAATTCCTGGTTTCTTACCATACAATCCACTCATATAGCAGTCGAATTCCTGGTTTCTCACCATACAATCCACTCATTTAGCAGTCGAATTCCTGGTTTCTTACCATACAATCCACTACCAGACATGTGTAACGATACAGGTCTTCTATATGTCATAAGTGTCATTTTCTTAGGCCTATTACACTATGTTATAAGTAATAAAAAAAGATTGACCAAAACCATTTCAGAAAATAGCATATGTTCCCTTATTTTCTCTCCTGGGTATCTGGTCCATATAGCATAGTAAGTTCACATAGTGTTCTATGTCTCAAATTTTGGGTATCTGGTCCATATAGCATAGTGAGTTCACAAAGTGTTCTATGTCTCAAATTTTGGGTATCTGGTCCATATAGCATAGTGAGTTCACATAGTGTTCTATGTCTCAAATTTGATGAAATTCTGTTTTTTTTATATATTTACAGTTAACTATAACAATAATTTGATGCCTAACTAATGAGTAGCACATTGTAAAACAGTATATTTGGCCTACATATTGACAAACAATATATTTTTCTTGTATGATAAATGGTATGATAGTATGCGTGAATGTCTATTGTGTTTGAGTACAAATGGTTCTTTAATATTGTTTTAGGTATGCTGAAAGACGGAATTTATGTAATCAAGTCAATTTTCCATTCATTTGGATCAATAAAGCAATCTTATCTTATCTTATCTTATTAATAGAGCGCTTTCCTTGGACACATTTTTTTCAACACTATGCAGTTTGTTATAATTGTTCGATGCTTAACAAATGATTACATTATAGTGTGTTGTAGGCCTATGTTTAAAAAATCTAATGATAAACTGTGATACTCTTTTCTGCTCTATTTCAATCCATGATACATAGAATTGTATTTTACCACTCATACTCCTTAAATAAATGTTATTATGCTGTAATGTGTCCTGCATAGTCTGTTTTTTTTCTGACAGAGTGCACTTTCTGACAGTCTGTGCTGCTCTATGACATTATATGCTTATGCTCTTATGTTTGACACAATTTTATATTATGGCTGCTTACTTGCTCAACTCCTTTGGTTCTTAATGGAACATGTGGCTTTCACAACAGTTCTCCAGCGCACTAGATTCTGGACAGCCTTTTTCAGTTTACCCAATGAAAAGTTGCAGCTTTTCATTTCATCCTCGCAGGATCATCTCCAGGTGGTCTTAGGACAACCAAAGTCTTTCCATGGGGGTTCCATTGCAAAGCCTGTCTTGTGATATCCTGTGGGGGTTCCATTGCAAAGCCTGCCTTGTGATATCCTGTGGGGGTTCCATTGCAAAGCCTGTCTTGTGATATCTTGTGGGGGTTCCATTGCAAAGCCTGTCTTGTGATATCCTGTGGGGGTTCCATTGCAAAGCCTGTCTTGTGATATCCTGTGGGGGTTTTCATAAGGTGTGTCCTATCCACAACCATTTTCGCCTGGCAATCTGCTGTTCAATGTGGTCCTGGTTTGTTTGTTACCACAAGTCAGTATTCTTGACTTATACTGTCCACCAAACCTTTAGTATGTTGCGGAGGCAGCTATGACAAAGGCAGCTATGACAAAGGCAGCTATGACAGAGGCAGCTATGACAGAGGCAGCTATGACAGAGGCAGCTATGACAGAGGCAGCTATGACAGAGGCAGCTATGACAGAGGCAGCTATGACAGAGGCAGCTATGACAGAGGCAGCTATGACAGAGGCAGCTATGACAGAGGCAGCTATGACAGAGGCAGCTATGACAGAGGCAGCTATGACAGAGGCAGCTATGACAGAGGCAGCTATGACAGAGGCAGCTATGACAGAGGCAGCTATGACAGAGGCAGCTATGACAGAGGCAGCTATGACAGAGGCAGCTATGACAGAGGCAGCTATGACAGAGGCAGCTATGACAGAGGCAGCTATGACAGAGGCAGCTATGACAGAGGCAGCTATGACAGAGGCAGCTATGACAGAGGCAGCTATGACAGAGGCAGCTATGACAGAGGCAGCTATGACAGAGGCAGCTATGACAGAGGCAGCTATGACAGAGGCAGCTATGACAAAGGTTTGGAGCTTGTTGAGATTGAAAGTGAAATTTCAAATATTATGATTAATACACAATTTATGATGTTGAAAAATTTAATACACAATATATGATGTTGAATAGGTTAATACACAATTCATGATGTTGAATAGATTATACAGTTTATACTGATATACTATATGATATACTTGATATACTATCAAGTTACATTTCAGCACACTTTGTTACTTTAAGCAAAGGGAAATAATTCCTAATATTATTGCACACTGTGTGACACATGAATACAAATCTTTAGCTCTAATACTTTAGTGTCTTATATTATGGTATATGTCTTCATTTATTTATAATCACTATAATGAGCTTTGATTAACCTTGGTCTCAATTGGCTTAATCTATATATATAAAAAGACAGTGTTAAGCCCCGCGAGGATTCCCATTGGTCAATTTGAAAACACGTGTGTCACTGACCTATCTAGGCCTAGCCCAATATACCGTCTAATAATTTTTCTCATCGGACATGTGTCTTCGATAGCTCAGTGCTATACGGGCGACCAGGGTTCGATTCTCCAGTTAGACTATACTTTTTTTTTTTCGACAATTAATTTTTCAAACTTTTAAAAACAAAAGACATTGTAAATCTATAGGCAAAATAGATTTTGTTAAATAAAAATATTTCACTATTTTTTTTACCCTATTACAATATTTATTTACTTTCCTAAAAGTATTCAGTAAGTGTAGTTTATAAATTTGTTATCTGCACCCCAGACAGTCCTTTTTTTTTTCACCCGGACAACGCCGGGCAATGTAGCTTGTCTTACTATAAATAGGCATGTGTTCATCATCATCATCAGACCCTTGACCATTGTGGTTGTTGGGGTCCATTTTTGCCTCTATTTTTGTCTACCTTGAACCACTGTCACTTTTTCAGCCATTTGCAGCTTTGTACAATCCTTTCTATTGTCAAACTAGCATTTTCGCTGATGGCCGCTCCAACATCTACCATCTAATGTGCGTTGGAGAAATCTTTTGGCACGTCATTATGCTGCACCACATGACCGAACCATTATGAATTAATTTCTGAAATATTTTTGTCTACTTTGTTTGGAAATGTAACATAGTTTTCACACTCAGATACATGTTTTTTTTTTTTTTAGTCCCTTAACCATGACGGTCGTTGGGGGAGCTAATGGACACTCGGTGTCCATTGGTCCTCTCTTGGGCTTGGTAGACTTGGCGGCGCCCATCTCCTCTCCAAGTCAGTGGTGGATTTATAGCTGTCTGCACCGAGGGTCGAACCCGTGATGCGGCGCTTGGGAGTCGAGCTCACTGTCGACTTTGCTAACCAGCCGCCCAGATACATGTGCAATGGCTAAATAACAAACTGTATTTAATTTTAGTATTTACACAATTGGTGCTTTTTTACTTGTTTATTTATATCCTTAATTACTTCTAGTTAATAATGAAGTTTTCTGCCTTTATACAATTGCTTACCAAAATTTGTTTCACAAAAACGATGGGCCTATAGTCGAGTAATTTTCAAAGTAATGCATTTTAATTACTCTTTGTTTTATAACAATGTGTACATATTATTTAAACAATGAAATTCCAGTATGAGCATAACAAATCTTTGACTTTGACTGTGTGCCAAACTACTGATTCTCTATTTTATTTATTCTATGTGCTACCTAACTGAATTGAATTGACTGTGTGCCAAACTGCTGATTCTCTATTTTATTTATTCGTTGTGCTACCTAACTGAATTGAATTGACTGTGTGTCAAACTGCTGATTCTCTATTTTATTTATTCTATGTGCTACCTAACTGAATTGAATTGACTGTGTGCCAAACTGCTGATTCTCTATTTTATTTATTCGTTGTGCTACCTAACTGAATTGAATTGACTGTGTGCCAAACTGCTGATTCTCTATTTTATTTATTCTATGTGCTACCTAACTGAATTGAATTGACTGTGTGCCAAACTACTGATTCTCTATTTTATTTATTCTATGTGCTACCTAACTGAATTGAATTGACTGTGTGCCAAACTGCTGATTCTCTATTTTATTTATTCTATGTGCTACCTAACTGAATTGAATTGACTGTGTGCCAAACTGCTGATTCTCTATTTTATTTATTCGTTGTGCTACCTAACTGAATTGAATTGACTGTGTGCCAAACTACTGATTCTCTATTTTATTTATTCTATGTGCTACCTAACTGAATTGAATTGACTGTGTGCCAAACTGCTGATTCTCTATTTTATTTATTCGTTGTGCTACCTAACTGAATTGAATTGACTGTGTGCCAAACTGCTGATTCTCTATTTTATTTATTCTATGTGCTACCTAACTGAATTGAATTGACTGTGTGCCAAACTACTGATTCTCTATTTTATTTATTCTATGTGCTACCTAACTGAATTGAATTGACTGTGTGCCAAACTACTGATTCTCTATTTTATTTATTCTATGTGCTACCTAACTGAATTGAATTGACTGTGTGCCAAACTACTGATTCTCTCTTTTATTTATTCTATGTGCTACCTAACTGAATTGAATTGACTGTGTGCCAAACTGCTGATTCTCTATTTTATTTATTCGTTGTGCTACCTAACTGAATTGAATTGACTGTGTGCCAAACTACTAATTCTCTATTTTATTTATTCTATGTGCTACCTAACTGAATTGAATTGACTGTGTGCCAAACTACTGATTCTCTATTTTATTTATTCGTTGTGCTACCTAACTGAATTGAATTGACCGTTGTGCCAAACTACTGATTCTCTATTTTATTTATTCTATGTGCTACCTAACTTAATTGAATTGACTGTGTGCCAAACTACTGATTCTCTATTTTATTTATTCTATGTGCTACCTAACTGAATTGAATTGACTGTGTGCCAAACTACTGATTCTCTATTTTATTTATTCTATGTTTTACCTAACTGAATTGAAATGACTGTGTGCCAAACTACTGATTCTCTCTTTTATTTATTCTATGTGCTACCTAGCTGAATTGAATTGACTGTGTGCCAAACTACTGATTCTCTATTTTATTTATTCTATGTGCTACCTAGCTGAATTGAATTGACTGTGTGCCAAACTACTGAGTCTCTATTTTATTTATTCTATTTGCTACCTTACTGAATTGTGTTTTATCTTAACACACTGAGTGATTTAAAATGAATCATTGTTTTGTTACATTGTATACTGCGTAGTTTTATGACATTTTGAAAAAGTAATTACTTCATAATTCGTGGGCTTAACAAGGAAATAATGAGATAAAATTGAACACAGTGACACTGCTAAGAAATGCTACACCAAGTTTATTAAGGCCAATGACATTGTGGTTGCACATGTGTGCAAAACTGGGACAGGCCTATTAGGCTAGTGCTAAGTACTGCAAGGTCTTCATTTGTACTGTACACGATCATTTATTACAAAATGTAAACCTTCCTATCTGTTTGTAACCCGAGGCACTGTTTGTTACCCGAGACAAACAATTGACAAAATTTGTTTTGTAACCTGAATCATTCATAACCCAAGACAAGCAATTGACAAAATTGTTGTGTGTAACCTGAATCATTCATAACCTGAGACAAACAATTGACAAAATAGTTGTTTGTAACCTGAATAATTCATTACCCGAGTCAAAAAATTGACAAAATTGTTGTTTGTAACCTGAATACTTCATAACCCGAGACAAACAATTGACAAAATTGTTGTTTATAACCTGAATCATTCATTACCCGAGTCAAAAAAATGTCAAATTTGTTGTTTGTTGGCCTAATCTGAATTATTCATAACCCGAGGTACCACTGTATTTAAAAGTTAGAATTTAATGCTTTATATTTTATTAATACTTTGCTCTTTTATCTCTTTCCTCTAGTATTTCTAGGTTTAGTGATAGAACTATCGATTGATGTTACATAAACGTATGTAAATAAATACATCTTTGCTCTTTCCTCTAGTATTTCTAGGTTTAGTGATAGAACTATCCATTGATGTTACATAAACGTATGTAAATAAATACATCTTTGCTCTTTCCTCTAGTATTTCTAGGTTTAGTGATAGAACTATTAATGTTAATAAACGTGTGTAAATAAATATATTTAGACTATTATTTTTACATTACTTCTGTCTATATTGTTTATCAATATGTTTGCTGCATAATCGATTGATGTTACATAAACGTATGTAAATAAATACATCTTTGCTCTTTCCTCTAGTATTTCTAGGTTTAGTGATAGAACTATTAATGTTAATAAACGTGTGTAAATAAATATATTTAGACTATTATTTTTACATTACTTCTGTCTATATTGTTTATCAATATGTTTGCTGCATAATCAAATGATTTTTAATACACTGCATCCTGACTGCGGGTGCTTGATTTAAAAAATGCTTTTATTTACTATAATAAGCACTTTACTTAATAAGCACTGTCTGCAGACAGAGATACAAAAATGTTAACATATGCAACACTCCTTTTGTAAATAATGTATGCTGTTTGATGCAGTGTTTTGGCACATTGTGGCACATTATTCAAATTTTAAAATACTGTTTCATAAGAAATGATTAGATATTTTGTATGATAATATTCACACAATGGTTTGTTTCTTTGATTTGGTGTTGACCCGTAAACAATAAAATGCTTTGACACTTTAAATGCTAAATAGCAAATATATTTCTTACTCACTATCTTGAATGGAAAATAGTTTTTTCAACGTTAGTCCATAATATACAATTTCATTAGTAAACATACACTCTTCTGTATGACTTAATAGGCTACCTGGCTTACATTTGCTCTTTAAGAAAATACTTTTTTGTTTGATTTATGACATATTGTAGGCTGTTTCCAATAATTTTACTTACAAAATGGATTCTCAACACAATGCTTGAATGGGTTTTAATTTTTAATAAATAGGCTTGCATGTTTTACAACTTTAATTATTCTCAGATTATGTGTGTTCTTTAAAAAAAAATTCTGCTGCTTTATTAGATTTAAGTCATACTTTGCTATTTACAAAATGTATTCTTTTTCATACATATTAAAGTTAAACATTAAATTATTCTCATTAACACCATGTAATTTATGTAAGTTTTCTTTTGAAACAGCCAAAAACTGTTTGCACATAACTAGATATTCAATATTTTGGACACATTATGTTTTGCAAAACTCTGTCATCCATAGGTTTGGCATTAATTTGTAGATATTTATAACATATTGATGTGCAACAACTGATATTGTCTTACTTGGTTTGACCATTACTAAATTATCTCCTTTGCACCAAGGTCTGACTCATAACCACAAATGCTTTATTATCATTTATTATGGGCATTATGTTCATTGTTTTGATACACTGCTAACATTTTTGTGTGTCTGTCTTATAAATTCTGAATTCACTTTTATCTAATTTTAGGCTATTACTTCTAATGAGGCTAAATCCAATACCTAATTATGAAATGGATGATTTACTAATACATAATTATGATATATCAAAGGTTCAGTTATAGCTATGATATGCTAATAATTAGTTATGATTTATCAAATGTTCAGTTTTAGTTAGGTGTATTGTTTCAATGCTCATTGTTTACTTTGCTTAAATTAAGGAATTGTGAATTGATATTCAGTTATTAAACACTTTTTGGCTGATTATGAGTAAAGGGCTTTAAAATGTTTGATATTGTGAAATACACAAGCTACAATTGGAATCTTTTAAAACTGAGTGTTCCATGAAACACATGTAATAAGTGTATGTAATTAAAACTACTGCCTTTACCATTCCTAAAATTAATTTTCTGATCCTTTGCTGACATTTTTAAAAAGTGCATGTATTATATTTTTTAGTCTAAGTGCTTAAAGTTAATGGATTATTAAGCTTATTGTGTGTATTTGTTACATGTTACCATAAAATGGGAGACTTTAATTTAAGAGTTTTCTGTTGCACTTTCGTGGGTGACTGTAAACAAAAAACTTTGTGTTTTCAATTATTTTTTAAAGAGATCCTTAAACAAATGTTATAATAATGATTAATAATAATGTTACTTGTCCATTGACTCTGTATATTTTAATTACATACTAAATATTAGTAGTTATGATAAATATGCCACTAGTTAATCTGTGTGATCTAAGTGTAAAAGAAAAGTTCTATTTTGTCATAATGGCTATAATAACCTACTTAGTATTACAACTGCCCATTACATTTAATGAAGAAGTGATTGAAATTTTTTTTATTACTATTTACAGCTTTTCAAAACTCATTCATACTGTAATCTGTATTGTGTAATTTAGTGTTTACTTTTTCAGCTTTGCAGGCTTAATTAAACATTTGGCAAACTGTTTTGCAACTCATGCAATTTTTAAGTATGTTAAAGGAAATATTCATTGTCTTCAATCAATTGTAAATATTTAAAATGCTTTTGTCATTTTTTTGTTGCAAATTACACTTAAGTCAAGTAGGCAGTCCCTGCAGTATATGATAGCTATATGATAATGTAATGACACGTTTATTTGAAAATTCAGGAACAGGAATATATTATGTTAGTGTATTTTGAAAAAAAGAGACACATGTTTTTTTTTCAACCTTTATTGAGTTAACATCCTTGAAGTTTATCTTTTTCATTCTGTTATACCTTTTTAATTTTAGCTATTTAGTTCTAACTTTTCAAACTTTTTACTTTTAACTTTAACAATTACTTTTTACATTTATTTATTTACATTTATCTTTTTACATTTATCTTTTAACATACTATGTTATATTGTACAAAGGTTATATTAGTTGTTTTCTTTCTTAAAACTATTTTGATTTCAGGTTGTATCCCTGAAGTTATCTTAGGCCTAGATATGTTATTATTTAGATTGTGAGAGAAATATTTGGACTTACTATTGAAAGCAGGATCTTCTAATATACATTCATACAGGTATCATTGGAAAACTAAGCATTTTAGTTGAATAAATCTATAATTTAATTTAGCATAACATTTTCTTCAATGTTGTGAATTAAAAATTGCTTACAATTTTATGTTTACTTTCTTGACTTTCCATAGAATGGCTCTGAGCATAAACCCAGAAGTTTGCTGAGCATAAACCCAGAACTTTGCTGCATGGAAAGCTGGCAGAGAGCACATGGAAAAGAGGGACTTAACTCTTGTACAAATTAATTAACCATAACTATTAGGAACTCAAATGACTGCATCATGTGACGCACAGCTATGCCACAGGGCACACAGCATCCTGGCAGCAAACAGCACAGAGAGGAGAAGTAGGAGAAGGACCAAAGACACAAAGAAACTACACCATCATAGCTTGAGGACAGACCAATGCCATAAGCATATGGTAGGAGGATACTAAAAGCAGAGCATGGGATCAACTATTGAGTCATGGATGTCAACAAAAGTAAATATTTTAAGTTTTGTAATACTTGTTTTTTTTAGAATTTAGCATTTTAGTTGTATTAGAAATTAGCATTAAAAAAAATGAAAGTTGTTTGATATTTACATTTTATCTTCATATAGACTGATGATGGATGGATTGTCTCCCTGGAAAACAAATTTCAGACCAAAACTGAATTCATGTAGCAGATGGAAAGCAGAGCATGGGATCAAGTGTTATGATTCATGGATATCAACAAAAGGTAACAATTCTGTAATACTTGTATTTTTATAATTTACCATTTTAACATTAAATGCAATGACTTAGGAATATTATTAAATTAAAATTTAAAAGTTAATATTTACTTTTCATTTTCAGATAGGATGATGGTGGAGATGCATTGTCTCTCTGGGAATAAGACTTTAGACCAAAACGAATTTCATGTAGCAGATTGCAAGGTAAATATCCTTTGAGTCTGATGCTTTTACCCATTTTCTGCTAGCGTCCCACTTATGGGACACTTTGCAAAAAACTTCCTATTAAATACGTATATGCCTTATAAATATAAAAATTTGTTTTTTTTGCATTGTACGATAAATTGACTTTAATTGTAACTTTGCTTTGCGAACAAAATGTTACTTTTAATAAGATTTACATGACCTTGACCTTTCAACTTGTAAAAATTGATGAAAAAAATTAACATTCTCAAAAATAAGTACACATTTATCACATATGATTAAATTTTGATATAAAACCACATGAAATATGTAATTTCATCATTTACCTATCAATAATAACAATAGAAATCAGACAAAAATCACATTGACTTCGTTTTATCAAGTGTTAAACAAGTGTCCCAAAAGTAAGACAGTAGCAACGAATGCCCCCGTGTAAAACGTCCCATATATGAGACAGTAGCTAGAAGCATGCTCAGTTAGTTTTTTTAATAAATAAAATAGTTTTTTATTACGCTAAAATTTAAGAACTAGATCATTGTTTTTAAATACGATTTTGAATAAAAATGAATTTTTTTTAAATAATTATATTCGCTTTATAGATAGATATTTGGTGGGTAGGAAGCAATGGGCGCAGCAACCCCGTCTCGAGAACCACCCGGTGCCTGGATGCATGTACCTATAGTATAGGATTTGTGCTACCGGGTGACAGTGCAGGTATTCGGGCGAGCCACCACGATAATGATCCTTAGGGGAACCGCAATGGGTAACCTAGCTGCGTAATCCTCACTGTTACATGGCACGCCACGCCTTTGGCGTGTCTTGGGGTGGCTTGAGCCCGGACAGAGCTTGGACTTAGACTACGTTTACCGCCCCCCCCCCCCCTGGATGTGGAGCCCCCGGGCATATGCCCCCTCTGCCCTCCCCTATGTGAGGGCACTGTTTCTACCTCTTCTGTGTCGAGCGGGAGAGGCTGTGAACTTCCACTAGTTGAAGTTACAACTTAAGTTATTGTATAAAATCAGAATTTATTGTTGCATTTAATTTCTTTAAAAACAATTTTTATATGTAAATGTGTTTTTATCATTTTTTTTTCTTCATAATTGTAAACCACGATCAATATGATTCATATATATTGCTCATTGAATCTCTTTATTATGTTTCGTTGTATGAAAATATAATAAATATATCAGCTGGATTATTATTTGCTGGACGCTGGATGAAAGGGTAAGGGGAGGACCTAATATTTTTCTTCATAGAAATCTATAAAATATAAACTATTGTATTTTTTCAAGCTTCCGGCCTGGGCTAATACCATAAAAGTGGCAATAGATTGATTTTTAGAGTTTAAATGATTGGTGGAAGCACTTACACTATAACACTAAAAATGTTATTCTGTTCAAAACCTTTAACGGGAGAACATGAAAAATGAACCGACCCAATATAAATTTACACAGGGCCACTTGTTGCTACCGTCCCACTTATGGGACTATTCTTAAAACGTCAAGTTCTCAAAAAGTTGTCAATTAAAAGAAAAATCAAAAGTCGTTCCTTCCACTGTGGCCCAAAAACTAAATAATATCCAAAAATGAAAAAAAACTCGACCTCAGCAGAATATGGATTAAATGCCATTTTGCAATGACTAAAAGCCCATTAGTTTCACAATTAGTTTTGAACCCACAGTTGTGTATTTATAATGTTAGTCGGTTTATTTTCAATTTTCACTGTTTCTGTTAAGACATGTATATAAACTCTATTATATAAACTTGAATGTGTGTATTTTTTAAAATGACTTTTTTTCTTTTTTAGGAAAGGTGAAGCCCACGCATTTGCAATGCAGTCACTTATGATTCCAAAGAAAGCTAACCTTCAAAAGAGTAGGTAACCTTCAAGAGTGTCAAAACTACCATACTATCAGCCTCATCAGCCATCCCAGCAAAGTCCTCCTGAAAATAATACTCAACAGGTTAAAACCTCAAGCCGAAAAATTCATAGCTGATGAACAAGCAGGTTTCAGGGCCATCTTTAACCTAAGAATAATGTGAGAAATACCTACAGCACCAACAACCACTATACCATGTGTTCGTAAACTTCAAGAAAGCATTTAACAGAGTATGGCATGCAGCGCTGTGGGCAACCATGAGAGTATACAACATCACCCCCAACACTATTGTAGTCATCAAAAGCCTGTACGACAAGGCTACCAGTGCAGTCCTCCACAATGATGTCACTGTACGACAAGGCTACCAGTGCAGTCCTCCACAATGATGTCACTGTACGACAAGGCTACCAGTGCAGTCCTCCACAATGATGTCACTGTACGACAAGGCTACCAGTGCAGTCCTCCACAATGATGTCACTGTACGACAAGGCTACCAGTGCAGTCCTCCACAATGATGTCACTGAAAACTGGTTCAAACAACCATTGGCGTGCATCAACACTCTTCAATATTTATCTAGAAAGGATCATGATGGATGCATTGGACAACCACGTCAGGACAGTCAGGATCGGTGGAAGACCAGTCACCAATCTTCTCTTTGAAAATATCAATGGCATGGAAATCAACGCCGAAAAGACAAAAGCTATGGCAAACATAGAGTTTGAATCCGAAATACAAGTGGGTGATCAGAGGCTCGAGAAAGTCTCCTCCTTCAAATATCTGGGATCCATAACATCCGATGTAGAATTCAAGCCAGAAATTCTTGCAAGAATAGCCCAGACAACGTCTGCACTTTGCAAGCTAAAATAAATCTGACAAATCAAGAAAATCTCACTTTACTTGAGGATTTGACTAATGCGCTCCCTGGCGATGGTCACATATAGCAGCCATTCAATGCAAAAAACTCAGATGATACGGGCATGTGGCATTATCAAAAGGCCTAACGAAAACCACCCTGCAGGGCACAGAACAGGGTGGGAGAAAGAGAGGCAGGCAGCAGAGATGATGGGAAAATGACATCAAGGGGTGGACCTGGCTTGTCTCTTGCGTATTCTCAGAGGGCAGCGCAGGACTGAAATGAATAGCATACAATCATCCAACAGTAAAAAAAATAGTGCCAACACGACCCTCACTCGGGGAAAGGATAGATGATGATGATGAATCAATGATGTAGTTAGAAGTTGAAATACTATCAAGGATGGAAACATTTGGAAGACTTCAGAATATATTAGCTCAAGCTAAATGTCAAATGTACAAATACCAAATGGACTAAAAAAATAGAGATGAGTGTTTCTGAGATTTGTGTACTAACTGATGCTTACAGTTGTATATGAAGACTCCACTAAATGAACTGGGATAGTTGGGGTTAAGTTTAGACTTTTGTAAATTATGTTATAATTTGTTAATGCTCAAAATAATTTTCTTGGAATTAGGATTTTTTTCCATTGTTTTATAAATGTGTATTCTTTAATTAGTAATTGTAAAATGTTAAATTTAACTTATTACTTGTGTTTCTCAAAAATGGAATCCTAGTGTTTTTATACTGTGTTTTATAAACATGTATACTTCAATTAGTTAATGTGAAATTTAACATATTACTTATATTTCTCATAAATGGAATCCTAGTGTTTTACCAAAATAAAATATTTCTTTTATTCTTAGAAATGTAAAAGAAATTGTTCCAGTTCTGTGGTAAAATTGTCAAAGGATTTTTATTAAATCTGTGCTATTTATCATTTTTTAAGTCTGCTTTTTTCCCTTGTTAACAAGTTTTCATTTTGTATAATCTTTTATCATTAAATTTCCTAATGTTGGATTAATGTCTAACTTTTTCTTGAATGTTTTTAAAGTTCAATTGTTAAGACTTAAAAATTGTTCATTTATTTTGAACTTTTATTTATACTGTTTCAATGTTGTAATCATACTCAAATTCCTAATAAGTATACTTAGGCCTGCAGTAGTCTATCCAGCTCTAAATGGGTACCTGTCATTTAGTTAGATATTGTTTAAGCCCTCAGGGTATTGTATGGCCTACACAGACCTGTCCATTGAACCATTGCATTGATTGCATCTTAACATGAACTTTAAAAAACATAACTTTATTTTAGATATCAAGTTTTGCTAAAGCAATCACTACTTGACTGAATATGTTTTTGTTAATTTTCATGTTGATATTTTTTATCCAAACATTCATTAAGATAGGAGTCACTACTATTCTAAATACTATTTAATAGTTCTTTCAATTTATTTCTGAGTATTTTCACTTTTTGTTTTCCAGTAAAATAGTTTTTGAGCCAAAGTAAAAGTTTTGATCATATGTAAACATATTCATAAAAAAAGTTCTTATTGACAATATATTGTCCATCTCATTTATTTTAACTCAATTTCTGATGATCAATTTTAAATCATTTGTTTGATTAAATTTCATTTTAAAAAATTCATTCACTTTTGTACAATTTAAATTATTTTCAATTAATTTGCAATAAAATCATAATACATTGATAAGGTAACAAAATATTGGTAAGAAATTCAAATTTTAACATTTTTGTAAAGCTCATTAAAAGTTGCCCAAGGGAAAAATTACAAAGGCTTATAATTACAGATAAATTGAAAATACAATTGAGCAATAATAAGTTTGAATAAATTAAAAATCAACTTCAACAAACTTTAATCATAATTAACATAAACTTTGGCATCATCAATTTCAATTTATATGTGATTATGATTAACTTATTATTAAATAAAATACAATAGATTTAGGCAAATTGGCATTAATCTGTTTAAGCTTTATTATTTCAAATCTAAACATTAAGTATAGTTGGCCCACACAAAATTCTTATTGCCAAATAAAAAGGCATGTGCTAGAAGTGAGATCTTAAAAGTAAAATATAAGACTAAAATGTCACGTGTCATTAAAATAACCAATGGAAATTGGATATGCACACAAATCCATTTATATTTTAAAAAAATGATTTTAATGTATAAATGCATATTAAAAAAATAAACTTATTTTATTGTGACAAATTTACAGTCACAAAATAAATAAATAGTTACATCTCAAGCTATTACAATGCTCAGATTAACATAAGGATAAAAGCACTTTTCTTAAACCCTATGTATGAACAACTGCACATAAGTTCTTTTTTCCAGAACAAACTAGGAAAACCAGTAACTTAATATCATTTAAGACACTATAGTATAATCACAATGCAAGACTAGACGCACATACTGATCAGAGTAGGACACAATAATCTTCTTTATAAAAGGAGTATCTGTAACAAACAAGATAAGCACATAAATTTAAATCGTTAACATTATCACTATTTAATTTGACTTTAACTCACACCACTTTAACCGAATAGTTAATAGAAAAGCGGGTCCACAGAGTGCTCACTGTTAAACTGCTGCTATACAAAATTAGATCTACAAAATCAGACCTAGGGGCCTACATAATCTATCAGATCTATATCTATAGATATGTTGTTCAACATAAAACGCACAAATTTATTTGTTGAAGAAAATCAAACATTTTAAATCAGTTGTACAAACTCACGTTTACAAATTTCAGCTATAATATAGCATCAATTTGTTAAATATCAAACATACAAAGTCAATTTTACAAAATGAATCACACACAAATTTATAAACATACAGTATAAAAAATTCAGAATTAAATTCACAAAAACAATTGTGCAAAATTAATTTTACAAAATAAAGCAAATAAAACAAGGCAAACAAAATACTAAATCATACAGTAGGCCTATAGTGCGAGATGGGGGGGGGGGGGTAAAAGGTAGGGTGTATGCCTATAAAGTGTGAAAGGTACAGGGGAAAGTACAGTTGGGGGAGGGCTATAAGCTTAATACACAGTAAGGCAATGGTGGAGAATAAAATAGTCTCTTATACAGATTTATACAAAACTTACAGTTCAATGTTAAATTTTTTTATAGAAAAGAATTATGGCATATACAGAAAATATGTAACTAAGAGACAATTAAAACCATTAAAAAAAACCTAATACAAGTAATTCTGTTCAAAACCATGATTGTGTAATGTTATATTTTATACCTAGAGACTCTGGCTGAGTGTAATGTTATATTTTATGCCTAGATATTCTGGCTGAGTGTAATGTTATATTTTATACCTAGAGATTCTGGTTGTGTGAAATGATATTTTTATGTCTCTGTCCATCTCATTACATATTTCATTTTTTATTTACAACTGCTCCTATTTGTTCAAAACTTTGCTAGTACAACAATCTTAATTTATATTTTGTTCATCCTTGAAAATTTAACTTTGTTATGCAATTGCACTTGAATTTGAATTCCTGAATTTGATTTTTTTTTTCTCTCATAAAAGTTCAGATTTACAGAAACTTTGATCTTTCAATTAAATTTAAACATGTTTGTCATTCATATATATTGACTTTTCCAACTTATAATGTTCATTTGTATGTGCTATCCATACACATTATTGCATTAGCATTGTACATGTAAATTATATTCAAAGTACAAAACTGTTTGTTTGAAGGAAATCATTGTTAACTTTTGGATAGTCAGTTACTGTTTGAATAATGGTTCATGGTGAATCTTATGATGTGTTTTATTACCTTTAAAAATGGATAATAAGTCTACAGACATTCCTTCTAGATATAAGATTATTAATTCCACTAGACCAAAAACTGCAAGGCAGAAGGGATTGCTTGGCAGCAGGGCTAGAACCCAAGCTATTGGTTTACATAGGACCAGTTGGCCTCACAGCAGTGTAACAAGTGACATTTTATATCAAATGACATCTTTAAATATTTTAGATGATTACATAATAAGTTGTACAACATAATATATACATTGTATATTTATTGTGAAGCTGATTCTTCCTACAAAATGTATTATGCAGATATTCAGTTTTTTTTTTCATAAGATATTTTACATGTACTGTTGTACATAAAATTTATACAGCAAACACTTTTCTTTTATTTCCAAGTGACCCAGAAATCAAATTAAATAATTAATGCATATTTACACACACAAGATTCATTTATTTGTTGCATTTTTCTCTGCCCAATAGCAAGAGTGAGAATTGCAAACCACTGCCTTTCATTCATCTCCATCTAATTATAATATCCTAGAACAACAGATGGACTCTTTAATGGATTTTTGTATCTGTTGTAAGGGCCATGGTGACCTAGAGGCTGGCGTACCAAAGGTTCTGTGTTCGAATCTGGAGAAGGCTAGGATTTGTTCCTAAGTCTTTAAGGTAATCCTGAGTCTACCCATCTCTGACTTTAGGCGTAAAGGCGGCTAGGCTTTGTGCTGGCCACACAATTCCCTAATATGCCTTGGACACAGAAACTGGAGAACCCTGCTTCACCAGCCCTATGGATAAATTTGTTCCGACGGGATGCTTTACTTTTATTTTACTTGTATATTTTGTAAGGTTAAATAAAAACAAACTAAACACACAACATCAAAACATCTGAATATGTTCACCTGCGCTGTAGCATATTTATGCCATTAAACAATAAACTACAACAATAGCAGAAAATTATGACATGTGCACTATTTCTTCCTAAATTGTTTCTAAATCAGATTTAATAATTTATTAATAATAATGTTTGATCCTTAAATATTTCAAAGGTTTAAATTCTAATTTTCTGAACACAAATACTGTAAGCTGTGTAAGCATAATTAAGTTTGCCTAAATGTTCTCTATAAGGATAGTTGTAATGATGTCTATAAGTAGATCTCTCTCTTAGTCCTCTCAGTGCCGGCTGGCACTTGAGGCGGAAGCCAAGGATCTCCATTTTTCTCAATCTGTGGCAGCTCGAGGTGCTGTCTCAAAGTTCAGGCCTGAAGCCTTTAAGTCCCTTTTCGCCGTCCTTCTCCAAGTTTTCTTTGGTCTGCCTTTCGACCTTTTTCCCTGGGGGGAGCCATCTCAGGGCTGTCCTGGGAAGGGAGCCAGCTGACATTCTGCAGACGTGTCCTATCCATCTCCATGCTGAGATGCTCTCTGCTAAAGGGATTACTCCTGTTTTCTCACGTAGATCCTCATTTAATATCGTGTTTGGCCAGAAGATCTTGAGGATGCGGCGTAGGCGTGTCTGGAACACCTCTAGTTTCCTTTCTATGGTATTTGTGGAAGTAGATAGTGGCACCAAAAGATGTGTAATGATGTCTAGAAGTAGGTAGTGGCACCAAAAGATGTGTAATGATGTCTAGAGGTAGGTAGTGGCACCAAAAGATGTGTAATGATGTCTAGAAGTAGGTAGTGGCACCAAAAGATGTGTAATGATGTCTAGAAGTAGGTAGTGGCACCAAAAGATGTGTAATGATGTCTAGAAGTAGGTAGTGGCACCAAATGATGTGTAATGATGTATAGAAGTAGATAGTGGCACCAGAAGATGAGTAATGATGTCTACAAGTACATGGTGGCACGATCTAAATTTTAAAAATCTAAATGTATTGTTAGGTTAGTCCAGAAAATCAGCCAATATTGAGTGGTGTGAATATTGAAAATTCTATAAACAAACAGTTTTACAACATAGAAAGAAAAAAAGGATACGAGTTTTAATTATGAAGATTAATTTATTTGTATACGAGTTAAGGCTTTATAATGGTTATATAAAATGTACACATAAAGCATACATAGAAAAATATTTATATTAATAGAAACCATTAAAAAAATATTTGTAAAACAAAATAATTAAAAGCCATTGGGATAGTTAATTAAGAAAGACTTGTGAAAATAGTTAAATAAATGAAATGTTCATTTGGTTTAAAGAGTATTACTTTACCACACAAGTCAAGATACAATTTCAAAGTCAAAGTCATCATACACAATTGGACTGCTCACACTAAATAATCTACCGGTATACTATTTTAATATACTTCTATAATTTGTATTATTTGTATGCAGTATTAAAAAGTGAATGATTATAAATACATCAAGCCAAAAAAAATCTTATTAATGATTAATGAACACAAATTCTATGTAACAAAAGAAACATTTCCATAAAGAAACAATTTGAACACCAATAGAGGTAATGCCTTTAAAAAAAAAAGTAATTCTCTTTCAGTAAGGCTTTCACTACATTAAGAAACAAAATATACAATTCCTCTTGATTTGTTCACTCTCACTTTTTGAAAGTTTATTGGTTAATAAATTGTATTTTGAGTGTAGCAGTTACAGTTGAAACTTATTTCTCAATATACTGTGGACCTACTGTTATATTGTAACTTTGTCAGGGTGTTGTTTTTCTGAAAATATTATGCTCAGTTCGTCATTGGACAATTCTGATGAAATGAAAGATTAAAAGATTTTCTCTTTGTTTGAGACATGAAGTACTGCATAGATATAAACTAGAAGTACTGCATAGATAAAAACTGGAAGTACTGCATAGATATAAACTAGAAGTACTGCATAGATATAAACTAGAAGTACTGCATAGATATAAACTAGAAGTACTGCATGGATATAATTTGGAAGTACTGCATAGATATAAACTAGAAGTACTGCATAGATATAATTTGGAAGTACTGCATAGATATAATTTGGAAGTACTGCATAGATATAAACTGGAAGTACTAAAAGATATAATTTGGAAGTACTGCATAAATTTAAACTGGAACTACTGCATAGATATAAACTAGAAGTACTGCATAGATAAAAACTGGAAGTACTACATAGATATAATTTAGAAGTACTGCATAAATTTAAACTGGAACTACTGCATAGATATAAACTGGAAGTGCTGCATAGATATAAACTGGAAGTACTGCATAGATATAAACTGGAAGTACTGCATAGATATAATTTGGAAGTACTGCATACATTTAAACTGGAACTACTGCATATATAAAAACTGGAAGTACTGCATAGATATAAACTGGAAGTACTGCATAGATATAAACTGGAAGTACTGCATAGATATAAACTAGAAGTACTGCATAGATATAAACTAGAAGTACTGCATAGATATAAACTAGAAGTACTGCATAGATATAAACTGGAAGTACTGCATAGATATAAACTGGAAGTACTGCATAGATATAAACTGGAAGTACTGCATAGATATAAACTGGAAGTACTGCATAGATAAAAACTGGAAGTACTGCATAGATATAAACTAGAAGTACTGCATAGATAAAAACTGGAAGTACTACATAGATATAAACTAGAAGTACTGCATAGATATAAACTAGAAGTACTGCATAGATATAAACTGGAACTACTGCATATATAAAAACTGGAAGTACTGCATAGATATAAACTGGAAGTACTGCATAGATATAAACTGGAAGTACTGCATAGATATAAACTAGAAGTACTGCATAGATATAAACTAGAAGTACTGCATAGATATAAACTAGAAGTACTGCATAGATATAAACTGGAAGTACTGCATAGATATAAACTGGAAGTACTGCATAGATATAAACTGGAAGTACTGCATAGATAAAAACTGGAAGTACTGCATAGATATAAACTAGAAGTACTGCATAGATAAAAACTGGAAGTACTACATAGATAAAAACTGGAAGTACTGCATAGATATAAACTAGAAGTACTGCATAGATATAAACTGGAAGTACTGCATAGATATAAACTGGAAGTACTGCATAGATATAAACTGGAAGTACTGCATAGATATAAACTGGAAGTACTGCATAGATATAAACTAGAAGTACTGCATAGATAAAAACTGGAAGTACTGCATAGATATAAACTAGAAGTACTGCATAGATAAAAACTGGAAGTACTCCATAGATATAATTTGGAAGTACTGCATAAATTTAAACTGGAACTACTGCATAGATATAAACTGGAAGTACTGCATAGATATAAACTGGAAGTACTGCATAGATATAAACTAGAAGTACTGCATAGATATAAACTAGAAGTACTGCATAGATATAAACTAGAAGTACTGCATAGATATAAACTGGAAGTACTGCATAGATATAAACTGGAAGTACTGCATAGATATAAACTGGAAGTACTGCATAGATATAAACTAGAAGTACTGCATAGATAAAAACTGGAAGTACTACATAGATATAATTTGGAAGTACTGCATACATTTAAACTGGAAGTACTGCATAGATATAAACTGGAAGTACTGCATAGATATAAACTAGAAGTACTGCATAGATATAAACTAGAAGTACTGCAGAGATATAAACTAGAAGTACTGCATAGATATAAACTGGAAGTACTGCATAGATATAAACTGGAAGTACTGCATAGATATAAACTGGAAGTACTGCATAGATATAAACTGGAAGTACTGCATAGATATAAACTAGAAGTACTGCATAGATAAAAACTGGAAGTACTACATAGATATAATTTGGAAGTACTGCATAAATTTAAACTGGAACTACTGCATAGATATAAACTGGAAGTACTGCATAGTCTAACAACATTAATAGGATTTAACCATATAGGAAGGCTGAGTAAACTAATTACTACCAAGAAATCAAACATCTTAAAACTCTACTCTATTAAATAAAGACATTATTCATGCTTGCTATATATTTAAAGCAATAAGAATACAATCATTTTAGATAGAGTGTCTTTTTAAAGTCTAAAATCTTGAATTCATTAGATCTTCATTTCTCATTCTAAAACCTAATATACACCAAAATTGAAAGAATCCCAACTAAAAGTTTAAAGACAAAAGTTTATTTTTTAACATAAAATTTTTATCAAAATATGAATTTTATCAAAATATAAAATATTGCTGTAGATATACTAAGGGCACAATAACTATAACATATTGTATTAATGGCACAGATTTAAAGTTCAATATCTTTAAGAAATAAATGTTCTAAGAATACTTTCAATTCTTCCACGACAAATTGGACAATTCATTAAGCTAGTATAACATTCATCACAAGACACCAAATGCCCACACGGTACAAATGTTACACAGGCCTCCAGGTCCATACAAATCTTACATTGGCGCTGTTCTTTCAAATGTCGATTTTCTGAGGCAAGTCTTTGATTTTCACTGATAATTTCTGAGTGTGCAGAAGTATTCACTACGCCACTTGCTACAGGTGAAGTGTCTGATATTTGGTTTTCACTGATACCATCTGTTTGTTCTATGTGACTGGCATGTGTCCCTTGTGCCTGAACTTCCAAAACTTTATCTATCAAAGCTTCAACACTACTGAAATAACCCTTTCCTTCAGAAAAATATTTCAATATAACTCTTTCGATGATGTTTCTGTCAAATCCAAACTCAATGACTTTTTTTACAACAGCAGAATCCATGGGACTAAGCTTACTGGTGACACTTGTTAGCGCATCAACCTGGCAGAAATTTGTCAACATGTCAGACTAAATAATAAATAGGCCTACATGTACAAGAAAACTGTAGACACTTACTACGTCAATTTAATTAATTCTTTTAGGGAGGAGTTGGTGGCAGAGCCTTTACAAGCTTATGTAGCGCCCCAGGGCAAACGTTTCATCGCCGCTCCCTTGCATACTGTAACTGCTTGTTTAGTGCTCTATTTGCTATATTTAGACATTTGCCGCCCCCTTGGAAGTGTCTCCCCCGGGCATATTCCCCCTCTGCCCTCCCCTATGTGAGGGAACTGGTTGGTGAGTATTAGAATTTAAATATTTGTACTGCATGTCAAGTTTTTCTATTAGAAAACAAACTATTTGCAGATAATCTCTTTCAGTCTATAAAGTATCAGCAGCGCTGTACATGGAATGTTGTTTCTTTCTAAATTTAAAAACAATACATATTTATTAAATAGACTTATAAATAAAGATAAAACAAGGAAAAAAAATTAAAATCAAAAGAAATAAATCCCATTTCCAATTAACTTAACTGTTGTTATAAAAATAATTTCTCATGGTATAGAATCATCCATAAATCAACTAAGCAAAAAAAAGTCATTTTACTCTACAAGAAAAGTCCATTGTTGAATTCCAGAGTTCTGATTGAGTTTAGTAAAAAAAATATAATCTTAGTATCTCATAAAAAAAAGGGAAGAAATTAAGTAGGGTATAACCATTTGAAGAAAGTTATTTTTATTATCATTTTGTGAAGCTTTTATTGACTTCATATAAACTGTTAACAAAGGATTAAATTTCATGTAAAAATACTTTATGTAATGGAACATATCATTTCACTCTTCAATCCTACAGACACTTTTCTATACAGAATATTAAGGGATACCAAATGTCTACTTTTACAAAAGACTATGATCCTATTGCCACTCTGTAATAAACATAGTGAAATATTTTAATCTCTACCTTTTTCATTGCATCTGAGTTAAAGTACCAACTATTACCATCAGCATATGTCACTGTGATATCATTATCATCCGACACATCCATCACTTTTCCATTCAGCTTGACATACTGAAACAGTAAGTTCACAATGTCAAGGAAAGCATCAGATAAATATAGTCACAAAATATAATATTGCCTTATGGATATGATAAGTAAAGTAATTTTTTCCGACCAAATTGGTCCCTGGGGCTAGTGAAGCATCTTCCACACCTCTACAAGCAAGAAACTAAACTAGTTTTAACATTTGATAATTTTTTGTACTTTAAATGTATCCTAACTACACTGTTATTACTTGTATTTATCCTGCCCAGGATGGACTCTATAAAGCCTCTTGTTATATAGATTTATGATGAAGCTATGCAAGATTAAGTTTAGATAAAACCTGCTAGTACTGGTTCATGAGCGTATCTTAAAAAGTAAATGTGTTTTAATAGAATTGATTTCTGGAACAGTAGTTCTCTATTAGATTTTGCTTGTCTATACAAATTATTTGACTCTGAAAACAAGAAGATTGTGTGACCAATAAGTAAATATTTTTAGTTTTCTGAACAGATGTTTGGCTGACATTATACCCAAGAAATAAAAACCTACAGGCTTTTCTTTTAAATCAGGATTTGAATATTCATAATAATCACAGTATAATTAGGTATTATATGGTTGAAGTAGGCCTAAGCTTAGATATACTTGATATATTTAATGTTGAAAGAAAACTGTAAACAAAGCTTTATCCATCTATCCATCTATTTGACAGGAATATGAAAAATAAACTGTGTAGCTATGCATTACTATCTTGTCAAAAAAGAAGAGAGTAACTAAAAAATTTAAGTAGTTGAATCAGGAAGTTGTGGCTTTCAAAAATAAAATGTTCTATATATAACTATATATACCTACCGG
Source organism: Anisus vortex (assembly GCA_949126835.1). NCBI lineage: Eukaryota > Metazoa > Mollusca > Gastropoda > Planorbidae > Anisus > Anisus vortex. The sequence continues at coordinate 17,311,709 of OX421501.1, read as the reverse complement.
TATATATATATATATCTAGTGCAGGGTCGGGAACCTTTTTGTCTGAGAGAGCCATGGACACCACATATTTTGAAAAGTAATTTTGTGAGAGCCATACATTATGTTTAAAACTAAAATTCAAGTAAATGTGTACATTTTGTGTAATTTCAACACTAAAAGTACAATAATTATGTCCCCTTTGACAACAAACGCACGTTGCTGTGCATAAGCAGACCAGGATAATTATTCCCAAACTCATCAAGCAGTGTTTTAAACTGGCGATCATTTAATGCTCGGGCAACAACCAGCGACATCACCTCACCAAGCTGAGCTGCTTGCCACACATCTGAGCACAAAGTGTCTCCAGATGTAGGATGCAATAAAAGCTTATGATGCGTCTGTTTTCATGCTCACAAAGAAGAGCGACAAATCCTCTGTTTTTCCCCACCATGCTCGGAGCACCATCAGTGCACACTGAAACTGTTTTATCCATCGGTAGATTTTTTTCTTTAGCAAACTCAGTGAAGGACTCGAATAAATCCGTCCCTCTTGTTGTGCCTTTCATACACAAAACAGCAAAACTTTCCTCATGTAGTGTATCACCGACAACATACCTTGCAACCACGCTGAACTGGGATAAATTACTGACGTCTGTTGACTCATCCAAAGCTAGAGATAAAAAACGATGCCGCATTTATGTCCTTCACTTGCATTGCCACAATTTGATTTGACATCATGATGCTACGATCGTGAACAGTTCTTGCCGACAGAGGCATGTCTTTTATCCGTTGAATTATTTTGTCCTTATCCGAAAGTCATCAAAAAGTTCATTGGCAACATCAAGCATGAATGCTTTGGCATATTCCCCATCTGTGAATGGCTTATTGTTTCTCACATTAGCTAAAGCGCCAGCAAAGCTAGCCGAATTCCAATCACTTTGTTTGGTCCAAACACGGATTTGCTGCTGACTAACTAGCACTCTTGATATCAGTTCTTTACATGCTTTCTTCCTGCTGTCTCCCGCAGGATATTTCGACTATATTTAGTCATAAATACATTGAACAAGTAATGAATTCTATTTGGTTGTAAATTCATTATATAATTAGTACACCTTATTAGTTATATAAACATTGAACAATTAATGGATTACATTAAATCATAAATACATTGACAAAGTATCCATTTTTATCCATGGGGCTAGTGAAGCAACTTTCACTATTTCTGAGACCAAGTCACACATAAGGATTGTGACATTCCCATAATGCCATGCTGTGGTTACCATTCCCCAACTAATGTCAGGTACCCATCTGAGCTGGATACACTATATTTAGTAATAGATACATTAGACCAGGGGTCGGGAACCTTTTTGTGTTAGAGAGCCATGGATACCACATATTTTGAAAAGAAATTCTGTGAGAGCCATATATTATGTTTAAAACTAAAAATTCAAGTAAATGTGTGCATTTTGTGCAATTGTAATTTCAACACTAAAAGTACAATAATTATGTCTCTGAATTCATGATGCTGAGCTGCAGTAGACTTTAGCTCATTTGTAGAATGAAATATTGATATGCAATTCATATGTAGATCAAAAAGTCTGAAAAAAACTATTTTGTAATAATCGAACATGTGTCTGTGAGCCAGATGCAGCCATCAAAAGAGCCACATCTGGCTCGCGAGCCATGGGTTCCCGACTCCTGCATTAGACAATAAATAATAGACAATATTTAGTGATAAAGACATGTGACAAATAATTTGTAAGCTATAATATGTCATTAGAATTGTTGCTGTCAAGCATCGGGTACTAAAACGTAGGGAAATGTTGTGCAGACTTGACTTGTTATTAATAATATTAAACAATAATAATATTTTAAAAAAATAAAATTTCGCTTTACGGGAAAACCCGGTCCCCAAGAACAAATAATTTAAAACATTTTTAAAGGGACATCATTTTGAATATTTTGTCAATGGCACTCCAGTTTATTACCATAACATAATTAGTAATAAGTTTAAGAAAAAAATTAACCAATAATAATATAATATAAGTTTATATTGGAGGACATTTCCAATGTATGTATTTAACATATTTAACTTTTGTCCCATTACGTTAAACGGAGTTTATAGAGAACAAATATATACATAAACAAACATATTTACAAACAAACTCACTGCTATTATATACTGTATATTGATCCCTTTTAGAGCATGTTGGTCCATCCTGTCTGACCAAACTGAGCCTTAGGGCCAGTGAAGCAGTGTTCACCAGTTTCTGTGGGCATGGCATACGAGGGGATTTTCTGGCCACCACAATGCCCAGCTGCCTTTACTTTACCCCAATTAATGTCAAGTACCCACCAGAGTAGGGAAGACTCAGGGACAGCCTACAGACCCGGGAACAAATCCTAACCTTCAACAGGATTCAAACCCAGGACATTTGGCACGCCAGCTGAACACAGTGCCCCCATGGGCAAGTTATGTAGCAATTAAAAGTTCACATGATTAAAAGGGGTCTGTGTGGCCAGCTCAATCTGAGAGTCCTGGACCAACATGTCCCACAAAATAATTTGTATCTACCTAATATTGGTAAATGATCTTTGTAGTAATATCCTCCAGAGGATGCTGTTACCAACTTTAAATCAACTTTTCCATTGTATCCAACACGGTAACAGTTTTGCTGTCCATTGGTCCAGCATACGTCTGCGGCACTATTAGCTGTATCACTCCAGGATTTAATTTTGAGAACTACACCATTGGCTACATTTCCAGCTGTAGAAGATACAAACAGACAAAATTGAAGCAAGTAGTGAAACAATATTACTGGTAAGGAAGAATGGCATGACAAACAAACAATCTTTATTGATCTCAATATGAAATACAATTTCTTCCATCTCTAAAAAATAAAAAAAATATTTCTGCCACAGCCTCACCTTATCTCTATGACAAGGCCTATTATTAATTAAATAGGCCTACTCACTTTTCTTAATATTCAACTTCTGACCTATAGGCTTACTTAAACTTACTATAGGCCTACTAGTAGAATACATTTACAACATAACTTACAATACACACTGACTTCTACAACAATATATACCAAAGGCCAAAGCCAAAGGAGATTATGAACATGTATACTCAATATCAAATATAGGCCTATGTAAACTGAATATCAATATGTAAACTGAACATAATTATATATAGGCCTACTATACTAGATCTATATGTAAATATGTAGGCCTAAACTAAATAATTTAATAGAAAAATATATGTATTGAATATCAATAATTAATATATTAATATACATAATATATGATAATATATGTTGGCATTGTAGGCTACTATGACTATGACTATAATACTATATGCTGGCTTTTAAAATGTAAAGGGGCCGTCCATAAATTACGTCACACGATTTTCGCTGATTTTCCCCCCCCCCCCTCCCCCCCTCCCTTGTCACACATCGTCACAAAAAGTCAGACCCCCCTCAAATATGACATCACAAAATCTGCACCCCCCCCCCTAAAAGATATTTTTCTAAAAATTAAATGCAGATTTACAGGTTCCAAATTATATTTTTTTGGTCATCGTTTTGTAATAATTAATTAATGAATTTTGTATTACACAAACGAAAAATCGAATTATAACAATATCATGTGCACAAAAATAAATGCTTTAGTAGAATCAGTACAATTTAAAAAATAAAGTTTATAAAAAAAACAACAACACAAAATGTATGTTTATCATGCATTTTCCCATAGTGATGAAAAATGCTCCTTTATGGAATAAATGGGGGAACATATTGGTCTCTTCATCAGTGTAACTACACACCATTGTAACTTCTGACATTATTGTAACTTTACACATGTGTGTAATTGTTATTATTTTATCTTTGTAGGCGTTTTTTATATATAACACAAAACTGTACAGAACAGTACACTACTCACAGTATGATTCTCAACACTGCATTCCAGCAAAAGTAACTTTATTAACTTACACAATACACGTTTCATAAAACATTATACAATCGTTTGCAATGCCATAACTCTACCAAAAACATCGACTTTCCACATATCACACTGGACACTGAACTCTCCAAATATCACACTGGACACTGACCTCCCCTTGTTACACACACGCTGCACATTCTGTCCTTTCACCACCTTTCTCTCCCCTTTATAGATCCCGTGCGCACACCGCTGGTCACGCACTACTGCCCTACATTTATCTGTGGTTACAAGCCCCTTCTCCTATATTATGTAGGATTTTATACTGTTACACTCACCCCCATCTTTACAAAAAAAATGTTTTCTACATAAAACATTTTTGCTGCATAACAACAAGTCTAGGTAAAATATATTTAACTATTTAACAACATGTATGAAAAAATTGCTTATTATTAAAAAAAAATGCAAATTGAATAGAGTACATAGTAATTAGTCGAAACAAAGTTCTGTTTGACAATCATAATAATGTACTATCATCTATCAAACTTTTCCAAATACAAGTTCTGCTTGCATTGTTTAAGTATTTACAAAGTGTCTGTATTTATTATCATTCTACTGAGAATGTCTGCTACAACATTATCCTTGCCTTTCACAGGTTTTATGTCAAATTTGTAGTCTGCTAGTAACATAGCCCATCTGTTTATTTTTTCATTGCTGATTTTCTTTTTGTTAAATGTGTTACGAACCTTGCCCTCTTTACCCCAGCTATCCCTTATAGCTGACCTCTACGTTCATTGGTTTAGGCCAGTGACTGGCTAATGTGAAAACGTGTCACGAGTGGACACGGGGGTGTTTGCTTACTTTTTAAGTCGTCGAGCTGTGCAGTTGTGTTCCAGTTGTTTTGTACTTGTTTTTACTGAATTAAAGAGTTTTTGTTCATTGAAAAGCCATGTGTTTGACTTGAGAATCCATAAGAAGTAATCTACTAACCATACCCCTAGATCAAGCCGTTACAATTGGGGGCTCGTCCGAAAAGCAGTTGATGCAGTAGTCTGAAAAACTGTGAGTAACATTAACATTACATTATAATGGAGTTCTTGAGTGAACCAAGTATGGAAAGACTAGAGACATTGTCGATGACAAAACTAAAGGAGGTGGCCTGCTTGCTGGACATAGAAGTAGAGGAAGTTACACCGTCAAGAACCCTCCTAGTGGGAAAAATAGCCGATTGTTTAATAAAGCAAAAGAAATTGCCACTGACGTTAGATGTGTCACCGACAACAGACTATCCCACCTCCAAAGAAAGTAATATTCAACTGGAGTTAGCCAAGATTGAACTAGCAAAATTGGAACTAGCTAGTAAGGAGAGGTTGGAAAAAGAAAACCTAGCTAGTAAGGAGAGGTTGGAAAAAGAAAAACTAGCAATGGAAAAAGAAAAACTAGCAATGGAAGAAAGATTAGCCAAATTGGCTATAGAGGAAAGAATGACACAAAACCAAGTAAAACAAGAAGCTATTACTAAACAGACTCAAATATTTGATATTTTCAGGTACATAAAATACGTTCCCAAATTCAATGAAAATGAACCTGTTGACCAGTATTTTGACCGTTTTGAAAGAGTAGCCACAGACTTTCCGTTCCCAAAAGAAAAGTGGGCTGTACTCGTCAGACAAGGACTCACTAAAGTCGCTAACCGCAAAGCACGAGAGGTCATAGTTTTATTGAAAGATGAAGAGTTTGATGATTACCAATATATCAAAGAAGCCATCATTAGAAGATACGAATCTGTACCAAAAAGTCATAGAGAGATGTTTAGAAAACCCACAATAGAGAACGCCGACGACCTAATTACCCAGCAGAAAAAACTCACTGAGACATCTCAACAAATCGTGTGTCAACATTGTAAAAAAGTAGGTCACGCACGAGGAGACTGCTGGTTAACAAACAAGAAAGGTTTAAAACAACCAAACAAAGAAATCGGAGCTTCTGAGATAAGTGAAAGTATAACACTACAGCCTGCGTGTCAAAATTGTAATAAAATCGGTCACGCACGAAAAGATTGTTGGTTTCTGAAAAAGAAAGTTTCAAAGCACTCAGAACATAAAATGGGAGCTTATGATATGATTGAAGGTCAGCCAAAGCCAAAGCCTGTGTGTAAGAACTGTGATAAACTAGGTCACACACTAGAAGACTGTTGGTTTCTGGAAAAAAGAAAAGATTCACAGCAAATAGAACACGTGATGGAAGCCTACTATCGTCAGCCTAATACAAAGGTAGAAACGTGTAAGGTTATCCAGTGTGCTGATGAAGGAAAGGAAAGTAAATCAGAAAGTTCACCAATGAAACAATTGTCACCTTATATAACTAAAGGCGACATAAAAGATTCACAGCAAACAGAACACGAAATGGAAGCCTACTGTCGTCAGCCTAATACAAAGGTAGAAACGTGCAAGGTTATCCAGTGTGCTGATGAACAAAAGAAAAATAACTCAGAAAGTTCTTCAATGAAAGAAATGTCACCTTTTATATCTAAAGGCTGCATATCGATCTCAGATAATAGAGAAAGCACAACAAAGGTAGAACATGTTAATGTAAACCAGTGTGCTGATAAGAAGATAGAAACTTCATTTGAAAAGAAGATAGAAACTTCATTTGAAGAGAAGATAGAAACTTCAACTCTTGACGAATTTTCGCCATTTACATCTGAAGATAAAACTAAGCTACAAAAGCCAGTTAAAATCCTAAAGGATACCGGTGAAACTATGTCCCTGAGTCTAGAGGGTAAATTATCACTCTCTGAACAAACATATACTGGACAAAAGTTACTAATCAAAGGCACTGAGATGGGACATGTGGAAGATCTGCTTCAACGCATTCATCTTAAGTCCGAACTTATTTCCGGTCCAGTGATTGTAGGAGATAAACCTACACTTCCATTTGACGGAATATCTGTCATAATTGGAAATGACTTAGCAAAAGGCTGTGTAAAGCCTGAACTGATTGTGACTCATACTCCTGAAGTCAACAATACAGAAGTAGAAGATACTGAACTGTACCCTATTTATGCCATCACCCGAGGCATGAATCAACAAGACAATAGGGACAAGACGCCTGGAGGACCAGCCAAAAATGACAATACTCGGATCGAAATCGACTTGGAAGCTACCTTCTTTTCCAGGTTGGTAGAACCACCTGTAGACAGCGGAGGAGATAAGTTATCTCCCAGGCAGCAACTAATCCAAGAACAACAGAAAGATACAGAGCTGGAGAAGCTGCGTGAGAGTGTTGTGGCTGAGTCTGACGTCAGAGATGGCCCTGTGCAATATTTTGTACGTGGAGGAATGCTGATGAGGAGTTGGAGACCTCGCGATGCGCCGGAGGATAACTGGAGAGTGGTGGAGCAAATCGTGGTTCCGGTGAGGTACCGAGAGGACATTATTGAGGTAGCGCATGACTCGCCCTTTTCGGGTCATTTGGGGATAAACCAAACATATCAACGCATATTGCCCCACTTTTATTGGCCTGGGTTGAAACGTGACGTCACCGCCTACTGTAAATCGTGCGAATCATGTCAACTCATAGGCAAGCTGAACAAGGCAGTACCAGTTGCACCACTACAGCCCATCCCTGCTTTTGGCGAACCTTTCTCGCATATTATCATCGACTGCGTGGGACCCCTTCCCAAATCTAAATCAGGTCACAAATACTTGCTGACTATGATGTGTACCGCAACTAGGTATCCAGAATCGGTGCCCCTTCGCAGTATCAACGCAGAGAAAATAGCAGAGGCGTTAACCGAGTTTTTCACCCGGTATGGTCTACCCAAATCGGTGCAAACCGACCAAGGAACCAACTTTACTTCTAAACTTTTTCAACAAGTTCTAGATCGATTGAAGATACAACATAGAATGTCAACGGCATACCACCCAGAAAGCCAGGGAGCGCTAGAGCGTTTCCACCAAACATTAAAGACGATGTTAAAAACTTATTGCCATGACCATCAGAAAGATTGGGACAAAGGAGTGCCATATGTGCTCTTTGCTGCCCGTGAAGCGATACAAGAGTCATTGGGCCCTGAACACACCGTCAGAGGTCCCTTAAAACTGCTTAAAGAAGCCTGGACAGATGAACAAACCGAGAAAAGAGGACTCATTGACTGTGTAGATAAGTCTAAAAATCGTTTGTTCAATTCTTTTGTATGTGCTAGAGACAATGTAAAACAAGCCCAGCGAAAAACGAAAACTGTTTTTGAAAAAAAATCACGAGGTCGCACATTTGCGCCAGGGGAAAAAGTGTTGTTATTTCTCCCCACCAACACTCACCCCCTTTCTGCTAAATACTTCGGTCCATACGAAGTAGATTCAAAGGTCAGTGAGGTCAACTACATGATCAAACCTTATGAGGGTAGGGAAATGGTAGAAGGTAACTATTCCCCTCCAACTCACCCCATGTCACCTATTGTTGTTGAGCCTGACGAACAACACTGTGAAATTGACCATAGATTTAGTGGGGGTAAACTAAATAACTCCACTGTGCTTGAGAACATTGATGAAAAACTTAAACATTTAAAAATGTCAGAGAGCAATGTCATCAAGTCCATTATTCTAGAATACCCTATGTTATTCAATGATGTTCCCACTAGAACACACTTGATAGAACATGATGTCATTTTGAATGAGAATGTTTCTCCCATAAAACAACACCCGTATAGAGTTAACCCTAACCAGTTAGCTATTATTCAGAAAAAGATCCAATACATGTTAAATAATGATATCATCACCCAAAGCTGTAGCTATTGGAGTTCACCATGTCTCATAGTTCCAAAAGCAGATAAATCAGCCCGCTTTGTACTGATTACCGCAAACTAAATGCAGTAACTAAAACTGTATTGTGAACTGTATTGATGACAAGGAAATTGGTAGACCTTGAGCACTTACACATATTTGTCTTATGTTAACTTATGTTTGAAAAAAAAAATAACATTATGCTATTTCTGCTACCAAAGAATTATTAAGTTTTTCTAAAGTCTATAAGATGTAATTACTTATTAATTGATATCAAGATTTTGTTGTTGTTGGATGCTCATTTTTATTTTTATTTTTTTGGTTGATTAAGTAAATTGACTAATATTTTGAATAATATTCATATTTTGATGAAGATGAAATGTTTAAATTAAGATATATGTTGTATACAAAAGAGTGTGCACAGAAATTAATGACGCAATTAAGAAAATGTCACTGACATCTTAGAAATTGTATTTATAAATGAATTTTCTATAAACTAGCTTCATTCTGTCACTTACAAAGTTTAATTTTGAGATTATACTATAATTATAGTCGTAAGTTTATTAAATTTATAATGCTCATTAATTGTCGCAACTTATTGTCGCGTAGAGATTTTTTTTTACCTTAAGAGGTGATGTGGTTAATTTGCATTAGAAAGAGAGAGTAGAATGATACTGATAGAGAGATAGAAAAACGTGAGAGAGAGAAGGAGAGTATTGTTTGATTTGTCAACCGTTATCTAATGTGTAGTTAGAAAGACGGCCAGCAGGCTTGAAATTGAAAATTAAACTGTCCTAGAGCTGAGACCGTAATTGGGTCAAGCATACACTAGTGAACAGTGGAAAACTTATGCTACAGAGATAGTATGATTTTTATGAATGGAAAGAAATTTAATTTCAATACGGGAAGTGTCGCCGCGGTTGAGTTGATTGTCGGTTGAGTTGATTGTCGGTTGAGTTGATTGTCGGTTGAGTTGATTGTCGGTTGAGTTGATTGTCGTTTTTATTGTTATGAAGTTATTGACAATGACAAAAGATGTTTAGTTCAGAATTAAACGGACGTGGGTTGAGTTAACTTTAAAATAATGAAAATTATTGCATTGTATTGATTTTTCAATGAAGAATGAGATTGTTGTTTTCTGTCTAGACTTAAGCTATGATATTTCTTGTCTTGCCAGAGTTAATCTGAATAATGTATTACTGTATTTTAATTTTTTCCCATTTTGTTTTGACCTCGGTCATTTTTTTTCAGTGTGTATAAAAAAAAATAATTGTTTTTTCACGCTTCACCGAATTTATTATTGTACAATGACAAGGGAGAATACTGATAACTTCTAAAGTTATGCCCCTTTTATTTTGACCTAAATGGTTTATGTTAAGTTGAGTTTTTCTCTTTTTGTTAAGTTAATACTACTATTATGCTGTTGTCAGTGTTGTGCGTTATATTTACACTGCTGTGTTTAATTAATAATGTCACACTTTCTTCCTTATGTTCTCATAAGTTTTACCCCTATTATTGTCACATACTTTTGTTCCTGTACCTTGAGATATTTGTATTAAAAAAAAAATATTTAGTTTAAGATTAACAAAAATATTTTTTTTTATCCCCGGATAATAGGGTGTTACGAACCTTGCCCTCTTTACCCCAGCTATCCCTTATAGCTGACCTCTACGTTCATTGGTTTAGGCCAGTGACTGGCTAATGTGAAAACGTGTCACGAGTGGACACGGGGGTGTTTGCTTACTTTTTAAGTCGTCGAGCTGTGCAGTTGTGTTCCAGTTGTTTTGTACTTGTTTTTACTGAATTAAAGAGTTTTTGTTCATTGAAAAGCCATGTGTTTGACTTGAGAATCCATAAGAAGTAATCTACTAACCATACCCCTAGATCAAGCCGTTACAAATGCTACAAGTGGCTTGTGATCTGTCAGTAGAGTGAATGTTCTACCTAGCAGGTATTTTTGCAGTTTTTGTAGAGCCCAAACTATTGCAAGGCATTCTCTCTCTATAGTGCTATAGTTACCCTCCGTTTTCGTTAGATTCCTGCTTAGATACTGTATTGGGTGTAACATTCCATCTTTCTCTTGCATAAGACAAGGCCCTAGAGCGATAGCTGAGGCGTCAGTGGAAACCACAAAAGGTTTGTTCCACCTTGGAGCAACCAAAATTGGCTTCTTTCCAAATGCTTCTTTTATGTCTGCCAATGCCTTCAAGCAATCCTCTGTGAAACGGAATTTTCGCGCATCTTTCTTTCTAGTTAGCTCTGTCAGTGGATGTACAATTTCTGCATAATTTTTTATAAAGGGTCTATAGAAATTGCATAGTCCTAATAAGGCTTGAACTTGTTTCTTTGATTTTGGGATGTTCAAGTTGAAGATCTTGCTTTCATTGTCTGCAGTGAGAGTCACTTTGCTTTCTCCTATTCTGTAACCCAAAAAATCAATATGTTTCTTTCCTATGCTTATTTTTTCAGGTGAGATTGTGACGTGATGCTTTTTCAGCCTTTCAAGTACAATTTCCAATGTATGGATGTGAGTTTCCCAGTCTTTGGTGTGGATACATATATCGTCCACGTAATGTACCACATTTGGAATTCCCTTCAACATAGTTTTCATGAATCTGCTGAAAGTGGCAGTGCTGTTGACTAGCCCGAACGGCATCACTAGCCATTCATATACGTCATCCATAGCTACAAATGCCGTATATGTTATAGCAGCAGGATCCATGCTTATCTGCCAAAAACCTCTGTTCAAGTCGAATGTGGTAAATATTTTGGAATTACCAATTCTGTCCACTATTTCTCTTGGGTCTCCAATTGGCTCATGGTCCAATTTTGTAATACTGTTTAATTGCCTATAGTCACAGCAGAGACGAATTGTACCATTCTTCTTTTTGACAATAACAGCTGGTGAAGTATAGTTAGCTTCAGTGGCTTTTCTGATTTTCTTTTCTTTAAGAAGGTAGTCTATTTCTTTCTTTACTGTGTCTCTATATGCCATGGGAATAGGATATAATTTAGCTTTGAACGGTTGGTGTTCTAGCAGTTTAATCTTATGAGTCACCGTTGTCGTGTTGCCTGTTTCTTTTGTGATAACATCTTTGTACTTGTTTAATATTGCCATCACTCTATCTTTGACAATATCTGGCATATCAATAAGTATGGTTTCTTTGTTTGGGCTTTTCATTTTCATTGCACCAATTTCACTTTCATCACTATGTTTGTTGATGATGTTGACTGATTGTTGTTCTTCTCTATTGTCACCATATGCTCGTAATTTATCTATGTGCAGTTTTTTCACATGTCCTTTTATATTTACTCCATATGTCACATTGCTAATTTTGTCTTCAATTTTGTAAGGACCTTCCCACTTGTGCTCATTCTTTGTGTTTGGCAACCATACTAAGACTTGTTGTTGTGGCTCAAATGTCCTTAATTGTCTGTTTTTGTTTTTTATTTCTCTATGTCTTTTACTTTGTTTTATCAATTTCTGTTTTGCCATTTGAATACTATAGAGTATCTTATCTCTAGTATCAGACATTAGTTGATATTTGTCTCTTATGGCATCTTGTCTGCTTATCATTCTGTCTTTAAAATTTTTTAAAGGACTTGATGGGTTGTGTCCAAACATTAACTGAAATGGACTAAAACCAGTGCTATCGTGTTTACTGCTGTTGTAAGCGAACAGTACCATAGGTAGATACTCATGCCATCTGTCTTCATGGTCTACTGTAACCTTTGAAAGCATGTTTTTTATTGTTTTATTGAGTCTTTCAATCACTCCATTTGATTGAGGATGGTAAATTGTGCTGTGCACCTGCGTAATATTCAGCATTTTCATAATAGCATTTGTCATCTGTCCTTTGAACTGGCTGCCGTTATCTGATAGAATGGTTTGGGGAAAACCATATCTGCTGAAAACATTTAGTAACTCAGTGCATATAGTTTCAGCATTTATTCGGTTCAGTGGAATGGCTTCAGCCCATCTGGTGGCTATGTCCACTATAGTTAGAGCATACATATGTTTTTTCTTTGACATTTCTTTAAACGGGCCTACTAGATCCACTGCAATTTTCTCGAATAGAAAATTCGCCTTGTCAGACGGTTGTATCGGCGCTGTTTGTTTTCCATCTTTGGGATTGTGTCGTAAACATACTGTACATTTCTTAATGTATTCTTTTATGTGCTTGGACATCTTAGGCCAGTAAAAGTTTTCTGCTATGGTAGCAGTTGTTTTCTTGGAGCCCATATGTCCCCCTAAAGGACTATCATGTGCCATTTTGATAATAGTTTCTTGCAACTTTTCTGGAATCACCAATCTAGTACATGCGCCTTCTCTATAAAGGTTTACCAATAAGCCTCTATCTAGTTTGTACTGTTTGATGTGGCCTGTTTGACATTCTTTTGTGAGCTTCTGTTTTAATTCTGTTATAGTTTTGTCCTGTTCTTGTAGTTTTTTAAATTCTTTCCTGGACATAACTTTGTTTCCAACTTCTATCTTTTCATCCATGTCAATATCCCTATTTACTTTTCTCTTTGCTTCAGCTCTTGTTTGTACGCTAGCGCTAATCTGATAGTTGTTGTCGCACCATGTCTTGAACATTTCGTCAGAATTGTCAACAACACCTTCAATATTGCCTATGATCAGATCACAAATAGCATCTTTCAAAACTCTCGCTCGGACTTCACCTTGAAACCAGGGCGAGTTTATTGTCAGAGTTGCGGTTGGACATTCTCTTCTGGTTCCATCAGCCATTACCAGAGTGTCCTTTTTACCATCATATTCTTCTTCTTCTACCATTTTGCTATTGACCACAATGGTTGTGCATCCGGAATCTCTAAGGCACATACATCTCCTATTATTGATATAAACTGGGTAGAATTTGAGTTTTCCATGAGTGTCAATGGTGGCTATAGTGTCTCCAGATTGTGTTTCTTGTTTCTTTTTTTCTTTATCATGCCCTTCTCGGCTGTCATTCTTTCTCCAGTTTTGATCAACATCTCTGTTTTTGGAATTATGATTCCATCTGCCTCTCCATGATCCTCTTCCCCTCATCTCAAAATGTCCTTGTCTGGATCTGTCTTCGGTTTTCTTCCTTACTGGACTGCCGTTGGGAGATATCCTAATTGTCTGACTTCTATTTGAGTAGCAATTTCTCGCAATATGCCCTTTCTTATTGCAATACCAGCAAATAGTAGTTTGCCTGATTCCTGTATTCGGTAGGCTTTGATACCTTTGGCCTTGTCTTTTTTCCAGTCTTCGATTTTGTACTAGAGCAAAGACATCTTGTCTTTTATCCATCTCTACGTTTGGATGCGAGTCTTTGAATGTGCGTAATGCATTTGTTAAGGCTGTTTGTGTACGGATTTTTTTATCAGTCAGGTAAGTAAATAAGTCTGGTGTTGCACTTTCTAGAAACTTGTCTATCAATATCATGTCTAGAATGGCTTGGGGACTACTGCTATCTATTCCAGTGAGTTCCAACCATTTAGTTAGTTTTACATGTACATCATGTACTATCATCTGTGGGTCTCTATCCATTTTTATTCTTATTTCATGGAATTCCCTTCTGTAGTCATTTTCAGACTTGCCGAAATGGAATAACAGTGCTTGTTTTATATTGCTATATTTAGTATTTTCTTCCTTGGCTTAACTATTATAAGACTCAAATGCTTCACCTGTTAGTTTTGCCATCAGTTGTGCTGGCCAATCTTTTTCCTCATAGCCTTTCATGACCATTATAGACTCAAAATAGTCTAGATAGACATCCATTTTTTCTTTCTTGCTGTCGTATTTTCTGACTTTAATTTTGTCGTTTGGTGTTGATTTTTCCTTTGCTACACTACTGGGATCTTGCCCTTTGCTCTGCAGATCAACTTGTAGTTTTAGGTTGTCATTTTTAAGTTGTTCAAGTTCCCTTTTTTCCGCTCTCTCCTCTCTCTCTTTCACTTGCTTTTGTCTCTCCTCTTCCTTTGACTCTTTGACCTTCTCTTCTACAAAGTCTCTCATTTCTTTGCCAGTCAACCCGAATTTTTCAGCTACAGCTGTGAATTCTTTATAGTAATCCATTTTCTTCAAAATACAGTTTATATGTTTCTTTGTGTCACCGACACAAAAGTACAATACTTAGTGAAAATTGAAACAAAATATAACACTCGATTTGAATGCTAATAATTATCAAATTTGAAAAAAAAAATAATACTCAATATTTGAATGCAAATACTTATCAAATGTCTTATGAGTAATACAATATATTTACAATAATTGAACACAACAAGACAACATAAATACAATCAATTGCTGGTTTTTTTTTTTGTGTGGATAGAGAAAAATGGACAAAAGAATTACAATATTTATCAACAATTCAACACACACAATTAAGACATCATTGTATGTCCATAAGAACAAACAGGTAGATATATAAACTACACACCAAGAAATAATTAGTTATACTGACGATTTACAAACATGACAATACATATTCAAACATATAAATTTTAATTTTGACAAAATGAGGCAACAAAATTTCCTATCACAGGAATACAAGTATATGAAATATATACGCTCCCTCAGATTGACAAAACAAAATACCCTAAAAGATCATGTATAGAAAAAATGAATCATGAAAAAAAAATTCTATACATAATATAAATACAAAACATATAAAACAAATATAATACATAAAAAGTTGAAAAGTAGGAATCGTGTTTCCTTGTTATAGTAGATCAATACTGTCCATAATCCAAAGTAAACATTGTTATTTCACAGTATCCAATTATTTGATAATTACTTGCTATAGTAGCTCAATACAGTTTATAATCCAAATATATGAAAACTTTCAGTTGTTACAGTCTATTTATGTGTTAATAAACTCCGAGTATATAAAGTGCATCAATTGTCAATGTCACCTTCAAGACGCTTGTTAACTCGTGTTTTTCCGATAGTGAGCTCGTGATAGTGATCACATGTACACAGCTTTTCTTTCAAGAGTTGCGCTAACGAGCTAGTCAAGTTCCGGTTATGTGCTGGTCAATCATTTAATATCCGCCTTCGTAAACGATTTTTTATTTCTTTACTTCACTTTTCTTCACAAACACAGAAACGTGCTTAGTCCAGTGCTTAGTCCAGAGTTGACCTTTATCACGGCGCGTGCATGACAGTGTGCTACTTTCGTACAACTGTAACTTTCCTACACACTGAATATAGCTGTCCAGAGAACGTACGATAAAATACTTCCAACAATAAGTTTTCACAGAAACATATGATACTTGTCAGAAATTTTTATAAATTCTAAAAATTGTTAAATATATAGTCTTTACTTCTGACACGAGTTGTATGTGTAAGAAACAACTATTATTCTGTAAACTGATGAATATGGCCTTTACTTCTGACACGATTCGTATGTGTCAGAAACGACTATTATACTGTAAACTGATGAATATGGCCTTTACTTCTGATGAATATGGCCTTTACTTCTGATGAATATGGCCTTTACTTCTGATGAATATGGCCTTTACTTCTGACACCATTGTAACTACACACCATTGTAACTTCTGACATTATTGTAACTTTACACATGTGTGTAATTGTTATTATTTTATCTTTGTAGGCGTTTTTTATATGTAACACAAAACTGTACAGAACAGTACACTACTCACAGTATGATTCTCAACACTGCATTCCAGCAAAAGTAACTTTATTAACTTACACAATACACGTTTCATAAAACATTATACAATCGTTTGCAATGCCATAACTCTACCAAAAACATCGACTTTCCACATATCACACTGGACACTGAACTCTCCAAATATCACACTGGACACTGACCTCCCCTTGTTACACACACGCTGCACATTCTGTCCTTTCACCACCTTTCTCTCCCCTTTATAGATCCCGTGCGCACACCGCTGGTCACGCACTACTGCCCTACATTTATCTGTGGTTACAAGCCCCTTCTCCTATATTATGTAGGATTTTATACTGTTACAATCAGGTGGAATGGATATTCCATTCAAATCAAACTCTTCTTCATCTATCCATTCAGCACTCTCTCCATTTTCTTCATTAGCGATAATAACCATTAGTTCACGTTGCCTATGTGCAGCAACTCTTTTTGGACTGATAGGTTTGGGAGGGATAATTGATTCCTGCTTGTGTGTTTATTTAATGGCTGCGCAGCATGACTAACGAAGCGAAGTACATATGACATTTTTTGCAAATCCCATCGCTAAGCACAGATTGTATTGACGGACAGTAAAAAATCGTATGGAATCGAACGGTAAGGATTTGATGACCGAGGAAGGATATCATCCACTTTCAGACTTTCAGCTGCAAACAGAAATGGAAACTTATGCGACGCTCCATCTGTTGTCTGTTCTGGAATTTTCAGACCTTCACCTGATTGAACAACTGGTAAAGGAGGTGGAAAAAAATCTCTCTGTTACTACACTGAAATATGAGCTTCTTGGTTTTGAACAGCACTTTTTGTCGGTGCATTTTACATTTTGAGTGAAATATTGGCTTGTTCGTACATGAACGTCAAACCATTTTTGATCTTTAGACAACATGGGTTCGATTTCTGAGACTGTTGGGTCAATGAATTCTGCTACTGTTGGAAAATTATCGACTACCAACTGTGGCCAAAGTTCAGCTAGAGTGTTGCCTGCAACTGAAAATTCTTTTTTTCTAAATAAGCATCTATGGTAACACCTCTATCATTCAAGTGACTACTATAGTGGCCATGTGGTAGGCCTAATATCAACCCAGTAAGTTCCTTACTGAGTGACGCCATTTTCCTTTCGACCCTATTAAACGAACTTCTCCCTGTAGCATTGGTAGCGATGAATACAGCATCAAAATCGTACTGAAGAAAGTGGTGGACTGCAACCTTAATAACTTTTCCGTATCTTGGGTTTTCGTCTGGGCCACCATCAACTGTCGACACTAAAATTGGTTTCACCAAGCGATCAATATCACTCCGTGTAATGACATTAAAATCCCTGAGACAATTTCTTGAAATCGAGTCCATGACTGAATGATGTTGATGAAGAGTGTTTTCCAGATCTGATTGCAATGTAAGTCGGTCCTGAAAAACCAATAGCTTCTCGGTTTCCTAAACCATTGAACTGAATTTGGATTCCAGCTACACCGACGGAATTAGCTTGTGTCCTGCAGCCAAAACTCAGTCATGGTCAGCCAAGCTGACTCTGTATTCGATGTGCATCAGCAAAGGACTTTGCTTGTTAGCAGTAGTCAAGTTGATTGGCACTCGAGCTTTATCGTCTTGGCTCACAAAGCACACTTCGTTAGACCCTATCACGGATGCCAACACTTCCAATAGTCTTATTGTTGCCGTACAAAACAAACCGTCTATATCAGGCGTGTCAAGCACAAAAAGCACCATGGGCCGCATAAGATACTTTGAGTATTACGGCGGGCCAAACCAACAAGTCTGAGAAACACTGTAATTTTATTGAATTATAGGCCTATTTAATTAATTTGCACGCCTACTACAACGGCTTTATTAAGCTAACGCCCCACAACGCCAAATATAACAATTGTAATCCAACATTTATTTAAGAACATTCAATCATTTTTACATTTTAATCAGTGTTTTGTCCTGAGGTTTGATGCCTCCTTTTCGTGACAATTTTTCGTATATCTGGCTGAAATGTATTTGCAGTTCCGACCTTCATCAGGGATGACAAGTGTTCATCGGTCAGCCTTGTACTCTGAGAAGTTTTTGTTAATTTTCATGATGGAAAATAACTGTTCACACACATAGGTAGAACCGAACATTGCCATAATCCTAGTTGAAAACTTTCTGAAGTTTGTAAACTTTTCAGGAAGGTATGAATAGAAGCCAGGTTTCCCGACTTCTAGATACTTTGCTTTAAGTTTAGAATCAGACTGCATTTCTAATAGCTTCATCTGCAAGTTTTCCTTTGCTTTGACAACATCAAAGTTGAATGGCGCCGAGAATAATGCAAAATGGTATTCAAAAGATTAGAAATCGCAATCTTTCCTAGAACGCTTTTGACAATAACTCTATGTGACTCTCATATTTAGCAAAGGCATGTGCAGATTAAGCATTTGCCTGGTTTTTTAGTTCTTTGAAGTTAGGAAAATGAACCAAATTTTCATGGGACAACTGTGTCTTCCATAAGCTTAGTTTTGTAATGAAACACTTGACGTCGTTGTACAACTGAGTGATGTGTTTGTATTTGCCTTGTAATTTCAAATTAAGATCACTTAAATGTGCAGTAATGTCCAGAGCAAACGCTAGATCCTGGATCCAACTTTCATCTTTTATTTCCTTTCAGTTGTTACCTTTCATCTCTAAAAATAAAGTAAATTCTGGTCTCAGCAAATAAAATATTTTCAGCACTTTGTGACACGACAACCAACGGACTGCTGTGTAGAATGGAACATCGGTGAGCTGACTATCCATGTCTTCTAACAGCTGACTGAATTGACGATGATTGAGAGCATTGTATTTGATAAAGTTCACTGCTGTTGTGACCACACTAAGCAATTTTAAAATCTTTGGACACAAATTTTTCTGATGAATAATGCAATGAAAATGTGCAAATGATGAATCTGGATACGACTTCTAAAATTTTGTTCGCAACTTGACAGAAACACCAATATATCTGCCAACCATATTCGCAACACCGTCAGTAGATAAACATACAAGTTAACTCAAATTAAAATCATAGTCATACAGAATCTGCTCGACATTTTCAAAGATGTCTTCGCTCGCTGTAGTGTCATGCATTGGGATTAGTTGAATCAGTTCTTCATAAATATTAAATTCACTGTCACATGCCCTAATAAAAACTGCAAGCTGTGCTATTCCAGTGATGTCAACGGTCTCATCAATAGCAATAGAAAAATGTTCAAAATTGGATGATGCAGCCTTCAACTGTTGTTTCAAATCATCATTTCAACAATCCATCCAGCAACAGTGTTCCTGATTAACGAAATATTCTTATTCAACTGTGCCTTTTGTTGGCACACAATGTCAGCCACTTTCACAGGGCAATGCTTTACAAAATCTCCTTCACTGTAAGATTTCCCACTCATAGCGACCATTCGGCTGAGTTCATAGTTTGCAAAAAATGGAAGCGACATTGGCTTGATCAATTGTCGTAAAACATGTCTGTTGCTGTAGGCTATCAAGTTAGCATTCAATTCCTTGAGTCTTGAAATATGCATTAAGCCCTCGTATTTATCGCATATTTCTGTTTAAAATACCCAGTTTAAAAGTATTAAAACTGCAATTTTCTCCATTCAATGAGACAATTGCAGTATCCTTTGTGCGGGCCGCTTACGTGCTTGAAAAGGGCCACGTGCGGGTCGCACACGTGCTTGAAAAGGGCCGCATGCGGCCCGCGGGCCGCACGTTTGACATACCTGGTCTATATGTTTAGCATGTTTAGATCATTCTGTGCTCGAGCTTCACTTGGACTGTTGAGACGTGAAGCTGGCCTTCAAGAGATGAGCTGCACTTTTACTGATTGTAAATCCGTCCATCTTTAAGTGTTCAGTGAGTTCATCTAATGTTTTTATGCTTCTGTACACATCACTGTGCCTTATTTCGTGTGATGCTGATCCATGCATAGCAATATCCACAATAGTTTCCAGTAACGATGTGTGATCTTCCTCAAGTCTTGGCCTACCAGGCTTGGCTCTGACGTTCAGAGATGCGAATAGCTCTGGATTACTTTCAATCAGAGTATTAAATTTATTTTTAGCATTCAGACGCGTTCGCGATGTGATCATCATTTGAAAATAGCTAAGAAACAATGCGATCATAATTTTAAGTTACAATGCTTATTAATAGTAACTAGTTGACCCGTGGATACATTGTGTCTATACAAAACATATAGAAATTAAAAGAATAATAGCGAGATCAACAATAGTGAACAAAAAAGTACAGTATAAACCAACAATGGAAATAAAACAACAGAGTGCGCAGTAATGCACACAAAAAATCCAAAGTTCAACACTCTCAGTAAAAGCAAAATGAAAGGGAAGCTACTCTATCTTTTACGGCGAAGAGCTCTTTCTTTTTTTTTTAATGACAGTTTTCATGTGTGTATAAATGGCATACTTCTATTTAAATAAAATCAACAAAGTCAGCAGCATACGTGATAAACTAAAATTTAGAGTATATTGCGCACACACATATATAATAATATATATGTATACGCTTATTCATTTTTATGTGACGTCGGATATCTTAGACCCCCCTCCCCCCCCCCCTCCATGTCACACATCGCCACAAATGCGTGACCCCCCTCCCCCCCCCCCTTAAGCGTGTAACGTAATTTATGGACGGCCCCAAACTGCATGAATTTCAAAATTAAATATTTTTACTGAATATCAAGCACGCATGACGTACTATAAATTAAAACAGTTTTCAGCTTTTTATTATAATAATAATAGTTTAATATTAATTATAGTTTATAGTAACAGTTAAGAAAAGATATTAATATTTGAAAAAACTGTACCATCTTGATTTCCCCATTGCCAGTCTAGTCCACGCCTTACAACAGCACCAGCAAAAATTCCTTTACTTTCAAATAGTTCACTGCCACAACGTCTAGGAACTTTATATCTAATGATCACACAATTGAAACACAAGTTTCTGTATATTGATAAATGTATTAGAAAAAAACAGTATCAAAATAAATGTTATGATACAACAGAAAAGCTTTTTTTGCTATACTACCTTTTGTTGGTGGGGTATTCGTATCTCCAGAAGAAATGAGTTATCTCATGTTTATTACTTATTACGAAAGTAGCAATTAGAGCAAAGGTCAAAGTTGAAACATAAGCCACACTTCCAGCGAATACCTTGAATGGGTCCAACGTGACACGAATCACATTTAATAATAGTGTGCTTTACATCTGTACAGGGCAAAAGATGCATTACAATAATTACATAAGTAGCCTAACAATGTTTTAATGATTTACCCCTGCAAAAAAAAAAAAAATAATCTAGGAATATCTAACATTGTCACAAATAGTTTCAATTCCATCGAAGTATGTTGTCAATCATCTTTTAAAAAGTCAATGTAGGCCTAACAGTCACTGATTAACTAAATTTCATTATCGATGATAGAAGATTGGCTTACAGTATTTTACTTCATTAAACTAAAAAAAAAAAAATCTTTTAACATCAGGGAAATAAATTTAAAACTAAATATAAAGTAAACCCAACAAGAGCTCTTTAGTTTTACACTAAAGGGAGATTATCTAAGCTTAATGTAGAAACAATCTTGACATAAGGACTGACCACTTGGGGCATTGTCTAGCACACGTAGATCAAAGGCATTATCGTTTCCTGTCCTATCAATACATTTTGACCCATTGTCCCAAACAACAGCTACACATTTTTCATGAAGAGTGTCGTTATCAGAGCCTCCTACTTCTGTGACAGTACCAACGTGACCTTCACCTCCATCTTGATCGCCCCACTCCCAGTTCGGTCCACGTACAACTCTTATCCCTGGCTTGATGACTTCTTTAGCTTCACTTTCCTTCAAAAAATATATATTGGCATGTTTTTTTTAAGTACGGTATGTATTTGTAAAGTAAATTAACAAAGTACTATTTGAAATAATTATAAATAATTTTTTTTTAGAATAATCAATAACATTTAACATTTTCTGTCAGTTAATTTTTCATTATGAACACAAGCTGTCTGATCAATAATCGAATAATTACACTACCACAAAATAAATCAAAAGGTATCTTATGAAAAAAAAAAAAAGCATATCAGTAACTGTAATAAAAGTACAATTATTAAAATTAAAATTAAGAAGTACTGGAATGCCAGATCATTATGTTATTATGTTGAACTATGATAGACTAATCTTAACTCTAATCAGGGGTCACTGATACGTTTTTCACAGGGATGGATAACTGACAAAATGGCAATACTTGCAAGCCAGACCGGAAGTTTTATGAAAAAAAAAGACTAAAAGCAACACAAAAATAAAGACAACCAACATAAATATTTACTCAATAAAAGCAAAGAAAAGGCGTTAGCAAAAAGATAGTTACATCAAACTTAGTAAATTTCACAAGATCAGCATATACAACAAAGATTAAGATTAGTACGACTTTTGAAACTGACGTTTGGCTTTCAAGTTATCATTAATGTTTGGCTTGGAATCACAACCTGCACTCAAACAGATTCTGGAACAAATGAATGTCACTCTTAATTCTGTCAGATTTGAACATATCTACAAAAAAATTCTTGTTCAAGTCACGAATCCTTTTTTTTTAGGACATCTTTGGTGATTTTAGTGCTAAATTCTTAAAAGTAATGAAAATGAGAAAAAGAAAAAGCTCCTTCCAGTTGTGCTTCAACAATGATATCATTATTGGAAATCTTTTGATGATTTTGATTGAGTAGAAATCACAAACGATGTTATCTTGTTGTTGAAGTTTAGTAAATTTAAATGGGATGGGATGTTGACCTAAAGTGACAACTTTGATAGCCAGGTATAAGCTGACAGCTGTGGATCAGCTCTATCCTTTTCAGTAACAAAAACATCTAACGGTATTTTGTTTTGGGAACTTGTAAAGCAAAACAGGACTTTACCTCAGCTAAACTAAACCAACTCATTGCTGTGTAATATGGCAAGTCAAAGAGTTAAGAATCCATTTCTTGACAAGAAAAGTTTTTGAACTGATGGTGATTGAGTGCGAATGAAGTTCAGAGCAGATACGACTCATTTCAGAACACACAAAATATCTAAATCACTGAGTGCTTGCTGATGTACTAGATGCAGTCTATGAACAGAACATAATTCACAAATCTTCCGAGTCCTGATCTGCTCACCGTTTAAAGGACTCAAGGACGGTGCACGGATACACCGTCCAAGTGTCAAAGCGCTACGTCACCCTCGGTGAGATTTCTCTCTTATTGCAAGTTAAAAATATCATTGTAGCGACTGGTACAGGCAAGGTATGAGTGAGACTCTGTCCGAGGCTAGCCCTATGCTGGCACGCCTGTAGGGCGATCGCATGTTAAGTTTGCTTGTTCCGTTCGTATTCCCCCTTCCGACCGTTCATTTGTTTCACCCCTCGAGTCGTGGAGGGCCTGCCTCGTATCCTTGTTATGTTGGCTTTTACGGCGTTGTTCGAGCTGAATTTGTCTGACATAATATACTGTTTCTGCAGTCGCACCCCCCCCCCCCCCCCCATTCGGGGTGTTGGAGCTCGGTCGTGAGGTGTGCAATGCCTCTGAGTTAAAGCGAACACCAGTATGAGCAATTTCAACACCCGACCCAGCGGCGATTATCACTCCTCGCCCCGTCTCCCCAGCGATGAGGCCATGAGGGTGGAGGCATACGGCGACTATAGTCCCATGCATTGGCCCACTTGTCTGACCCGGGGAACCAGTGGTTTACACACTTCTCCTCAAAACTGATTATACTGAAGGAAATATTCTTGCAAAATTATGAAATTTGCACTTCCATGAACATTTCTTTTCCAGATGTTGTTCCATGCGTGCTGAAAACTGATGCCAACTCTTCCGTTATCTGAAATTTCAAAATGACACTCGAGAGATCAATAGAAAAATCCAGGACAATTGAACTTGCCGAGAGGCTAATAGAATAGATCATAGATCTAGATGTAAACGGTTCTCCCCGTTCTGTCACTACTTTGTAACTTTTATGAGTGAGATTCATTTTCTCCAAACTTTCTCGTAAAAAGATTTATTGTAGGCTATCACAAGGCATTGTGTGTCCTACTGTCTATAAGTTTTATCAAGCAGATTTAAGTAGGTAAATTATTTGTTGGTCTGATGAATTAACGTTGAAGGCTAGATTCGGCTAGTGGGCCCTAGACCGTAGACTAGTAGTGTCGTAGCTTTGTGACCCCTTCTTTAACCGATAAAACTATAAATAACACAATTGCTTAGATCATAGTAGTTACAGAGTTATATAAGCTTCCAATACTTTTAACTTTAAAAAACTCAAAACTTGAGTCTACCAATCTAGTATAAGGATACACACTATGCAAACATCGTCTGCTAACTCTAGTTAAATTTTGTCCTTTTAGGAACAATGTGCATGCCAGCGTCAGAATCAAACGACTAAAAAGTTAAAAGTTCGCTTTGCTGTTTTTCGACATTAAATTTGTTGCTTTTGTTTCATTTGGGGGGGGGGGGGGGTATATATAATTTTCCGCGTCTAAAAACATAGATCTCGACAATAATTATTTTCCAAAACAATTCACTGTAATCAGTTTTTGCAAAGTAAACCAAATTTCATCGTTAATCGGAAAAATATAAAAGTTAGGAGTGTTTCGTGATTTTAATAAATCCTTGATATTTAATTCGCTTTTTTTCCCTGTCTGGGTGGCAAACGGTAAAATCTTCGGAAGGCTCATTTAACCGACTTCACGTCATAATGTCAAGCTTAAACTTGTCACACACACTTCTTGTCGATTACAATACATAGTCTACTCATACATCCATATTAAATTTTCTGTACTCTATGCCCTCATCACAACCCATACAAATATGTTTGTTTTTATTAGCAACACGCAAGGCGACTATGTTTCACCTATGTTGCGCATTTTAAAATCCTTTTTATTAATTTTGCTTTGTTGTGTTTAAAAAAAAAAATTATGAAGAAAATAGTTTTGGGTTAATTAAAAGGTTTCACCAATACACAAAAACATACTAGATTACAAGATCCAAAGAAAACGCATAGGCTGTAAAATATTTTATTGGCCTACAGTATTGTTGTTTTTATTTCAAAAATTTACAGAAAAGTGGAAATTGTGTGTATTTGGTGTAAGGATTCTTGAATTTTTCTAAACCAATCTTATAGTTATCTGTCACTGATTTTTCTTCTATTATCTATACACAAGATATTTGTGTCCTATGTACTCTTATCCGTGGTTTGAGTCTAGGGTTTTAAATGATGTTGAAGTTGAAGTATGCCTATAAATACTAGAACAGTTGGAGCGCTATGGCTTTATTGCTGGTACAAAGACTGTACAAAGCTGACAATTAATTATACAAGACTTTCGCTTTCTCACTTAAAAAGTATCCGCCCTTTTAACATTTCGCAACAAATTTTCACATCTTCTCAGAAACATTTATATCAATTAATTAGGCTGATTTGCAAAATACAGTAACGAACAACTAAATTTTAATATTTCTTTTTTAAAATTATAACATCAAGTAAAGACATTAATTCATAAATGCAGTTAAAGAGGGGGGATGAATTAGTGAATCAATACATAATTAGTAAATTATTAAGACGTTATTGATGGAAATTAAATCAAATCTACTTACAAAGGCCCTAGCTAATTGAGATAGCAACGAATCAACACCAGTTGCCTCTTCGTCATCGGAATCTGAATCATCACTATCTGAATCATCACTATCTGAATCATCACTATCTGAATCATCACTATCTGAATCATCATCGTTTGAATCTTCCGATGAATCAGCTACATCTTTCACATCTGGATAAAAAAAAAAAATTAAAATGTGTAATTTTACTGGTAATAAAAAAAGGAAAAGCAAGAATTGATAGGGGATGATTGGATTGAATAGATGATTGCAATAACTGATTGACAACTAGTCTTTATCATAGGTTATGCTAGCAACTAAGAGCCATTTATTAATCTGGACTGATGTAAGTTTCAACTCCTTATGTGTTAATCAAAGTAAAATAGTTTGGCACGTGATCAAAGCCTGCGCCAGTAGACGGCTGCTGCATTTGAAATGGCATTGACAGGTTATATCCAGCGGGTACAAGATAAGAGCTTTAAACTAAGTCGATGGGTCTCAAAAGACAATTCCAGATCAGCCTACCTAATCAAGCTGTAGTAGATAGGCCTATACCCGCAGATAACTTATGTTTATCTGATAAGATAGCATACTTAAGCTGTAGTAGATATACCAGCAGATAATTTATATTAATCCGATTAGATAACATACACAAGCTGTAGAAGATATACCCTCAGATAACTAATATTAATCTGATACTTACCTAACGGAGGCAAATGACTTTTATAGTAAGCCCCTCCTGGTGCAGGCTTGACACATTTCAAATCAACATTTCCACCAGGTCCTACTCTGTAGTTGTATCTAGAACCATTCTTCCACTTGACTTCCATTTTACCTCTAAATGAAAGGTCCCAATCAACAATGTCACCAATTGAACCTTTTGAGTTTTGTCCACCTAGTGATATCGACAGTTCTGAATATTTTAGACAGACTAAAACATTTTACTGATAAAGAACATTGTCAAACACTGTTTCTCTTTTTTTGTTACCCTCCCCCCCTTCCCATAAAGTTGTGTAAAGAATATTAATATTCTTAACATTTCTTCAACAACATTGCTTAAACATTTTCTTTGTGTATGCCTACAAGTAATAAGCCTTAGTTCCACAAACTGACTTGTGTTGTATTTTTAGGGCTTTTTAGTTTAAATCATAATTTATTGTACTAAAAGGGCCTATCTGTTGAATTAAAAGGATGTTTGTCAAGACAATATTTCGGAAAATGTGACATAGAAGTATAATGAAACATATTTGTTGTCTAACCATTACATTTAATAGCAAATAGCCTTGCTGGTTAAAAAGATTATTAGGGGCCTACATGAATATTACACTAGAGTTAGTTATTCTAGTTATAGTAAGGAACCAAAATCAGTATTCAGGTGCAGTGATATTTACGTTAACGACAATAAGAATAAGAACGAAAATTATATGAAATTCGTTAACGATAACGAAAATAAGAACAAAAATTATTTTGAGAACGGTAATAGAATAGAAATAAAAATTAATTTTCATGAATAGAATAGTAATAATAACGAAAATTATTATTGAACGAATATCGCGTGGAATATGTTCCGCCATTTGCGCCGAATTCCGTGTTTTAGTGTTGACGCATTCGTCCAGTCATTTCCGTCAAAATCCGTATTTTGTATTGTAGTAAAGCGCTAAAGCATCGCATTTCTTCATGATCGCCGGTTTTTTTTTTTCGATTTATATTTGTGATTTATTTTGGACGAGTAAAGTTTGTTTGAGTAATGAGTTCATTATCAAGGATATTAGCTGGACGAAAGAATGAGAGTCTGGTGTGGGATTACTTTACATATATGGAACAGGAAGGGAAAGCGAAATGTAAAGTTGTTATTGTGAAGACCAATAGCGAGTGTGGTGCTTTGTTGGCGGGTAAAAACAGTACAAATATGCTGTCGCATCTCCGCAGATTACATAAGCAGGAGTATGAGCAGTATGTTAAAGCAACCGAGGCGAGATCATTAAAGACAAAACCAAAGAAAACGACGGTCTGCAAAAATGCGACTCAGACATTGGCTGATTACGTTCAACGTAAAATCGTATCCTGGTCAACAGAGTCGCAGGAGTATCAACAGCGTTTGTCCAGTGTGATGGACATGTTGATAGATACCTGCTATCCGGTCACAGTGGTTGACAAGCCGTCATTCAGACACATGATTAAAACACTTGATCCAAAGTTCATTCTTCCTGGTTAGTTTTTTAAGTGTTAAGTACTTAGCTTGTTGAAAATGCCACAACTTCATCACCAAGTCAGGACACTGTACAATGTCAGTTGAATCGGTATATAACAGACACTACAGACAGGAATACTTGTACAACGACAACGGTTTCTCTGGTATTCTGGCACAACAGAAAAGCAACTTACAGCAAACTGTCAAAAATCTCTGAGGATTTGTTAACGGCACCTGCTTCGCAGGCATACGTAGAACGAATCTTTTCTCTGTGTGGAATGTTAACCAATGGGAGGCGAAATAGAATGCAAAAATCCCTTGAAATGATGGTCTTTTTAAAATTAAACAATAACATTGCTCAACTGTGATAAGCTTGTTCTTATTTTATCACTGATAACTCAAAACTCAAACTGTTGGAACATTGTGTCTGATGAATAGCTGACTAGTTTTTAATTTCTTATGTAGATAATGTAGATTTTAAAAATGTAGAACTTGATAGTTGATACTGGATAGCAGCAGCTATCTATAAGATAGCTATAAAGTGTTTTATTGAAATAAAGTTGTTATGAATATTCAAATTCGTGAAGTTCGACTGTTCGACCCTCGATTATGAAAAAAACCATTGAAAATATTTCAGAACTTGAATAAGAATAAGAATAGAAATTATTTCAGAACTTGAATAAGAATAAGAATTGAAATTATTGCAGAACTTGAATAAGAATAAGAATTGAAATTATTTCAGAACTTGAATAAGAATAAGAATTGAAATTAATTACAGCGAATAGAATAAAAATAAGAATTGAAATTATTTTTAGAACTGAAATATCACTGTTCAGGTGTCAAAATGTAAATCTAGATTACTCATAAATTACATCAACAATTTTTAGGCAGTTTTATCTCTCTCTCTATATATATATATAATAATAGTATAGTATATTTAAAGACGGGTGACCTTATTGCCTTATATTTTACCATTGCAATTTGACTTAACGCATATGTCCTCGCTAGCTTAGTGGATAACGTATCGGACTGTCATGTGGTTCGATTCTACAGTTATGCCCTTTTTTTGGTCAAAATTTTTTTTTCAATTAATCTTAATATTACTTATAAAAAAAGATTGTAAATCCAAGGGCAGCACATAATCTAGAAATTTAGCTTTTTATTAAACAAAATGATTTGCCTCCTTTTAACCACATTACAATATTATTTATTTTAAATTACTTTCTAAATGTCTTTAGTAAAACATATTAATTTTTTACGAATTGTTTAATCTGTAGCTTGTACAGGCCTGTTTTATTTTTCCCCTGGCAACGCTAGGGAAATTAGCTTGTTTTTTTTATAAAAAGTAACATTGTTGACGTCAACTTATATTGATCCCATATCCCCCATGTCAACAATTGTCAACTTATATTGATCCCATATCCCCCATGTCAACAATTGTCAACTTATATTGATCCCATATCCTCCCTGTCAACAATTGTCAACTTATATTGATCCCATATCCCCCATGTCAACAATTGTCAACTTATATTGATCCCATATCCCCCATGTCAACAATTGTCAACTTATATTGATCCCATATCCCCCATGTCAACAATTGTCAACTTATATTGATCCCATATCCCAAATGTCAACAATTGTCAACTTATATTGATCCCATATCCCCATGTCAACAATTGTCAACTTATATTGATCCCATATCCCCCATGTCAACAATTGTCAACTTATATTGATCCCATATCCCCCATGTCAACAATTGTCAACTTATATTGATCCCATATCCCCCATGTCAAAAATTGTCAACTTATATTGATCCCATATCCCCCATGTGAAGAATTGTCAACTTATATTGATCCCATATCCCCCATGTCAACACTTGTCAACTTATATTGATCCCATATCCCAAATGTCAACAATTGTCAACTTATATTGATCCCATATCCCCATGTCAACAATTGTCAACTTATATTGATCCCATATCCCCCATGTCAACAATTGTCAACTTATATTGATCCCATATCCCCATGTCAACAATTGTCAACTTATATTGATCCCATATCCCCCATGTCAAAAATTGTCAACTTATATTGATCCCATATCCCCCATGTCAACAATTGTCAACTTATATTGATCCCATATCCCCCATGTCAACAATTGTCAACTTATATTGATCCCATATCCCCCATGTCAACAATTGTCAACTTATATTGATCCCATATCCCAAATGTCAACAATTGTCAACTTATATTGATCCCATATCCCCATGTCAACAATTGTCAACTTATATTGATCCCATATCCCCCATGTCAACAATTGTCAACTTATATTGATCCCATATCCCCCATGTCAACAATTGTCAACTTATATTGATCCCATATCCCCCATGTCAAAAATTGTCAACTTATATTGATCCCATATCCCCCATGTGAAGAATTGTCAACTTATATTGATCCCATATCCCCCATGTCAACACTTGTCAACTTATATTGATCCCATATCCCAAATGTCAACAATTGTCAACTTATATTGATCCCATATCCCCATGTCAACAATTGTCAACTTATATTGATCCCATATCCCCCATGTCAACAATTGTCAACTTATATTGATCCCATATCCCCCATGTCAACAATTGTCAACTTATATTGATCCCATATCCCCCATGTCAAAAATTGTCAACTTATATTGATCCCATATCCCCCATGTCAACAATTGTCAAACTTTTTGAACCTCCACTCCCTCCTATTCTGTTGACATAATTAATGGACGAACTCTAAGTAAGTGTAGAAACATGTTGCTTATTGTAATAGACAGGTAAACATTTTATTGGTTATTATTTTGTTTTCAACGTTGTGCCCCATTCCAACGCAAAAAACAACAACAACAAAAACAAAACAGCATAATTCTAACATTAAATAATACACACCATCTTGATCCTCCCACCTCCAATGAACACCTCTGGTGACTGTAGCTCCTTTAAAAATACCTTGAGCTTTCAATTTCTGTTTCTGGCTCTCTTTTCTTGAGATGATTTTTATACTGGAACATTATTCAAACAAATATTAGGCTATTTATTAAATTTATCATTTTATCCATACAGAAAAAAGTATCGGAACATTTCATTCTTACGGGTTGTCCACATAATATGTTGTACACTAGATGAAACATTGATTGCGTGATGATATAATGTTTAATCAAATATTTCTGATCACTGTTGGCACGCTTTATTTCTTCCTACTTTATAAAGTGACATCATATGTGGATGACTCCTTACTTAATTACATCATGAATTCGATTAATAATATTATTATGCCCTTAAAGTTATCTAGACAATTAACAACCCAGAATATAATAAAAATACAAATAACAACACACACAAAAAAGGACCTCACCGAGTGCTAGTATTGTTGTTACATCTTAAGAATGAATGTGAAATGTCATGCTTGTCTTGACCGTAACAGGAGGAACACAAGTCATAGTTGTCACAGACAGAACACTTCCAACGAATTCCTTTGATTCCCATTTCTTCACATTCATCACAAGTCACCGTAGGATGTCTCACACCTAAAAACAAATGTTTTCATCTAGATCCATTGCGTGCATTTTTTAATCAGCATTCCAAGGATTTTCGCCATTGCCAATCACAAAGTAAGAAAATATACTAACGAAGTTAAAATAATTAGCATTATAGGCCTAAAAGCAAATATCAATGAAACCGAAAACAAATATATTGACACTTTTTTAAAATTAAAAATGCACAATAAAATCAAAGTTAACACAATGATGGTGTTTAATATTCATTTTTTGTTATGCATTATTCTTCCACAAATTGTGTCCGCTGCCACTCAATTAATTATGTTGCTTTGAAAAGGGTATTCAGTATTTAAATAGGGTATTTAATTTGATTTAATTTATTTTCAAATCAAATTAATAGGGCTACATCTTATTGATGCTACATCTTATTGATGCTACATCTTATTGATGCTACATCTTATTGATGCTACATCTTATTGATGCTACATCTTATTGATGCTACATCTTATTGATGCTACATCTTATTGATGCTACATCTTATTGATGCTACATCTTATTGATGCTACATCTTATTGATGCTACATCTTATTGATGCTACATCTTATTGATGCTACATTTTATTGATGCTACATCTTATTGATGCTACATCTTATTGATGCTACATCTTATTGATGCTACATCTTATTGATGCTACATCTTATTGATGCTACATCTTATTGATGCTACATCTTATTGATGCTACATCTTAATAATGCCTGTTGAATTAAATATATATTCCCTGTATGACACTATACAAGTAATATAATAGTTGTAATATAATATAATATAATAGTTGTAATATAGTAGAATTTTATTTCACAAACTAAACTAAAGTTTATAGAAAAATGTAACTACTGTTTGCTTATGACAATAAGTTGGAGTAGAATCTAATACTGTTCAAACTGACGGGTATATGACATAGATTTTAAAATATTATAAAATGCATTTTTTTATTATTGTAAGCATATATATTATTATTATTTGCATTTATCTATCTATCTATTTACATATAAATCTCTTATAGGCTATAGGCCTACTAGTTGTTATGTCCGTCAAATTGATGATTATAAGAATGACAAATAATAAAAAAAAAAATCAAATGGATAAAGGAAAGAAATGAAAAAACAAAACACAATTGCAATAAAAACTGTAATGATAGCTATTTATTTTAGGTATTTAGTTTTTGCTCTTGTTTTATTGTTTTTTATTGTATATATATATTCTATTGTTACAACCCCCTATCCTGTGGTTCATCTATGTATATATATATATATATATATATATATATATATATATATATATATATATATATATATTCTATTGTTACAACCCCCTATCCTGTGGTTCATATATGTATGTATATATATATAAATTCTATTGTTACAACCCCCTATCCTGTGGTTCATATATGTATATATATATATATATATATATATATATATATATATATATATTATATTGTTACAACCCCCTATCCCGTGGTTCATATATGTATATATATATATATTCTATTGTTACAACCCCCTCTCCTGTGGTTCATCTATGGTTGACTAAATAGTAGTTTTGTTTCGTCCGTACGCTGCTCTCTTGCCCAGAGTTCAAACTCAATCTTTGCCATCCGGTATTTCCTTCCACAATATTCTGCTTAAATTAGTATTTGAAGATATACAGCATTCCAGCTCGTGATGATATTATATTTGCTTTCAAAACATTCAAGACATACAGTTGATAACATTTAACGATGCAAATAGTTTCATTGAATAAATATTTAATCAAAGTTTAAAACAGTAGTTGAAATAGTAGACATTGTAGCGTAAAGCAACCTTCGCGCCAAAACGGTCACGATAAATCGATCTACTTATCACGACGATCTTTTTAGACATGAAAGAACACCCCATTATTCGCCATTACACTCGTATAAAAAAGAAGACAAAAACATTTTATTATTACTGTACATTCCAATTATACATACACAGAGACGCAGTAAAGTGAACCGCGAAGAGAAGAGTGACTACTGAATTCTTCTTCTTCATATTACTGTGAGACCCCGTTAGGACCGAAAAAAAAGTCCACAATTTAACTACACATAAAAATAGAAAACCATCACAAACAACATTTATAAACAGATGACAGAGTGTTTTTAGTCCAGCCCTTATATTACAAACGCACTGTGGTTATATATATATATATATATATATTGTTGATATATTATTATTTATTTACCTATTTGTGCATTATCAAAGATATAGAGATCAAAGGCATCGTCACGCCCAGCCCTATAGCTTTTCTTAGCACCATTATCCCATATCACCACAACCTTGGCTTTATCTCGAAGAACTTTAGTAACAGTTCCTACGTAACCCTCACCGCCATCTTCATTTCCTGAAGTCCAGTTTGGTCCTCTGACTACACGCAATCCAGCCATGATTCATGTAGATCTATTTAAAGTCTCTACATACTTTTCATTACTGTAAATCTTCTCAGTATTCAATATTTGTCAAGATCTATCAACTCTGAGAAGATAAAAAGAACGCCATTTATCAACTTTTGTAGTCTTGCATGTAGTTCTTTATGTGCATGATGTGGTGATAAGATAAACTATCTTAAGAACAATCGAAATAATTTTACAAGAGTATCGTCTTATCTTATAATTACATATCTATATTCTATATTTTATATCATAGTATGACAACAATCAAACGGCTGCAAACTGACATGGTTCGGTCATGTATTGCGACACAATAGCCTGTCAAAAGCAATCCTTTAGGGCACGGTGGAAGGTGGACGTAGGAGAGAACGTCAGCGGAGATTCTGGTTCGACAATGTCAATGATTGGACAGGGCTGCGGTTGACTCAACTATTGACGACCGCTCAGGATAGGCAAAAGTGGAAAAAGTGGACTGCTCCATTCCATTCGCTCCACCCAACGATCACAACGGTCATGGGAATGATGAAGATGATATGTTGCTATATATCAGCTTTACATTAAAATGTTTAATTAATTTTTACTACTTTGCTATCTTTTATCTTTGCTAAAGTGTTTCTAAGTACAAAACTAAACAATAAACATATATATAAAGCGCTACACATTCATTTACGGCTAGGCTAATTAATAATTTCTAAGATAAGACTGATATTTAGACCTACCTTATTTTGTTGATTAAAAATATTTTTTTAAGCTATGCTATATGACAGTTGACAATGTCAAAGGACAGGTGAATCTAATATCTAGATGATATATCATTGGGAAAACCCAAAATAGCTTTTCAAGGAAATTTAAAAATAGAAAGGCATAAAAGGTTATGCTACTTAAGTAGACGACTGGTTCCTAAACTGTTTGCTAATAGGCCCACAGAGATCTTTTTGAAGTAGGCTAAAGTTTGTCCTTGTCATGCTCTTTCACTAAGTCAAGGCCTTATGACAGAACATTTTACGAAATTGAATCTTAAAACGAAGAGAGTGAGGTTATTTGGGCCACGAAATTGTGGATTGAACATAACTGGTTACTGCTTAGGAACTATATAAACAAACGTAATAAGTTTGGTATCATTAGAAAGATAATTTAATGATGTGAAAATGATTTTATAATCATTTCTGTTGAATAAATAGTTTTAGAGTAAGTGTATGTTTCTCACTCATATGCAAAAGAGGGAGAGTTGGACATAGCGTGTGGTAAAATGGACTAGAGGGTAGGGAGACATGGTCATATATGGGGCGACATTTAATTTAGATTTTTAAAAATAAGCAACTCGATACAATTCAATAAATAGATATACTTGTTTTATTTAATTATTGAACATATAAAAGTATTTTTAGTTGTTGTTTTTTTATTTTAAAGAAAAAGAAAAAAAACAGGAAAGCAAATTACTAATGATCGACACATTTATTAACTCCCCTCTTTCTTTAGGAGAAAAATGTTTTAATCGTTTCAACCCTTTAGAGGCATATAACTATATAGGCCACTTCTATTTTAATATTTTCTAGATTTGCCACTGTCCATTGAAACTGGAAACTGTTAATCCACTTTTAATGTAATCAGGTGTATATTCTGATATCCTGTGCATTTTATAAAGACAAATGTTAAATGTTAGAAGCTTTAAATTCGTTCCAATATAAAATTGAAATGTATGTAATATATTTTTTTTTAGTAATAGTAAACGTACAAAATCAAATAACAGTGATATGACATGAGGGGAGAGTTGGACTTCATGTTTTTTTTCATGGCCCAACTCTCCCCACTACGATAATTTGTTTTACTAAATTTTATTGAAAGA
Source organism: Anisus vortex (assembly GCA_949126835.1). Taxonomy (NCBI): domain Eukaryota; kingdom Metazoa; phylum Mollusca; class Gastropoda; family Planorbidae; genus Anisus; species Anisus vortex. Next base: position 17,275,643 of record OX421501.1, on the reverse strand, counting down.
AATCTATTAATAACGTTTTTTTTGTACATTTTCTAAATATTGTGACAAAATGTTTCGCGTCTAAAGATTTTAAATATGCTTTAATCGCCCTGAAAATTATAAAGGTCTTAGCAGTATTCAATTCGTTATTAGAGCCAAATAATATAATAGGTTTGGAAGCGCCAAAATTTAAATAGTATCTGTGTGCTAAAACAACAACAAAAGCTTTAACCGGAGCTAGACTTTTTATGTATTCGAATTTAACACACCCCTTTTTCCCCGAATAATGAAGCGGGTCCACAGAGCGCTCACTTTTAAACTGCTGCTAAACAAAACTAGACCAACAAAATCAGACATATTGGCCTACATAAACTAACATAGTTCTATATCTATAGGGGCCTACATAAACTAACATAGTTCTATATCTATAGGGGCCTACATAAACTAACATAGTTCTATATCTATAGGGGCCTACATAAACTAACATAGTTCTATATCTATAGGGGCCTACAAATACTAACATAGTTCTATATCTATAGGGGCCTACATAAACTAACATAGTTCTATATCTATAGGGGCCTACATAAACTAACATAGTTCTATATCTATAGGGGCCTACAAATACTAACATAGTTCTATATCTATAGGGGCCTACATAAACTAACATAGTTCTATATCTATAGGGGCCTACATAAACTAACATAGTTCTATATCTATAGGGGCCTACATAAACTAACATAGTTCTATATCTATAGGGGCTTACATAAACTAACATAGTTCTATATCTATAGGGGCTACATAAACTAACATAGTTCTATATCTATAGGGGCCTACATAAACTAACATAGTTCTATATCTATAGGGGTCTACATAAACTAACATAGATCTATATCTATAGAGGCCTACATAAACTAAAATAGAGGATCTATATCTATAGGGGCCTACATAAACTAACATAGATCTATATCTATAGAGGCCTACATAAACTAACATAGATCTATATCTATAGGGGCCTACATAAACTAAAATAGAGGATCTATATCTATAGGGGCCTACATAAACTAACATAGATCTATATCTTTAGAGGCCTACATAAACTAACATAGATCTATATCTATAGGGGCCTACATAAACTAACATAAATCTATATCTATAAGGGCCTACATAAACTAACATAGATCTATATCTATAGGGGCCTACATAAACTAACATAGATTATTTTTATCTATAGGGGCCATTTGTTTAACATAAAACGCACAAATTTATTTGGGGAAAATTAAACATTTTAAATCAATTGTACAAACTAAAGTTTACCAATTTCAGCTATAATATAGCATATATTATAGCATTAATTTGTTAAATATCAAACATACAAAGTCAATTTTACAAAATGAATCACACACAAATATTTATAAACATACAGTATAAAACATTCAGAATTAAAACTCACAAAAACAATTGTGCAAAATTAATTTTACAAAAAAAGAAAATAAAACAAGGCAAAAAAAAAAGCTAAATCATACAGTATAGTGCGATATTATGGGGAAGGGGTAAGGCAATGGTGGTGAATAAAGTAGTCTCTTATACAGATTAATACAAAACTTACAGTTTAACGTTAAAATTTTGTATAGATAAGAATTATGGCATATACAGAAAAAATGCAACTAAGAGACAATTAAAGCCATTTAAAAAAAACATGATACAAGTAATTCATTTCAAAACCTTGATTATGTATTGAGCATATTGACCTTGTCTAAGAATAAAAATTAATAAAAGCTAAAATTATACCGTATTCAGAAGAAATATAAAGTAGCCGAAGGCTTACATCTGTAATGTGAGAATCATTTTTTTTTTTAGATGTAGTCAAATTATTGTCGACAGTTTATCTACATCCGCTTAACTATCTTCATTTGCAATGATAGTTCTAATTTTTTTTTCTTTTAAATAAACACCCACTCTTTTATGTGAAAACGTGAATTGACAAGTGACGGGATTTACTGTAGGAGTGTGTGTAGGGGGTGGAGGTGGGGTGTATTTTAGTTTTGTTTCGACACTTTTAGAAGTGGATGTAAACGTGTGTGATTTTAATGTGTGTATCATAGGGTACCGCTAGAGGTGGCTGTGTGTACGTGTACTGTCGATAAGACTGGGAAAATAGAGTCGTTGGCTGTTTTGTGATGTTATAAGCTTATTTTATGTTTAGAGAGTATTGCTGTTGTGTAATGTTATATTTTATGTCTAGAGACTCTGGCTGTTTTGTGATGTTATAAGCTTATTTTATGTTTAGAGAGTATTGCTGTTGTGTAATGTTATATTTTATGTCTAGAGACTCTGGCTGTTTTGTGATGTTATATTTTATGTCTAGAGACTATTGCTGTTGTGTAATGTTATATTTTATGTCTAGAGACACTGGCTGTTTTGTGATGTTATATTTTATGTATAGAGACTCGGGCTGTTTTGTGATGTTATATTTTATGTCTAGAGACTATTGCTGTTGTGTGATGTTATATTTTATGTCTGGAGTTATTGCTGTTCTGTGATGTTATATCTTATGTCTAGAGATATTGCTGTTCTGTGATGTTATATCTTATGTGTAGGGATATTGCTGTTGTGTGATGTTATATCTTATGTCTAGAGATATTGCTGTTCTGTGATGTTATATCTTATGTCTAGAGATATTGCTGTTCTGTGATGTTATATCTTATGTGTAGGGATATTGCTGTTGTGTGATGTTATATCTTATGTCTAGAGATATTGCTGTTCTGTGATGTTATATCTTATGTGTAGGGATATTGATGTTCTGTGATGTTATATCTTATGTCTAGAGATATTGCTGTTGTGTGATGTTATATCTTATGTGTAGGGATATTGCTGTTGTGTGATGTTATATCTTATGTCTAGAGATATTGCTGTTCTGTGATGTTATATCTTATGTCTAGAGATATTGCTGTTCTGTGATGCTATATCTTATGTGTAGGGATATTGCTGTTCTGTGATGTTATATCTTATGTCTAGAGATATTGCTGTTCTGTGATGTTATATTTTATGTGTAGGGATATTGCTGTTCTGTGATGTTATATCTTATGTCTAGAGATATTGCTGTTCTGTGATGTTATATCTTATGTGTAGGGATATTGCTGTTGTGTGATGTTATATTTTATGTCTAGAGATATTGCTGTTCTGTGTTGTTATATCTTATGTCTAGAGATATTGTTGTTGTGTGATGTTATATTTTATGTATAGAGACTCTGGCTGTTGTGTGATGTTATATTTTATGTCTAGAGATATTGCTGTTGTGGAATGTTATATTTTATGTATAGAGACTCTGGCTGTTGTGTGATGTTATATTTTATGTCTAGAGATATTGCTGTTGTGTGATGTTATATTTTATGTATAGAGACTTTGGCTGTTGTGCGATGTTATATTTTATGTCTAAATGTACATATTGTTGTTTTATGTTGTTTTTTTAAATATGGTGACAGACAAAGCATTTGTAATCAAGAAAAAGTTCCATATGTTTTGATCAATAAAGAAATCTTATCTATAATAATCTATAGACTATTATAGATCAATAAAAACAATACAGAACAAATGGTATTGCACAAAGCCAGTGTTGCAATTCTGGATTTTTTTTTTCATTGATTACCTGTGACGTGGATATCAACAGGAGATTCTTCAATAGTCACACTATCAACTTGAATGATCTCACATTGAAGATAAAACAAAGTATTGTACAAAGGAAATTATTCAATAAGTTATGACTTGTAAATTAAGTACAAATTATCATTTAATGGAGTGTTTATATATGTACAGCTTAAATGAAAGAACAACTTTCGCTTTTGTGCTTTTAGATTACAGATTAATGCTATTGGTCGAGAGAGGACAATAATATAGGGTTGTTGAATAATATTTACGAATCATGATAGAAAAAAAAGGAAGAGTTATGTTTAATAACACAAAACATCTGAAACTGACTTGAATAAAAAATATTTAAGCATATTACTAGATCCTTGAATCAAATACTAAATAAGCATTTTTTTGTGTGTAGAAAAGAAAGACAATTCTTGTATGTGATGTCATTTAATGAAAAATAACTTTGACATATTGCCGTGTTAATGTGGAGATTTCCATACGCCTGAAGACATAATGCAAATAGAAATAAATCTTTTCGTACTATTGTATTTAACATTATCACGAAAGTCGTAAAGTTTTATACTACACAGTGTGTATGTGTGAGTGTGTATGTGTGAGTGTGGGATTATATATGTGAGTGTGTGTGTCTGTGTGTGTGTGAATGTGGGTGTATGTGTGAGTGTGTGTGAATGTGTGAGTGTGTGTGAATGTGTAAGTGTGTGTGTATGTGTGAGTGTGTGTTTGTATGTGTGTGTGAGTGTGTATGTTTGTATGTGTGAGTGTCTATGTGTGTGTGAGTGTTTGTGTGTGAAAGTGAGTGTATGTGTGAGTATGTATTTGTGAGTGTGTTGAATCTATAATTTAGAAAGACAACAATTGACTTTAGAATTATAATTTATTTTTTTATTTCAACAACTTATGTATCGATAGGACATTGGTTTTATTATCTGAATCATATTAAAGTCAATATTTCTTTACCGGGGTTGGGGATGTAGAGGGGGGGGGGTGAGAGTGAATTCAATATTCAAACTCTTGATATCGTAAGAGGAGGAAAACATTTCTAAATAGATTGAACTCACAAATAGAATCTTTAAATGAGAGTTCCGTTTAAACAAGTTTTCATTCAATTTAAAAATCTCCCTTATTTTTGAACAAATGCATATAAGTGGGCTACTATTTCTTCCCGAGTGGCTTCCAAACTTGCAATGGGTTGCCTGAACAAACCAAGAAAACCAGTGACTTAAGATCATTTAAAACATTTATACAAATGCAAGACTAGATTCAGACCGTGGGTAAGCGTTCGATTAAATAATGTTCTTTATTGTAATATTTACAATTCTCATGATGAATGGTGGCGGAAGATCCAATAGTGTTGAGTGAGTGAGGAGACAAATTTTATCCTAAACTTAAATTGTATAAAACTAACATAGGAAAATGAAATATTTCGAAATTATTATATTTTTACAAAATTGTTTGTTTGGGCCTACAGATAAATTAGTTATTACCCTTGGCTGAAACATTAACTGTACCATTAGCTGTAGCCTACCATTAGTTTTACCTTGTCTAAAACATTAACTGTACCATTAGTTTTATCCTTGGCTGAAAAATTAACTGTACCATTAGCTGTACCATCAATTTTACCATTGGCTGAAACATTAACTGTACCATTAGCTTTACCATTAGCTTTACCATTGGCTGAGTTATTAACTGTACCATTTGATGTACCATTAGTTTTACCCTTGGCTATAACATTAACTGTACCATTAACTGTACCATTAACTGTACCATTAGTTTTACCCTTGACTGAAACATAAACTCATCATTAGTGTACCATTAGCTTTACCATTGGCTGAACTATTAGCTGTACCATTAGCTGTACTATTAAGTGTACCATTAGCTGTACTATTAGCTGTACCATTAGCTGTACTATTAAGTGTACCATTAGCTGTACTATTAAGTGTACCATTAGCTGTACTATTAAGTGTACCATTAGCTGTACTATTAGCTGTACTATTAAGTGTACTGTTACGTACTCGTGCAATATTATGTATTTGGCTGTTGTCTAGGTGTAGGCTCAATATTCCAAGAGTTGTTTGTTTTTATATGGGCTTGATTACTTCAGTAATTATGATTCTATTTCAATGTTAATTCCATGTAATACATTGGATTTTAATTGAAATCAACACCAGTTGCACGACAATTGTGATTTTATTTAGTATAACACTTGAATACAAGACGAAGACACATAAGAAAAATACAAGTCCAAAACTAATTCTGATAAACACTATGTACAAGTAATGTTCCTACTACGGAGATAAACTCTCAACTCGGAACTCAACTGAAACTAAACTCAACTCCAGTCTGAAGGAGAAACATGGCTTTTTAAAGTCTATCTCTCATTACCCAGAAGTACTCATTGGTTAGGGTACAGCCAATCGTAACTAGGAGAAAAACTTCCACTCCCAAAAACACAGACACAAGTCTGGTTAGAATGTCGTTTAATTAAGGTCAGGGTTTAGCTTGAAAACATTAATCTTACTTAATTACAGTACATTGATTAAACTTCCCACAATATAACAATCATGCCAGACCTCAGGGTGTCCTTAAACCTTAGCAAAATAGACATTAAGGCGCTATTGGAGACGCTTCCAATTAAAGTATCTATGCAAGTGGGTGAGCGTATTGTGTTTTCTTCAGGGAAAAATGCGGAATGGGAGGAGAGAGGTAATTGAAGAAGGGGTGTAGGTGGGGCAGTTGTAGTTACGATTACAATTCAGTGTCACGACTTGTAGATGCCAGTGTAGTTTTATTACGATGGCTAAACAATTTGTAATGAATAGCAGGAAAGGAGGGTGGGAAATCTAATTAGGTTATAAAAACACAACGGGCTCAAACTTTCCCTTGGGATCTAGGTTAGTTTAAAAGGTCAGGGAGCGGGCGTTGGTGCAACTTTATAACAGTACCATTAGCTGAACTATTAGCTGTACTATTAGCTGTACCATTAGATATTACATTATTTGTACCATCAACTGTATCACTAGCTGTACCTTTAGCTATTCCTTAGCTGTACCATTAGCTGACCTTATAGCTACAGCATTAACTTAACCATGAGCTGTACCATTAGCTGTACCATACCTGTACCATTAGTTGTACCATAGCTGTGCAATGGATGTACCATTAGCTGTACCATTAGCTATACTGTTAGCTCTAGTATTAGCTGTACCATGTACCATAGGCTGTAGTTTTTGCTGTACCATAAACCGCAGCACTAGCTGTAGTATTAGCTGTACCAATGGCTTTTTCATCAGCTACCGTAAATCGGTAATGAGTCAACACCAGTATGATAGTATAATTGTTTGTATTACTATATTAACACAATTAATTAGTTTAAATATTGTTGGCTTCCAGTAGTCTCGTTTCCATTAATTTAAATATACAAAAATCTTTTATTACACAAGACTTACTTCAAGACAATTAAAGTTTCTCCTTTGTGTTGTCTGGATGCATGCGATAAAAAAATAAAAACTTTTCGTAAGTTTCAATGGTTGGTACAAATGTCTGTTTTATTTCAAAAAGAGATATTTCAATGATCACATACAAACAAGTTTCAACACTATCAAACATACTTTCTTTTGTCTATGAACTGAAAAAATATATAAATGTAACAGGGTGGGGGGAAGAGGGGGGGTAATTAATTTTAAATTCATAGTTACTACTAATTAAAGAGGGTTGTGGGTAAAGGACAGCAATCATAACTAAATACATCTAAACTAGGGCACGAGGGGACTTTGGGCTTCCGTGACACTTCCGTTGGTACAGAAGGATATTACAATCTAAACAGACCAACAACACTGAACACTAAACATAAAACACTAAAATCATATTTAAATTACAAATTACTTTTTATTCATGGAAATCAACTCGTCCCATTAAAGGGAACATAAAAATCATAAAAAAACAAATTAAACCCCAACAATAAACCTATACTATCTAAACTCTAAGCATACTGTGAACCCAAACAAAATAACCAACTTAAACTCCCCACTAAAAAACTAACTTCAACTCCCCACTAAAAAACTAACTTCAACTCCCCACTAAAAAACTAACTTCAACTCCCCACTAAAAAAACTAACTTCAACTCCCCACTAAAAACTACTTCAACTCCCCACTAAAAACCAAACTTCAACTCCCCACTAAAAACCAAACTTCAACTCCCCACTAAAAACCAACATAGGCCGACATTACGACCTACAATATAATAGAATAGAAATAGAGAAATAAAAATACACATTAGAACATGGTCATCTATATACATAAGCATAATATATATATATACTATATACAGTAAATAAAAACTACATAGCATAGTCCCAACTATAACCAGTTCCAACATGAACCTATACTCCTTGTACATCTTATAACATAATATGAATTATGACAATAGAATCAACTCAGCTCTAGTCAATGAAGACTAGAACAAGACAACACCGCTCTATACTCTGTACCCCAGAGTTAGGCCACTCACTGGTTAATACATACCAGTTAAAACCAAGCATGAAATAAGACATCTACCATAACTTATTCCCATGCCGGCCATTAAAGGCAACATTACATTAAAATAATAATATACATGAACTAAAAAGAAATATACATTTAAAAAGAAGAAGCCAACATGGCGGCTAATGTTCCTTCCCAAACCTCCAACTTAATCCATTCCCATCAATGCACTTGTCATAGACAAGTGGACAATATGCATAAAATAACCAAATAAAACATAGCATAAAATAACATACAAATTCTAAAAAGTAATTAAATCTCAACTCACGTCATATCCGAACAAGCCACACACAACTACGCCATAATCTGACCACTGGTCTTCCACAAAATGGGCCATTTCAGACGGAAGTGATTGATTAATTGTTCTATTTATAGACGCTGACCGAACGTCTTTGGTGGCAACTCTAACTCTCGCTCTAACTAATTTCAAAATGACCATTTCCTGTTGACTAAAGTGCTAATCCTTATTCTAAATCTCTAATTGCTAAATATCTACAAATCTATCTTATGTACAACCCTATATTAAATTAAACTACAATAAAAATTCTACCTATTACTTCAATTAAACTACACTAACAAAAACCTAATTTAAAATAATCAGAAAAAGAATTCCGAAAAATGACGCAAGACCTAGCCGCTTAACCTCGTTTCAGGGCTTTCACAAAATACAAAACAATATTTACATACATCATTTTTATACCAAACAGTCCCCCAAGTCTATATCTATATTACAAATAATAAAATACACCTACATTAAAAGTCAATTACCTACATTCTCACAAATCATAGCACCCACAGAGCACAGAAACTTAAACACATTCAAACGGACCACTCGTACAGCACAAAGCAAATAATCACACTTTTAATTTAAGTCACCGACCTACATTCATCTCCTAACTTTCTTTTTGCGACCCTGCAAAAACAAACTATCATACAAAAAATACCCCTCTGGCCCTAGATCAATACTAAAATTTACCCATTGGGACATACATAAAAAGCATGCAGCCTAAAGATAGGTGGAAAATGTGAAAGTCTCACTGGGACAAAAAATGCTGTACCTATTCTTAAAACATCTGACATCAAAGTCACAATGAGATATACGTAGCGTCCAAGTACGCCAAACAGGAAAAATCTATGCACACTACACAAAAGAGTCAACATGTCATAAAATGGGTAATAAAGGCATACAAAAAGTAAATATATCATTTTCATAAAAACATAAAAAAAGGAAAGAAAATGGTTACAAATAAAAAGTAAACAGAAGTGTAATGAAAAAAGAGCAGAGTCCTCTCCTGGTACAACTTGACGTCTTGTTTGGCACACCGATTTCACATTAACTATCATAGGGTCCACCGAAACCGTTTCTTTAACCACTTCCAAGCAATGCAACTGTGCCGCCTGAACCATTCCTTTATTTACTACCGGTCCTGTTGGCACAACTACTTTAAACATGACTGACTGGGGTCTAACAGTTTGGGTATCCCCAACTTCTGGTAGAACACTGGCAGTTTGGTTGGTGAATAGGCTCTCCGTCACTGTGCTGACCAGGGAGCCTGTGTCAATCGTGGCCTCACAACATAGCCCATTGAGGCTGACATTTGCGGCAGGGCGGGTGCCTATTATCTGGCTCGACAGAGTAGAATCCTCATCTTTGTGATGAATCGTGCCATTCGCTCCGACAGTTGACTGCCTCCCTTTCAGGCACTCTCCAGCAAGGTGGTCGGGGCTGCCACAGTTATCGCAGTATCCAGAATGATAACCGTAGTGGTCTGGTTCACCTGAACGCTGTGGGTATGGATGAGCATCGGGGCTTTGTTGTGCAAGCTGCAGATACTCTATTGTTGTTGATAACTCACCCACCTGTTTGGCCAGTGCCAACACCAATTTTTCCAACTCTGGGCCCGGCTGTTTTGGCTCAACAGTCGTAGCTACAGAGTGCATCGAGTGGTCGTAACATTCCTCCTCGGACCAGCGGATAGCCGTATCCCGCAGGTCTAGGAAGGAGGTCCTAGGGTATTTATGGGTCTCCTCTCGCAGGTACTTCCTCAAGAGGGGGTCTAGCAAGTTTTCTGCAAAGTGGCCCCTCAAGATTACGGCATCTGTGAGGGCCACTGAGAGACTGGTTTGTCGCGCTAACAGGGCATCAAATGCAGCATGCAAGCGGTGAGAGTAGGATCTCACAGTCTCTGAGACATGTTGATGGACTGTGAGAAACAGGCCCATTAATTTGGAGATACTACGTTTCTCTCCGTAGACGGACTGTAGCACCCTGATCAGCTCTTCGGGGTTGGACCTCACCTCCGGTGGGTGGCACCTACACTCTGCCCTCACTGAGTCGCCGAGGTGAGCCCATAGCACGTCTCTCTTCTCTTCGTTCTCGGTGACTCGTCTCGCCCTCCAGGCACCTCTAATGTCCTCGATGAAGCTCTCCACGTCGCCTGGGTGGTTACTGCCGTGAAATAGCTTGATGGGCTCCTCACGGTGCAGGACGACATACACTGTCTGTGTGGCTTGTTCTTCACCAGCCATGCCTATGTTGGTTTTTTTTTTTACCTATATCCTAACCTCCAACCCATTAAACCTAACCTTCCTAAGCTAAAAACAGTAATCATTGGTCTGTTTAAGCACGGAATCCCACTTCTAGACACCATTTGTAACAGGGTGGGGGGAAGAGGGGGGGTAATTAATTTTAAATTCATAGTTACTACTAATTAAAGAGGGTTGTGGGTAAAGGACAGCAATCATAACTAAATACATCTAAACTAGGGCACGAGGGGACTTTGGGCTTCCGTGACACTTCCGTTGGTACAGAAGGATATTACAATCTAAACAGACCAACAACACTGAACACTAAACATAAAACACTAAAATCATATTTAAATTACAAATTACTTTTTATTCATGGAAATCAACTCGTCCCATTAAAGGGAACATAAAAATCATAAAAAAACAAATTAAACCCCAACAATAAACCTATACTATCTAAACTCTAAGCATACTGTGAACCCAAACAAAATAACCAACTTAAACTCCCCACTAAAAAACTAACTTCAACTCCCCACTAAAAAACTAACTTCAACTCCCCACTAAAAAAACTAACTTCAACTCCCCACTAAAAACTACTTCAACTCCCCACTAAAAACCAAACTTCAACTCCCCACTAAAAACCAAACTTCAACTCCCCACTAAAAACCAACATAGGCCGACATTACGACCTACAATATAATAGAATAGAAATAGAGAAATAAAAATACACATTAGAACATGGTCATCTATATACATAAGCATAATATATATATATACTATATACAGTAAATAAAAACTACATAGCATAGTCCCAACTATAACCAGTTCCAACATGAACCTATACTCCTTGTACATCTTATAACATAATATGAATTATGACAATAGAATCAACTCAGCTCTAGTCAATGAAGACTAGAACAAGACAACACCGCTCTATACTCTGTACCCCAGAGTTAGGCCACTCACTGGTTAATACATACCAGTTAAAACCAAGCATGAAATAAGACATCTACCATAACTTATTCCCATGCCGGCCATTAAAGGCAACATTACATTAAAATAATAATATACATGAACTAAAAAGAAATATACATTTAAAAAGAAGAAGCCAACATGGCGGCTAATGTTCCTTCCCAAACCTCCAACTTAATCCATTCCCATCAATGCACTTGTCATAGACAAGTGGACAATATGCATAAAATAACCAAATAAAACATAGCATAAAATAACATACAAATTCTAAAAAGTAATTAAATCTCAACTCACGTCATATCCGAACAAGCCACACACAACTACGCCATAATCTGACCACTGGTCTTCCACAAAATGGGCCATTTCAGACGGAAGTGATTGATTAATTGTTCTATTTATAGACGCTGACCGAACGTCTTTGGTGGCAACTCTAACTCTCGCTCTAACTAATTTCAAAATGACCATTTCCTGTTGACTAAAGTGCTAATCCTTATTCTAAATCTCTAATTGCTAAATATCTACAAATCTATCTTATGTACAACCCTATATTAAATTAAACTACAATAAAAATTCTACCTATTACTTCAATTAAACTACACTAACAAAAACCTAATTTAAAATAATCAGAAAAAGAATTCCGAAAAATGACGCAAGACCTAGCCGCTTAACCTCGTTTCAGGGCTTTCACAAAATACAAAACAATATTTACATACATCATTTTTATACCAAACAGTCCCCCAAGTCTATATCTATATTACAAATAATAAAATACACCTACATTAAAAGTCAATTACCTACATTCTCACAAATCATAGCACCCACAGAGCACAGAAACTTAAACACATACAAACGGACCACTCGTACAGCACAAAGCAAATAATCACACTTTTAATTTAAGTCACCGACCTACATAAATATTTAAACATTTTCAGTAGTTATTGGTAGAAGCTAAGTCTCTAAATGTGGGTAGAATTGTAAATGAAGTTTTCTCTACAGTTCAAACTACTCATTGTAACAAAAGAGATAGTTTATAGTATACTGTAGTATTCTCACCAAGTGAGGAGATCAACGAATCTAAACAGGCGAATTAAATAAAATGCATAAGAATGTTTTAAAATATTCTTTAGTTGATAATATATGTGTTCATTGACAGGAACAGTTAGAACCAAATGAACAAGCGTGTGTATTTAGTCATTTTGTTCATTTCAGGTTGAACATATCTGTTTGTGGAGAAGTGTTAAAGTGCAGTATAGAATAGTTTAGTATAGTAGAAGTTTAGTTAAAAATAATAGAAGTATAGTTTTAAAAAGTAGAAGTATTGTTTAGTATAGTATAAGTATAGTTTAAAATAGTAGAATCATAGTTTAAAATAGTGAAAGTAAAGTTTAAAATAAAGAAGTATAGTTTAAAATAGTAGAATCATAGTTTAAAATAGTGAAAGTAAAGTTTAAAATAAAGAAGTATAGTTTAAAATAGTAGAATCATAGTTTAAAATAGTGAAATTAAAGTTTAAAATAAAGAAGTATAGTTTAAAATAGTAGAAGCATAGTTTAAAATAGTGAAAGTAAAGTTTAAAATAAAGAAGTATAGTTTAAAATAGTAGAATCATAGTTTAAAATAGTGAAATTAAAGTTTAAAATAAAGAAGTATAGTTTAAAATAGTAGAAGCATAGTTTAAAATAGTAGAATGTTTCTTTCGGTATTTAGTTTTTGTTGTTTTTAATTGTTTCTGGTCGACCTTACCCTGGCATATGCATAAGAATTGTGGCCTCAAGGACTGGCGTAGTGTGTAAACCGCCGATACATTCCCATTAAGAATACACTGGCGGGCAAACGCATGGGGGCAGCCCCCGCAGCGGGTCCGAGGTCATTTACACTGCCGAAAGGCCACCGGATCTCGGTGGGGAGGAAGCAATGGACGCTGCAATCCCGTCTCGAGAACCAACCGGTGCCTGAATGCATGTACCTATAGTATAGGATTTGTGCTACCGGGTGACAGTGCAGATATACTGGCGAGCCACCACGATAATGTTCCTTAGGGGAACCGCAGTGAACGATCGCTGGGCTGCGGAAACCTTCCCCGTTACACGGCACGCCACGCCTTCGGCGTGTTGTTGGGTGGCTGGAGCCCGGACAGAGATCGCTCAATCCTAAGCGTTACGCCCTGGACACAATAGCCGAAAGGCTCGACCGGGTTTTTTTAAGAGACTTTTTAATTCGATATTAAAATGTAGCGAACAGTTGTGTTGACTTGACTTGTTATTAATAATATTAAATTAACAATAATATACTATCTAAAAGAAAAAAAAACATAAATACAATACAATAAAAAAGGTAAATAATATAAAAAAAAAAGAAAATAATATTTCAATGCAACAAAAACTGAAGTAAGAAAGATTTGTTCGGTATTTAATTTTTGTTCTTGCTTATTGTATCAATAAAACAGTATTGAGAATGTTTCTTTCGGTATTTAGATTTTATGAGCCCAAGTCAAAAGGTGCTCTTTCAAGGTTTCATAATTTTCATATTCACAGAGAGGTGTAAAAATGCACTTAAATATTGTCAGAACCTTCCTACACATGATTTGAATAGTGGGAAGATAAGTTATACATTGAAAATGACACAGTGACGAAAAACGCGAAACAAAAGAAATGGCTGCTATAGACATCTTGGTGTCAATTAGGACAAATGACAAAAAAAAATATATATATATATATAAGTAAACAAACAAACTCACCGTAATCAATATATATAATTACGGTGAGTTTGTTTATTTATATATTTATATATATATATATATATGTTTGTCCTCTATAGGCGCCTAAGCCGTTTGACTAATAGGGTCAAAAGTTAAATGTATAAATTGGAAACGTCCTCCAATAGAGAATTTTATTTTATGACTTATTATCATGAATGTGTTGATTTAAAAAATCCAAAATGTTAGATCCAACTATGCAAATAAATAAAGCCGTGCATAGCAAATGGCCATTTCCGTTCAATTACTATGTTGAACGCGATATTTTGTATGTTGAACGCGAGGGTCTTATCGGGTTTTCCCTATTCTGCTGTTTTTTTTTTAATGTAGCGAGACCTTTTTTAAAAGTTACGCACCCGCAATTTGACTTGGAGAGTTTAAATGGTGTAGGCCTACTTAAAAAAAAATACTAGCGTATGACGTAATGTCTATCAAATCATTTCTTTTTTCATTATATATGTTTGCATTATCCTTTTAAGTAAAAGTAACCAAATGTTTTAATTATTTCATGAATTCAAGTCGCTATTGAGAACATCCTTTAAAATATTATTATGCGACTTTATTAACTCTATAAATTAAATTATACGCATTATAAAGGACAAGTTATAAATGATTACTTTTAAATACCAGAAGCTTAACAGCAACAATTTGAATGCATAGCCAGTGTCAGGGCGACGGACACAATATAAAATAAAAAAAACTAAATACCGAAAGAAACATTCCCAACACTGTTTTATTAATACAATAAGCACGAACAAAAATTAAATACTAAAAAAAATCGTTCAAACTTTAGTTTTTATTGTTTTGAAATATTATTTTCTACGCTTTTTTTTTTATTATTTACCTTTTTATTGTTTGGTATTTGTGTTGTTTCTTTTTTCTTTTAGTTAGTTTATCGTTGTTAATTTAATATTATTAATAACAATTCAACACAACTGTTCGCTACGTTTTAATACTAAAAGCATGACAGCAACAATTAATATGCATATGCCAGGGTCAGGGCGACCGAATTAAAAAAGTCTTTTCGAAAACCCGGACAAGCCTTTCGGCTCTTGTGTCCAGGGTGTAACGTTTAGGATTGAGTGAACTCTGTCCGGGCTCCAGCCACCCCACGACACGCCAAAGGCGTGGCGGGCCATGTAACAGGGAAGGTTTCCGCAGGCCAGCGACCGTTCACTGCGGTTCTTCTAAGAATCATTATCGTGGTGGCTCGCCCGTATACCTGCACAGTCACCCGGTAGCGCAAATCCTATACTATAAGTACAGGCATCCAGGCACCGGGTGGTTCTCGAGACGGGAATGCTACGTCCATTGCTTCCTCCCCACCCAGACCCCGTGGCCTCTCGGCAGTGCAATGGATCTCGGACCCGCTGCGGGGGCTGTCCCCCACACGTTCGCCGGTGTATTCTTAATGGGAATGTATCTGTGGTTTATACACTACGCCAGTCTTTGTGGCCCATGGGTGCAGTAGTGGGTCAGGGCGACCAGAAACAAGTAAAAAGAACAAAAACTAAATACCGAAAAGAAACGTTCTCATTCCAGTTTTTATTGTATATAGGCCTATATATTATTGTATATTTTATTGTATATTTTTTCTTTCTCTCTTAACAAAACACATTGTAGTCATTTGTTTCTCCGTCATTTTGACGGGCATAACCACTATTTATATATATTGAATGATTGATTGATATTTGTTTTACTATAATTTGAATATTTCTACGATTTTAATGTATTGTTTTTATCTATATTAAAACTATACGGATTTATTGGTTTGTTGAAACGTCTGTCTTAGCGTGGAGTTCCGAAACCTTCTTCTGTATGATGGTACATTGAAGCCGGACCTGGAATCGGGCTTCTACACATAAGGGACATTTTTGCAGGATGTGCTCCACAAGGGAACTCAGGGGCGTGGCTTAGTCAGACTCGATGGTCTCACGGCCAGTTGTGTAGTCTGTTTATAGAGTCTATTGATAGTGATCAACTATTCAGGGAGGCGTGGCTAAGCAGCGTTTGATATATTACACACATATCAGATTGTGTTTTTCCGTTTAGTTGTCATTATTTGTAATTATTTTTTAAATATTATTAATGACAGATTTGATCATGGAGCCTAAAGCTTTACGTAAATACATAATAATAATAAGCCCACTGGCGTACTAAACAGTAGAATATTGTCCAAATATTTATAAAAAAAAATGGTCTACAATAGCCTATCTATAGTCAAACAATCCAAAATTAAAAACATGTATATATGTATAACATAATAAACATCTTTTTAAATCGCAAAATCCATTCTTTACTTGTCAGTGACTATCAATATCAAATAATTAGAAACTTCCGTTTATAATATAAATGTGTTAGTGTGATTTACTTATTAATTATGGTTAATGTTATATATTAATTAGATAATTCAGTTATAATATCAATACATGTGTAATATATAAAAAAACATTTTGTAAAAATTAATTGTACCATCGCTATAATTACATTGTTTTCTGTTTGCTCATATATCTATAAATAGATTTTGGTTCACACAGAGCACTTAAAAATAAATTCACTACACTTGCCTATATATCTAGTTGTGATGTTTTTTCTACACACTTGAATTAAAATGGTTGCATGTTGTTGTTTAGCCAAAGATGTTCGTGTTATTATTCAGGGTAAGTAACTGTGAGTAAGCTTAATGGCTAAGATATATATAAATATATGTGTTAGTTAACTTATTAGAGTTACATAATAAATCCTGGTGTCATGGTTTTTGCTTAAGCTGATTTTACTCAATATCTAATTCTATCGTATGCAAATGTTCACCTGCGAGTTTAAAATTAATTAAGCTAATTCTTTTACAGGACAAAAAGAATCAGGAAAAACCTCTTTATTATACCGACTGAGTCTTGGAAAGTTTGCCACCAACATTCCTGCAGTATGTCAGTTTTTGTTTCAGTTTCTTCTCATTACTTTGTTGTAAATGTATTTTTTAAAATGTGTAAAATATTGAGCATATGATTATCAGGTATGTGCCTATATTTTATTACATGATAAAATCCAAGTACAACTTTACTTTCTAAAATTGTATTTAGGTTTTAGTGTTGAAACAATTATATGGAACAAAATAAGCATGCTGGTATTGGACCTTGGAGGGAGAAATAAAACAGTACATCACTTTTTTATTATGAAATTTTATGGTCTCGTTTATATTTCAAACATGTTTCCTTAGATTTAAGTTTTTTAAAATGTTTTTGAAATACGATTTATAGACTAATAGCTAAAGAATATAATTCCGTACTGTTCATAGGCTTAGAATTCAGAGCTTTTATACTGCTTTATTAAGTAAAACTATAAGTAGAACTTTAAAAAAGAATAAAATAAAGATTTCACTAAAATTCATAGCATGATCTATTTGTTTCACTTAAATTAAAAATGTAACATATTTTAATCACAACTTTTAATCTAGCCCATTTATTGTTATGTTCTGTTCCAGTGCCCTCTATATGATTACCACTGTGGAGAAAGTTCTGGTTTTATTTACATGATTGACAGCCAAGATACAGACACCCTGGAGAATACATTAAATGAGCTGATCAATTTAATTTTAAATGTAAATAATACTATCAGTAGTGCAGCATATAGTTATATTATAGTTTTAACATTATCTATAGTATACTAGAAATAACCCGTGGGAAACCGCAGAGATAAGAATTTGTTTTTTGTGTTTTTTTATTCGTAGAATTGTGCTTATATATTTATTTTGCTTTTTCAAAAGTCGGGAAACAGGAGCTCTAAGTAAACTGGTCCTAAGTCATGGTTTTAAATTTAAGAAATGATTATTCTAATTGGTGATTTTACATTTTTATCGAATTACTGAGATAATAAAACATAAACATAGTTTGATTTAACTGTCTATACACAGACAGATACATTTCTTTGGGTACTTAAAATCGCTAAGCGTTCCGATACACAGACAGATACATTTCTTTGGATAATTATTATATAGAGAGCTTAATCAATAGTATTTGGTATTATAATCAATGTGTAATTAGTAGTGTAATTAATAATATATAGCTTAATGGGTCAATAATATAATGTAATTCGATCCAAAAAACATAATAGTTCATGACATAATCAGTAGTAAACAATACAATTACTATGAAATCTATAAATAACACACAAGTTAAAAATGACAAGATGTAGAGTTTTGATCATTATTTTATTTGTTTGTCTTAAAATGACAAAAAGTCTTAGAAATTGATAATAAATATATATATTCAATCAATGAAAAAAATAGTGCAACTATATATTAATTAATGTGTTTGCATGTGTATGGGTAGCATGTTTATGTTTGTAAAGTTAACATTTGTAGTGTGTAAATAGTTTAAGAAACTTTTATGGCTTTGTAATATATCTGCAGCATTTAGTGTAGGCTTATACTTGATGATATATACATTTACAATCAACTCTCATTGATATATACATTTACAATCAACTCTCAATGATATATACATTTACAATCAACTCTCAATGATATATACATTTACAATCAACTCTCAATGATATATACATTTACAATCAACTCTCAATGATATATACATTTACAATCAACTCTCAGTGATATATACATTTACAATCAACTCTCAATGATATATACTTTTACAATCAACTCTCAATGATATATACATTTACAATCAACTCTCAATGATATATACATTTACAATCAACTCTCAATGATATATACATTTACAATCAACTCTCAATGATATATACATTTACAATCAACTCTCAATGATATATACATTTACAATCAACTCTCAATGATATATACATTTACAATCAACTCTCAATGATATATACATTTACAATCAACTCTCAATGATATATACATTTACAATCAACTCTCAATGATATATACATTTACAATCAACTCTCAATGATATATACATTTACAATCAACTCTCAATGATATATACATTTACAATCAACTCTCAATGATATATACATTTACAATCAACTCTCAATGATATTCATTTACAATCAACTCTCAATGATATATACATTTACAATCAACTCTCAATGATATATACATTTACAATCAACTCTCAATGATGTATACATTTACAATCAACCTCAATGATATATACATTTACAATCAACTCTCAATGATATATACATTTACAATCAACTCTCAATGATATATACATTTACAATCAACTCTCAATGATATATACATTTACAATCAACCTCAACGATATATACATTTACAATCAACCCTCTTTAGATTCTTGTCTGAAAGATGCTATTATGTTAAATAACGCTACTAATGATTTTTAATTCTAATCGATGTTTATAATAAATATATTGCTTTATAATTGCCTAAATTTCTTACTTTATTTTAGAATGTTGACATCAAGGATAAACCTGTTATGGTTTTAGCCAACAAACAAGACTTGCCTAATGTTATTTCAGCACAGAATATAGAAGAGGCACTCAAAGAGAAATGTCTGATTCATTCCGAATGTAAAGTTAACAAGAATCCCTTTCTTTTTACAAGCAATATTTAAATTGTATTTTCAATACAATTAGATCTATATTGTATTATTTGTTTATACTGCATAATCATTAATCATCATTTTATATTTTATTAATACAGATTTTGTCAGACCTTGTTCCGTGAAGACAGGGGAAGGAATTCATGAAGCCTTTAGAGAGTTCCTCCAGCTATTGCAAGACAAGAGTTAACAGCCCTGGAATTGAAAAAAAAGCAACAATCAATTTCAGCAATAAACTAAAGGCCTTGCCACACTTATTCAAGGAATCACGTTTTACTGGAATCATGATTCAGCTAGAAGCTTGTTTCGGAGCGAATCAGAAATACTTTGATTTAAAGTTTTCACGAAACCTATTAATAATGAAGTTGACTTGTTAAATATGTCTTTTAGACTCCATTGAAAAGAAAAACTTTTTTTTTTATAGGATTCGTTTTTCGCTACATACGTTTTCTGATGGTCTTTATTCGATTATATAGTACAAATACAAAATATAAAAGTTATATTGTTTTATACAGTTGTGTTTTGTATTGTATCAATAAATATAAGTTGATTCTAATTGGCTCACCCAGACTTATTAAACTATGTTATATGTGTGTGATTATGTCAGAGGTAAAAATGACATAATAAATGCAAAGCTCACAATTGTATGTATTCCTCTGTTATTTCATTTATTTACTGTGGCCTGATTTGGAGACGTCCATTCATTACGTCAACAAGTTTTAGGCAATTGTTGCCTTCCACCTGGTCAACAATTGTCAAACTTTCAGAGACCACATCTATACAATTGCGTCGATTGTGAATATATATTTAATCCACCTAATTTATATTAGTTTATATCTCAGAATAAACCTTCTATTGTCCTCCTGCCCTGCATTATTTCTTCCCCCATACACAACACACATAATTTGCACAATCCACCCTTTCCCGAATAGTATTATGTGAGTGTATGACATACAAACGCACAACTAATTTCCATATTATTGATTTATTTAATTTATTATAAAACGTAACCCCCTCCCCCATGTCAACAATTGTCAAACTTTTTCACCCCCCCCCCTTCCCTATTTTGTTGACATAGTTAATGGACAGGAACGAGTTCGGTTCCTTGATGGGAATGTTTCATTTTGAAAGCCTCCATCTGGTCTCTTTGTCCCTCTTTTTATGAAAAGTAGTTGTTTTTTGTTTTTGTATGTTTGAATGTTTAAAGAGTATGATTTACCTACAAGTTTACCTATTCAGGACCGTGCAGTGCTATGTTACTGTTAGGATTTAAAATAATTAATTAATAAAAGAAAACCAGTTTTCACAGATACAGATAAGCAGTTATGTAAAAATCTGCTATCAAGAATCCACGTCTGTAACTTATAAGACAAGGCCATCTTCAATCGAAGTAGTGAAGTTGAGAACAAACAGCAAACATAAACACATTGATCAATAAAATACTGTAGTGAGTGTCGCCATAACCCTAACGTGTAGTTGGTCTGTTAGTTAACGAACAGTTAATTTCAGATGTAGGTAAGGTAAGATGGGCTATCTTAAATCCCATTGGACAATAACAGATCATGCCCATGGGGCGGTGTACACTTATTCATTTGAATCCCCTGCATTCGGCCAGTATGTAAGATCACACGATCGGCAACAATATAGAAATTACAGCACCTTTTTATTTGTAATTTGGCTACTTACAAACATATTATATCATTTAAACATCATTTTTGTTAAACTAAGGTTTATTTTATTTTTTTACAATACTCTATAATTACTCCGTCTACTAAACATTCCACTACACCGTAATTTGAAATTATTCCCAGTCAATGTTCAATGAACAAAAAAGTTTAAGTACAATATAATGTTAGATAATTACACGACATTACATGTACTAGATATTTCCCAGATCGTATAATTACTTCTAAACTTTGAAAGTTTTGCTTTAATTTCGTTTCATTACGTTTAACGCATTAAAACATCGTGTTCTTTTTTGTTGGATAAATCTTAAAAAGAAATTTAAACACGTTCACAAAACAACTGGGTAAAAGAAAATATTTTAACACTCGACACGCCCACATAATTATCTTAAAGAAGAAAACTTGAGTACTTTTGTTATATAGGTTGTGTTTATAGAATCTGTCAGTCTGTCTTTGTTATATAGGTTGTGTTTATAGAATCTGTCAGACTGTCTTTGGTAAAAAGTTAAAAGACAAATCAATGTTGTTGTTTTTTAAATGACAAAATAAGATATCAATGTCTTTAAAAATATAGATCTAGTATGAAGTTGAAAAACAGTTTGAAGTAAAGTGAGTGTTGATCATGTTTCTCTTCATTCAATGACTAAGACTTACACTAGCTCTTAATTCTTCCTTAGGCCACGTGACTGTGTGACCTACACACTGCTCAGTAAGACTTTGCTAAAAGAAATCTTTTTAAGCTCCAAATTTGTTTCCTTTATGTCGATTCATACATAGTTCCTTTCCTACATAATCACTACATTAATACTTTAGGAGAAAGACATATAGATATAAACAATGTTCTATTCAAATAACATAATATTTGGGTTTATCCACACATATCACTTTTGCTGGTGGCTGATATAGACCAGATTGTTGCCATTATGTATTCATCTTCATCTGAATCTGGTATCATTGAACAAAATTATAAACTTGTTTCTGATGAGTTGATTGAGCTTCTTGAAATCTTTCTGATCATTCCAATCAACTTTGTAGTATCCACTGTTGGGATTCTCACTAATATCTTCAACGTAGTCGTCCTGGTCAAGATCGGCTTCAAGGGCAGCATGAGTCTGGGTACAATGGCCCTTGCCTTGACTGACCTGATGGTCACGAGCCTTCAGCTGGTCTCAGAAATCTGTTACGTCCTGCACTACGCCATCGCTGACAGCTGGATCGACTTCCAGGCCTTAAGCACGTTCAACATTGGCTGGCTGAGGTACGCCGGAATCTACATTTCTGGCTGGGTCACAACCTTCATCGCCATGGAAAGGTGTTTTTGTGTGGTGTTTCCATTCCACGTGAAACTAATTTGTACCCGATTCATATACGTCTTGGTGTTAATGATCATCTATAGCGTGTACCTTGCGCTTGTACTGCCTGTATACGTCATGCAAGGTATGGTATGGCTACCTGTGACAGGCACAGACTTTAACAACTCACAGACAGTCAGACAAGTTCTCACTGTGAAATTCAACGAAGAAGCAGCCAAGCTAGAAACACTCTTTGATTCCATAGGCGTGGTTGGGCTTGGGTTCCTCTCTCAGGGTCTACTCTTGGTATTCACCGGAGTCATGGTTCGTTCTCTAAAAGCGTCTTCTCAAATTAGAACGTCCATATCAGCTGCTACCAAAAGCAGTGGCGCCTCCCCGTGCAAGTCCCCGTTGTCGTTCCGTGAGAAGAAGTTGATCAAAGTTGCCGTGTGTCTAGCCGTCATAATGACTTTGTGTAACATCCCAAGGTACATGGTCATCGCTGCATTCAACACCGTGCCGGACATACAAGACACGGATAATTTATTACTGTCCGTTTTTATGTACGACGCCTCGGACATTTTTGCCAATTTGAACTGTCTCTGTAACTTCTTTGTCTATATGAAAATCAACCGGACTTTCAGAGAATGTTTTGACGGTTTGTTTAAGCTATGAAAAGAAATAACAAAAGTGTAAATATCAGTTAGTCTTGAAGTCATATCTATCGATATCTATATCCATGTCTATCTCTCTATGTATATCAATTTATTGACTATTTTAAATATAAAGTCAAGGCCGACGCTTCCATTAAGCGAGCTAGATAATTGGCTAGACCACTGAGCCGTGACAGATACAACATACATTAAGACATAATGATCATATGGGGTTTGACTTCTGAATTTCAACATGATATACAGTTAGGTCTATACATATTACAATTACAATGGAATAAAAGCGTAACAAAAATATGTTTATAGATTGTTTGGAGTGTTAGGACTACAAAAAGCTTATATTATACATCAGGGGTGGGCAAATGTATATATATCAGGGCTGGGCAAATGTATATATATCATGGGTGGGCAAATGTATATATATCAGGGCTGGGCAAATGTATATATATCATGGGTGGGCAAATGTATATATATCAGGGCTGGGCAAATGTATATACACCAGGGGTGGGCAAATGTATATACATCAGGGGTGGGCAAATGTATATATATCAGGGGTGGGCAAATGTATATATATATCAGGGGTGGGCAAATGTATATATATCAGGGGTGGGCAAATGTATATACATCAGGGGTGGGCAAACGTATATATATCAGGGGTGGGCAAATGTATATACATCAGGGGTGGGCAAATGTATATATATCAGGGGTGGGCAAATGTATATATATCAGGGGTGGGCAAATGTATATATATCAGGGGTGGGCAAATGTATATATATCAGGGGTGGGCAAATGTATATATATCAGGGGTGGGCAAATGTATATATATCAGGGGTGGGGCAAATGTATATATATCAGGGGGTGGGCAAATGTATATATATCAGGGCTGGGCAAATGTATATATTTCAGGGGTGGGGCGCCTGTTCGTTTGACTAAATGGCGGGTTCTATAATTGTTGTCCTTTTTATTTTATTTTTCACTAAATAATTATTTGAAGTAAAATATATTAGTTTAGTTATCAGAATAAACCTTGTATTGCACTTCTAGCGTGCACTATTGACCTTCACCCAAACACACATCATTTGCACAATCCCCGCATCCTCCCCCAACCGTAATCTTTTCTTTTTATTATATATAAACCGTCACAGATATGGTAGGCCTGTAAGACACGAAGTTGGCGATCCAGTGTCATTTTTGTAAGCTATTTTTAAAATAGTAAGCTGTTGACGGTGGAGTGAGTGTGTTTTCTTACAAACGCGCGAGTTATTTCCATAAAAAAAAAAAATTATTATTTAATTTTATAATAAAAAATCAACTTATCTTGACCTGCCTCCCTCACCCATGACAACTGTTTAACTTATCTTGACCTGCCTCCCTCACCCATGACAACTGTTTAACTTATCTTGACCTGCCTCCCTCACCCATGACAACTGTTTAACTTATCTTGACCTGCCTCCCTCACCCATGACAACTGTTTAACTTATCTTGACCCGGCTCAGCCTCCCTCACCCATGACAACTGTTTAACTTATCTTGACCCGCCTCCCTCACCCATGACAACTGTTTAACTTATCTTGACCCGCCTCCCTCACCCATGACAACTGTTTAACTTATCTTGACCCGCCTCCCTCACCCATGACAACTGTTTAACTTATCTTGACCCGCCTCCCTCACCCATGACAACTGTTTAACTTATCTTGACCCGCCTCCCTCACCCATGACAACTGTTTAACTTATCTTGACCTGCCTCCCTCACCCATGACAACTGTTTAACTTATCTTGACCCGCCTCCCTCACCCATGACAACTGTTTAACTTATCTTGACCTGCCTCCCTCACCCATGACAACTGTTTAACTTATCTTGACCTGCCTCCCTCACCCATGACAACTGTTTAACTTATCTTGACCTGCCTCCCTCACCCATGACAACTGTTTAACTTATCTTGACCTGCCTCCCTCACCCATGACAACTGTTTAACTTATCTTGACCTGCCTCCCTCACCCATGACAACTGTTTAACTTATCTTGACCTGCCTCCCTCACCCATGACAACTGTTTAACTTATCTTGACCCGCCTCCCTCACCCATGACAACTGTTTAACTTATCTTGACCTGCCTCCCTCACCCATGACAACTGTTTAACTTATCTTGACCTGCCTCCCTCACCCATGACAACTGTTTAACTTATCTTGACCTGCCTCCCTCACCCATGACAACTGTTTAACTTATCTTGACCCGCCTCCCTCACCCATGACAACTGTTTAACTTATCTTGACCCGCCTCCCTCACCCATGACAACTGTTTAACTTATCTTGACCTGCCTCCCTCACCCATGACAACTGTTTAACTTATCTTGACCTGCCTCCCTCACCCATGACAACTGTCTAACTTTTTCAAACCCCTCTTCCCCCACTTTATTGACATAATTAATGGCCGACCTCTTCAAGTCTCGAATACAAACTTAAAGAATTATCATTGAATAAAGACTTTTGTGATAGAACAATTTCTTCATGTCAAATTTCAATCTCTGTAAAATGAAGTGTTTAAATTTTACTTTGTTTTAAACTTGGATGCTAATTTTTTAATAGATTTTAATGATTTGAACAAAATCGATATTGTTTTTTAAAAAATAATGTTTTTTAAAAATATGAATAAAAACACTATACAATTCATAAAAAAAACAAAAGTCTTTTTTTTTTTAAAACTACTCATACTTATAGATCTAAATACATTATCCGTTAAGCAACAAATTTCAAGGTCAGTATTTATATTATCAACAACAGAAACCCCTAATATGTTTTCTCATTGATATCAGTAATTAGGTGAGAAGTTCATGAAAATAATATTTACGTAGTTTATTGACTTAGATGTTGGTTTAAAAACAACAAAACAAGCGCTACTGTCTTCTTGGAGTTGGTCTTGAGTCAAGTTCAGTAATCCAACCATTTCCAGGGAGATAATTAGTCACGTAGATGTACATTCCATTCATTCCCTTGTCTTGTGATCGACCCAGTCCAATGTGCGTACACTCGGAGCTGACGTCTTGTGTTACGTGAGCTGTAAAGCAAAAATTGTAAATTGTAAGCAACAAAATATATAATAGTATTAATAGTCAATGCAATATTGGCTAACAAAAGCTTATAGAAAAAACGTAATGAAATGTTCTACAAAATGCATTACGAATAATTCTATTTAATAAAACAAATTCTCTAAAAGGTTTAATAATAAAGGCAAGCAAAACATTTAAATTTGTTCGACGTGCAAATAAAATACTTTAATTATGTCCCTTTAATTAAAAAATCGTTTCTCCATTTGATTAATTAGCGATGCCAAACAAGTTATGTTTGTCTGTTTGTTTGTGTGTTTGTATGTTTTCACTCAACGTTCTAGTAATGTTCTTTTTACGAGTATTCTAAACATAACCTAATCTATCATCAGGCTTACCTATGCCTTGTTGCTCTCTAAACTTTCTAGAGCTTGTATCAACTGTCCACATCTGTACAAGATCTTGACCTAAAGAAATATTAACGACCATTTCAATTTCACATTTTTAAACTGAGATAATATAATTTAAAAAAATTAAAACGGCAACAAATTGCGCTGTATTTTTTACAGCTTTATATTAAGAGAGGTTTTGATTGGCACCGTAAACTTGTAAATACATCCTCACTAGACTCATGAACAAACATAACAGGCTAAGTACTTTACTAATATCAAGGAAAGATAACTACTGCTAACCTCCAATAAGGTCATTGTGTCCTGCTAGATTTTCTCCTGCCCCTTGTCTGTGTTCCATTGGGCTGTGTTGAAATGTCTTACTTTGAGCGAGATTGTCTGCCCATGTTTGTGCCATTTTGTTCAAAGCCTCGCTTGTGGAATAAATTAAAAATAAAATATTCACAGTCCCACAAATGTTTAAGACTGCTGTCATCAAGCCTTTGTGAAAGAAAAGGGGGCTCGATCTTAGTGACTGTAAGAGTTTTTGCCCAGTATCTAACCTTCCCTATGTATCGAAGCTTCTTGAGAGGGTTGTCTCTCAGCAGCTTTTACAACATCTTACCACACTTGGCCTGATTGATACATTTCAATCTGCCTATCGTCCTGGGCATAGGTGTGAGACGCAATATTACGTGTTCTGAATGATGTTCTATGTAGTGCTGACCGTGGTGATCTGACTATCTTAGTTCTGTTGGACCTCAGTGCTGCCTTTGATGTTATCAACCATGACTTACTTTTATCAAGACTTCAATACGAGATGGGCATCACTGATACTGCACTTCATTGGTTTACTTCCTACTTGGCAGACAGGACCCAGAGAGTTTCTATCAATCAGACTTTAGCAAAAGCCACTTCTCTCATATGTGGCCTACTTCAAGGTTCAGTTTTAGGGCCTATCCTTTTTGCTGTTTACACTAGCCAGCTTGGCAGAATAATTGATAGCCAAGGATTATCTCGCAAACTATATGCGGATGATACGCAGCTGTACAAAAGCTTCCAACCTGATCATAATGATTGTGCTGCAGCTGTTAATGCAGTGGAAGACTGCTGTCTAGCGGTGAAAGCGTGGATGACTGCCAACAAACTCAAACTAAATGACGACAAGACTGAGGCAATTCTGTGCGGTTCAAACTTCTATCTTAGGAAAGTAGATATTCCATCTATTAAAGTAGAGGCCTCTGATATCTTTTTGTCCAACACAGTCAGAGACCTGGGCTTTATCATTGACAATAAATTAACAATGGGTCCACACATCAGTACTGTGGTTAGGACATGTTCCTTCCATCTTCGTGCCCTGGGTCAGCTGCGACCTCTAATTAATTTAAAAACAGCCAATGCTTTTGCTGTTGCAACAATACAGTCAAGACTAGACTATTGTAACTAATTGCCTGTGGGGTTTACCCCAGAAACAACGGGATAGACTTTAGGAAGTTCAAAATACTGCAGCATGCATTGTGTCACGAGTAAAGAAGCATGCCCATATCACCCCAATTCTCAAAGAGCTCCACTGGTTTGGATGGTCACAGGAAAAAGACTCTTGGTGTACGCTCGTTTGAATCTGTGGCGCCTTCACTGTGGAACGGCTTACCTTAGACACTGAAAAACTCTGTGTCAAAAAAGGCATTCAAGAAGAATTTGAAGACTTTTCTTTTCAACTAAAATGATCAAGTAAAATTATTTATTAGTTTATCTAACTTACACAATAATTTCACATTTTTTTGCACTCAAGATGAAGATCTAACACTAGGTCTAATCTTAATTATATCATAGACTATAATAAGATGGACCGCTTGCTTTATTTTTAGAGCTTATATCAACTTTTTTCCCGTGCGCAACCAATAAGGCTGTCTTAAATTACTTCTACGCTCCTCTTTGTTTCTTAAATGTTTCCGCTTTATACAACTTTCGATTTTAATTTTAATTTTTCATTGAGAAAATCGAAGCGATTCAATAAAAAGGAAGTGCAAAGGAAATTCAGAAAATCAGTGTTTCGAGTCATCATATAGCAGAAATAATAAAGCAAGCGGTCCATGTATATTATAGTCTATGATTATATTGTGATTATCAGTAAACTGGAGATGTCATTTAATGTGTTTATTTCGATAGTAGTTAATGTGAATCTATCGTTAAGCGGAAGAGATACGTAGTAATCAGACAAACTGGTCAGTTAATGTAATGTTTAAAAATGTACATTGACATTCTTTAGTCATATAATATGTATACAATTTTCAAATACTTTTAAAGTTTCTTCATTTCAAAGTTATAACTTGTAAGTCGTAAATTTTTGTTATAAAAGAAAAAAAAGAAACATACTAAAATTATTAGCGCAAATAAAATACTTTAATTATCTCCCTTTAATTAAAAAACCGTTTCCCCATTTGATTAATGAGCGATGCCAAACAAGTTATGTTTTGTAATATTAAAAATATTACTGACTTATTTTTATTTCTTTATAAGTGTAAGTTGAACAAAAAGCTGAAAGTAGAAGAGCGAATGCATATCGGTTGAGAATAGCTAAGAAGCTTTCTTTCAATTTTGTTCCAAAAATTGGCACATTTGCATGCCCAATTTTTGAAAAGTTTTTGAAAGTCTTGCCTTCGGTTAGAAAACTTTAATTTGAATACTTCGATGTACATCTGAAAAAGCCCTAACTATATATCGAAATATATGCCCTAATATGGGGATGTATTTGTAGTCAAATGTTTTGAAATTGATTTCACGGCAAGATATATGCCCAGTTTCAATGCAAATCCATTCCAGTGGCCCTTGTAAATGCAAGTTCAACTCACTGAAATGTGTCTCTATGTCATTCAGAAACATGGGTTTCAACTTTAAACAGTCAGTTTTTCTTATTCAGAACCAGAAACTGATGTTGTTTATTATTTTCATCAATAACAAAATTATTGCGTGCCATTGAAAAAAATCGCTCTGCGTGCCAAGTTTGGCAAGCGTGTTTTAGGTTGCCGACAACTGGCAATAGGGGTTGCCCCTGTTGCGTGTCCGAAAAAAATCATTGCACTGCCGAGAGACTCCGAGTCTCGGTAGGGGGGAAGCAATGAGCGCAACAGCTCGTCTCTAACCCGTCCTGGTGCCTGGATGTCCAGATCTCTTTTCTAGAAGTTGTGCTACCGAGCACCAGAGCAGGTATATGAGCCAGCCACCACGTTGAAGATTGGAGGGAAATTCCGCAGTCGGGGAGTGAAATGTAGTGCATGTACAGCGGAGACCGTAACCTTTGTTGCGTGACATGCTCTATCGGTGTGCCGCGGGCAGGATATTAGTGTACCACTCCTTGATCCACCTCTTAACATTTCTACACCCTTGACTTAAGAACTATATTGAGATACTTTTTAATCGGTGTAGAAAACTAAAACATTAGTCAACTAAGCAGACATTTGTCCTAAAATGAATGGCCATGTCATGTTTGTTATATAACAAATATTTAATGCACCTATGTAGTATACAAAAAACAAAACAATTTGGATTAGAGGGCAGTAAACCTTTTATAAACTTGAGCAATTTCGATGAAATATTTTATCTTAGAACTACTGAACATCTGCGTATTTACACCAAGAAGAAAAGAAGAGAGGTAAATATAATCACTAAGTTACCTAATTTGCACAGGAGGTAATTTCTGTTCAAGTCTCAAGGAGTTATGGGCCTTTAATGTATCTTTCCTTAATGTACTCAGTGGTAAACTTTTGTTGTTCTTCTTTACCGGAGCACTGATCTATATAAACAATGGATATAGCAACCTTTATAAAGATGTGTCATCCTGCACTATATAGACGTACACGTAGAACTTACATATATATATGAATAGTATAGTCCCTAATATTGATCATAAATAATTTATATAGGCTAGTGTTTTTAAAAAGTACTAACATGGCGGCTCTGCCTACTAAATTGTGTTGACGTGTCCAGGCCATTCTTTATATAGATCAGTGTTACCAGAGAAAAGAAAAAAAAGAAAGAAAATTTAAAAGTTGCACGATTGCACCATGACAGAAACAAACAAAAAGAAACGAAACTAAACAAGTTAGATTTCAGTTCTGAAACAAATTATCAGGCACTAGGCCAAAATATCTACATGTTGCATATCAAAATGATTAAAGTTGTTGTCTTTTCTTTGCGAAAGGATTTTTCTTTGACAAATTGTACATTGTTGTAATAATTAATATATAAATTTCTGTTTTAACTATTGTAATGAAAACATATAAAGACATCAATCAATGGCGTCGTTCATGCTAAAGAGGATAAAGAAAAAATACATAAAGAGTTGCACCACATAGCATTACCTGGCAACCAAATGCTCTAATTACCTACGAACCTATTAAAATATGTAATAAAAAAAACATATAACTTGCTTACTTGTGTTTTGGTCTTGGTCTGTGTAAAAATGGAAACAGAAGAAACAGTAAACAATTAATGTCACGTGACATATACATTAATATACAAATAATTTTAAGAAAACTGTATAGAGTTAAATGTAAACTCTAGAGATATTATGATTCTATGTCTGTCATAGACATCTGAGAGGATACAGCAGCTAGAACAATGTCACGTTTTTTTATTCTCTATCTTGTGCTATCGGTATATAACACTAAACACTTTACTATTTATAGGGACTGTCCATAACGACGTCCACATCGATCTGCAGAAGTGTTTTAAATGTGTGGTTGTTAATGGACTGGTACGTCTAAGATGTCATTTCTTCTTTTTCTTACTGACAGTTTGTCTTCATAGAAGTTGTTCGTATTATACGTTTATTTAGAGAGGGTTTCAATTGACTCGTATAGTGAAACATTTATAATAAATTGTAATTTATTCAATGACAATTGAATTGTTACTTCTTGACTAGTGTAGTGTCAATTGGTTTACTACTTAGGTTGAACTGTAACTGTCAAATGATGTAAGATTTTTACAGATTACAAAAAGAAAGAAACATTCATAAAAACTTAAACAAAAAGGAATTTTAATAGCTAAGCAATCTAACAATTAAGGGGCCACAATCTTTATTCGAGTAGATTTTATCTAAACAGTTTATTGGCCACATTTTTTATTCATGTAGATTTTATCTAAACAGTTTAGGGGCCACACTCTTTATTCGTGTAGATTTTATCTATACAGTTTAGGGGCCACACTCTTTATTCGTGTAGATTTTATCTAAACAGTTTAGGGGCCACACTCTTTATTCGTGTAGATTTTATCTAAACAGTGTAGGGGCCACACTCTTTATTCGTGTAGATTTTATCTAAACAGTTTAGGGGCCACACTCTTTATTCGTGTAGATTTTATCTAAACAGTTTAGGGGCCACACTCTTTATTCGTGTAGATTTTATCTAAACAGTACACAAATGCACACAATGTAGACACGTTATTTTTTTGTTTTTTGTTTTGCAATATTTAAAATAATTCCGACTTGAATAAGGAATAATAATATTAATAGAAGGTCCTCATTCTTTATTCTAACTGTAGTTGTTGATTTAAAAAAATTAATTAAATGTTAAACACAAGAAAGAATACAAGTGTAACTTACTGAATTGCATCCCATTGTTAAATCTAATTACCATTACTTCTTCATAGACTGGAGGTTAACTTTAATACGTGATAATGGTCTGTATCTGTTAAAGAATGAAAACGTAATGTAATTACTCATTAGTTTTGTATCCGTTTTTGTTTACTCATATCTGAACAGTGAGCTTACTATAGGCCTAAGTTGAATATTTAGCCTACTGTGTGTTAATCATTAATTACATTCTATAAATTTTTTATCTAAGTCAATTATATTACATTTTTTTACATACATTAGTAAAATTTCGATTATTTTATAAGCTCTGTATGTGTTTATACTTGCAGCCTGTTTTAATAATGTTTTTAGTCTAGTGAAATAAAATATTAATTAACAGTCTAAAGATACATTTTTTTACATTTGAAGTACTTTATAAGCCTTTATTAAGTTTTATCATTATCAACTTTAATTTTTCTGTAAAGAAATGCAACACAATTATTTCTATGCTTGATATGTATGCTTAATACATACATACACATAAAGACGTACACATTAACTTACACAACATTTAGGATTACTTACACAAAGACATACACATATAATTCACTTACAAATAGACCTGATTCCGTAACTCCAAGTTTCATATCCTTGGTTTTGATCGAAGCCAGTTGAACCGAGTTATTAATACGATGATAGATTAAATCGAGATTTATGTTGTGTTTGGCAAACTTTGATGAAACATACTTAACATTAAACACACATAATATGTTGACACACACACGGATACACACAGTCATTACACTCCCACAGAATGATTCACACAGATTACAAGTAACATTCAGTAACCGCCCTTTACTTATCAGTAGTCTATGTCTGTATTGATCTGACTATATACCTTGTGGAACTGTTCCTGATACAAGACTTTTCTATTGGTCTTGTACAAATAGTCTTCTACTAGAGTCTTATGTTCGATCGATTTTACATTTTTATTTCTATGAATTATTATTTTTTACAAAGAAGTGGCTATCCTTACACACACACACACACACACACACACACATATATATATATATATATATATATATATATATATATATATAATATATATATTGCAGAGAGAGAGAGAGGGAGAGAGAGAGAGAGAGAGAGAGAGAGAGAGAGATATGGCTAGTGCAAAAAGGGATGTAGATGACAGTAGAGAATATATTAGCCTATATCATAAACATTTGTCTCTTTTGTGTGTAAATATATTTATTATAAACCGTATAGCGTGTAACTGTCTACTTTCCATTTGTTATATTTAACGAGGGCGTAGACTGAAACTAAAAACCTTGTAAAAGAAATTTGATATATAAGGACCTGCTTCAATAACATAGAATTGAATGAGAGGGCGCACATTTCATAAAGTATATTTTACATTTCCCGCTTACTTAGCGCTTTGCGCTTAGCTTTACACACACACACACACACACACACACGCACACACATAACCTGGCAACAAGGTTAATAACAAATGATTACATAAATGCTTATATGGAACACAAAATACACGTAATGATTACTTTTTAATGGGAATATAAGTAGACATGTGTTTTCATTAAACAAGTCCTAACTATTGGGTGTATCAGAAAAGCAGAAATAAAAACATATCTTTCATTAGAAATGTTAATTAAGGACAAAGTCGCAATAAGGAAACCTGCAAAAAAAAATAAAAATAATAATTACCAGCTTATCGTCATCGATATTTTTTTTTCATGTAAGACTAAACTTTAGGCTTACTTGTGGAATATTTTGTTGAGGGAAAGGCAACAGCACCACATTAATTCAATGGTTTAGTTTAAAACAAAAATAGAATGAGTAAGTGTCCTATAATATAGGCTAAACGGAAATTCCCATTCAATTGAAAGTTTAGGTAAATATAGTTCCAAGTCATGTTGAACACTGAGTCTATTGCAACTGTGGACTCAAACTAAACACAACAAACTAAACACTACAAACCTAAATTGTTTTTAAATAGCCCTGTACAGGTTTTTAAGTTTAAAATGTTGAATTTTTAGATTTTTATTGAATTAAATCTTAAGCACATAATTTAACAATGGATGATAAGTTCTTTAAAATTATCATGAAATTTCCATGTGGATTAAGTAGTTTCTTTTAACACAAATAATTCGCATTTTGTACTAAATGTTACAAAAAACTACATAAAATTAATAAATGAGACACATCAACTAAAGAAAACATTTTTAAAAAGCTTAAATCGATTCCAAATACTGCTGCAAGTTTCATTACAATACTTTCTGATAGGTAGAGAAAAACTGTAATAGATAATGGTTTTAAGTCATCAGCGATAACAATAAACTCTAGGGTTCCACAAGGAACTGTTCTATTTAGCGTAATGACATTTACCCAATTACATCAACACAGGGACAAAAGTACGATTATTTTGCAGATGATTATATAATTTATCGAACAATAAAGATATAAAAAGATAATGAACTCTTACAAAAAGACATAAATCTTTTTTTTTAATGGAATCTAACCGGAGTATGACTTTTCACACAGAAAAGTGTCAAATTTTAATAGTATCCAGAAAAAAAAGTGACAAACTACTTTATTCACGGAAAAGACATAACCTCTTAATTTAAATGCAAAGTACTTAGGAGTAATAATAAATGATAAATAATCTTAGAATCCACATATCGATTAAACATAAGGCATTGAATTCTAATTTAGAAATTCTTCTTCTTCTTCTTTACGTGCCAGGTCTGGAACAGACATCGGCGGTCATGACTCTCCATTCTTTCCTGTTGTTAGCTTTTTGCAGAAAGTTATTATTACTTATGTTGTTGTTCGTGGCCCATTCGTTCAGGCTTTCTACATATGTTAGCCTTTGTCTTCCTCTGTCTCTCTTACCAGATATTTTCCCACACAAAGCCAGTCTTTCTATACCATTTTTCCTATAGATGTGTCCTAGAAATTTCATCTGTCTATTCCTAATGGTGTTAAGGAGTTCTCTTGAGGTACATGCTGTTTTCAACACATCTGCATTAGATTTCTTTTCAGTCCATGATATTCTCATCATCCTTCTTAGAAACCACATTTCTACTGCCTCCAATCTTTTCCTTGTTTCATTATCAATAGTCCAACATTCACATCCATATAGAAGAACAGACCAAACATACCCCTTCAGTATGCGCATTTTGGTACATATTCTGATATTCCTGTTTTTCATGATACTGCTTAAGTTCATGAAGCTGTTTTTAGCTATTGCGATTCTTCTCTTTATTTCTTTGTTGCATTTGCCTTCCTGTGTTATTGTATAGCCTAGATACTGGAAAGAACTGATTTGCTTGATGTTTTCACCTTCACTGGATAAAGAGCATCTTGGAGGTTGTGTTTTCTTAGAGATTACCATTACTTCGGTCTTACTGAGATTGAGTGTTAATCCTTTAAGTCGGCTCTCTTCTACCACCTTATTTAGAATAGTTTGCAGGGCACTTTCTGATTCTGCTATTAGTACTGTGTCGTCTGCATATCTCAGATTATTTATATTCTTTCCTCCAACTTTAATACCATCTAGGTGTTCGATATTCCGGAGTATTATTTCACTGTAGATGTTGAAGAAGTCTGGTGATAAAACACATCCCTGTCTTACTCCTCTCTTTATTGGTTTGAATGCACTTAACTCCCCTTCATATCTTATAGCAGCTTCTTGCTCCCAGTATAGATTTCTTATTATTCTGAGGTCTTTACCATCTATGTCCAGATCTTGTAATATATTAAATAGATCTTGATGTTTGACTTTGTCAAATGCCTCAGAATAATCTATAAAGCATAGATACAGGTCTTTTTGCATCTGGATGCATCTTTCAATTAACATAGATAAGGTGAAAATAGCATTTCTTGTGCTTTTATCTGCAACGATTCCAAACTGGGTTTCTGAAATTTCAGGACGGATTTTACTTCTTATTCTTTCCATGATTATTCTGAGGAGTATTTTGTGACATGATTCATTAAGCTAATTGTTCTGTGTGATTCACACTCTGTTGCTCCAGGTTTCTTGGGTATTGTGATGAAAATTGATCTGCTTAAGCTTGAGGGGATCTTACCAGTATCATATATTTTGTTAACAAGTTGAGTTATTTCATTTATGCCTATTTCTCCCAATTCGTCATATATTTCCACTGGAATGTTGTCTGGCCCTGGGGCCCTACCATGTTTCATTTTCTTGATAGCATTCTCAACCTCGTCTTTTAATATTGGTGGGCCTTCAATATTTTTGGTTAAGCTTGGTTTTTCTTTCCTGTCATCATCAAATAGTTCCTCAATATATTCTGCCCATCTGCATAGTATGTCTTCTTTGTCTAACAGAATATTTCCTTCTTTTGATTTAATGCAGCTTGATTGTGTACCTTTTCTTTTCCCAGATATTTCTCGTATTTTCTCATGTAAAAAAAAAAAGTAAAGTACCCTTCAGACCAAAGTGATCATAGGGCCGGTGAAGCAGCGTTCACCAGTTTCTGTGGCCACGGCATACTAGGGGATGTGGGGCCAGCACAATGCCCAGCCGCCTTTACTTTACCCCAACTAATGTCAGGTACCCATCAGAGCTGGGTAGACTCAGGGACACCCTCAAGTCCTGGGAAAAAATCCCGGCTTCACCAGGATTTGAACCCAGGACCCTCGGATCGCCAGTCGAACGCGCTGCCGCTCGGCTACCGTGCCCCCATTTTTTTTTTGTTTTTTTTTTTTTTTTTTTTTTTTTTCTCATGTACTAACTTATTATTTTCAATCTTGCTGTTTTCCAGTTCTGCGCATTGTTCATTAAGCCAATTTTCTTTAGCTTCGTTGCCCTTCTTCTTTATTTCTTTATTTAGTACTTGATATTTCTTATCGTCCTTTTTTTGCCAGTCTTCTATGTTCCATGAGTTCTAGAATTTCTGTCGTGATCCATTTCTTGCGTTGTTTTCTGTTTTGTTTTGGTAAATTTTCTTCAATCGCCACGTCAATGCATCTATTGAATTCCTGCCATCTCTCTTCCACTTTGCATAAGTTCTCAAGTGCTTCAAATTTATTTTTTACAGCTATTGTAAACTTCTCTTTCAAATTATCATCTCTTTTTAGAAGGCTAGTTTCAAGTTTGGGTTTAATTTTTGATTTCTTGAGTTGTTTAACTTTTAGTTTTAAATTACATATGACTGGGATATGAATGATCACTGTCACAGTCTGCTCCTGGCATTGCTTTTGATGATCTTACAGCATTTCTGAAACGGTGTTGAATCAATATGTAGTCGATTTGGTTTCTTGTTCTGTCTCCTGGGCTACTCCATGTCCATCGT
Source organism: Anisus vortex (assembly GCA_949126835.1). Taxonomy (NCBI): domain Eukaryota; kingdom Metazoa; phylum Mollusca; class Gastropoda; family Planorbidae; genus Anisus; species Anisus vortex. The sequence goes on along the minus strand of OX421501.1, from coordinate 17,237,685 downwards.
CTTCTTGGGTGGTTCTGGAACCATATATTTGATATGAAGAGGTTATGTTCTTTGCACCATTCTACTAATCTTTCACCACGGCTAGAAATACAAAACAATAAAACAATAAAAACAATAAAAATCTGTTTTGCAATGCTTTGATAATCATAAACACGTTTCTTATCCTTTCTTCAAGAACAAAGGCATATAAGTATTATCTTTTCCCGAGTGGCTTCCGGGCATGGAATGGGTTGCTTGAACAAACAAAAATAACCAATAGCTTGAGATTATTTTAAACATTAATCAAAATGCAAGACTCAAACCACAGATCAGCAAAGGACACAATAATCTTCTGTACATAAGGAGAGTCTGTAACATATAAGATAAAACGATCACCTGAATATTCACTGTCTGTAAATTATTAAAACATTAATGTGAAAATGAAAGAAACGCATCAGTAGATCTAAATACGTCCAGATCAGAAAGATACAACGCAATATTATCTTGCCAGGGTTTTTTTAAACTTTTCATCAATTCATTAAAAAAGACATGGATTTTTTTCATGTAGTTTCGAGTAACCGGTTTGGCGCATTTTATTTACAGTAATGTCTGTCTATGACCAGGGAATCGGTAACTAACACTCATACTTAAACCTGTAGTAGTATTGTCCATAGCATCAGCGTAGATATGTGTCGCGCTGGTTGGAGCTTTGTACATTCTTTGTAATCCGATTGGCTCAGATCTTTTGCCATAGACCTTTATACATTTTTAAATGCATTGCGTGTTTCATAAAGGGATAATTAAAGACTTGATTATGTTACTAAACTAAAAACACATGCATATAAATTATATTCATTCTCAAGTGACATCTGGGCATGGAATGGGTTGCCTGAATAAACCAGGAAAAATAGTATCATTAAAAAATAAAATCATAATGCAACACTGAAATGACGGATAATAATATCAATATAATAATAATAATCTTCGTCATAGAAAGGAGAGTCTGTAACAGACAAGCGATAAGATAAACTAATTTTCATGCTCCTGTAGTACTTATCTTATCTTATACATCTTATACATTACAGACGCTCCTTCTATAAAGAAGATTATTGCGTCCTACGCTCATCCGTGGTCCGAGTCTAGTCTTGCATTTTTATTAATGTTTTAAATGATGTTAAGTTACTGGTTTTCCTGGTTAGTTCAGGCAACCCATTCCATGCCCGAATGCCACTCGGGAAGAAACAGTACTTATATGCATTTGTTCTCGCATAAAGGACAAGGAAAGTGTTTTTGTCTTTATGTTTATCTGAGCTTTGCAACAGGTTGTTATTGTGTTGTATTTCTAAATAATTTCTGCCTGGTCATTAGGAAGAAACAGCAATTATAATATACATTTGTTCTATCATAATATGGAACAAGAAAAGTTATTCAAGGCCTATATCCTTATGTCTATCTGAGCATATAATAGACTGTTATTGTGTTGTATTTCTAAGTCACAATTGAATGCCTTATGTATTATTAATACTTTACTCTTTGCCCTTCTGTCCTCTAGTGTTTCTAGGTTTAGTGATTTTACTAATGGTGTTACTCTTGTTAATTGGGAATATTCACTAGTTATGAATCTTGCGGCTCTTTTTTGAATTTGTTCTAATTTTTTAATGTTTTCTTTTGTTGATGAGTCCCATACAGATGCTTTATTGACAATATCAATTTTTCGGGGTATATTTTTCCCCAATCACATTTAAAAGCTGTCTCGAAATGGACCAACTTTTAAAATATGTGATTTTACAAATGTAACAGCAAACTTTGCTTGTCCTTACAATCGGCATAGAAAGGTCTGGTAGAGTAGCTTAGTGCTAACTACCTTGTTGATGATAGCCCTAGTACATTTAAGCCATCGTTGTGGTGAAATTGTGTAAAACTTATCAACCGACTAAATAATGACCCAATAGTTCACTGTTCTGATCAGTTCTCTCCAGCTAATGAACCAATCAAATTAAGGTTGTGGGTGGCGCATGGTAGCCTACACATTTCAAAATTGTTTAAATATCTTTATAATCTAGTAGCCTACACATTTCAATAAATTGTTAATATCTTTATAATCTAGTAGCCTACACATTTCAATTTTTTTATATCTTTATAATCTAGTAGCCTACACATTTCAATAAATTGTTAATATCTTTATAATCTACTAGCCTACACATTTCAATAAATTGTTAATATCTTTATAATCTAGTAGCCTACACATTTCAATAAATTGTTAATAGGGCCTATCTTTATAATCTAGTAGCCTACACATTTCAATAAATTGTTAATATCTTTATAATCTAGTAGCCTACACATTTCAATAAATTGTTAATATCTTTATAATCTAGTAGCCTACACATTTCAATAAATTGTTAATATCTTTATAATCTAGTAGCCTACACATTTCAATAAATTGTTAATATCTTTATAATCTAGTAACCTACACATTTCAATAAATTGTTAATATCTTTATAATCTAGTAGACATGAACAAATGGCATTACCATTTGCTTGCGACCTTAAAGTTGTGATATCTACACCATTAAGTACTCAGAAGAAGGTCGACATTTATTTACCATTGTGCTATTCAGTTTTAGTAAATTAATTTGTATTTGGAGTTTACACATATTTATTTATAATTAGAAGTCTTACAATATGTAATTTCATAGCCATTTTAAGACCTTCGTTGGCCCCAGGCGCTGAAATATTGGTTGGTCCTCTTTGACGTCACTCTTTTCTTATTATCAACAAGAGTGAAAAAAACAAGCGAAAAAAATAGAATGGAACTGCAGTAGATCTAGAGCAAGTTTGTTAGTGTAATCTGAAACTCTAAATTAAAAAAAAATACCTCTATGTGTAAATAATTTCATAGATAAAACGTTTGTCCCTGGCGTCACAATCTACTAGTATCATTTGGCTGCAGGTTATAGTATCATGAACCAAAGCTTAACTCCGATTCCAAGACGAAAATCTTCTGTGCGCTCGTCTGGATACGCATCCAATGTTCACCAAGGATACAGGAGACTAAAGAGGGCGTCTGTAGAAAATGAGAAGTTCTCCATCAACCACCCCATTGTGTTTGCTAGGGATTTGTAAGTATTGGTTAGCTAGGGATTTGTAATTATTAGTTGGCTAGGGATTTGTAAGTATTGGTTAGCTAGTGATTTGTAAGTATTGAGCTGGCTAGGGAGTTGTAAGTATTGGTTAGCTAGTGATTTGTAAGTATTGAGTTGGCTAGGGAGTTGTAAGTATTGATATTTCTAAGTATTGGTTTGCTTTAGATTAGTAAGAAATTGATTAGCTTGATATTTCTAAGTATTGGTTTGCTTCTATTAAAAGACACAAACGTTGTTAACATTACTAAGCACCTAGACTCTATTTGTCAATCAAATGTTTTCGCTTTATATGAGCTAATATTTTTAAACATTGAGCTATTTATAAACTTGATGCTAAAGATGTGCTATTGCTAGTTAGCTTATATCACAAACTAATGAATAGACCTTCGGTATGATGTAAATTGGCAATTAGCTACAGTAAAACATGTTTAAGTATTATATGTCATATTATACTGCAATATAAAAGGGATAAAAAAAATATACATAAATACTTATACATAAATACTTATAGTTGTGTGTGCAGTAATATATTTTAGAATAGCGTAATCTGTATATCATGATGCAGCTTGGCATATTTTAGAATGACATCTGATGTATATATTTATTGTGTAGATACAAAACCAAACTACTCACAAGTTTAATCCGAGAGGAAAAGATCAAAGATATCAATACAAGAGTAACTCGGCCAACTGCAGCTACCAATTTACCTCCACCATATTTTACACAGGACCAGTTGGTAAGTCTTAGCGGAAGCTATTGTCTTAAATGTAGGTCATGGTGGAAGGGCGATATAGGTCATTGTGGAAGATTTAGGTATGTCACAGTGGAATGACGATATAGGTCATTGTGAAAGTTTTAGGTATGTCACAGTGGAATGATGATATAGGTCATTGTGGAAGTTTTAGGTATGTCACAGTGGAATGATGATATAGGTCATTGTGGAAGTTTTAGGTATGTCACAGTGGAATGCTGATATTGGTCAAGGTGGAATGACGATGAAGGTCATAGTGGAAGTACTAGGCATGTCACAGTGGAACGACCATGTAGAATAATGTAGATCAAGGTGGAGTGAAGATGTAGGTCAGAGTGGAATGATAATGTAGGTCACAAAGAACAATGTAGGTCTCAGTAGACGAACGGTGTATGTCACAATGTTTTCATCGTGTATTAAAAAAAAAACGGCGTTCTCTCGCCGACAACATGATTTTTCAGCTCAAAAGATTTTACTAGTAATAAGAAAAAACCTTTGTACCAAGGGTTGTAACTATCATAAAATAGTAGCTTTACATTGTTTTCTCGGAATGACCTTTCAATATGTTTGGATCTTACAGTTCGGCTAGTTTCTAAAATTATCTTGAAATAAATACTATTATTTTTTTTTATATAAATAAAGGTTACTATTGGGTTCCTTACTTACTTAATCCATGGGGTGATAGGATGGGATGAAAAGGGCCGTAATTACTACCACTCCAGGTGTCACGATCTTGGGCAGCTCGCCAGAATTGGGTCAATTTGATGCCAGCATCAGTAGTTGGTTTAGTCTAGAGTCTAGATCTATTTGGAATTGTGTTAACAATGATACATGAGCACAGATTCAAAACATACACGACAAACATGTACGAAATCCATATTTTCACATGTTTTTGCGGAATTAACGATTTAGTGACCACATGCTAAGAGTTAGGCCTAAGAGTATAAAGTATTATCTCCCTAAAATGTAGACTTTTGGTCAGGCTTGATATGATTTTGTAAAATGTATTTTATTAGTGGCATTCTTAATGTAAATAAAAATCAGGAAATCTGACAATAGAAAAAAAGTCAATGTTTCTTTGTTTTTTCTTACAACTTGTTTGTGTCACGTGATGCCACCAGTTGGATGACCTAAATAGAAACACCCACGATGTACTGCTCAATAAAGATGGCGGACTCAGGAAGAAATATCCGTCCATCAACCCTTTGGGTGGCGCCAAGTACAAGGTAGGAGATGGTCCACTGCCTCCAGCACCTGGCAGGTAAGTCTTCATTTCATTTGTTGTTACTATATTGTAATTTCATCTAGATCTATTTTAAAATTCAAAAATAATTAAATTTTATGAAAGGATTGGTTGGCAGCATTTGTCAGGTCAAATTGTTATCTCTCTCCCCCCTCTCCCCCGGATGGTCTCTTACTAATTTATTTCTTGTTTTACCGCCTGATAGTTTTAGACTTGAAAATGTCTATAAGCACTAAAGTAACATTAACTCCCCCTCCCCCCCCCCCCAAACCAATAAAGTACAAATATCTTAATTGGCAAAACTATAAACACACAAAAATAAACATCTTGTTTTGTCCTCTCTGAATAATTACAATTGGCAATTGCTAACTAGCACTTAGATTTGAGGCCTATATAAGACTTTCTATGTTGTGATCTTGTGGACTAGCTGTATCCAATATTATATGAAATCGTTTATGTATTAAACTTTTTACAAAACGTTATCAAAATAAAATAAATATATCAGGAATTAGCAAACAAATGCTTGCATAAAATTTGCTTTCTTTTTCCTTCGCGTTTTTATTCTTCTTTAGTTTGGTATATTTTTAGCTGAGTCGCCTGTTCATGTTTAACAACGACAGTTGAAATAATTTCTAATTTTTGCCACTAATGGCAACCCTCGGAAAGACAAAGTGAAATTTATAAAATAATTTTTTTTTTTTACCCAAGTCATGATGCACAGATTCGCAACGATTGATACGCTGCGTCCAATTTAACCATTTGAAAATAAACAACCAATATTTAGACACGTTCACTGTTTAATGTAAAACCACTGTCTACCGTAAGACCACTGTCTACTTTAAGACCACTGTCTACTGTAAGACCACTGTCTACTTTAAGACCACTGTCTACTGTAAGACCACTGTCTACTGTAAGACCACTGTCTACTGTAAGACCACTGTCTATTTTAAGACCACTGTCTACTGTAAGACAACTGTCTACTGTAAGACAACTGTCTATTTTAAGACCACTGTCTATTTTAAGACCACTGTCTACTGTAAGACCACTGTCTACTGTAAGACCACTGTCTACTGTAAGACCACTGTCTATTTTAAGACCACTGTCTACTGTAAGACAACTGTCTACTGTAAGACCACTGTCTACTGTAAGACCACTGTCTACTGTAAGACCACTGTCTTCTGTAAGACCACTGTCTAATGTAAGACCACTGTTTAATGTAAGACCGCTGTTTATATGGAGGTTATTTCTCCACAGCCTACGTCCGGCCTATCATAGATTATGGACTTACCCAACTATGGACAGCTTTGAAAAGAAATGGCTCTCCCAACAACGCCACATGCGATGTGATTTTATTTCTCAAACTGGAAACTGGAACAAGCCCTACTCCTTATACAAGAGACCACACCGACATGTCTAGGTTTTAAACGCCAAAGATGTCTAAACAAGTACCACACAAAAAGGAAGGGGGAGGGGGGAATTGTTTACAATATGTAGCTCAGTATGCGTGTGTGTGTTTTAACTTTATAACAAATACAATTTGAAATGCTTTTGATACAAATAAAAAAATTAAATGCAAATTGAATGACGATTACTCTCTCTATATATAAACTAATCTTTATCTCTCTATCTTTTCATTTCTCTCTTTTAATTTGTCTCTTTTTCTCTTTCCCCAGCCCTCTATTTTCTTCCTTTTTTACTTTCTTTCCATTTTTTCTCTTTCTCTCGTCGTCAATTTTTTTCCCATTTCTTTGTCCTTTCGAGTTTTCTTTTTCCCTCTTTCAATCTTTTTTTTCTTTCCTCCCTTTATATTTTCTCTTTCAATCAGTCTCTCTCTCTTTATCACTCTCTCTCTCACTTTATAACTCTACCTCATTTTATTTTTCTCTCCGTCACTAAATTTATTTCTCCCTCTCTCTCTCTATTTATCTATCTTTCTATCTTTTTTCTATTTTTCTACCTTTCCGTTTTCTATATCTCTTCCATGCTCTCCCTCTAGACTTCCATCTCCCTCTCCATGAAGCTTAATGACATCAAATGCACAGATCGATTTAATCAGATCACACAAGATGATAAATGACATCAAATGCACAGATCGATTTAATCAGATCGCACAAGATGATAATTGACATCAAATGCACAGATCGATTTAATCAGATCGCACAAGATGATAAATGACATCAAATGCACAGATCGATTTAATCAGATCGCACAAGATGGTAATTGACATCGAATGCACAGATCGATTTAATCAGATCGCACAAGATGATAATTGACATCAAATGCACAGATCGATTTAATCAGATCGCACAAGATGGTAATTGACATCGAATGCACAGATCGATTTAATCAGATCACACAAGATGATAAATGACATTAAATGCACAGATCGATTTAATCAGATCGCACAAGATGATAAATGACATCAAATGCACAGATCGATTTAATCAGATCGCACAAGATGATAAATGACATCAAATGCACAGATCGATTTAATCAGATCGCACAAGATGATAAATGACATCAAATGCACAGATCGATTTAATCAGATCGCACAAGATGATAAATGACATCAAATGCACAGATCGATTTAATCAGATCGCACAAGATGGTAATTGACATCGAATGCACAGATCGATTTAATCAGATCACACAAGATGATAAATGACATCAAATGCACAGATCGATTTAATCAGATCGCACAAGATGATAAATGACATCAAATGCACAGATCGATTTAATCAGATCGCACAAGATGATAAATGACATCAAATGCACAGATCGATTTAATCAGATCGCACAAGATGGTAATTGACATCGAATGCACAGATCGATTTAATCAGATCGCACAAGATGATAATTGACATCAAATGCACAGATCGATTTAATCAGATCGCACAAGATAATAAATGACATCGAATGCACAGATCGATTTAATCAGATCGCACAAGATGATAAATGACATCGAATGCACAGATCGTTTTAATCAGATTGCACAAGATAATAAATGACATCGAATGCACAGATCGTTTTAATCAGATTGCACAAGATGATAAATGACATCGAATGCACAGTTCGTTTTAATCAGATTGCACAAGATCATAAATGACATCGAATGCACAGATCGATTTAATCAGATTGCACAAGATGATAAATGACATCAAATGCACAGATCGATTTAATCAGATCGCACAAGATGATAAATGACATCAAATGCACAGATCGATTTAATCAGATCGCACAAGATGATAAATGACATCAAATGCACAGATCGATTTAATCAGATCGCACAAGATGGTAATTGACATCGAATGCACAGATCGATTTAATCAGATCCCACAAGATGATAATTGACATCAAATGCACAGATCGATTTAATCAGATCGCACAAGATGGTAATTGACATCGAATGCACAGATCGATTTAATCAGATCACACAAGATGATAAATGACATCAAATGCACAGATCGATTTAATCAGATCGCACAAGATGATAAATGACATCAAATGCACAGATCGATTTAATCAGATCGCACAAGATGATAAATGACATCAAATGCACAGATCGATTTAATCAGATCGCACAAGATGATAAATGACATCAAATGCACAGATCAATTTAATCAGATCGCACAAGATGATAAATGACATCAAATGCACAGATCGATTTAATCAGATCGCACAAGATGGTAATTGACATCGAATGCACAGATCGATTTAATCAGATCACACAAGATGATAAATGACATCAAATGCACAGATCGATTTAATCAGATCGCACAAGATGATAAATGACATCAAATGCACAGATCGATTTAATCAGATCGCACAAGATGATAAATGACATCAAATGCACAGATCGATTTAATAAGATCGCACAAGATGGTAATTGACATCGAATGCACAGATCGATTTAATCAGATCGCACAAGATGATAATTGACATCAAATGCACGGATCGATTAATCAGATCGCACAAGATAATAAATGACATCGAATGCACAGATCGATTTAATCAGATCGCACAAGATGATAAATGACATCGAATGCACAGATCGTTTTAATCAGATTGCACAAGATAATAAATGACATCAAATGCACAGATCGTTTTAATCAGATTGCACAAGATCATAAATGACATCGAATGCACAGTTCGTTTTAATCAGATTGCACAAGATCATAAATGACATCGAATGCACAGATCGATTTAATCAGATTGCACAAGATGATAAATGACATCAAATGCACAGATCGATTTAATCAGATCGCACAAGATGATAAATGACATCAAATGCACAGATCGATTTAATCAGATCGCACAAGATGATAAATGACATCAAATGCACAGATCGATTTAATCAGATCGCACAAGATGGTAATTGACATCGAATGCACAGATCGATTTATTCAGATCGCACAAGATGATAATTGACATCGAATGCACAGATCGATTTAATCAGATCGCACAAGATGGTAAATGACATCGAATGCACAGATCGATTTAATCAGATCGCACAAGATGATAAATGACATCGAATGCACAGATCGTTTTAATCAGATTGCACAAGATAATAAATGACATCGAATGCACAGATCGTTTTAATCAGATTGCACAAGATGATAAATGACATCGAATGCACAGTTCGTTTTAATCAGATTGCACAAGATCATAAATGACATCGAATGCACAGATCGATTTAATCAGATTGCACAAGATGATAAATGACATCAAATGCACAGATCGATTTAATCAGATGCACAAGATGATAAATGACATCGAATGCACAGATCGATTTAATCAGATTGCACAAGATCATAAATGACATCGAATGCACAGATCGATTTAATCAGATTGCACAAGATGATAAATTACATTGAATGCACAGGTCGATTTATTCAGATTGCACAAGATGATAAATGACATCGAATGCACAGATCGATTTAATCAGATTGCACAAGATGATAAATGACATTGAATGCACAGATCGATTTAATCAGATTGCACAAGATGATAAATGACATCGAATGCACAGATCGATTTAATCAGATTGCACAAGATGATAAATGACATCGAATGCACAGATCGATTTAATCAGATTGCACAAGATGATAAATGACATCGAATGCACAGATCGATTTAATCAGATTGCACAAGATGATAAATGACATCGAATGCACAGATCGATTTAATCAGATTGCACAAGATGATAAATGACATCGAATGCACAGATCGATTCAATCACATTGCACAAGATGATAAATGACATCGAATGCACAGATCGTTTTAATCAGATTGCACAAGATGATAAATGACATCGAATGCACAGATCGATTTAATCAGATCGCACAAGATCATAAATGACATTGAATGCACAGATCGATTTAATCAGATCGCACAAGATCATAAATGACATTGAATGCACAGATCGATTTAATCAGATCGCACAAGATGATAAATGACATCGAATGCACAGATCATGCGGCAGATGTGTTATCATAGAGCTTCAGAATTATTGAGTCTGACCTCAACGATCAGTTGTCCACTGCAGTTATATAGGCCTACTGGAGATATGTACTCAAGCGACTTGTCAATGTAATAAAGTTCATGAGTGAAAGGGTGTTGGCATTCAGAGGAAGCAATCAAACTTTTGTTTGGGTCGAAAATGATAATGTTCTTAATATTCCGGATTTGATATCAAAATATGATGATTTTCTAGCTGAACACATTGCAAAACATAGTAATCGAGAAACTGGACGCACATTTAAACTACATCTCTTCTACTGTTTGTCATGAAAGGATATCAATTAAAGTAGTCGTAAATCAAGTAGTCGTAAATCAAGTAGTCGTAAATCAAGTAGTCGTAAATCAAGTAGTCGTAAATCAAGTAGTCGTAAATCAAGTAGTCGTAAATCAAGTAGTCGTAAATCAAGTAGTCGTAAATCAAGTAGTCGTAAATCAAGTAGTCGTAAATCAAGTAGTCGTAAATCAAGTAGTCGTAAATCAAGTAGTCGTAAATCAAGTAGTCGTAAATCAAGTAGTCGTAAATCAAGTAGTCGTAAATCAAGTAGTCGTAAATCGAGTAGTCGTAAATCAAGTAGTCGTAAATCAAGTAGTCGTAAATCAAGTAGTCGTAAATCAAGTAGTCGTAAATCAAGTAGTCGTAAATCAAGTAGTCGTAAATCGAGTAGTCGTAAATCAAGTAGTCGTAAATCAAGTAGTCGTAAATCAAGTAGTCGTAAATCAAGTAGTCGTAAATCAAGTAGTCGTAAATCAAGTAGTCGTAAATCAAGTAGTCGTAAATCAAGTAGTCGTAAATCAAGTAGTCGTAAATCAAGTAGTCGTAAATCAAGTAGTCGTAAATCAAGTAGTCGTAAATCAAGTAGTCGTAAATCAAGTAGTCGTAAATCAAGTAGTCGTAAATCAAGTAGTCGTAAATCAAGTAGTCGTAAATCAAGTAGTCGTAAATCAAGTAGTCGTAAATCAAGTAGTCGTAAATCAAGTAGTCGTAAATCAAGTAGTCGTAAATCAAGTAGACGTAAATCAAGTAGTCGTAAATCAAGTAGTCGTAAATCAAGTAGTCGTAAATCAAGTAGTCGTAAATCAAGTAGTCGTAAATCAAGTAGTCGTAAATCAAGTAGTCGTAAATCAAGTAGTCGTAAATCAAGTAGTCGTAAATCAAGTAGTCGTAAATCAAGTAGTCGTAAATCAAGTAGTCGTAAATCAAGTAGACGTAAATCAAGTAGTCGTAAATCAAGTAGTCGTAAATCAAGTAGTCGTAAATCAAGTAGTCGTAAATCAAGTAGTCGTAAATCAAGTAGTCGTAAATCAAGTAGTCGTAAATCAAGTAGTCGTAAATCAAGTAGTCGTAAATCAAGTAGTCGTAAATCAAGTAGCCGTAAATCAAGTAGCCGTAAATCAAGTAGCCGTAAATCAAGTAGCCGTAAATCAAGTAGCCGTAAATCAAGTAGTCGTAAATCAAGTAGCCGTAAATCAAGTAGCCGTAAATCAAGTAGCCGTAGATCAAGTAGTCGTAGATCAAGTAGTCGTAAATCAAGTAGTCGTAGATCAAGTAGTCGTAGATCAAGTAGTCGTAGATCAAGTAGTCGTAGATCAAGTAGTCGTAGATCAAGTAGTCGTAAATCAAGTAGTCGTAAATCAAGTAGTCGTAAATCAAGCAGTCGTTAATCAAGTAGTCGTAAATCAAGTAGTCGTAAATCAAGCAGTGTAAATCAAGTAGTCGTAAATCAAGTAGTCGTAAATCAAGTAGTCGTAAATCAAGTAGTCGTAAATCAAGTAGTCGTAAATCAAGTAGTCGTAAATCAAGTAGTCGTAAATCAAGTAGTCGTAAATCAAGTAGTCGTAAATCAAGTAGTCGTAAATCAAGTAGTCGTAAATCAAGTAGTCGTAAATCAAGTAGTCGTAAATCAAGTAGTCGTAAATCAAGTAGTCGTAAATCAAGTAGTCGTAAATCAAGTAGTCGTAAATCAAGTAGTCGTAAATCAAGTAGTCGTAAATCAAGTAGTCGTAAATCAAGTAGTCTTAAATCAAGTAGTCGTAAATCAAGTAGTCGTAAATCAAGTAGTCGTAAATCAAGTAGTCGTAAATCAAGTAGTCGTAAATCAAGTAGTCGTAAATCAAGTAGTCGTAAATCAAGTAGTCGTAAATCAAGTAGTCGTAAATCAAGTAGTCGTAAATCAAGTAGTCGTAAATCAAGTAGTCGTAAATCAAGTAATCGTAAATCAAGTAGTCGTAAATCAAGTAGTCGTAAATCAAGTAGTCGTAAATCAAGTAGTCGTAAATCAAGTAGTCGTAAATCAAGTAGTCGTAAATCAAGTAGTCGTAAATCAAGTAGTCGTAAATCAAGTAGTCGTAAATCAAGCATATTATAGTTTTAAGGTTGCTTAGTGTGCTAAAATTATCATCTGTAAATCAACTAACATTAGAACGACTAATATGGCGGAAGGGAATAGGCCTAAGCTTGTGCAATGCATGTCTCGACCACTATCGAAAAATACAATTAATATTTTATTGTGGCCAACTCCATATTATGCTAATATTAATAGCACCAAATGTAGAAATTATGCCAATATCCAATGAAACAGACGATGAAGAAGAAACGGACGAAGAAGTTGAAAATAATTGAACTTAACTTATAGGTTCTTTTTCTTGTTTTTAGATATAATCTAAAAACTTTTTTTTTTGCTTTATAAAATGTTTTGTATTAATTATGTTAATAAAATTTAAAAAAAAATAAAAAATTTTAAAACAAAAAAAAGAAATTAAATAAAACACATGTAACATAATTAATTAAACACATGTAACATAACTAATTAAACACATGTAACATAACTAATTAAGGCTCAGACCAGAATGGATCATAATGACTATATCCGGCATATAACTCTAAGTAACAGTCAAATAAAGACTGAACTAGCCAATACTGCAACAAGTGCTGTGAATGAGAAATCGCATTTAATTGTCAACTGACATTGACACACTGTAGGTCTACATGGTTGTTCATGTAGCCTAGGCCTATGAGTGTTCATGTAGCCTAGGCCTATGAGTGTTCATGTAGCCTAGGCCTATGAGTGTTCATGTAGCCTAGGCTTATGAGTGTTCATGTAGCCTAGGCCTATGAGTGTTCATGTAGCCTAGGCCTATGAGTGTTCATGTAGCCTAGGCTTATGAGTGTTCATGTAGCCTAGGCCTATGAGCGTTCATGTAGCCTAGGTCTATGAGTGTTCATGAAGCCTAGGTCTATGAGTGTTCATGTAGCCTAGGTCTATGAGTGTTTATGTAGCCTAGGTCTATGAGTGTTTATGTAGCCTAGGTCTATGAGTGTTCATGTAGACTAGGTCTATGGGTGTTCATGTAGCCTAGGTCTATGAGTGTTTATGTAGCCTAGGTCTATGAGTGTTCATGTAGCCTAGGTCTATGAGTGTTCATGTAGTCTGGGTCTATGAGTGTTCAAACGAGTAACTAAAGAGGAAATGAAATGCTAATTTGCTCGCCAAATCGGCAATCCTAGTCAAACTGAGTTTGTTACTGGTTATCATTCAGTATCAGCAACACTGTTCACAGGCTAACACAGCAACACTGTTCACAGGCTAACACAGCAACACTGTCCACATGCTAACACAGCAACACTGTTCACAGGCTAACACAGCAACACTGTTCACAGGCTAACACAGCAACACTGTTCACAGGCTAACACAGCAACACTGTCCACAGGCTAACACAGCAACACTGTTCACAGGCTAACACAACAACACTGTTCACAGGCTAACACAGCAACACTGTTCACAGGCTAACACAGCAACACTGTTCACAGGCTAACACAGCAACACTGTTCACAGGCTAACACAGCAACACTGTTCACAGGCTAACACAGCAACACTGTTCACAGGCTAACACAGCAACACTGTCCACAGGCTAACACAGCAACACTGTCCACAGGCTAACACAGCAACACTGTTCACAGGCTAACACAGCAACACTGTTCACAGGCTAACACAGCAACACTGTTCACAGGCTAACACAGCAACACTGTCCACAGGCTAACACAGCAACACTGTTCACAGGCTAACACAGCAACACTGTTCACAGGCTAACACAGCAACACTGTCCACAGGCTAACACAGCAACACTGTTCACAGGCTAACACAGCAACACTGTTCACAGGCTAACACAGCAACACTGTTCACAGGCTAACACAGCAACACTGTTCACAGGCTAACACAGCAACACTGTTCACAGGCTAACACAGCAACACTGTTCACAGGCTAACACAGCAACACTGTTCACAGGCTAACACAGCAACACTGTTCACAGGCTAACACAGCAACACTGTTCACAGGCTAACACAGCAACACTGTTCACAGGCTAACACAGCAACACTGTTCACAGGCTAACACAGCAACACTGTTCACAGGCTAACACAGCAACACTGTCCACAGGCTAACACAGCAACACTGTTCACAGGCTAACACAGCAACACTGTCCACAGGCTAACACAGCAACACTGTTCACAGGCTAACACAGCAACACTGTCCACAGGCTAACACAGCAACACTGTTCACAGGCTAACACAGCAACACTGTTCACAGGCTAACACAGCAACACTGTTCACAGGCTAACACAGCAACACTGTTCACAGGCTAACACAGCAACACTGTTCACAGGCTAACACAGCAACACTGTTCACAGGCTAACACAGCAACACTGTTCACAGGCTAACACAGCAACACTGTCCACAGGCTAACACAGCAACACTGTTCACAGGCTAACACAGCAACACTGTCCACAGGCTAACACAGCAACACTGTCCACAGGCTAACAATGTCGGAAGGCAGGGTCGATGCCACGAGGGACCCCCAAAATCCTGATTAAACCCTGACCCTAACCCTGACCCTAACCCTGACCCTAACCCTGACCTTTTTAAAAGGTCATGCCTCATTAAGACTTGTCAATAATGTGTTAAAACTTTCGTAATATGAGAGCTATTATAATAAAAGAATAGATTCTAATACAATATTGGCTAAAAAATATATACCGGGTACCGGTATTTAAATTAAATTCGATAAATAGCAAACTATTTTTTTACTTATACATAATTTGAGAAAATTATTTGTAGTTTTTGAATAGACTGATTACGTTCTAATATTACCGGCATACCATATTGAAGAAACCAGAAAAATTAGTTTTTTTTCATATAAGGCATAATGGGAAGGAGGAGGTAGGGGAGGCAACGCAACTCTTCACATATCTATTCTAATGTAAGTTGCTTAATTGTCTCCCTTCGTTTATTCCCACTTAACTGAATCCTACAGTTCAATAGCTAACAATATACAACTTGTTGATTAAAAGCCCATAACTCCTTACCCCCCCCCCTTTTCTCTTCCATTACCTCCCTTCGTTAATGTCCCTCTTTTGTTTTGGTCCCGATAGCACTACCAATTAAGCCCTCATTTATAGATTCCTCGAAGATATGTTTACAGACAGCTAGAGTAATCAACGCAACATAGTTGGATAAATAATGTTCATAAAATATACCAGGGATCAACCAGCTATTGTAGAGTTTGTTATTTTAATGACCGCGAGCTTAGAAAGATCACATTACAAAGACACACACATATATACACATACAGACAGGAAAAACAACGTGATCAGAGTCGAGTGACAAGTGACACGTGACTCAATGTTTTTTAAAAAAGGGGTTTTTGTGTTGCGTCGTTTCTCCTGTAGATGTTTACTGTATCCGTTATTCCATTCCTTGTTGATTATTACTTAGTGAAACATACAAAGTTGCGTTCTAACTGTATTGATGCTGCATTATGTCCAGCTGATTGTACACAGTTACCTGATGGACTAAAACAGGTATAGACTTGAACTTTTTCACTTTAAAAAAATATATACAAGAGTAAACTTATGTCTATAGTATATAAACTATATAGATAAAAAATATAATAAAATATATCACTGCTAGAGCCATTAACGTTTAGCGATCCCCGTTTAGAAATTCACGACTCCTGTCCTTGTGTATCTGCTTCTTGAGAAAAACTTTCTTGCTATGCGGTAAGTCTACATTTCTCAATTTTTTAGTAGCCGATAAAGTTTTATTTATTACTTTTACTTCTTTGTAAGAAGGTCTTACTTCAAAAGGTATCTTCTGTGAACGAATAGTTTGCCAAAGTGCAAAGCATACCGTTATTATCTTATTACATATTACAGACGCTCCTTCTATAAAGATTATTGCGTCCTACGCTTTTCCTTGTTCTGAGTCTAGCCGAATTCTAATCAATGTTTTAATTAATGTCAATTATTGTTTTTATTTATTTTTTGTTCGGGCAACCCATTCCCTGCCTGGTCATTGGGAAGAAACAGTAATTATAATATACATTTGTTCTATCATAATATGGAACAAGAAAAGTTATTCTAGGCCTATATCCTTATGTCTATCTGAGCATATAATAGACTGTTATTGTGTTGTATTTCTAAGTCACAATTTAATGCCTTGTGTATTATTGCTACTTTACTCTTTGCCCTTCTGTCCTCTAGTGTTTCTAGTTATTGATTTTAGGGATTTAACTATTAGTGTTCTTCTTGTCAGTTGTGAGTATTCGCTAGTAATGAATGTTGCAGCTCTTTTCTGGATCTGTTCTAATTTTTTCTAATGTTTTCTTTTGTTGATGGGCTCAATACATAACATGGAATGCATATATTATAGTAAAAACTAATATGAGATAGCATTTTAGTTTAGATTTATGTTCTTATTACATTTGTAAAAGTTCCTTTTTATGAAGCCTAATGTTTTGTTTAATGGAATTAATTGGATTGTTTGATTGAATTATATAGATTGTTTGATTGAATTATATGGAGTGTTTAATTGAATTATATGAAATGTTTGATTGAATTATATGGATTGAATTAAATGCTGCTTAAAGTCCACCTGGGTAAACTCACTTCCTACCATGTTTCTCAAATCCACATCCGGGCCTGTAGATCAATGGCTACATACATACAATGACATACATACATTAAATGTAAAAAAAAAATCTCTATAATCCACTAGAGAATTTGGCATTAATTTATGTTTACTAAATTAATCTCATGTGTGTTTATATAATGTTTTGTCAGAAAGTTAATCTTATTTTGTCTACAAGGGACATTGTATACATTAATTGCTTTATTGATTTCTGTTTAGCTGCCAATCTGTTCAGGAATTTATATAGTTATATAATCCTATAACTTATTTGATAGCATTATCGAAGAATAAAATATAAATAAATCATGCAGAGTAATTTAGTAAGTAGCTAAACTCTTCTGTACAGCGGACGTGTCTGTGAATTATAGGACAACGAAAGTTCTCTAGCTTCCAGTGCTACTTTCGACCAGGGCACTGTGTGACCAGCACTATCAACAATTTTCGAAACAAATTTTTGCTTAGGATATGAACAAGAGCTCCTCGGATAAAGGATCCAACTCTATGCCGATAGACCACTAGCGCATGTATAAATTTGTGATATAAGTCTTAGTAATTAAACAATCCCAAAACAAAATTATAATTCATTGCATAAGCTATACAGTCTAAACATGTATGTTATTATCATATGGTTGATTGATTTATAATATTGAAGCGCTAATAAATATGTAATGAAAAAGGAGGATTTAAATTACAAATAACTTTTGTCTATCGCCGCATGAATTCCAGACATTGTCTTTCAACTGTCAAAAACATAAATAATGCCTATCTGATTACATGAATGATATTTTTAAAATATTAGGAAAGAAATCGATTACATAAGTGCCCGTTGTATCTTAAATGACATTTAAAAAACCATATATCGAATATCACTATATCGAATAGATCGATTTCTTCACGTGTTTTGTTCTTTGAATAGAAAGCGTCATGGACGAAGGACGACTGGGTGCGACCAGGCGTAGATCTAAACATATCAGGAAAGTCACACACGTTTTGAATGAAATCATCAAGAATAGACAGGTAAGTCAGAATGAAATCATCAAGAATAGACAGGTAAGTCAGAATGAAATCATCAAGAATAGACAGGTAAGTCAGAATGAAATCGTCAATAAAAGACAGGTAAGTCGGAATGAAATCATCAAAAAATTTTAATAGACAGGTAATGATGTATTTGTTATGTTGTTATATCCTGACTAGGTTGTGTCTATAATGTACTTGTTATGTTGTTATATCCTGACTAGGTTGTGTCTATAATGTATTTGTTATGTTGTTATTTCCTGACTAGGTAGTGTCAATGATGTATTTGTTATGTTGTTATTTCCTGACTAGGTAGTGTCTATGATGTATTTGTTATGATGTTATTTCCTGACTAGGTTGTGTCAATGATGTATTTGTTATGTTGTTATTTCCTGACTAGGTTGTGTCAATGATGTATTTGTTATGTTGTAATTTCTTTAGGTTTTCCATCAGCACTGTTTGGCCAGAGAGCAGGAAGACAACAAGGGTAAACTACTCACTCAGCTAGTGAACATCAGAAGAGAAGTTGTCAGGAAACGAGTTTTGTTAAAATGTTTGGACATGAGAAAAGAGGTTTGTAAACATTTCATTGTTAAAACCAGTTAGTCTAAGTAAACCTAAATATTCTGAAATCATTACTGTAAGTAAACCTAAATATTCTGAAATCATTACTGTAAGTAAACCTAAATATTCTGAAATCATTACTGTAAGTAAACCTAAATATTCTGAAATCATTACTGTAAGTAAACCTAAATATTCTGAAATCATTACTGTAAGTAAACCTAAATATTCTGAAATCTTACTTGAGCGTGTAAAAATGGAACATTCCTAAGTTTGGAAAACATGGAGACTTTCTAATTTTAAATGGTGTGCATCAATTTCTCGTATATAATTAATTTATTTAGACCATTTCCCTGTGTGGGTCATGAGTGTTTATCTAGAAGTTCTTAAAGCTTGATGCTAGAATTTCAAAGTGTTAGTGCTTTTGTAGTTAATTGTTAATGTGAAGTTTTGTCGTTGTTTATGCATATAATATGTATACGGGTATTTTTGTAAAATGTATGTAAATGTGTGTGCATGCTTGTGAAATGTATAGCTGAGGGTGCCTTGATTTTAATAAAGTTTTATATGAGTGTGATGTATAATGATGAGGTTAGACTTAATTAACTCTTTTGTTGTTTTTAGTTGTGATTACCTTCCTTTGTAGCTGGTGGTCACATTCTTTTGGTGTTTCTATGTGACCCTTGTCCGTTTGGCATGAGCGAGTACGGTTGGGGGGTGGTCGGGACGATGTGGTATGTAGTTTAGTTTTAAGAGAGTAGAGTGTATTGAGAGATGGTTAGGCTGTGTTTTAATACTTATTGTCTTCTTCTTAAATCATGTTTTTATTATTATTGACTTGTGTTGATCTCCAATGTTATTGTGTTATGTTGAATTAAAAGTTGTTAGTAATAATTCCTGACGTCGTTTCTAAATTACTTGGATGAAAGTTTGGGCGAGAGTTAAGGATTCTTCAAGGATACCAAAATGTAATTGTGATAAACTTCCCATCCTAGACAGCGAGAAGTAACATGAGCTAGTTTAAATGTTTCTGTCATTAATATATATTTATTGTGTAATTTATACAATATATTCAGCGGACCAGGCAAACTTACAACCTTAGGCCTACTACTTGCGCATTGAAGACTTACAACCTTAGGCCTACTACTTACGCATTGAAGACTTAGAACCTTAGGCCTACTACTTACGCATTGAAGACTTACAACCTTAGGCCTACTACTTACGCATTGAAGACTTACAACCTTAGGCCTGCTACTTACGCATTCAAGACTTACAACCTTAGGCCTAGTACTTACGCATTGAAGACTTACAACCTTAGGCCTACTACTTACGCATTGAAGACTTACAACCTTAGGCCCACTACTTACGCATTGAAGACTTACAACCTTAGGCCTACTACTTACGTATTCAAGACGTTTCAGGTTCTCATTCAATTTCAGATTTTGGCCACGTCATCAGAAAACTCCTTAATGGGAGTCTACGGAGGCAGACCTCTAGAATCGTTCTCACGTGATGTTGACCAGAGGATAGCCTGGTACCACCCTAAGCTCAGACGTCATCGCCATGTTGACAGACTTAAACAAAATTCTCTAGATGTAAGTTACGCCTGTTAAAGGTTATAGTTTTTTTTATGTAAAGTTTTATATCTTAAAGTATTTTAACTTTTAACTTTCAAAAGTAATTTTGTTTCAATTCTAAGAGTTGTTTTTATAAATAATATAATATAGTTTATTTTTTAATTAATTAATGAAAAGCATATCACAATTCAGTTTATATGAATGAGCTACAAATGCAATGATATTTCTATAGCCTAATGATTGTCTTTATTATCTTATTTTTGTCCCCTATGTATGATGTAAGAAAAGTATAACACATTTTTTTAAGTTTTATCAATTATTATTATGCACTCTAAAAATATTTTTTTTATTTCCTCTAATCAGCAAGGAGAAATTTTAAATGAAATGGAGGCCAAGGAGAAAATTGACAGTTTTTTCAACACAATTCGTGAAGAAGAAGAGAGAAAAGCGCTGGCCAAACAGAGACAGAAAATTCTTCCAAACAAGAAAAAGTTACGACGTCTAGGCGGCCTGCTTGTTGGCGATGATGACGACCCTAGAGAGGGGGATTTCCCAGATCCTTTCGGCACAGTCAAGAAAACATATGACCAAAATCCTTTTGAAAAATTGGCCAGTTTGAGGCCAAATTATTATAAAGTTGATTTACTCCGTAATGTCGTAACGACAAAGGAAAAGTCTAGTTTAAGTAGATTTGATTCACTAGGTCAAAAATCGAGTGTTGCAAAATCTCCTCTGCCAAATATCCAACATAGAAGACAGGCGGCTTCATATGAATCAATTGGAAAAGCAAAGAACAGGTCCGGCAAAACAAGTTCAAGGGGGATAAAAACCAAAGATCGCACCAATTTCAGTGACGCCAACTCAGATGGAGACATAAAATCTGTCAACAATGAAAATCTAAGAAGGTCTGCCTTACACGGCAATACAAGCAGACCTGACTTAACAAGAGTGAATTCTTTAATTCTACCTCCCATTCAAGTAACGAAGTCAATGATGAAATTAAAACTCTAATGGATTCTCTATGATACGTTGACCATGAAACATTTATTATAACTTCATTCAAAATGTAAAACAATTGAGAATAGATATCCTATTAGTAAAAACAAAAACGTGAAAATCAATAATTTTCTGATATTATCTTTTAGTTCACTAAGCCAATTTTTTATGTTCATAGGCCTATATTGGACAATCAAGAAAAATACAATTTCATTTTTTACATTTACCCCAAATGAAAACTGAATGCTAGAAATAAAGCAAAGAAAATGAATAATATAACCTTCAGAGCTAAGTCAATGTTGTAATTTTGTAATAGTTGATTTCGTGGCCAATTCAATGCAAAGTATTCATGTGACGAGGTCATGTTTGACAATAATCTAACGACCCTCCAGCTGACGTGTATTAAGTTCTGGCTAAGAAACGACGGTACTGAAATACTTCAAGTTTTTCAAGGCTAATACATCCCTGTGATACTGATAGAATACTATAATATGTGTATAGAGGTTTCCACAAATTGGATAGGACGAAAACAAACATAAAATACGAGCCAATAAAATCTCAATTAAAAACTAAGCTTAGATCAACCAAAAGATGGACCACTTGCTTTGATATTTCTGCTATTTGATAACTTGAAACACTTAGTTTGGGAATTTTCGATCGCACTAATTAGTCCTCTAGACTTCCGGTTTAGTAATTCGCTATGATTCAATGGAAAATTAATATTAAAATCGAAAGTAAAGTTGTATACAATTGAAGCCTTTAATGCAATCGTAGGAGCGTAGAAGTTATTCAAGACAGCCTTATTGGTTAAGCACGGGAAAAAAAGAACATACATATAAGCTCTAAAAATAGAGCAAGCGGTCCATCTTATTATAGTCTTTGATCAAACCTAAACCAAAGAACCTGCATTCAGCTAGATCTATAACATACTCGATTGTACGGGACAGTGTTTATTAGTGCTGGTTTACACTCATTCTTAACTTATGTAGGCACATATTAACAGAGTCCATTGTTCAGTTTGGTGGATTATCTGCTCTTTGTACTGAAATATCAAAAAATTATATTTGAATTGTACAAATAAAAATGTAATAAGCTTATTCGAAACACTTTAAGAAACGTGTTTTATTAAAATTGATTATAAACATATTATCTTTGAATTGAGCACCATTAAAATTTATCTTTGAATTTGTGATAAATTCACTAGAGGCGCAACCGCTTAGTCTAGTGCCATGGCACCTACTCAAAATGGCTCCAACCTATAAACTACAATTAATCCTGGCTCATTGCGGTGCTCACAAATGAATGAAGGATGTATGATTGTATTTGTACCTTTTCATTAACGTAAACACATGAATGTATTTAATTTCTCTATTATCACTGTTTTACATGTATAGATATTACATTATTACACAACGGTGCTCGGTAAATTTGGCAATGGTAAATTCGGAACCGGTAATTTAGGCAAAGTGATTTTGGCAAGGGTAATTTCGGAATAGGTAAATTCGGCAAAACACGCAAAGCGGTAAAATTGGCAACGGTAAAATTGGCAATCATATAATATATATAATAAAAGACCACCAAAATGGTGAAAAGAGCATGATAACATTAAGGAGCACTTTGGCTCGTTATTTAATTTAACGTCATCTAATGATCAAATACAAACATTTTAAATAGGCGCCAAATGTACCCCTTCCCCAGCCCCGGCGTTTCTTCCCCCACCCCTTAATTTACGCCTCAGCAAAGGTGAAGGTAGGCCTATGTGTGTAAGGTATCTAAACTGACTTTACGCATCAAAGCATACGTCTCCCCTACGATATTACGTAACTCTGTCTACCTGACCTCCACCCCTACATAGTATGATACCGTTTGTGTAAACAAGGCGAACGTAGAATGCCCCTCCTCCCATCCCGCCCCCGACCAAGACCATCGTAAGTACTTACCCGACTCCCCTTACGAAGTATTAGTGACTCCAGGCTACAGCTGGAAAAAAGGTGGGGGTGGGGCGGGGTTATGGGGTCAAGGCAAGACCATCGTAAATACTTACGGTGGTCTTGGTCAAGGAGACTTTTTTTTTTCGTTGCTAGTTGTTGTTTTGTGTTGTTGCTAGTTTAAAGTTATTCTTTCTGTCAATACTTTTGTATTTGATTTTATTATAAAAATATTCACACAATATTTTATAAAATGTGTCTTTTATATTTACATTATTTTGCTTACGATAGGCCCTACTTGTATTTAAATAATATAAACGTATATGTCTAGTAGTATCTTCTTATCATTTTTATTCATATATAATCAACATGTTTCATATCAATTTGATGAACAAGACATTGATATAGTTTCAAGTCAGAGATGTGGATATAGTATGAGTATGGCGGGAAAGTAGACTTACTCCCAGAAAGAGAAAAAAGTAGCGATTGGTAATAGTATTAGTGCAGGATTAGGATTTGTAACGTTGCGTAACTTTGCCAATTTAGTAGCGTAGCCAGGAATTCAACGTAATAGTCATTAGTGCAAGTCGGCGCAGGGTGGGGGTGGGGATCAGATTGCATAAAGTGGGTTGGAGCAAATAGTGCAATGTGGGGGTAGGTACTCAAACTTTTTGTAGTGTTATGTAATTCCACGATTTTATCATGAAGATCCTCCCCCCCCCCCCCCCCGCGCCCCTAACTTGTGTAAAAGACTCATTCTAAACAGAAATATGAATTTTAGGGCTTACGCCTCTAACCCGCTTTTTAAGTCTTTTGAATTTAATGTTATATTGTATCCTTCTGTACACTTGTTTACTCCGTTCAGATACGACCATACTTGAGCCCATGCTTGTTTAGATCGTACGCGAAACATTGCAAACACATTACAACCCCCCTACTTTATAGATCTATCAAAAACGAACACAGTCCCTATTTCTTGACCGGTTACGTCAGGGAGAGTTAAAGAATTACTTTGCTGACCTATAGGCCTATTCTCTCAACATGGGTTGTTGAGTGTGTGTGTGGGGGGGGGAACACATGGCCACCATAGACATAGAAACATCGCCCACCTCTTTTAGTTTTCACTGCTTAGCCTAAGGCTACCAAGCTGGTCACTAACACTTTAATCGGTGGGGAGACGGGGTGGGGAGACGGGGTGGGGAGATGGGATGGGGAGACGGGGGAGGGAGGGGCTTGCATTTGCTTTTTAAACACGGCGAATATCATTCTGGTGTTTAAAAAAGAAGAGGGGGGTGGCAAATAATCTACATTACGTAATATTGATTTGCCATTGTTTCCTTGTGCTATATTCGGGATGGTTACATTTGGCGTCTATTAAAATTTTCCTTTTCTTATGCATTAGTTAAATAGCGTAAATGGAAAAAAAAATTACAGTGTTTTTATTCAATGTTTTTCTTAAATTTAATTTTTAGTAAAACAAATTAATTATTTTTTTTTGTTACCTAATTTGTATGCTTTATTTATACATTTTTTTGTCATTTTAGCACGTCTCATGAACTCAATGCCTGTGGCTCATCTCCTCTGGTTACGTTATTGCAAACATGTCAAAAATCAGGCACTTTCTATAATGCTAACTTCATTTCGTGCCATTAGCTTCATTTAGTAGACTAGAGCAGGGGTCGGCAAACTTTAGATAATAGTGTCCCAAAGTATCATTTCTAAATCTTTCAGGGTGCCAACGGCGTTAATGTCATCCTGCTCTTTTCATGCAGAAGATACTTAAACTTCCTTTTTGGTGCTCTTTCACGTGAAATTTAAAACCGTACTGCGTGCCAAGTCTAGCACGCATTCCGTAGGCTGCCCATCTCCTGACTAGAGTGTAGTACTACCAATATAGTCAATAAAAACAGTGGATATGTTAAGTTTGCCAAATTTACCGTTGCCAATATTACCGCTTTGATAGTTTTGCCGAAATTACCTTTTCCGAATTTACCTTTGCCAAAATTACCTTGCCGAAAATACCGTTGACGAAAATACCGTTGCTAAATTTACAGTGATTCGCACATAGTTACCTGTCCTTGTATAATTCAAAATGCTTCCATTTACCCCTCCCCCATGTCTGTACTTCCCGGCCCCTCCCCTCGTCAAAGAGTAACCCCTCCTTTGATCTCCTCCCCCCACCTCCACAGGCCACCGGCCATGTCTTGTAGATAACATTTACCTGTTAGACTACGGCCATCGCAGGTGGACAAAACTGGTCAATTGACACATATTATGTATTCTTCCTCTGTACGCCGACCGGAGGATATCAAAGACCCCCCTCCCCTTTACACCCCTACTCGCCCCTACCAGACTCATCATTACAGAGACGCAGTTAATCGCCCCTCCTTTCTCCCCCCCCCTCCTCTCCCCCCTCCCATACAGAGGGCACTTTAGCTAGATTGCATGAAAACGTCATTGGGGCCTTAGACACGGAACACGTCAGTCCTGTCTTTCGGCCGGCCCAATTATTTACTGTTACACTGTAAATTTGTATTGTGGATTACTTCTGCCATCTATCGCTTATGCCTAAATTAACAGTATTTGAAATTCATCCCGGTATTGAATCAATCATTGTTCTTGTGTCTGCTCATGTATTAGCACTCGTGTCTTGTAGTAGTAGAAATTACTTTAACCAATAGGCTTACAGCACCCGCCAGCCAAGCGGGATAACGGAATAAAATATAAATAATTCTAAGGGCCAAACTTCACTGTGACATCGCAATAATCAGCCTCTACACGAGCCAAATAACCACGTAGAGTGACCGCCATGCTACAGAATTGAATATTGCACTATAAAACTTATTATAGTAAGATGGACGGCTTGCCTTAATATTTCTGCTATTTAAAGACTCAAATTACTTTTTTTCGGAATTCCCAATTCCCTTTTGCACTGTACACTTCCGCTTTATTTAATAATAATTTAATGATTTTCTCAATGAATAATTAAAATCGAAAATTGTATACAGCGAAACATTTAGGCAAATGTAGGAGTGTAGAAGTCATTTAAGAAAATGTTATTGAATGCGCGCGGAAAAAGAACATTTAAGCTCTAAAAATAGCGCAAGTGTTCTATCTTATTATAGTCTTTGAAAAAACATTGATCAATATAATTTCTCTACTACATGTTTTTCACGCATGTATTGAATTGTTTCTCTCGTTTATGATTTATTTCCTTAAATGAACATTTAACATTCAACGAAAAATTTGTATTAAAATTATTACTGTTGTTTTATCGTTTAGGA
This sequence comes from Anisus vortex, assembly GCA_949126835.1. Lineage (NCBI taxonomy): Eukaryota > Metazoa > Mollusca > Gastropoda > Planorbidae > Anisus > Anisus vortex. The sequence goes on along the minus strand of OX421501.1, from coordinate 17,210,729 downwards.
TACAAGTAAATATAATTTTTATTTTGTTACAATTTGTAAACATACTTTTCTATTCGTTTGTAATCTTTTGTTGCAAATTAGATATATGAAATCCACTGATCTATAAAAAGAATGGATATTAAATGTGTAAGCGCAAATTGAAGCCAAAAATGAATTCCCCTTTCCCTCTATTAACTTATCTACATAAGCGAGTTACAGGAATAAACCACTTATGATTAGAACAAATCCATACGATAAAATGGAAGTCTACGTCACATGTCAGTGTTTAGGAAAAAAACTTTCATAGATAAGTGAAAGTCACGTGAAAGTCTATTTATTTTGTTTTCAAGAATGTTACTTCCGTGCCTAATCCATTCTTTTTATAGTTCAGTGTTTAAACCCTAATCCAAATTCTAAACCATCTATCGCATCCTTTAAACTGCTCCAAAGAGAAATGAATAAGTCTCAGTAAACAATGAATGACTACTGTCGTTGAAAGCCTGAGAGGATACAAGAACTATTTCCTGTTTTATTCAAATAGGAATGTTTCAACACTTTGTAAAACCATAGAAGCGATTCAATAAAACGGAAGTGCAAAGGAAACAACGAATCGGAAATTCCGAAAATCAGTGTTTCGAGTCATCATAATATAGCAGAAATACTAAAGCAAGCGGTCCATGTATATTTTAGTCTATGGTATAAGTTTCAATAATATTTTTATTTAATTTTGTGCTGTAGGGTGTTTGATTCTGTTCTTGCTGTCTTTTTCTTTTCTTTTACTACTGCCTACTGATAAATATTGTCTATTGTAAGTTTTTTTCTTAAAGTATATTTTTAAAAAAAGGTTTAAATTTTACCCATCAATATAATCATCTTATTATAGTTTACAGCATACATGAAACATAGTTATAGAAAGTTACTTAACAAGGTGGGGTGGATGTTGCGACCACCTCCTTCGCCAAAATTAGTATAGGCGCCAAACTGGCACTTTCTTATCCTGTACGTACTTTAACTTAATAATAGGCGCCATTTCCCATAGTTACGTAACTTAATTGGGGCTCATAATATAATTTCATTTTTTTTAATTCACCCAAAGACAAATTGAACTATAGAGCGTTCTTAGTGGGCGTGGCTTAGGTTTTTAGTGACGTATTTGTGTAAATAAAGAAGCCACTTGAGGTACAAATGTAACGTGGTGAAAGTGAAGTACTTCTTTATCATGCAAAATTCACATCTGAATATTGGCTATCCTACTCAAAAATAAGGAGGTAAATAGTAGTACTGTAGATTAATTGATTAATGTGATTAGGCTAGGGCCGGGTATACCTATTTACACTTTCAATTTCACTTTATAGGCCTACACTTTTAATGTTTCGTAGGCTAGCGGCTAGGCTACGATGTCAAGTGATATTGTTGGTGAATAGGCTATCTAGTCAAGTCACTATTAGGCTCACATCGTCTATTATCTATGTCTATGATAATAATAAAATAGCCTATTTTATTTAACATACATAATACAGCTTAAACCTTAATAAGACTTAAAACACAACACATCATTTTAAAAAATGCTCGAGCCTATATGAAACTTTATTAATACAGCGGCCATATTTACTTGTACACCATTACTCAAAGTAAACACAAATCACGTGCTTTTTGTCACGGGATTGCAAACGCCCTATGCAATTAATAAAAATACATTAGTTTAAACAATAATAGAATTTCAATTGTGAGGGCTTTGTAATGTTAAATATTGCGTAATTTAAATGATCACATGAATAAGAGATAGGTTACTATAGATTTTATAAATAATTTTCTTTATAGTCATGTATAAGATATAACATGACATTATACAGTTTATAGTTTCGTCTGTTTTCTTGTAATCTAGTAATCTTGTAATAATACAGCCCAGTTAGGGTTGCATTTCACAAACATAAGAATTGGTGCCAGTACACGGGGCATCATTTAAAAATAACGCATCGACATTGTCATTTGTTGGTCGTTTATATGCACAGTTCTCAATGCCTGCATCATTGTCCGGCTGTGGTGACTTAAATAAATAGGACTTCATTATTGAAGTCATTTCTTGACCGTCGTCTTCCCACACAAAGTGGCCTTCATGGGCCATGTCATTCAGACCAATCCAGTCGCTTTTGTAATCATCGGTGATGTCTTTGAAGAGCTGGTACTTTAGGTCTGTCTTGGCAACATACAGATGGGAGTGCATGCTTTTACAGGTATCTCGTGCACTGGTGTAGTTGAGTTCAGTTTTGACATAATAAGCGGCATAGGTGGAGACTAATGTGCCACAATTCAAGAGGCTGTAATTTCTGCAAGCAAACAATCTATACTTGAAGGAAGAGTTATCTTATGGGCTTTAAACAATTATTTATTGCTAAATTATTTAATAAATATAAAACCTTCTTATATTATTATATTGTATGCTATAAATTGTTTTTAAAGCTTGTAAGCCTTTGTTGCCTAAAATATTTTTTTCTAAGGGATATATTATGCATATTTTATGACTGTTAAATTCGGAATCTTTTACTGAAGTCAAACAAAACAAAATGAAAATTTTGTATAAACCACAAGTTTTTTTCGTGCACGAAACATCTAAACTTGAGATTTTACTGTTATATTCGAATGTTAATATAGCTAAAATGTTAAGTAGTAATTTTTTATTAATAAATATATAGTAAGTTATGCTTATTGATAAGTATAAACTACAAGACGCTACAGGACTTACATAAAGTCTGGATAGGCGTTCTTGGAATCCCTGAAGTAAAAATTCCCATCAGATGGCGCTGGTGGCGAAGAATTGGGAGATAATCCAGAACTCGGCACGCATGTTCTATTGACTTTGTTGTACATGTAACCATAGCAACTATTAGGGTAGCTGGAATAAACAAGTGCTTTTATATAATATATATTATCTATACCGGTGAAATGGGGTAACTTTGTACCAATTTTTTCATACTTAATAATATTTCACACAGTCTTTAATTATTTTGATGATGTTAATAGCTCTAACTAGGGGGAACAACAACATAAAAAGGAATAAATTAGTAAAAGACAATTATTTTGGAGATTTAAGTTTTATTTTGATATTTTGTGGGGTGGTCAAAGTTATGCCGTCATGGGGTTACTTTGGACCAAAATTATTAATTCAATGGAAACAAATATTTTGACCATAAATATCTAAAATTATATTACAAGCCACGCAACATTAAATAACAAACTAAATGGCAAACTGAAAATTAAACATTACAATTTAAAATGAACATTTTTCTAATTTATTTTTAGACTGTGTGCCTTTGTATGTGGATTTGCGGTATCCATTTGTCAACTGAACAGTAATTGACGATGTTTTCACCGGTCATGTTTTGAATGGTGTTAAAAATAAATTTGAGAAATAGTCACTAATAACTTATTGAGATTTAGGAGCTTTTTTAAGAGTGTTCGGCCATAGACTAGGGCAATAGACTAGGGCAATAGACTAGGGCAATAGACTAGGGACATAGACTAGGGCAATAGACTAGGGCAATAGACTAGGGCCATAGACTAGGGCCATAGACTAGGGCCATAGACTAGGGCCATAGACTAGGGCCATAGACTAGGGCCATAGACTAGGGCCATAGACTAGGGCCATAGACTAGGGCCATAGACTAGGGCAATAGACTAGGGCCATAGACTAGGGCAATAGACTAGGGCAATAGACTAGGGCAATAGACTAGGGCAATATTCTCACTAGGGCAATATTCTCACTAGGGCAATATTCTCACTAGGGCAATATTCTCACTAGGGCAATATTCTCACTAGGGCAATATTCTCACTAGGGCAATATTCTCACTAGGGCAATATTCTCACTAGGGCAATATTCTCACTAGGGCAATATTCTCTTTCTCATTTCGTTCTTGTAGCGATAAAGACAAAAGTCCAACCAGCTATAATCAGGCCAGTTGTTTTTAAACATATAAATAGACCTCCCTTGATGGTCAAAGTATGTCTTGACCACTGTCAAAATCATCATTAATATGTCTTCGTGACAGAACCAAACTTTTTTGCCCCTGGTTTTGGTTTGTAAGCGCGGGGCATTTTTATTCTGAAAAGATAGGGTCAAAATAAAGATTTACAGATAGCCGTTTGTTATTAAAATGGATAAAATCTTATAGCATATTAACATATTTTAAATAATTTATTTTACTTGTATTGTCATTTAATAATTAAAATACAACAAATGTAAATTCACGTTATTAGATGTCTTATTTTCATTTTTTTGGGTTCATACTTAATGGTCCAAAGTTACCCTGAAATAGGGGAGAATTTCGGGGTAACTTTGCCCCCCCCCCTATTTTCCTTCTTAGGTTAAATAAAAAAATTAAAAACTTCACATAAAGTCTTAACAATCTTCATTTCTTAATTTAAAAATATAAATATTGATATACTTACTATATTGGATGAATGTGTATACTCCTTGTTTTGACGTATACAAATCTGACATGCAAATGGTGGTCATCTTGAAACGATCCGCATTTAGCAAATAATGGAGCAGTGTCGCAACAATTGAACATTAAATATTTCTTTTACATTTAAGTTTTAAATTAGAAAGTTTGATCTAGTTAAAAGAATTACAAAATATTAAAAAAATTAAAATACAAACTTTCTTCTTCCTGGTCCAAAGTTACCCCATTTGACGGATATATATATATATATATATATATATATATATATATATATATATATATGTGTGTGTGTGTGTGTATTTGTGTATGTGTGTGGGAGAGAGAGAGAGAGAGAGAGAGAGAGAGAGAGAGAAAAGAGAGAGAGAGAGAGAGAGATTATAGTATAATGGTTCAATTTCATAAGCTGTGGTTGAGTCAGATGGCTTTGAATCAATCCGCTCAAACTGGCTTTTGAATTGTGGAAAACTATTTGGTTGATCATCCTGTCAAAAAATATTGAACAGAAAAGTTCATGTGTTCATAAAGAACAGCTAGATTTATAGAACAGGCTACAGTAAATGTTTTTTATGCCCGAAGACCTCACATTTGAGGAATTACTTTTTAACATTTGTTATTAAACTCTTTGACAACACATAAAGTATACATAATTTGTTGCTGTTGTTTTAGTTAGTTATGAAGACATTTACCAAATATAAACACCAGGCCTACAAGATATGAGAGACTAGATCGATCAGCCTCTACATAAAACTCTTCCATTTTTAACTGCACGGAATCCACACATAAAAAAGAGGCTATAGAAAATTCATTACGTAAAAAATATTGGTTATAGAAAATTCACTACCTCAAAAATGGTGCTCGGTAAATTTGGCAATGGTAAATTCGGAACCGGTATTTTAGGCAAGGGGATTTTGGCAAAGGTTATTTTGGAAAAGGTTAATTCGGCAAAACTCGCAAAGCGGTAAAATTGGCAACGGTAAAATTGGCAAACTTATAATATCAACTGTTTTTATTGAAACTGAAGATATGATTACACTCTTGTCTACTAAATGAAGTTCATGGCTTGAAACTAGGTTGTCTCCGTGGAAGATTAAGTTAATATGGGGTCCCTTAAGTACAGTAGGCCTATTATAAGGGACACTTGCAAAGAACCGTTTTGTATTAACTTGTGTAAAAGGCTAATTCTAAACTGAAATGTTATGCATTGGTGAAGTTTAGGGCTCACGCTTCTAACTCGCTTTTTAAGTCTTTGGAAACTAAAGTTTCCATTGTATGTACATTGTATTGTACGTTTTATTGTAGGCCTAGCTCTCTGCAGGCGCTTACTCCCTTCTGACAGTCTGACACGACTATAGTAAGTCCTTACGTAATAAACTCTGGCTGGTGTGTTTAGATAATACGGGAAACATAGCCAACGTACAATTACACAACTTACATTACCCCCCCCCCCACCACCACCTAGCGAAAACGAACACAGCCAAGACCATTGTAAGTCCGTATTTACGAATGTCTTGACACAGCCCCCACCCCCGTTTACCGATGTACGCGTGTTTTCTTGACCGAGAGTCGGGGGGGGGGGGGGGTAAGTGTGAAACCGTTTTTTGGTGGGTGTTTGTTGTATGGTACTTACAAAGGCAGACTTGGGCCGTGGATCTGAAAAACACAGTAAAAATGCCAACTGGCATCAAACACGCATCTACTTGTTTTAATTAAAAGTGATTGTAGGATTAGTTAGGCCTACAGTCTTGTCTACTATGAAGTAAACGGCATCAAACAGACAGCGTAATCTCAGTAGTTAATCAAGCTTACAATGGACCCCTGTGTAAATTAATTACTTGTAGAAACAGCCTTAGTACTTAATTTCAATGAATAATAATAGGCAAATCATCTATGTAAATTTGAACTAGTTAATGAACGTAAGATAATTCCTTGTGAAACTCCTCATTTTAAAGTTAATGGAGTTGATTTATAGTTATTATAAACTATAGTGATAACATTTTTTTTGTCTTCACCTTCTTCTTCATTATGCTGTGGAGACCCCGTTCTACCCGAGGAAAAAATCCACAATGTAAGGATAAGTTGATTGTGAATGCTCTGGGATAAAAAGTGTGCATTATCAGATAGATCTATTTATTTCAATGGTTTAAGGGTCTAAAAAAGATAATAATACTCATAAACTGGAGAGATTTAGCTTACATTTTTCTTTCTTTTATTCTTGTCTTTAAAATCTTTTTTTCTCTCTAGGTATCGGTGAACTACGTATATATATTATATAGGTAAAGTCTCTTCATTGTTTCAAAGAAGTCAACAGGTTTACTTTGATATTGCTGACAAAAGTTTCCCTTCATCGGCATGATCAATTCGCATTGAACTATGAAATTTCGCTAAATTGCGTACTGTCGGGCCGCTTCTTGACCACATGGCTTAGCATTCTCAAATTTGCGTCACATAGTTAGACCTATTACTTTTTACATAGAAAAAAAAACAATTCCTTGCCTTGGATGCCGATAGACAAACTAGTTAGTGGCCTTGGATGACGTAGTGTTAGGAGCTAATTCCACAATTTTCTCATGAAGATTCCCCCCTCCCCCGCCCCTAAAAGTGTTATAGCTAGGAATAGTCTATGTTTTATTTTAATATAAAATATAGCCCATCTATATATATTTAAATATGATTTCTTTCACATTTTTTATCGCCTAAACATGACAATATTTTAAAAATGTAAGTTTCCAATGTCAAATCTGCATCATATAAACACATTATCAATTATTTTTATGGATTTGTCATTGATCTCTTACCAATACACTCGATTAGGGGCCCTGGATTGTGGTTCCACTGGTTACTAATACTAGACACCATTTTCTGCTTTCAGGTCATTAACTAAATAATCTTGAAATGGTTTGATCCCGTTGTTTGAGAGGTTACATTTAGTTTATACTAAAAGTTTCAGTTCCTACCCCCCCCACTTCCCACATTGTACTTCTTTGCTCCAACCCACTTTATACTATCTGATCTCCCCCCCCCCTCCCTCTCCCGACTTGCACTAATGACTCTTACATTAAAATCCCGGCTACGCCATTAAATTGGCAAAGTTACGTCACGTTACAAATCCTAAATCGTGCACTAATAAATATACTGCATTACCAATCGCTACATTTTCTCTTTCTGTGAGTAAGTCTACTTTCCCGCCATTCTATTTCCACATTTCCGACTTGAAACTATATCAATGTCTTGTTCATCAAATTGATAATAAACATGTTGACTATATACGAATAAAAATTATAAAAAGATACTACTAGGCATACATTTTATATTATTTCAATACAAGTCTCGTGAGCAAAATAATGTAAATATGCAAGATAATGTTTTTAAAATACTGTGTGAAAATGTTTATAATAAAATCAAATACAAATATATTTATAGAAATAATAAGTTTTAACTAGCAACAACAGTGTTATGAAAGAAAAAAAAAACGGATTAAAAGTATCATTGGAAGCCGCTTTCAGCCCATACCCCCCCCCCCCACACACACACACTTTTTTTTACTGCTGTAGCCTGAGGTCACTAATACTTGAATTGGCATAACTTTGATGGGGAGTCCGCGGCGGGAGGGAAGGGAGGCATTTTACGTCTGCTCTTGCAAACACTACCAGTATCATGGTGTAGGTCAAGTAGTCAGAGTTACGTAATCTCGCCAATGTGCTATAAAAGGAGGAAGTTTGTAGGGACGTATTGGAGATAAGGGAAAGCATTGATGCGTAAAGATCTAAACAGAACTCCAAGTGATCGCCAGTTGGGCTACCTTACAAACATACGTAACTTTGGGGGTGGGGCGGGCAGGGATTGGGGGGGGGGAGAAACGCCTGGGGCGGGGAAGGGGGTACATTTGGCTCCTATTTAAAATGTTCGTTTTTGATCATTAGAGGAAGTTAAATTAAATTACATGCCAAAGTGTACCTTAATGTTTTCCTGCTCTTTTCACCATTTTGGTGGTCTATCATGTGCCATTTAAAACCGTTTTGCGTGCCAAGGATGGCACGCATTCCATAGGTTGCCGATACATGGCATAGAGTGTAGTCCTACCAATACTTTTAATAAAAACAGTAGATATTATATGATTGCCAATTTTACCGTTGCCAATTTTACCGCTTTGCTAGTTTTGCCGAATTTACCTATTCCAAATTTACCTTTGCCAAAATTACCTTGCCGAAAATACCGTTGACAAAAATACCGTTGCCAAATTTACAGTGATTCCTCAAAAATATAGGCTATAGAAAGTTCACTACATAAAAATATAGGCTATAGAAAATTCACTACATAAAAATTATAGGCTATAGAAAATTCACTACATAAAAAATAGGTTATAGAAAATTCACTACCTAAAAAATATAGGCTATAGAAAATTCTCTACATAAAAAATATAGGCTATAGAAAATTCACTACATAAAAAATATAGGCTTTAGAAAATTCACTACATAAAAATATAGGCTAGGCTATGGAAAATAAAATTCCCTAAATAAAAAAATATAGGCTATAGAAAATTCACTACATAAAAAATATAGGTTGTAGAAAATTCACTACCTAAAAAATATAGGCTATAGAAAATTCACTACATAAAAAATATAGGCTATAGAAAATTCACTACATAATATACATAGGCTATAGAAAATTTACTACATAAAAATATAGGCTATAGAAAATTCACTACATAAAAAATATATACTATAGAAAATTCACTACATAAAAATAGAGGCTAGGCTATAGAAAATAAAATTCACTAAATAAAAAAATATAGGCTATAGAAAATTCACTACATAATAAATATTGGCTATAGAAAATTCACTACATTGAAAATATAGGCTATAGAAAATTCACCACATAAAAATATAGGCTAGGCTATAGAAAATAAAATTCACTAAATAAAAAAATATAGGCTATAGAAAATTCACTACATAATATACATAGGTTATAGAAAATTCACTACATACAAAATATAGGCTTTAGAAAATTTACTACATAAAAATATAGGCTATAGAAAATTCACTACATAAAAATATAGGCTAGGCTATAGAAAATAAAATTCACTAAATAAAAAAATATAGGCTATAGAAAATTCACTACATAATATACATAGGCTATAGAAAATTCACTACATACAAAATATAGGCTTTAGAAAATTTACTACATAAAAATATAGGCTATAGAAAATTCACTACATAATAAATATAGGCTATAGAAAATGCACTTAATACAAAATATAGGCTATAGAAAATTCACTACATAATAAATATAGGCTATAGAAAATTCACTACATACAAAATATAGGCTATAGATAATTCACTACTGACCTTTGTAAGCAACGCATGAGACATTCCAGTTTCGACCTAACTTTCCATACAGGTCCTAAACGTGTTGGCCAAGCTAGTTTAGGTGTATGTTTCTGAAAGAGGAATTGGGTCTGTGTAGACTCTGTCAACCTCATCAACACAAACACATGTACTGCGTAGAGGAAATTTGCAATATAAAGAAATCTTACAATAGACTAGAATCTGTGTACTAGTCTATATGCAAATACCTTGATTGAACTCCTTGACATTAATGTGGATACCTTCATTTACTAATTGGGCGAAATGGCTGAAATGTGATTGAGTTGTTTGAGATCTTTAGCATCAAAATCGAAGCATTTTCTTTAACAACTTCCATAATAACCCATAACAAACTATTTCCCACAAAATATCTGTAACTTTTCTTATAACTTGATTTATTGAAAGAAAATATTTTCGTTCTTTTATTTCTGTATGAATAAAATTGGTTGGCAAATATATTTTTATCGCCTTAGAATTTTTAAAGTCTACGAACATAAATTGGTGTTTAGAATTATCTATTGGTTTTCTGAAGATTTTACAGTAGTAGTGCTACATTTCAATACATTAAGAATATTCTACTACCGTGCAGAATTATTTATTTTTAGATTTAAGGCAGTAAGTTGATATCAGTATCCAAATGATAAATTTCTTGACATAATGGCGACACATCTTTCACTGCTGACAACCTGACCTCACCATCACCAAAGAAGTATAAATGTAGTGAGTGATAAATGTAGTGAAGTGATATATGTAGTGAATGATAAATGTAGTGAGTGATAAATGTAGTGAAGTGATATATGTAGTGAGTGATAAATGTAGTGAAGTGATATATGTAGTGAGTGATAAATGTAGTGAGTGATAAATGTAGTGAGTCATAAATGTACTGAGTGATAAATGTAGTGAGTGATAAATATAGTGAATGATATATGTAGTGAGTGATAAATGTACTGAGTCATAAATGTAGTGAATGATATATGTAGTGAGTGATAAATGTAGTGAGTGATAAATGTAGTGAGTGATATATGTAGTGAGTGATAAATGTAGTGAGTGATAAATGTAGTAAGTGATACATGTAGTGAGTGATAAATGTAGTGAGTGATAAATGTAGTGAGTGATAAATGTAGTGAGTGATAAATGTAGTGAGTGATAAATGTAGTGAGTGATAAATGTAGTGAGTGATAAATGTAGTGAAGTGATATATGTAGTGAGTGATAAATGTAGTGAGTGATAAATGTAGTGAGTGATAAATGTAGTGAGTGATAAATGTAGTGAGGGATAAATGTAGTGAGTGATAAATGTAGTGAAAAGATATATGTAGTGAGTGATAAACGTAGTGAGTGATAAATGTAGTGAAGTGATATATGTAGTGAGTGATAAATGTAGTGAGTGATAAATGTAGTGAGTGATAAATGTAGTGAGTGATAAATGTAGTGAGTGATAAATGTAGTGAGTGATAAATGTAGTGAAGTGATATATGTAGTGAGTGATAAATGTAGTGAGTGATAAATGTAGTGAGTGATATATGTAGTGAGTGATAAATGTAGTGAGTGATAAATGTAGTGAGTGATAAATGTAGTGAGTGATAAATGTAGTGAGTGATAAATGTAGTGAAGTGATATATGTAGTGAGTGATAAATGTAGTGAGTGATAAATGTAGTGAGTGATAAATGTAGTGAGTGATAAATGTAGTGAGTGATAAATGTAGTGAGTGATAAATGTAGTGAGTGATAAATGTAGTGAAGTGATATATGTAGTGAGTGATAAATGTAGTGAGTGATAAATGTAGTGAAGTGATATATGTAGTGAGTGATAAATGTAGTGAGTGATAAATGTAGTTAGTGATAAATGTAGTGAGTGATAAATGTAGTGATTGATAAAGATAGGGGTTACGATAAAGTTAAAGAGAACGTTGATGATAACAATGATGATAAATGTGAAGATAATGTTGAAAATATTTGTGGAGCTAACGTTAAGAATAGATAAGAACATGTGTTGTTAAATATCAACAAATAGAAGTAAAGAAATTATAAAAATCTTGGTGTAAACATTTTTCTTGGACTTACAGAAAATTAGAACCAGCACCATTGTGTAGTGACACTCGATTCGATATAAACTTAACACAGTATCATGATAAGGTTAACTTGTATAGTACCTTCACTTATATAGCACTTTCACTTGTATAGCAGATCACCTGAATACTGTTGACTGAACCAATGAGAGGTACAATGTTGATTCTGTCAATAACTCAATAATTCCTGTTGTTGCCTTATGTCATTATGTCAACAGAGACCCCATTAAATATGTCAACTGACATAATTACCATAATGTTCACAATGAAGATGAAATGAACAAAGTAAAGTAATATTTGAAGAAACCAGTGTTTAGATGATGATCATGTTTTTATTGCTAGCTTGCTGTACCTATTTTCGCTTCATGCTAAAAACCTCACTAAATATATATTACAAAAAGTGTGAATTATCTACATATATACTTTCACTTTCTATTATAGGAGCCCAATGAAAGATGAACACAACTTTTTTAAAAATTATATTAATAATTAGAATAAGCTCATAAATCAGGTAACCTCATGGATATGTCGGCCGATTGTGTGTGTGTGTGTATGTGTGTGTGTGTGGGCAATGACATCTCTCTTCTTTGTTCCCCATTCTTTCTCTCTCTCTCTCTCTCTCTCTCTCTCTTTCTCTCTCTCTCTCTCTCTCTCTCTCTCACTAAGGCACAAAAACACTCTCTAACTTAACCTTAACTCGCTCTTAATCTATTTCAATTTATCGCTCTCTCTCTCTCTCTCTCTCTCTCTCTCTCTCTCTCTCTCTCTAAGACACACACAAGCCAATACTATCTCACTTTTTTTTTTGCTATCTCGTTTTCTCTCTCTCTCCCTCCCTCTCTCCCCCTTCCTCTCTCTTTCCCTCCCTCTCTCTATCTCTACTTGAACCAGCATTTTTTCAACCTTGATATATTCACAGTCAATTTTTTTTTCCCTCCTTCTTTTTTGTTTTACAAAATTCCAACTAGCGCCCGTAAGCACATGTGTTGAACCGGCATTGATATTGTGACATCATATTCTAACTATCCTGTCAGTTTATTTTGTTATATCTTTATGTCAAACATTTTACTGAATAGTAATTGCTGTTTCATAAATAGTTTTAAACCTTAGAAAATGTGCACAATTTGAAGAGAACTCAACGTCATCGAATCTTAAAAGATATTTTATTTTATACCCTGGACAAAGTACATTTTTGTGTATGGTACATAGATCTAAACCTACTGACTTCTAAATTTAAAACTTTAAACTAACTGATATAACTAGTGATGGTGTAATCACAAGGAATGTTTTTCACATTTTATCTAAACAGAGATGTTAAAAATTAATAATTATGGTTTAAAGATGTCTAAATAACAATGTTAACTACGTGGGTTTTTACATATTGTCTAAATAACAATAATAACAATGTGGGTTTTCACATATTGTCAAATAACAATGTTATTTCAAAAATAAGGGTTTTTAACATATTGCCCAAAAACAATGTTATTAACAAATATGTTTTTCACATATTCTCTAAAAAACACTGTTAACAATGTGGTTTTTAACATATTCTGTAAATAAAAATGTTATCAATGAGGGTTTTCATATATGTACGGCAGTAACAAAGAACATGGTGCGTCATTTAAAGTAAGAGCGGGTACTTCAGATGTTGATCTTTTATAAACACAATCTTCTATCCCTTTAGAATTATCTGGTTGTGGAGCTCTAAACAAATACAACTTCATGAAGTCATCAATTGCTTGGCCCCCATCTGCCCAGACAAAGTGACCTTCTGATGCCATGTCGTCCAAACCTATCCAATCGTCGTTTTCGTTATCGCCAATAGACTTGAATAGAATGTATCTTTCTATAGATTTAGCCACAAATAGATGTGAATTCATACTTTGACATGTTGCTAGCGCATCTGTGTAGTTAAGTGGCTTGGTGAAATAGCCTGCATATGCAGAGGCTAATTGAAATCCAAAAAAAGAGTAATTGTAATGTCTGTGAACAGAGACAAATCATATTTATAGTTTTAACTAGCTTATCTTAGTAGCTACACTGTATCCATCTCCATCTAGGTGGATGTTTATTGTACTCTACGCTTATCCGGGGATTTTTTTAATATAGGTTTTATGTGATTTTAAGTCTGTCTAATTCAGACAACACATTCCAAATCCTATTGCTCGGGTAGAAAGTGGATTATATCAAATAGTTTATGCATATGGAATAAGAAGAGTGTTTTTGTCTTGATTCAAAGGTATATGCTTTTGTATATGTTGTAGATGCAAAATTTTCATTTTTCATTTTTTTTGTTCACTATTTTTATAACAAGAATTCTTCTCTTAAAGAAACTAAATGTTTTTAGGTTAGTATTATACGCCCGTTCTAAGGTTCCCAAATAGTTACTTTAATTTTTAAAAAGCAGTGTCCATGCATGTCTATATTTAGATCAGATATTTAAAAAGTCGTTTCATTCATTAGTTATGTGATAAAGGCCTACTAATTAAATATTGTATTTACACAATACTTCACTAATGAATAAATAATTTTCGCTAACAATTTCAAGAAAGACCAACTAAAAATTTTATTTGTGCTACTACATACAATGCCCTTACGGTTAGTTAACCTTCCGCACTGTGCATATAGGCTATTCGTTAAGGGGTACAGGGAGGATTACATGGTATTTATGTGACATGTTATAGACTTGACACATGATGACTGCATCAAATAAACCTCCCCCTCCCCATTATCGACTGCCGGTTTCAAACCTAGCTCCGTTTGGGCTCTGAGCAGTTATATAGGACTCTAACAAACAAAGGTACATTTATAAATGTTGAATGAAATCATAAAGACGGTGCCGTCCTATAGTTAGAAGTTGGCCATGTAAATATACGATATTGTTACTTCAAACATTTATAATTTTTTTATACTTTTAAACATCATTCGTTTGTCAAAAAAAAAAGATGAAATTGGATGTACTTGCTATTATATGACCACAATACCAACTTAAAGTCAGGGTAAGACTGACCACAATACCAACTTAAAGTCAGGGTAAGACTGACCACAATACCTACTTAAAGTCAGGGTAAGACTGGCCACAATACCTACTTAAAGTCAGGGTAAGACTGACCACAATACCTACTTAAAGTCAGGGTAAGACTGACCACAATACCTACTTAAAGTCAGGGTAAGACTGGCCACAATACCTACTTAAAGTCAGGGTAAGACTGACCACAATACCTACTTAAAGTCAGGGTAATACTGACCACAATACCTACTTAAAGTCAGGGTAAGACTGGCAAGATTCATGGAAATAAAAATCTCCTTCTGGCGACGTTGGTGGCTCCGACAGGGGGGATAAACCAGAACATGGAGTACACAACTTGGTAGAGTAGCTGTACATGTAGCCATGGCAACTCGTGGGATAACTAGAATGATATTATATAATGCGTTGACATAGGTTGTAATTTAGACAACAACCTCACAAATAAATAGGCCTATCACATTCAGCTCATGAGACTTTGAGACTGTATTGTTTCTTACATTGAATTGACTAACTAAACTCTAAACATTTCATAATAAGAATACCTTATGTAACACTTATGTTATTGAAAAAGAATAATGTAGGCCTATTCCCAATATTTACCTGCTTAAACATTTGATAGCACATTCTAGCCGTGATCTCAGATTCCATAGAGTATATAGTCGAGTTGGCCAGCTATATTTCGGAATGTATTTTATAAATGTACTTGCTTGGAAGTGCTTACAGTACACTACATGAAGTACAACTGTAACAGAGTATATTTTGTTGCATGTGAGATGTATACAAGTATAATATTTAGCTCTTAATACTTGGTTTCATTATTCTGGGCAATTTTTGTTCAATAAAATACAATTTTGTTTCATCAGAATTTTTTGGCAGGGTGAACTTATAAATTCAGTGCTGTATGGACACCTATTTCAAAGGGTAGTTTATCAACTGGGGTTCTTATCATTATTATGTTAGGGGTCATCCATTTTCATCTCTTATGTCATCAAAATTGGAGGGGGAAGGGGTTTGAAAAAGTTTGACATATATTGATGTGGGGGAAGGGTAGATAATTTGACTTCAACAATGTTGCTTTTTATAATATATATATTTATAATAAATTTAATAAAACGGAAATTAGTCCTGCATTTGTATGACAGTGCCTGTGTGTGACAGACACTCGCTTGCCCGTCAATAGTTTACTTGCTTAATCATGATTATACCTTACTTGGCCTCACCAAGTAGGCATACCCTTTCTATTCCAATTTTAACCAAATTAAAACAAAGGAGTCATTTTAATAACTTCAAGCCTGTAGATTAGTTTCAATGTCAAAATACATAATTGACAGAAATAGAAAAGAAAGGAAAACGTAAAGTTTATTATTTATATTTTAACACTATTTGATGTTTTTATTGCCGTGTGCCACCATTTAAAAGTTGTGCTTCTATATAACTTCTTGTCTAATTATTGCTCAATGGGAGGTGTTACGAGCAGAATAGTTAGATGAAGATAATGTTGACTTGTTGGATGTATTGGTTCCACAAGAAATTGATGAATCAGTACTTATATGTCCATTACAACAATTAAAGAATATTTGGAATAATATGGAAAGATGATAGAAGCTAACATATAAAGTTTCCATTTATTCATGAATTTAAAGTGTGATACATAGATATTTATAACAAGTTTAAAGAATTTGTTAAAATTTATTTTGTAGACCTTTCATTCTCTATCCTTTTTTTTAAAGATAAAAGCCAGCAATATAAAATATAGTTAGTTTGTGTAAAAAAAAAAAAAAGAGGGGGGGAGGGGCAAAATTAATACATAATTTTATTTGAGGGTCACTGAAAGTGACATTGTGGACATAGGAGAGGAGGGGGGGGGATATAGTTGATTATTGGACGTTCGCTCACATGTTAATATAATAGATATATTTTTTATTTGGTTAAGAAATAATGTCAGACATATTTTACCAAATCGAAAGTAATTTAGTGAGTGAATGTACGATTTTGAAGGCCATAAATTCAAATAAGTGTAAGCAGCATATATGCTATGTTTATGAAATATTAAGCGCTTTATTGCATGTCTCTGTTGTGTCTGTATAAAACTATTTGTCTGTCAAATAAAACTGTTGGACTATCGGTAGGAATATAATTGTCTAAATGAAACAGCTTTTTTTAAGGAACTTGTTTTCAGTATGAAACTGTTTGTGTGTGTGTGTGTAAGTGTGTGTGAAACTGTTTGTCTCTATGTAACTGTATGTCTGTATGAAACTGTATGAAACAGTTTGTATGTATGAAACTGTTTGTCTGTATGAAACTGTTTGTCTGTATGAAACTGTTTGCCTGTATGAAACTGTTTGTGTGTATGAAACTGTTTGTCTGTGTCACAATTCTGGATTTAATCGTGACTATTAGCACTTAGATAGATAGCAGTGTATAACTAGAACCTTAGATTAGCTTAAGTTTAGCTAGAATAGAGAGAAGGTTAGTCTGACGTCACTATCTTCTCCCTCCATTACGCAATTACATCTCCCCATCACTCTTTCTCACCTGTTTCTCTACCCTTCACTATACTCTTGTACTACGCCCAAATTCAGAGTCTACTGACTAATACGATCAACTTGGTACTACATCTTGGTTGAATGGGTACGAATGTGTTAGTTAGAATGTATATATTTTATCCTATGCTATATTAATGTATTCATATCATGTCTTAATGTATTTATATCTTGTACTATTTTAACGCATGTGTAGCGAGTCATTATTCGATCCCTCACTCACCCCCTCCTCTTCGCGTCCCCGCCACCCCCACCCCCTTTTATATCCCCTCAGCTTAGCGGCACGTTATGCAATTGCTTTGAGACGGTCGTTCCCTGAGCGAGTCATTACTCGATCCCTCACTCACCCCCTCCTCTTCGCGTCCCCGCCACCCCCACCCCCTTTTATATCCCCTCAGCTTAGCGGCACGTTATGCAATTGCTTTGAGACGGTCGTTCCCTGAGCGTTGACCAGAGAACCCAGTTCGCACACATATAACCAATTCTCGTCCGAACCCCCCCCCCCCCCAGCCACTTGAGTTAACTACTTAAAATTCTACCAAAGGGAGATAAATTCCCCCACTCAGCATGACGTCTGTATCCATTTTCTTTCATCTAGACCTCTCCCCCCCCTTTCCGCCCTCGCAACCCCGACCCCCGATCCATTTTTGGCTCCAATAAGCTTTTCTTATGCAAATGTATATTCAATCTAGCCAATGAGAATAGGATGTAATTAAATGTAAGCCAACCAAATTAACCTTGGGTCAGGTGACTAATGTTCACGAAAAAGCCCGCCCAACTAAACTAAAGCAGATCTCCCCCAGCTCCCGAGCTAGACACATCGTTTTGGTCTAGCTCCCGAATTGTTACTTGGACTTGCAGATACTTAGCCAGTAATCGTAATTCCCTCATTATAGTTACGTAGCCTAAACTTGGATTCCGCAACAACACAGTATATTGAGTGTTAGACGTTCCTGTGCATATATCTCAAGCATTATATCTCCCCTGCATGTTAGTATGTGTATCTCATCATTGGATATTGAATTTGAATCATAAATAAACACCTGAAACGTAACCAGAGACTTGCTTGCCTAACTTAGAACTGTCTGTTTGTGTGTGTTTAATAACATCTAAACGAGCCAGTAGGGAACAAATAAATATTCCAGGTCAACTACAGCATCGGCACCTCATATCTCTAAGACAACCAGCCATTATTACCCCCCTCTCAATTGCCACATCGTGACAAAGTGGGACCTCGTGTCCGGGATTATCTGAACTTCAAGCCGTTCAGCGCACTGTCAACAGCAACAACCCGAGGACTACGCCGATTCTGAAACCGACCCTGGATGGGGGCTCATCTCTCTACAACACAAAGACTCTAAGCCAGCAACCAGACCCGTCATCCCAACGCCAGCAACCAGATCCATCAACCCATCAAACCAGGCTCGCCACTTTACGCAGCCTGCGCCACCCCAGCCTACGCTTACGCCACCCCAGCCTACGCCTACGACACCCCAGCCTACGCTTACGTCACCCCAGCCTACGCCTACGACACCCCAGCCTACGCTTACGCCACCCCAGCCTACGCCTACGTCACCCCAGCCTACGCACCCCAGATACGCCAACCTAAGCCACCCCAGATTCGCCCCCAGATTCGCCACTCCGAGCAATCTACGCCACCCCAGCCAACTCACCCCATTAAGCCAGGCTCGCCACACTACGCCAGCCTACGTCACCCCAGACACACCAGCAACCAAATTTGCCACCCCATTACGCCAGATTTGCCGCCCCAACCGCCAGGTCGCCACCCTCTGGCCCCGCATCAACGTACCGGCACCCGAGACGTCAGCAGAGAGACCCACCGCCGCCGCATCAGCCTGCCCGACAACTAGAGACCGCCGAGAACCCGACAACTGCCCTGTCAACCTCCCCGTAGGAACCCGCCGTAGTTCCCGGTATCCAAACCCGGAAAAATAGACACTAACATTAAACGCTAATCCAGTCCCGGCACGGGGAAAGAGAATTCCTAACCAGCCCGAAGTTATCTGCACCAACAGCGCCGAGCGCCATATAAACGATAACTTTATGATTGGATATACGTGTGTTAGTGTATGTGTGTAAAATTCTGGAATTGCTGTCTGGTGAGTACCATTTTGAGTTGTATTACGTTAGCTAAACTCTGAACCCCAACACCCCTCCTATATTTTCCTTTCCTATCTCGCTATATCTCTGTCCGCCTCTAGTATCTTAATCTCGCCTCACTCTGGTACTATGGCGGAAGGTGTACTATTGCGTAAGCAGCTGAGAGAAGAGGCTATAGCTATAGGCTACATTGACTCAGACATCACTAAATACGTAGTAGAGCAGGTAGCGGCCCATGAGGCCAAGACAGAGAGACTTAGATTAGAACAGGTAGCTAGAGAGGAGAGAGCAAAGCAATTAGAAAGAGAAGATAGGCTTAGAGTAGAACAATTAGCTAGAGAGGAGAGGGAGAAACATAGGTTAGACGAGGAAGCACGCAGGGCACACGAATTCAGATTAGCTGAATTAGCAGCAAGTGTTAGGGCCCCCGATAACAACGACAACCCAAACTCCCCTCATCATTTAGTTCAGCCACCCCCAACCATCCCCTCCCCAGACATGCTTCTCTATGGACCGACGTCCACGACCCCCGTTTAGAACAGTTTGACATTTACCTCCGGCGGTTTAGCGACTGCATGGAGTTGAATGAGGTCCCCCCAGAATTACATTGTAGGATCCTCGTCTCCACTCTGAGAGGAGAGGACTACGAGGCTTACTGTAAACTGGCCCCAGAAGACAGGGAGTCATGCGCTGCACTGAAAAACGCGCTCTTAAACCGGCACCAGTTGCACGCGTCCCACTACCAGAAAAAGTTTCGGTCGTCCACGCTACGACCAGGGGAGAATTACACCCGATTCGCGGAACGAATACAATCCTACCTTCTTAAGTGGGTTGAGTTGGGAAATATCGAGCAGTCATTCGACGGTATGGTCACCCTCCTAATGACTGAGCAGGTAGAGTCACAAATGACACCTAAACTCAAGGCCTTCCTGATACAACACGGGATCGAAGGGTTACCCTCCTCCCTACAAAGCGCAGATAGATTTCTGCAAGCCAACAAGGTAGAATCGGCCCACCCCCGGGAGAAATCTCTCTCACATCCCGCTTCCCGACAGGAAAATGGGAGGTCGACACGGCCACCGGGCCATCTGTCCCGCCCGGGTCACCCACAGTCACCCTGGAATAACTGGGACAACCACCGCACCAACCCTCCCCCACTAATCAGCCAAACCAGCTTCCCGTCGTCCCGACCGGGTCCACCCCAACCCAGACCCCCCCCCGCCCCCTCAAGACTCCCGACGTGCGGGCCAACCATACCAACCGACCAGGGCACAAACCGGCACCGGGCAAACCCAATCGACTCGACAAGGTAACTCCACTGGGCAACAGCCTAATGCACATACCGGCCCTAATCACTCCCAGAACCCCCCCCCCCCCCCGAGGAGTATACACCATCACCCTTTGCCCTGCGGACACCCCCCGGACGCAAGACCCAGAAACCGACACCCCCCCGCTTACACCCTCCGACAAACCGGAAACCAAGACAGAAAGAAATATAGAGATCAACTCTAAAAGAGCCAGGGCCCTTCTCGACTCAGGATGCCAGATCGATGGGTTCGCTAAGACCTCCTTCGTGAGTCCCTCCGATTACACCGGCGAGTCAATCCAATATAGAGTGGTAACGGGAGAAGTTGAGTCCCTCCCAACCGCCAAGGTTCACATCAAGTCACAACCATACACTGGCACGGCTACCTTAGCAGTCCGAGCCAAATTACCCTATGACGTCATCCTGGGGGAACGATACGTCAACCTTGCCGATGTCCCCCTCCCTCCCCTAGCCTCAGTGGCCACACGCGCGCATCCTGACCCTGTTCCCCACCCTCTCGAGGAATCCCCCACGGCCCACGAATTCCTGCGGGCCCAACAGGAAGACTCGACCCTGGCCCCACTGTTCGCTAAGGTCGGTCAAAACCCAGACCCCCCGAAACCCCACTCGTTTATTCAAAAAGGGAAACGACTGTTCCGACGGTCCAGCCTCCCTGACGGATCGGTCAGAGACCAGCTCATCATTCCCGGCCCCTACCGTAGACAAGTAATGGAGGCGGCCCACGACTCAACCCTGGGTGGTCACCAAGGGCAAGGGTCCACAATCAACAAAATCACCCATTATTTCCACTGGCCCGGCATGCACAATGAGATCAAACGATTTGTAGCGTCATGCCACCAATGCCAGCTCATGTCCAAGGCCCACCACACTAAACCAGTACCGTTAGGTAAACACCCGGTGACCGACACACCCTTTCAGCGGGTGTCAGTAGACCTCGTCGGGCCACTTTCCATAACACGTAAGAAGAACAGGTTCATACTCTGCGTGATATGTCAGGCCACCAATTGGCCGGAAGCGGTAGCGTTGCCGAAAGAGGACGCGAAACACGTGGCCGAGGCACTGTTTACCATTTTCACGAGAGTGGGGTTTCCCGAAGTCCTACTCTCCGATAACGGGCCCCAATTCACCGGTACACTGATGAGAGAAGCGCTGCACATAATGAACACCACCCACATCCGATCCTCCCCCTACCACCCTCAATGCAATGGGCTAGTCGAACGTTTTAACCAAACTTTAATCGGGCTGTTAAAGAAAACCGTCGATGGCCCTCTGGATGAGTGGGACACACTCCTCCCCACAGCCTTATTCGCATATCGGTCCACCCCCCATTCTACTCTAGGCTACACCCCCTATGAGATGCTATTCGGTTCCCAACCCCGTGGACCTCTAGAACTCCTCAAGCGCGCCTGGACTAATCCTTCCCCGCATCCCGAAGAACTCTCCGTCCACGCCTACATCAACAACTTAAAGGCTAGGCTTAACACTGTCCACACTATCGCCTCAAAACACTTAGCCAAGGAGAGGGAGAAACAGGAGAAACTATACAATCGGCGGGCCAAAGAACGCTCTCTGGCTCCGGGCGATAAGGCACTACTGCTCCTCCCCTCCTCTTACAACAAACTCCAGTTAGCATGGAGGGGCCCCTACCCAGTTACAAAAAAGCTCTCAGGCACTAACTACCTCATCAAAGTCGGAAACAAAGACAAACTGTTCCACATCAACCTGCTAAAACAATACCTCGAACGCCCACTCGACGATACGCCCCTTGTAGCAACCGCCATCGCGGAAGAAACAGAAGCCGATGACTCACTGACCGCGCTTCCCTTACATAAGGGAGAAACCATGGATGACGTAGGAATCTGTCCCCTCTTAACCCCTGAACAGATCAAAACAGTCAAAAACTTACTTTCCTCACACTCAGATGTGCTAACTGACACCCCAGGACGTACTAACTTAGAGACGTTCACCATGAAAGTCACGGACCCGCGACCCATTACGGTCAAGCCATATGCTATGCCCCACGCCAAACTGGACGTCATTGAGAAAGAAATCAATTATCTGTTAGCCCATAACATCATCGCGAGTTCAACCTCCCCATACAATGCGCCGATAGTATTAGTAAAGAAATCAGTTGGATCTCACCGCATGTGCGTAGATTTCCGCCGGTTAAACGCAGTCACTGAATTTCAAGTCGAGCCCATGCCAGACCCTGATTCACTATTTTCAAAACTGAGCAACGCTCAATACTTTTCCAAGTTTGACCTTAGCAAGGGGTTCTTCCAAATAGAAGTGGAAGAGAAGTGCCGCCCTTACCTCGCCTTTACCACCGACCAAGGCCACTTCGAATTCCAAACCGTCCCCTTTGGCCTAAACAATTCCCCCGCCGTGTTCACTCGCATGATGCGAAAACTGATCCAGCCAATTGACCGACCTGGGATCATCCACTTCGTGGATGACATCTTGATAGCCACGCCCACCTGGGCATAACATGTGGAAACGATAACCGCTCTACTAGCTAGACTCCGCGAAACCGGCCTAACCGCCAGGCCGTCGAAATGCATGGTAGGTTTCAATAAACTGAAATTCTTAGGTCACATGATCGAAAAGAACAAAATAATGCCAGACGAAACCAAAGTAGAGAAAATTAAGTTAGCCCCTCAGCTCACCACCAAATCAGGTATAAGGTCCCTCCTAGGATTAACAGGGTATTACCAAAAGTTCATACCGCAATACAATAGCATCGCGGCCCCTTTAACAGACTTGACGCGGAAAAACCTCCCGGAAAAAGTCACCTGGTCAACAGAATGCCAGGTAGCGTTCGACCAGCTGAAGGCTGCTCTCACTAGTAAACCCATACTCCGTCTGCCTGACCCGACCCGCCCCTACGTATTGAAGTGCGACGCTAGTGGACGCGCCGTCGGCGCGGCCCTGCTACAACCCGACCCGGAGCACGATAATATGCTGTTTCCCGTAGCATATGCCTCGCGTAAGCTCAACGCCACCCAGATGAATTACAGTACTTCTGAGCTAGAATGTTGGGCTCTTGTGTTTGGAATTGAGAAGTTCCACGTATACCTATACGGTCGCCATTTTATCCTCCACACAGACCACCAACCCCTCACGTTTCTCGCATGCGCAAAAAACCTAAACAGAAGGTTAATGAGGTACTCCCTCACCCTGTCACAGTACAGCTTCCAGGCCATCTACCAGTCCGGGAAGGAACACCATCTCGCAGATTTCCTGTCCCGGTACTCTGACTCAGATCCCGCCCCTGAATCAGGCCCCACCGACACCACTCAAACCCCGGCCTCAGACTCAGTAAATTAGGTATGAATCCACTCTCACGTGTATTCCAAATTGGCCCGGAGGGATGTCACAATTCTGGATTTAATCGTGACTATTAGCACTTAGATAGATAGCAGTGAATAACTAGAACCTTAGATTAGCTTAAGTTTAGCTAGAATAGAGAGAAGGTTAGTCTGACGTCACTATCTTCTCCCTCCCTTACGCAATTACATATCCCCATCACTCTTTCTCACCTGTTTCTCTACCCTTCACTATACTCTTGTACTACGCCCAAATTCAGAGTCTACTGACTAATACGATCAACTTGGTACTACATCTTGGATGAATGGGTACGAATGTGTTAGTTAGAATGTATATATTTTATCCTATGCTATATTAATGTATTCATATCATGTCTTAATGTATTTATATCTTGTACTATTTTAACGCATGTGTAGCGAGTCATTATTCGATCCCTCACTCACCCCCTCCTCTTCGCGTCCCCGCCACCCCCACCCCCTTTTATATCCCCTCAGCTTAGCGGCACGTTATGCAATTGCTTTGAGACGGTCGTTCCCTGAGCGAGTCATTACTCGATCCCTCACTCACCCCCTCCTCTTCGCGTCCCCGCCACCCCCACCCCCTTTTATATCCCCTCAGCTTAGCGGCACGTTATGCAATTGCTTTGAGACGGTCGTTCCCTGAGCGTTGACCAGAGAACCCAGTTCGCACACATATAACCAATTCTCGTCCGAAACCCCCCCCCCCCCAGCCACTTGAGTTAACTACTTAAAATTCTACCAAAGGGAGATAAATTCCCCCACTCAGCATGACGTCTGTATCCATTTTCTTTCATCTAGACCTCTCCCCCCCCCCCCTTTCCGCCCTCGCAACCCCGACCCCCGATCCATTTTTGGCTCCAATAAGCTTTTCTTATGCAAATGTATATTCAATCTAGCCAATGAGAATAGGATGTAATTAAATGTAAGCCAACCAAACTAACCTTGGGTCAGGTGACTAATGTTCACGAAAAAGCCCGCCCAACTAAACTAAAGCAGATCTCCCCCAGCTCCCGAGCTAGACACATCGTTTTGGTCTAGCTCCCGAATTGTTACTTGGACTTGCAGATACTTAGCCAGTAATCGTAATTCCCTCATTATAGTTACGTAGCCTAAACTTGGATTCCGCAACAACACAGTATATTGAGTGTTAGACGTTCCTGTGCATATATCTCAAGCATTATATCTCCCCTGCATGTTAGTATGTGTATCTCATCATTGGATATTGAATTTGAATCATAAATAAACACCTGAAACGTAACCAGAGACTTGCTTGCCTAACTTAGAACTGTCTGTTTGTGTGTGTTTAATAACATCTAAACGAGCCAGTAGGGAACAAATAAATATTCCAGGTCAACTACAGCATCGGCACCTCATATCTCTAAGACAACCAGCCATTATTACCCCCCTCTTAATTGCCACATCGTGACAGTCTGTATGAAACTGTTTGTGTGTAAGAAACTGTTTGTCTGTATGAAACTGTTTGTGTGTATGAAACTGTTTGTCTGTATGAAACTGTTTGTGTGTATGAAACTGTTTCTCTGTATGAAACTGTTTGGGTGTATGAAACTGTTTGTCTGTATGAAACTGTTTGTCTGTATGAAACTGTTTGTCTGTATGAAACTGTTTGTGTGTATGAAACTGTTTGTCTGTATGAAACTGTTTGTGTGTAAGAAACTGTTTGTCTGTATGAAACTGTTTGTGTGTATGAAACTGTTAGTGTGTATGAAACTGTTTGTCTGTATGAAACTCTTTGTGTGTATGAAACTGTTTGTCTGTATGAAACTGTTTGTCTGTATGAAACTGTTTGTCTGTATGAAACTGTTTATCTGTATGAAACTTTGTGTCTGTATGAAACTATTTGTCTGTATGAAACTGTTTGTCTGTATGAAACTGTTTGTTGTATGAAACTGTTTGTCTGTATGAAACTGTTTGTCTGTATGAAACTGTTTGTCTGTATGAAACTGTTTGTCTGTATGAAACTTTGTGTCTGTATGAAACTGTTTGTCTGTATGAAACTGTTTGTCTGTATGAAACTGTTTGTCTGTATGAAACTGTTTGTCTGTATGAAACTGTTTGTCTGTATGAAACTGTTTGTCTGTATGAAACTGTTTGTCTGTATGAAACTGTTTGTCTGTATGAAACTGTTTGTCTGTATGAAACTGTTTGTCTGTATGTAACTGTTTGTCTGTATGAAACTGTTTGTGTGTATGAAACTGTTTGTCTGTATGCAACTGTTTGTCTGTATAAAACTGTTTGTGTGTATGAAACTGTTTGTATGTATGAAAATGTTTGTTTGTATGAAACTGTTTGTCTGTATGAAACTGTTTGTCTGTATGAAACTGTTTGTATGTATGAAACTGTTTGTCTGTATGAAACTGTTTGTGTGTATGAAACTGTTTGTCTGTATGAAACTGTTTGTCTGTATGAAACTGTTTGTCTGTATGAAACTGTTTGTCTGTATGAAACTGTTTGTCTGTATGAAACTGTTTGTCTGTATGAAACTGTTTGTCTGTGTAAAACTGTTTGTATATGAAACTGTTTGTCTGTATGAAACTGTTTGTGTGTATAAAATTGTTTGTCTGTATGCAACTGTTTGTCTGTATAAAACTGTTTGTCTGTATGAAACTTTTTGTCTGTATGAAACTGTTTGTTTGTATATAAAACTGTTTGTCTGTATGCAACTGTTTGTCTGTATAAAACTGTTTGTCTGTATGAAACTTTGTGTCAGTATGAAACTGTTTGTTTGGATATAAAACTGTTTGTCTGTATGAAACTTTGTGTCTGTATGAAACTGTTTTTCTGTATGAAACTGTTTGTCTGTATAAAACTGTTTGTCTGTATGAAACTGTTTGTGTATGAAACTGTTTGTCTGTATGAAACTGTTTGTCTATCTGAAACTGTTTGTCTGTATGAAACTTTGTGTCTGTATGAACCTGTTTGTCTGTATGAAACTGTTTGTCTGTATGAAACTTTTTGTTGGTATGAAACTGTTTGTCCGTATGAAACTTTGTGTCTGTATGTAACTGTTTGTTCGTATGAAACTGCTTGTCTGTATGAAACTGTTTGTGTGTATGAAACTGTTTGTCTGTATGAAACTGTTTGTGTGTAAGAAACTGTCTGTATGAAACTGTTTAAGTGTATGAAACTGTTAGTGTGTATGAAACTGTTTGTCTGTATGAAACTCTTTGTGTGTATGAAACTGTTTGTCTGTATGAAACTGTTTGTCTGTATGAAACTTTTTGTCTGTATGAAACTGTTTGTCTGTATGAAACTGTTTGTCTGTATAAAACTATTTGTCTGTCAAATAAAACTGTTGGACTATCGGTAGGAATATAATTGTCTAAATGAAACAGCTTTTTTTAAGGAACTTGTTTTCAGTATGAAACTGTTTGTGTGTGTGTGTGTAAGTGTGTGTGAAACTGTTTGTCTCTATGTAACTGTATGTCTGTATGAAACTGTATGAAACAGTTTGTATGTATGAAACTGTTTGTCTGTATGAAACTGTTTGTCTGTATGAAACTGTTTGCCTGTATGAAACTGTTTGTGTGTATGAAACTGTTTGTCTGTATGAAACTGTTTGTGTGTAAGAAACTGTTTGTCTGTATGAAACTGTTTGTGTGTACGAAACTGTTTGTCTGTATGAAACTGTTTGTGTGTATGAAACTGTTTCTCTGTATGAAACTGTTTGGGTGTATGAGACTGTTTGTCTGTATGAAACTGTTTGTCTGTATAAACTGTTTGTCTGTATGAAACTGTTTGTGTGTATGAAACTGTTTGTCTGTATGAAACTGTTTGTGTGTAAGAAACTGTTTGTCTGTATGAAACTGTTTGTGTGTATGAAACTGTTAGTGTGTATGAAACTGTTTGTCTGTATGAAACTCTTTGTGTGTATGAAACTGTTTGTCTGTATGAAACTGTTTGTCTGTATGAAACTGTTTGTCTGTATGAAACTGTTTGTCTGTATGAAACTTTGTGTCTGTATGAAACTATTTGTCTGTATAAAACTGTTTGTCTGTATGAAACTGTTTGTCTGTATGAAACTGTTTGTCTGTATGAAACTGTTTGTCTGTATGAAACTGTTTGTGTGTATGAAACTGTTTGTCTGTATGAAACTGTTTGTCTGTATGAAACTGTTTGTCTGTATGAAACTGTTTGTCTGTATGAAACTGTTTGTCTGTATGAAACTGTTTGTATGTATGAAACTGTTTGTCTGTATGCAACTGTTTGTCTGTATAAAACTGTTTGTGTGTATGAAACTGTTTGTATGTATGAAAATGTTTGTCTGTATGAAACTGTTTGTCTGTATGAAACTGTTTGTCTGTATGAAACTGTTTGTGTGTATGAAACTGTTTGTCTGTATGAAACTGTTTGTGTGTATGAAACTGTTTGTCTGTATGAAACTGTTTGTCTGTATAAAACTGTTTGTCTGTATGAAACTGTTTGTCTGTATGAAACTGTTTGTCTGTATGAAACTGTTTGTCTGTATGAAACTGTTTGTCTGTGTAAAACTGTTTGTATATGAAACTGTTTGTCTGTATGAAACTGTTTGTGTGTATAAAATTGTTTGTCTGTATGCAACTGTTTGTCTGTATAAAACTGTTTGTCTGTATGAAACTTTTTGTCTGTATGAAACTGTTTGTTTGTATATAAAACTGTTTGTCTGTATGCAACTGTTTGTCTGTATAAAACTGTTTGTCTGTATGAAACTTTGTGTCTGTATGAAACTGTTTGTTTGGATATAAAACTGTTTGTCTGTATGAAACTGTTTGTCTGTATGAAACTGTTTGTCTGTATGAAACTGTTTGTCTATATGAAACTGTTTGTCTGTATGAAACTTTGTGTCTGTATGAAACTGTTTGTCTGTATGAAACTGTTTGTCTGTATAAAACTGTTTGTCTGTATGAAACTGTTTGTGTATGAAACTGTTTGTCTGTATGAAACTGTTTGTCTATATGAAACTGTTTGTCTGTATGAAACTTTGTGTCTGTATGAAACTGTTTGTCTGTATGAAACTGTTTGTCTGTATGAAACTTTTTGTTGGTATGAAACTGTTTGTCCGTATGAAACTTTGTGTCTGTATGTAACTGTTTGTTCGTATGAAACTGCTTGTCTGTATGAAACTGTTTGTGTGTATGAAACTGTTTGTCTTTATGAAACTGTTTGTGTGTAAGAAACTGTTTGTCTGTATGAAACTGTTTAAGTGTATGAAACTGTTAGTGTGTATGAAACTGTTTGTCTGTATGAAACTCTTTGTGTGTATGAAACTGATTGTCTGTATGAAACTGTTTGTCTGTATGAAACTTTTTGTCTGTATGAAACTGTTTGTCTGTATGAAACTTTGTGTCTGTATGAAACTTTGTGTCTGTATGAAACTGTTTGTCTGTATGAAACTGTTTGTCTGTATCAAACTGTTTGTCTGTATCAAACTGTTTGTCTGTATCAAACTGTTTGTCTGTATGAAACTGTTTGTCTGTATGAAACTGTTTGTGTGTATGAACTGTTTGTCTGTATGAAACTGTTTGTCTGTATGAAACTGTTTGTCTGTATGAAATTGTTTGTCTGTATGAAACTGTTTGTCTGTATGAAACTGTTTGTGTGTATGAAACTGTTTGTCTGTATGCAACTGTTTGTCTGTATGAAACTGTTTGTCTGTATGAAACTGTTTGTCTGTATGAAACTGTTTGTCTGTATGAAACTGTTTGTCTGTATGAAACTGTTTGTCTGTATGAAACTGTTTGTCTGTGTAAAACTGTTTGTATATAAAACTGTTTGTCTGTATGAAACTGTGTGTATGAAACTGTTTGTCTGTATGCAACTGTTTGTCTGTATTAAACTGTTTGTCTGTATGAAACTTTTTGTCTGTATGAAACTGTTTGTTTGTATATAAAACTGTTTGTCTGTATGAAACTGTTTGTCTGTATGAAACTGTTTGTCTGTATGAAACTGTTTGTCTATATGAAACTGTTTGTCTGTATGAAACTTTGTGTCTGTATGAAACTGTTTGTCTGTATGAAACTGTTTGTCTGTATAAAACTGTTTGTCTGTATGAAACTGTTTGTGTATGAAACTGTTTGTCTGTATGAAACTGTTTGTCTATATGAAACTGTTTGTCTGTATGAAACTTTGTGTCTGTATGAAACTGTTTGTCTGTATGAAACTGTTTGTCTGTATGAAACTTTTTGTTTGTATGAAACTGTTTGTCCGTATGAAACTTTGTGTCTGTATGTAACTGTTTGTTCGTATGAAACTGTTTGTCTGTATGAAACTGTTTGTGTGTATGAAACTGTTTGTCTGTATGAAACTGTTTGTGTGTAAGAAACTGTTTGTCTGTATGAAACTGTTTGTGTGTATGAAACTGTTAGTGTGTATGAAACTGTTTGTCTGTATGAAACTCTTTGTGTGTATGAAACTGTTTGTCTGTATGAAACTGTTTGTCTGTTTGAAACTGTTTGTCTGTATGAAACTATTTGTCTGTATGAAACTTTGTGTCTGTATGAAACTTTGTGTCTGTATGAAACTGTTTGTCTGTATGAAACTGTTTGTCTGTATGAAACTGTTTGTCTGTATCAAACTGTTTGTCTGTATGAAACTTTGTGTCTGTATGAAACTTTGTGTCTGTATGAAACTGTTTGTCTGTATGAAACTGTTTGTCTGTATGAAACTGTTTGTCTGTATGAAACTGTTTGTCTATATGAAACTGTTTGTGTATGAAACTGTTTGTCTGTATGAAACTGTTTGTCTATATGAAACTGTTTGTCTGTATGAAACTTTGTTTTTGTATGAAACTGTTTGTCTGTATGAAACTGTTTGTCTGTATGAAACTTTTTGTTTGTATGAAACTGTTTGTCCGTATGAAACTTTGTGTCTGTATGTAACTGTTTGTTCGTATGAAACTGTTTGTCTGTATGAAACTGTTTGTGTGTATGAAACTGTTTGTCTGTATGAAACTGTTTGTGTGTAAGAAACTGTTTGTCTGTATGAAACTGTTTGTGTGTATGAAACTGTTAGTGTGTATGAAACTGTTTGTCTGTATGAAACTGTTTGTGTGTATGAAACTGTTTGTCTGTATGAAACTGTTTGTCTGTATGAAACTGTTTGTCTGTATGAAACTGTTTGTCTGTATGAAACTTTGTGTCTGTATGAAACTTTGTGTCTGTATGAAACTGTTTGTCTGTATGAAACTGTTTGTCTGTATGAAACTGTTTGTCTGTATCAAACTGTTTGTCTGTATGAAACTGTTTGTCTGTATGAAACTGTTTGTCTGTATGAAACTGTTTGTGTGTATGAAACTGTTTGTCTGTATGAAACTGTTTGTCTGTATGAAACTGTTTGTCTGTATGAAACTGTTTGTCTGTATGAAACTGTTTTTGTGTATGAAACTGTTTGTCTGTATGCAACTGTTTGTCTGTATAAAACTGTTTGTGTGTATGAAACTGTTTGTGTGTATGAAACTGTTTGTCTGTATTAAACTGTTTGTCTGTATGAAATTGTTTGTCTGTATGAAACTGTTTGTGTGTATGAAACTGTTTGTCTGTATGAAACTGTTTGTGTGTATAAAACTGTTTGTCTGTATGAAACTGTTTGTCTGTATGAAACTGTTTGTCTGTATAAAACTGTTTGTCTGTATGAAACTGTTTGTGTATGAAACTGTTTGTCTGTATGAAACTGTTTGTCTATATGAAACTGTTTGTCTGTATGAAACTTTGTGTCTGTATGAAACTGTTTGTCTGTATGAAACTGTTTGTCTGTATGAAACTTTTTGTCTGTATGAAACTGTTTGTCTGTATGAAACTTTGTGTCTGTATGTAACTGTTTGTTCGTATGAAACTTTTTGTGTGTATGAAACTATTTGACTGTATGAAATTGTTTGTCTGTATGAAACTGTTTGTCTGTATGAAACTGTTTGTCTGTATGAAACTGTTTGTTGTATGAAACTGTTTGTCTGTATGAAACTGTTAGTGTGTATGAAACTGTTTGTCTGTATGAAACTGTTTGTCTGTATGAAACTGTATGTCTGTATGAAACTGTTTGTGTGTATGAAACTGTTGGTCTGTATGAAACTGATTGTCTATCTGAAACTCTTGTTTACAAAACAGTTTATATGAAACTTTAATTTTTGTCTGTAGTAAACTGTTTGGAAGTCCAATATCATCTCAATCATTATCACACCATTTTTGCTTATTATAAAATCATAATAATTCATAAATGGTAATGTTTAAATACAAAATAAAAATGTACTCACAGAAGACAGTCCAGTATATCAACATTCTTTTACAGTATTTCTCTTGTGTGCAAACCTACTATATGCAGAGTTGTCTCCCTCGACCAAACAATTACTTCTATTTATCTCAAGACAAAGCTAGACACTGGCACTTAAGGGTCACGTGCACATTCGGACATTGGCCGAACACCATCGAATCAATCCAATTGGATAGTTTTTTCTTCAAGCTTTAAATTTTTTTTTTCATTAACAAAATTATTCACCACATTTGTGGGAAGTCATGTTTATATTATTTTATATTTTAATGATTATTTTAGAAAGGATAAAAAAAACTATAATTTATAACCTTAACGGTTACATTTAAGAAACTTTCCAGATCATAAAATTTAAATCTCGGATGGTTTTATAGTGAGTGAAAAAAAAAATAGGTAAAGATGTCTAGACTCAACAATATGACAATTGAATAAACTCTACCCATAAAAACACAGTTTTTATTATACTCCCTTTCTTTGTAAACTAAGTTTATATTTAATGTATATTTTGATAGAATAAAATAAATATAAGTGATATCATACCTTATGAATTTCCACACTAAAATTTTGCGCATCATTTTTCTAGCTTTGGCCCGCAAAAAAACATAATAAGATAACTCGCTTTGTTTCAGCTATATTTTGTCGTTTTCATTCTATTTATTTCGTAAAAACGAACATATCCGAAAATTTCATTTACTTCCGTCTCTTCCTGTAGAGGCAGCCATGTTTTTTTTTCTTCGATTCGCAAATTGGTCGAAGGTATTAGTGACTATTCCAAAGGCTACGATGCTAAAAATGTGATAGAATGTATTGTTAGTCTGGACAAATCTGCTGCCCAAGTTTCAGCTCGATTGGACGACGGGAAGTTTGTCGAAAAATCGATGCAAAGTTTTGCTAACAAACATCCAAGCAAGCAAGCAGACAGACAGAAAATACAAGTTAATAGAAAGGGAGTAAAAAGAGATTTTACTTTATCCTATCAGCACAAGTGAAACATTTTTACTTCTTGTTCTATTGTTTTAACTTTGTATGATTTCAAGATAATGTAAACTCCAGACTCCAGAAATATAAATGTGTTGACAAATGCATTAGATCTGTTGTGAATATTTATTTTATTAAAAGCAGTGATTTCTCCAATCTCGTTTTTGAATCTTTCAATCGATTAAACTGATATCATCATGTCATTTTCCAATTTCTGATTCTGTGACATTTTGTCTTTAATATGTTTCTTATTTTCTTTAAATTGTGTCTTTCAGCCATTTCTTTTTATGTAAAAAATTTTCATTTATCATGTTTATTATCTGTCATGAAATATTGTTCGTTTAAAAATCGTATGATAATAAAACTGTCTAGGAAAAATTACTAAATTTTTCTAATGAATTAACATTCTCAAAATAGTTGACATTGGCTAACAAACTAAAGTTGGCCAATTAAGTAAAATTATCTGAATTAATAAAACATTAAGTTTGGGCGTAAAAGATTCGCGTCTTTTGATTAAAAAAAAACAAAACTAGAAACATTTACTTCAAACATTTTGTCTTCGTAGAGCCTAGTCAATATTTGATTGTTTGTTTCCTAGCAGGTTGCACTATTCAGGCAGGCCACGAAGTATTTGATTCTTTGTTTCCTAGCAGGTTGCACTATTCAGGCAGGCCACGAAGTATTTGATTCTTTGTTTCCTAGCAGGTTGCACTATTCAGGCAGGCCACGAAGTATTTGATTCTTTGTTTCCTAGCAGGTTGCACTATTCAGGCAGGCCACGAAGTATTTGATTCTTTGTTTCCTAGCAGGTTGCACTATTCAGGCAGGCCACGAAGTATTTGATTCTTTGTTTCCTAGCAGGTTGCACTATTCAGGCAGGCCACGAAGTATTTGATTCTTTGTTTCCTAGCAGGTTGCACTATTCAGGCAGGCCACGAAGTATTTGATTCTTTGTTTCCTAGCAGATTGCACTATTCAGGCAGGCCACGAAGTATTTGATTCTTTGTTTCCTAGCAGGTTGCACTATTCAGGCAGGCCACGAAGTATTTGATTCTTTGTTTCCTAGCAGGTTGCACTATACAGGCAGGCCACGAAGTATTTGATTTGACATACAATATCACGTGTTTCTTACCTCTTTACATTTTCTACATTCCTATTCTCCTCAGGAATAATCCATCTATTCACACAGTGCTGCAGATTTGTCTTTGATTGTATTTAAGTTGTAGTCTATTTGTGTTGTATTGATTTGATACAGGTCGAAATGTTTTAGCTGAGTGCTCTAATCATTGCCGTTGACATTCTCTTATTTTATAAATATTCCCTATCAATGAATGGTTTTAAGTAATCAGAGCGAGTTGAAACGTATTTCTAACAAAGGACCACTATTGTAAACACCCCACCCTCCAACCACTTCAGGTCTCACCGTTCTGCGTCTTAACTGGAACTTAATCTATTCTTGATCTATAAAAAGTGTATTTCTAAGATTAAAGTATAGGCTTAGGCCTACTTAAAGCTTTCGTTTAATTTAAATAAAGGTGGCATAGGCTAATTTAGGTTTAGGCCTACACTAAAATAACAGGAATTGTTTTTTATATAGTTACATTGTAGTACAGCAGTGTAAAAATAACTTTGACAACTTATCTTCTTCTTTTTCTAAAGAAGGCACCTTAAGGCCTTAATATTCGACTTTTGACTGATATTATTGGCCTTTTTTGTGAGATGTCTAGTGCGTATAGTTGATCATGGTCGGCTTTGGTCTATTTCTACTTCGTGAACAACTCACATTTGTACTTCTGTACAAGTAATAATAATAATAAGTTAATGATAATAATAATGTATGTAATATATCATATAATTTATATAATAATGTATAAAGCGCTGCAAATAATCATATTGTAAGCTAAGAGCGCCTTTAACATTGATCAAGAATAACATGCGTAGCGCCATTTTTATGCAAGAACACAGATATAATTCTATAGGCTTAAAAAAGTATATAATTTTTTTAGTACATCAAAAGCTCTAGATGACATCAGCTATCTTTGATCGAGGGAGTGTAACAAACACTGGGTTTTAATATGCAATATGACAATACGGTTGCTTGGGACAAAACATATTGAGTAGGCCTATGTTACAAAAGTCTGATCTATATTTTGAACAACCCCGTAAATTTATTTTTGTGCCCGTTACAGGGTTAAGACCCGGTATTTAGGAAAAAATGTGTAGAACTTCATACATAAATCGTCTGTGTTGTGTTCGCTAGATGGCACTTTATCGACTGCTGGTTCAATGCATTTCTTTAGTCAAAACAAAAGCTGTGACATAAACATCCATGGTTCATAATAATAATCTTTAAAATGTATATTTTAGTTTAAGACTAATCACTGGTACAGTGAATTCAATGTTCCTTTAGTCTAGATCAGGGGTCTCCAAAATGCGGCCCGCGAAGCCCTCTCATGCGGCCCTCGCAGACCTTTTCAGCTACGAAAAATATTACGGAAATGTATCTATACCCTGCCAAGATTAGCCGCCGCCTACTATGTTTTTACCGAATTAAATTAGAGACGCGCAGTAGTCGTTATGTTTTCCAACCGATCAATACATTATAAAAATCTTATTCGCTGCTTACTTTTTCAACCTCCATCTACATTCAATGAGATGATATAACGCCACCTAGTGGCGGAGTATGGCACTGTTACTGGACAGGATATATTCAATGACATTTGCAGATTATAACCTGGACTGGACTAGCCTCATTTGCCTGATTGTTGATCAAGGAAAGAACATGAGGGGCATATATAAAGGCTTGGTTGTGCAGTGAAGCAGATGTGTAAAGTTAAAAACATTCCACAGCCAATGTTTCTACACTGTATTATTCACCAGCAAGCTTTGTGTGCTAAATATTTGGACAGTAGAAGTGTACTGAATCTTTTAATAAAGATGGTGATCTCAATAATGTCACACTGGCTCAACCATAGACAGCTCAGAGACATGTTGAAAGGTACAGACACAGAATCGCAAGATTTACCATATTACACAGCACTTAGATGGTTCAGAGCAGAGTATTTAAGTTAAGAAAGGAAACATGTGACTTCCTAGAAAAAAAAAGTCAAGCCACAGCCATTACTGTCTGATGAAGAGTGGGTGTAGAAATATAGCCTCTACTAGTAATTTACATTTTCTGAGCCTAAAACTACAATAAGAGGAAAATTTAGCTTCTGATATATACACCCAGCTAAGGGCCTTCAGATCCCATCTTGTCTTATTTTCGGAACAAGTAGGCTACAGGCCAACAACTTGACGCACTTTCAGCAGTGCCCTTTCAGTATTCAACGTCATGGCTGAAGCAACAGCTGAGTTTCTCACGTCATTTTTGCATGCGAGATCAGGGGCGGTTTTCTGAATAAGATTCAAAGGCAGAGGAGTAAGACTGTTTCAAAACCTATCAAAACAGATGTGGCCAGTTGCCCAGATGAACTGCAATTGGAGACGATTGAGTTGCAAGCAGATGACCTCCTTAGGGACAAGTTCAAAGAATAGATGGTGGGTTTTTACCAGTTTTTGCCCAAACAAGACTTTCCTATGTCAAAACTTATGCATGAATATACATTTTAATCTTTGGAACAACGTACCTACGCGAGGAACAATTTGAGAACAAACTTGCCCGATGATAATCTCAGGTCACTGTTGATGTTAGGGACATCAAATCTTGGGCCATAAATGTCTGCGTATTTTGGCATCCTTAAAATCATTTATATACATTTCCACTAATACACGTGTTCATGTGCAGTGTAAGTGTAACAATTTGTTATTAAATATTAACTGAATAAAATAATATTTAATAAAAAGTCTAATTAAAAACAACATCCATGTTTTGATTCTTTTTTTATTTGGACCTCAAGTGTGTAGTCGGCCCCCCGAACTGCTGTTTGATAGTTAATGCGGCTTTCGGACTGAAAAGTTTGGAGACCCCTGGTCTAGATCGATTTACTTTCCCATATTATGATTCCAGCACTTAAACATGCTTTGTACATTTGTTTTTTTTTGTCGCCTGCTTGTTATGGCTGAATTAAAAAGTCTGCCATAAGCCTAAATTCTTGACCTCTGCAATCAAAAGGTCATCTAGAGAAAGGGGATGAGGCTTTATAATGTAACTACCATATAAATAATGTAAAAATGTTAATGCTATTGTATGAATTTAATAGATTTAATTAACAACACAGGAAATAAACTTTTTTTTGTTGTTTTTATTAATCCTTTGTGCATAGTATAACTCTGTTTTTAGAAAGATTTATTTATTACAAAGTAGAACAAAAAATATTTTCAAATGACTTAATTTCTTGGTATTTTCTGAAATATCATATTACAAAATAAAACAAAAAGTGCAGAGATTTTAAAATGTTTATTGAATTGTTACAAACACAGTTTATATTTTGTATGAGATTTTAAAAATGTTCCAGTAATTGAAGACAAGACTACAAAATGTAGACAGGAAGTTAATACACACACACAAAGTCACTTATCTTAATATTGAATTCTTAAAGATATAGTTCAAGTACTGGGAAAGGCCACATTTTGTAGGAATGATTTTTAAAAGGAACATTGAAATAATGCACATCAAGAATATATTTTAAGTCAATTAGAAAGCTAACTACAAAATAAATTGTTTTTTTTTTAAAGAAAGTAAATCTCTTGCCAAGAGAATTAAAGAAAGAAGACTTGTAGATATCATAATATTGAAATCACACAAAAGTCATACATGAAAACACAATGGAAGATGTATAGTTTCAGCTTCAAGTGACTGTTATGGAAATACATTTTCAAAACTATAAATCTGAACAATTCAAACAGATGGACGATTGATGTGAACATTATAATGGACCACTGGTATTTTGAATCATGCATACTACTATGAACAAT
Source organism: Anisus vortex (assembly GCA_949126835.1). NCBI lineage: Eukaryota > Metazoa > Mollusca > Gastropoda > Planorbidae > Anisus > Anisus vortex. The sequence continues at coordinate 17,172,342 of OX421501.1, read as the reverse complement.
GATGCTGAAACACAATTATGATAATAATATTAATTGACCACCCGCATGAACAGACATAATGGACCACTTATTATAAACTGTCAGAGTTATACAAGGGCCAAGGGAAAAAAATAAATCATTACAATTTTGAACTGGTGCACTTATGTGATGCAACCCCAAGGAATGGTACTGAAGTAGACAAAATAAGATATTAGGTGTTTATTAAAAATTAATTCATTGATCTATACATTGATGAAAAAATCTCTAATTTAAGCGCTTTATTTTATACAAAAGCTGCATAAAAACATGTTTTTAAGTAATTTAAAAAAATAGTTTTAGTTAGAAAATTTCACAGCTCTAGGTTTAGGCTTTCAACATTACAAATCAATAATAAGCTCAAAAATGACCTCGAACCCTTTTTAACATTATTTTGCATTTATAGAAAAGTCGGTTTTGACGACTTCTGTACCAGTTTGTGGGGTAGCATCACAATTTTATTTTCATCTATTGCAAAAGTATTTTATGTATACAATTTTGTCAAATCCTAACTCTATATAACTCTCTTAAAAAAAGATTTTCCTAAAAAGATAAAGATTGTTATAAAGTGTGTAAAAAAACAATAGTGAGCCCCCTCCCCCTGACTACTCCTATGTTTGTATAAACTATAAACAGTCATAATGGAACACAAAATAGAACAAGCTTTATAAACTGCTTGTATGAACAGTCATTGGTAAGCTTTGGTCAACATTAAATGTATACTGTAACACTCTCCATTTTTTAAAGTGACCATTTCCTACATTATGTATGTACGTACAATACAACAGAGACATTATGGCACTGACACAAGTAATAGTAAAACACAGACAAGAGAAAAATTCATGTACATTAAGCACATTTTTTTTCCAAAAGACTTTAAACAAAAATTGTGGTTTTAGCGAGGTTTACTTTTAATTTGTTAACAAAATTACTCTAAACATTTCATTTGACTTTGTACATTTTGCTGAGAGTATTTCATAAAGTAAAAATGTTTTAATAAATCTTTTTAAAACTTAAGCCAGTGGTTTTAAACTAAATGGACAGATTGTTTTGTAAAATTTTGACCAATCACAGTTTTTAAAATAACAGATGATGGAACATTGTATTTTAAATATCAGCTGAAACTGTTTCTCGTAAGACCTTAAAAGTGTATTAAACTCTATTTTGTACTTGATCAAATAAATATAGAAAATTTCCCATGGACAAATTATAATGAAATTTAAAAAAAAAAATACAAAAAAATATTTTGTTAAAATAATAATGAATTTCTGTACCAAAACAAAATTTTCATTTCATTTATCATTACTGATAAAATGTTTAAAAAATGCCTTATATCTTAAGCATTTATTATATTTCTTTGAAAAATATATTCTATACTTATGTTCTTATAGTAACAGATATTCAAAATGTCAACTTTTTAATATTTAGATAATTATCTTTCAGAATATTTGAGAAAAGTTTTTATGTGATGTTTACCTGTATTGAAAAATTAAAAGCTAATTGTAAACTTACAATAGTTTACATTTGTACAACAAAATTTTTAATACAAACAGCACCAATATCTGTTGGTAATGAGAAATTTTTGCCAATAGTTTCCACAACACAGTGTTAGTTTGGTACAAACTGCATAGTGCTTTCATTAAGCTTCTCAGCAGTTCAGAGAGAAAATATATTTAGAATGGAAAAAAACATTTTTGAACAAATTCATGAAATTAAACAATTAAAACCTAAAATGCATTTAAATATTTACGTTTGAATTAAATACATTTCCATTCTGCAATGCTCAATGCTTTTTGTTTATTTTTTAAACATACATAGTACAACATTACATTTTCTTAGCTTTTCTTTAAAAAAATGAGTGTGTCCTAATGATTTCAAATGAATATTTTATGTATCCAGGAATTCTATACAAGTAATATGATATAATCAATTTTTACTATTTATTTTACATTTAATACTAAAATTTTCTTAAGTTATGCAACTGGAAAAGGTGTACATGTTTAAAAATCTTTACAGATAAGAATTGTATATGTCAGTGAGACTAGGATGAATTAATAGCTCAAAAATCAATTTCACCTACTAAACTAAACATAGACTAATTATATAATGAGAGATATTATCAACAACATTATTTATTTTTACAATTTGTAGATGTATGTCCTCTTTCTAATAGGAAAAGTGTTTAATAATTCCTTTTTATAAAAAATTACTTTTTATGTTTTAAAAAACAAAGAATGATTTGGTTAAAGGGGGATAACAAAAATTCAATTGTACAAAAAGCTTTTTTAAAAAAAAAACAACAACAACATGTGTACAATAAAATAATGCAGAATGTTCATAGTGCAGAAATAAAAGACTGACAGTTCAAGTAGATTCAATGTATAAAATAACAAACAACAAACAAAATGAAGTCACTGGTTTAAATAAAACATGTTTGTTCTAGAGTCCATGAGACAGTGGAAAGAAATGACTGTGCAATGGTTATGAAGGGAATGAACTCAGAAAACTGTACAACACTATTGGCTGTTGCTCATTTGTCTTGCTATAAATACAACATTTAACAATGGTATAAACCATAGATTTAGAATATATACAGTTAGATTGCTAACTCTCCAAATTTTACATTGTTTAACATGGATAAAAATTCATATGTGATCTTTATTTTATAGATACATGTGTTGCATATTATTATTATTTTATTACCGTTTGGTTAGAGACGGATGTCCAAATTATTCTCTCCACAATGTCTGGGAGATTAAAGCGATCTAGTTAAATATATTCTAAAGCTATGTTATAAACAATAAGTTGCATAATAAGGGAAACTGCAAAAACTTAATATTGTAAAACAAAATTTGATTATTTCCCTTGTAAAGCAATGCTATAAACAGTTATATTTTGTTTTTTTAACAAAAAGCACCTTGAATTTATAATTTCAACAGTTACATTAAGTAAAATGTAATAAATACAAATTTCACCTGCCACATCGTATTACTTATACACAACAAATTCATGTAGGAGTTGATTGAAAAACTAGTCTTACTATAAATTACTATTTTAAAAAATTGCCAAGGCAAATGTTGAGTTATTTTTGGAGTAGACTGAAATCAATGTCAGCAGCCTTGCCTACTACTAAACTCATTTATCAAAGTCTTGAAAAATAATTACTATCTGGCAAGCTCTTTTTTTCATTTATCCAATCATAAGCCAGATATTTACACAATTTTTAAGACCGCTTAGATTATTTCAAGTGCCAACTTGATTAACTAGTAGGAACTGGTGGTAGATATGATAAAGAAAAAGTACAAAAAATTTTTTATAACTATATTGAAGCTAAGACAGCTTTGTTATTGTCTAAAAAAACTAAGAGAAAAAATACACATTTTTGGTAAATTTTTTAAAATGCTTATATTTATATACTTTACTATTTTTTGGCAATTGAATAATATTGTAATTACACAACAGTATATATCTATTGAATGTAATGGAATGTGTACTTTTGTATATTTGACACAGTAAATTATCTATCATGTAAAAAAAAATATTACATCGTACACAACTACACTTGTCGTGGTTAAGTTTTGCATTTGATGATGAATTTAAATTAATACAAGTTCATAATTTTTTTTACATTGTTCAGGCTACCCATTCTGTACCCCAATGCCATTCAAACAAAAAATATATGTCAATATTAACTATATTTTGTCAAAACATTATTAAGATAATTTATTTGTTTTAAACTACTTTTTAAAAATATTATCATTTTACTTTTAAAAATTAAACCATCATCAAATTTTTCTAAGCATAGAATCAAATGAAAGATAAGTTTGTTTTTTAAGTTTTTGAATTTCTAATATTAATACATATATCTTTGAAATAATAGCATGAATCAGTAGGTGGAGTTAAAGATAATTTTATGAAGAGTTTCAAGTGAATCTACACAAATATATAAAGTCTTTGTTTGCAAATAGTAACAATTATTACTTTCATTTTTCACTGATTTCCATGGCAACTTGAAGACATAGTCATATATTCTCCTTGAACTTGAAGATTATGTCTTTATGGCAACATGGTCAAATGTTTGTAAAAAAATCTTTTAGTTTTTTTCTTTAAAGAAGTTTCTCAAACCTTAGTTGTATGTATTTATGGCAAATTAAACTTTTTAAAATGTTGTTTGAGAGCCTCTGAATTTGATTCCTGATTTCCTGCAATTCCTGATTTTTTCTTCTTACTGCCACGCCTTTTGAAGACATTCTTAAAGGACTTGAATGGGTTTGATTCTGATGGGGGAGAAGATTGAGTAGGACTTGGTGGCGGCAGACTGCTTTTAGAGCCTGTCAGACTTGTCGTAGAGCTGCTAGGGCTGGCTGCTGGAGCTTCTTTCACTAAAAGTTCAACACTGGGAAGTGACAAAGGTCTCTCTTTGAAATTATTCCCTGTATCATTCTCCGCCACTGTTGGTAAGGCATGCGGTACAGACCTAGACTTTGATAACTCATTAAAACCGTAGGAAGCCAGTGGCTTTCCACTCCCACTGCCAGACCTTTCAACAATGTTTACCAGTGATGATGTTGACGAGCTTTTGGAATCATTGTGAGACATTTCAGACGAGTCACCGAAACAGCTGTCTGGGCTTTCATTGTGGCTTTCATCCACATCACGTAGCCCACAGGGGTAATCTACTAAACTTCTGCATCTCTCTTTCCTGTCAAAATTTTGAGTGACTAAATTCTCCTGACTGCCATATCTCAATCCCCCTTCATCCAGTGTCTCAAGTCTGTCACCGTGGTACAGTTCTAGACTGCTCTTATGTCGTCTTAACCTTTCTTTCATGGCACTGAAGCGAACCTTGCTTGGGGTTTTGTCCCCATTTTTAGCTTTGGCCGCCCGCAGTATGACCTTATTGCCATGATCTTGGATTGGGATGGAACCATTTTCATGAACAATGCCTGGTTTCACTATCCCATTGTCCTGGGAATAACTCTCTTGCAGAGCCTTTAACAAACGATCATTCTTCTGTGTCAGGTCAGTTATGGCAGCCTTCTGTCGTCTGATGATGTCATCTTTGTCTTGTAATATTTCTGACATCTGCTTGTGTTCTCTTTGTAAGTGACCCTCTAAATAGAGAAGCCGAGAGAGAACAGTTGTCATTTGCTGCTCGTACTGTTCCTTCATTTGCTTTACCTTGTGGTCTCTGTGTTTCAACTTTGATCGAAGTGATGTGGTCAGTAAATTAGCAGCCACCTTCTGCTCCTGTATGTATGACTGAAGTTTTGTCATAGCCTCGTGTTGTTGCTGAAATTGTTCCAGTAGTTGACTGTCTGACATTCTGCTGTCTGTAGCCTAGAAGGAGAAAAGTAAAGAAAATTATTTATTTTAAAGTTTTTCTTTCGCTATGGAGACTAACAAATATAAAATTTGTGGATAAAGTTTATTGTGTCTATGGCGTCTACTAAAGTTCATTGTGTCAATGGAGTCTATTAATTATAAAATTTGTGCATTAATTTTTCTCCATGCATAAAACTGGTGAATATTGTTTACTCTAAATATTTAAAAAATGGATAATATTCATTTTATTTATAAAATTGTTAGAAAATGTTTGTTCTATATATAGGACTGATAGCATCTGTATGAATAAAGAAACTCTCTAGTAGTGTTTTCAACATACATGAAAATAATGGTATGCATCAGTGACTAAAATATAAAACATATGTCATTAATTTCACACAGTACAACATTGTTGAAATAAAAATGGTGTGTTGATTATCTCAATAATCTCCTTTTGTATGAATTTCTAACAACTAATGTCAGATTTTTATTTACAATTTAATTAAAACAAAAATATTTCTTCAATTATTTACGTGCCTATTAATTTTTTTTAAATGGTGCACACACAGAAGTCTATAAGAACAGTATTTAAGACTTTCATTAATAATATAATAGTATAAAGATCCTTACCAACATTACTTAGGATTAAATGCACACATTGAAATTTTATTCAATTAATATTGAGATCATAAAATATAATTAAGTGAGAGAAAATTTTAAAATGTCTTTATTATAGTACTACTAATAAAGAAATATGTAGCAAAATAAAGTAAGATCTTCTGCACTAAGTTCAATTCAGAGTTACTTGTGGCTCAAAGTGCAACATTAGCACACATCATGTCTATTTCAACCTGTTGTCTATATTTCAACCTGTTGCAGACCCCATTATAAAGTCCACAATGTAAGGATAAGTTGGTTGCTTATGGTCTGGGATCAAAAGTGTGCATTACTACTTGTAATATTTATAACATACAACAAGAGTTTTAAGCTTAAGTCAACTAAGAAGTTTCATTTGCTACCAATTTTCATTTTAACCTACTGTCTATAGTTTAACCTACTGTCTATAGTTAAACCTACTGTCTATATTTTAACATACTGTCTATATTTTAAAATACTGTCTATATTTTAACCTACTGTCTATAGTTTAAAATACTGTCTATATTTTAACATACAGTCTATATTTTAAAATACTGTCTATATTTTAACATACTGTCTATATTTTAACATACTGTCTATAGTTTAAAATACTGTCTATATTTTAACATACTGTCTATATTTTAAAATACTGTCTATATTTTAACATACTGTCTATATTTTAACATACTGTCTATATTTTAAAATACTGTCTATAGTTTAACCTACTGTCTATAGTTAAACCTACTGTCTATATTTTAACATACTGTCTATATTTTAAAATACTGTCTATATTTGAACATACTGTCTTGTTCTAACTATTAGAGATACTCACTAACCAATCCTGTATGACATGTCAACCAGACTTTGTCTTTACTTTCAGTGATTTATTTCACTGAATACATAGGACATACAGGACACAATTCAGTAGGACCATGTGTAGATAATTCTTTCAGACATACAGGACACAATTCAGTAGGACCATAGGACCATATGTAGATAATTCTTTCAGAAACATACATTTTTTCAGTTTTGGTTTTGGTTAGCAATATGTTAGCTTCTAGAACATTGTCCTATCAACTTACTGTCCTAATCTCAATGTCACCCAAATAATATAATAAAGATTACAGTCCTTGAGTGAAACACTTTTTTTTCCATTAATGGATTCATGAATTGAGACCATGTATAATCAATGAGGTGTGGATTATATGCTCTTAAATTTATTTCTTTTTAATCCAGCTTTGACAAGAGAAATTAGGGAAGATGTGTTTGGTGAGATTTGGTTTCTCAAGGTCACTGTTCTCCATTTGATAGAAATCATGAATTACTTTAACAATCTGTTTATGAATAAATAATCATTTCAAAATGAAAATATAACAGTTTGTGTGCCTACTTTCACTAATCTATATACAGAACTATACAGTATTAACCGGCACAGATTAGGAACCTATACAACAGATAAACATTGTTTAAAACCTTCAAAGAATGTCACACTAGTTTAGCCAAGGATGCAATAATCTTCAGCTGTAACATATAAGTTATATATATATATATACTATATACAATTCTGACTACCTCTATACAATACTGACTTCCTATTTACAATATTGACTACTTGTACACAATACTGAATTCCTATATACAATACTGACTACTTCTATACAATACTGATTATGTGTATACAATACAGACTACCTGTATTCAATAGTGGCTATGTGTATACAATACTGATGGCATGTGTACAATACTGACTTCTTCTATACAATACTGATTACTTCTATAGAATACTGACTACCTTTATAAAATACTGACTACCTTTATACAACACTGACTACCTCTATACAATAGTGACTACCTCTATACAATAGTGACTACTTCTATACAATAGTGACTACCTCTATACAATACTGACTACATCTATACAATAGTGACTACCTCTATACAATACTGACTATCTCTATACAATACTGACTACCTTTATAAAATACTGACTACCTTTATACAACACTGACTACCTTTATACAACACTGACTACCTCTATATAATAATAATACTGACTACTTCTATACAATACTGACTACTTATATACAATACTGACTACTTCTATACAATACTGACTACCTCTATACAATACTGACTAACTCTATACAATACTGACTACCTTTATAAAATACTGACTACCTTTATACAACATTGACTACCTCTCTATAATAATGACTACTTCTATAAAATACTGTATGACTACCATTATACTATATTGACTATATGTACGAAAGACAGACACTAGATAATGAAGACGTTATATGTTTAATAAAAATTAAAAAGGGTAAAAAATCGATACACATTATTTTTCTGGGCAAGAAAGTCAACTGGCAGTACGTCATATATTTTCAGAAAACACACCGTATATAAATATATACATTTCGTGCCATCAGTGACTATATTGACTTGTACAAGGCAACCAGCTATCAGCATAGTCCCACGTGACTTAACCATTAAGAGAACGTGTATTGGTTGTCTTAATAAATCAAGGTAACTAACTCTTTAGCAAAGCAGTGTTAGTTTTACGAGAGCTACAAATTGAGTTAAAGATGATAATAAATCAAACAAGATGACAATAAATCAAAGAAATGAAAGTTTTAAACGATCTTTTTATATCGCGTGTGTGCCATGTTTACAAACAGGGTATATCTAAATGTAAGTGGCTGTATGAGCTTTAACCTTATTGTTAAACAGAGATTGCTTGTGTTTCTATCTAGGGTAGAACTACGTTTAGTTCAGTGAATGAATCCTAAAGTACATCACGAACTGGTGTATCGACACTCGTGTCAATAAAATTATTGATGGTTTTCAAAACATCCGTAACAAGATGCAAGGATCAAAGTATTAACATATTGAGGTATGCATGTTTGGTTGGATGAATGGAAATAAAGGAAGGGTGGGTGGCTGTGTAGTCGCACAGATGGACACATGGATGGACCGGTGGATGGACACATGGATCGACCGGTGGATGGACACATGGATGGACCGGTGGATGGACACATGGATGGACCGGTGGATGGACACATGGATGGACCGGTGGATGGACACATTGATGGACCGGTGGATGGACACATGGATGGACCGGTGGATGGACACATGGAGATGGACCGGTGGATGGACACATGGATGGACCGGTGGACGGACACAAGGATGGACCGGTGGACTGACGGACTATTGGATGGATAGATGGGTGGCAGGACGGATCGACAGACAAATTTATGGGGTTAATAGACGGGCAGATAGATTTGTGGGTAGATGGATAAATGGATCAATAGATGGGTGGTTGTATGGATGGACAGTCAAATGGAAGGATGAGTGGACGGACTAAAGATAGATGGTGGGTGCATTGTTGTATGGATGGACGGATAGATGAGTGTGTAGATGGACGGATAGATGAGTGTGTAGATGGACGGATAGATGAGTGTGTAGATGGATGGATAGATGAGTGTGTAGATGGATGGATAGATGAGTGTGTAGATGGATGGATAGATGAGTGTGTAGATGGATGGATAGATGAGTGTGTAGATGGACGGATAGATGAGTGTGTAGATGGATGGATAGATGAGTGTGTAGATGGATGGATAGATGAGTGTGTAGATGGATGGATAGATGAGTGTGTAGATGGATGGATGGATGAGTGTGTAGATGGATGGATGGATGAGTGTGTAGATGGATGGATGGATGAGTGTGTAGATGGACGGATAGATGAGTGTGTAGATGGACGGATGGATGAGTGTGTAGATGGACGGATAGATGAGTGTGTAGATGGACGGATAGATGAGTGTGTAGATGGACGGATAGATGAGTGTGTAGATGGACGGATAGATGAGTGTGTAGATGGACGGATAGATGAGTGTGTAGATGGACGGATAGATGAGTGTGTAGATGGATGGATGGATGAGTGTGTAGATGGATGGATGGATGAGTGTGTAGATGGACGGATAGATGAGTGTGTAGATGGACGGATAGATGAGTGTGTAGATGGACGGATAGATGAGTGTGTAGATGGACGGATAGATGAGTGTGTAGATAGACGGATAGATGAGTGTGTAGATGGACGGATAGATGAGTGTGTAGATGGACGGATAGATGAGTGTGTAGATGGACGGATAGATGAGTGTGTAGATGGACGGATAGATGAGTGTGTAGATGGACGGATAGATGAGTGTGTAGATAGACGGATAGATGAGTGTGTAGATGGACGGATAGATGAGTGTGTAGATGGATGGATGGATGAGTGTGTAGATGGACGGATAGATGAGTGTGTAGATGGACGGATAGATGAGTGTGTAGATGGACGGATAGATGAGTGTGTAGATAGACGGATAGATGAGTGTGTAGATGGACGGATAGATGAGTGTGTAGATGGATGGATGGATGAGTGTGTAGATGGACGGATAGATGAGTGTGTAGATGGACGGATAGATGAGTGTGTAGATGGACGGATAGATGAGTGTGTAGATGGACGGATAGATGAGTGTGTAGATGGACGGATAGATGAGTGTGTAGATGGACGGATAGATGAGTGTGTAGATGGACGGATAGATGAGTGTGTAGATGGACGGATAGATGAGTGTGTAGATGGACGGATAGATGAGTGTGTAGATGGACGGATAGATGAGTGTGTAGATGGACGGATAGATGAGTGTGTAGATAGACGGATAGATGAGTGTGTAGATGGACGGATAGATGAGTGTGTAGATGGACGGATAGATGAGTGTGTAGATGGACGGATAGATGAGTGTGTAGATGGACGGATAGATGAGTGTGTAGATGGACGGATAGATGAGTGTGTAGATGGACGGATAGATGAGTGTGTAGATGGACGGATAGATGAGTGTGTAGATGGACGGATAGATGAGTGTGTAGATAGACGGATAGATGAGTGTGTAGATAGACGGATAGATGAGTGTGTAGATGGACGGACAGATGAGTGTGTAGATGGACGGACAGATGAGTGTGTAGATGGACGGACAGATGAGTGTGTAGATGGACGGACAGATGAGTGTGTAGATGGACGGACAGATGAGTGTGTAGATGGACGGACAGATGAGTGTGTAGATGGACGGATAGATGAGTGTGTAGATGGACGGATAGATGAGTGTGTAGATGGACGGATAGATGAGTGTGTAGATGGACGGATAGATGAGTGTGTAGATGGACGGATAGATGAGTGTGTAGATGGACGGATAGATGAGTGTGTAGATAGACGGATAGATGAGTGTGTAGATAGACGGATAGATGAGTGTGTAGATGGACGGACAGATGAGTGTGTAGATGGACGGACAGATGAGTGTGTAGATGGACGGACAGATGAGTGTGTAGATGGACGGACAGATGAGTGTGTAGATGGACGGACAGATGAGTGTGTAGATGGACGGACAGATGAGTGTGTAGATGGACGGACAGATGAGTGTGTAGATGGACGGATAGATGAGTGTGTAGATGGACGGACAGATGAGTGTGTAGATGGACGGACAGATGAGTGTGTAGATGGACGGACAGATGAGTGTGTAGATGGACGGACAGATGAGTGTGTAGATGGACGGACAGATGAGTGTGTAGATGGACGGACAGATGAGTGTGTAGATGGACGGACAGATGAGTGTGTAGATGGACGGATAGATGAGTGTGTAGATGGACGGACAGATGAGTGTGTAGATGGACGGACAGATGAGTGTGTAGATGGACGGACAGATGAGTGTGTAGATGGACGGACAGATGAGTGTGTAGATGGACGGATAGATGAGTGTGTAGATGGATGGAAAGATGAGTGTGCAGATGGACGGACAGATGAGTGTGTAGATGGACGGATAGATGAGTGTGTAGATGGATGGAAAGATGAGTGTGTAGATGGACGGATAGATGAGTGTGTAGATGGACGGACAGATCAGTGTATAGATGGACGGATAGATGAGTGTGTAGATGGACGGATAGATGAGTGTGTAGATGGACGGATAGATGAGTGTGTAGATGGACGGATAGATGAGTGTGTAGATGGACGGATAGATGAGTGTGTAGATGGATGGAAAGATGAGTGTGTAGATGGACGGATAGATGAGTGTGTAGATGGACGGATAGATGAGTGTGTAGATGGACGGATAGATGAGTGTGTAGATGGACGGATACATGATTGTGTAGATGGATGGAAAGATGAGTGTGTAGATGGACGGACAGATGAGTGTGTAGATGGATGGAAAGATGAGTGTGTAGCAGGACGGACAGATGAGTGTGTAGATGGACGGACAGCTGAGTGTGTAGATGGACGGACAGCTGAGTGTATAGATGGACGGATAGATGAGTGTGCAGATGGACGGATAGATGAGTGTGTAGATGGACGGATAGATGATTGTGTAGATGGATGGAAAGATGAGTGTGTAGATGGACGGACAGATGAGTGTGTAGATGGACGGATAGATGATTGTGTAGATGGATGGAAAGATGAGTGTGTAGCAGGACGGATAGATGATTGTGTAGATGGATGGAAAGATGAGTGTGTAGATGGACGGACAGCTGAGTGTGTAGATGGACGGATAGATGAGTGTGTAGATGGACGCATAGATGAGTGTGTAGATGGACGGATAGATGAGTGTGTAGATGGACGGATAGATGAGTGTGTAGATGGACAGATAGATGAGTGTGTAGATGGACGGATAGATGAGTGTGTAGATGGACGGATAGATGAGTGTGTAGATGGACGGATAGATGAGTGTGTAGATGGACGGATAGATGAGTGTGTAGATGGACGGACAGATGAGTGTGTAGATGGACGGATAGATGAGTGTGTAGATGGATGGAAAGATGAGTGTGTAGCAGGACGGATAGATGATTGTGACGATGGACGGATAGATGATTGTGTAGATGGATGGAAAGATGAGTGTGTAGCAGGACGGATAGATGATTGTGTAGATGGATGGAAAGATGAGTGTGTAGCAGGACGGATAGATGATTGTGTAGATGGATGGAAATATGAGTGTGTAGCAGGACGGATAGATGATTGTGTAGATGGATGGAAAGATGAGTGTGTAGCAGGACGGATAGATGATTGTGTAGATGGATGGAAAGATGAGTGTGTAGCAGGACGGATAGATGATTGTGTAGATGGACGGATAGATGATTGTGTAGATGGATGGAAAGATGAGTGTGTAGATGGACGGATAGATGATTGTGTAGATGGATGGAAAGATGAGTGTGTAGCAGGACGGATAGATGATTGTGTAGATGGATGGAAAGATGAGTGTGTAGATGGACGGACAGCTGAGTGTGTAGATAGACGGATAGATGAGTGTGTAGATGGACGGATAGATGAGTGTGTAGATGGACGGATAGATGAGTGTGTAGTTGGACGGATAGATGAGTGTGTAGATGGACGCATAGATGAGTGTGTAGATGGACGCATAGATGAGTGTGTAGATGGACGGATAGATGAGTGTGTAGATGGACGGATAGATGAGTGTGTAGATGGACGGATAGATGAGTGTGTAGATGGACGGATAGATGAGTGTGTAGATGGACGGACCCGACAGACTTAGGTACAGTCACGAAATACCAAGTACTGTGGTAATTCACCCAACTTTACATAACTGAACGGAAATCTTCTTAAACTGGGCGTGGATTGACAAATAAGACACGCCTATCTATTAGTCAGCTGACAGTTTCAATCTATCATAAAGAGCAGCATTGATTTTAGCAGGAACACGTTTTGATGTGTGTACATTGAGCAACATTCATCGCAAGGAAATACATTAGGATGTGCACACAGACACACATGGAAACACGTGTGCACAGTCATAATAAGATTATGATCACAGTCACAAGATATGCACAGTCACAAGATGTGCACAGTCACAAGATGTGTACAATCCCAAGGTAAATGTGCGCATATATAAAATGCAGGTAAACATAAACTAAACACATACACCACCATGTGCCTATTAGGGAGATTGCGAAAGGCTACCCATATAAATAACTGACACTGATATAAGCAACATGCAAACACTTTACATTGACACCAAGGAGGTAAATCTAAAGAAAATGTCTAAAGATAATTTAGTTCAAGTTAATTATCTAGCTTAATACAGAGAGATGTAGACCTAAACTTATCATGATTTAATTGAAAAAGTCAGTATCTACAAAACTGAATGAGTTACTTTCTTGTCTAAAAATTTTTTAAATCCGAAGATACCAAAAGATCAATTTGCAGGCTGTTGTTATTTTTCCCCAGGGAATAAATTTCTAAACCGTCAATAGCGTTGGAGATCACAATACAACAAGGCGCCTGCACAATACAACAAGGCGGTCTGCACAATACAACAAGGCGGTCTGCACAATACAACAAGGCGGTCTGCACAATACAACAAGGCGGTCTGCACAATACAACAAGTCGGTCTGCACAATACAACAAGGCGGTCTGCACAATACAACAAGGCGGTCTGCACAATACAACAAGGCGGTCTGCACAATACAACAAGGCGGTCTGCACAATACAACAAGGCGGTCTGCACAATACAACAAGGCGGTCTGCACAATACAACAAGGCGGTCTGCTTTCTACTACACAGTGGACTGTGATGTGATCTGGGATTTCGTTGGCGACAACAATCTCAGTGTTGACTTAAAGCTTCAGTAAATAAAAACCAATATAAACAAATGTTCAGTCTTCAACAACACAGGACGGTTTCTCATCTAAGATTTCAGTTATCAGCAAGGTATGGCAAGTTGAGAATTATATTGTTGGAGAACCAAGATCTTTATCAAAGGCTGAATTCGTTGGCAAGAAAGCAAAAATAGCAACGGGACATATAAAGCTGACTAAATGTTGATGGCAAAAGTAGAAGAAAGTGAATTGGTGAGATTTTAGTGGGAATAGGTAAAGTAAAAAGTTAAAGTATCCCGTCGGAAGAAATCGAGCCATAGCAGCGTTCACCCTTTTCTGTGGCCATGGCATACTAGGAGATGGTGTGGACAGCACAATGTCCAGCCGCCTTAACCTTGCCCCAATTAAAGTCAGTTACCCATCAGAGCTGGATAGACTCAGGGACACCCTCCAGACCCTGGAACAAATCCTAGCCAGGTATCGAACCCAGCATTTTAGGCCACAATGTATCAGTAATCTAGTTCAGGGGTCGGCAACCTATGGCACGCGTGCCAGACTTGGCACGCAAAGCTATTTCCAGTGGCACGCGGAAGACCCCCTAAAAAAAAGTCTCTTAAATTCCACAAGAAAATCAGTGCTAGAGCAGGAAGACTTTCAGGCTTTTGGCACGCTGAAAGAATTAGAAATCCCACTTTGGCACACTGTTATCTAAAGGTTGCCGACACCTGATCTAGTTTATGTTCATTTTATTCTAATCGAGTTCAAACTACAGCTACATATATTTTCCTGTAAATAATTATTATCATTTGATTTTTTTTTTTATTTACGTATATTTTTTTTTAGTGGAGATAAACTGACGGATTGAGTCTTCAAACATATAATATCAAAAGGTATATTTTTTAAGTTCCAGTGTTAAAGAAACACACTTGGAATAAAAACATGATTACCTGAACGGGATAAAAATAACGAGTGGAAGGTAACTACAGTGGCTTGTGTTAGACATAACGTGTTTGCTGGGGCTTGCTTGAACCCATTAATCACCTGACACTTGAAGGCAGAGAGCATCGTCTGCCAATGACATATTAGTCACTTGCTCTTTTCTCCGTCTAACTAAATCCGGGTGAAGAATCTTGTGTTTATGTTGAGACTGTCGGGATACTTCATGTTTTTGTAAACAAACTACAAATGGCAGATAAACCGACTATTATGTGTTTTTCATACTTTTCGTATACAACAAAAATAAATTGTTCTGAAGCTTTACCTATTGTTCAATCTCTAAACAAATGTTTTCATAACAATCTTTTCTTCGGTGCAATTCACTGGTTTTTCTAACAATGCTAGACATTTAAAACTGGCAGATTTATCAATCACTACAAAACCTGGTATACTAAATGGTCTCTTTACAATAGAACACGACCAATGTATGTAAACCTACTCCGAGTAATTTAACTAATATACCATTATTTTGGCTATATACCAATTTTTCATACAGTGTGTCGTCATATAGTCAAAATAAATCTATTCCAGTGTGTCTCGTCATACATTGACAATAAATCTATTCCAGTGTGTCTCGTCTTACACTGACAATAAATCTATTCAAGTGTGTCTCGTCATACATTGACAATAAATCTATTCCAGTGTGTCTCGTCATACATTGACAATAAATCTATTCCAGTGTGTCTCGTCATACATTGACAATAAATCTATTCCAGTATGTCTCGTCATACATTGACAATAAATCTATTCCAGTGTGTCTCGTCATACATTGACAATAAATCTATTCCAGTGTGTCTCGTCATTTATTGACAATAAATCTATTCCAGTGTGTCTCGTCAAACATTGACAATAAATCTATTCCAGTGTGTCTCGTCGCACACTGACAATAAATCTATTCCAGTGTGTCTCGTCATACATTGACAATAAATCTATTCCAGTGTGTCTCGGCGTACACTGAAAATAAATCTATTCCCAATAAATCTATTCCGTTGTGTCGCCGTACATTTGACAATAAATCTATTCCAGTGTGTCGTCATGCATAACATTGACAATAAATATTTTTACTGTATCATGGTACAATTACAACATCCCTAGATCAGTGTGTCCTACCCATAAACCTACAACACTGCGAGTAGAGTAGTTAAATTTCACAAGCGTTGCATTGAAGTCAGTGTGTTTAAGAACCGCTCATTTCAATGTGAACTTCTTATTACGAAATCCTTGTTAGTTCAGCTTGTTGAACAATTCACAAGGAAAACCGAAACTTCAAAATGTGCACAGACCACTTGTAGCTGTAGCAGACGTCTACCCTTAATGTTCTATATTCATCCTGTTTGCTTGCTTCTATTGTCCACGTTACAACAAAAAAAAAACACTTCTGTTAAGTCAATGGAGTGTGATCGTGTGTGCATAACTCAAGCAGACTGTAACGTTAGTGTCATGTTACATTTTGTAACTTGCAGGGGAAACATTGTCACAGCCTTGATTGTGTGACATTCATTTTATAAACCGGTTTGTTACTTTAAGTTATTATTATCTTTCTGGCCAAAAATATTTTGTTAAACTATTCAATAGAGTTTTCTTAAACTTGGCTGCTATATGCCGGTAAATGAAAGAATTACCTGTAAATAGCACAACAATATTTAATATTATAGGTTTACGTCTTAGATATACAGGTTATGCACATATTCTTGGCATTCTGTTTGTTAATCAATAAGTTGGTTGTTGGCAGAATGATATTATACAGACATATATATATAGTCTAGACAGATAGAAATATGGATAGACATTGAAAGATAGATGGTAGCTAGACAGATAGATTAGATAGACATAGATTAATATTAAATTAATAGAAAGACTTTGAGAGATAGATAGCTTGGCTAATTAAGAGATAGATAAACAAAGATTGATAGATACAGTTTTCAAATCTACTATCACCCTCTCTATCTGTGCAGTATTTACCACGTGTTATAATTTCAAAATGTCATGTAGCCTACAATCCTCTACTTTTCGATAGTTTTCTACAGATATAAAATGTTAAAGACAAGACTGTAAGTGTATGTGGAAGTAGAGCATTGAAAAAATAAATATTTGTTTAAATATACCATGTATAGGCCCTATAGATTTACGTACATAATGAAGTATGGGCAGTAACGACCCGTAACAGTAGGCTACATTGTAACGTTTGTATCACTGGGTTTATTGATAAGATAAATACATCACTAAAGACACATCATCGATACCAATAAACAACAAACCAGACACCAACATTAAACAGACATAAACAAACATTCATTAGACATGGTTACACATTGTTACATAATGGAGTAAACGTGCATATAGTCACTAAGATCAATATTTACCAGTCTTAACGTACGCATAGACATGACTCAATCTGTGTGTGATTCATTTTATCCATGAATATAACGTCTTCAAATGTCATTGTGATACTATTGAACGAATCAGCTTCATGACGCAAACACTTTACAGCAAGGAATGAGTTTTAAACATAACCAATAACCATAAACACTAACTTTTATTAATCACAAGGTGTAACTCCTAAAAAACAAATAGAATTGAGGTCACTTGAATAATTGATCATTATGAATCTATCAGTTACACACACAAGGTCTGGCCGATGACGACACTTCCCACAGGCCATAGCACAGGATCAATGAAATCATTCAGTTATTTTGGTGTAACAATGACACACACACTGGGGCTTGTCTTTGTGCAGTGCTAATTCAGTGGCAGAGCTGCGTAAAGCTGAAGGCGTCCACACAGGAACCGTCCCGACTCAATGTTTACTTATGTCCCTGCATGCACTTCTTTGCTAAGCAAATTTGTCGCTATACGTTTTAATTTAGCTCTCTCTCTCTTTCTCTCTCTCCAGTTCTCTCCTACCCCATCTCTCTCTCTCTCTCGCGTATTTTTTAATTGTTAAATTTGTAAACGCCCAATAACGGATACACATAGAGTGTAAGCCTATAATGACATTGAAGAAAAGACGAGAGAGGCATGTTTAAGTTATCTTATAATGACATTAAAGAAAAGACGAGAGAGGCATGTTTAAGTTATCTTATAATGACATTAAAGAAAAGACGAGAGAGGCATGTTTAAGTTATCTTATAATGACATTAAAGAAAAGACGAGAGAGGCATGTTTAAGTTATCTTATAATGACATTAAAGAAAAGACGAGAGAGGCATGTTTAAGTTATCTTATAATGACATTAAAGAAAAGACGAGAGAGGCATGTTTAAGTTATCTTATAATGACATTAAAGAAAAGACGAGATAGGCATGTTTAAGTTATCTTATAATGACATTAAAGAAAAGACGAGAGAGGCATGTTTAAGTTATCTTATAATGACATTAAAGAAAAGACGAGAGAGGCATGTTTAAGTTATCTTATAATGACATTAAAGAAAAGACGAGATAGGCATGTTTAAGTTATCTTATAATGACATTAAAGAAAAGACGAGAGAGGCATGTTTAAGTTATCTTATAATGACATAAAAGAAAAGACGAGAGAGGCATGTTTAAGTTATCTTATAATGACATTAAAGAAAAGACGAGATAGGCATGTTTAAGTTATCTTATAATGACATTAAATAAAAGACGAGAGAGGCATGTTTAAGTTATCTTATAATGACATTAAAGAAAAGACGAGAGAGGCATGTTTAAGTTATCTTATAATGACATTAAAGAAAAGACGAGAGAGGCATGTTTAAATTATCTTATAATGACATTAAAGAAAAGACGAGAGAGGCATGTTTAAGTTATCTTATAATGACATTAAAGAAAAGACGAGAGAGGCATGTTTAAGTTATCTTATAATGACATTAAAGAAAAGACGAGAGAGGCATGTTTAAGTTATCTTATAATGACATTAAAGAAAAGACGAGATAGGCATGTTTAAGTTATCTTATAATGACATTAAAGAAAAGACGAGAGAGGCATGTTTAAGTTATCTTATAATGACATTAAAGAAAAGACGAGAGAGGCATGTTTAAGTTATCTTATAATGACATTAAAGAAAAGACGAGAGAGGCATGTTTAAGTTATCTTATAATGACATTAAAGAAAAGACGAGAGAGGCATGTTTAAGTTATCTTATAATGACATTAAAGAAAAGACGAGATAGGCATGTTTAAGTTATCTTATAATGACATTAAAGAAAAGACGAGAGAGGCATGTTTAAGTTATCTTATAATGACATTAAAGAAAAGACGAGAGAGGCATGTTTAAGTTATCTTATAATGACATTAAAGAAAAGACGAGAGAGGCATGTTTAAGTTATCTTATAATGACATTAAAGAAAAGACGAGAGAGGCATGTTTAAGTTATCTTATAATGACATTAAAGAAAAGACGAGAGAGGCATGTTTAAGTTATCTTATAATGACATTAAAGAAAAGACGAGAGAGGCATGTTTAAGTTATCTTATAATGACATTGAAGAAAAGACGAGAGAGGCATGTTTAAGTTATCTTATAATGACATTGAAGAAAAGACGAGAGAGGCATGTTTAAGTTATCTTATAATGACATTGAAGAAAAGACGAGAGAGGCATGTTTAAGTTATCTTATAATGACATTAAAGAAAAGACGAGAGAGGCATGTTTAAGTTATCTTATAATGACATTGAAGAAAAGACGAGAGAGGCATGTTTAAGTTATCTTATAATGACATTAAAGAAAAGACGAGAGAGGCATGTTTAAGTTATCTTATAATGACATTGAAGAAAAGACGAGAAAGGCATGTTTAAGTTATCTTATAATGACATTAAAGAAAAGACGAGAGAGGCATGTTTAAGTTATCTTATAATGACATTGAAGAAAAGACGAGAGAAGCATGTTTAAGTTATCTTATAATGACATTGAAGAAAAGACGAGAGAGGCATGTTTAAGTTATCTTATAATGACATTAAAGAAAAGACGAGAGAGGCATGTTTAAGTTATCTTATAATGACATTGAAGAAAAGACGAGAGAAGCATGTTTAAGTTATCTTATAATGACATTGAAGAAAAGACGAGAGAAGCATGTTTAAGTTATCTTATAATGGAATTAAAGAACAAACGAGAGAAGCATTTTTAAGTTATCTTATAATGACATTTAAAAAAAAAAAGAGAGAAGCATGTTTAAGTTACTTAGACGGTAACTCCATGTTTGCATTGACGCTATAATGAAAATAATAAATACATCTAAAAAAGCTTTGGGCAATATGTTAAATAATTAAAATTTCATTGCCAGACAATTTTAATGGTATTTCTACATCTTGCTTTGTTTGACAGTATTCCCATTGGTATATTGTTTGATAGTATTCCTATTGGTATATAGTTTAATAGTATTGCCTTTGGTTTATTGTTTGATAGTATTCCGATTGGTATATAGTTTAATAGTATTCCCATTGGTATATTGTTTAATAGTATTCCGATTGGTATATAGTTTAATAGTATTCCCATTGGTATATTGTTTAATAGTATTCCCATTGGTATATTGTTTGATAGTATTCCCATTGGTATATTGTTTGCTAGTATTCCTATTGGTATATAGTTTAATAGTATTCCCATTGGTTTATTGTTTGCTAGTATTCCGATTGGTATATAGTTTAATAGTATTCCCATTGGTATATTGTTTAATAGTATTCCCATTGGTATAATGTTTTGATAGTATTCCCATTGGTATATTGTTTAATAGTATTCCCATTGGTATATTGTTTAATAGTATTCCCATTGGTATATTGTTTGATATTATTCCCATTGGTATATTGTTTGATAGTATTCCCATTGGTATATTGTTTGATAGTATTCCCATTGGTATATTGCTTGATAGTATTCCGATTGGTATATAGTTTAATAGTATTCCCATTGGTATATTGTTTAATAGTATTCCCATTGGTATAATGTTTTGATAGTATTCCCATTGGTATATTGCTTGATAGTATTCCGATTGGTATATAGTTTAATAGTATTCCCATTGGTATAATGTTTTGATAGTATTCCCATTGGTATATTGCTTGATAGTATTCCGATTGGTATATAGTTTAATAGTATTCCCATTGGTTTATTGTTTAATAGTATTCCCATTGGTTTATTGTTTGATAGTATTCTCATTGGTATAATGTTTTGATAGTATTCAAATTGGTATATTGTTCGATAGTATTCCCATTGGTATAATGTTTGATAGTATTCCCATTAGTATATTGTTTGAAAGTATTACCATTGGTATAATGTTTGAAAATATTACTGCTGATTGGTACATCGTCTTTCATAAGAATTAATATCATCATTTATTTATACATCGGCACATCGCATTTCGTTAGATAGTATCACAATTGGTAGGTAGGCCTACATCATATTGTGTTGGCTAGTATCACCAATCTTATTTCGTTTTTGTGTTGTCTCGCTACAAAATGTTAAGAAACTATGCCCGTTGCCTTAGTATGACAAGTTTCCAAATCAAGCCAAACTACAAGTGTGACCTAGTTCCGCTGCTGTAACCTGTCAGTTTGTATGGAGGAAGTGGATTCTTAATTTAAGCGCCACTTTGACGTTGTCCTTTTACCTGTGAAACCTTTCATCTTGTGTCGTACTTTCATCTTTAAAAACACACACACAACTCTTTTCACATTTACTGCTATTATATACTTTAAACTTTAACACAACCGGTTTGATACAACTTTATTTCACACATTGTAACACACCTTTACTATTCATTTTTAAATACGTATTTAACATTAGACCTAGCATTCAAATACCTTTTTACATGACTGATTAGATCTAGTAATGAAAATACGTGACCTGCGGGCACATTGTGGCCATACAAAAGTTGTGTCGAGTACAAATAAAATAATGAGATAAAGATTTCTCTATTGATCCAACTAAAAGGAAATTTGAATTGATTGCAGAAGTTTCGTCTTCCATCATCAATGGACAATATTTGATTGCAGAAGTTTCGTCTTCCATCATCAATGGACAATATTTGATTGCAGAAGTTTCGTCTTCCATCATCAATGGACAATATTTGATTGCAGATGTTTCGTCTTCCATCATCAATGGACAATATTTGATTGCAGATGTTTCGTCTTCCATCATCAATGGACAATATTTGATTGCAGATGTTTCGTCTTCCATCATCAATGGACAATATTTGATTGCAGATGTTTCGTCTTCCATCATCAATGGACAATATTTGATTGCAGAAGTTTCGTCTTCCATCATCAATGGACAATATTTGATTGCAGAAGTTTCGTCTTCCATCATCAATGGACAATATTTGAAACAATAGATTTAAAAGAATATTTAAATTGTTCAGGACACAGTGTTATGATGTTAGTATTGTTATACCAACCCTTTAACGTATTGTATTCAGAGCCTTTACAAGCTTATGTAGCCCCCCAGGGCAAAAGTTTCAACGCCGCCCCCTTGCATACTGTAACTGCTTGTTTAGTGCTAAATTTGCTATATTTAGACTACATTTGCCGCCCCCCTGGAAGTGTGGCCCCCGGGCATATGCCCCCCTCTGCGAGGGCACTGATTGTATTGTAATTAATAATTTACATCTAGCCATTGTATTAGGAAAAAATACCGGCCTGACAAAAAATACGGAGATGCTAAGAGAAATAAAATATATCTCCCCCCCCCACCCCGTTTGATCTCCGTCTTTTTGTCGTTTCTTTACACAAAGGCTGTTTGACTGTGTCGGTTAATTTAGAATTTAGAAGGTATTTAATTGCATCTTGTTGTGTTTAAAATCTAGGTCATGGTTGAAAGAGAAGTAATATTTACTGCGGTTTTATTACATAGGTTCTTGTCACTGACCTATAGCAAGCCTCATAATGTCAACTTTAATCACAACAGGCTTTATACACATCAATCTTTTGCTAGTACGAAATGTACCGGTATATTCTTTGGCTATTCTTAAAACGAATGGAGGTCAACGTTTAGTTCAATACTATAATTATAATACTAATAAACGAAACATAGTGATGATCGCCTGCCCGTTTCGCTTTTTTAAACACTTTTTTTATTTGTATTCGAAAGATATAGGCCTAATTAACGAAGTGAAGTGGACGTCAATAATATTGTTTGGTCTATACATGTATATATATAATATTATCACATCCTACGCTAATCTTGGTTTGACTTTAGTTTTGTATCTTTGGTGAAGGTTTTAAATCATGTTAAATTGGGGTTTTCCCCCACAGAATAGGTATACCTATTCACCTATTCTGTGTTTCCCCCTGCAGGAAACCCATTCCATTTCCGGATATAACTCGAACAGAAAGAGCGTGCATGGGCTATTTATTTTTCCTTCCATATGAAATAAGAAAATAAGTAAGAAAATAAGGTGACAGTCTTCGGCGTATTTGACTAAATTATGTTGTTTTTGAATGTAATGCTATATGTATAACTACTTCTCATCTTATATAAGGCGCTTTCTTCTAGTGTTTCTAGATTTAGTCATTTGCATTTAAATTAACAACATCATAAAATAGTTAAAATATTATTAAAATTAAAAATAATTTTTTCAACTCAAAGCCTAAACTTTCGTATATTTTTAAATGTCAGCATCATGGAATCATTATGATGTGTACAGTTGTTATAGTCTAGACTCTATGCAATAAACACAAGACCAGACAATGTAGGCCTACATTGTAAAACACCAGTCTAATTGGTTGAATGATGTGTAGGGGAAACTGGGGTAAAATGGGATAGCGGGGTAAAACGAGACACACGAATTACTGAAAAACAGAAAGTCGGAGCGCTTTAGAAATGAGTCTATTAAAGAGACCACGTGATACTGCATTGCCGGCAAAATCCATCTCATCTTTTTTTTTGTTGTGTCTTTATTGTCCACCACTTGCTTGTTCAGTACACAGAATGTCGTTTACATGTCAATGTTATCTTTGATACGACAGGGTTTTTTCCCTTAAGTAACTCGTTTTACCCCAGGTTCCCCTACTCTGAGAGTGCAGAAAACTGGGTAGCCTGTCAAGGTGACTGTAACAGGCGGGCACACTACAGCTGTGCAGGTCTGGATGAAAGAAACATAGCCCCAGTTTTCGTTTGTGAACTCTGCGACGACTGAGATTTGATTTAGCATACCCCCAGCGTATGTCTCGTTTTACCCCAGGCATGGGGCAAAACGGGAAAATACGGTTAGCCCAACAAATCATTTGTGTCTCTGTTGAAACTAACAAATCTCATATTTTTTTGTTGTGACATTGTTGTCCACTACTTGCTTGTTCAGTACACAGAATGTCGTTTACATGTCAATGTTATCTTTGATACGACAGGGTTTTTTCCCTTAAGTATCTCGTTTTACCCCAGGTTCCCCTACAGTTGTTATAGTCTAGACTCTATGCAATAAACACAAGACCAGACATATGTATATATATATGTAAGCCTACATTGTAAAACACCAGTCTAATTGGTTGAACGGAAAGGAAATAGTGCGCAGTGATAAAGCTTAGATCATTTCATGAACATTGGCTAGTAGGATGTGTGGGGGGGGGGGGGGAGTGGGAGAGAGTGGGAGGTGTATAATATAACTTCCAGGTAAGGGTTAATGTTAGTGAATGTTATGTAGTAATCTAATTTCACTAATTGACCCACTTCCAACCCCCACACCAGACGCCATTTGATTAAGTATTCTGTAAAAATGAATCGATGTCCAATTTGGGAGATAACACGACCAAACATAAAAAAAGACGCGAGTTGTTAATTAAACTTCCCGATATAGTCAGTGTAGTGTAAGAATGTTTTAGTTTAAATTAAGTATTGACGTCTTAATGTGCACATCTTTCCGTATAAACAATCTTTGTGTGTTGGGAAACGTGGAGATATGTCCTGCTTTCCTGTATGAAATAAAACATGAAAATGTCCTCTAGTCCTGTATTAAATAAAACTTGATGTCCCTTGTTCTGTCTATAATAAAGCATGTAGGCTATATGTCCTCTCTTAAAACAAGTAAATGTCCTGCTGTCCTATCTTAAACAATACATCAAGATGTCTTTCTGCCCTGTATTAAATGTCAGCGTATTGCCCTCTATTATAGTTTCAAGTCTCACGATGAACACACAAAAAAACACAGTAAAACTTGTTATCTTTAAGTTCGATCACAATTTTCGTTCACATAAAGAATGCGAAGAAACTCCGTGTCTCGGTAATTACCTTAATGTTCGCATTTCTTCTTTGGTTCTGTAAAACACACGAGTGTTGAATGTTAGCTGGTCGCTCCCCACAGCTCCCCGTCACACACTTACAGCAGGGCAAGGAGAAAACACACAAGAACAAGAATGTCCTTAGTGATTACTACAGAAAATATTGAACATTTCCTCCATTGAACTGGTACCGAATTGCAGTTTCGACGACAAAAAATGGCCAGTTTCTTCTATTGATTGTGCTATTGTGTAGAAATAATGTTACAGTAAATAGCCGACTAAAACAAACAAAAATTACTCTAAATATAAAGTCACTAGGCTTTTATATGTCATCCTGTTCTGTATTAAATAAAAAAGTAAAATATTCGACAAGTATATTGTGTTCATTATAAATATGCATGAAACAATCCTTAATGACCATAAGAAAAACTAGTCCCTTTCATATGTTCAAACTTGTACTACTTAAGACTTTAAGTACATATTCAGCCCGCTTTAATTGTGTACTCGGTGGTACGCTCAGTATAAGAAGACTAAATACACGTACATGTATATAAAATTGACTAAATACTCGATTGTATATGCCCTGGCATGTATCGTGTTGTACTTAGATGATGATCCAGACACAGGGCGGAAAGGAAAGCCCCCCCCCCCCCTCCTCAATTATTACTGTTCAAGCATTTAATTAATACCGCAGCCAACAGATAAGTGGCTTGCCGTGTTGGGGAAATCTGGCCGGGAGGTCATGGTTTGACCCAGTCGATTCACGTGACAGGAAAGTGTGCGTGACTTTATCAAATCGAGAGCCTTTCAAACATGTATGAGGTTTTTGTTGTTAGCAGCAGTGTGGGTTACGTCATTTAATGTTAGACTTTGGGGCAGATAATTCGTGCCAGACTTTGGGGCAGATAATTCGTGCCAGACTTTGGGGCAGATAATTCATGCAGCACTGTGGGGCAGATCATTCATACATCACTGAGGGGCAGATAATTCATACGGCACTGCGGGGCAGATAATTCATACAGCACTATGGGGCAGATAATTCATACGGCACTGCGGGGCAGATAATTCATACAGCACTGAGGGGCAGATAATTCATACGGCACTGCGGGGCAGATAATTCATACATCACTGTGGGGCAGATAATTCATACGGCACTGCGGGGCAGATAATTCATACAGCACTGAGGGGCAGATAATTCATACGGCACTGCGGGGCAGATAATTCATACATCACTGTGGGGCAGATAATTCATACGGCACTGCGGGGCAGATAATTCATGCAGCACTGCGGGGCAGATAATTCATACGGCACTGCGGGGCAGATAATTCATACGGCACTGCGGGGCAGATAATTCATGCAGCACTGCGGGACAGATAATTCCTTGCTGCACTCACGTCTTTACATAACCAAATGGATACACCCACATTGAATTTCCTTTTATTATAATAATCCATATAATTGTAATGTAAGACCACTGTGTGACATAGAAGAAAGAGAGAAAAAAATGTACAGACTAGCTGACAGCTAGACAAGTTGAGAGATGATAGATGTTATATATAGGCCTATTGATTGATTGATAGATAGATTGATAGATAGACAGACAGATAAATAGATACAAGATATAGATGTTAATAGGGAATATATAGAATAGCTAGAATAGCCAATAGATAGAATGGATAAAATAGCTAGAATAAATAGAAAAGATATCATAGTTTATAATAGATAGACTATATTGAACAGATAGACTAGATTGACTATATTGAACAGATAGACTAGATTGACTATATTGAACAGATAGACTAGATTGACTATATTGAACAGATAGACTAGATTGACTATATTGAACAGATAGACTAGATTGACTATATTGAACAGATAGACTAGATTGACTATATTGAACAGATAGACTAGATAGACTATATTGAACAGATAGACTAGATAGAAGAGATAGAAGAGATAAGATAGATAGAATATATAATACAGAATAGAAAGATGGTAGATATTTAGCTTGAAGTGGAAAGAATACAACCACTTGAATATAACCATGAAGAAATCTGTAAAATCAATATGTAGTATCCATGTAAATGTCTACTCACGATCAAGCCGCTCTATGACCTTATGACCTAACATTGACGCGAATCTAATTGTAGTATCCATGTCTACTCACGATCAAGTCTCCTTGTGGCCTAACATTGACACAAGTCAAATTCTGTATTGGTACACTTGTCATTGCCAGCTACAGCTAAAGCCACGATTACTGTCCCGAAACGATTACTGTCCCGAAACGTTTCATACCATAACATAATACTTATGTATGTGTGTTAGTGTGTAGGACAATCTATAAGTATACCCAATGGACCTTAACAGTTTAAAACAATGAAATTTCTACATTGAACTAGCGATAGCTAAACTGACTCCAGTGGTGAATTAAGCAATGAACAAAATATCTTACAACAGAAAGTTGAACACAGGACAAACATATTATAATTACATGTATTCAAGTTTTAGAAGAAGAAAGAATATACCTAGCATATCATCAGTACTAGATAGACATTATAGCGATTATAGACACTGGCTTCATCATACACCCTATCTACCCATCACTCTCTTATCCCACCTTTCTCTTAACATAATATCTGAATACTGTATAATGATTTATGACGTAAAGGACCGTAACTCCGTGAAAATTTTATTGGAAAAGAACTGCATGAGTTATCTTTCTTTACACCCGAGTAAACGTGAGCTATCCAATTTGGTCTTTTTTGTTTCTTTAATTCTAAATAGAGTTATGTCCCTTACAAGTGTTAAGACAAACCCAACATATTTTTCAAGAGAGTATACTGTGTAGTTTTAGAATATTCAATGAATCCTTATGTATCTGATCATTTTATATATTAATATTAATTAATCAATAAGCAAAAAATTTAACTGTGCCAGCAATTTTCCTTTTGTAATCACTAATTAAATTGTTAGATCGCAGCAGTACTAAACAATCACAACATTGTCTAGTCTATACTAACTACAACATTGTCTATACTAACTACAACATTGTCTATACTAACTACAACATTGTCTATACTAACTACAACATTGTCTATACTAACTACAACATTGTCTATACTAACTACAACATTGTCTATACTAACTACAACATTGTCTATACTAACTACAACATTGTCTATACTAACTACAACATTGTCTATACTAACTACAACATTGTCTATACTAACTACAACATTGTCTATACTAACTACAACATTGTCTATACTAACTGCAACATTGTCTATACTAACTACAACATTGTCTATACTAACTATAACATTGTCTATACTAACTACAACATTGTCTATACTAACTACAACATTGTCTATACTAACTACAACATTGTCTATACTAACTACAACATTGTCTATACTAACTACAACATTGTCTATACTAACTACAACATTGTCGATACTAACTATAACATTGTCTATACTAACTACAACATTGTCTATACTAAGTAAACAATAATAATTCCTGCTCTATTTATTTATTAAGTGTCATCAAAGACAATAATATCTACATTTTAAAATATATTTTCAAAAGTATTGCAATGTACCTCAAATTGGGGTCCGCGATCCCCATCAAATATCTTTCAGGGAGTCAATGAACGAATTAGTTGTATAAATTTCTAGAAATAATATGAACGATATACAAGGTTTAAAGCCAACACATTTATAATTGGTTCAAAATGAATTTGATTGTCAACAACTAACTAAAGTTTGTCTATATACTAGAATTGCAATTCTGAAAACGTGATTAGAGGGAGAAGAAATCACAAATGTCGGTATACAATATACAATATATAATGTGTAGTGTTGGAGCTCACCAAGGTCTTAATACAGTCATTGGAGGGGGGGGGGTTCAACAATTTACTATTTATAGCAAGACTTAATGGTGTAAAGTGTAAACCTGCCCGATGAGTTTCAAAATGTCACTCGATGAAGTGATTTCAGAAGTGTGCTTCATTAATTCTAATGTACTCAACTTAGTTTTCGAATTCGGCGTTGAAACTGATCCGAGTTTGAACCACTCTTGCCCCCGCACTCAATCCTGAAGTGGCTTGCCATAGAATATATTTTGAACAGAGTTGTTATTCTACGTAAAGACATTCAGCACTTTTGGCAAGATGCTAAACCAGGTATTTAAAAAATAGTCCCTTCAATTCTGATGGATATAATATGGGCCCTCAAAGCTGATTAATGGTGTAAACCACCGATACGCTCTACACCGGAGGACTAACGCATGGGGGACTGCCCCTGCTGCGCGTCTGAGAATCATTGCACTGTCGATAAAGACTTGGTGGGGAGGAAGCAGTGTGCGCAAAAGCCCGTCTCACCAAAGCCCTGGTTCCTGGATGTCCAGGCCTATAGTCGGAATTTGTGCGTCAGTGCAGAAATACGAGCCAGCCACTACGTTAATGATCCAGGGGGGAAATCCGCAGGTAGGGGAGAAACAGGGTAGTGCATGTATTTGCGGAGACCATACCTTTATGTTACTTGGCACGCCCTATTGGCGAGCCGCGGCGTGGCTAGTCTCGGACAGGCTATTGATGTCCCCCCCCCTCGGTCCACCCAATTACACTGTTACTTCCTATAAGTAAGATCCAAAAGGCTCGTCTGTTGTTGCTTTTAATGAGACATTGAAGATAGTTGGACATTCTATCAACCTGGCACTACAAGGTAAAGAGATCCTAGTGCTCCATTGAAACATTGAGACATTGAAGATAGTTGGACATTCTATCAACCTGGCACTACAAGGTAAAGAGATCCTAGTGCTCCATTGAAACATTGAGACATTGAAGATAGTTGGACATTCTATCAACCTGGCACTACAAGGTAAAGAGATCCTAGTGCTCCATTGAAACATTGAGACATTGAAGATAGTTGGACATTCTATCAACCTGGCACTACAAGGTAAAGAGATCCTAGTGCTCCATTGAAACATTGAGGAGACATTGAAGATAGTTGGACATTCTATCAACCTGGCACTACAAGGTAAAGAGATCCTAGTGCTCCATTGAAACATTGAGACATTGAAGATAGTCGGACATTCTATCAACCTGGCACTACAAGGTAAAGAGATCCTAGTGCTCCATTGAAACATTGAGACATTGAAGATAGTTGGACATTCAATCAACCTGGCACTACAAGGTAAAGAGATCCTAGTGCTCCATTGACATAATAAAATAATAACAAAATAAAGCTTGAACTATGGGATGTAAAATTAAATAAGAAAAATGTTGCCCCTTTCCACAACTCTGCACAAGAATGGATGAAAGCTTTACGTCAGCGACAATATGATTAAGGTGATAATACACGATGTATCTCATTTTTTACAGAAGAAATTTCTCATAATTTCATGACCTACAATAATTAAGGATGTATCAACACCACGTTGTACTCTACATTAGTTATCTGCCTCTAGATGACAATTCGATTCAATAATAATTTATAGATTTGATAAACGATGGAGTTGCAAAAAATTAGCTTTATTTTTCATGGAATTGTGCTTCAGTGATTTTTTATATATATTAAATTGGCTCTAAGTGTGCTCATTCTTTTTACAACTATCTATGAGTGTAAGATTACTTTCTCCACGCTACTTACTATCAAAACTAAATTCAGAAACAAATCAAATGGGACAAATGACATAAGATTTAGTCTGGCTCAACAAATCCGAAATTTCATTTTACGCTTAACATCTCCCTATGAGCAATAATATGTAGAAAAAAGATACAGCGGCACAACAACTTTGAAATGTTGGCATAAGTCAATAATAACATCAAATAGTGTTTAACATATTTAACAGGCTTAGAGTTTTTCTTTATTGTTAATTTCCAACTATACTATTATAGTATTTCAAAATTGAAACGAATTATCGGGCTTCAGGCTATTAAAATCAACCAATTGTTTTTATTTTGTTAAAATTGGATGGATACGGTTGTCGAAGTTGGCGATCTAGTAGAATCTATAATTAAACTGATGGACTGTTGACTAAGTTGGCGATCTAGTAGAATCTATAATTAAACTGATAGACTGTTGACTAAGTTGGCGATCTAGTAGAATCTATAATTAAACTGATGGACTGTTGACTAAGTTGGCGATCTAGTAGAATCTATAATTAAACTGATAGACTGTTGACTAAGTTGGTGATCTAGTAGAATCTATAATTAAACTGATGGACTGTTGACTAAGTTGGCGATCTAGTAGAATCTATAATTAAACTGATAGACTGTTGACTAAGTTGGCGATCTAGTATAATCTATAATTAAACTGATGGACTGTTGACTAAGTTGGCGATCTAGTATAATCTATAATTAAACTGATGGACTGTTGACTAAGTTGGCGATCTAGTATAATCTATAATTAAACTGATAGACTGTTGACTAAGTTGGCGATCTAGAAGAATCTATAATTAAACTGATAGACTGTTGACTAAGTTGGCGATCTAGTATAATCTATAATTAAACTGATAGACTGTTGACTAAGTTGGCGATCTAGTAGAATCTATAATTAAACTGATAGACTGTTGACTAAGTTGGCGATCTAGTAGAATCTATAATTAAACTGATAGACTGTTGACTAAGTTGGCGATCTAGTAGAATCTATAATTAAACTGATAGACTGTTGACTAAGTTGGCGATCTAGTATAACCTATAATTAAACTGATAGACTGTTGACTAAGTTGGCGATCTAGTATAATCTATAATTAAACTGATAGACTGTTGACTAAGTTGGCGATCTAGTATAATCTATAATTAAACTGATAGACTGTTGACTAAGTTGGCGATCTAGTAGAATCTATAATTAAACTGATAGACTGTTGACTAAGTTGGCGATCTAGTAGAATCTATAATTAAACTGATAGACTGTTGACTAAGTTGGCGATCTAGTAGAATCTATAATTAAACTGATAGACTGTTGACTAAGTTGGCAATCTAGTAGAATCTATAATTAAACTGATAGACTGTTGACTAAGTTGGCGATCTAGTAGAATCTATAATTAAACTGATAGACTGTTGACTAAGTTGGCAATCTAGTAGAATCTATAATTAAACTGATAGACTGTTGACTAAGTTGGCGATCTAGTAGAATCTATAATTAAACTGATAGACTGTTGACTAAGTTGGCGATCTAGTAGAATCTATAATTAAACTGATAGACTGTTGACTAAGTTGGCGATCTAGTAGAATCTATAATTAAACTGATAGACTGTTGACTAAGTTGGCGATCTAGTAGAATCTATAATTAAACTGATAGACTGTTGACTAAGTTGGCGATCTAGTAGAATCTATAATTAAACTGATAGACTGTTGACTAAGTTGGCGATCTAGTAGAATCTATAGTTAAACTGATAGACTGTTGACTAAGTTGGCGATCTAGTATAATCTATAATTAAACTGATAGACTGTTGACTAAGTTGGCGATCTAGTAGAATCTATAATTAAACTGATAGACTGTTGACTAAGTTGGCGATCTAGTATAATATTTAATTAAACTGATAGACTGTTGACTAAGTTGGCGATCTAGTAGAATCTATAGTTAAACTGATAGACTGTTGACTAAGTTGGCGATCTAGTATAATCTATAATTAAACTGATAGACTGTTGACTAAGTTGGCGATCTAGTATAATCTATAATTAAACTGATAGACTGTTGACTCAGTTGGCGATCTAGTAGAATCTATAATTAAACTGATAGACTGTTGACTAAGTTGGCGATCTAGTAGAATCTATAATTAAACTGATAGACTGTTGACTAAGTTGGCGATCTAGTATAATCTATAATTAAACTGATAGACTGTTGACTAAGTTGGCGATCTAGTATAATCTATAATTAAACTGATAGACTGTTGACTAAGTTGGCGATCTAGTATAATCTATAATTAAACTGATAGACTGTTGACTCAGTTGGCGATCTAGTAGAATCTATAATTAAACTGATAGACTGTTGACTAAGTTGGCGATCTAGTAGAATCTATAATTAAACTGATAGACTGTTGACTAAGGAGCTAGAGTGTGCCATACAGCAAGACAATAATGTCCTTTTTAAAATTTATTATAAAAAATAAACACTGTTGACGTCAAATTATCTTGAATTCCCCCCCCCCCCCCCAAGTCAACAATTGTCAAACTTTTTCAACCCATCTCCCACCCCTCCCCTCCCTATTTTGTTGACAAAATAACTGGACGACCCTTTAATTCCCCACACTTCAATATTTATTTAATGTGTTGGATGTCCATTATATTATCGTACGGAATCTTTTAATAAATGCCGTAGCTTGGACTCTGTACCTATAGTTCTTAAATCAATATGGAGACAAAACTCGGGAATCCAGTTGAAAGTAGAACAAACAATTCAAGTTTGTGTATCGATCTAGTGAGCATAATACACTCGTCTCCATACAATGTGGCGGAATAACTAGTTAATCGGATAACTTGCCCTCGGTATCGATTCCATTGACATCTGTCATGTATTGAGAGGTGGAGATCAGAGTGAAGTGATTTATGTCATGCATTGATTGAACATCTTATTCTAATGCTGGAATGTAGGGACATTGTCTTGGTTTTCATTGGAGTTCTTTGCAGGGCTGTGGAGTCGGAGTCGAGGAGTCGGAGTCGGTAACAGAAAGGGGGTAACCGAAATCCGGTTTTCAACCGGTTTTATAGAACCGATAACCGGTTTTAAAATCCCTAGTTCTGCTGTTACAGGGAACGCAGCGCCCATGTGTAACATAGCCTCTCACTTAGAGTCGCCGATCGTGAGGGGGTACAACCGGTACGCCGTATCGGGGCCCTCAAGAGTTTAGGGGGGCCCATGAATATTTAAAATTAAATACAGTAAATCGCAGCCAGTAGTCCTGTGGTAATGATATGTAGATGTATGTTGCCTTTCTTTCCTTCAAAGAATGTACAAAATACATTCGCATATTAATGCAGAGGAGTCGGAGTCGGGGAGACGGAGTCGGAAGTTTAAAAAAAGGAGGAGTCGGAGTCGGAACATTTATCTACCGACACCGCAGCCCTGGTTCTTTGTATCAATAGCACTTTTGTACTATAAAATACTGTTAAGACGTACTATCATATTGATCTACGTGCCATCAAGTTTGTACCATCTATTTTGTACCATCAGATTTTAATTTTCGGTATGTATTATCAATTTAGCAATATGCGGCGCCCCATCTAAGGGATATACTAATAATAATATAGGAAATAATATACAGAAACTATACAATTTCAAGACATATGTGTGTGCCAAATAGAAACTAAACTATAAAATATACAAGTAATGCATAAAAATCGTATAGATAAAGAAATCCAATTGAACATAATTTCAATCCCAACACTAAACGTTTGTTCTGTAAATGGCCAAAAGCTACAAGTAAATTCCAGGTGATGAACTTTGGTCCCACATCGCCCCCCAGTATTATATTTGCAGTTCTACCCTTAGTGGGCCTGGGACTAATATAAACACAGTGCTTCTACTTCTTATTACCATAGTCATGTGACATTTGCATCCCGCCAACGTGACCTACAGGAACACATAACAGCCATCTCTTAAAGTCAAATAAATATAGAGCCCCCTAACTCTTTCCGTACGGCATCATTTTTCCTAGAGTCTACATCTGCTACTCACGTTTATTCAAAGTACTATTTAGATAAAGATGTTTGTGGTTGGAGGGGTGGGTTGGGGGGGGGGGGGTGGGGGGTCTATAAAACATGGTGGTATTATATTTTCTTAAATTTTAACATTCAAGTAGAGTGTATGAATTTTTCCATACAAAAAAAAGCGTATAAGCAAAAAGTGAAGTTGTGTATAATAAGCAAGAAGTTTAGGTCCCGCAGGTATGTATAAGCAAGAAGTGTTGTTTTGCTTTAACTGGGCTCTTCGATGAATGTAGCTCGTGTAAATTTGCAACATGTGCTATTAATAGGTCATACCAACTACCGAATGACGTATGGAAATGACAACTCGGTGACGACATTGCTATAAAAAAAAAGTTATATTCAGGTCGATTTTTTAAAACCTTTGACCTCTTTTTAACACGGCCTGAATATAGAATAGCGTTATGCATGATGAATCTTTGCTCATGGGGGAAAACACGCCCTACAGGTGTCTAAATGCGATAGGCATGCCACCTCGGACCGGAGATTTTCCTCCTATCAATACATTTTTGTGTTATGTGAGTTTAGGCAGATGGCCGTTAGGCTAGAATTGATTACCGGTAAATGTCATTTCTATATGCGATAAATGAAACAAAAAACTTACCAAGTGTTGCCTGCTACACGAGGTAGAGGTCTCTACATTCTCCCTGAAGTTATCCAAGTCTATAGAAACGATGGTTCCACTGACGCCTGACGATGTAGCATCGCCCGTGATGTTTGCCTGATGTATCGTTTCCATGCATAACGTTGATTCATCAGTGTTAATGTTATCAAGCATTGCCTCCCGTGTCAACATCCCCTTGCATTCATAATCGTAAATAAAGTTTCTTGCAGGAACAACTTTAGTACCATCAATGTTGTTATGCCTCATCTCACATATTGTACTCATCTGTGTAGTCATACTTTGGCATGTCTCAGCCAGAAATGATTCGCTCATCGGTTCCTCACGTTCATGTTTAGACTCATGTTTATTGCTTAATTCCTGTTTCTCTACAAAACCCTGTTGGTCGCTATATATTTGAATTGTATTACACGTCTCCACATCAATAATTTCTCGTTCATAATTCACTTCTTGGTTTTCAATTCGCTCATACTTATCATTTGTAACTAGATTATTGTCAGTCGAAAGAATAACATTGATGTCTTGCCCATAATTAGTCTCTTGTTTATCCTCAGCCTCTTGCTTATCTTTAGATTCATGGTTATCATTGGTGTCTTGCTTATCATTAATCACTTGCTCATCTTTAGTATCTTGCTTGTCATTAATCACTTGCTCATCCTTAGTATCTTGCTTATCATTAATCTCCTGCTTATCTTTTGTGTCTTGCTTATCATTAATCTCCTGCCTATCTTTTGTGTCTTGCTTATCATTAATCTCCTGCTCATCCTTAGAATCTTGCTTATCATTAATCTCCTGCTCATCTTTAGTATCTTGCTTATCATTAATCTCCTGCTCATCTTTAGTATCTTGCTTATCATTAATCTCCTGCTCATCTTTAGTATCTTGCTTATCATTAATCTCCTGCTCATCTTTAGTATCTTGCTTATCATTAATCTCCTGCTCATCTTTAGTATCTTGCTTATCATTAATCTCCTGCTCATCTTTAGTATCTTGCTTATCATTAATCTCCTGCTCATCCTTAGTATCTTGCTTATCATTAATCTCCTGCTCATCCTTAGTATCTTGCTTATCATTAATCTTCTGCTCATCTTTAGTATCCTGCTTATCATTAATCTCCTGCTCATCCCTAGTATCTTGCTTATCATTAATCTCCTGCTCATCCTTAGTATCTTGCTTATCATTAATCTCCTGATCATTCTTAGTATCTTGCTTGTCATTAATCTCATGCTCATCCTTAGTATCTTGCTTATCATTAATCTCCTGCTCATCCTTAGTATCTTGCTTATCATTAATCTCCTGCTCATCCTTAGTATCTTGCTTATCATTAATCTCCTGATCATTCTTAGTATCTTGCTTGTCATTAATCTCATGCTCATCCTTAGTATCTTGCTTATCATTAATCTCCTGCTCATCTTTAGTATCTTGCTTATCATTAATCTCCTGCTTATCTTTAGTATCTTGCTTATCATTAATCTCCTGCTTATCATTAGTGTTTTGCTCATCATTAATCTCCTGCTTATCATTGGGCAGGTGTGTATCATCAGTCTCCTTATTATCATTATTAACTTGTTCACCAGCAGCAGTTTCATTCAGTGGTAGTGTATGCATTACGTGTGAATCTGTAGTTGGTCCATTACTAACAAGATTGTGTTCCCTGTTTACAGCACAACTTGTTCCCTCACTTTGTTTATTCAATTCTTCATATTTCTCAGTTACTTCAACTGTTTCATCATTACACAAGTCCACGTGGCTACTTTCGCAATTTGTTCCGTAGTTATTTAAATTGCTCTCACAATTTTCGTTCAAGTCAGTTTTTATCCCACTGCTATTTTCAAATTTTTTCTCCACGTGAGTTCGCAACACTCCAGGATTACTCTTCGTTTCTTGTTCATTAGCTTTCTGGTTACCTGTTGGCTCCCCTGACATTTGGACAATCTCTCGTGGCGCTGGCACCCCAACATTCGCCACAGTTGTGCTGTCAGTCTCTATAACCATCGGGCTGTTGCCTTTTTTTTTCTTTCTTTTCTTCCTTTTCCTTTTTTCTCCAGAGTTCTGCTGTTTCAGTTTGGCATGTTTCGCTGTTTCTGGTTTGTCTGGAACTGGGGTCCCACTTTTATCACTGTCGTTGCTTTCCTCTTTATTCACGTCTGTTGTTTCATTCTCATCTTCCGGTGCTTGGTCTACTTTAAATCCATTGGCTACACTTTCGCTGCACATTCTTAATTCTGTCCAATCAAATTAAGCCAAATGTTTCACACCATTCAAATAATACTATTGTTATTGTATGAAATAGTGTATTTTCACAAATGAAATATATTGTGGAGGCTGGTATGAATAACCATGGAAAACAGCAAAGTTTAACTTCGTTTAATTAGAGATCTAGTTGTAATGATGTAGAATTTACCAAGCTGTTGGTCGTTGTGTTGTTTTCATTGAGTGCAGATGTGTAATCCAATAATTTCAACTATTTGATATCTGGAGGAGAGATAGAAATGAAACACATTAACTCTTTGTGTTGAACCACACACACACACACATATTGACAACATAGTAATAGAATGCATGTTTTACAGGTACAATATTTGAAACTAAATGCAACATTGCCCACAGAATTTCAGAAAGAGCACGTGACTTCAACAATAACAAATGTCCCCCTTGGAGTCAATCTGTATTGTCAAAGTATCGCCTTATTGTCCCACAGAATGAAATCGATTTTATGTCCACGTACTCTTTGACCTTTGACCTATTTATTCGATCTTCGAATGGTCCAGTCATGTACAGAGGACTAAGGTGTACTTTGTAAATGTAATAACAACAATCTCTATATTACAGAGTCACAATAGAAAAAGAACTACATCGAAATTGTTTAGATTAGTTGAATATGTTACATAGTACTTAATTTACTCGTTGAATATGTTACAGAGTACATTAGTTTACTGGTTTAATGTGTTGCACAGAAGATACGTTTATCGGTTGAATATATTACCATTAGTTTACTTGATGAATATGTTACAGAGTACATTAGTTTACTGGTTGAATCTGTTACAAAATACATTAGTTTACTGGTTGTATATGTTACATAGTACACTAGTTTACTGGATGAATCTGTTACAAAATACATTAGTTTACTGGTTGTATATGATACAGAGTACATTAGTTTATTGGTTGAATCTGTTACATAATACATTAGTTTACTGGTTGTATATGTTACATAGTACATTAGTTTACTTGATGAATATGTTACAGAGTACATTAGTTTACTGGTTGAATCTGTTACAAAATACATTAGTTTACTGGTTGTATATGTTACATAGTA
Organism: Anisus vortex; assembly: GCA_949126835.1. Taxonomy (NCBI): domain Eukaryota; kingdom Metazoa; phylum Mollusca; class Gastropoda; family Planorbidae; genus Anisus; species Anisus vortex. The sequence goes on along the minus strand of OX421501.1, from coordinate 17,132,924 downwards.
AAGTACATTAGTTTACTGGTTGTATATGTTACATAGTACTTTAGTTTACTGGATGAATATTTTACAGAGTACATTAATTTAGATGTATCACATAGTACTATTGTTCAGAGGTTCATGATGTTAAAGAATATTTCAGTTTACTGATTCCGATTGATACGTTTATGCAAAGGTGTTAAAATTTGTCGTAAATATATTTGAGTCTTCATTTAAAAACAACAGATTTAGTTTGTAGTAGATCTAATCTAGTAATGTTGTACTTTTTGCTGCTTTGTGAATACAGTCTGTCTCTTTTTGATTTTTCCTGAGAATTATTCATTTGAATTTACGTAATCATAATATAAACAAGTTTTAAAAGTAGCAAAATTATACAAAAAGCATTAAATTCTACGTTAAAAATACAACACGATAATCTATAACAAATCCCAGACACATTGAGAAAAACACGTTTCTTATTCCGTTTGCAAGAATAAAGTCCTCTGTCTTTCAGACTGACATTTGGGGCTGTAATGGGCTATATGAAAAACACAAGACAACCAACAACTTAACATTTTAAATTTTAATCAAAGCGCAAGTATCAAACTATGGATTAGCGTATGAATAATCTTAAGTATGGGATAAGAGTCTGTAAGTAAAAAAAAAATAGTTTTCATGTCATTGATTAAATCAATTTATTTCTTACAAGAATAGAACTCTTAGCTCAAACTAAAGGCCTTTCTTAACCGGGCCGAACCCTAGGTTCGCAAACCAGATCCTCGATCCTACCCGAACCGTTCTCCGTATTAACCTGCCGATCTTGGGTTGGCGATCTCGGGTTGGAATGGATCGCGAACTATGGTTGGAGGTTTGCACGTCGTGTTGAGCAAACCTAGGCTGAACATGGCACTCTTTTGCGCAGAAAGGCGAGAATGCATAGTTGCGGTAATCAACATGGCGGAATTGTACTTAAACGATGATAAGACCAGTGCATTCATTATTATTATTATTATTGTATATATCTATACTCACTAATAATAGTATAGTAACCCATTAATAATATTCACACCCAGTCAGTCATATTTGTTTACGTTTCCAGAGAATTACGTCAAAAGTAGGATCGGCCTTGTTAAGATAGAAAACCCCGATCTGCTCTCTCGTAGAAAGGTTTGGGGTTTGTTATTCGTACACGTGACTTGATTGGTGTTGAAAACCGTCCACAATTCCCGTGCTAATAGTTTCTATTGGTTCCAGTTTGACTCATTCAATTGAATCACCTACATATAGCTCATTCAACTTCCTTTTTCTCTGTTATTTAAACTTATGTGCTAGATTACAGATCAAATCTAAAATTAGGTTTTGTTGATGTTTAATTTGTTTGTTTTGCTATAATATGTCAAGTGTATCTGGATTTTTCTATAATTTACTGTCCACATCATACATGTAATGTTGTCATCTAATACTGTCATTAGCATTTAGGGCTTTTGTTTAATAATGTCATTTATTGTTGTCATTAAATTTTATCGTTTAAAATGTCATTCATCATTAATTTAATACTTAAGTGTCTAATATGTCATTTTACGTTGTCATTTAAAAATGCAAGTTAATGCCGGCATTTAATGTTGTAATGTAATGTTGTTATTTATTAGCATCATGTAATGGTGTCAGTTTAAATTGTCATTTAATAAATAATTACTCTCTGTGTTTTATTTTATAATGTTACGATTTATCACTGTCGCTTAATGTTGTCATCGTACAATTCAATTATAATTCAATACTATAATGTTACAATTTTAAAAAATGTTTAATACAAACAGAATACTATTACATATTATTAACCATAACCTTCGGACGTATTCATTAGTTCGTTCCTTCAATCGAGATAATATGCTTCTTTATAGACTATTTTGAAGATAATAATAATAAAGTTCTGTCAATATTTGAGACACACCAGCGCACCCAGTAAGGCACTAAAAATTTAAGTTTGTGTTTTGAAATATTAATGATCCCTGTTGATGTTAGCTGTGTCCAGGTGTTGTATTTGTTAACAGATCGAAACATCAATAAAGAGAAAATCAATAAAATCATGTTCAAATGCTTGAACTGTCACTGTGTTTTTCTTTATATCTCAAATTCTAAACTAGTCTGTTTGATACAATCTATAGTCTAAAGTCTAAACTTTCTAGACCATTCTTTTTGATACAATCTTTATTCAAGATTTTCTTTCTAAAGATTTTGCTTGATTGTAAAAGTTTTATTAAAAGTTGTAAAGTTTTATTGGTCGCGGTGATTGGGTGGTAGATTGTTATGATAATTATTTCTAAGATATACTGAATCATATAGGGTTCAAATTCATGTTAAACGGTAAGCTTAATTACATCGTGTCCCAGTTAGGATTTGAGGAGTCCTCACAGATTTAATAAATAAAGTATGACATTAATTTAAAGGGGAAATAATCGACAGGCATTGTGCTGACTACACAATTACCTGGTTTGCCGTGGCCACGGATATTTCAAAGTGATGAAAGTGGAACAAGATTATCTTGAAGGAATATTGAACTTTTACTAAGTCATACAAAAACTTTCTAAGTGTTTAATAAATATAAAGATAAAAGCTAAACAGAAATGTGTTTACTCAGTGTAAATAAAATAACTTACATTTTTAGTTCAAATAAGCGACAACATTAATAATGATTAATATATTTATTTAAAAAAAAAACATTTTATTTTCTCACGTATCCTCACCTGCAGCAATATTCATGATTAAAATATTTGGATAATTTAAAAATGCATTAGTGCATTGAAGAAAGAAAATGTAATCAAATTGCTTCGACAAAATGTTCACAACAAGGGCAAGCAATCACTTTTTATCCATAGAAAATGCCGAGCAGTAAAGTAGTTCACCTACCAACAATGCATCAGTACAGGCTGTCTGCCGTCTGCCTCACACACACACACATGCGTCAAATGAAACAATAACTCGTCCACAAAGAGACGCCACGCGCTTCACACTTCACACTCGGAAAGGGGGACTGAACTCTAATGAAAATAATAAAGATAGTAAATAAACTATGTAAATGAGGTTTATTTTGTTTCAATTTACAATAAAAATGTTTACTTTTATAGTTACTTTACAAAAGTTGTTTATATTCCACCATTCAAGTAAATTGTAAGGCAATGTTCTAACAATATACCTCCCAACTTTGTGAAACACGTGCACGTCGACTCATGACAGAACTACCAAAACTGAGTTTCTCTTTCATTTCTATTCACCCGTGACACGCCTGCTGGGTAAAGAGAGAGAGGGAGAGAGAGCGAGACGGTTTTGATCGATATATTATTATTAACAGCGTGTGGAAATGGGGGAGGGAGTGCAGGGGAGAAAGATACACATGGGCCCCAAAACCCGTATCTCTTTGTTGATATAATCAGCATAGTTTTTCCGTTAGAAAATAAAAACATTAGGCATTGTGGAATACATTTTAAAGGTATAGTAAAAATAAAAGTGCTCACCATTTCCCGTGCATTAGAATAAAAAAAAATTTTACACCAAAATAAAGCAAACCAATTGTAGATAACATACATGAAAGCTTCAAGTATTCGGATAAGTGGCTTTAGAGTAATTATCAAAAATATACCATGGACGGGTCAAATTGACCCACCTAGTAGGGATAGGGTAATAAATTGGTGTTCTGTAAGTGTTTTTATTTTGACACCTTTGACAGGTGTAAAAAGGTTCTAATATTAACAAAAAGAATTAGCATAAACCTAGATAAACTTTACTTTAAAATCACAACAGGCCTAGATAAACTTTACTTTAAAATCACAACAGGCCTAGATCTACTTTGAAAGATTGTGTTAGTTTAGAGTGAAACCTAAATTAAATCTGTACATACACAATTAGGTAAAGTCTTAAAACACACCCACAGACGAAAACAAACTTGTGCCACAACAGATATAGGCCTACTATTACTATTACACATAGGCCTATCTAACACACGATGATACTACATATAGCCTACTATGTAGCTAATTAGCTAATGCACATGACATAGTCTACACACATACAATTACACCAAACAAACGTGAAATTAAACACATAACATACAATTACAATTAAATTATTCTCAGACCCTAGCACAAACATATACCATGGGCCAACACATCCTTAACACGCAGATTCAATTACAGTTTGCATCAAGGTGTTTTCAAAACACAGCCACAAGCATCTAACACACACACACACACACACAAACACATTATTACAGGCTGCAGTCGAGACACAGCCCGTTCGTTATAAAGGAGAGAAAAAAAAGTTGCCCAAACTCCAGATCGGAACAAAGATGTCATTGTGACGTCACAGATGAGTCAAAGGGAGACAAGTCAATATGAGTCAAGCTATAGGGCAGGGGGAGAGGGAAAAAAACATCTGGAGTTGTGGTTATTGCTTGCAAAACTGGCTCCACACGGATGTAGGGATGTAGGAAACTAGAGATGAAAATTGTAGGCCACATTACCTCAACTTAAAGCTGGCATTAGGCCGTGTAAAGTTTTCACTTTGTATGTAATAACATAATTCTACATTGTTTACAGCTATTTGCACACATTTTATTGAATGTATATTTATTAAATAATTAGTATTGCTCCTTTAATTTATAATATAAATATATATATAAATATAATTTAAATAAATATATATAAATATAAATATAATTTAAATAAATATATATAAATATAAATATAATTTAAATAAATATATATAAATATATATAAATTATATTGTATTTTTTATTCTAATTTGTAACGTTATTTTGTTTAAAATTACATCCAAATAAACATAAGAAGTGAAAACTAATTTATTTCTTTGCAAATTATTTTTTTCCTAGTTATAAATCATGAATGCATTTTTTTAAAACCTAGTCCTTTATATTTATAGTGTAATTTGCGAAACCATGTAGGCCTATATACTACTACTTACTGATAACAGCTATTCTCTGAGCCAGTGTTATTACTAGGTAATGACGAGGAGAATAATTATCAGCACAAGTACAAATATAAAACGCCCTGTGGTATGGTATAGTCTGTTAATACAAGGTAGAATATTTTACCTACACTCCGTGTGGTATAGTCTAATAGTCTAATAGTATCTATACTAGCAAGGACTTTATATGAGAACACTTTCTATACTTTAAACTTTAAACGAAACTTTCGGGCTAATTCAGCAAATAGCTCTATTCACTCCAGTAGCAGAAGATAAGACGGTCTTGGTACTTTTATCGCAACGACGTCAGCCAGTGTTATCAGCGGTCTGTTCATAAAACTGAAAATATCAGACGAGATGTCGGCTTCGAAAGAAGGTTCTATATTTGGCTATCCCTACGATTTGATTGCATACGTCTTAATTGTTAGAATAATTCGCTAACATCTTAGAATGATTGAACAACATCTACTTCTTAGAATGATTGGCTAACATCTTACTTGTTAGATTGGATTGAACAATATCTTAATTGTTAGAATGATTGGCTAACATCTTACTTGTTAGATTGATTGAACAACATCTTACTTGTTAGAATGATTGAACAACATCTTACTTGTTAGAATGATTGGCTAACATCTTACTTGTTAGAATGGTTGGCTAACATCTTAATTGTTAGAATGATTGGATAACATCTTACTTGTTAGAATGATTGAACAACATCTTAATTGTTAGAATGATTGGCTAACATCTTACTTGTTAGAATGATTGAACAACATCTTACTTGTTAGAATGATTTCCTAACATATTACTTGTTAGACTGATTGAACAGCATCTTACTTGTTAGAATGATTGGCTAACATCTTACTTGTTAAATTGATTGAACAACATCTTACTTGCTAGAACGATTGGCTAACATCTTACTTGTTAGAATGATTGAACAACTTCTTACTTGCTAGAATGATTGGCTAACATTTAACTTGTTAAATTAATTGACTAACCTCTTAACTTGTTAATATGATTGAACAACATCTTACTTGTTAGAATGGTTGGCTAGCATCTTATTTGTTAAGTTGATTGACTAATCTCTTACTTGTTAAGTTGATTGAACAACCTCTTACTTGCTAGAATGATTGGCTAACATCTTACTTGTTAGAATGGTTGGCTAACATCTTACTTGTTAGAATGATTGAACAACATCTTACTTGCTAGAATGATTGGCAAACATCTTACTTGTTCAATTGATTGACTAACCTCTTAATTGTTAAAATGATTGACTTACATCTTACTTGTTAGAATGGTTGGCTAACATCTTACTTGTTAGAATGATTGACTAACATCTTAATTGTTAGAATTATTCGCTAACATCTTACTTGTTAGAATGATTCGCTAACATCTTACTTAATCGCTAACATCTTACTTAATCGAATGTGTAACCCGGTAGTTGTGGATTCGACTCGGTTACACGTGTGGTGGAGGTTTCAACTCACACCCTTGGCTTCGTTGGTCTGGAGGTATCTTTTGAAGTCGGATGGCAGCCTCTACTGTACTTTTGCAAATTTATATTTGACACCTTTCCTTAGACGTGGCTTCGTAAACGTCTAAGTCTAACAAACAATGTCACGTTCTAACCAAACAGTAACCAACGCTGTTGTCTTATGATAGAAAACTGTATGACTTTATTCAATGGTAGCGGAAAATGGCTAGCAGTAATAATACAATGATGAAAGTGAACTATTAGCAGATGCAGGCAATTCATCAACAAAATGCAGAACTTCGTGACTAAAATGGTGAATCAAACAACCTGAGTAGAACAATATTTACAATAGTTAGATCTGACTTCTAACTAAAATGAAAGTGTGTCTGCTTAAGAGACTGGCGCTAGGACTAAATTTACAGCGAACAGTTTCAACTTATATAGCGGACATGAAGAGGGGGAGTGTAAACTATACCAATGGTTTGACATCTGGTACTAAATTTTGAGATCAACAGAAGGATCTCCCTGGCCTTAGAAAGTCGCCCAATTATGGGCCATTTGCAGAAGGCCAGAGCTATGCATAAAAATGTCAATGTCCATCGTTGGCGATCAGAAAAAATGATATCAACTGGAATTATATTTCCTGAAACAGTGACAAGATAAGGTAGGAAATATATGGTCACCCAGGAAGGTGGAAAAAGGGGGGGGGGCGAGAGGGCGCGATATTCACGAGACTATGTGACCCTTAATTGCAATCTGGACACTGGTCGTTAAATTCGTACGCCATTCAAAGTTGGTAAGGGGGATAACCACGTCGCGGGTGGAAAAGGTGACACTGGAAGGTTGGGGGGGGGGGGGGGCGGTATAGTATCATTTTACTTGGCCGGGAAACCCCGCTATATGGGAACAAGGTAATATACTAACATTTACAAACAACATTTATATTTCTAAACCTTCTCTCTCTCTCTCTCTCTCTCTTACGCTTAATCAAAATAATGTACATATATTCCTAATCCATACATGGTTGTGATGCTAATACATTTGTTATAAACATTGGCAGTTATAAAATTCGGCCTATGTGACGACCGATTCGTTTCCATTCGTCACAATATCCCCACCAACAAAAGTTCTTATCTATGATAAGAACTGTTAATAAGCGCTATTACGAGAACAATCGCGAGATTATACACCCCAAAAGTTACAAGTCTATAACACAAAAAAAAACTAAGAGGTAAACTGAGATACTTACAGATTTATGATAATGGCAGAATATGTACACATTAAACAAGGAGGGCTTCTTAGTTCTCTCCAGTTTCTTCCGCAATAGGATGGCGGCTGAGGAAATCTGATAGGCAGTTTTCTGGACCTGGTATGTACTGGGTTTTAAAAGAATACTGGGACAACGTCAGGGAGTGTCGCATTAGTCGGCGGTTAAGATTTTTGGCTGAAGCCATGAATGAGAAGGGACGGTAATCTGTCTGGCCATTTAGTCGATTGGCACACTACACTCAGGATATAAGCGTCCTTATACCGCGACCGGGGGAGGGGACCTATTAGGTCTACTGACACCCGTTTAATGGGAATATCCCCCACTGGGATCTCACCTAACGGTACAGGTGGAGTGAGGCGTTTTTTTGTCATGACTTGGCCCTGGTGACCCGAAGATACAAATCTTTTGCTGTCACCCGACATACCGGGCCAGTAATAGTCATGTTTCACTTTTTGAACAGTCGACGTCTGTTCTTCATGGGCTCCTATATGAAAGTCATGGGCTATGTCTATTACCTGGGGCTTTTCATCTTGATCAGCGCAAGGCTGTCTATAGAGAAGGTTTGCTTTAAAGAAAACATAAGCTGTTCTAGAATCGCGCAAGCTTGTTTGGTTTTTTTCTCTAACTGAATTTAGGGAAAGGTCTTCCTGCTGAGCTTTAATAAAATCTTGGTGAGAGGGCGGAGGCTCTACTGTGGAGTCCACTGTCTCGGGGCGGGCTTGGGTGATAACCGGGGTCAGGATCATAGGGGTCTGTGGGATAGCTAGAAAAACGTACTTGCATCCCAAAATAACATCATAAACTAGGTCTTTCATGACCGCTGCATTTATTGTGCCACGCACAAAAGGAGAATTTATGTGAATGCGCGCAATGGGAAGATTCTGGACGGGTGCAGAGAGGGATGGCCCTCGAAGGCTTACAAACTGACCCGTAAGGTCGCCGGGTCGTATCCGCGAAGCGGAAACAATGGAGTCGTATTGACAACCACTATCAAAGTGACAAGTTGCTGGTTCCCCATTCAGTTCAACCGTGTCTGTTTCTTTGGGGCCATTGTGGCTCCCAGGGGTAGGCGAGGTTTTCGATTCATCAATCAAAGTCACCTGAGTTTCTAACTCATTAGTGCAAGTAGCTAAGGTTCCCAAATTATAAATGGGTGTCATTGGATTTTCCGGCTCCTCAGAGTCGGTTCGGACTACAACGGAGGACACGCGGGCCTGTGTGGGGCGGTCTCTCCTATCACTCGGAAAAGGGTTTGAGTGCTCTAGACGATTGCTCCCTCCATTTGTTTGATGGTAGGGGCGTAGCGTTTGCTGATTTTCGTGCTGGGGCGGATAGCGATGTGAGTTTTTCTTATCTATAGGCCCGTTGGGGCGCCCTGCCTGGGGTTTATCAAGGCGGGGGCGTGGGGGGTGGGTTGTCAGATTTTCCTCTTGGTGAGCTGTGGCGTAGCGATCCGCTAACTCTACCAATTTGTTAAAGGTACCCACCTTACGTTCGTCCAGGAACACTTTCATTTTATAAGACATATTATGTCTCAATTGTTCTGTTAGGACTAGCTCGGCTAGTCCTTGAAATGTTTTTTCATGCGATGCGAGTTCTACCCATTTGATTAAATATGAATTTAGCCTGTCTGCAAACTGAACATACGTCTCTCCTTCTTTTATTTGTGATTCTCTAAATTTCCTATTGTATGATCTAGCCGTCAATTCGTACTTTATCAGTAGCGCATTTTTCAATGTTTCATAACTGTCTTTGTCATTAGAAGGAAGTTTGTTGTAAACCTCATAAGCTTGGCCTCTTAGAGACTGAACTAAATGTCTAACCCATAGTTCTTTGTGGACATTATGGTTTACAGCTAAATGTTCATACCTATTAAGGTAGACGTCAATGGTCTCTAATGACGGGTCAAAAATGTCAGGTGTGAAAGAGTAGTATTTGGGGGTGAATGAGTCATTTGAGTGCTCTGTTGAAGTTTGAGAGGAAGGGGGATTCGGAGTGCACATACCGGGGGCCGCTAATTCTGCCTGTCTTAACTGTATTACTTTCTCAGCCTCAATTTGGGCCAACCTAATTTGCAATTCTTTTTCTGATTCAATTTTTAACTTTTCTTTTTCTGATTCAATTTTTAACTTTTCTTTTTCTGATTCAATTTTTAACTTTTCATTTTCGGACTCAATTTTTTACTTTTCTGCCTCCCTAAACTCAGCGACCTGTTGCTTAATATATTCTAACATCTCATTACCAGTGAGGTTAGCGGCCTCAGCTTCTTCTCTAGCAACACGTTTAATGCTTACAATATCGGCCATGATATTCTAACTTCTAAATTATGCTAAATTGCCAATGATATAACAAAAGTAAAAGGATCACTTACCCTTCAGCCTTCCTAATTTGAATTACAGAAATCCATATCACTAACACACACACACACTTATACACTATTCACTAATGTCACTAGAATGTTAGAATGTTTTTAATTCTGTCTTGTGGACTTCGGTAACTATTAGCTGTGTTGTCTCACGGCGGCGTTGAAGCTGATCTACGGTGTCAGGTGGATAAACGTGTGGCAAAGGGTTGTCTACAGGGTTGTCTGGTTGGCAGTTGACACTCTTCAGGTAACAAGCAATGTTCAATGAAATGTGCAGGGTAGGTCTAGTTGACTTTCTTCAGGAGACAGGCAGTGTTTGTGTAGGGGTTGATACAGGTTGTCACCGGGTTGTCAGGACAGTGGCTTTTCTGTTAGAGGTGAATAAGAGCCCCCAGCAAAAATACAATCAAGCTGGACCGCTTCAAATGGTGCCCACATTCGAATCACCGGACGAGACCTCAATTATGTAACCCGGTAGTTGTGGATTCGACTCGGTTACACGTGTGGTGGAGGTTTCAACTCACACCCTTGGCTTCGTTGGTCTGGAGGTATCTTTTGAAGTCGGATGGCAGCCTCTACTGTACTTTTGCAAATTTATATTTGACACCTTTCCTTAGACGTGGCTTCGTAAACGTCTAAGTCTAACAAACAATGTCACGTTCTAACCAAACAGTAACCAACGCTGTTGTCTTATGATAGAAAACTGTATGACTTTATTCAATGGTAGCGGAAAATGGCTAGCAGTAATAATACAATGATGAAAGTGAACTATTAGCAGATGCAGGCAATTCATCAACAAAATGCAGAACTTCGTGACTAAAATGGTGAATCAAACAACCTGAGTAGAACAATATTTACAATAGTTAGATCTGACTTCTAACTAAAATGAAAGTGTGTCTGCTTAAGAGACTGGCGCTAGGACTAAATTTACAGCGAACAGTTTCAACTTATATAGCGGACATGAAGAGGGGGAGTGTAAACTATACCAATGGTTTGACATCTGGTACTAAATTTTGAGATCAACAGAAGGATCTCCCTGGCCTTAGAAAGTCGCCCAATTATGGGCCATTTGCAGAAGGCCAGAGCTATGCATAAAAATGTCAATGTCCATCGTTGGCGATCAGAAAAAATGATATCAACTGGAATTATATTTCCTGAAACAGTGACAAGATAAGGTAGGAAATATATGGTCACCCAGGAAGGTGGAAAAAGGGGGGGGGGCGAGAGGGCGCGATATTCACGAGACTATGTGACCCTTAATTGCAATCTGGACACTGGTCGTTAAATTCGTACGCCATTCAAAGTTGGTAAGGGGGGATAACCACGTCGCGGGTGGAAAAGGTGACACTGGAAGGTTGGGGGGGGGCGGTATAGTATCATTTTACTTGGCCGGGAAACCCCGCTATATGGGAACAAGGTAATATACTAACATTTACAAACAACATTTATATTTCTAAACCTTCTCTCTCTCTCTCTCTCTCTCTTACGCTTAATCAAAATAATGTACATATATTCCTAATCCATACATGGTTGTGATGCTAATACATTTGTTATAAACATTGGCAGTTATAAAATTCGGCCTATGTGACGACCGATTCGTTTCCATTCGTCACAGAATGATTAGATAAAATCTTACATGAGATTGTATCCAATACTGGTTATAAAAGGTGTTACACAAGTATAATAACAGCATCCATCATACAGAGACTAACTAACTCACAAGTTTAGTATAAAACAGAATCCTCCATACAGAGATTAAGTAGCTCACAAGTATAAAACAGAATCCTCCATACAGAGATTAACTAACTCACAAGTATAAAACAGAATCATCCATACAGAGATTAACTAACTCACAAGTATAAAACAGAATCATCCATACAGAGATTAAGTAACTCACAAGTTTGGTATAAAACATAATCCTCAACACAGAGATTAAGTAACTCACAAGTATAAAACAGAATCTTCCATACAGAGATTAACTAACTCACAAGTATAAAACAGAATCATCCATACAGAGATTAAGTAACTCACAAGTTTGGTATAAAACATAATCCTCAACACAGAGATTAAGTAACTCACAAGTATAAAACAGAATCGTCCATACAGAGATTAACTAACTCACAAGTATAAAACAGAATCATCCATACAGAGATTAAGTAACTCACAAGTATAAAACAGAATCTTCCATACAGAGATTAAGTAACTCACAAGTATAAAACAGAATCCTCCATACAGAGATTAAGTAACTCACAAGTATAAAACAGGATCCTCCATACAGAGATTAAGTAACTCACAAGTATAAAACAGAATCCTCCATACAGAGATTAAGTAACTCACAAGTATAAAACAGAATCTTCCATACAGAGATTAAGTAACTCACAAGTATAAAACAGAATCTTCCATACAGAGATTAAGTAACTCACAAGTATAAAACAGAATCTTCCATACAGAGATTAAGTAACTCACAAGTATAAAACAGAATCTTCCATACAGAGATTAAGTAACTCACAAGTATAAAACAGAATCGTCCATACAGAGATTAAGTAACTCACAAGTATAAAACAGAATCCTCCATACAGAGATTAAGTAACTCACAAGTATAAAACAGAATCATCCACACAGAGATTAAGTAACTCACAAGTATAAAACAGAATCTTCCATACAGAGATTAAGTAACTCACAAGTATAAAACAGAATCTTCCATACAGAGATTAAGTAACTCACAAGTATAAAACAGAATCTTCCATACAGAGATTAAGTAACTCACAAGTATAAAACAGAATCTTCCATACAGAGATTAAGTAACTCACAAGTATAAAACAGAATCTTCCATACATAGATTAAGTAACTCACAAGTATAAAACAGAATCCTCCATACAGAGATTAAGTAACTCACAAGTATAAAACAGAATCTTCCATACAGAGATTAAGTAACTCACAAGTATAAAACAGAATCTTCCATACAGAGATTAAGTAACTCACAAGTATAAAACAGAATCTTCCATACAGAGATTAAGTAACTCTTAAGTATAAAACAGAATCTTCCATACAGAGACCACATCTCTAAATCACAAGTATAAAGCAGAACCCATCATAAAGAGACTAACTCACAAGTATAAAACATTATCCTTTTTAATATAATTGGTCTTTTTTTTGGACAATTGGACATATGACTTGCCTGAGAGAGAAAGTGTGTGTGTGTGTGAGAGAGAGAGAGAGAGGGGGGGTGGGAGAGAGAGGGTATGGTAGAACAACAGCTTAAAATGGAGGGAATGACTTTGGATTATAAGCTGTGTAAGGTGGAAAGTATTAGTGAAGTAATACTTGTCTTCTGTGACACCTAAAGACTGTAGTGGACTTATAGGATGGGATTAATGAAGCGAACTACACGTTTTTTCATAAACTAAATTTAGAGGCAGGTCACCTGTATATTAAAAATGGCAATCGTATAAGTGTAAAATCTTAGACTTGGGTTACTCTATTTAATTACGTGACGACACAAAACCCCAATACTCATGTGTACTGTATACACTATAGACCATCAAAAGCCCAACTATATGTATAGCCCTGCTGTATAGACCATCAAAAGCCCCATTATATGTGTAGCCCTGCTGTATAGACCATCAAAAGCCCCATTATATGTGTAGCCCTGCTGTATAGACCATCAAAAGCCCCACTATATGTGCAGCTCTGCTGTATAGACCATCAAAAGCCCCACTATATGTGTCGCTCTGCTGTATAGACCATCAAAAGCCCCACTATATGTGTAGCCCTGCTGTATAGACCATCATAAACCTTACTATATTATGTGTTGCACTGCAGTATGGACCATCTAAAGCCTACTACATCTGTACTGTATAGAGCATTTACCAACAAAAACCCCGCTATATGTTTACTGCTTAGCCCAACAACATGTTGTATTAATTTAATTGAAAAATTGTGATCTTGACCTTGTGTTGCATTGAGTGAGACAAATGTTTGTTTTCTGACAGGATCCGTCTTCTCTTGAACATGTGTTGTCCCCAAACAATATAGTAGTAAAGCAATATAAGCGTACACAGCAGAACAACATTAACATAAACAACATAGCGACACACACAAGGCGACAAGTAAAATTATTACTCTAGTGCAGTTATATTTGTCTGCCCTAGATTCTCAAGACTGCTAGATGGAATCGTTATTTTTCTTCTACTTAATTTGCCTACAACTAGATCTACTTATTGTTATTTTTATAACAATAAACTATGGCTATGTCATTTAATAAATTTTTTAATGTCTTTAGAATTCTATCAGTGAATATTCTTGTAAAGTGAATTAAATCTTTGTAAATCCAAAACTAAATGTATTTCATAAGAACGACAATGTCGACAAATTATTTTCTTCGGATCTAGTCCTAGCAAAACAGAATATAACACAATCAGCTGACAGGAGTTTTCTAATGCTCGCCCGAAGTTAACCGGAGTTTTCCGAAAACCACGTTGACCTAATTATATTCCCGCAGGGTCACGTTTCAAATTAACTAGGACAAAATGTTTCTTTTTGTAATACTGGATTAATATGGGAAATGCAATACACAGCCCTAATTAGAGAAAAACAAGTTTTACAAATAGTAAATACTGTAAGGGGTTCTCCAGTTCATCCTATCCCACAGTTGACAGTATGCTACTAAATGCAGTTTGCTTATGATACTTGACTTATGAACGAAGCAGTGAGCACACTGTGTACGTTTGTTTACGGTTGTTTGTACAGTACGACGCTCTCCCAGTGAAAACAAACTTAGCAGCCTAAGAACAGGAAGTCTAGAATCATACAACCACCGTGTTCCAGCACAAATATTTTGACCTAGTATTTTACTTTCAGTAGTCGACAGTAGACATTACATCTATGTGCAGCTAGACTTGGTCAATGGTTGCTTCACGCAAAACTTTACAAAACCAAAACTTGAGTCCTAAATGATCTAAATGCAGCAAAACTACAAGAAAATAGAAACAAAGTAACAAAGGAAAACAAAACAAATAAGAAACAAGTTCGTTGGTGCATTAAAATTACATTTGTACATTACATTTGTACTAATTTGTGGCCTACGTTACATTTGTACATTACATTTGTCACATTACATTGTAAGCATATCTGTGTATATTGTAGAAAAACAAACACATCGTCTTTGTCATTAAATTCAATACATATATTACCAGCAGAAGTAAGTAAGTAAAATGCCCTTCGGACCAAACTGATCATAGGCTGGTGAAGCAGCGTTCACCAGTTTCTGTGGCCACGGCATACAAGGGAATGTGTGGCCAGCACAATGCCCAGCCGCCTTTACTTTACCCCAACTAATGTCAGGTACCCATCAGAGCTGGGTAGACTCTGGGACACCCTAAAGTCGTAGGAAAAAATACCGGCTTCACTAGGATTTGAACCCAGGACTTTCGAATCGCCAGTTGAACACGCTTCCGCTCGGCTACCGTGCCCCATAACCAGCAGAAGTAGAGGCAATAAAAATATATCCTCATCTTTAGAGGTCACATATTGCCTATATTCACGTGTTTACGTGTTGTATTCAAAGTAAAGAATCCCCATTCAGACCGTGTTAGACTATATGGCCCGTAAAGCGAAATTCACATGGGAAATGGTGATTTATAGGGGAAAGTCACCAGTTGGGGCATGATGGTTTATATGGCAAGTAATGCAGCATTCACTAAGGGCATATGTGGTTTATAGAGAAAGGATGCAGCATTAGCTAGAGGCATATGTGGTTTATAGAGAAAGGATGCAGCATTAGCTAGAGGCATAGTGGTTTATAGAGAAGGGATGCAGCATTTGCTAGAGGCATAGTGGTTTATAGAGAAGGGCTGCAGCATTTGCTAGAGGCATAGTGGTTTATAGAGAAGGGATGCAGCATTTGCTAGAGGCATAGTGGTTTATAGAAAAGGGATGCAGCATTTGCTAGAGGCATAGTGGTTTATAGAGAAGGGCTGCAGCATTTGCTAGAGGCATAGTGGTTTATAGAGAAGGGATGCAGCATTTGCTAGAGACATAGTGGTTTATAGAGAAGGGATGCAGCATTTGCTAGAGGCATAGTGGTTTATAGAGAAGGGATGCAGCATTTGCTAGAGGCATAGTGGTTTATAGAGAAGGGATGCAGCATTTGCTAGAGGCATAGTGGTTTATAGAGAAGGGCTGCAGCATTTGCTAGAGGCATAGTGGTTTATAGAGAAGGGATGCAGCATTTGCTAGAGGCATAGTGGTTTATAGAGAAGGGATGCAGCATTTGCTAGAGGCATAGTGGTTTATAGAGAAGGGATGCAGCATTTGCTAGAGGCATAGTGGTTTATAGAGAAGGGATGCAGCATTTGCTAGAGGCATAGTGGTTTATAGAGAAGGGATGCAGCATTTGCTAGAGGCATAGTGGTTTATAGAGATGGGATGCAGCATTTGCTAGAGGTATAGTGGTTTATAGAGAAGGGATGCAGCATTTGCTAGAGGCATAGTGGTTTATAGAGAAGGGATGCAGCATTAGCTAGAGGCATATGTGGTTTATAGAGAAAGGATGCAGCATTAGCTAGAGGCATAGTGGTTTATAGAGAAGGGATGCAGCATTTGCTAGAGGCATAGTGGTTTATAGAGAAGGGCTGCAGCATTTGCTAGAGGCATAGTGGTTTATAGAGAAGGGATGCAGCATTTGCTAGAGGCATAGTGGTTTATAGAAAAGGGATGCAGCATTTGCTAGAGGCATAGTGGTTTATAGAGAAGGGCTGCAGCATTTGCTAGAGGCATAGTGGTTTATAGAGAAGGGATGCAGCATTTGCTAGAGGCATAGTGGTTTATAGAGAAGGGATGCAGCATTTGCTAGAGGCATAGTGGTTTATAGAGAAGGGATGCAGCATTTGCTAGAGGCATAGTGGTTTATAGAGAAGGGATGCAGCATTTGCTAGAGGCATAGTGGTTTATAGAGAAGGGATGCAGCATTAGCTAGAGGCATATGTGGTTTATAGAGAAAGGATGCAGCATTAGCTAGAGGCATAGTGGTTTATAGAGAAGGGATGCAGCATTTGCTAGAGGCATAGTGGTTTATAGAGAAGGGATGCAGCATTTGCTAGAGGCATAGTGGTTTATAGAGAAGGGATGCAGCATTTGCTAGAGGCATAGTGGTTTATAGAGAAGGGATGCAGCATTTGCTAGAGGCATAGTGGTTTATAGAGAAGGGATGCAGCATTTGCTAGAGGCATAGTGGTTTATAGAGAAGGGATGCAGCATTTGCTAGAGGCATAGTGGTTTATAGAGAAGGGATGCAGCATTTGCTAGAGGCATAGTGGTTTATAGAGAAGGGATGCAGCATTTGCTAGAGGCATAGTGGTTTATAGAGAAGGGATACATCATTCACTGGGGGCATAGTGGTTTATAGAGAAGGGATGCAGCATTTGCTAGAGGCATAGTGGTTTATAGAGAAGGGATGCAGCATTTGCTAGAGGCATAGTGGTTTATAGAGAAGGGATGCAGCATTTGCTAGAGGCATAGTGGTTTATAGAGAAGGGATGCAGCATTTGCTAGAGGCATAGTGGTTTATAGAGAAGGGATGCAGCATTTGCTAGAGGCATAGTGGTTTATAGAGAAGGGATGCAGCATTTGCTAGAGGCATAGTGGTTTATAGAGAAGGGATGCAGCATTTGCTAGAGGCATAGTGGTTTATAGAGAAGGGATACATCATTCACTGGGGGCATAGTGGTTTATAGAGAAGGGATGCAGCATTTGCTAGAGGCATAGTGGTTTATAGAGAAGGGATGCAGCATTTGCTAGAGGCATAGTGGTTTATAGAGAAGGGATGCAGCATTTGCTAGAGGCATAGTGGTTTATAGAGAAGGGATGCAGCATTTGCTAGAGGCATAGTGGTTTATAGAGAAGGGATGCAGCATTTGCTAGAGGCATAGCGGTTTATAGAGAAGGGATGCAGCATTTGCTAGAGGCATAGTGGTTTATAGAGAAGGGATGCAGCATTTGCTAGAGGCATAGTGGTTTATAGAGAAGGGATGCAGCATTGGCTTGAGGCATAGTGGTTTATAGAGAAGGGACGCAGCATTTGCTAGAGGCATAGTGGTTTATAGGGCAAGTGATTCAGCTTTCTTTGGGGGCATGGTGGTTTATAATGCAAGTTATGCAGTATTCACTAAGGGCATGTTGTTTTTTTAGGGCAAGTGATGCATCATTCACTGTGGGCATGATGGTTTATAGAGAAAGTGATATAGAATTCATTGAGGGGCATTGCGGTTTATAAGGCAAGCAACGTTCTCCATGTATTCATGTATGTGTCATGTATTTCTGGCATATGTTATGTAGGCCAATGTAACATGCATTCATGCAAATGTCTTGAATGTGACTAGTACGTCTGTGTCTTTGTTTGTGCGTCATTCATTTACTCTTGTATATCATGTATGTGAGTCTTGAAGCCATGTATGTATGTATAACACATGTCATATGTTTACGAGTGTGCCTCGTATTCTGTGTAAGTCGTAGTGTGTCATATAGGCCTAATATAATTGTTGTGTATTATATATGTGTGTGATATTATGATGTATTAAACGCCCAAAAAGCTAAATATATAAGCTTAGGCCCAAATAGTGGCTTAGACCAAGATTTCAATATGAGCAGAAAATAGTGGGCCTATGTTGGTGTGCTAATAGCTGTTCATTTATTGTATGTTCATATACATGTGTATGTGTGTTGTTATAATTGGTTGAAGTAATTTGTTCAGGATAGGTTGAAATAAATTATTTAGGATATGATATAGGCTACCATTTGGGATTAGTGAAACGTGTCATGTGTAGGCCTACTATTATGTAGGTGATATAATTATAGGCTCTAATTATACTCTAATATATTAATATAGGTCCTATATTTAAGTGTAATAGAGTCATTATTTGCCAAGACTGTACGTATAGGCATAGGCCTACTGTTTAGTAGCCTATAAATATAGAATATATAGTATATATAGCCTACGCCCTACGCTCTCTCGTCTATAGGCCTAGGCTATATAGTCTATAGTAGGGTCTATAGTGACTATGTCTATAGGCCTACTATAGTGTCTATAGTGATAGTCTATAGTAGGCCTATACCCTAGAATTACTTATAGTTATAGTAGTCTAAGTAGGCTACCTATAGTAGTAGTATTATAAGTTAATTATAACTATAAGAGTAGACCTATAATATAGTAGGCTATAGGCATAGTAATAGACATAGTCATAGGGTCACATAGGCCAATAGGTGCAAAAAGACTCGTATTTAACGTTTACTATGAATGTTTTTTTTGCCATTTAATCTAATAGTTTGTATGTTATTATCCAACTCTGACACTCTGTTATAAACAAGTAAAAAAAAAACAATGCCTGCTTTTAAAAACAACGAAATAATTTTACCTTCTTGACAAAGAAATTGCATCCAGCCCTTGAATATTTAATGAATATGCATATCCGTTTCAGAAATGTGAAGTAAAAAAACAACAAACATTAATTTGAAAAATGAGAGAAACACATGTGTTATAGTTTTATCCACGTGAACATCCTACTGGTTACTTTGTTTAACTAGCGGTTGTCTTAATCCTTTACAAACTAACACACAAGGATAAGTCCTGGTGACTAAGCCAAGCGACTAGCACTCAACTAAGTCCACGCTAGCGGACGGGGAGAAAAAAAAACACAACAGCCCCAGCCTCGTTCTCCTTGACGGCCCCACCCCCTGCTCTGTTTACAAAGGAAATGAATGGAGGGTGGCGGCCTCGAACGAGTGAGAGAGGTCAAATGTTAAAGAGGGGGGGGGTCAGTGTAACTACCAAGAATCGTTTCATTCTGTTCTGTAGATTTAGGAATCAGTCACGAATGTTTTTGTTTGTTGTTTTTCATAAGTTTTGTAGATGTCTAATTATATAAAGTTTAAAGTTAGTAGCATGACCTTTAAATATCTTAAGATATGCTTTAGCTTAGTCTAGGCCTACACATTAATAAATGAGACACGCCTTTAGTTAGTCGGTTAGTAGGCAATGCTTAGCCTATATTAAACTTCCACACAGCCTACCTCAATCTCAGATAAGTGCCATTAATAAGGCTACTGTTAGGCCTACATTCTGTAAAATCCTAAATAAATTGTATGGCGCTTAGCTTGATTTGGACTGGATCGCTTAAAAATGTAGGGGAATACATGTATTTTTTTTAAATATTTTCAACGAAAGAATGGGGATGTCACTAAAAAATAGTTTTTTGGGATGTGTGGGGGCCCTTTTTGTGTGGGGGCCCCTGTTCCAATGAAACATGTGGAACATGCCTAAATACGCCACTGGTTACAGTGACAAAACTTCTGATATTTAATATTGGAACAGAGTCCATTTTTATGCGTGTCTTTTTTTCTTTAACTGTCGAAATAAAAAAAAAATGTTATTTGCTTTTGACCCTGGGTTCTAGTATCGGCTATATAGGCTACACTAGGCTACATTCTCAGTGGGAGTACGTGTACGAAAACGGGCAGGGATAAAAGTCGGTTTAAATGGGAATTCCCGAAGATCTATATTTATAAATTATAGAAGGAGCGTCTCAACAGCGTCTGTAATATATCAGACTTAATCGCGATTTAATGTTTTCTGTATATATATATATATATAAAAAAAGTCGATCCTTTCTTTGGAATGATTGGAGATTATTTTCCCTAACAGTTTTATACTGTCCCTATACTGCATTCTAAAACTACTCTCTATTTTCCCTAACAGTTTTATACTGTCCCTATACTGCATTCTAAAACTACTCTGTATTTTCCCTAACAGTTTTATACTGTCCCTATACTGCATTCTAAAACTACTCTCTATTTTCCCTAACAGTTTTATACTGTCCCTATACTGCATTCTAAAACTACTCTGTATTTTCCCTAACAGTTTTATACTGTCCCTATACTGCATTCTAAAACTACTCTCTATTTCCCCTAACAGTTTTATACTGTCCCTATACTGCATTCTAAAACTACTCTCTATTTTCCCTAACAGTTTTATACTGTCCCTATACTGCATTCTAAAACTACTCTCTATTTTCCCTAACAGTTTTATACTGTCCCAATACTGCATTCTAAAACTACTCTGTATTTTCTCACCAGAAGTTGTCCTACAGTCCCTACAGACATGGTTGATTCATTAATTAATTTGTGTGTGTGTGATTTCTTAACCTTGAAACACTAAACCATATGAAAAACAAAGTAGTAGCATAATATTTCATAAAAAGTATGTTCTAACTGAGAAATAGGCCTAGATCTACATCTAGGCCAGGCATCCATTTATTTATGGAGATATCTAAAAGACATAGAGATAAATTTAAAAAAAATAACATTTCCATAGGCTAATAATAAAATGCAAGAAAAAGCGCATGTATTATGCCTATCAATTAGCTTTTTTTAACGACTGGCATTAAGGGGGGGGGGGGGGGGGGGGCATGGAATGGGTTGTCTGAGCAAACAATGAAAACCAACAATTTAACATTAATTTATGCATATAGCCTATAATTTAAGCACGTACAAACAAACCACGGGTAAGTGTCGAGTGCATTCATATCATCAGACCTTTGACCGTTGTGGTCGTTGGGGGGAGGGGGGCGAATGGACACCTCAGCAGACATCTTTCTCCATTTTCGCCTATCTTGAGCCGCTGTCCATAGTTCAGCCATTTGCAGCTTTGTCCATTCCTTTATATTGACGAACCAATATTTCCACTGACGGCCTCTCCGACGTCCACCTTCAAATGTGCTTTGTAGGATGGTTGTTGGCAGGGTCTTAAGCCGCACCACATGACCGAACCTTGTCAGCTTGCGCAGTTTGATTGTTGCCATAATGTTTTCTTGAGGGCCTGCAATTGATGATATTCTGTCCCAGACATACTCATTAGTCCTGTGTACTAGGTATGAGATTCCAAGGATTTTTCTCATGCATTTATTTTCAAATGACTGCTAATTGTTTTCAGTAGGTCTCACATCCGTACAGAACAATGGTTTTCACAAAGGCTGTGTAAAGCCTGAGCTTTGTTGGGAGATTAATTAATGCTTTTTCTGGACCAGATTCTGTTTAGTCTAGCCATTGCCGCAATTGCTGACCCAATCCTGGCTAGAATTTCTGCCTCACAGCTTCCGTCTACGGAGAGGATGGCTTCTAGATATTTGAAACTGTCTACCTCTTCTAGTTGTGGTCGGTTCATTATGATGTTTTTACTTCTTGCATCTGTGGTATTGATCATTATTTTGCATTTTTTCTGAACTGATTTCCATTCCGTATTCCCTTGCTCTATTTGCAAGCATGTATGTGAGCTCTTGTAGTTCTTTTTTGCCCCCGGCCATTAGATCGATATCATCAGCAAATCTTAGATTGCATAAGGGTCTTCCACCAACGGAGATGGGTGTGTGGTAGTCACCGAGTGCTTCTTGCACTGCATGAATTTGTCTAGGAAGATATTGAACAAGAATACAACCTTGATGGACGCCAATTGACATCTTGAAGAAGTCCTCTACACACCCATTGAGTTGAACTGGTGGGACACTGTTTAAAGCAAAGTGAATAACGTCTCGTTTTTTAAATCTTGTTATACTCTCTATTGAGTGAGGTGCAATGTCCTTTTCTAGCTTACACTCAATGTTTAATCCAGTGGCGGCCTGTCTCTAATCGCGCCAATGACAGAATGATGAGAACTACACATCCTATTGACTAACTGGATAAATAAGTTACACTTTTAATACATGATCACCGAAGTCCTTGAACTTATACATTACAGACGCTCCTTCTATAAAGAAGATTATTGCGTCCTACGCTCATCCGTGGTCCGAGTCTAGTCTTGCCTTTTTATTAATGTTTTAAATGATGTTAAGTTACTGGTTTTCCTGGTTTGTTCAGGCAACCCATTCCATGCCCGGATGCCACTCGGGAAGAAAGAGTACTTATATGCATTTGTTCTCGCATAAGGGACAAGGAAAGTGTTTTTAGTCTTTATGTTTATCTGAGCTTTGCAACAGGTTGTTATTGTGTTGTATTTCTAAACTAGAGTTTAATGCCTTATGTATGGGTGGCGGGATAGGGTAAACCCTATCAATAAGAGATATAAGGCACCTCCTTCCCTCCGCTAGCCTGCGGGACACCTCATGGGCAGGGGTGGAGTACCCGCTTAGCCCCCCGATCAGGGTCACGTGACATCATGGAAGGCAGATGATGGATAGAAGTGGCGAACAGCTGAGAAGTATCTTAGGAACTGGTCACTGCTTCATCTGTGCTAGGCAGAGGATGCCGATAGAGGCACAATGGCTAGGACAACCCGCCCCAAATGGGCGCTGCCTAACAGCCTGGAGAGGATTGGGCCCCGCCAGGTTTACTTGCCCAAGACACACACACCATGTATTATTACTACTTTACTCTTTGCCCTTCTGTCCTCTAGTGTTTCTAGGTTTAGTGATTTTACTAATGGTGTTACTCTTGTTAATTGGGAATATTCACTAGTTATGAACCTTGCAGCTCTTTTTTGAATTTGTTCTAATTTTTTAATGTTTTCTTTAGTTGATGGGTCCCATACAGATGCTGCAAATTCTAATATAGGTCTAATTAATGTGAGATATCATTTTAATGTTATATTCTTATTACATTTGTAAAAGTTCCCTTTTATGAATCCTAATGTTTTATTGATTTTTTAATTACTTCACCAATATGAGGGTTCCAAGATAACTTATCTGAACCAGACGTAACGTTTCTGCAGTTGTTATTGTTATATTTCAGGGTTACTACTAATAAAATGATAGAATTTATATTTCTATCAAAATTACAAATTTGACTAGAGTCTATTAATAATTAGTAAATGTTTGTGTACATTTAAATATACAACACCAAGGAGCTAACTCATTCATGTAGCCTATGCTTATACTTATCAAAAGTTACATTTTTGCAACAGTAAGCGAATTTATAAGTTGTTTTTTTTGTGGTAGGCATATTTATATTGATGATGGGTAAAAAGCTTTATAGGGTTTCTTATATTTGGCCTATATGGGGAAAGTAAAGGCCATTGGGCATTGTGCTGACAGATTCATCTAACGGTATATATTTATGTCGTTCCCAGTGCCGTTGCTAGGGATTTGGGGGCCCGGGGGGGGGGTTGGCCTCTTTAGGGGCCCCTGCATTTTGACATTCGACATTATGACAAGAGAAAAAATAAATTCGGACACTCCTTTGGGCCCCCCCCCTCAAGTAGGGGCCCGGGGGGACTTTCGAATTTGGACCCCCCCCCCCTCCCCTAGCTACACCACTGGTCGTTCCTAAGAAACGTGATTTATGCTACACTAACTTCATTTTCATCAACAGTCTAAGCTTACCCCAGACGTGGTTTGAGTCTTTAGTCTCGAATTTTGTTCATCTGTTGGTTCTGCTTGTTTGTTCTGACAACCCATTCCATACACCGATGCCAGAGAAGATGACTTATATGGCTTTGTTTGTGCATATAAAAAAATGTGAATGTGTTTGTGCATATAAAATAAATGTGGATTTGTTTGTGCACATAAAATAAGAAAATGTTACAATTTTAATCCCCATATCTGAGTATACTGTAATTGATTTCTTTTGTAATCTATTCTTTTTATTGATAAGTGGTGTTGCCCTTTTTAATCCAATATTTTGACGTTTAGTGAGTTAACTATCAGTGTTAAATAAACTTCCATTTGTAGGCCTAAATATTCACATGTAGGCCTTTAGAGAATTGAGGCTCTTTTCTGAATTTTTAAGTGTACGAGTCCCACACAGAAGATGAACATTCAATTGTAAATCTAACTAGTGCAAGATAACATTAAAATTATAGTTTTTTTTTATTAGGCTTGCTCTTTATCACTTAAAAGTTTTGTTAACTTTTTAATTACCGTATATATATACTTCTTTAACATAAGTATTAGACTACATGAATATTTGTCATTTGGTTTTCCAAGTAGGGGCCTACATCGCATTATTTATTTTCCATGAATCAAATAGATTTGTTTGTTTTGTTTCTTTGATACTGAACAGTTAATTGGCACTATTCTGAGACAGACTTAACAGTTAATTGGCACTATTCTAGGTAGACAGACTTAACAGTTAATTGGCATTATTCTGGGTAGACAGACTTAACAGTTAATTGGCACTATTCTGGGTAGACAGACTTAACAGTTAATTGGCACTATTCTGGGTAGACAGACTAAACAGTTAATTGGCACTATTCTGGGTAGACAGACTTAACAGTTAATTGGCACTATTCTGGGTAGACAGACTTAACAGTTAATTGGCATTATTCTGGGTAGACAGACTTAACAGTTAATTGGCACTATTCTGGGTAGACAGACTTAACAGTTAATTGGCACTATTCTGGGTAGACAGACTAAACAGTTAATTGGCACTATTCTGGGTAGACAGACTTAACAGTTAATTGGCACTATTCTGGGTAGACAGACTTAACAGTTAATTGGCACTATTCTGGGTAGACAGACTTTGATACTTAACAGTTAATTGGCACTATTCTGGGTAGACAGACTTTGATACCGGTAGGCCTACTTAACAGTTAATTGGCACTATTCTGGGTAGACAGACTTTGATACTTAACAGTTAATTGGCACTATTCTGGGTAGACAGACTTTGATACTTAACAGTTAATTGGCACTATTCTGGGTAGACAGACTTTGATACTTAACAGTTAATTGGTACTATTCTGGGTAGACAGACTTTGATACTTAACAGTTAATTGGCACTATTCTCGGTAGACAGACTTTGATACTTAACAGTTAATTGGCACTATTCTGGGTAGACAGACTTTGATACTTAACAGTTAATTGGCACTATTGTTAAGGTACAAGCGCATGCTCTTTATTACCGATCGAATGATCGGTCACCTGGTACTATATTTAAGATGTTTAAATATTTTTTTAATGCGCAAAAGAAATGCGCAGTCGAATTTAATTATCAGGATAATATATATAGTTCAGTGCAGTTCATTTACTTAAATCTAATACCTAAAATGTATCAACGACATTAATGTTCTAACAATCCTTAATATTTTACAAATAATTAACAGCATAATAAGGAGTATTTAAAACAATACAAATAGGTCTACCATTTATTATAATAGAATAATATTTTATATTAACGGCTACTTTTACGACAATAAAATCGTTATTCTTTAACGACAATCCGATTAGTATTAATTTCGGCATATTGCACCACTCGGAGATAGAACTGTTAACCTGAGGCTGTTATGTTATTGTGTGTGTTCTTATTTTGCTAATCGCTTCTTCCAAACTATAAACTGTTTTCCTCACCATATAGATAACAAAGGCTAAAAAAGACACAGAACTCTACAAAAATGGCTGAATCAGACTGGAATGAGGTTACTTACATTGGACACAGACCAGGCAAGGCAGGCCAGTTGCGATCCAAACAGGTACAACGACAACAGTGACAGTGTCAGGTGTAAACTTTTAAATATGTTTAAAAGATTTTTAAATGTTTAAAACTTGTAGGTCTAGACTCTAAATCAATGCCAAAAAACCCAAATAATGTGACTTTGGAGTCACCAAATTATGTTTTAAGTTAGATCTCATTTTGGTGGGCCCAAGCTTTATTGAATTGTTGTTATTTAATTAATTTAATATTTAGGCTACTAATAATAAATACTTAAATAAATAGTCTATGTTTAACATAAACTATATAAAAAAATAGGCCTAAGTCAAGTGTATGACTTTGTGAAAACTCAATCTAGTGCAAATTTATCAAATTATTACACTGAAATATTTATTACACTGAAATATTTATTACACTGAAATATTTATTACACTGAAATACTCCTTGACTCCTACCATGACTGGCTTCTCTAGCTTCTCTTGTTTCTTGACACACAAGGTTGGAGACAGTGAGCTGAAAGAAGTCACCTCTTTTACATGCCTGGGCTGTAGGCATATAGTTTCAGAAACAAGTGGATCTGATAAAGACATCAAGGCCAGAATAGGGAAAGCAAGACATGCCTTCATCACCCTGAGGCCAGTCTGAAGGTCAACGGCCTTGTCTATCCTAAACAAATGACGAATCTTCTACATGAATGTAAAGTCAGTGCTTCTCTATGGCTCAAAGACCTGGAGAGTCACCAAAACTTTGAACAACAAGCTCCAAACTCTTGTCAATGGCTGCCGCCACAGCATGACATACTAAAGATTCAATGGACAGTAAAGGTCAAGAACACCGATTTGTGGCGGCAAACAAACCAAGACCTCTTTGAACAGAAGAATGCCAGCCATAAGTGGCAGTGTATTGGGCACACCTTACAAAAAAAACCACATGAATCACCCGACAAGCTTTGTAAAGACGGGTTGGTCGCCCAAAGACCACCTGGAGACGATCTTGTGAGGATGAAATGAAAAGCTGCAACCTTTCATGGGGTGAACTAAAAAAGACGAGGGACCAAAGGAACTAAGCTCTTTTAACTCATTTGCTACTAACCTAGTTTCCAAAGACACCCCTCAAAATACTAGCCAAAGGGAAGGAACTCTGTATTAAATTTAGTAAATTATTTTTAAATATTTTTTTAAATGACTAAATATTCCCCAAAGTGAA
The DNA here is from genome assembly GCA_949126835.1 of Anisus vortex. Taxonomy (NCBI): domain Eukaryota; kingdom Metazoa; phylum Mollusca; class Gastropoda; family Planorbidae; genus Anisus; species Anisus vortex. Next base: position 17,105,252 of record OX421501.1, on the reverse strand, counting down.
TAAAAATTACATCATAAAATAGATAAATATCTTAGCTTTCTGGAAATGTATACTTTTATACATAAAAAATGCAGAATTATCGGTAGAATCATTCGCTGAGTGTTGAGACCCTAGGATTTGGCTAAATATTTTCACTAGCCCTAGCGTCAAAGTCCGATAAAGTATCATAAAGCCCAGAAATCGAGTTGTAATGGAAATTCATCTAAGTCTATATCCGCAGCATCCTTATTATCAGAACTGTTGTTAAATGTTATATTTAGAGGTATAGAGCTATCGATTAATAAAGTACAAAATTAAAGACGAAGGCTATAAAAAAAGTTTTACAAAACAAAAGGCCAGTGAAAAATACCCGTACTTTGAACACGCATAGCAAAAAAACAAAACTAGATAAAAACATCCGGTTTTGATTAACGAAACAGACTATATTCCTACTTTTTAAAAGCTGTGCTTGCAGTAAAATAAAAACCCAGAAGGCATGTCGAAAAAAAATCAAGAAACGACAATAGGTTAGTCACACACGCGGCGTCCGCTTTTGGGCATATTAGTACGGAGGGGGGTATGCCGCATTCAGTCGCGGTTGTAGCAAATGAGTTAAAGAATGTTTGTTAAGTGTGTCTGTCTTTTTATATTTCTTTTTACACGTCACTAACCTATGATGTACACTGTTTTGTGTTGTGGCTTTGTCTACTACCTCTGCGCTTTTATGGTTCTGCTATAACCAGTCAAAATAGCTATGCCCTGCTCAAAAGGTGTTTCTCAGACTGTCTCTCAATCTAATAGTTGCCATCCTTTAATATGCTGTACTTACTCTTACATCTCCCTGTCCTCAGCAAACACAATTGGACACAAGAGTAACTCATCTCCCCCTTGGCTAAGGTTGTTGTCTCAAACTAGTGTTACACCATGTTGTCTTGAGTCACTGGTTATCTAAGCTTGGAGACACAAAAATCCAAGATGTCTTTGTTTTAGACTCTCTTGGAACTATAAAAGCTAGATTTTAGACAGTTGTTGTGCCAGTCTTTTGTGCAAAACCAAATTAGCATGTCGCAACACATCATCTTTGTATGTCAAGGTTCCATCCTCGAGTTAGTTATTCCTTCTGTGGTCTTTTCATCATCGTTGCTTTGTATTATGTATTGGTCTTTTCCTGTCTACATCCATTATACCTAATATGAAACACTATATGAACCTGCTCACTATCTCTCAACTCATCGGCCCTAACCTTTGATCAAAACAGTCTATTTTTTTACATACTTTTTAAAGTCACAACTTGCAGTAGTCACAAATCATGTATCATGGATCAATATTTTTCAAATTTTATTTAAACAATTTCTTTTGGATGATTAGCAAGATAATTTAATCTTATACTAAGAATCTATCTATTTCTCTCTCTTTGTATATATAATATGTGAATATATATTTATATACCGGTATTTTTATCAGATTAAGGGTAGGAAGTCCAGTAGAGAGGGATTTTTTAAAATTTCTTATCCAATATGTATGATATTTGGAACATATATAATACTAAGGACAAAACTTATAAAAAGCCAAGCAAATATGGAAAAAAAATGGTTGTCATGGAGATGGTAGCCATTTTGGATTTTCAATTAGTATTTTTTACTTGAACGAAACGTGACACTACTTATTTATTTATCATTAGAATTTATCAAAATTTACCATAAATGGACATTAACTACATCTGTGAAAATTGTATAAAAGAATTTTTGTTAAATCTAAAAATGAAGAATATTTTATTATTTTTTTTGTAAATGTGACATTAAAAAAGTTACAAAAATATTATTAAAAAAAACTATTTGTTTTTTGCAAAATTCCTCTTTGCAGATTTTTAACCCTTTACTGGGCAGACGTTTTTCCATTTTCTAGCTCTGTGCGGGCAAGATTTTTTAGAATTTTTCAACACACATATTTATTTGTTTGAGAAGCTATTTTATCCATTGTTACTTCTTCAAAAAATTGATTGAAAGTAGCTTAACTGAGACTGATTAGCCACAGGCCAATTGGGGCCAGTTTGTTCTCTAAATTCTTCTATTTTTATTTAATTCGTTACATTTTCCACCCATAGGGGGGTGGGGGGGTCTCCTGATGGTCTTTCCCGCTACTTCAAGATCAGACTCACAACTTTTGATATATCATATCTTTTTCACTGTCGGAAAAATCAAAAGTAGGCCACTATCGATGTCACTATCAAACTTAACTTCACCCAATTAAAAAATTCCCCTTACTTAAATGCCCATTAAACTAAACCCGAAGAACGCCTAACTAAGACCTGACGGCTCCATCACACCACTTCACGAAAAAAAATGTTTAAAAAATGAAAAAATAAACTTACAGTGATGAAAAATTTACTAGAGATACTTCAGACCGGAAATAAACAAACGGAATGCTTCCGAGATCTCGAACCAAACGAGAAAGTTTCCTGAACTATATAACGTTTTCAGGCGCTTTGTCCATATCGGCAACGGACGTTTTCGGACGCAATTGCCTCAATTTAAATAAAAATCCATTTTTTTAGCTAATTCTTAACGGTTTGTTGTAAGATTTTTTCCACACAAAGTCAAGATGTTAACCTTTAATTTGATTTGTAACAATATAGAATTAGACTCTTTTTTTTATATTACTGTAGTGTAAATATGTTTTAAAAAGAAAATAAAAAATTCTGATGTATTACCATTTCAAATGCAATTTTTACATTGAAACAATGTAACTAAAATTCCCGAACTGAATATTTTAGATCCAGGAATAGTTAAAGTATACAACATAGGCAAAAAGTTAAAATGTGCATTATCTGATATTTAGGTCGATTTTTACTGGACTTCCTCCCCTTAATGGCATATTTTAAAATATTGATAGTCTTGTAACCAAAAACTGAAAAGGTTGATCTAATTTATATTATGTTGATAGTTCATATTTACAAACTTATTGTGGAAATGAGAATTTCTTTTATTTTATCAGCATAGATGAGTATGAAAGTTATGAATACTACTGCAGAGAATCTTTGATCATGAGCAGATGGTATTTGTTTGTCATTTATAATGTATGCAGTTCTAATAGAGTTCTAATTGTAGGTTATTATTTTCCAACCTAACTTGTTTTTGTTCTTCTTTATTTATCCTCCAGGCAGTGAACTCAGCATTAAGAACAGGAGCTGATATTGAAACCAACAAAAAATGTAACTAATTTTTTTATGTTTTATTTTAATGTCATTTATTGCAAGCATAGAATATAGAAGTTTTTTCTATAAACATAGTTTGTCATTTATATTAAATTTGTGCTACACACTTTATGTATTTTATAGCATATTTAAGGCATAAGTCATTACTTTATGTTACAGATGCTCCTCTATTAATACTTAAACGGATTATTGCATCCTACTATCCTGCTATTATTATATTTATCATTGGCTTGATTCAAATCTTGAATTTGTATAATAGCTTAATCTTAATTTCTTTGATAGTTTCCTTTTTTAGGGAACAGAAAAAAAGATTCTTTTTTCTGATGTCTAATGCCAGGTTTAGATATTCAATTGTAAAAAAACTTTGTCTGATTTTGTTCTTGCTTTCTAATGTTGTCTTGAATAGATATGTCCCAGACATAAGATGCATGTTTTACTATAGACTTAATTCATGTTAGTTAGCATAAAGAAATTCTTCAATTTTTCAGAATTGATTCTTACTTACGTTCCTGTTGGTGTCATTGTTTTTCCTACTTGCCCCATCTTATTACTTCTCATGTGGCTATATATTTCCAATACACATTTACTTCTCATGTGGCTATATATTTCCAATACACATTTACTTCTCATGTGGCTATATATTTCCAATACACATTTACTTCTCATGTGGCTATATATTTCCAATACACATTTACTTCTCATGTGGCTATATATTTCCAATACACATTTACTTCTCATGTGGCTATATATTTCCAATACACATTTACTTCTCATGTGGCTATATATTTCCAATACACATTTACTTCTCATGTGGCTATATATTTCCAATACACATTTACTTCTCATGTGGCTATATATTTCCAATACACATTTACTTCTCATGTGGCTATATATTTCCAATACACATTTACTTCTCATGTGGCTATATATTTCCAATACACATTTACTTCTCATGTGGCTATATATTTCCAATACACATTTACTTCTCATGTGGCTATATATTTCCAATACACATTTACTTCTCATGTGGCTATATATTTCCAATACACATTTACTTCTCATGTGGCTATATATTTCCAATACACATTTACTTCTCATGTGGCTATATATTTCCAATACACATTTACTTCTCATGTGGCTATATATTTCCAATACACATTTACTTCTCATGTGGCTATATATTTCCAATACACATTTACTTCTCATGTGGCTATATATTTCCAATACACATTTACTTCTCATGTGGCTATATATTTCCAATACACATTTACTTCTCATGTGGCTATATATTTCCAATACACCTTTACTTCTCATGTGGCTATATATTTCCAATACACATTTACTTCTCATGTGGCTATATATTTCCAATACACCTTTACTTCTCATGTGGCTATATATTTCCAATAGTCAATGATATTAGTTTTAGATCAGCATTCTCTAGAGTTGTACATTTCTTTGGTAGTTTATTGTTTGTTTTGTCAACAGTCTAGTCCTCTTAGGGGAAAGTTTCTATTGTTTCTCAACATCCCATAGACATCCTGTAATAAAAATACTAACCATGTTCTATTTTTTTTTAAACTGTATGCAATATACCGGTATATCATTTCTCATTAGTCATTAGTGTTATAGTAATATAGATATATAATTTTGCTCCTGGATTTTATACATGACATCCTTCTGAAATGGCCATTAATATGGTCCAATAAAATATTGGACTGTTTTGATTAGTGCTTAAGATATATATACAGATTAAAAAAAAAACTTAGTGTGGATTATACTATCACAACAAGTTAATGCTATCACTGGTTCTAGTAATGAACCTTTTAATCTGATGCTGAAACTTTTGTTCATAGTTGCCGGTGGCCAAAACAAACAGATCTCAGCCAATAAAAATACAGCCAAGCTTGATAGAGAAACAGAAGAGTTGCATCACGAACATGTAGCTTTAGATGTGGCCAAACTCATTCAACAGGGACGACAAGCCAAGGGATGGACACAGAAGGATCTTGCCACAGTAATGCTTTGTCTATTCTACCTTTAAAAATGTTTATTTGATTCAAAGATATTAGTCTTTGTCTTTAAATATGTTTATTTGATTCAAAGATATTAGTCTTTGTCTTTAAATATGTTTATTTGATTCAAAGATAGTAGGCTTTGTCTTTAAATATGTTTATTTGATTCAAAGATATTAGTCTTTGTCTTTAAATATGTTTATTTGATTCAAAGATAGTAGTCTTTGTCTTTAAATATGTTTATTTGATTCAAAGATAGTAGTCTTTGTCTTTAAATATGTTTATTTTATTCAAAGATATTAGTCTTTGTCTTTGGGACTTTTAGTAGGAAATTCAGGAAATCTAAATTACTCTCAAGAAAATCTATTTAACAAAAAAATTAGAGGTGCTCTTTGAATCACTGAAATATTGGAACAGATGGAAACACCATGATCCCTGCTTATTGTTTTCTCATATAACCATTATTTACTAATAATCTATGCTATATGTGTGTATGCTATTAAAAACAAACTTTGCTAGAGTATGTGCACTGATTAATTTTCTCACAATTGTTCAATACAAACAGAAAAATAAAACCTTAAAAACATGTAGATAAGTCAATACTTTACACAGTTCCTACAAAGTTTGAAAATCATCCCTACTCTGTAATAACATTTGTACTATAGCCCTCATCTGTGATGGTACTGACATTTTCTTTATGTCCATTGACTTTTTGTTTGTATACCATGGAGCAAAAACTGATCACTTTCAACTAGCATTTTCAGCATATAAATATAAATGTTATATAAATAAATCAAATGGGGCACGGTAGCCGAGCGGCAGCGCGTTCGACTGGCGATCCTAGGGTCCTGGGTTCGAATCCTGGTGGAGGCTAGGATTTTTTCCCAGGATTTGAGGGTGTCCCTGAGTCTACCCAGCTCTGATGGGTACCTGACCTTAGTTTGGGTAAAGTAAAGGCGGCTGTGCATAGTGCTGGCCACACAATCACCTAGTATGCCGTGGTCACGGAAACTGGTGAACGCTGCTTTACCGGCCCTATGGATCAATTCGGTCCGACGGGATACTTTATAAATAAATCAAATCAGCAAAAATAAATCACTTTCAACTAGCATTTTCAGCATGTAAATATAAATGTTATATAAATAAATCAAATCAGCAAAAATTGATCACTTTCAACTAGCATTTTCAGCATATAAATATACATGTTTTATAAATAAATGAAATTGGCAAAAATAAATCACTTTCAACTAGCATTTTCACAGGGTTCCCGCGGCCTCCTGAAATTTCAGGATGTCCTGAAATTGAAAAAAAGGGCAAAAACTCCTGAAAACCTCCTGAAATTTGAAATAATCTCCTGAAATGTCCTGAAAAATTGAGCTGACCCCTATTTTTTCCTTCTCCAACACGTGTCCCTAATTCAACAGCCCCATCTCCTGCTTGTTCGCTTACGCTTAATACGCCAAGCCTATCCCTTCTCGGTAAAGATGGTATACAATAGTATACATACAGCTCTTCCTCCTCTTTCGCTCCCTCTCCCACAGTTCGGTGTCTGCTAGATTGGATAATGATAATATACGCTCTGCTGTCAGATTCTTTTGCTATAAGCTTGGCCAAAATGTTATTTATGATATTGCCTGAAATTTTTGGTCGATTTTCATCGTTTATACCACATGCATAGTGTCAAATTGAATAAAACGTCTACGTTCGCCATATGCAAAAACATAAAATAGGCTCGAAGCCTCGTTTTGAAAAAAATCGAGAACAAGGCTAATGGTCCCTATTTTTGCGATCAATGTTTAGAATGCCCGATTACGCTACGCGCTTCGCCTACTAGTCTACTTGGGGTCAGCGAACCGACACATTTTGCCAAATTGATTTATTTTGAAATATATTTATATCAAAATACATAGAAATAGGTCTTTTTATTAGTTTAAAAGAAAACGATGACGTTTAAGAAGCTATCTTATATCATATGCTAAAAATTCCAGTAGGCCTCTAGCTAGCCCTACTAGAGGAGTTGTTCGCGATGTAGGTCTACGCCGATTGGCGCCGATATCATTATCAACTTTTTAAAGGTGTAGGCCCTACATGGTTTTTCTAATTATTAAATCGTATGGGTAGGCCTACAATGTGTTTTTTTTTATCACTGTGGGAAATGTAGGCAGACGATTTTGGGTCTAGGCATAGGCCTAACTGGTATGGCCCTAGGTCTATCAGTTTATCAGTCTAATCTAGAAGTCTAAGTCATTTTATTCACCAATACATTGATGAAATGCACTCAATGCTGAATATATCTGACTAGAAATCATTACAAACAAAGTTAATGGTAATTAGGTTAGGGCACTTGTATAGCGCGTCATCAAAACCGCGTCATCAAAACTGGCGCCGTTCTGTCTAGAAAGCATGATAGGCAGGCCTACTTCAAAAGACTTTTTTTTTTGTGTCGACCCACTATAGTGTTAGCCTACTATAGGGATAGGAACGTGAGTATGGACAGTGACTTAGATGTAGAAACAGATACATTACTTTCCCTTATGACTAATGCCTGTATTGATCGGTTGTTTTAAATAAGTGAAGCGCTGTGTATGCCTAATATGCATGATTGAAACCATTTTTTAAAGGAAAGTTTTCAAATTAGGGTGAATTTTTAATAGCTTTTATGTTTAAACAGTATGAATTTTTGAGAAGTTAAAAGGCAGTATGCAACTTATCCTCAGTTTTTTTTTTTAATACGGTAGTTTATGGAGATATTATATGCACCAGTTCAGAATCAGCTACTCCCTCCCCCTTGCACTATATTTGCCCCTCCTTACCTGCTGTAAGGTTTTATTTTTGTAGCAGGATTTTAATAGGCTTAATGATCCTAATGATTGGAAAGTAATCAAATTGGATCTACATCTCCTTTACAATAGCAGTTTTTTTCTTGTCATAGTGATAGTTTTTTTAACTTGTAAATCTGTAAGCTTTCTATATACTTTTCAATGTAGGCCCATATAAATATGTTCTCTATACTTTTTAATGTAACACTCTATATGTTACAGATGCCCCTAACAGGACACTATATTTCCATTCTCTACCTCCCCCCCCCCTCCTTTTTTATTTTCATAAAAAAATTTCTTTTATTTGTAGGCTACTTTTTTTTTTAATTATAAGATCTCTAAAGACAGTTAAAGGACTCTATATAATGAACATAGCTTAATGGTACATATTTAGCTTTTACATTGTAATGCTCTTAAAAATATTTTTGAACATAGCTTAATGGTACATAGGCCTATTTAGCTTTTACATTGTAATGCTCTTAAAAATATTTTATTTAATTTTATTTGTATTTGACTCATTGTTTAGTGATAGGCCTTTAGTGAATTCGGTTTTGCCGCGCCTCCTGAAATTTTAGATTTTCTCCTGAAAACCTCCTGAAATTTTGATTTGAGTTTGGTGCAGGAACCCTGTTTTCAGCATGTAAATATAAATGTTATATACATAAATCAAATAAGCAAAAATTGATCACTTTCAACTAGCATTTTTAGCATGTAAATATTTATGTTATATAAATAAATCAAATCAGCAAAAATAAATCACTTTCAACTAGCATTTTCAGCATGTAAATATAAATGTTATATAAATAAATCAAATCAGCAAAAATAAATCACTTTCAACTAGCATTTTCAGCATGTAAATATAAATGTTATATAAATAAATCAAATCAGCAAAAATAGATCACTTTCAACTAGCATTTTCAGCATGTAAATATAAATGTTATATAAATAAATCAAATCAGCAAAAATAAATCACTTTCAACTAGCATTTTCAGCATGTAAATATAAATGTTATATAAATAAATCAAATCAGCAAAAATAAATCACTTTCAACTAGCATTTTCAGCATGTAAATATAAATGTTATATAAATAAATCAAATCAGCAAAAATAGATCACTTTCAACTAGCATTTTCAGCATGTAAATATAAATGTTATATAAATAAATCAAATCAGCAAAAATAAATCACTTTCAACTAGCATTTTCAGCATGTAAATATAAATGTTATATAAATAAATCAAATCAGCAAAAATAAATCACTTTCAACTAGCATTTTCAGCATGTAAATATAAATGTTATATAAATAAATCAAATCAGCAAAAATAAATCACTTTCAACTAGCATTTTCAGCATGTAAATATAAATGTTATATAAATAAATCAAATCAGCAAAAATAAATCACTTTCAACTAGCATTTTCAGCATGTAAATATAAATGTTATATAAATAAATCAAATCAGCAAAAATAAATCACTTTCAACTAGCATTTTCAGCATGTAAATATAAATGTTATATAAATAAATCAAATCAGCAAAAATTGTATGTTAGCAGACTCTCCCCCTTTTAATCTGATTTTTTCTTGCCATAATGTAGGGGTCATTATTTGTATTGATTACAAATTACCATCTGGGAAGAATCAGAAATGTGTTTAGCATACCTTTTGTACCTTTACTAAGCTTATAGTAATTTAAGATGAGCTTTCTTATACCAAATTTAAGCTAAGGCCAACAGTCCACTTAGGCAGTATTTAGTATTCTGAACAAATGTTTCCACATCTCTGATAGGCAGACTGTAAAATTTCAGGATAACCCTGTATTGTAACTCAGACTTTATAAGCAATGTTTATAGAAACAATTTTGAAATGTTAAGGGTGTGTTAGTTGCATCAGGTTATAGGTAAAAGCTGGAAATAACAATTATGCAACATATTGCTGGTCACAAAGAGAAGGAATTTAAAGGCCAGCTTAAGCTTTTTTTGCACGTTGTCAGGTTTGAAATCATTACAAACAATTAAATAGCAATGGTAATTTTGTATAGTGCCTCTATCCATTCTATTTAAACCTTTAAAAATTCTCTGTAGCCTTTGGTGCTTGGGGCAGGGAAAAATTTATCTGAAATGAAGGTCTTTAAATGTCTCTTAGTCTAAATGACTCCTTTTTTTTTCAGATATAGAAGATCAAATAGTTTTAATGTTACTAATTTTGAAATGCAATTTTCCAATAATATAATGTTTCTCTATTAGTCATATGTTTCACTTTTTCTTTTTGTATTGGAAAAGGGTTGGGGATCCTGATAGCATAGCATATTTATTATGTATTTATATTTTGAATTAGTATTTTGAATATAAAATGTGTAAACACCACAAGTAAATTGTACATTTGTCTTCGTCCTCAGAAAATCAATGAAAAGCAACAGGTTGTAAATGATTATGAAGGTGGTAAAGCTATTCCTAACCAGCAAGTCATGGGCAAGTTAGAAAGAGTTTTAGGCAAGTGTCATTCCTTTTCTACAGTTTTTGTTGCAAGTTTTACTCTTACTTCCAAATTACTTCTGCTATTCCATAGATTGTTTTAATAATAATGCTATTGGTATTGCTTGATTTAACAGGAATGAAGCTTCGTGGCAAGGATAAAGGCCAACCACTAGCCCCAAAGTGAAAGTCTGATCAAATCTATTTTGCCAGCCACCACCCCTTTGTACTATAGAGATATATCATTTATATTTCTAACCAGGCCAGATTAACAATTTATGTTGCATTACTGGGGGTGTGGCTTCAGTTTTTATCTCCAACACTCATTGATATAAGAATAAACTTTTAAAAATGTTTAGCTTTATAATTATTTTTTTTCTTCTAAATTTCTGGTTTTGATTACTGTTTAATCTTACTACCACAAACATTACTGTCCTTTGTTATGAGACAATATGTTCAGAGACTTTGTGTTATGAAATGGCTTCCATTGAATAATCATTGATGCCAATGTATTCATTGGTCTGGTAAGCCATTAACTCAAAGAGTTTCAAGTATCACTGATAATTGTTTGTTCCAGTTGTGTTGTCAAGGACAAATTGCTGCTTTTGCTAATGTTAAGACATAATAAATGATTTCTAAAAATTAAAAAAAAGGCAGTTTCTTTTCATTCTTTTTTTTTGCAGCCAGATGAATTGATTTAGCACACATTTTCAACTTGTCTCTGTTTATTATTGAACCATGATATTAAATATATATGTATTCATGCAAGAATCAAAAGAAAAGGTTTTATTTGTTTTGTAACATTTATTTACTTTAAATTTAAAATAATTTAGTTTTGTTTTTTTCCTTCTGTATAATGACTGGCAATCAATTGTGTAAATTAGCATGCAGTGTTTGAACCAATGTAAGTTTCACATTGTATACATGTCCATGGAGTAATTGTTTAAGGGTTTGACCACAATTGTGCCTTTTACATGTCACAGACTGTATGAATGTATGCATTAAAAAGTCAATTGCATATTGCCTTTGGCTGCATTCTCTTACCATCAACTTTTACTTAGTGCAAACCACAGTTTTGTTTTTCTTCATGTCTAATGAAACCATTTATTCACATATCTTCATTTAGGCCAATTTATGTCTCTTCAAAACACCAAAAAGTGTTTGATTGTGTCCTATTTTTGTCACTCATAAAAATGACAACACTTCATTTTAGATGGTGAAATCTTTTCTAGAATACATTGCCTGATTTTTAATGATACCCAATAATAACTATTCATAGGAACTTAGTGTTTGACTGTATTTGATTTAAAATGGACTTAACGGAAGAGTATTTCAATACAACTTGTTGTACAATAGATGTCTGATTGGATGAGATAGGTTTGAACTTTGTGCTAAATCATCTAAATCTCTGATATGGCTCTATGTGGAAAATGTTCGTTTAGAATCTCAAGTTATTGAAGCAACTTTTCTCAAATCATACATCTAATCATACAACATCTAATCATACAATCATACAACATCTAATCATACAACATCTAATCATACAACATCTAATCATATAACAACTTGTCAGGTGATCTTAATTGAATGTTTTTTCCTTAAATTCACTGACTGACCCCCCTCCCCCCATCCCATGCTCATAAAAATTTCATCTGATTCATCATTGTGTTTTTTTTTGTTTTCACTTTGTCATGCAGTAAACTGTGAAAAATATTTTGTAACATGAATTTGTTTTCATTAGTAACTCTTTGTTTTCTGCTGCTAAGAAGTTGTACGCATGGCATAGCTCAGTAAATAAACATCAGTGTGTGATTCACGATTGTAGCGAGTAAATTGTAAGAACTTGGAAGTAACACTAATATGTATACCAATACAACTCAGTAATATAATTTTTATGGGCATACATTTCTACTTGAAAATCTAATAACCAAGATGAAGATAATACAAACATGTTTAAATATTAAACGCAGTCTTTAGATGTGTACATGTTTTAGTTTTATTATTGAAATATTTATGTACCGGGTAGGTAAAAATGTGTACAATTATCATCACTATGATAGAAAATACAACCTTTTATTTTAATTATAAACAATAAATTAAGTAGTCTCCTAATAAACTCTGTACTAGCTTGAAGGATAAATCAAAAGTTAAGTCCACCTGAAAGTAAATAAAATGTTATATTGTAATATTGTAATTTGTAAGAAAGATAATCCTAAAAACAATTGGACAAATGTATCATTATTTATTACTTTGGATTACATTTCTGATCTTAAGTATAACATTGAATTATATTCACCCATTGGGTATAACATTGGACTTTATTGGGTATAACATTGAATTGGACTTTATTGGGAAATAACTTTTCACTTACCTGTTACTTCAATAGTTGCACCTGTTATATAACTGCTCTTTGTTGAGACCAAGAAAGCACACACTTCAGCTATTTCTAAAACAAGATGCAATTTACACAAATTCTCAATATCAATACATCAAAACTCTAATGTATTTAAAAGTATTTATGACATTAATGTTAAAAGTCAACACACGCACATTGTAATGATTACCTTGAGGTTTACCAGTTCTTTGCAGAGGAATCATGGCTGTTATCATTTGCATCACATGCTCTGGGACACTATCAGTCATTGGTGTTTCAATAAATCCAGGTAGTACTGCATTGACACGAATGTTGTATCTAGTGAACAATACAACAGTCAAGTAATATTGTACCTCATGAATAATAATGGGTTTGATTCCCCAGTGATAACTTTTTTTTTCTTTTTCTACTTTAAAAAACCATTACTGTCAGAAAAATATGATATATTATATAAGCCTACAACACAGGTATTCATTATGAAATTTAAGGACATGCTACAAGCACAATACGGCCTATGTTTTTTTAGGATCTAACTTGAAATCGTGTTGGACAAATACTCTGTTTTTCTACACTATTTGTCTCAACAAATTTCAATAAATATTTAACTTTTTAAAATATAATCTGGACCTGATTAGTTTAGCCAAAGTGTCAATGGGACATGGATGGTTGTTTTTAAAGGAGGGGGGTATCAAGAGATTAAGCTTAGTATACAAATATAATAGCACAACTTCAGATTTGCTGCTATTACTTGGTTTGTACACAAATTCTGGAAATAGTACATCAAATTATCAGATTCGGTATCGGTACTAAAAGTGAGGAAACTGTCTACTTGTTTAGGCACTAATTCACTAATATCTTACACCTAACACAAACATTCTCTTGTTTATATATTGATTCTATTTCTTCAAAGCTGAAGGTTAAGATTAACTGTTGTACCTGGCTAATTCTTTAGCAGCTGATTTAGTGAAACCAATGACACCTGCTTTAGAAGCAGCATAGTTTGTCTGACCTATATTCCCATTCTGATCAATAATAAAATTAAAATATAACATTATTCATTATGCTTTCAAGAAATTTACATTGCCCCAAATCATAAAATTCAATTTATTAATATTATTTTTTAACATGTATTAATCAATAGCTTTAATAACTAAAGAAAATTAAAATATATAATTAATATAGGCTAATGATAGGCCTACTTACTTTTCCAACTATACTTGATATATTTACAATTGATCCATTTTCTATCTTGGCTTTTTGCATAGCCCTTCCAACTGCTTGATTGATTAAAAAAGTGCCCTGAAAATGTAAAGAATTGAATCAAATGAAATTTAAAGATTATACTTTAGATTAATAATATTGCTGGTTCAGCAGATCAATGATTTAGTTTAAACTGTCCCAATACAAGATTTGTTTGACAAGTTAGGTGTGAAAGACTAATTCTAGGCAGTTAGATAGTACCCGTACCGTATAATGAGGAAGTTGCTGAAACAAGTTTATTTTTACTTGCATTGAAATTAATATAAATGGCTTTGGCACATTATACATAGCTGGCAACTTCAACTGATAAATTACTTAAATATGGCTAGCAACCTCCAATAGAATAAAATAGTTTAAAGTTTTTTAGCATTAAAAGTCTACATCTAACCCACAGTTAGAAATGTGTAAATATAGCTGAGAAAATTAAAGGTAATCTTACTTTTAAATTAACATTTATCACTTCATCAAAACTTTTTTCATCCATTTTTAGTAGAAAGTTGTCCTTAGTGATTCCTGCAGCATGAACAGCTATACAAGGAACAGCTTTGAATCTTTCATTTATTTTTTCTAACAAACTGGTCACTTCTGTTAATGATGTTACGTTGGTTCCAAATGCTTCATGCTGTGATGCTAATAATTTAAGTCCATTCATTTGATTAATTATTAGTTTTAACTTTTATAATGTCATAAATTATACTTTTTTTTAAAGATTATTAATATATTTCCTAATTGAAAAAAAAAATTAAGTAAACAACAAACACATTTGTAAAATCTCAAATATCTTATTATTATTTGGACTATTACTATAAGGTTCTATAATTGTATACTTACAGCTGGGTAGAGATAAAACTGTTTCTTGAGCACTTGATTTGTTTAAGTCAATAACTGCCACTCTTGCTCCATCTCTAGCAAGTACAGAGCAAACTGCTTTGCCAATTCCACTCCCTCCACCTGAAGTTAAATTATTTAATTTATTTAAAGTGCAATTTTTGCACAGATATCAGTCTTTCATTAATATTTGTTTTGTTCATTTTTTTTTTTAGAAAAAGTTTAAATTCTTTTGTGGATCCATAACTGCTACAAAACAGGTTTAAGGCCCCAGCCTACAAAATAAAAAAAAACATAATATACACAAACTATATGAATATGTAGGCCTACTGTGAAGCCGGCTGGCCTAGCGGTTAGCTCACCAGACTGTCAACCAAAAACCACTTGACACGTCGCGGGTTCAAGCCCCACCACCGGCAGATCCCTGTCGCCCTACAGGAGTTTTGGGACTAGATGACGTTAATATTGAGTTGTTATCACATGCGCTTAACCGGCAGCAGTGAAACCTCTCACAGATTAATAGTCTTCAAGAGCGCACTGAGCATGCTAAAATAGCATGGATAGAAGCGCTATATAAATTACCATTACATTACATTACATTACATTACTGGTACGCAACAATCAGCTACTTGTTCTTTATACTCACTATATTACTTTTAAACCTAGCCTGAGATATATTTCAGTAACTCTGATCTGACACAAAAATTATAATTTATATTATTATATAGCCTACAATTAGTCTATTTCTTAATTAAGAAATCGTAGCCATTTAAATTAATTTAATTAAAATGGCTCTAAATCAGCAAATCAGCACCAATGACTGTAAACTCAGAGTTCCACAAGGAACTGTTCTAGGCCCCCTTACTATTTCTAATTTATAATTATATTCATTTATATCAATGACTTACCCAATTGTATAAATACAGGAACAAAAGTAAGGTCATTTGTAGATGATTGCATATTTAACAGAACAATAAAGTATTAAAGACAGAAAAAGATAGTGAAATCTTACAAAAAGACTTAGATGAATAGGAAAAATGGGAATTTATAAAATAACTAGAATATGTCTTTGTAACCCAGAAAAGGGCCACATTTTAAGAGTATTAAAGAAAAGGAAACAAATAATTACCAATAACTGCATCATTCACGGAATTTAATAGATCTAAAAAGTGAAATGTGCGCAACAGCCAGTTTTGCCAAGCCCGGTGCCTGGATGACCAGGTTTATAGTCTGGAATTTGTTATGCCGAGCCCAGTGCAGGAATAAGCCACCTCATAGAGATCGGGGGATCCGCAGGGGAGAAGCAGTAGTGCATATATATGTGACTGAGGAGATTGTGCCCTTTGCATAGTGGCTATCTTTGGACAGGATCATCATGGTGTGTCTCCCCTTCATCCATCCCTAATTAACATGTTATGCCCTGAACTTACGAGCCATGAGAAGGTTCGTACTGTATTTTAAAGAGACATATATAGGATCTGAAGGTGTCCCTGAGTCTATTCTGATGAGTGCGTTTAAAAAAGTAAGGGCAAAGTATATAAGCAGCTGGGCATACATATTATAGTAGGCTATAGTCACAATGAGTGTGCTGGCCACCAAATCCCCTAGAATGCCGTGGCTATGGAAACTTGTGAACACTGTTTCACAGGTCCATAGATAATATATTGGTCTGACTGAGATACTTTACACTTGACTAAATGTTGTAGTAATTATAATAACCTACATTATTATGTCAAAGTAGTGGGGGGAAGGGCAAGGACTCAAATCCGAAATAAGATATTATAAGCCACCAGGATTTTTCTAGGGTAAATCTAATAATAATCGGCTATAATAATCCCAGTTGTGATATAGGTAGGTAGGCCTATATAGGATGGCTTGTAACCGTATAGGAGTATAGGCTATATTATAGGCCTAGGCCGAGTTATCTAAAGCTCTAAAACTAAAATACTAATGGCTTTAAAAACGGCTACGCTACGGAGGGGGGGGGGTAAAATATTAGAAATAGTGCAGCTGTGTATGTCATTGTCACAGAAACTGGTGAACTTTGCTGCTGCAGCCGGTGGTTAAGTAAATAAATTAAACCCTATTGATCAAGATCGTCTGAGGCATATATCATATTATAATTAGCCTAATATAGGCCGGCATTGTGTTGTCGGGTTACGCCGGGAGCAAAGGTTATTTTACATTTTTTAGTTAGGCCTAGATTCTAGATCTATCATAATTTAGTTCTTCATAAATGGACTACTATGACTATGAGCGATTCTAATTATTGTTAAAAGCTGAATAATGTGAATTAAACTTTATATGATGACTAAAAGAAGCAAGAAATACATTATTATACCTGTAACAAGAGCTAAACGACCTGCCAAGAGTCCAGCTGTAGCCATTGCAGTGTAAACATTTGAATGGGGGGATTCCTGGCCTAGTTTGGTGACCTTTGACCTAAGTAAAACATCCAATCACTTTATTGGACACTTTTTGAGATTCCACGTTGTTTTCTTGCGGTGCAAAATCTAAAATTAAGTATAACTACTTTTATCTGAAGTAAAAACGATATAGGACACTGTTTAAAACCGCGTTTATCAGCGCAGTGACTATATTGCAATAAATAATATAGTCTCATCAATAGGTAAGTTAAATGAAAATTAAAAATAAAACCTTTATCTTTTTAAAAAGGTCTTTATAAATATAAAAATAAAATAAAATTGAAAAATAAAACGCACGACCACACGGTAGGCCTAATTTACTCCGGGTAATCATCGGTAATGCCACCAATTATAAATAAATTATAGGCCTAGGCCTACTTACTAAGGCTAAGGCTGCTAGAATCTAATGAATGAGTCTAATGAAGACTAATGCTAAGTTTTACTTAATGGCAAGTAATGGTCTATGGAACTGTAGTTAGGTAGGCTATAGGACCGTATAGGCGTATAGTGTATAGGCCTAGGCCTATTAATTATTAGGCCTAGGGGCCTATATAAGCCATAATAAGGCTATAACTATAACTTAGCGTAAAACCTACTATAGATCTAGATTTTCTAAAATTAAAATCGCTTGCATTTGTCTCATTTGAAATAAAATATTAGGCCTACTTCGTAGTAGAAAATCATAATATATGCACACTTTGTCAGTTAATGAACTTTATTTATTTTATTTATATATTTAATTAGGATTTTAGGCCTATAATTTTAATTTATGTCACATTAGTCTAATGATAGTCTAATCATTAGTTACTAGACCACGGTTTATCTAAATCGACTAGGTAGGGCCTAGGCCTACTTGCAATCAATGTCATTATTTTTACTATTAGAAATACTAGGCCTATTGACTATTACTAGTATTACTGTATGTAAGTAACTGTAAGAGTAAAGTCAAAGTAATCATGCAGGTTAATTAGTCTGTCAGTTCTAATTTCATAAGACCATAATTTTAAGTAGCCTTCCGAAGATTTTCCCCTTTGCCACCCACTTAATAAATGGGACACGGTGACAGAGAGGCAGCACGTTCGACTGGTGATCCGAAGGTTCTGGGTTCAAATCCTGGTGCAGGCTCAGGACTAAGATTTTTTCCCTGGACTTGAGGGTGCCCCTGAATCTACTCAGTTCTGATGGGTACTTGACACTAGTTGGGGTAAAGTAAAGGTGGCAGGGCATTGTGCTGGCCACACATCCCCTCATAGCCATGGCCATAGAACCTGGTGAAGGCTGCTTCACCAGCCCCATAATCAGTTTGGTTCGAAGGGTACTTTACTTACTTAGCCACATAAAAAGAAAAAATACATTTGCCAAGCTAATATTAAGGTACATAATTACTTACATAAAAAAACATTAAAATTAAAAAAAAAACATATTGAATAAGCCCCATCAAGAGATCTGGGTTCAAGTGCACAGTCGTTGCTCAAGGCTCCCAGTCTTATTGGACAAAGGAAAAAAACTTTTGTAGTGCGCACCTTTGAGTCAGTGGCGCCAGTATTGTGGAACAACTTACCTCTTGCACTAAAGCATACTGAATCAAAGTCATTTGAAAAGAACTTAAAGACATATCTGTTTAATTAGTCATTGTCAAATTGTGTTCTTGTAATCATGTCAAAACAGCGCACTGAGCATGCTATTATAGCATGGATAGTTGCGCTATAGAAATAGTCATTATTATTATTAAAGTCATTTTTGTTATGCATTAGCCAAATGAAGATTATGTCCTTTGCCGCTTAGGGCCTACATAGTTTGGTGAGGCTTTAGCTATACAAATACAATTGGTTATCAAAATGCAAATAGTAGAATCTGAACACCTCATTGTTCAACAACAAACTCTGAAGACACTCAAAATAAAATGATGCAAGTACCAGTAGCTTGCATCAGTTTAAAAAGTTGAGATTGTTGGTTTTTGTAATGAAATTTGAAATTGGTGAGCTCTGGCCTACCACTGAGAACAATTGATTAAAAAAAATTATTTCATAACTCTTTGTTTGCAGTTTGTTGTAGAGTTGGCAGATCATTTTTTTTTTTTTCAACAAAAGAAAAAAACAATGTCACTGATTTGTGTTCACTTTTGTTGTTATTTACTTTTGCTCAAATTTTGGGCAGTTGACATTTAGCAAATTTCATTTTGGAAAACCCTGTACAAGTGTCATATTATTTCTTCTTAGCAGCTATTCTAGTTATTTTGTAGTGTTATGACAGTTTGTGAAGCTTGGACATTTGTAAAGTGTATAATCTCATTATTGCTTACATTTTCTGTATCAGAGGCTTGTGGAAGTTTTTTTCCTTCCAGTATTATTATTATGCATTCTGTTGACAGAACTATTTATAATGGCCCATTCATAATTCCTGGACAGGCTCCCTTAGACTTCATGAATAACCAGTATGTTTGTCATGAAACTGCTGTGAATTTAAACAACTTTGCATCAGTTTGTTACACCTCTACAGCCCCATTACTTGATGAATCCTGCCACCCAGTGTTCAATCTCAGTTTTCTAGATGAGTCAAATTCAGAAAGGCACAACCTTCTTTCTCAAAGCTTGCACAATGAGTGCAGTCGGTATATGGTGAACAAAACTTCCATCATCTCTCAAGCAACAACAAAAGTTAACCAAGCTTCTTCTCAGCTACCTGATGTTGTTGACAGCAATGTCCAACAAAGCTGTCTGCAACCTTTTCAAGCAGCGAACATAATAACTAACTTTACAAGTGGACCACACTTGTTTCCATTTTATGATGTCCATGTTTTAAAACCTAAAAATACAAGTAAAACAAATCCTAAACTACAAATTAAAAAGAGGGATAAATGTGCACATGATAAGAAATGGAGGAAGGCTATTCATGGAAATGTTTTAGAGAAAGCAAGTTTTAATGATGAGCAAGCAGTTGAAGTATTGGATAGTACAAAAGGTATTGTAGTATTATATTAAGTAGGGCCTAATGGGAAATCACCTTGGACATTTGCCTTGACCAAATATCCAGTCAAATAAAAAAGGATAGTGACCCCTGATAATCATTTGATACCTAAGGTCCTTATGGAGAATAATTCCCCTACTACACATATTATGTACACCTGACTCTCCTTTCCATGCTATCTATCATGTGCCAGGGAGAATCTTCAGAAAGTTAAATGCCATGTAAACAGTTCAATTATTTTCTTACACAAGGCTCACAAGGCTTTCATTATCAATTTGTATGAATTTCCAAATGTTTTTACTATTAAAAATTATCTTTTTGCTCTATTAAATTTTGTTTGGTATATCTTTTGCTTTTCTAGAATCTAGAGCAAATTAATTAGATGTATATTGATTAATATGAAATTAATTAGATGTCTATTGATTCATATGAAATTAATTAGATGTATATTGATTCATATGAAATTAATTAGATGTATATTGATTCATATGAAATTAATTAGATGTATATTGATTCATATGAAATTAATTAGATGTATATTGATTCATATGAAATTAATTAGATGTATATTGATTCATATGAAATTAATTAGATGTATATTGATTCATATGAAATTAATTAGATGTATATTGATTCATATGAAATTAATTAGATGTATATTGATTCATATGAAATTAATTAGATGTATATTGATTCATATGAAATTAATTAGATGTATATTGATTCATATGAAATTAATTAGATGTATATTGATTCATATGAAATTAATTAGATGTATATTGATTCATATGAAATTAATTAGATGTATATTGATTCATATGAAATTAATTAGATGTATATTGATTCATATGAAATTAATTAGATGTATATTGATTCATATGAAATTAATTAGATGTATATTGATTCATATGAAATTAATTAGATGTATATTGATTCATATGAAATTAATTAGATGTATATTGATTCATATGAAATTAATTAGATGTATATTGATTCATATGAAATTAATTAGATGTATATTGATTCATATGAAATTAATTAGATGTATATTGATTCATATGAAATTAATTAGATGTATATTGATTCATATGAAATTAATTAGATGTATATTGATTCATATGAAATTAATTAGATGTATATTGATTCATATGAAATTAATTAGATGTATATTGATTCATATGAAATTAATTAGATGTATATTGATTCATATGAAATTAATTAGATGTATATTGATTCATATGAAATTAATTAGATGTATATTGATTCATATGAAATTAATTAGATGTATATTGATTCATATGAAATTAATTAGATGTATATTGATTCATATGAAATTAATTAGATGTATATTGATTCATATGAAATTAATTAGATGTATATTGATTCATATGAAATTAATTAGATGTATATTGATTCATATGAAATTAATTAGATGTATATTGATTCATATGAAATTAATTAGATGTATATTGATTCATATGAAATTAATTAGATGTATATTGATTCATATGAAATTAATTAGATGTATATTGATTCATATGAAATTAATTAGATGTATATTGATTCATATGAAATTAATTAGATGTATATTGATTCATATGAAATTAATTAGATGTATATTGATTCATATGAAATTAATTAGATGTATATTGATTCATATGAAATTAATTAGATGTATATTGATTCATATGAAATTAATTAGATGTATATTGATTCATATGAAATTAATTAGATGTATATTGATTCATATGAAATTAATTAGATGTATATTGATTCATATGAAATTAATTAGATGTATATTGATTCATATGAAATTAATTAGATGTATATTGATTCATATGAAATTAATTAGATGTATATTGATTCATATGAAATTAATTAGATGTATATTGATTCATATGAAATTAATTGCCTCGCTTTTCATTGGTTTTGGAATTATCTGATTGTTTTTGGGTGAATTATCAACAAAACTTAGGTTATACATTTTGGCCCAGCCTTTATTGCTTATATGGAATACATTTTTTTACTTACTGTTTATTAATTTTAATGTATTATGATTGAATTAGACATTATCATTTGAATAAGTTGTAGTGAAGATAAAAATTGACTTACGTTTAAAGGTAATCACTTATTTATTATAACTTTGGCAATCAGTTTTAAACACTGGAAGATAGTAAATAAATGTGAAAACAGAATTGCCAAATACCTTCTCTTTGAATATTTCAAAAGGGGAAGCAAAATGAATTTTTTTTGCTGAGATGAATATTCATAAACGGTTTCATTTTCATTTTTGACTTCTAGCATGTCTGATACTATGATGGTAAATTAAATGTTTTTTTTTCTACTTCTTATCTTGCCAGAGAAAAAGACCGTTTTAATGATGGATCAGTTTTCCAGAAGACGCAAGGGGCAAGAAAGTCTTTATGATTATGCCCCCAAACACTTCAGAGAAGATAGTCTGCCCAGTAGAGCTGCATACTACAAGCACATTTCTCATAGATTCCCAACCATGGATTACTGTGAGGATTTATTACATGATGTTGGGCCACCAAACAGATTTGACAGACTCAGAAACAGTTTTTATGAGCCCAACCCTTATGATCTGTTTCATGAAAGGATATTTGATCGAGAAAGGGGAGGATATGATCGCTATTCAAATGAAATGGATGATGTACCACCTAGACTATATCCGCCAATATCACGACATGAACTCTTCCCTCCTTGGGATTTTCCTTTAGAAGAGTTAGATTTTTATGATAGACGTAATGAGCAGCCACTGTTACCTTATAACAAACATTGGCCTGGGAGGGAAACAGAACAGAGACTCAATTATCCAGCTGTAAGGAAATACAAGTATAGAAAGTATTTCACTGGAAATGTACATCAAACTCCAGAGGTCTGTGCTTTTTGCTTTAATATTTATTCATGTCATTGGTAAAAATGTTACATAAATAACTTGTTTTAACCTTTCTGCAGAGCTGTTTGCTCTCTTGAAGTCAATGATAGATAAACATATTTATATGAAACACCTCTACTTGACCCTTTTTTTTTAGTTGTTCTTTACTACTGTATGGTGGGTTGGTAGTGGTGGGAGTAATGTATGTCTTTCCTTGCTTAGCTTGGGGGCATTCAAGTTGTAAGGGAACAATTGTTTCATGTGAGGAGGGGAGGCAATGTCTGCAATTTGGTGGGTATGTTGGAACGATGCATATTCTAGTTAAGAACAGGACATTTAACACCCAACTCATACCTAAACAGAATAAATTTAAACGATTTAAAATCCTTGATAAAAAAACACAAAAACAACTGTTTTTAAAGCTACAGGATTTAACACTTATGTTTGATACATTTAATTAAATTCAATGTAGGTTAATGAATCACAACAAAAGGTACCCGCATTGAGGCCAAAGGGGGTGGGTGGGAGAAGAGGCTAAAAAGGACTTAATAAATTCCTATGTTATTTTACAGGACTATCATGTACATTTAAAGATGGAAAGACCAGATGTAAATAATTCTCAAGGTCCTCATTGTAGGTCCAGGCCATTTGGTGATATTCCACCACTCTGTGACTTCACTGGATTTAAGGCACAAGGTAAACAACCTGAACAACTTGCTTTATTGGCCCAACATTTGGCATAGATTGGGATGATATTTGGCCAACATTGTGTGCTGTTTGGGTAATACAGTTTAAGTATTGCCATCCCATTGCATGATGGAAAAGTATTAACATAAAGTGAATCATATTTTATTTTTAGCAACTCCTCCCATGCTTCCCCTACATATTTTCTTTACTAATTTCTATCTTAGAAAAGCTGAGTCAGCCGGTTGCCTGTACACTTCCTGTGGACCCAAGTTCAAGGCAAGCCAGGGGACATAAATATTCACAGCCAATCAGAAAATTTGCACGACCACCATTATTAGGGACTCCAGTAAGTGTTCATTTATGACTTTTACCTTACTTTTCCTCATTTAATTTCAGATACCTATCAGAGCTGAGAAGGCCTGGAAATTGTTTATATCCTCGTTTAACCAGGTTTCAAACCATGGACCTTGGGTTTGGCAGTTGATTGCACTGCTTACTCATCCACCTTACCAGAGAGATAGTAAACTGGTGAATGCTACCTCCCCACCCCAAACCATGGACCTTGGGTTTGGCAGTTGATTGCACTGCTTACTCATCCACCTTACCAGAGAGATAGTAAACTGGTGAATACTACCTTCACCACCCCAAACCATGGACCTTGGGTTTGGCAGTTGATTGCACTGCTTACTCATCCACCTTATCAGAGAGATAGTAAACTGGTGAATACTACCTCACTGCCCCAAACTATGGACCTTGGGTTTGGCAGTTGGATCGCACTGCTTACTCATCCACCTTACCAGAGAGATAGTAAACTGGTGAATACTACCTCACCACCCCAATAAATCAGATGGATCTGATTGGCTAACTTTACTTTTGTATTATTGAGAAGCCCCAGAATTCCCAGCTCTCAGAACTATACAAGACTTTGTAATAGAAAAACACATTTAATCATCTTTAATATTTTCACTATTGTGTGGATAAAATAAAATGACACAAAATTTGATGTTCTATTTATTTCAGCCTCCTGACTTGAAGAAAGAAGAGACCAAGAAAGCTTTATTTGCCAAACATCTTCAGAAATTTGCTACAAAATTGAAACGGTTTCCAGAAAGAGAAAACTCCATCCAGACTTATGAAAACTGTCTAATGTCTTGTCACTTACCTATAAATGTAAGCAAAGTTTCCTTTTTTTTTCTTCTGATGTACATTTACGTACAATATAATTTTGAGGCTTTCTTTTGCACAAGTTCAAGGTTTCTTTGAATGGTTTCTTCCGCAGACTTTCTATGTTGTGACAGATGTCATTCAACCGAACAAGAAACCTTGCTTCTCTGGAGTTCTTTACATTAATGATCTTTTCATCACCAGAACCAGCAGCTTCAATAAAAAATCCCTAAAGCACAGTGTTTATGAGAGTGCTGTTGATCTGTTGAAAACAAAAACTGTTGCCGAGCTGTTGGCTCAAAAAGATCCTGGTGTTCAACAAGGGGACACTACCGAAGTTTGCGGGGGAAATCTTCGGGTAGGTCTTGGAATTAGGTCTTAATTTTAAGGTTCTGCTACAGGGTGTGGTGGTCCGTGCACAGGGTGTGGTGGTCCGTGCACAGAGTGCTTTATGTCTCCAGTTAAAATCCTGGCAAAAGCTTAAGAATTTCCCCCGTTGTTGAGGATGTCTAAGAGTCTATAGTATAATTTCCCCCGTTGTTGAGGATGTCTAAGAGTCTATAGTATAATTTCCCCCGTTGTTGAGGATGTCTAAGAGTCTATAGTATAATTTCCCCCGTTGTTGAGGATGTCTAAGAGTCTATAGTATAATTTCCCCCGTTGTTGAGGATGTCTAAGAGTCTATAGTATAATTTCCCCCGTTGTTGAGGATGTCTAAGAGTCTATAGTATAATTTCCCCCGTTGTTGAGGATGTCTAAGAGTCTATAGTATAATTTCCCCCGTTGTTGAGGATGTCTAAGAGTCTATAGTATAATTTCCCCCGTTGTTGAGGATGTCTAAGAGTCTATAGTATAATTTCCCCCGTTGTTGAGGATGTCTAAGAGTCTATAGTATAATTTCCCCCGTTGTTGAGGATGTCTAAGAGTCTATAGTATAATTTCCCCCGTTGTTGAGGATGTCTAAGAGTCTATAGTATAATTTCCCCCGTTGTTGAGGATGTCTAAGAGTCTATAGTATAATTTCCCCCGTTGTTGAGGATGTCTAAGAGTCTATAGTATAATTTCCCCCGTTGTTGAGGATGTCTAAGAGTCTATAGTATAATTTCCCCCGTTGTTGAGGATGTCTAAGAGTCTATAGTATAATTTCCCCCGTTGTTGAGGATGTCTAAGAGTCTATAGTATAATTTCCCCCGTTGTTGAGGATGTCTAAGAGTCTATAGTATAATTTCCCCCGTTGTTGAGGATGTCTAAGAGTCTATAGTATAATTTCCCCCGTTGTTGAGGATGTCTAAGAGTCTATAGTATAATTTCCCCCGTTGTTGAGGATGTCTAAGAGTCTATAGTATAATTTCCCCCGTTGTTGAGGATGTCTAAGAGTCTATAGTATAATTTCCCCCGTTGTTGAGGATGTCTAAGAGTCTATAGTATAATTTCCCCCGTTGTTGAGGATGTCTAAGAGTCTATAGTATAATTTCCCCCGTTGTTGAGGATGTCTAAGAGTCTATAGTATAATTTCCCCCGTTGTTGAGGATGTCTAAGAGTCTATAGTATAATTTCCCCCGTTGTTGAGGATGTCTAAGAGTCTATAGTATAATTTCCCCCGTTGTTGAGGATGTCTAAGAGTCTATAGTATAATTTCCCCCGTTGTTGAGGATGTCTAAGAGTCTATAGTATAATTTCCCCCGTTGTTGAGGATGTCTAAGAGTCTATAGTATAATTTCCCCCGTTGTTGAGGATGTCTAAGAGTCTATAGTATAATTTCCCCCGTTGTTGAGGATGTCTAAGAGTCTATAGTATAATTTCCCCCGTTGTTGAGGATGTCTAAGAGTCTATAGTATAATTTCCCCCGTTGTTGAGGATGTCTAAGAGTCTATAGTATAATTTCCCCCGTTGTTGAGGATGTCTAAGAGTCTATAGTATAATTTCCCCCGTTGTTGAGGATGTCTAAGAGTCTATAGTATAATTTCCCCCGTTGTTGAGGATGTCTAAGAGTCTATAGTATAATTTCCCCCGTTGTTGAGGATGTCTAAGAGTCTATAGTATAATTTCCCCCGTTGTTGAGGATGTCTAAGAGTCTATAGTATAATTTCCCCCGTTGTTGAGGATGTCTAAGAGTCTATAGTATAATTTCCCCCGTTGTTGAGGATGTCTAAGAGTCTATAGTATAATTTCCCCCGTTGTTGAGGATGTCTAAGAGTCTATAGTATAATTTCCCCCGTTGTTGAGGATGTCTAAGAGTCTATAGTATAATTTCCCCCGTTGTTGAGGATGTCTAAGAGTCTATAGTATAATTTCCCCCGTTGTTGAGGATGTCTAAGAGTCTATAGTATAATTTCCCCCGTTGTTGAGGATGTCTAAGAGTCTATAGTATAATTTCCCCCGTTGTTGAGGATGTCTAAGAGTCTATAGTATAATTTCCCCCGTTGTTGAGGATGTCTAAGAGTCTATAGTATAATTTCCCCCGTTGTTGAGGATGTCTAAGAGTCTATAGTATAATTTCCCCCGTTGTTGAGGATGTCTAAGAGTCTATAGTATAATTTCCCCCGTTGTTGAGGATGTCTAAGAGTCTATAGTATAATTTCCCCCGTTGTTGAGGATGTCTAAGAGTCTATAGTATAATTTCCCCCGTTGTTGAGGATGTCTAAGAGTCTATAGTATAATTTCCCCCGTTGTTGAGGATGTCTAAGAGTCTATAGTATAATTTCCCCCGTTGTTGAGGATGTCTAAGAGTCTATAGTATAATTTCCCCCGTTGTTGAGGATGTCTAAGAGTCTATAGTATAATTTCCCCCGTTGTTGAGGATGTCTAAGAGTCTATAGTATAATTTCCCCCGTTGTTGAGGATGTCTAAGAGTCTATAGTATAATTTCCCCCGTTGTTGAGGATGTCTAAGAGTCTATAGTATAATTTCCCCCGTTGTTGAGGATGTCTAAGAGTCTATAGTATAATTTCCCCCGTTGTTGAGGATGTCTAAGAGTCTATAGTATAATTTCCCCCGTTGTTGAGGATGTCTAAGAGTCTATAGTATAATTTCCCCCGTTGTTGAGGATGTCTAAGAGTCTATAGTATAATTTCCCCCGTTGTTGAGGATGTCTAAGAGTCTATAGTATAATTTCCCCCGTTGTTGAGGATGTCTAAGAGTCTATAGTATAATTTCCCCCGTTGTTGAGGATGTCTAAGAGTCTATAGTATAATTTCCCCCGTTGTTGAGGATGTCTAAGAGTCTATAGTATAACCATGGAAAAGTCTTGGAAATGTCATCAAATTTTGTGGTCCAAATCTGTGGGAACCCGTTACCTATCAATATACATAATTACTGTGAGTTTGTTAACATGTTTGTAAATTTATATATTTATATGTTTGTTCGCTCTAGGCTCCCAGGCCGTTTGACCAATCTGCACAAAAGTTAAATGTATAAATTGGAAATGTCCTCCAAAAGAAATTTCTATTATATAAACAATGTTGCTTAATTTGTTAATTTTTTTTTTTAATAAACCTATAACTATTACTAATCACTGTATGTTATGGTTCTAAAATGAGCGCCATTTCAGAATGATCTCCCTTTGAATTGCTTTCAATAAAAACAAAAATTAAATGCAGAAAGATTCTTTCTCACTATAGTTTTTATTGTAATAGTGTTAGTTTTAACAAAACACATTGTAATCATTTGTTTCTCCGTCATTTTGACGGGCACAACACTAGTAAACTAGTATGTATATATATATACTTATATAATGTCTATAGGTGGTAAGGTAATGAAAATCCACTGTTTACTTTCAGAATGAAGAAAGTCTACAGTTAAAAGTAAAAAAACTTCAAGATCATATTAAGAAATGTCCAGTAGAGTGCCAACCTTTCACAACATTGAACCTGGTACAGTTTTATTTCATGTTGTTTATTGGTTCTTTGTTTTTTTAGTGTATGTCTCTGTGTGACTTTACTTGAGTTTAGAGTTCATGTTATTCTCCTTTTAGGCATTCACAGAATCTCAATGTGGACTAAGACTTAGTTTTGACTATGAAGCTATTCAGACTGAAAGAGGTACAAGTTTATTTTTTTGTTTTGAAGTTCAAGATACAGACAGATTAATTTTGTTTTGTAATTTAAAATCTGCAAGATATCAGCTGTGAGATATAAAAACCATGACTTAATTTTTTTATTCTGATACTTAAGAATGCTAATATAGTTTTATTTTCAAAACCAATTATTGTTTGTAGTCATTCAATTTTAAACCAATTATCGGTTTTGTCCTTCATACTGATTGAAGAACTGGCTCACCCCTTCACTATGACAGTACATGCTGAAAAGCCAAAATGGTGTTTATACCATGTCAAAAGCAATCATGACTGGGATTTAAAAAACATTTCTATGTCCAATTAATTTTTTAAAGAGATTTAATGACTTTATTTGAGCCAACCTGATTCTATTATAAATTATTCCATCAGAACAACTAAATTTGTAAACTATTTGAGGTAAAATGATTACCTTCCCCCAAATTTCATAATCTCTTTCTAACCAGCCATTGATTTCAAAACAGAATCAGTTTAACATCCCTCCTGGTACTTATGTTTTATACTTGTATTTTTTTATATTGTTACTTTCTTTTTTTACCAAAACGTGTGTATTTTATACTACTTCTTATAGTTTCTAATGGTACTTGTGTTATTATAATGGTATATGTGTTTCAGGTGTTAATATGTACACCAAATGCATACTTTGTATTGAAGACCAACCCTTTGTCAATGCTATTGCACTTACAAGAAAAGAAGCCAAGATTCGAGCATGTCAAAAGGCTATTACAATCTTCCGCAAAAGTGATGTTGAATCTATAATAAAAGAGGTAATGGTGTTGAAGCTATAATAAAAGGAAGTAACAATGTTGAAACTGATATAAAAAAAGCTTTAAAAAGTAAATCAATAACTTTGAATATAACAAGATTCTATCAGATCAAATCAGTAATTGTGGAAACCTGTTGGTTGTTTTTTTTTAGAAAATGGAGATGTTCTATGTAAAAAAAAATCTGAGAAAAACAAACCACATAATGTCTCCAGTCTTGTTTAGTAATTTATTTAAAGTAATAATGACTTTGATTGATCTGGATTAGAACAGGGGCAATAAAACTTGGTAACATGTTGTCTTTATTTAAACTGGCATTCAAACAGTTTATTTTGATGCAAAAGTTGTTTGACCATATAGTCACTAAAACACTGAACATTGTTGCTCCCCTTTATGCTTGAGTCATCCATGGGGAATTTCTGTTTTTGATTCATTGTTTTCATAATTTGTTTTGGTCATTGTTTCTACATTTCTCTATGTACAGTACTGCATGAGTCAAGTTCCAAGTGATGACATTCCAAAGGAAATTCAAGAACTGATTAAGAAACATAGAGAAAAGAATGCATCGCTGAGGCAATCTTTAATTGTAAGTATTTACTTCCATTGCATCACTGTATATGTCCAGTCACCCTGTTGGTGGTGAATAATAAACTAATTATATTTTTGGTCTTTGTTCAGCCTACAGAACAAGAATATGGAGATTTGTTGGATAAGATGATTAATGATCTGAAGTCAGCCAGTAAACAGAAAGTGAACTCTATCATGACCATTGATAAACATTGTGTACAGTTGAAAATTAAACTTCTCACTGTGTATAAAATGGTAAGTCTAGAATAATACATTGTGTTCAGTTGAAAATTAAACTTCTCACTGTGTATAAAATGGTAAGTCTAGAATATTACATGTGTTCAGTAGACATGTCTTAGTCAGATTATATTTCCAATTAATAACTTTATGTATTTGTAAAACTTATATTAGGCTGTAACTCTTTTGGTACTTTATGTATTTGTATGGTTTATATTAGGCCAATACTGACCTAATTGTTTGTTTTATATCGCCCAGATACCAGCTATAATTTTACTATTAATGCATAATTAATACTGAGCTAATTGTTTGTTTTATATCGCCCAGATACCAGCTATAATTTTACTATTAATACATAATTAATACTGAGCTAATTGTTTGTTTTATATCGCCCAGATACCAGCTATAATTTTACTATTAATGCATAATTAATACTGAGCTAATTGTTTGTTTTATATCGCCCAGATACCAGCTATAATTTTACTATTAATGCATAATTAATACTGAGCTAATTGTTTGTTTTATATCGCCCAGATACCAGCTATAATTTTACTATTAATGCATAATTAATACTGAGCTAATTGTTTGTTTTATATCGCCCAGATACCAGCTATAATTTTACTATTAATGCATAATTAATACTGAGCTAATTGTTTGTTTTATATCGCCCAGATACCAGCTATAATTTTACTATTAATGCATAATTAATACTGAGCTAATTGTTTGTTTTATATCGCCCAGATACCAGCTATAATTTT
This sequence comes from Anisus vortex, assembly GCA_949126835.1. Taxonomy (NCBI): domain Eukaryota; kingdom Metazoa; phylum Mollusca; class Gastropoda; family Planorbidae; genus Anisus; species Anisus vortex. The sequence goes on along the minus strand of OX421501.1, from coordinate 17,073,763 downwards.
ACTATTAATGCATAATTAATACTGAGCTAATTGTTTGTTTTATATCGCCCAGATACCAGCTATAATTTTACTATTAATGCATAATTAATACTGAGCTAATTGTTTGTTTTATATTGCCCAGATACCAGCTATAATTTTACTATTAATTGTTTGTTTTATATTGCCCAGATACCAGCTATAATTTTACTATTAATTGTTTGTTTTATATTGCCCAGATACCAGCTATAATTTTACTATTAATTGTTTGTTTTATATTGCCCAGATACCAGCTATAATTTTACTATTAATTGTTTGTTTTATATTGCCCAGATACCAGCTATAATTTTACTATTAATTGTTTGTTTTATATTGCCCAGATACCAGCTATAATTTTACTATTAATTGTTTGTTTTATATTGCCCAGATACCAGCTATAATTTTACTATTAATTGTTTGTTTTATATTGCCCAGATACCAGCTATAATTTTACTATTAATTGTTTGTTTTATATTGCCCAGATACCAGCTATAATTTTACTATTAATTGTTTGTTTTATATTGCCCAGATACCAGCTATAATTTTACTATTAATACATAATTACCCGTCTGTTATATATGGTAGTTCCACTCACAATTGGTTGATTAAACAGCAAAGTAAAATGACATCTATTGAATAAATATTCTCCATTAGACTGGGTGAAAGGTTACATTCTTATTAAAAAAAATGTAATGCTTGTTACGCCTATGTCTGTGTAAAATTGATTGTGGAAATAGAACCCCATGTAACTGTAAGGGCTAGGCATGAATGAAACAATAGAGGAAATTTAAGTATAATGATTCTTTGATTAAACCATAGATAGAAGAAGTAATGATGAAGAACAAAATTTATTATGACTATTTTGGTTAAGGCTGGGGAGCACGTTTTAGGCACTTTTTTTAAATTTACCGACCAAAACGTCTGAAACTTTAACTACATAACAAGTATGGAAGATCATGCAAGGCAATGAATTTTAATTTTTTTTTAATGCCTTGGTTGCCATTGCAATGGCCGCCATATTGGATTTTATAGGTGTTTTTAAAAATCTATCTCCTCTATAACCTTTATACCTACAAATACAATATTTGATACATTTGGTAAAGATATGAATTTAAAAACAATATGTTCCACCCAGTTTTTTTTAAATTTAAGATATTGAATTTTTTATCATTTTTTTCTTAAGGCACTTTTTAAATAGTCAATTTTTTGGCAAAAAAACTCAACATTTGGGACCATAAAATTAAAACAAAACAAAAATTCAAAAATCTAAGTGAAACATTTTGTTGTAATAGATGCTGAAATAAAAATTACAAAGTCTCAATAAAATCGGTAAAGAAATGTGAGAGGAGTAGTAAAAATAAGGTATAAAATAATTATTTTGAGTAAAACGCAAAAAAGTAAGAAAAGTTTTAAAAACAAGAAATTTATCAAGTACTTAATATAACAATCAACATGAAATTTATTAGCAATAGTATAAGGAATACTGAAACAAAATTTCGTTTTTATTAGTTCGTAAAAAAATAATTCTCAAGAAAAATACATACTATACCTATAAAAACAATAAAATAATAAAACTCAGCATTTTTTTCTATAATATAAAATTAACCAACTAATACTTAAATCTAGCTAGGTCAAGTCATTGTAATTAGTGTCAAGATCAAAATGGCAAAGTTTTAATAGAATATGTTAAGAAATGTGAAACTTGTGAGAATAAAAGTAAAAATGAATATTTTTTGAAAAACACAAAAAGTCAAATAAAGACGAAAATATAAAAAAATTTCTTATAAAAATTTGAAATAAATCGCTTGTTTATTTCTCTCGGCTAATTGTAGTTTATTATTGCGTAGGATGAAATTACGTATCTATTATTATAATGAACTATAAGAATTTTGCTTTTTTACTTTGAGTTTTGAGGTGTCAAACATGTGAAAATTTTACATTTTCTTCACCGCTTAGCTACATACATACCATTTCAAAAAAATATATTAAAAAAACTATTGAGATTTTTACTCTAAGAGTGGTATTTTTGTATACAGAAATGGTTGAACTTATTTAATTAATTAAAACCCAGAAATCAGTATACAAGTTGAGAACCTCTAAAATTCAGTACCGTACCCAGCCTTAAAGACGGATGGAATTTGTAAAAATAACAACATAATACCTAAGACCAAGACATGCTTAGTTTTGACTGTAGACAATCTTAAACCTTGAGAATGTAAGTGCATGTATTATTATGAAATGCCATAATTTCTAATACATGTAATGTTGAATACCCTCGTTTTAAACATTGTTGAATTCCTCACAGTAGCAGAATATTGATTGAATTATTTTTGTCTCAATCTGTAACACCCAGGGATTTGCTTATTCTAGTTGAAATATAAACTAATAGTCACAATGAATAATACTTTTATTTTTACAACTTTCTTTCATCTAAGGTCCACTTATCAGAGGACTCAGTAGCTATAACCTGTGACCTTTACATAGTGGATCGCTTCATAGCCCAGGGAAGTGGCCCAAACAGAAAAACTGCCCAACTAAATGCCTACAATCAAGGTGCTGAGATCCTGAGAAACTCTACAGGTCTCCAGGTGCTAAGCACATTCCCAAAGTTTGATGAAGTTGAATTAAAGAAACCAGAAGTTGTGGATATTGTGTATAAAGGTAATTCATTTCAATATTTCCTACTAGGACCTAACTGGCAATAGCCGTGGACATTGGCCTCGACAAAATAATATATCCACCAATAGTTACAAATACAGAGGAATAAAACATTTATGTGTCAATATTAAAGACACAATCTGGATATGATCAGTCCTACATACTACTGTTGTGTAAGTGAGAGTGCAGCTTGACATTGGAAGGGGAGATTATCGAGAGAAGAAGCATTGCATAATACAATAGCAAAACTCCAGGGTTCGTACTGGGATTCGGAAAACAGTATATCCAAATACTTGGATTTGGTATTCAATGTCAATCATCTACTTGGTTGGGGCCTAATACTGACATCATGACATCTTTAAGAAGTAGTGCGTTTATAAAATGTATAATGTCATTCATCTTCTGATGTATCATCATCCAACAGGCTTTAGGAAAATGTACGAGTCTAACTTTTGTCCCATCATTCAACAGGCTATAGTAAAATGTACGAGTCTAACCTTTGCCCCATCATCCAACAGGCTGAAGTAAAATGTACGAGTCTAACTTTTGTCCCATCATTCAACAGGCTATAGTAAAATGTACGAGTCTAACCTTTGTCGCCTGAATAGACTGAAACAGCTGCCAGAAGAAAAAAGAAGAGTCTCAGATCTAGTTATTATAGAACATGAAGAGTGGAGTGTAGATAGGAAGAAACATTCTCACTGTATATTGAACCAGAGTGCCACACAGTGTGGCTGTCTACTGGAGTGGATCACTGAACCAGACAATGGATGCTTCAGGTTGGTCAAAACAACTTCATGGACATGTTTGTCTAATATATTTCAATCTTTATGCCTTATGTTGTAGACAATAAGAACAGAAAATAATTGAATAGCAAGATACTTAATAGTTTGACACACATAGATGTGAGATTGCTAATTCATTGAAACTGCTTAGCATGACATATTTTAATTGTTTTATATGTTTTAAATCTAAATTGATCATACAATCCTACATGAATTGTAAGGTAAAAAATTTGTATTTCAGATGTACCATGAAATTACAAGGGGAAGAAATCTCCACATGTTTGGGGAAACAAAGAAAAATTGCTGTTGGCTTGGCATCTTCTAAAGCATTATTTCAACTTTTAGAAACTCAACCGCTGGTTCATGTAAGTAGAACATGAATGTAGAACAAGAAATAATTGTACAGTACTAAAGCTCTTGTATTAAGAAAGATATTACATTCCATATTTAATGAATATTAATAAATACCTTGTTTCTTTCAGCGTTCAAGAGCTAATTTTCCTTCACAATGGTGTTCTAGGGCAGAACTTGTCCAATCAGCAGCAAATTTTACTGCTGATAAAAGCATGGCACTTATAGTGGATGGAAAGCAAGAGGTAATTTCATTTTGAACTTTTTATTCACATGTTAAAACAATAACTGTTAGAATTCTGACAAGTTGTAGAGAAGTTATTCATTAAATTTAATTGCACAATTTAATGAATTCTGTTTTGTAAAGTTTTAACTGAATAAATAGATCTACTTGTTTTATCATTTAACAAAATGCCAATAGGTTTTTTTGCTGTGTGTAAAGAAGTTTTTTTTTTTGCTTGTCAATTTTTTAGATTGATGTGAAGGTAGCCAAAGCAATAGAAACCAAGCTGGATGACTTGTTTTGTATCTCCACTTTAGAAGAGTTTGTCACAGCCCCTGATTGGCTGCCTGCTGAAAAGAAATACCTAAAGTATGTGGCAAGTGTAAAAGGCCTGAGAGTACTTTCAGAAATCTATTGTGAGGAGACACTGTTTGTTGTTAGTCAAAAATATGATCTCATACAGGTAACTGATTTCATTGTTTACTATAGTCAATCGTTCTTTTAATTTCTTTATTAAAGGAATGTTTGAATATACACTTTTTTAAAAACTCTTTTTTCCTTCTAGATTGTAGAGATCCTTAAAGAGCAGCCAAACAAGACCCATGGCAGGTATCGACTTGTTCCAGATGAGGAGAAACCCTCTTACAATGATATAGCCGGGGAACTTGCTGCTAATGATTCCATCATAAGGGAGATTGTGGGAACTGATGGAGCGGCCAACCAAATGGCAGACGTTGCTGAGGAAGAGGATCACAGGGAAGACGAATTGACTTTAGATTCTGATGGCGAAGCTTTCATCACAGCCAACACTATAATTGTGGACAGTCCTCCACAGAGCAGTAAACAACTGCAGGCAGCTGAGCTACCAATCAATGTCTCCGAGATTCCTTTACCAAAGTCTTCATCAACTCCTTCAAGAACACGTGTTAAAAACATGTCAGATTCAGACCAGGCATCTTTTTGTGAAAAATTTCCATCAAGGGTCAATTTGGCAGCTAGCATGGACTATTATTTTCCAATGCCTTACCAGCCAACCATGTCGAGTGAAAATTGTTCATTATCCAATCACACTAACAGCTACAGCTCTCCACAAGAACAAAGTATGCTCATCTATAATTCACCAAATATAAGCAGGCCCTTAGGTATGTTATTTATATATATATATATATATATATATATATATATGTTTGCTTCTTTAAATGTAGATAGATAAAATTATATGTGATTTATACTGAAATAAACATTACTTTATAGGTCATTGTATTTATGTTTAATATCAGATATATTTGTATATTTATATTATTGAAAGACAACATGCAAATACTGTTATATGTATCTTACTTACATAAAACATATTTCAAAATAGGAATCTTTATATCATTGGATACACCATATATGTATATTTATATCACATAGGTATAATCTGTTTATTTAAATCACATGAGCACTACAACATATAACCTGTGTATTTAAATCACAGGAGTACAGCTTATAGATACAACAGAATCTGTATTTATATCACATAGGTACAACATATGATCTGTATATTTATATCTCATAGGTACAGCATATAATCTGTGCATTTATATCACATAAGTACAACATATATGTGTATTTATATCACATAGGTAAAACATATAATCTGTATATTTATATCTCATAGGTACAGCATATAATCTGTGCATTTATATCACATAAGTACAACATATATGTGTATTTATATCACATAGGTAAAACATATAATCTGTATATTTATATCTCATAGGTACAGCATATAATCTGTGCATTTATATCACATAAGTACAACATATATGTGTATTTATATCACATAGGTAAAACATATAATCTGTATATTTATATCTCATAGGTACAGCATATAATCTGTGCATTTATATCACATAAGTACAACATATATGTGTATTTATATCACATAGGTAAAACATATAATCTGTATATTTATATCTCATAGGTACAGCATATAATCTGTGCATTTATATCACATAAGTACAACATATATGTGTATTTATATCACATAGGTAAAACATATAATCTGTATATTTATATCTCATAGGTACAGCATATAATCTGTGCATTTATATCACATAAGTACAACATATATGTGTATTTATATCACATAGGTACAACATATAATCTGTATATTTATATCTCATAGGTACAGCATATAATCTGTGCATTTATATCACATAAGTACAACATATATGTGTATTTATATCACATAGGTACAACATATAATCTGTATATTTATATCTCATAGGTACAGCATATAATCTGTGCATTTATATCACACAAGTACAACATATATGTGTATTTATATCACATAGGTACAACATATAATCTGTATATTTATATCTCATAGGTACAGCATATAATCTGTGCATTTATATCACATAAGTACAACATATATGTGTATTTATATCACATAGGTACAACATATAATCTGTATATTTACATCACATAGGTACAACATATAATCTGTATATTTACATCACATAGGTACATTATATAATAATCTTGATGTGGAAGCTGGGCAGATTACATCCAGAGAAAATAAAGATTGGTGTCACAGATTAAAGAATACAGTAGCTCACTGGAAACCAGGTAATATCATTGACTCCATTCATCTACATTATTGTTACATACATGTAACATACATAGATTCTATTCATCTACACTATTGTTACATACATGTAACATACTTAGATTCCATTCATCTACGTTATTGTTGCTTAGATGTAACATACATAGATTCTATTCATCTACACTATTATTATTACACTATTAATATCTTGGTATAACCACTGCCAAAGCCTTTGTAAGAAAATGCACCAACGACTTTTCTGTCTTAATAAACTAAAAATATTTCACATAGAGAAAACCATAATGAATCTATTTTACTCGGCGACTGTTGGTAGCATCATAACTTTGCAATCACCTGCTGGTATGGTAATACCACCACATTGAACAAACACCGGATAGACCGCCTAATAAACAAAGCCTCTCGTACTACACAGACAGAATTACCAGCTCTTGCGTATATTTTCAGTTCAAGGTGCCTGTCTATGATTGATAAAATCCTCCAAATCATGCACACTCGCTTCATGATAGTTACATAATAACTAGTCAAAGTGGTCAGCTTCTTTCAATAAGGGCAAGAACAGAGAGATTTAGGAACTCTTTTGTTCCACTGTCAGTGAGACTCTTTCAAATGAATCATCTTTCAGCCAGGAAATACAATGGTTCAAAAGCTGACTCCTAAATAATAGGCCTACTTTTTTCTTGTATGATAAATTGTATGAAAGTGTGCGTGAATGTCTATTGTGTTTGAGTAGAAATGGTTCTTTAATATTGTTTTAGGTATGCTGAAAGACGGAATTTATGTAATCAAATCAAATTTCCATTTATTTGGATCAATAAAGCAATCTTATCTTATCTTATTGTTACATACATTTTACATAGACACCATTTCATCTACACTATTGTTACATACATTTTACATAGACACCATTTCATCTACACTATTGTTACATACATGTAACATACTTAGATTCCATTCATCTACATTATTGTTACATACATGTAACATACATAGATTCTATTCATCTACACTATTGTTACATACATTTTACATAGACACCATTTCATCTACACTATTGTTACATACATTTTACATAGACACCATTTCATCTACACTATTGTTACATACATGTAACATACTTAGATTCCATTCATCTACATTATTGTTACATAGATGTTACATAGACTCCAATTACACAAGAAATAAGAGGATGACTTGTTTAGAAGTATTTATAAGGCTTTATTTCCCAGTACAGCAGTCCTATTTAAAATGTTATCATACAAAAATATAACGTCACCTTCTGGACGAATATATGTGAATGTAAATAGAGCTTTTTGTTGTCATATATATATATATTGTGTTTTTGTCTACACAGCTTTTATCCGCATCAGACTAGATTGTGTTTAACAAAATTTTTATGACATTGTTAAATACTTCTATATTTATTGATTTAAAAATAAATTAAACAGATTGAAATTGGTTTTGGGTAAATTATGAAACTGGGTCACAGCAAATTAATTATTCATCAAATGTAAACTGACTAAAAGAATCTATTTCTTTGTTCAAAATTATGCAATAGAACTGCAAGCAGACTACTTTTGTTCTTCTCATAAATCAGTCATTACATTAAATGTAATAAATTGTTTAGGTTAATTTTGTCACTATACAATCTATTATGAAATCTACTAAAATCTAGCATTTTTTTCTGGCATTCTTTTTGCAGTTGTTTCTCCTTCTCTGTGTTTGCTTCAAATTTTACTTACATTTACATATTAAGTATCTATTTTACTTCTGACTTAAAAGTCTTTACTCCCTTTATTTTAAGTTGCATTGTCTGTAATGGTGCAAAAATTGGCTTCGATTTTTCGACCACTTCCCGTGGTCCGATCGAGCTGAAATTTGGACAGCAGATTTGTGGCGCCTAACAATACATCCTATCAAATTTTCAGTTAAAACAACTTAATAATACTACACTTATGACAATATTCATTTCTTAAGAGGAAATTATAAGAAAAATTTTGATTTCGCGTAAAAAATGCCTGTGCAACTTTTTATACTTTTTCGGCACAAAGCTAGAAAAAAAAATTATGCGCTAAGATTATTTTTAGAACAATTCATACAGAATAAGGAGATATTTTTGAGATTTGCGACACAGATATTTTTTAATTACATGATGGTAAACTTAGTTTGCAAATAAAGGGAGTATGATAAAAACTGTGTTTTTATGGTTTTCTTGTTATACAAATAATCTCTTTATTTTAGGCTATCAGAAAATGTATGAAGTACCAGCTTCAGGAACAGCACAGACAATGGCAGGCCCCATAGCGACATTCATGACCTACACAGAGACCTGAATCCAATCTATACACAGCTTTATCCAACAAATGCTTTCACTTTTTAGAAGCATTCATTAGAAAAGTATTTTGTTTCTTTACATTGGGTTGCAAGTTTTTTCAACCACTCAGTTCATTTTTATTAAGGTATCTATATATTTTTAGGGCTTTCTTAAGCATATGTTTTATTTATTGTAGTTGAAGCATCACCAAAGCTTTCATCTATGTTTATTTTGTCTTGTTATGTCAGTTTATTCTGTCATATGTCAATTTTTTTTGTCATGTGTTAATTTATTTGATCATGCAAATGTCCATTTATTTTGTCATGTATCACTTTATTGTGTCATTTGTCAATTTATTTTCTCATGTAATATTAATTTATTTGAACAAGTTATATATTATTTATATTTGATATTATTTTTGTAATGTACATTGGCCTTGAAATATTTCCAGTAATAACTAATGGATGTAATGTTTGAAATGTTTTATTTATTTTAAATCTACTTTATACTCACAGCATTACATTGACCAATTTGCTCAGCGTTTTTCCTAATTTGCATCTTGATATTTTCTCACATAGCTTATGATGGCTAATTATTTTGTGGCTTTTTTTTTCCTTCTTTTTGTTGGGGATTATTGTTACAAGTTACCAACTAACTTTAAAGTTGATTTAATCTTTTATCAAATTTTGAATATTATGAATTTTCTCACCTTTTTTGAAATTTCTAAATCGTATGTATGACTTTAGAATGTATTTATATTGTTTGATGCCTGTTTTAATTGTTAAAAGTTAAAAGGTACAGTATTATTTTTTTCCTTTTTCAAATAAAGGTTATGAATTGATAAATGACATTTTTTAGTTTTTATTTTGTCTTTATAAAATATTTTCTTCACATTTGGCATCCATCCAGTAAAACAGTTCAACCATGACAAGTAAAGTACTCTAGTTTTGTTTAGGAAGAATACTTCACTACCATACTCTTGAAATGCACTAGCATATAAAATTAGACTTATCTGGGGTGTCAACATATCACAAGATATATAAGTGAATTAGAGGTGTTGGTTAGCGGAGAGAAATACAAACTTTTTATTTTTATACTTTAATAAAAATTCTTTTAAAGTTTAAAATGTTGACACATTTACCAAAGCAGTTTCTAGTAGCTGTTCAGATAATCTTAAATGTGAATAGCAAACTATAGACTAACAATGTTAATGGCTTATTTTCTATTATTTATCAAATCAAAGTATTGTTACTAGGCACAAAGAATCTCCCTACAAGATCTTCTGTTGCTTATTATCTTCCTCAATGATTGAAATGATAAAGGACAAGTGCACCCATCGCACTCTGATTAGCAGTAGTGCCTCTACATATGCCATCACACACGTTACATGATCTTGCCATTTCATGCCCATACATGGTTTGTGAAACTGATCAAGTGGCTCTATATACAAACCTACAAATAAATACACATTTATGTTATAAATGATGCAAAAGTTCAAATTAAATAAATGAATAGATCTGGTTATTTTATTTTTATTCTTGATGTAGCTGACAGTAAGTGTACAACATCTGTCATGTGGGCTGCATCCAGGCCTCGGGCCATGTGTTTTAGACCTCTGACTTAGACTATATGATGATTTTTCTTAGCTGCATGAATTTTTTTTTTGTTTCATTTGAACGTCTAATTTGCAATGAATAGGAAGTTCGTGGACTGGTCAAGCTATAATAGTCTATAATATGATAGAAGCTAATAATATTTCATCATTAAGGTCCACGGTTTTGCTGAAATTGTGAACTAAAATCATTTTTATCATTCAAGCTACTAGTTAATAAATAGTAGGCCTATAATAAAAAAGATAGCTTACTAAAATTGTACTTTAAGACCTAGATGAATTTGAAAAATGGGAATATAACGGGTATGAAATTATAAAAATGGGAATCTAACTGGGGTATGTCTGTTCACCCAGAAAATTGCCAACTGTTAATAGAATCAAAGAAACAGATACTGTAATTACAAACTACTTCATTTATGGTAAAGACCTAACCCAAACTAAAAATGCAAAAGTACTTAAAAGTAATAATAAATAATTAATTATCTTAAAAAAAGCATCAAAACATAAGGCTTCAAATAATGGAACTTTTACAAATGTAATAAGAACATAAAACTAAAATCTCACCAAGGTTAGACCTATAGCCTACTAGAAAATGCATCTTCTGTATGGGCACAACATGGGACATTTCAAGAAAGAAAACAAAAATTAGAACACATTCAGAAAAGAGCGGCTAGGTTCATTACTAGTAAATATTCCAAAAATCACAAGAGTAACACCAATAGTTAAATCACTAAACGTAGACACTTTGGAGGATAGAAAGGCCAAGATTAAAGTCAAGTAACGTAGTAATTTTAATAAGGCATTAAATTCTAACTTAGAAATATAACACAACATAAAACAATATATTTATTATTAGGCTACAATGCTCAGATAAACGTAAGGACAAAAACACTTTTCTTATCCCATATGCAAGAACAAATTCATATTATTACTTTTTCTTCCTGAGTGGCATCCAGGTATGGAATGGGTTATCTAAACAAATCAGGAAAACCAGAAACTTAACATTATTTCATTAAAACTCTGATCAAAATGCATGACTGCACTACTTAAACTATGGACAAGTGTAGGGTCCAATATTCTTTTTTTATAAACAGAGCGTCTGTAACATGCAAAATAACATAACCCAACCAACTGACAGGTCGCGTGTTCTAACCCTGCCACAGACGGATCCCTGACGCCCTGCAGGAGTTTTGGGCCTAGTGGACGTAATAATCTTATATCTAGAAGGAACGTCTGTAAACGTATAAGAAACATAAGACTGGTAAATATACAATAAGTTATTTAAATTATATTAATGAGTATTGACGTGAAAAATAATATTCATAGCCACTGAGTTATATTTAAAAATCTAGCTTAGTGTGGAAAATACAAAGAAACGTCCACTAGTGGTATTTAGAGTAAACTTTAAAAAAAAATGTATTTTTGTTTTTGTCTTTTGCGGTAAGTAGACTAGATCTGTTCTATTTTTAGATATACACATGTTATTAAACACGATGGAGGATTTTTCTAATATTTCGTTGAACTTGTTTACAGAAGACAAGCCTCTAGGTGTAAACAGAAATAAACAAAATCGAAATAAGCAAGTAAGATCAATTATTAGATATAGTATATAGTTTAAGACCAAGTTAAGATTTTTAGCAGTTTCTTGTTTTTTCAATCCCAAAAAATTATTGTCTTTTTAGATCTTACAACCTCAACCAGCCACAGTAAAGAAACCTACACAAAATAAATACGATAGTGCAAGGCATTCATCAAATAATGATGACAGAAAAAGAAAATTGGTGGATAATGTCGACGCTAGCAATGTAAAGAAGCGTAAAAATGATCAAGTGATATCATCTTTATTTAGAAAGAATCCAGAAATTCCTACTGTTTTAAGGTGTGTTACAGTTACAAGTTGTTGTTTATGGTTTTTAAATGTATGTAGGCTAGGCCTATTTAGAATTTAGGCATTTTAACATTTCATTTATCATTTAGCTTAACTAAGGTCTTACTAAAAGCTAATAATGAATAAAGTAAATAGAATTACTGATGATAATGAAGACCCATTATCCTTCTAATAGCCTTCTAAGCTAATAGGCCTACTTAACTTAGGTCTGCCAGAAAATATCTCTAGCCCTTGTCTGAATTGTCATCCTACGGTCACCTAACCTGGAACAGTAGGCTATCTCAATCTCCCAGCCTTTTCGAAGGCTAGACACTGCCTATATTTATATGTGTCCTAGAGGTTCTTTTGTATCTGTCACTCTCAAAGTAGTCTATTTGGCTTATAAATTTATGCAGGATGGTTTGCTTTTTTCCTTTTTTAATAAAAATTCTGTGACCATTTTAGTCCTGAACTTTCTATTGCTGTCTGTGTGCGCCAGTCATGATTGTACTTTCTATTGCTGTTTGTGTGCGCCAGTCATGATTGAACTTTCTATTGCTGTCTGTGTGCGCCAGTCATGATTGTACTTTCTATTGCTGTCTGTGTGCGCCAGTCATGATTGTACTTTCTATTGCTGTCTGTGTGCGCCAGTCATGATTGTACTTTCTATTGCTGTCTGTGTGCGACAGTCATCATTGTACTTTCTATTGCTGTCTGTGTGCGCCAGTCATGATTGTACTTTCTATTGCTGTCTGTGTGCGCCAGTCATGATTGTACTTTCTATTGCTGTCTGTGTGCACCAGTCATGATTGTACTTTCTATTGCTGTCTGTGTGCGCCAGTCATGATTGTACTTTCTATTGCTGTCTGTGTGCGCCAGTCATGATTGTACTTTCTATTGCTGTCTGTGTGCGCCAGTCATGATTGTACTTTCTATTGCTGTGTGTGTGCGCCAGTCATGATTGTACTTTCTATTGCTGTCTGTGTGCGCCAGTCATGATTGTACTTTCTATTGCTGTCTGTGTGCGCCAGTCATGATTGTACTTTCTATTGCTGTCTGTGTGCGCCAGTCATGATTGTACTTTCTATTGCTGTCTGTGTGCGCCAGTCATGATTGTACTTTGCCACTTGGTTTGGTGTGCTGTTCATGTTTCCCGTATAGCCTATATACTATATATATAATTCCCATAAAGCCTGTGGTTAGTTCACCGGACTATCAACCAACACGTCGCTGGTTCTATCCCTGCCACCGACCGATCCCTGACTCCATACAGGAGTTTTGGGCCTAGATGATGTAATAATCTTCTATCTAGAAGGAACGTCTGTAAACTTATAAGACAAATATATGCCAGCTTGCTGAACAGAAGTTTCTTTGACAATCTGTATTCTGGCATTCTTACTAGATGATGAGCCCATCATGTCTGTGATTTTAACAACCAACTGGGTGTGAATGCTAGATATATGCCAGTGTTACTCCAAAACACCATTTTTAGCATATAAAATAGTCTGATTTTTTTTTCATTCAATTCAGCTCAAAGGTAGAAACAATATCAGAAAATGTCTTCACTGGTGAAACTTTCAAAGAATTGCCACTTCACCCTTTTTTGGTAAGTATATTATTACTTGTATATATATTGAAAAAACTTATGTTTATAATTATCCCTGTATCTATATACCATATATGCTCGCATATACGTCAGACTTTTTAAAAACTAAATGTTTTGATAAAAATTAGGGGTGTGACTTGTACACGGTCATTGTTTTTTTTTTAACGTTTCCAAATTAAGGTGAATATTTAGTAACTTTATGTTTAATAGGTAAGGTATGAATTTTTGAGAAGTTAAAAGGCAGTGTAACTCCCTAAAAGTCAGGGTGTGACTTAAATGCGGGTCAATGACAATATATCAGAAAAATAATCCTAAACCAAGGGTGCGACTTATCTTTATCCACCCGTGCGACTTGTGCACAGGTAAATATGATATATGATCAGGGGCGAAGCCAGAAATTTTTTCCAGGGGGGGGGCTGAACTTTCACGTGACAAATATTTACCAAATACCAGGGGGGCTAAACTTTCGCGTGACAAAGATTTACCAAATTTTTAGCGAATTTAGTGCATATTAAAAAAAGGCAGTTGAAAAAAATATTTTTTTTAAATTCCAGGGGGGGGGGGGGGGGGGGGGCTTAGCCCCCCTTAGCCCCCCCTGTGGCTTCGCCCCTGTATATGATTATAACTTTTATCTCTGTAATGTAATGTGAGTGTTTATTAATATTTTAATGGCTAGATCTAAGCACCACTTATTTATTACTATATTGTGTATTTTAAACCTTTTAGATATTCTGTTTTAATTTACTAAGACATCAGGGTATTGTGTGTGTAGCCATCACAATGCGCCACTACATTTATAGTTTATAGTAAAGCTGGGCCAACAGTATAGTGTCCGTCCAATCATCAGAACTCTGTGTGTGGTCTGACCACCTTGTTTACATCTTATAACTTATCTTATACTTTACAGATGCTCCTTCTATTCTATAAAGAAAATTATTGCGTCCTATGCTCATCCATGGTCTGAGTCTAGTCCTTGCATTTTTATTAGTGTTTTAAATGATGTTAAGTTACTAGTTTTTCTGGTTTGCTCAGGCAACCCATTCCATGCCCCGATGCCATTTGGGAAGACATAGTACTTATATGATTGTATGCCTTTGTTCTCGCATAAGGGATAAGGAAAGTGTTTTTGTCCTTATGTTTATCTGAGAATTGCAACAGATTGTTATTGTGTTATATTTCTAAATGAGATATTAAAATATTAACACATCAGAACATGATAATATAATATGAGTGAACGCAAAAAGGCAATAAAATTTTTTAACCACAAATTGCAAACAATTTCTAGATTTTAATTACCATAAAGTCAATTCAAGTAGGAAAAAAACGCTGAAGTTTAAAATTTAAACTACAAACAATTTTCGAATCCAGTAATAGTTTACATACTTAGAAGAAAAAAGCAATAAATCAAACTAACTGAAAAGGTCAAAATTCAAGTAATAAATTTATATAATATTGCAATTCCTATTTACCATAGGTATTTATTTATAGTCTAATCGTGATATTTTTTCTCTCAGGTATCTAATCTTGAAGAAAAACTAGGATTTAAACAAATGACTGAAGTTCAAAAAAGAGCTATTCCTGTATTACTGCAGAAAAAAGATGCTTTGATTAAGTCTCAGACTGGTTCAGGTATAAAATAGTTACAGTTCTATTAAGTCTCAGACTGGTTCAGGTATAAAATAGTTACAGTTCTATTAAGTCTCACACTGGTTCAGGTATAAGATAGTTACAGTTCTATTAAGTCTCACACTGGTTCAGGTATAAGATAGTTACAGTTCTATTAAGGACCTTTCTTTTTCAATCTTATAGTTATGAAAATTAAAGCTATGAAACATCATAATTGGTAGGTTGAAAGTGTTTTGTGTGAACATTAACTCATTGTTATAGTTTAAACACTTTGACTATGCAGGACAAGTAATTTAACTTAAATAACTTTCTGATGTAGAAACAGCTAAAAAATGTTGATTAAAAAATAATTTTCACATTGATGAGACAAAAAAAACACACCAAAGAACTGATCAGTTTAAACCCCCCCTTCCTCCCCCACACACACACACTTTATTAAAGAAGTCAGAAGAAAAGAATTGAGAAGAAAGAAATGTACATGTAATACAAAGGTTTAAAGAAATATAAAATGTTTATATTTTAGTTCATCATTGATGACTGAGGCTATGCTTTCTATTTCTGCACTTTTGCACTGCAGATTGAAATATTTACTGTAATTTCAAATGTGGTTAGCTTGAACAGTTAACTTATAATTAACAATACATATATGTTGATTTATGACATTTTCACAGTATGTCCTAGATATTATGTATAGTTTGTGTTATTTCTCTTTATTCAGGCAAAACATTAGCATATGCAGTGCCAATAGTTCAATCATTGCAAGCAAGAAAGTTAAAAATTAGAAGAGATGATGGCCCTTATGCATTGATTATTGTGCCAACAAGGGAGGTAACTTCATATCACAATTTCTTTTTTTCTTCACCTAAAATGTATGAACAATGAAAGTAGTAGAAATGAGTTAGTTATACAACTTTGTTTCTTGTTTTTCTTCCACACCTAGCTTGCCTTGCAGAGTTATGATACATTTGTCAAACTGTTGAAGGTGAGAATTATGCCTTTAGAAGAATGTATTTCACAATGAAAATGAAACCACTAATATAATAGTGGAAAGAAATTAAAGTACAAGTACTCATTTTTCTTAGAAAAAATGCTTGGAATTAAACTTCAACCCCTTTTAACTGTATTTCTTTTGGTTTTACTACAAATATATATTAATGCACCCTATTGAAATAACAATAAAAACGTATTTTTACAAAATAAAATATTTTGACTGTAGATATTTTCTTGAGCTAACTACCTGCACATACATTTGAAATTATTACTAAGACATTTGTTTTACTTGTTCTTTATATTTCATTTTTCATGTCACTTCTGCATGTTGTCATATATTTAGCTTGTGCAGGTATATTTAGCTTTCTAGGGCAGGGGTCGGCAACCTACGGCAGGCGTGCCAGACTTAGCACGCGGAGCCCTTTTCATTGGCATGCGGAGGACCCCCCGAAAAAATTGCGCTTTTTAATGGCTTCTGCATGCCATGTCATT
Organism: Anisus vortex; assembly: GCA_949126835.1. Lineage (NCBI taxonomy): Eukaryota > Metazoa > Mollusca > Gastropoda > Planorbidae > Anisus > Anisus vortex. The sequence goes on along the minus strand of OX421501.1, from coordinate 17,056,607 downwards.
TTTTTTTCATTAGCTCTCGCTGATATTTTTCAAATAAATCATCCTGTCATTTGCCTGTTCGAAAGCGTTAAGTTTCAGCTGATAAAAACTAGTCTTTGCTTCTCCTGGGCTTACATCACAGAATGCTACATAAAAAGAATGTGCGGACTATTCTACGTTTGGTTGGTTTTGTTTGTATTATATTGCAAGCCAAAAAAATATCGAATACAAGTGGTTAGTATCTGCAAACCATTAACTGAATTGTTTTTCGCGATTCCAATAAAATGTTATTATAAAGTATATTATATCCTTCAATTTAACGCTAAAACAAATAGTGTGCCACCTAAATGAGCCCCCCCCCCCCCTCCCAAGAATAATCTATATATATAAAAAGACAGTGTTAAGCCCCGCGAGGATCCCCATTGGTCAATTTGAAAACACGTGTGTCACTGACCTATCTAGGCCTAGCCCAATATACCGTCTAATAATTTTTCACATAGGACATGTGTGGTAAACGTAGTGGACTGCTATACGGGCGACCAGGGTTCGATCCTCCAGTTAGACTATACTTTTTTTTTCGACAATTAATTTTTCAAACTTTTAAAAACAAAAGACATTGTAAATCTATAGGCAATATAGATTTTGTTAAATAAAAATATTTGACTATTTTTTTTACCCGATTACAATATTTATTTACTTTCCTAAAAGTATTCAGTAAGTGTAGTTTATAAATTTGTTATCTGCACCCAGACAGTCCTTTTTTTTTTCACCCGGGCAACGCCGGGCAATGTAGCTTGTAAAAAATAAACAACAACCTTGATTGATTTCAGATTTCTGATCTGGTATTTAAAATTTATCTTTACAAGAGGATATCCCTCAAATTAATATAATTTCACCATATCTGTAGGCCTATATAGCCTATATAGAAAACATTTACAATTATTCAGAATGTATTATGTGGCGATATATCAAGATATAAGTGTAAGTGCCCATAAAATGTCCGAAAATGACAAAAACGCTGCTGCGATGTTTGGCAAACAGAAAAGATTTGTCAAATTTCTATAAACCACATTGGGAGGCTGCAGTTAAGCTTCCATTGCATTATACACCATGAAAGTTTCTGTGCAACAATCTCTTTATTGGACTTGTGCTCCGTAATGGAAACTGTTGTTAAAATAGTCAACTTTATAGTTTCCCACTCTTCGTTGATTCACTGACAATTCAAATCTTTACTACAAGAAATTGAAAGTGAATATGGAGATCTTCTGTTGCACAGCAGTTTTAACTTGCTTAGTTAAAGTGAAGTGTTGAATATATTCGTTTTGTGTCTGGAAGCAGTTAAGATGTTTCTTGATGAAACAATATTGTTCGTAATTGAATAAAGAATGCCTGATGAAACTGATGTTTTTGACAGACATAACGACTCATTTAAATGTTGAACTTGTGTTTACAAGGACAGGATTAAACAATTCTTGAACTGTTTGGTTACTCATTTTTACTGGAAAGAATTTGGATTGAAACTGGACATTGAACATATTTATCCGTGATATTACTAAAACATTATAGTACTTCCCCTATGTTAAAACTCATTCAGATATACATTACACATAGATGAGCTTAAGAAGTACATTGAATCACTCAAAGCGGAGTTTTCTGGCTGAAGTCTATTTAGAAATGCAGCAAATTGAATTTAAAACATCCCGATTTATGGACATCAAAATCTGCCAAATTGAGAACAAATCTGGAAGAAAGCTGCTGAGAAAGGTCGTCAGCTATACATAAATCGTTCATTTGTTTGAGAAACCTTGCATTTGTTTTACTTTCATCTATTGGCTCAACTTACACTTGTAAACAGATTTTCTCATAAAAGAATTTCTCATGCAATAAAACTTTTTTAATCCATAAGAAAGTTGCCTAACTCTTGAAGCATTAAGCAAGCCCCACATTGATTGATACAGACAAATTGCATTCAAATGTTTTTTTATCTTCTTTAAATAAGCACACAAAATAATTTGAGATCAAATTTATTTGTTTTAACTTTTAAAAAACAACAACAGCTTAAGCGTATATACAGACATTATATTACGTAATTGTTGTTATTATCGCAATATGTGACTAATCTGTGTTGACTTTTGTACGGTTTCTTAGTAAAGCGCCTATTTTTATCATGATATATACATTTAATAATTATTGTTAAAAATAATAAATTTAGCAAAGTTTGACTATTTGGCAGTTGGCACGCCGAGTGATTTAGAAATTCTACTTTGGCACGCCGCTATCAAAAGGTTGCCGACCCCTGTTCAAGGGGATATTTAGCCTTTTGTAATGAATAAATTGTTCATTTTCTCTTGTTGATTTTAGACATTTATTTGGATTGTACCTGGATGTTTGATGGGAGGTGAGAAACGCAAAGGTGAAAAATCCAGGTGTGTATAGAAATTCTTCTATACATTCATTCTTCTCATCAATAGAACAAATAAATCTTTTTAATCTATGACATTTATTTTCACTATTTTGTTTAAATGTTGTGTAACATGTTAAAAAAAAACTTTTTCTGTGTCAAGGCTTCGTAAAGGTGTAAATATACTTGTGACAACACCAGGGAGATTAATGGATCATATTAAATTAACCAGGGTCCTTCATCTAGCCAGACTTCAGTGGTTGGTCATTGATGAGGCAGACAGGTAAATCATTATCAATTCAGTTATGGAAGAAGAACTTTGTGTGTTTTACTTGCCTTTTCATTGATTTATTAGCTGACTGTAGATACAGTAGGTCCAAATAAATTGATTGATTAGCTGACTGTAGATACAGTAGGTCCAAATAAATTGATTGATTAGCTGACTGTAGATACAGTAGGTCCAAATAAATATACATACATATTAAATGGAAACTAGCGATTTCAAGGATGAAATAAACAACACATCATGCAATATACATCTACAATAGAAACAAAACAACACATCATGCAATATACATCTACAATATAAACAAAACAACACATCATGCAATATACATCTACAATAGAAACAAAACAACACATCATGCAATATACATCTACAATAGAAACAAAACAACACATCATAAGATAAGATAAGATTGCTTTATTGATCCAAATGAATGGAAAATTGACTTGATTACATAAATTCCGTCTTTCAGCATACCTAAAACAATATTAAAGAACCATTTATACTCAAACACAATAGACATTTACGCACACTATCATACCATTTATCATACAAGAAAAAAGTAGGCCTATTATTTAGGAGTCAGTGTCAGTCAGCTATTGAGCCATTGTATTTCCTGGCTGAAAGATGATTCTTTTGAAAGAGTCTCACTGACAGTGGAACAAAAGAGTTCTTAAATCTCTCTGTTCTTGCCCTTATAGAAAGAAGCCGACCACTTCGACTAGATATTATGTAACTATCATGAAGCGGGTGTGCATGATCTTGGAGGATTTTATCAATCATAGACAGGCACCTTGAACTGAAAATATCCGCAAGAGATGGTAATTCTGTCTGTGTAGTACGAGAGGCTTTGTTTATTAGGCGGTCTATCCGATGTTTGTTCAATGTGGTGGTATTACCATACCAGCAGGTGATTGCAAAGGTTATGATGCTACCAACAGTCGCCGAGTAAAATAGATTCATAATGGTTTTCTCTATGTGAAATATTTTTAGTTTATTAAGACAGAAAAGTCGTTGGTGCATTTTCTTACAAAGGATTTGGCAGTGGTCAGACCAAGTCAGTTTGTCAGTAATTGTGACGCCAAGATATTTATATTGCGAGACTTGATCTATTATTTGGTTGTTTATGTGCAAATCAGTCAGCTTGTGTTTCTCCTACAATATACATCTACAATATACATCTACAATAGAAACAAAACAACACATCATGCAATATACATCTACAATAGAAACAAAACAACACATCATGCAATATACATCTACAATAGAAACAAAACAACACATCATGCAATATACATCTACAATAGAAACAAAACAACACATCATGCAATATACATCTACAATAGAAACAAAACAACACATCATGCAATATACATCTACAATAGAAACAAAACAACACATCATGCAATATACATCTACAATAGAAACAAAACAACACATCATGCAATATACATCTACAATAGAAACAAAACAACACATCATGCAATATACATCTACAATATAAACAAAACAACACATCATGCAATATACATCTACAATAGAAACAAAACAACACATCATGCAATATACATCTACAATATAAACAAAACAACACATCATGCAATATACATCTACAATAGAAACAAAACAACACATCATGCAATATACATCTACAATATAAACAAAACAACACATCATGCAATATACATCTACAATAGAAACAAAACAACAGACTGCATGGTAATAAAAGTAGGAAGACCCAAAAAGTCAGTTCAACAAAAATTGAAAGTAATCTCAAGGCAAAATGCAAAAACAACTCTACTCTAGGTATTACTTATAGGTGTGTCCTTTTATAGATGCAACAATATTATTAGTATTTTCGTGACGGTTTATAGCTGTGTACTTTTATTTGGTCATAGTTTAATTTCATGACGGTTTATAGCTGTGTACTTTTATTTGGTCATAGTTTAATTTCATGACGGTTTATAGCTGTGTACTTTTATTTGGTCATAGTTTAATTTCATGACGGTTTATAGCTGTGTACTTTTATTTGGTCATAGTTTAATTTCATGACGGTTTATAGCTGTGTACTTTTATTTGGTCATAGTTTAATTTCATGATGGTTTATAGCTGTGTACTTTTATTTGGTCATAGTTTAATTTCATGGTGGTTTATAGCTGTGTACTTTTATTTGGTCATAGTTTAATTTCATGATGGTTTATAGCTGTGTACTTTTATTTGTTCATAGTTTAATTTCATGATGGTTTATAGCTGTGTACTTTTATTTGGTCATAGTTTAATTTCATGATGGTTTATAGCTGTGTACTTTTATTTGGTCATAGTTTAATTTCATGATGGTTTATAGCTGTGTACTTTTATTTGGTCATAGTTTAATTTCATGAAGGTTTATAGCTGTGTACTTTTATTTGGTCATAGTTTAATTTCATGATGGTTTATAGCTGTGTACATTTATTTGGTCATAGTTTAATTTCATGGTGGTTTATAGCTGTGTACTTTTATTTGGTCATAGTTTAATTTCATGACGGTTTATAGCTGTGTACTTTTATTTGGTCATAGTTTAATTTCATGATGGTTTATAGCTGTGTACATTTATTTGGTCATAGTTTAATTTCATGGTGGTTTATAGCTGTGTACTTTTATTTGGTCATAGTTTAATTTCATGACGGTTTATAGCTGTGTACTTTTATTTGGTCATAGTTTAATTTCATGACGGTTTATAGCTGTGTACTTTTATTTGGTCATAGTTTAATTTCATGATGGTTTATAGCTGTGTACTTTTATTTGGTCATAGTTTAATTTCATGACGGTTTATAACTGTGTACTTTTATTTGGTCATAGTTTAATTTCATGATGGTTTATAGCTGTGTACTTTTATTTGGTCATAGTTTAATTTCATGACGGTTTATAGCTGTGTACTTTTATTTGTTCATAGTTTAATTTCATGATGGTTTATAGCTGTGTACTTTTATTTGGTCATAGTTTAATTTCATGATGGTTTATAGCTGTGTACTTTTATTTGGTCATAGTTTAATTTCATGATGGTTTATAGCTGTGTACTTTTATTTGGTCATAGTTTAATTTCATGATGGTTTATAGCTGTGTACTTTTATTTGGTCATAGTTTAATTTCATGATGGTTTATAGCTGTGTACTTTTATTTGGTCATAGTTTAATTTCATGATGGTTTATAGCTGTGTACTTTTATTTGGTCATAGTTTAATTTCATGATGGTTTATAGCTGTGTACTTTTATTTGGTCATAGTTTAATTTCATGATGGTTTATAGCTGTGTTTATAGCTAATTTATTTCAAATGAACAACAACAGACAAAATGGATTAAAAAAAAATCTCTCTTGATAAATTTCAAATTTAAATGAAATGTACTTAACTTTTCTCCCAATCAGCCAAACAAGCTAAGATTATAGCAGACAAACAAACTAAGATTATAGCAGACAAACAAGCTAAGATTATAGCAGACAAACAAGCTAAGATTATAGCAGACAAATAAACTAAGATTATAGCAGACAAACAAACTAAGATTATAGCAGACAAACAAGCTAAGATTATAGCAGACAAACAAGCTAAGATTATAGCAGACAAATAAACTAAGATTATAGCAGACAAACAAGCTAAGATTATAGCAGACAAACAAGCTAAGATTATAGCAGACAAACAAACTATGATTCTAGCAGACAAACAAGCTAAGATTATAGCAGACAAACAAACATAAATGTATATTTATAAATATATAAGCAAACATAAGGAGACCATAAATTTATATTGAAACAATTGTATAGTAATTCTAGAGTTCAGTAGATATTTTGATTTGATTTGTTTCTTTGATTTTTTCTCTAAAGGCTTTAAAGCTTTATTGTTGATATACTGGAATTTATTTTGATTCAATTTTAAATATTTCAATTCAGGTGAATTGTGAACACTGCTTCACTATCCTTCATGGACTGAAAGTGTTATTTAATATTTGTACCTATGTTAACGTTGGGATTTTGATAGTTGTTTCTTTCCTCAACTTGATAACTATGATGTAATTTATGTTGATTCATCTCTCTCTATATATAGGTTACTAGAACTAGGCTATGAAAGAGACATTGCTCAAATACTGAATTCTATCAAATCTCAATGTCCTGATCCACCTCAAACAGTTTTACTGTCAGCAACTCTCACTGAAGGTACTGTTTTATTTGTGTACTTTATTCAATGAAATAAATTTGAACTTAATTCCAACTTTGGGAACTTTTATAGCCTAACAAAACAATTGTGTAAATACTTTTAAAACATTAATGTCAATGACAGTCATAAAATTGTATTTCGCATTAAAAAAATATATAAAAAATTATTTCTTTTTTGTTGATATTCCATCCAAAATATTGGCTAAGTCTAAAATAGAGCCAATTAGTTTCATAAGAATCAATTTAAATCCATTTAACTTATTCTAAACACCCCAAAATACATTTTAAAAAAAACAAGTTTTATACAGAATAAATATAGTGTTTAATACTAAAAATAATAAACCATTAATATAACAGCAATTTAAATGACAAGAGTAAAGAATAAATAAGTGGCTAAACCTTTTTATATTTGATTTTATACTGTAAGTCTTTTTTTCCTCCTCCGACTCAGACTTTCTCAGGCATGAGTCAGAATGAACTTGAATCAATTTAATAAACAACTTATATACATCTGATTTGTTGAGAAATAAATATATATCTTATCACTTGATTCCACCACATAAATGACTTAAGATTCTATCATCCAACTGACGAATAACTATCTACAATCTTTCTTCAAAGAGTTATGTGACACTTTTTATTTGTAAATCTCCCTAGTAACTTACCCTTGTCACAATCTGCATTCATTCAATTACTCTTCCATTATGTGCACTATTTTGTGCACCAATCTATCTGTCATTATATAAATGCTTCATAAGTGAACATTTCACATTTATGAAAACTCTTCTTACCCTTTAAAACAGGGGTCGGGAACCTATGGCTTGCAAGCCAGATGTGGCTCTATTGATTGCTGCATCTGGCTCGCAGACAAATGTTCAATTTAAAAAAATGTTTCTTTAGACTCCTTTGATCTACATATTAATTGCATATCAATATTTCATTCTACAAATAAGCTAAAGTCTACTGCAGCTCAGCAACAGAAGTGGTAAAGGAGATATACTCCGCTGATCTAATAGACAGAAAAATAGCGACCCTGCATTCATTGCAGGGAAATAACTCTTGCACACATTTTTACAATTTTTAATGTTAAACATAATGTATGGCTCTCACAGAATTACTTTTCAAAATATGTGGTGTCCATGGCTCTCTCAGACAAAAAGGTTCCTGACCCCTGCTTTAGAAGATGGCACTAAGTGATGATGTAGAGGTGCAGATATTAGTATTTGGTATACATGGTTTTATAATTATTGTTAATGTTCAGTTTTTTTTTTTAATTGCTAAGAATTAATTAGTACCGGTACCATTTTTCTAAAAAATAATTTAAGACTTGTTATTTGTTTATCAATAAATCTTGTGTAGGAGTTGAACATCTATCCAGCATCACACTAAACAACCCAGAACATATAAGTGTTACAGATCCATCTGACGGCATTAATCAGTCAAGTCACACGAAGAAACAGTCCACACAAAATGTAGCTGCTACACAATCCCATGCTGACAATTTTACTTTACCATCTCAATTAAAACAATACTTCATTGTAACTCCTTGTAAATTACGTCTGGTTGCTTTAGCTGCACTCTTATTAGGGAAATGTAAGGTAAGCAAATCTTTACTTTTAAACTTGTGTTGTAAGCAAATCTTTACTTTTAAACTGGTGTTGTAAGCAAATCTTTACTTTTAAACTTGTGTTGTAAGCAAATCTTTACTTTTAAACTGGTGTTGTAAGCAAATCTTTACTTTTAAACTGGTGTTGTAAGCAAATCTTTACTTTTAAACTGGTGTTGTAATCAAATCTTTACTTTTAAACTGGTGTTGTAATCAAATCTTTAATTTTAACAAGGTATGGTAAGCAAACATTTACTTTGAACCAGTTTAACACAAGAATTGCTGAAAAGTATTAAAATAGAAACATTTTGTGTCTCAACCCGTCTAGCCCCACACAATATTTTGCTATACATAGCATAATTACTGGCTATTGTTTTCCTAAATATTACCCATGACCCAGGCACTCTTTTGTAAAGAGCAAAACTTCAGTAGGTTTACAAAGTTTTTTTGTTTGGAGCAAGTGATAAAAACTTGTATAGAATTAATTCTTAAATATTGGGATCACTAACCTGATCATAACAAATATCTGAATCTTCTTTTTTAACTAATAATTTCTAAGAAAAAGTTTCATCAACACCTAAGTCCATCTCATTACTGTCTATTGCAACTGGGTAGCACCATAATTGACAACAATTGCAGTTACGCACAAAAACTCAGTTTAAAAAGTAAAATAAAATTCTACTATTGCTCTAGCAAATAAAAGCATTCTACTGGAGACTGTGGTGAAAGGTTATATATCCTTTAATTTATGTTTATTTACAATATCCTTCTATGAGGGAAATCTAAGCCCCTGAGCGTACACAAGTAAAATTGGCTAATACAAATATATGCACAGGGTGCTGGAAGGGGTAGATAACTTATTTTTATTTCTTTATTTTCCCTTGTATTTTTTTTACTTCAGAACTTCTGTTTATTTATATTTATATGTGTCTGTAACATTGAGTTAATTATTCATTTTAAAATGAAGAAGTTTATTTACACAACTAATTGATTTATAGAATCCTAGCATTCGAGTGGCAGCGCGCTCTACCGGCACGGTCCAGGGTTCGAATCCTGGTGGAGGCTAGAGATTTTCCACAGGACTTGAGGAAGTCCCTGATTCTACCCAGCTCTGATGGGTACCTGACATTAGTTGGGGTAAAGTAAAGGCGACTGTGCATTGTGCTGGCCATGTCATGTGACATGACACATCGACTAGAATGCCGTGGCCACAGAAACTGGTAAATGCTGCTTCACCAGCCCTATGATCAGTTTGGTCGGAAGGGTACTTTAGTTAGTATTCTAGAACTTTCCAGAAATCTAAATTGTGTAAATTCCTTGTGTTCCAGTATTCCAGACCTGCCAGTAAAATGATTGTATTTATGTCAACACAAGACTCTGTCCAGTTCCACTATAAATTATTCACTCAAGTGTTTGGTAGCCCACAAGACATTAAAGAAACTCTGACCAAACTGGCAAATGGAGATAATGAGACCATCAACAAGAACTTGATAGACAGTGATGATGAAGAAGTGAAGATGGAATTAAAAATGTATCAATTACACGGTGACATGCCACAAAAAGTATGTTCCTTTTTTTAAAGCAAAATTGTTTAAAGTCTAAAAGTAAACATTAATTGCCCATTATTCATTTCTGTAATTGTTGTGCTTTATTTGTTACAGGAAAGGTCAGATACTTTCAATAAGTTTACTAAGGCAACTTCAGGGGTTTTATTATGTACAGTAAGTTTATTATATTTGGTTCATTTTATTTACAATTAGTTCATTATAGTTGGTTCATTTTATTTATAGTAAGTTCATTTTATATACAGCAAGTTCAAAGTAGTTTGTTCAATTAATTTCATTAGCTGTTAAGAAGGTTAATGTTTCTCTCCAAATAATGTTATTTGTTTTACATTTGACTTCAATTCTATCAAATGTTATTTTTGCTGTTAGGATGTAGCTTCTAGAGGTTTAGATTTGCCACATGTTGATTGGATAATACAGTACACGTCGCCAGGGGCAACAGTGGATTACATTCACAGAGTTGGCAGAACAGCTAGAGCAGGGACAAAAGGGCAGTCACTCTTATTTTTAATGCCTTCAGAAGTCAGCTATATTGAGGAGCTGAACAAGCATAAAATAAGGTCAGATAAATCTATTTATAGATGAGGTATTTATGAAGACATTAGAGTTTGTGTTTAAAACAGCATATCCAACTAACCAATCCAAACCATTTTAAGAATTAGCCTATTGTGGGAAATATTTTTTTTGAATTCTTGAAAACAACTCAATTTCTTTTTTCTTACAGTCAGTGTAATAAAATAAAGTAACAGGGGACAAGTTTTTCATCCAATTTAATTACTGGTGTTTGCTCTAAGTTTTCCATTCATTGATTACAGTATATTTGTTTATTCATCAGCCTTTAATTACTGGTGTTTGCTCTAAGTTTTCCATTCATTGATTACAGTATATTTGTTTATTCATCAGCCTTTAATTACTGGTGTTTGCTCTAAGTTTTCCATTCATTGATTACAGTATATTTGTTTATTCATCAGCCTTTAATTACTGGTGTTTGCTCTAAGTTTTCCATTCATTGATTACAGTATATTTGTTTATTCATCAGCCTTTAATTACTGGTGTTTGCTCTAAGTTTTCCATTCATTGATTACAGTATATTTGTTTATTCATCAGCCTTTAATTACTGGTGTTTGCTCTAAGTTTTCCATTCATTGATTACAGTATATTTGTTTATTCATCAGCCTTTAATTACTGGTGTTTGCTCTAAGTTTTCCATTCATTGATTACAGTATATTTGTTTATTCATCAGCCTTTAATTACTGGTGTTTGCTCTAAGTTTTCCATTCATTGATTACAGTATATTTGTTTATTCATCAGCCTTTAATTACTGGTGTTTGCTCTAAGTTTTCCATTCATTGATTACAGTATATTTGTTTATTCATCAGCCTTTAATTACTGGTGTTTGCTCTAAGTTTTCCATTCATTGATTACAGTATATTTGTTTATTCATCAGCCTTTAATTACTGGTGTTTGCTCTAAGTTTTCCATTCATTGATTACAGTATATTTGTTTATTCATCAGCCTTTAATTACTGGTGTTTGCTCTAAGTTTTCCATTCATTGATTACAGTATATTTGTTTATTCATCAGCCTTTAATTACTGGTGTTTGCTCTAAGTTTTCCATTCATTGATTACAGTATATTTGTTTATTCATCAGCCTTTAATTACTGGTGTTTGCTCTAAGTTTTCCATTCATTGATTACAGTATATTTGTTTATTCATCAGCCTTTAATTACTGGTGTTTGCTCTAAGTTTTCCATTCATTGATTACAGTATATTTGTTTATTCATCAGCCTTTAATTACTGGTGTTTGCTCTAAGTTTTCCATTCATTGATTACAGTATATTTGTTTATTCATCAGCCTTTAATTACTGGTGTTTGCTCTAAGTTTTCCATTCATTGATTACAGTATATTTGTTTATTCATCAGCCTTTAATTACTGGTGTTTGCTCTAAGTTTTCCATTCATTGATTACAGTATATTTGTTTATTCATCAGCCTTTAATTACTGGTGTTTGCTCTAAGTTTTCCATTCATTGATTACAGTATATTTGTTTATTCATCAGCCTTTAATTACTGGTGTTTGCTCTAAGTTTTCCATTCATTGATTACAGTATATTTGTTTATTCATCAGCCTTTAATTACTGGTGTTTGCTCTAAGTTTTCCATTCATTGATTACAGTATATTTGTTTATTTCATCAGCCTTTAATTACTGGTGTTTGCTCTAAGTTTTCCATTCATTGATTACAGTATATTTGTTTATTCATCAGCCTTTAATTACTGGTGTTTGCTCTAAGTTTTCCATTCATTGATTACAGTATATTTGTTTATTCATCAGCCTTTAATTACTGGTGTTTGCTCTAAGTTTTCCATTCATTGATTACAGTATATTTGTTTATTCATCAGCCTTTAATTACTGGTGTTTGCTCTAAGTTTTCCATTCATTGATTACAGTATATTTGTTTATTCATCAGCCTTTAATTACTGGTGTTTGCTCTAAGTTTTCCATTCATTGATTACAGTATATTTGTTTATTCATCAGCCTTTAATTACTGGTGTTTGCTCTAAGTTTTCCATTCATTGATTACAGTATATTTGTTTATTCATCAGCCTTTAATTACTGGTGTTTGCTCTAAGTTTTCCATTCATTGATTACAGTATATTTGTTTATTCATCAGCCTTTAATTACTGGTGTTTGCTCTAAGTTTTCCATTCATTGATTACAGTATATTTGTTTATTCATCAGCCTTTAATTACTGGTGTTTTGCTCTAAGTTTTCCATTCATTGATTACAGTATATTTGTTTATTCATCAGCCTTTAATTACTGGTGTTTGCTCTAAGTTTTCCATTCATTGATTACAGTATATTTGTTTATTCATCAGCCTTTAATTACTGGTGTTTGCTCTAAGTTTTCCATTCATTGATTACAGTATATTTGTTTATTCATCAGCCTTTAATTACTGGTGTTTGCTCTAAGTTTTCCATTCATTGATTACAGTATATTTGTTTATTCATCAGCCTTTAATTACTGGTGTTTGCTCTAAGTTTTCCATTCATTGATTACAGTATATTTGTTTATTCATCAGCCTTTAATTACTGGTGTTTGCTCTAAGTTTTCCATTCATTGATTACAGTATATTTGTTTATTCATCAGCCTTTAATTACTGGTGTTTGCTCTAAGTTTTCCATTCATTGATTACAGTATATTTGTTTATTCATCAGCCTTTAATTACCGGTGTTTGCTCTAAGTTTTCCATTCATTGATTACAGTATATTTGTTTATTCATCAGCCTTTAATTACTGGTGTTTGCTCTAAGTTTTCCATTCATTGATTACAGTATATTTGTTTATTCATCAGCCTTTAATTACTGGTGTTTGCTCTAAGTTTTCCATTCATTGATTACAGTATATTTGTTTATTTCATCAGCCTTTAATTACTGGTGTTTGCTCTAAGTTTTCCATTCATTGATTACAGTATATTTGTTTATTCATCAGCCTTTAATTACTGGTGTTTGCTCTAAGTTTTTCCATTCATTGATTACAGTATATTTGTTTATTCATCAGCCTTTAATTACCGGTGTTTGCTCTAAGTTTTCCATTCATTGATTACAGTATATTTGTTTATTCATCAGCCTTTAATTACCGGTGTTTGCTCTAAGTTTTCCATTCATTGATTACAGTATATTTGTTTATTCATCAGCCTTTAATTACTGGTGTTTGCTCTAAGTTTTCCATTCATTGATTACAGTATATTTGTTTATTCATCAGCCTTTAATTACTGGTGTTTGCTCTAAGTTTTCCATTCATTGATTACAGTATATTTGTTTATTCATCAGCCTTTAATTACTGGTGTTTGCTCTAAGTTTTCCATTCATTGATTACAGTATATTTGTTTATTCATCAGCCTTTAATTACTGGTGTTTGCTCTAAGTTTTCCATTCATTGATTACAGTATATTTGTTTATTCATCAGCCTTTAATTACTGGTGTTTGCTCTAAGTTTTCCATTCATTGATTACAGTATATTTGTTTATTCATCAGCCTTTAATTACTGGTGTTTGCTCTAAGTTTTCCATTCATTGATTACAGTATATTTGTTTATTCATCAGCCTTTAATTACTGGTGTTTGCTCTAAGTTTTCCATTCATTGATTACAGTATATTTGTTTATTCATCAGCCTTTAATTACTGGTGTTTGCTCTAAGTTTTCCATTCATTGATTACAGTATATTTGTTTATTCATCAGCCTTTAATTACTGGTGTTTGCTCTAAGTTTTCCATTCATTGATTACAGTATATTTGTTTATTCATCAGCCTTTAATTACTGGTGTTTGCTCTAAGTTTTCCATTCATTGATTACAGTATATTTGTTTATTCATCAGCCTTTAATTACTGGTGTTTGCTCTAAGTTTTCCATTCATTGATTACAGCATATTTGTTTATTCATCAGCCTTTAATTACTGGTGTTTGCTCTAAGTTTTCCATTCATTGATTACAGTATATTTGTTTATTCATCAGCCTTTAATTACTGGTGTTTGCTCTAAGTTTTCCATTCATTGATTACAGTATATTTGTTTATTCATCAGCCTTTAATTACTGGTGTTTGCTCTAAGTTTTCCATTCATTGATTACAGTATATTTGTTTATTCATCAGCCTTTAATTACTGGTGTTTGCTCTAAGTTTTCCATTCATTGATTACAGTATATTTGTTTATTCATCAGCCTTTAATTACTGGTGTTTGCTCTAAGTTTTCCATTCATTGATTACAGTATATTTGTTTATTCATCAGCCTTTAATTACTGGTGTTTGCTCTAAGTTTTCCATTCATTGATTACAGTATATTTGTTTATTCATCAGCCTTTAATTACTGGTGTTTGCTCTAAGTTTTCCATTCATTGATTACAGTATATTTGTTTATTCATCAGCCTTTAATTACTGGTGTTTGCTCTAAGTTTTCCATTCATTGATTACAGTATATTTGTTTATTCATCAGCCTTTAATTACTGGTGTTTGCTCTAAGTTTTCCATTCATTGATTACAGTATATTTGTTTATTCATCAGCCTTTAATTACTGGTGTTTGCTCTAAGTTTTCCATTCATTGATTACAGTATATTTGTTTATTCATCAGCCTTTAATTACTGGTGTTTGCTCTAAGTTTTCCATTCATTGATTACAGTATATTTGTTTATTCATCAGCCTTTAATTACTGGTGTTTGCTCTAAGTTTTCCATTCATTGATTACAGTATATTTGTTTATTCATCAGCCTTTAATTACTGGTGTTTGCTCTAAGTTTTCCATTCATTGATTACAGTATATTTGTTTATTCATCAGCCTTTAATTACTGGTGTTTGCTCTAAGTTTTCCATTCATTGATTACAGTATATTTGTTTATTCATCAGCCTTTAATTACTGGTGTTTGCTCTAAGTTTTCCATTCATTGATTACAGTATATTTGTTTATTCATCAGCCTTTAATTACTGGTGTTTGCTCTAAGTTTTCCATTCATTGATTACAGTATATTTGTTTATTCATCAGCCTTTAATTACTGGTGTTTGCTCTAAGTTTTCCATTCATTGATTACAGTATATTTGTTTATTCATCAGCCTTTAATTACTGGTGTTTGCTCTAAGTTTTCCATTCATTGATTACAGTATATTTGTTTATTCATCAGCCTTTAATTACTGGTGTTTGCTCTAAGTTTTCCATTCATTGATTACAGTATATTTGTTTATTCATCAGCCTTTAATTACTGGTGTTTGCTCTAAGTTTTCCATTCATTGATTACAGTATATTTGTTTATTCATCAGCCTTTAATTACTGGTGTTTGCTCTAAGTTTTCCATTCATTGATTACAGTATATTTGTTTATTCATCAGCCTTTAATTACCGGTGTTTGCTCTAAGTTTTCCATTCATTGATTACAGTATATTTGTTTATTCATCAGCCTTTAATTACTGGTGTTTGCTCTAAGTTTTCCATTCATTGATTACAGTATATTTGTTTATTCATCAGCCTTTAATTACTGGTGTTTGCTCTAAGTTTTCCATTCATTGATTACAGTATATTTGTTTATTCATCAGCCTTTAATTACTGGTGTTTGCTCTAAGTTTTCCATTCATTGATTACAGTATATTTGTTTATTCATCAGCCTTTAATTACTGGTGTTTGCTCTAAGTTTTCCATTCATTGATTACAGTATATTTGTTTATTCATCAGCCTTTAATTACTGGTGTTTGCTCTAAGTTTTCCATTCATTGATTACAGTATATTTGTTTATTCATCAGCCTTTAATTACTGGTGTTTGCTCTAAGTTTTCCATTCATTGATTACAGTATATTTGTTTATTCATCAGCCTTTAATTACTGGTGTTTGCTCTAAGTTTTCCATTCATTGATTACAGTATATTTGTTTATTCATCAGCCTTTAATTACTGGTGTTTGCTCTAAGTTTTCCATTCATTGATTACAGTATATTTGTTTATTCATCAGCCTTTAATTACCGGCGTTTGCTCTAAGTTTTCCATTCATTGATTACAGTATATTTGTTTATTCATCAGCCTTTAATTACCGGCTGTTTGCTCTAAGTTTTCCATTCATTGATTACAGTATATTTGTTTATTCATCAGCCTTTAATTACCTGGTGTTTGCTCTAAGTTTTCCATTCATTGATTACAGTATATTTGTTTATTCATCAGCCTTTAATTACTGGTGTTTGCTCTAAGTTTTCCATTCATTGATTACAGTATATTTGTTTATTCATCAGCCTTTAATTACTGGTGTTTGCTCTAAGTTTTCCATTCATTGATTACAGTATATTTGTTTATTCATCAGCCTTTAATTACTGGTGTTTGCTCTAAGTTTTCCATTCATTGATTACAGTATATTTGTTTATTCATCAGCCTTTAATTACTGGTGTTTGCTCTAAGTTTTCCATTCATTGATTACAGTATATTTGTTTATTCATCAGCCTTTAATTACTGGTGTTTGCTCTAAGTTTTCCATTCATTGATTACAGTATATTTGTTTATTCATCAGCCTTTAATTACTGGTGTTTGCTCTAAGTTTTCCATTCATTGATTACAGTATATTTGTTTATTCATCAGCCTTTAATTACTGGTGTTTGCTCTAAGTTTTCCATTCATTGATTACAGTATATTTGTTTATTCATCAGCCTTTAATTACTGGTGTTTGCTCTAAGTTTTCCATTCATTGATTACAGTATATTTGTTTATTCATCAGCCTTTAATTACTGGTGTTTGCTCTAAGTTTTCCATTCATTGATTACAGTATATTTGTTTATTCATCAGCCTTTAATTACTGGTGTTTGCTCTAAGTTTTCCATTCATTGATTACAGTATATTTGTTTATTCATCAGCCTTTAATTACTGGTGTTTGCTCTAAGTTTTCCATTCATTGATTACAGTATATTTGTTTATTCATCAGCCTTTAATTACTGGTGTTTGCTCTAAGTTTTCCATTCATTGATTACAGTATATTTGTTTATTCATCAGCCTTTAATTACTGGTGTTTGCTCTAAGTTTTCCATTCATTGATTACAGTATATTTGTTTATTCATCAGCCTTTAATTACTGGTGTTTGCTCTAAGTTTTCCATTCATTGATTACAGTATATTTGTTTATTCATCAGCCTTTAATTACTGGTGTTTGCTCTAAGTTTTCCATTCATTGATTACAGTATATTTGTTTATTCATCAGCCTTTAATTACTGGTGTTTGCTCTAAGTTTTCCATTCATTGATTACAGTATATTTGTTTATTCATCAGCCTTTAATTACTGGTGTTTGCTCTAAGTTTTCCATTCATTGATTACAGTATATTTGTTTATTCATCAGCCTTTAATTACTGGTGTTTGCTCTAAGTTTTCCATTCATTGATTACAGTATATTTGTTTATTCATCAGCCTTTAATTACCGGTGTTTGCTCTAAGTTTTCCATTCATTGATTACAGTATATTTGTTTATTCATCAGCCTTTAATTACCGGTGTTTGCTCTAAGTTTTCCATTCATTGATTACAGTATATTTGTTTATTCATCAGCCTTTAATTACTGGTGTTTGCTCTAAGTTTTCCATTCATTGATTACAGTATATTTGTTTATTCATCAGCCTTTAATTACTGGTGTTTGCTCTAAGTTTTCCATTCATTGATTACAGTATATTTGTTTATTCATCAGCCTTTAATTACTGGTGTTTGCTCTAAGTTTTCCATTCATTGATTACAGTATATTTGTTTATTCATCAGCCTTTAATTACTGGTGTTTGCTCTAAGTTTTCCATTCATTGATTACAGTATATTTGTTTATTCATCAGCCTTTAATTACTGGTGTTTGCTCTAAGTTTTCCATTCATTGATTACAGTATATTTGTTTATTCATCAGCCTTTAATTACTGGTGTTTGCTCTAAGTTTTCCATTCATTGATTACAGTATATTTGTTTATTCATCAGCCTTTAATTACTGGTGTTTGCTCTAAGTTTTCCATTCATTGATTACAGTATATTTGTTTATTCATCAGCCTTTAATTACTGGTGTTTGCTCTAAGTTTTCCATTCATTGATTACAGTATATTTGTTTATTCATCAGCCTTTAATTACTGGTGTTTGCTCTAAGTTTTCCATTCATTGATTACAGTATATTTGTTTATTCATCAGCCTTTAATTACTGGTGTTTGCTCTAAGTTTTCCATTCATTGATTACAGTATATTTGTTTATTCATCAGCCTTTAATTACCGGTGTTTGCTCTAAGTTTTCCATTCATTGATTACAGTATATTTGTTTATTCATCAGCCTTTAATTACCGGTGTTTGCTCTAAGTTTTCCATTCATTGATTACAGTATATTTGTTTATTCATCAGCCTTTAATTACTGGTGTTTGCTCTAAGTTTTCCATTCATTGATTACAGTATATTTGTTTATTCATCAGCCTTTAATTACTGGTGTTTGCTCTAAGTTTTCCATTCATTGATTACAGTATATTTGTTTATTCATCAGCCTTTAATTACTGGTGTTTGCTCTAAGTTTTCCATTCATTGATTACAGTATATTTGTTTATTCATCAGCCTTTAATTACTGGTGTTTGCTCTAAGTTTTCCATTCATTGATTACAGTATATTTGTTTATTCATCAGCCTTTAATTACTGGTGTTTGCTCTAAGTTTTCCATTCATTGATTACAGTATATTTGTTTATTCATCAGCCTTTAATTACTGGTGTTTGCTCTAAGTTTTCCATTCATTGATTACAGTATATTTGTTTATTCATCAGCCTTTAATTACTGGTGTTTGCTCTAAGTTTTCCATTCATTGATTACAGTATATTTGTTTATTCATCAGCCTTTAATTACTGGTGTTTGCTCTAAGTTTTCCATTCATTGATTACAGTATATTTGTTTATTCATCAGCCTTTAATTACTGGTGTTTGCTCTAAGTTTTCCATTCATTGATTACAGTATATTTGTTTATTCATCAGCCTTTAATTACTGGTGTTTGCTCTAAGTTTTCCATTCATTGATTACAGTATATTTGTTTATTCATCAGCCTTTAATTACTGGTGTTTGCTCTAAGTTTTCCATTCATTGATTACAGTATATTTGTTTATTCATCAGCCTTTAATTACCGGTGTTTGCTCTAAGTTTTCCATTCATTGATTACAGTATATTTGTTTATTCATCAGCCTTTAATTACCGGTGTTTGCTCTAAGTTTTCCATTCATTGATTACAGTATATTTGTTTATTCATCAGCCTTTAATTACTGGTGTTTGCTCTAAGTTTTCCATTCATTGATTACAGTATAT
Source organism: Anisus vortex (assembly GCA_949126835.1). Lineage (NCBI taxonomy): Eukaryota > Metazoa > Mollusca > Gastropoda > Planorbidae > Anisus > Anisus vortex. Next base: position 17,036,783 of record OX421501.1, on the reverse strand, counting down.
TTGTTTATTCATCAGCCTTTAATTACTGGTGTTTGCTCTAAGTTTTCCATTCATTGATTACAGTATATTTGTTTATTCATCAGCCTTTAATTACTGGTGTTTGCTCTAAGTTTTCCATTCATTGATTACAGTATATTTGTTTATTCATCAGCCTTTAATTACTGGTGTTTGCTCTAAGTTTTCCATTCATTGATTACAGTATATTTGTTTATTCATCAGCCTTTAATTACTGGTGTTTGCTCTAAGTTTTCCATTCATTGATTACAGTATATTTGTTTATTCATCAGCCTTTAATTACTGGTGTTTGCTCTAAGTTTTCCATTCATTGATTACAGTATATTTGTTTATTCATCAGCCTTTAATTACTGGTGTTTGCTCTAAGTTTTCCATTCATTGATTACAGTATATTTGTTTATTCATCAGCCTTTAATTACTGGTGTTTGCTCTAAGTTTTCCATTCATTGATTACAGTATATTTGTTTATTCATCAGCCTTTAATTACTGGTGTTTGCTCTAAGTTTTCCATTCATTGATTACAGTATATTTGTTTATTCATCAGCCTTTAATTACTGGTGTTTGCTCTAAGTTTTCCATTCATTGATTACAGTATATTTGTTTATTCATCAGCCTTTAATTACTGGTGTTTGCTCTAAGTTTTCCATTCATTGATTACAGTATATTTGTTTATTCATCAGCCTTTAATTACTGGTGTTTGCTCTAAGTTTTCCATTCATTGATTACAGTATATTTGTTTATTCATCAGCCTTTAATTACTGGTGTTTGCTCTAAGTTTTCCATTCATTGATTACAGTATATTTGTTTATTCATCAGCCTTTAATTACTGGTGTTTGCTCTAAGTTTTCCATTCATTGATTACAGTATATTTGTTTATTCATCAGCCTTTAATTACTGGTGTTTGCTCTAAGTTTTCCATTCATTGATTACAGTATATTTGTTTATTCATCAGCCTTTAATTACTGGTGTTTGCTCTAAGTTTTCCATTCATTGATTACAGTATATTTGTTTATTCATCAGCCTTTAATTACTGGTGTTTGCTCTAAGTTTTCCATTCATTGATTACAGTATATTTGTTTATTCATCAGCCTTTAATTACTGGTGTTTGCTCTAAGTTTTCCATTCATTGATTACAGTATATTTGTTTATTCATCAGCCTTTAATTACTGGTGTTTGCTCTAAGTTTTCCATTCATTGATTACAGTATATTTGTTTATTCATCAGCCTTTAATTACTGGTGTTTGCTCTAAGTTTTCCATTCATTGATTACAGTATATTTGTTTATTCATCAGCCTTTAATTACTGGTGTTTGCTCTAAGTTTTCCATTCATTGATTACAGTATATTTGTTTATTCATCAGCCTTTAATTACTGGTGTTTGCTCTAAGTTTTCCATTCATTGATTACAGTATATTTGTTTATTCATCAGCCTTTAATTACTGGTGTTTGCTCTAAGTTTTCCATTCATTGATTACAGTATATTTGTTTATTCATCAGCCTTTAATTACTGGTGTTTGCTCTAAGTTTTCCATTCATTGATTACAGTATATTTGTTTATTCATCAGCCTTTAATTACCGGTGTTTGCTCTAAGTTTTCCATTCATTGATTACAGTATATTTGTTTATTCATCAGCCTTTAATTACTGGTGTTTGCTCTAAGTTTTCCATTCATTGATTACAGTATATTTGTTTATTCATCAGCCTTTAATTACTGGTGTTTGCTCTAAGTTTTCCATTCATTGATTACAGTATATTTGTTTATTCATCAGCCTTTAATTACTGGTGTTTGCTCTAAGTTTTCCATTCATTGATTACAGTATATTTGTTTATTCATCAGCCTTTAATTACTGGTGTTTGCTCTAAGTTTTCCATTCATTGATTACAGTATATTTGTTTATTCATCAGCCTTTAATTACTGGTGTTTGCTCTAAGTTTTCCATTCATTGATTACAGTATATTTGTTTATTCATCAGCCTTTAATTACTGGTGTTTGCTCTAAGTTTTCCATTCATTGATTACAGTATATTTGTTTATTCATCAGCCTTTAATTACCGGTGTTTGCTCTAAGTTTTCCATTCATTGATTACAGTATATTTGTTTATTCATCAGCCTTTAATTACCGGTGTTTGCTCTAAGTTTTCCATTCATTGATTACAGTATATTTGTTTATTCATCAGCCTTTAATTACCGGTGTTTGCTCTAAGTTTTCCATTCATTGATTACAGTATATTTGTTTATTCATCAGCCTTTAATTACCGGTGTTTGCTCTAAGTTTTCCATTCATTGATTACAGTATATTTGTTTATTCATCAGCCTTTAATTACTGGTGTTTGCTCTAAGTTTTCCATTCATTGATTACAGTATATTTGTTTATTCATCAGCCTTTAATTACTGGTGTTTGCTCTAAGTTTTCCATTCATTGATTACAGTATATTTGTTTATTCATCAGCCTTTAATTACTGGTGTTTGCTCTAAGTTTTCCATTCATTGATTACAGTATATTTGTTTATTCATCAGCCTTTAATTACTGGTGTTTGCTCTAAGTTTTCCATTCATTGATTACAGTATATTTGTTTATTCATCAGCCTTTAATTACTGGTGTTTGCTCTAAGTTTTCCATTCATTGATTACAGTATATTTGTTTATTCATCAGCCTTTAATTACTGGTGTTTGCTCTAAGTTTTCCATTCATTGATTACAGTATATTTGTTTATTCATCAGCCTTTAATTACTGGTGTTTGCTCTAAGTTTTCCATTCATTGATTACAGTATATTTGTTTATTCATCAGCCTTTAATTACTGGTGTTTGCTCTAAGTTTTCCATTCATTGATTACAGTATATTTGTTTATTCATCAGCCTTTAATTACTGGTGTTTGCTCTAAGTTTTCCATTCATTGATTACAGTATATTTGTTTATTCATCAGCCTTTAATTACTGGTGTTTGCTCTAAGTTTTCCATTCATTGATTACAGTATATTTGTTTATTCATCAGCCTTTAATTACTGGTGTTTGCTCTAAGTTTTCCATTCATTGATTACAGTATATTTGTTTATTCATCAGCCTTTAATTACTGGTGTTTGCTCTAAGTTTTCCATTCATTGATTACAGTATATTTGTTTATTCATCAGCCTTTAATTACCGGTGTTTGCTCTAAGTTTTCCATTCATTGATTACAGTATATTTGTTTATTCATCAGCCTTTAATTACTGGTGTTTGCTCTAAGTTTTCCATTCATTGATTACAGTATATTTGTTTATTCATCAGCCTTTAATTACTGGTGTTTGCTCTAAGTTTTCCATTCATTGATTACAGTATATTTGTTTATTCATCAGCCTTTAATTACTGGTGTTTGCTCTAAGTTTTCCATTCATTGATTACAGTATATTTGTTTATTCATCAGCCTTGACCAAATGGAGCTACCAGCTGTACTGAAGACCCTACTGACCAATGTTGATGATCTCCCACAACCACAAGAGCTCACAACCAAGGTGAAACTTTTTTTCCATTTTTATAGCACTAATAACTATGGCATAGGCTATGCAATTAGTTTTTCTTCTGTAGTCTGTTGTTAGAGCACTAATAACTATGGCATAGGCTATGCAATTAGTTTTTCTTTTGTAGTCTGTTGTTAGAGCACTAATAACTATGGCATAGGCTATGCAATTAGTTTTTCTTTTGTAGTCTGTTGTTAGAGCACTAATAACTATGGCATAGGCTATGCAATTAGTTTTTCCTTTGTAGTCTGTTGTTAGAGCACTAATACCTGAATGACATTACAGTAATTGCAGTCAGTCTTTCTAATTCTATTGCATTCTATTGTTCCTCCAGCACTGACATATACAATACCTTGTTTTTGTTCCTTGCAGCGACAGACACCAAAGACAATAGAAGAAGCAGCAACATTTCTTCAAGACAGATTTGAGGAATGTCTAATTAAAGATAAAAACATCAACACTTTGGCCAGTAAAGGTTTGACTGTTTGCTTTATAATATGTAGGGCCTATCTATTGCTGTTGTCAGTTGAGAGATTTCTAATATGTAGGCCTATCTTTTGCTGCTGTCAGTTGAGACTATATGCTAGGAATTTGTTATAAGATCAGCCCTATCTTGTCCAGTGTTCATAATTTATTGATCAATTACTTTGTACTTATCTTTTTTGTACACAGGCTTTCAGTCGTACATCAGGGGGTATGCCACTTACTCCAAGCAAGTGAAAGAAATATTTAAAGTGAGTGACCTTCACCTTGGCCACATAGCCAAAAGTTTTGCTTTGAGAGTCGCCCCGACCATGGTGCACAATTCAACAGCAAAGTTTGGCGTCAAGCCAAGCAGGAAGACCAGGTTTGAACTATGACCTTTTACCTCTACGCTAGCAGATAAACAAGCAGGAAATGTAGTTTGTCATAAAGTATTGCTTAAGGAGTTATTTACTTGCCACTAAAATATGCATTTTGTACATTCAGTTCCATCACATTCAAATTTTTTTTGAATTTTTTTTTACCAAACTGTACACTTTATGCAGGATATCACTGTCTTCAGTAATTTATAAAATTTGCAAAAACAAAATTAAGGACATATCAGTAATAGTTGATAGCAAATTTCTTTTTAAGTTTTTTCTTTGCCTTTATTTCATTTAATCGAAATGAACAAAACAAAAACAAGCTTTATGTTCAGGCCAATCTACCAACAGTCAAACTTTCACACCAGAATGTCCACATTTTCTACATCAAAATTTCTCTTTTTAAGTTTTGAGTTGACAAAGGAAATTAAAAACATTAAAATTAAATATATCGCTATTCATTATATTTCTGGAGTTAGTAAACTCAAGGAATTTTTTTTTTAAATAATAAAGGTCCAATATTCTAAATTCTGAAATAGTTTCAATGATGTTCTACAATTCACTCAAACCATTGATTTGTCTAAGGACTAATTATTGTGATAGAAAAGTGAAAATATTTTCAATCTCTGTCCACAGTAACAAGCCACACAACTTCAAACAAGCAACACTTAGTGAATATTCTTCAGGCTTTCAGACAGTTAGTAAAAATGTCATGGCCAAACCAGGTCTGAAGAGAAAACCCAAGATGAGAAATAAAGTCAATGGACATTAAATAAAACTACCATTTTGTATTTCTATTCTATCAATGAAATAAAATATAACTATTCAAAAATTGTATTTGGCCCTTTTTTTTTAAGTGTGTGAAAGTGCAATGTGTCATAGTACTTTTGTGAAAGTGCTTTGTGTATTGTGTAAAAGTACTTTCACATTCCTTTATGTAAAATTACCTCTGTTCTGAATGTAAAAGTACTATATTTATTGTGTGAAAGTACTTACAAGCTCATTGTTTAAAAGTATATGTCTTTATTGAAAGTGCACTATTTTAATTATGTAAAAGTACTTGTGAGTGTACTACTATGTTCCCGATTTGGAAGTACTTATTGTGTGAGCTCAAAATTGAACATTGAGTTTCTGTGACCAAAGTAAAAAAAGAAATGTGTGACCAACAAACTATTCTACTACTAAACAACAAACTATTCTACTACTAAACAACAAACTATTCTACTACTAAACAACAAACTATTCTACTACTAAACAACAAACTATTCTACTACTAAACAACAAACTATTCTACTACTAAACAACAAACTATTCTACTACTAAACAACAAACTATTCTACTACTAAACAACAAACTATTCTACTACTAAACAACAAACTATTCTACTACTAAACAACAAACTATTCTACTACTAAACAACAAACTATTCTACTACTAAACAACAAACTATTCTACTACTAAACAACAAACTATTCTACTACTAAACAACAAACTATTCTACTACTAAACAACAAACTATTCTACTACTAAACAACAAACTATTCTACTACTAAACAACAAACTATTCTACTACTAAACAACAAACTATTCTACTACTAAACAACAAACTATTCTACTACTAAACAACAAACTATTCTACTACTAAACAACAAACTATTCTACTACTAAACAACAAACTATTCTACTACTAAACAACAAACTATTCTACTACTAAACAACAAACTATTCTACTACTAAACAACAAACTATTCTACTACTAAACAGTTATTGACCAACAAACTATTCTACTACTAAACAACAAACTATTCTACTACTAAACAACAAACTATTCTACTACTAAACAACAAACTATTCTACTACTAAACAACAAACTATTCTACTACTAAACAACAAACTATTCTACTACTAAACAACAAACTATTCTACTACTAAACAACAAACTATTCTACTACTAAACAACAAACTATTCTACTACTAAACAACAAACTATTCTACTACTAAACAACAAACTATTCTACTACTAAACAGTTATTGACCAACAAACTATTCTACTACTAAACAGTTATTGACCAACAAACTATTCTACTAGTTTAAGCATACTTTTTTTTTAATTGTGATTTTAAAGGTTTTAGTTCATGTTTTGGTAACACGTAGCGGCGAAGTAACTGTTCAGTAGCACATTGAAAGGAGATGTTTTCTTTCTTGGTTTTGGAATCATTTTTTTTTTATTGTGACTGGTTTCCAGATGCTTGATCTTTTTTCTCCTTCCTCATCTTGTCAATAACTCTGACGCCCTCGTGGCATGGGCGGCAGAGGATCAGATTTGTCCCTTTAATCTTCAAGCAACACCTTACGTGCACCTTGCAACTGCATTCTATACAGGTGCTAACATTGTTTGGCGAAAGGGCTATTTGACACACTTTACAGATTCTTCTCTTCTTGTGAGTTCTTTCAGCTTCTGTGTCATTTTCAAATAAAGTTAAAAAAATTAAATTATCATAAACTTTAATTTAATTTTTTGTTCTATATTATTCATTGCCATATGGCAAAACTGCGTCTATATGGTAAAAACATTAAACTACAAAATAAAGACAACAACAATACAAATTATAAAGGAATTTTTTTTTAAAATAATTTTAAACTTTAAAAACACCTAGTTGAATTTTTTTACCTTGTGGGTTGGAAAAGTCTATTAAGTTGAAATGTCCAGTGTAATGTCCAATTTTACTATATTCTAGGACTATTGGATCCTCCTGCGAATTAATTTTTAAAGGTTATTCTTATGTCTATTTAATCTATCTATTTTATGTTACATAGCATATATCGATAATTGATAGATCTATCTATATATCTATTTATCTATCTATCTATCCATCTATCTATCTATCAATATTTCTATCTACAATATATGGCTCTGTAAATAGTTTGGTCAAAATATGACCATAACAAAAAAACAATTTAATGCTTCAATGGGATGAAGTCAATTATTGTTGGCATCATTTGTTTTAATAAAAAGATGAAGCACCTCTTTAATGTAGAAGAAATATGAGCCCAATTATTAGCATTTTAACATTTTAGCAGATGATCCTACGAATGTAAAGTAATGTTATAATCAGTGTACACATACACTAGTCAAAAGGGACAGGGTATGAATTATGCAAAGCTGGACGTTTCGGCGCCTCCGTTTTGGCACCGCAGTTTTGGTGCTGGACGTTTTGGTGCATTGGAATGAAAATATATCACATTAAATTAAAAATTGGTACTTATATAGCGCTTCTATCCATGCTATTTTAGCATGCTCAGTGCGCTGTGTAGACACAATGCTGCCTGCAGGCGCAAATATGTTTACAGGCCCAAAACAGGGATCACATAATAATAATAATAATTGTTTTTATTTAACGCTTCTATCATGCTATTAGCATGTTCAGTGCGCCCTAGTAGATTATTACGTCCACTAGGCCCAAAACTCTTGCAGGGTGACAGAGATCTGTCAGTGGCAGGGATAGACGTGTCAGTTGGCTTTTGGTTGACAGTCCGGTGAACTAACCGCAGAACTAGTTGGCATCACGACATTCAACAAACGTAATGTAACAGATTCAGTCGAGAAAAAGTTGTTTGGGGGATATTGGGCCTAATAAATAAAAAAAACAGTAAATGAAAACAGTTTAATAGAATGTACTTTAATGCATATAGAGGACTATTACATTTTTTATTACTTTATTTATATATAAAATGATTGATACACATAGTAAAAAATTACAGATTAAAACAATGTATTTTCAAACACAAAGGCTTATCTATATTTGTATCGTTTTTGTAGGGAAGTTTCTTTTTATGTCGACACTTAAAACGTTAAATGCGAAAATTACGCTTGCTACATTGGTCAATTTAAATCTAATGACTACACCTGTACGAGTTCATTAAGTCATTCCGTGGCCACACCTCTGTAAAATAGTTGTGAGTTGTGAAAACCAGGGTAAATTGTAGACAAGATGGTCAGTGAATGAATAATAACAATGGATGTTTTAGAATACTGGGTGGGGAGTAAAAAGATGAAATAAAATTAATTTTTTAAATATTTGGAATGATCAATTAGGATTGGTCATTGCGTCGAGTCAACAACGAGCGTCCAAATCAGAGATCATTAATTTAAGAAAGGTTAATAAATATATTGTAAATTGCCAAGAACACATTAAGTGATTTTTCTATTCATTAGATTACTAGTTAAATAGTACCATAAATGCATTAAAATACATTGTTTTAAACTATTATTATTTACTATTTTTATCTACTATTAAACATTTTTTTTATTTTCTTATACTGAAGTTGTTATATACATTACGTTAATTGAATAATGTGATATTTTATTTATTCCATCGCGACAAAACGTCCAGCGCCAAAACAGCTGACGCCAAAACAACAGCGTACTGTAAATAATGTTAGTGTATACAAAATATGGATAAAGACATAAAATACACTTTACCTCTGCTGAACCGAAGGATGAAATAAATTGAAGCCTGTTATCCCAAATGAAAATTTGTCTCTTCATGCTTAAAGTCAATCCATACAGCTCTAGCTCTCCAGCTGGCGTCTCATAATTGGAGATATGCTTGAGTCTATCCTCAAAGGAATTGAAGTAAACATTCTCTTCCTGTAGAGGAAATCAGGAAAATTTCAAAGGGAATGTTTTAAACTTAAATTGTTTAGCTCCTTAAAACCAGTAATGTAATGGCCACAGTTGCGAAACAGCACTTCTGCGAGACCTAAATGACGTACTTTGTAGTGCTAATCGTGGCGAACTATCACTATTAGTATTGCTTGACTTAAGTGCAGCCTTCGACGTAATTGACCATGAGCTTCTTCTAGCCAGGCTTCAAAAGGAGATGGGCATCACGTGTAATGCACTGCGGTGGTTCACGTCTTATTTGGAGGACAGGACCCAATATGTTGTGGTAAAACAAGCTTCTTCGCAGAGTACACCACTGAGCTGTGAAGTACCACAAGGCTCTGTGTTGGGACCTATACTGTTCTCTATTTATACTAGTAAACTCGGCAAAATCATATTAATAGATGGGTGGTTCAAATAATTAGTGTTATACACTGTCTCGTAACACTATGGTATTTCCACAATATTCCACTGCATGGCTTATGTCAACTTGTCTTATAATTTTTGGAGTTTTCATGTTTACCTTTAACATATAATTGACTTACTATATCTTAAAAAATAGGTTATAAAATATTTCTTACCGGTCCGATATCATTATTTAGTACGAAGTCTGGCAGGTCTTCAAACTCCTTTTTATGGGATTCCAGACTTCGAACGGTTCGGGCCCTATACATGTCTGCTTGAAATTTTTCCAGGTCTTCCAGTTGTGCATTTATTATTTCGCCAGTACATGTTCTCTGAGCTTCACGTAAGCTTTCGTTTTGAGATGTAGCAATACTCCTAAACAAACAGCGCCCATCCCCTTTCACCTTTATAATGTTTATTCCTGAATGAGGATGAGCGCTGCTGCTAGGAGTTGGGGCGTTGTTGTTAGTGTTTTGAGCCTGTAAGGATACAATGTTTTAAACATTTTGTAAAGGTAGGATTAGAATTAGAAGGAATATAACTAGTATTGTTTGTTACTAATGTAATTAGATTAAAGTTTTAATTAATAGCACTTTCTGTATTTAACTTTAAAGAAAATCAATAGGCCCAGTTATAAAGCTAATCATTGTATGCTAGTAAAGGCTCTATAGGCCTATAGTATAATAATATGCCATAGTTAAGAGTCTATAGTCTATAGCCTAGTAGAAAGCCTAAATAGTAATAGTAACTAGTAGGCCTACTAAAAATGATAGTAGCAGGCCTAAACATATTGATACCGTATATGGCATATACTCCCATACCTAACCTAGTACCGGTACTAGATAATTGTGAGCAACATGATAGTGATAGGCTATGCTTATGCTATAGGCTAGGTCTATCCTATGTACATGTACTATGTATTTTTTAATAAAATAATTTTTTCCGTTGTTATTTTGGCAAAAAAAAAAATTTTTTTTTCCTTAGTATTGTGATTGGCTCTCCAATGGGCTGAAGGACAGAGAGAGAGAAGATAGAACAAAGTAGAATTTAGGATTGCGGGGAATGACATCCACTCCAAAACCACAACAGGTACACGCCACCCTCCACAACACTACAATTGAAATAACAAGCGAACTGCTGTAAAAAAAAACTAAAATTTATACCACTGGATTTTTTCAAACACCCAGCCGCTTCTGCACTCATGGGCCTAAATGCTGGTGTAGTGTGAAAACCAGAGATTCGATGAACTTTTTGAGCACAACTGCGGGCCCGTGCTTGGGGTATAGCCCCTGTTGCATGTCCAGGTGTATCAGTGGGTAGACTCAGTGGGTAGAAAGAAATGTGCACAACAGCCCACTCCAAACTCCTTGGATTGGTGCTACCAGGTGACTGTGCAGGTTTACTAGCGATCCACCACGTTAATGGGGGGAGAAGAGAAGTGTAGTTCATATACTGTGGAGACTGTACCCTACGTATGCCGATAGGGCGTGCTGTGGGATGTCTAGATTCAAACAGTATTCGGCTTTGTCCCTCTGATCCACCCCATAACATTGTTATGCCCTGCACATATTTTTTTGACACAATTATTAATCCTACACCCAGCCAAAAGCCTAGTCATTCCCACATACACAGAGACTTGAACACCCACTTCTTTCACTAACGGTGTGTGCACGTGTACTGACCAGAGATCTTTTTCTGTGCTTGAGCAGGTCATCATAGATTGTGTTGTCATCCTGGTAGACCGTGTCCTCCTGGTCCTCCAGGTCATTCTCTCTGTGGACGGTACAATAAGTCAATGAAGTAAACAATGCAGGGAGTTAGGGCACAATATGTAAGAGGATTATGTGGCAGACACAAAAGCGGGGTTTCAGTACGTTTGATGTCACTCACGATGGTCTAGGGGAGAAACTCAAGAGAGAATGAGAGCCTGGCTGAAAATTGGAAGCCACATGAGACAAAAACATGAGCTGACTGTTACTAGGAAACCACAACTGTAGATATTGCCTTTACTAGGAATAATAATCAAATTATTTATTTAAAGTAATTGAGTATTTATATTGAAACGTTTGCATCTGTTTCATTGTTTTTGTTTATATTAATTACAAGTTGTTGTTAGTTTAAAGTTATATATGTCAGTGACTCAAACTTTTATTATAAAAAAAATGTTCATTAGTCGACTGCGAGCAGTAACTTACGCCCAACACCGCAGCGCCAGGAACAGTTTAGCTTTTTGTTAAATAAAGAGACTTGCCCATTTTTAAACCGATTACAATATTTATTTTAAATAACTTTCCTAAATGTTTTCAGAAAATAAATAATTATATTTATAAAATGATTAAATCTATTTAGCTTCATGGCAGTTTATGAAATTTTTATCACCAAGTGGCATCTGGGCGTGAAATGGGTTGCCTGAACAAACAGGGAAAGCCAAGGAAACATCTTGTAAAATACTAATCAAAATGCGAGACTATACTCAGAACACGGATGAGTGTAGAACGCATTAAATAAAATCTTCTTTATAGAAGAAGCGTCTGAGATATACAGAATAAGACCACCAATGGAATACTGCAAAAAGATCTAGCAGTTGCAACAAAAATATTATGTGGTAATGCACGAGTTATCCACAATTTTTTTTCTTCTTTGCCAGGTCATCCAAACATATAACAAATTTGATAAATGTGTACATCACATGTTAAAGAGAAATTTGAAAAAAAAATCTTTCTGGTTTAAAAATAATATTGAAATATAGCTAGAGATAAATATAAAAAAAAAGTACCACAGTGTGTATAGCCAGGGGCAACACCAGTGCAAAGTGATGGAAAGGATGGTCAAAATGAGCTTTGGTGTAAAATGTCTCGCTGTTCAATGTTCAAAACAGAAAGTGGGCATGAAGACTTGCATATATATGTTGATACTACTCCAGACCTGCCTACCCCCTACTGGACCCATGAGGAAGACAGAGGCTAGTTATGTGGGAGATTTTCCAATTGATGAGGAAGATTTACAACAGCGTAACAAAAATACATAATAATAATTATAATTATACACAAACTATTTTATCATGGTTACAAAGAAACACAGGTTTGCAGCATAATCGTATCTTATACATTACAGACGCTCCTTCTATAAAGAAAATCATTGCGTCCTACGCTCATCCGTGGTCCGAATCTAGTCTTGCATTTTTATTAATGTTTTAAATGATGTTAAGTTACTGGTTTTCCTGTTTTGTTCAGACAACCCATTCCATGCCCAAATGCCACTCGGGAAGAAAGAGTACTTATATGCATTTGTTCTCGCATAATGGACAAGGAAAGTGTTTTTGTCTTTATGTTTATCTGAGCTTTGCAACAGGTTGTTATTGGGTTGTATTTCTAAATTAGAGTTTAATGCCTTATGTATTATTACTACTTTACTCTTTGCCCTTCTGTCCTCTAGTGTTTCTAGGTTTAGTGATTTGACTAATGGTGTTACTCTTGTTAATTGGGAATATTCACTGGTTATGAGTTATGAACCTTGCAGCTCTTTTTTGGATTTGTTCTAATTTTGTAATGTTTTCTTTAGTTGAAGGGTCCCATACAGGTGCTGCATATTCTAGTATAGGTCTAACTAATGTGAGATCGCATTTTAGTTTTATATTCTTAGTACATTTGTAAAAGTTCCATTTTATGAATCCTAATGTTTTGCTTGATTTTTTAATTACGTCATCAATATGAGGGTTCCAAGATAACTTGTAATTTATTAATACTCCTAGGTACTTAGCATTGTTAGTTTGAGTTAGTTAATATATGATAATATTTAATCGACATGAAATAACATCAATCCAAATGCAATATATACGTGTCCAAAATAAATACAACACCTGACAAAAAATGTCAATTTATTTCAATATTTAAAATTTATAGTGTATAGGTAGGCCTACGTTTTACAGACAATGTCAATGGCTCTACAAGCTCTAGAACTAGTACAAAGAACATTGAAGTCACAAGTTTTTCTTTGCTGAATAAACTCCTCTGAATATTCCTTCCTATAACACTGAATTCTAATATGCTGCTTCAAAATGTAACATGAACATTTCGTCTAATTGTAAAACTTAAGGGCATGTTATATAGAATAGTCACAATGGTATAGTATATAATTGTATAGTACTAAAGAAACATGGGGCATGGTGATCTAGTACTAACACTAGATTGGTGTGCTTAACTCCAGAATTTGAATCTTGGAAAGGCTAGGATTTACACCAGGTCACAAAGGTGTCCCTCTGATGGATAACTTATATTAGTAGGGGTTAAGTCAAGGCTACTGGGTATTGTACTGATCACACAATCACCTAGTATGCCGTGGTCACAATTAATCTTGTAAAATCTACTTTACAGGTTCTATCTATTTTAAAAGTCCTTAATACAATAAATCTAATTACTTCATGTACCGGTATCCATAATTTAATGGGTTAAATAAGCACATTCAAAATAAAGAATAGGAAAAAAACAAAACCATTTCAACAACAAATGGGAAGTCACTATATTCTAGGTCACATTTTTGTTTATGGACATTGCACAATTCAAAATTAAAAGCTTTTACCTGGGTTGCCCAAATTGACCACCAAATTGATCATAACCACCAGGACCTTGTGGGTCAAACCTTCCTCCACCCATGCCACATCTTGGACCTGGTGGAGAAAAAGGCCCATTACCAGGGCCTCCTCTGCCCATATCATTTCCTGGGCCTGGCCCCATTGGACCACCAAAGTTATGAATGGGTTGTCCCTGAGAATGACAAAATATACTTTACTTCTCAAAATTTGAAGCATAGAAACAATTAAACCAATGTGGTTAATAAAGGATTTAATAAAGACACAGTTCAACTTATCGGACTAAACGAGAAAGCAGCCTGAACTATATAAATTGTAACGGACGTTTTCGGGCGTTTTGCCCGTATCGGCAACGGACGTTTTTGGCCGCAATGCCCAGTAAAGGGTTAATATAACGTATATTACAAAATCAATTAACCTTATCCCTACGTAATGTTTAATTGTATTCAAATACAACAAACTATTCTACTACTAAACAACAAACTATTCTACTACTAAACAACAAACTTTTCTACTACTAAACAACAAACTATTCTACTACTAAACAACAAACTATTCTACTACTAAACAGTTATTGACCAACAAACTATTCTACTACTAAACAACAAACTATTCTACTACTAAACAACAAACTATTCTACTACTAAACAACAAACTATTCTACTACTAAACAACAAACTATTCTACTACTAAACAACAAACTATTCTACTACTAAACAACAAACTATTCTACTACTAAACAACAAACTATTCTACTACTAAACAACAAACTATTCTACTACTAAACAACAAACTATTCCACTACTAAACAGTCATTGACCAACAAACTAGTCTAGTGACTTACTCCAAGTTGTTTATAACAAAGTCTTTAATTTTATTTTTTGTTCTATATTATTCATTGCCATATGGCCAAACTGCGTCTATATGGTAAAAACATTAAACTACAAAATAAAGACAACAACAATACAAATTATAAAGGAATTTTTTTTTTTAATAATTTTAAACTTTAAAAACACCTAGTTGAATTTTTTTACCTTGAGGGTTGGAAAAGTCTATGAAGTTGAAATGTCCAGAGAAATGTCCTGTTTTGCGATATTCTAGCACTATGGGATCCTCCTGCGAATTAATTTTTAAAGGTTATTCTTATGTCTATTTAATCTATCTATTTTATGTTACATAGCATATATCGATAATTGATAGATCTATCTATATTCCTATTTATCTATCTATCTATCCATCTATCTATCTATCAATATTTCTATCTACAATATATGGCTCTGTAAATAGTTTGGTCAAAATATGACCACAACAAAAAAACAATTTAATGCTTCAATGGGATGAAGTCAATTATTGTTGGCATCATTTGTTTTAATAAAAAGATGAAGCACCTCTTTAATGTAGAAGAAATATGAGCCCAATTATTAGCATTTTAACATTTTAGCAGATGATCCTACGAATGTAAAGTAATGTTATAATCAGTGTACACATACACTAGTCAAAAGGGACTGGGTATGAATTATGCAAAGCTGGACGTTTCGGCGCCTCCGTTTTAGCACCCCAGTTTTGGCACCGCAGTTTTGGTGCTGGACGTTTTGGTGCAATGGAATGAAAATATATCACATTAAATTAAAAATTGGTACTTATATAGCGCTTCTATCCATGCTATTTTAGCATGCTCAGTGCGCTCTGTAGACACAATGCTGCCTGCAGGCACAAATATGTTTACAGGCCCAAAACAGGGATCACATAATAATAATAATAATTGTTTTTATTTAACGCTTCTATCATGCTATTAGCATGTTCAGTGCGCCCTAGTAGATTAATACGTCCACTAGGCCCAAAACTCTTGCAGGGTGACAGAGATCTGTCAGTGGCAGGGATAGACGTGTCAGTTGGCTTTTGGTTGACAGTCCGGTGAACTAACCGCAGGACCAGTTGGCATCACGACATTCAACAAACGTAATGTAACAGATTCAGTCGAGAAAAAGTTGTTTGGGGGATATTGGGCCTAATAAATAAAAAAAACAGTAAATGAAAACAGTTTAATAGAATGTACTTTAATGCATATAGAGGACTATTACATTTTTTATTACTTTATTTATATATAAAATGATTGATACACATAGTAAAAAATTACAGATTAAAACAATGTATTTTCAAACACAAAGGCTTATCTATATTTGTATCGTTTTTGTAGGGAAGTTTCTTTTTATGTCGACACTTAAAACGTTAAATGCGAAAATTACGCTTGCTACATTGGTCAATTTAAATCTAATGACTACACCTGTACGAGTTCATTAAGTCATTCCGTGGCCACACCTCTGTAAAATAGTTGTGAGTTGTGAAAACCAGGGTAAATTGTAGACAAGATGGTCAGTGAATGAATAATAACAATGGATGTTTTAGAATACTGGGTGGGGAGTAAAAAGATGAAATAAAATTAATTTTTTAAATATTTGGAATGATCAATTAGGATTGGTCATTGCGTCGAGTCAACAACGAGCGTCCAAATCAGAGATCATTAATTTAAGAAAGGTTAATAAATATATTGTAAATTGCCTAGAACACATTAAGTGATTTTTCTATTCATTAGATTACTAGTTAAATAGTACCATAAATGCATTAAAATACATTGTTTTAAACTATTATTATTTACTATTTTTATCTACTATTAAACATTTTTTTTTATTTTCTTATACTGAAGTTGTTATATACATTACGTTAATTGAATAATGTGATATTTTATTTATTCCATCGCGACAAAACGTCCAGCGCCAAAACAGCTGACGCCAAAACAACAGCGTACTGTAAATAATGTTAGTGTATACAAAATATGGATAAAGACATAAAATACACTTTACCTCTGCTGAACCGAAGGATGAAATAAATTGAAGCCTGTTATCCCAAATGAAAATTTGTCTCTTCATGCTTAAAGTCAATCCATACAGCTCTAGCTCTCCAGCTGGCGTCTCATAATTGGAGATATGCTTGAGTCTATCCTCAAAGGAATTGAAGTAAACATTCTCTTCCTGTAGAGGAAATCAGGAAAATTTCAAAGGGAATGTTTTAAACTTAAATTGTTTAGCTCCTTAAAACCAGTAATGTAATGGCCACAGTTGCGAAACAGCACTTCTGCGAGACCTAAATGACGTACTTTGTAGTGCTAATCGTGGCGAACTATCACTATTAGTATTGCTTGACTTAAGTGCAGCCTTCGACGTAATTGACCATGAGCTTCTTCTAGCCAGGCTTCAAAAGGAGATGGGCATCACGTGTAATGCACTGCGGTGGTTCACGTCTTATTTGGAGGACAGGACCCAATATGTTGTGGTAAAACAAGCTTCTTCGCAGAGTACACCACTGAGCTGTGAAGTACCACAAGGCTCTGTGTTGGGACCTATACTGTTCTCTATTTATACTAGTAAACTCGGCAAAATCATATTAATAGATGGGTGGTTCAAATAATTAGTGTTATACACTGTCTCGTAACACTATGGTATTTCCACAATATTCCACTGCATGGCTTATGTCAACTTGTCTTATAATTTTTGGAGTTTTCATGTTTACCTTTAACATATAATTGACTTACTATATCTTAAAAAATAGGTTATAAAATATTTCTTACCGGTCCGATATCATTATTTAGTACGAAGTCTGGCAGGTCTTCAAACTCCTTTTTATGGGATTCCAGACTTCGAACGGTTCGGGCCCTATACATGTCTGCTTGAAATTTTTCCAGGTCTTCCAGTTGTGCATTTATTATTTCGCCAGTACATGTTCTCTGAGCTTCACGTAAGCTTTCGTTTTGAGATGTAGCAATACTCCTAAACAAACAGCGCCCATCCCCTTTCACCTTTATAATGTTTATTCCTGAATGAGGATGAGCGCTGCTGCTAGGAGTTGGGGCGTTGTTGTTACTGTTTTGAGCCTGTAAGGATACAATGTTTTAAACATTTTGTAAAGGTAGGATTAGAATTAGAATTAGAAGGAATATAACTAGTATTGTTTGTTACTAATGTAATTAGATTAAAGTTTTAATTAATAGCACTTTCTGTATTTAACTTTAAAGAAAATCAATAGGCCCAGTTATAAAGCTAATCATTGTATGCTAGTAAAGGCTCTATAGGCCTATAGTATAATAATATGCCATAGTTAAGAGTCTATAGTCTATAGCCTAGTAGAAAGCCTAAATAGTAATAGTAACTAGTAGGCCTACTAAAAATGATAGTAGCAGGCCTAAACATATTGATACCGTATATGGCATATACTCCCATACCTAACCTAGTACCGGTACTAGATAATTGTGAGCAACATGATAGTGATAGGCTATGCTTATGCTATAGGCTAGGTCTATCCTATGTACATGTACTATGTATTTTTTAATAAAATAATTTTTTCCGTTGTTATTTTGGCCAAAAAAAAAATTTTTTTTCCTTAGTATTGTGATTGGCTCTCCAATGGGCTGAAGGACAGAGAGAGAGAAGATAGAACAAAGTAGAATTTAGGATTGCGGGGAATGACATCCACTCCAAAACCACAACAGGTACACGCCACCCTCCACAACACTACAATTGAAATAACAAGCGAACTGCTGTAAAAAAAAACTAAAATTTATACCACTGGATTTTTTCAAACACCCAGCCGCTTCTGCACTCATGGGCCTAAATGCTGGTGTAGTGTGAAAACCAGAGATTCGATGAACTTTTTGAGCACAACTGCGGGCCCGTGCTTGGGGTATAGCCCCTGTTGCATGTCCAGGTGTATCAGTGGGTAGACTCAGTGGGTAGAAAGAAATGTGCACAACAGCCCACTCCAAACTCCTTGGATTGGTGCTACCAGGTGACTGTGCAGGTTTACTAGCGATCCACCACGTTAATGGGGGGAGAAGAGAAGTGTAGTTCATATACTGTGGAGACTGTACCCTACGTATGCCGATAGGGCGTGCTGTGGGATGTCTAGATTCAAACAGTATTCGGCTTTGTCCCTCTGATCCACCCCATAACATTGTTATGCCCTGCACATATTTTTTTGACACAATTATTAATCCTACACCCAGCCAAAAGCCTAGTCATTCCCACATACACAGAGACTTGAACACCCACTTCTTTCACTAACGGTGTGTGCACGTGTACTGACCAGAGATCTTTTTCTGTGCTTGAGCAGGTCATCATAGATTGTGTTGTCATCCTGGTAGACCGTGTCCTCCTGGTCCTCCAGGTCATTCTCTCTGTGGACGGTACAATAAGTCAATGAAGTAAACAATGCAGGGAGTTAGGGCACAATATGTAAGAGGATTATGTGGCAGACACAAAAGCGGGGTTTCAGTACGTTTGATGTCACTCACGATGGTCTAGGGGAGAAACTCAAGAGAGAATGAGAGCCTGGCTGAAAATTGGAAGCCACATGAGACAAAAACATGAGCTGACTGTTACTAGGAAACCACAACTGTAGATATTGCCTTTACTAGGAATAATAATCAAATTATTTATTTAAAGTAATTGAGTATTTATATTGAAACGTTTGCATCTGTTTCATTGTTTTTGTTTATATTAATTACAAGTTGTTGTTAGTTTAAAGTTATATATGTCAGTGACTCAAACTTTTATTATAAAAAAAATGTTCATTAGTCGACTGCGAGCAGTAACTTACGCCCAACACCGCAGCGCCAGGAACAGTTTAGCTTTTTGTTAAATAAAGAGACTTGCCCATTTTTAAACCGATTACAATATTTATTTTAAATAACTTTCCTAAATGTTTTCAGAAAATAAATAATTATATTTATAAAATGATTAAATCTATTTAGCTTCATGGCAGTTTATGAAATTTTTATCACCAAGTGGCATCTGGGCGTGAAATGGGTTGCCTGAACAAACAGGGAAAGCCAAGGAAACATCTTGTAAAATACTAATCAAAATGCGAGACTATACTCAGAACACGGATGAGTGTAGAACGCATTAAATAAAATCTTCTTTATAGAAGAAGCGTCTGAGATATACAAAATAAGACCACCAATGGAATACTGCAAAAAGATCTAGCAGTTGCAACAAAAATATTATGTGGTAATGCACGAGTTATCCACAATTTTTTTTCTTCTTTGCCAGGTCATCCAAACATATAACAAATTTGATAAATGTGTACATCACATGTTAAAGAGAAATTTGAAAAAAAAATCTTTCTGGTTTAAAAATAATATTGAAATATAGCTAGAGATAAATATAAAAAAAAAAGTACCACAGTGTGTATAGCCAGGGGCAACACCAGTGCAAAGTGATGGAAAGGATGGTCAAAATGAGCTTTGGTGTAAAATGTCTCGCTGTTCAATGTTCAAAACAGAAAGTGGGCATGAAGACTTGCATATATATGTTGATACTACTCCAGACCTGCCTACCCCCTACTGGACCCATGAGGAAGACAGAGGCTAGTTATGTGGGAGATTTTCCAATTGATGAGGAAGATTTACAACAGCGTAACAAAAATACATAATAATAATTATAATTATACACAAACTATTTTATCATGGTTACAAAGAAACACAGGTTTGCAGCATAATCGTATCTTATACATTACAGACGCTCCTTCTATAAAGAAAATCATTGCGTCCTACGCTCATCCGTGGTCCGAATCTAGTCTTGCATTTTTATTAATGTTTTAAATGATGTTAAGTTACTGGTTTTCCTGTTTTGTTCAGACAACCCATTCCATGCCCAAATGCCACTCGGGAAGAAAGAGTACTTATATGCATTTGTTCTCGCATAATGGACAAGGAAAGTGTTTTTGTCTTTATGTTTATCTGAGCTTTGCAACAGGTTGTTATTGGGTTGTATTTCTAAATTAGAGTTTAATGCCTTATGTATTATTACTACTTTACTCTTTGCCCTTCTGTCCTCTAGTGTTTCTAGGTTTAGTGATTTGACTAATGGTGTTACTCTTGTTAATTGGGAATATTCACTGGTTATGAGTTATGAACCTTGCAGCTCTTTTTTGGATTTGTTCTAATTTTGTAATGTTTTCTTTAGTTGAAGGGTCCCATACAGGTGCTGCATATTCTAGTATAGGTCTAACTAATGTGAGATCGCATTTTAGTTTTATATTCTTAGTACATTTGTAAAAGTTCCATTTTATGAATCCTAATGTTTTGCTTGATTTTTTAATTACGTCATCAATATGAGGGTTCCAAGATAACTTGTAATTTATTAATACTCCTAGGTACTTAGCATTGTTAGTTTGAGTTAGTTAATATATGATAATATTTAATCGACATGAAATAACATCAATCCAAATGCAATATATACGTGTCCAAAATAAATACAACACCTGACAAAAAATGTCAATTTATTTCAATATTTAAAATTTATAGTGTATAGGTAGGCCTACGTTTTACAGACAATGTCAATGGCTCTACAAGCTCTAGAACTAGTACAAAGAACATTGAAGTCACAAGTTTTTCTTTGCTGAATAAACTCCTCTGAATATTCCTTCCTATAACACTGAATTCTAATATGCTGCTTCAAAATGTAACATGAACATTTCGTCTAATTGTAAAACTTAAGGGCATGTTATATAGAATAGTCACAATGGTATAGTATATAATTGTATAGTACTAAAGAAACATGGGGCATGGTGATCTAGTACTAACACTAGATTGGTGTGCTTAACTCCAGAATTTGAATCTTGGAAAGGCTAGGATTTACACCAGGTCACAAAGGTGTCCCTCTGATGGATAACTTATATTAGTAGGGGTTAAGTCAAGGCTACTGGGTATTGTACTGATCACACAATCACCTAGTATGCCGTGGTCACAATTAATCTTGTAAAATCTACTTTACAGGTTCTATCTATTTTAAAAGTCCTTAATACAATAAATCTAATTACTTCATGTACCGGTATCCATAATTTAATGGGTTAAATAAGCACATTCAAAATAAAGAATAGGAAAAAAACAAAACCATTTCAACAACAAATGGGAAGTCACTATATTCTAGGTCACATTTTTGTTTATGGACATTGCACAATTCAAAATTAAAAGCTTTTACCTGGGTTGCCCAAATTGACCACCAAATTGATCATAACCACCAGGACCTTGTGGGTCAAACCTTCCTCCACCCATGCCACATCTTGGACCTGGTGGAGAAAAAGGCCCATTACCAGGGCCTCCTCTGCCCATATCATTTCCTGGGCCTGGCCCCATTGGACCACCAAAGTTATGAATGGGTTGTCCCTGAGAATGACAAAATATACTTTACTTCTCAAAATTTGAAGCATAGAAACAATTAAACCAATGTGGTTAATAAAGGATTTAATAAAGACACAGTTCAACTTATCGGACTAAACGAGAAAGCAGCCTGAACTATATAAATTGTAACGGACGTTTTCGGGCGTTTTGCCCGTATCGGCAACGGACGTTTTTGGCCGCAATGCCCAGTAAAGGGTTAATATAACGTATATTACAAAATCAATTAACCTTATCCCTACGTAATGTTTAATTGTATTCAAATACAACAAACTATTCTACTACTAAACAACAAACTATTCTACTACTAAACAACAAACTATTCTACTACTAAACAACAAACTATTCTACTACTAAACAACAAACTATTCTACTACTAAACAGTTATTGACCAACAAACTATTCTACTACTAAACAACAAACTATTCTACTACTAAACAACAAACTATTCTACTACTAAACAACAAACTATTCTACTACTAAACAACAAACTATTCTACTACTAAACAACAAACTATTCTACTACTAAACAACAAACTATTCTACTACTAAACAACAAACTATTCTACTACTAAACAACAAACTATTCTACTACTAAACAACAAACTATTCCACTACTAAACAGTCATTGACCAACAAACTAGTCTAGTGACTTACTCCAAGTTGTTTATAACAAAGTCTTTAATTTTATTTTTTGTTCTATATTATTCATTGCCATATGGCCAAACTGCGTCTATATGGTAAAAACATTAAACTACAAAATAAAGACAACAACAATACAAATTATAAAGGAATTTTTTTTTTTAATAATTTTAAACTTTAAAAACACCTAGTTGAATTTTTTTACCTTGAGGGTTGGAAAAGTCTATGAAGTTGAAATGTCCAGAGAAATGTCCTGTTTTGCGATATTCTAGCACTATGGGATCCTCCTGCGAATTAATTTTTAAAGGTTATTCTTATGTCTATTTAATCTATCTATTTTATGTTACATAGCATATATCGATAATTGATAGATCTATCTATATTCCTATTTATCTATCTATCTATCCATCTATCTATCTATCAATATTTCTATCTACAATATATGGCTCTGTAAATAGTTTGGTCAAAATATGACCACAACAAAAAAACAATTTAATGCTTCAATGGGATGAAGTCAATTATTGTTGGCATCATTTGTTTTAATAAAAAGATGAAGCACCTCTTTAATGTAGAAGAAATATGAGCCCAATTATTAGCATTTTAACATTTTAGCAGATGATCCTACGAATGTAAAGTAATGTTATAATCAGTGTACACATACACTAGTCAAAAGGGACTGGGTATGAATTATGCAAAGCTGGACGTTTCGGCGCCTCCGTTTTAGCACCCCAGTTTTGGCACCGCAGTTTTGGTGCTGGACGTTTTGGTGCAATGGAATGAAAATATATCACATTAAATTAAAAATTGGTACTTATATAGCGCTTCTATCCATGCTATTTTAGCATGCTCAGTGCGCTCTGTAGACACAATGCTGCCTGCAGGCACAAATATGTTTACAGGCCCAAAACAGGGATCACATAATAATAATAATAATTGTTTTTATTTAACGCTTCTATCATGCTATTAGCATGTTCAGTGCGCCCTAGTAGATTAATACGTCCACTAGGCCCAAAACTCTTGCAGGGTGACAGAGATCTGTCAGTGGCAGGGATAGACGTGTCAGTTGGCTTTTGGTTGACAGTCCGGTGAACTAACCGCAGGACCAGTTGGCATCACGACATTCAACAAACGTAATGTAACAGATTCAGTCGAGAAAAAGTTGTTTGGGGGATATTGGGCCTAATAAATAAAAAAAACAGTAAATGAAAACAGTTTAATAGAATGTACTTTAATGCATATAGAGGACTATTACATTTTTTATTACTTTATTTATATATAAAATGATTGATACACATAGTAAAAAATTACAGATTAAAACAATGTATTTTCAAACACAAAGGCTTATCTATATTTGTATCGTTTTTGTAGGGAAGTTTCTTTTTATGTCGACACTTAAAACGTTAAATGCGAAAATTACGCTTGCTACATTGGTCAATTTAAATCTAATGACTACACCTGTACGAGTTCATTAAGTCATTCCGTGGCCACACCTCTGTAAAATAGTTGTGAGTTGTGAAAACCAGGGTAAATTGTAGACAAGATGGTCAGTGAATGAATAATAACAATGGATGTTTTAGAATACTGGGTAGGGAGTAAAAAGATGAAATAAAATTAATTTTTTAAATATTTGGAATGATCAATTAGGATTGGTCATTGCGTCGAGTCAACAACGAGCGTCCAAATCAGAGATCATTAATTTAAGAAAGGTTAATAAATATATTGTAAATTGCCAAGAACACATTAAGTGATTTTTCTATTCATTAGATTACTAGTTAAATAGTACCATAAATGCATTAAAATACATTGTTTTAAACTATTATTATTTACTATTTTTATCTACTATTAAACATTTTTTTTTATTTTCTTATACTGAAGTTGTTATATACATTACGTTAATTGAATAATGTGATATTTTATTTATTCCATCGCGACAAAACGTCCAGCGCCAAAACAGCTGACGCCAAAACAACAGCGTACTGTAAATAATGTTAGTGTATACAAAATATGGATAAAGACATAAAATACACTTTACCTCTGCTGAACCGAAGGATGAAATAAATTGAAGCCTGTTATCCCAAATGAAAATTTGTCTCTTCATGCTTAAAGTCAATCCATACAGCTCTAGCTCTCCAGCTGGCGTCTCATAATTGGAGATATGCTTGAGTCTATCCTCAAAGGAATTGAAGTAAACATTCTCTTCCTGTAGAGGAAATCAGGAAAATTTCAAAGGGAATGTTTTAAACTTAAATTGTTTAGCTCCTTAAAACCAGTAATGTAATGGCCACAGTTGCGAAACAGCACTTCTGCGAGACCTAAATGACGTACTTTGTAGTGCTAATCGTGGCGAACTATCACTATTAGTATTGCTTGACTTAAGTGCAGCCTTCGACGTAATTGACCATGAGCTTCTTCTAGCCAGGCTTCAAAAGGAGATGGGCATCACGTGTAATGCACTGCGGTGGTTCACGTCTTATTTGGAGGACAGGACCCAATATGTTGTGGTAAAACAAGCTTCTTCGCAGAGTACACCACTGAGCTGTGAAGTACCACAAGGCTCTGTGTTGGGACCTATACTGTTCTCTATTTATACTAGTAAACTCGGCAAAATCATATTAATAGATGGGTGGTTCAAATAATTAGTGTTATACACTGTCTCGTAACACTATGGTATTTCCACAATATTCCACTGCATGGCTTATGTCAACTTGTCTTATAATTTTTGGAGTTTTCATGTTTACCTTTAACATATAATTGACTTACTATATCTTAAAAAATAGGTTATAAAATATTTCTTACCGGTCCGATATCATTATTTAGTACGAAGTCTGGCAGGTCTTCAAACTCCTTTTTATGGGATTCCAGACTTCGAACGGTTCGGGCCCTATACATGTCTGCTTGAAATTTTTCCAGGTCTTCCAGTTGTGCATTTATTATTTCGCCAGTACATGTTCTCTGAGCTTCACGTAAGCTTTCGTTTTGAGATGTAGCAATACTCCTAAACAAACAGCGCCCATCCCCTTTCACCTTTATAATGTTTATTCCTGAATGAGGATGAGCGCTGCTGCTAGGAGTTGGGGCGTTGTTGTTAGTGTTTTGAGCCTGTAAGGATACAATGTTTTAAACATTTTGTAAAGGTAGGATTAGAATTAGAATTAGAAGGAATATAACTAGTATTGTTTGTTACTAATGTAATTAGATTAAAGTTTTAATTAATAGCACTTTCTGTATTTAACTTTAAAGAAAATCAATAGGCCCAGTTATAAAGCTAATCATTGTATGCTAGTAAAGGCTCTATAGGCCTATAGTATAATAATATGCCATAGTTAAGAGTCTATAGTCTATAGCCTAGTAGAAAGCCTAAATAGTAATAGTAACTAGTAGGCCTACTAAAAATGATAGTAGCAGGCCTAAACATATTGATACCGTATATGGCATATACTCCCATACCTAACCTAGTACCGGTACTAGATAATTGTGAGCAACATGATAGTGATAGGCTATGCTTATGCTATAGGCTAGGTCTATCCTATGTACATGTACTATGTATTTTTTAATAAAATAATTTTTTCCGTTGTTATTTTGGCCAAAAAAAAATTTTTTTTTCCTTAGTATTGTGATTGGCTCTCCAATGGGCTGAAGGACAGAGAGAGAGAAGATAGAACAAAGTAGAATTTAGGATTGCGGGGAATGACATCCACTCCAAAACCACAACAGGTACACGCTACCCTCCACAACACTACAATTGAAATAACAAGCGAACTGCTGTAAAAAAAAACTAAAATTTATACCACTGGATTTTTTCAAACACCCAGCCGCTTCTGCACTCATGGGCCTAAATGCTGGTGTAGTGTGAAAACCAGAGATTCGATGAACTTTTTGAGCACAACTGCGGGCCCGTGCTTGGGGTATAGCCCCTGTTGCATGTCCAGGTGTATCAGTGGGTAGACTCAGTGGGTAGAAAGAAATGTGCACAACAGCCCACTCCAAACTCCTTGGATTGGTGCTACCAGGTGACTGTGCAGGTTTACTAGCGATCCACCACGTTAATGGGGGGAGAAGAGAAGTGTAGTTCATATACTGTGGAGACTGTACCCTACGTATGCCGATAGGGCGTGCTGTGGGATGTCTAGATTCAAACAGTATTCGGCTTTGTCCCTCTGATCCACCCCATAACATTGTTATGCCCTGCACATATTTTTTTGACACAATTATTAATCCTACACCCAGCCAAAAGCCTAGTCATTCCCACATACACAGAGACTTGAACACCCACTTCTTTCACTAACGGTGTGTGCACGTGTACTGACCAGAGATCTTTTTCTGTGCTTGAGCAGGTCATCATAGATTGTGTTGTCATCCTGGTAGACCGTGTCCTCCTGGTCCTCCAGGTCATTCTCTCTGTGGACGGTACAATAAGTCAATGAAGTAAACAATGCAGGGAGTTAGGGCACAATATGTAAGAGGATTATGTGGCAGACACAAAAGCGGGGTTTCAGTACGTTTGATGTCACTCACGATGGTCTAGGGGAGAAACTCAAGAGAGAATGAGAGCCTGGCTGAAAATTGGAAGCCACATGAGACAAAAACATGAGCTGACTGTTACTAGGAAACCACAACTGTAGATATTGCCTTTACTAGGAATAATAATCAAATTATTTATTTAAAGTAATTGAGTATTTATATTAAAACATTTGCATCTGTTTCATTGTTTTTGTTTATATTAATTACAAGTTGTTGTTAGTTTAAAGTTATATATGTCAGTGACTCAAACTTTTATTATAAAAAAAATGTTCATTAGTCGACTGCGAGCAGTAACTTACGCCCAACACCGCAGCGCCAGGAACAGTTTAGCTTTTTGTTAAATAAAGAGACTTGCCCATTTTTAAACCGATTACAATATTTATTTTAAATAACTTTCCTAAATGTTTTCAGAAAATAAATAATTATATTTATAAAATGATTAAATCTATTTAGCTTCATGGCAGTTTATGAAATTTTTATCACCAAGTGGCATCTGGGCGTGAAATGGGTTGCCTGAACAAACAGGGAAAGCCAAGGAAACATCTTGTAAAATACTAATCAAAATGCGAGACTATACTCAGAACACGGATGAGTGTAGAACGCATTAAATAAAATCTTTTTTATAGAAGAAGCGTCTGAGATATACAAAATAAGACCACCAATGGAATACTGCAAAAAGATCTAGCAGTTGCAACAAAAATATTATGTGGTAATGCACGAGTTATCCACAATTTTTTTTCTTCTTTGCCAGGTCATCCAAACATATAACAAATTTGATAAATGTGTACATCACATGTTAAAGAGAAATTTGAAAAAAAAATCTTTCTGGTTTAAAAATAATATTGAAATATAGCTAGAGATAAATATAAAAAAAAAAGTACCACAGTGTGTATAGCCAGGGGCAACACCAGTGCAAAGTGATGGAAAGGATGGTCAAAATGAGCTTTGGTGTAAAATGTCTCGCTGTTCAATGTTCAAAACAGAAAGTGGGCATGAAGACTTGCATATATATGTTGATACTACTCCAGACCTGCCTACCCCCTACTGGACCCATGAGGAAGACAGAGGCTAGTTATGTGGGAGATTTTCCAATTGATGAGGAAGATTTACAACAGCGTAACAAAAATACATAATAATAATTATAATTATACACAAACTATTTTATCATGGTTACAAAGAAACACAGGTTTGCAGCATAATCGTATCTTATACATTACAGACGCTCCTTCTATAAAGAAAATCATTGCGTCCTACGCTCATCCGTGGTCCGAATCTAGTCTTGCATTTTTATTAATGTTTTAAATGATGTTAAGTTACTGGTTTTCCTGTTTTGTTCAGACAACCCATTCCATGCCCAAATGCCACTCGGGAAGAAAGAGTACTTATATGCATTTGTTCTCGCATAATGGACAAGGAAAGTGTTTTTGTCTTTATGTTTATCTGAGCTTTGCAACAGGTTGTTATTGGGTTGTATTTCTAAATTAGAGTTTAATGCCTTATGTATTATTACTACTTTACTCTTTGCCCTTCTGTCCTCTAGTGTTTCTAGGTTTAGTGATTTGACTAATGGTGTTACTCTTGTTAATTGGGAATATTCACTGGTTATGAGTTATGAACCTTGCAGCTCTTTTTTGGATTTGTTCTAATTTTGTAATGTTTTCTTTAGTTGAAGGGTCCCATACAGGTGCTGCATATTCTAGTATAGGTCTAACTAATGTGAGATCGCATTTTAGTTTTATATTCTTAGTACATTTGTAAAAGTTCCATTTTATGAATCCTAATGTTTTGCTTGATTTTTTAATTACGTCATCAATATGAGGGTTCCAAGATAACTTGTAATTTATTAATACTCCTAGGTACTTAGCATTGTTAGTTTGAGTTAGTTAATATATGATAATATTTAATCGACATGAAATAACATCAATCCAAATGCAATATATACGTGTCCAAAATAAATACAACACCTGACAAAAAATGTCAATTTATTTCAATATTTAAAATTTATAGTGTATAGGTAGGCCTACGTTTTACAGACAATGTCAATGGCTCTACAAGCTCTAGAACTAGTACAAAGAACATTGAAGTCACAAGTTTTTCTTTGCTGAATAAACTCCTCTGAATATTCCTTCCTATAACACTGAATTCTAATATGCTGCTTCAAAATGTAACATGAACATTTCGTCTAATTGTAAAACTTAAGGGCATGTTATATAGAATAGTCACAATGGTATAGTATATAATTGTATAGTACTAAAGAAACATGGGGCATGGTGATCTAGTACTAACACTAGATTGGTGTGCTTAACTCCAGAATTTGAATCTTGGAAAGGCTAGGATTTACACCAGGTCACAAAGGTGTCCCTCTGATGGATAACTTATATTAGTAGGGGTTAAGTCAAGGCTACTGGGTATTGTACTGATCACACAATCACCTAGTATGCCGTGGTCACAATTAATCTTGTAAAATCTACTTTACAGGTTCTATCTATTTTAAAAGTCCTTAATACAATAAATCTAATTACTTCATGTACCGGTATCCATAATTTAATGGGTTAAATAAGCACATTCAAAATAAAGAATAGGAAAAAAACAAAACCATTTCAACAACAAATGGGAAGTCACTATATTCTAGGTCACATTTTTGTTTATGGACATTGCACAATTCAAAATTAAAAGCTTTTACCTGGGTTGCCCAAATTGACCACCAAATTGATCATAACCACCAGGACCTTGTGGGTCAAACCTTCCTCCACCCATGCCACATCTTGGACCTGGTGGAGAAAAAGGCCCATTACCAGGGCCTCCTCTGCCCATATCATTTCCTGGGCCTGGCCCCATTGGACCACCAAAGTTATGAATGGGTTGTCCCTGAGAATGACAAAATATACTTTACTTCTCAAAATTTGAAGCATAGAAACAATTAAACCAATGTGGTTAATAAAGGATTTAATAAAGACACAGTTCAACTTATCGGACTAAACGAGAAAGCAGCCTGAACTATATAAATTGTAACGGACGTTTTCGGGCGTTTTGCCCGTATCGGCAACGGACGTTTTTGGCCGCAATGCCCAGTAAAGGGTTAATATAACGTATATTACAAAATCAATTAACCTTATCCCTACGTAATGTTTAATTGTATTCAAATACAACAAACTATTCTACTACTAAACAACAAACTATTCTACTACTAAACAACAAACTATTCTACTACTAAACAACAAACTATTCTACTACTAAACAACAAACTATTCTACTACTAAACAGTTATTGACCAACAAACTATTCTACTACTAAACAACAAACTATTCTACTACTAAACAACAAACTATTCTACTACTAAACAACAAACTATTCTACTACTAAACAACAAACTATTCTACTACTAAACAACAAACTATTCTACTACTAAACAACAAACTATTCTACTACTAAACAACAAACTATTCTACTACTAAACAACAAACTATTCTACTACTAAACAACAAACTATTCCACTACTAAACAGTCATTGACCAACAAACTAGTCTAGTGACTTACTCCAAGTTGTTTATAACAAAGTCTTTAATTTTATTTTTTGTTCTATATTATTCATTGCCATATGGCCAAACTGCGTCTATATGGTAAAAACATTAAACTACAAAATAAAGACAACAACAATACAAATTATAAAGGAATTTTTTTTTTTAATAATTTTAAACTTTAAAAACACCTAGTTGAATTTTTTTACCTTGAGGGTTGGAAAAGTCTATGAAGTTGAAATGTCCAGAGAAATGTCCTGTTTTGCGATATTCTAGCACTATGGGATCCTCCTGCGAATTAATTTTTAAAGGTTATTCTTATGTCTATTTAATCTATCTATTTTATGTTACATAGCATATATCGATAATTGATAGATCTATCTATATTCCTATTTATCTATCTATCTATCCATCTATCTATCTATCAATATTTCTATCTACAATATATGGCTCTGTAAATAGTTTGGTCAAAATATGACCACAACAAAAAAACAATTTAATGCTTCAATGGGATGAAGTCAATTATTGTTGGCATCATTTGTTTTAATAAAAAGATGAAGCACCTCTTTAATGTAGAAGAAATATGAGCCCAATTATTAGCATTTTAACATTTTAGCAGATGATCCTACGAATGTAAAGTAATGTTATAATCAGTGTACACATACACTAGTCAAAAGGGACTGGGTATGAATTATGCAAAGCTGGACGTTTCGGCGCCTCCGTTTTAGCACCCCAGTTTTGGCACCGCAGTTTTGGTGCTGGACGTTTTGGTGCAATGGAATGAAAATATATCACATTAAATTAAAAATTGGTACTTATATAGCGCTTCTATCCATGCTATTTTAGCATGCTCAGTGCGCTCTGTAGACACAATGCTGCCTGCAGGCACAAATATGTTTACAGGCCCAAAACAGGGATCACATAATAATAATAATAATTGTTTTTATTTAACGCTTCTATCATGCTATTAGCATGTTCAGTGCGCCCTAGTAGATTAATACGTCCACTAGGCCCAAAACTCTTGCAGGGTGACAGAGATCTGTCAGTGGCAGGGATAGACGTGTCAGTTGGCTTTTGGTTGACAGTCCGGTGAACTAACCGCAGGACCAGTTGGCATCACGACATTCAACAAACGTAATGTAACAGATTCAGTCGAGAAAAAGTTGTTTGGGGGATATTGGGCCTAATAAATAAAAAAAACAGTAAATGAAAACAGTTTAATAGAATGTACTTTAATGCATATAGAGGACTATTACATTTTTTATTACTTTATTTATATATAAAATGATTGATACACATAGTAAAAAATTACAGATTAAAACAATGTATTTTCAAACACAAAGGCTTATCTATATTTGTATCGTTTTTGTAGGGAAGTTTCTTTTTATGTCGACACTTAAAACGTTAAATGCGAAAATTACGCTTGCTACATTGGTCAATTTAAATCTAATGACTACACCTGTACGAGTTCATTAAGTCATTCCGTGGCCACACCTCTGTAAAATAGTTGTGAGTTGTGAAAACCAGGGTAAATTGTAGACAAGATGGTCAGTGAATGAATAATAACAATGGATGTTTTAGAATACTGGGTGGGGAGTAAAAAGATGAAATAAAATTAATTTTTTAAATATTTGGAATGATCAATTAGGATTGGTCATTGCGTCGAGTCAACAACGAGCGTCCAAATCAGAGATCATTAATTTAAGAAAGGTTAATAAATATATTGTAAATTGCCAAGAACACATTAAGTGATTTTTCTATTCATTAGATTACTAGTTAAATAGTACCATAAATGCATTAAAATACATTGTTTTAAACTATTATTATTTACTATTTTTATCTACTATTAAACATTTTTTTTTATTTTCTTATACTGAAGTTGTTATATACATTACGTTAATTGAATAATGTGATATTTTATTTATTCCATCGCGACAAAACGTCCAGCGCCAAAACAGCTGACGCCAAAACAACAGCGTACTGTAAATAATGTTAGTGTATACAAAATATGGATAAAGACATAAAATACACTTTACCTCTGCTGAACCGAAGGATGAAATAAATTGAAGCCTGTTATCCCAAATGAAAATTTGTCTCTTCATGCTTAAAGTCAATCCATACAGCTCTAGCTCTCCAGCTGGCGTCTCATAATTGGAGATATGCTTGAGTCTATCCTCAAAGGAATTGAAGTAAACATTCTCTTCCTGTAGAGGAAATCAGGAAAATTTCAAAGGGAATGTTTTAAACTTAAATTGTTTAGCTCCTTAAAACCAGTAATGTAATGGCCACAGTTGCGAAACAGCACTTCTGCGAGACCTAAATGACGTACTTTGTAGTGCTAATCGTGGCGAACTATCACTATTAGTATTGCTTGACTTAAGTGCAGCCTTCGACGTAATTGACCATGAGCTTCTTCTAGCCAGGCTTCAAAAGGAGATGGGCATCACGTGTAATGCACTGCGGTGGTTCACGTCTTATTTGGAGGACAGGACCCAATATGTTGTGGTAAAACAAGCTTCTTCGCAGAGTACACCACTGAGCTGTGAAGTACCACAAGGCTCTGTGTTGGGACCTATACTGTTCTCTATTTATACTAGTAAACTCGGCAAAATCATATTAATAGATGGGTGGTTCAAATAATTAGTGTTATACACTGTCTCGTAACACTATGGTATTTCCACAATATTCCACTGCATGGCTTATGTCAACTTGTCTTATAATTTTTGGAGTTTTCATGTTTACCTTTAACATATAATTGACTTACTATATCTTAAAAAATAGGTTATAAAATATTTCTTACCGGTCCGATATCATTATTTAGTACGAAGTCTGGCAGGTCTTCAAACTCCTTTTTATGGGATTCCAGACTTCGAACGGTTCGGGCCCTATACATGTCTGCTTGAAATTTTTCCAGGTCTTCCAGTTGTGCATTTATTATTTCGCCAGTACATGTTCTCTGAGCTTCACGTAAGCTTTCGTTTTGAGATGTAGCAATACTCCTAAACAAACAGCGCCCATCCCCTTTCACCTTTATAATGTTTATTCCTGAATGAGGATGAGCGCTGCTGCTAGGAGTTGGGGCGTTGTTGTTAGTGTTTTGAGCCTGTAAGGATACAATGTTTTAAACATTTTGTAAAGGTAGGATTAGAATTAGAATTAGAAGGAATATAACTAGTATTGTTTGTTACTAATGTAATTAGATTAAAGTTTTAATTAATAGCACTTTCTGTATTTAACTTTAAAGAAAATCAATAGGCCCAGTTATAAAGCTAATCATTGTATGCTAGTAAAGGCTCTATAGGCCTATAGTATAATAATATGCCATAGTTAAGAGTCTATAGTCTATAGCCTAGTAGAAAGCCTAAATAGTAATAGTAACTAGTAGGCCTACTAAAAATGATAGTAGCAGGCCTAAACATATTGATACCGTATATGGCATATACTCCCATACCTAACCTAGTACCGGTACTAGATAATTGTGAGCAACATGATAGTGATAGGCTATGCTTATGCTATAGGCTAGGTCTATCCTATGTACATGTACTATGTATTTTTTAATAAAATAATTTTTTCCGTTGTTATTTTGGCAAAAAAAAAAATTTTTTTTCCTTAGTATTGTGATTGGCTCTCCAATGGGCTGAAGGACAGAGAGAGAGAAGATAGAACAAAGTAGAATTTAGGATTGCGGGGAATGACATCCACTCCAAAACCACAACAGGTACACGCCACCCTCCACAACACTACAATTGAAATAACAAGCGAACTGCTGTAAAAAAAAACTAAAATTTATACCACTGGATTTTTTCAAACACCCAGCCGCTTCTGCACTCATGGGCCTAAATGCTGGTGTAGTGTGAAAACCAGAGATTCGATGAACTTTTTGAGCACAACTGCGGGCCCGTGCTTGGGGTATAGCCCCTGTTGCATGTCCAGGTGTATCAGTGGGTAGACTCAGTGGGTAGAAAGAAATGTGCACAACAGCCCACTCCAAACTCCTTGGATTGGTGCTACCAGGTGACTGTGCAGGTTTACTAGCGATCCACCAGGTTAATGGGGGGAGAAGAGAAGTGTAGTTCATATACTGTGGAGACTGTACCCTACGTATGCCGATAGGGCGTGCTGTGGGATGTCTAGATTCAAACAGTATTCGGCTTTGTCCCTCTGATCCACCCCATAACATTGTTATGCCCTGCACATATTTTTTTGACACAATTATTAATCCTACACCCAGCCAAAAGCCTAGTCATTCCCACATACACAGAGACTTGAACACCCACTTCTTTCACTAACAGTGTGTGCACGTGTACTGACCAGAGATCTTTTTCTGTGCTTGAGCAGGTCATCATAGATTGTGTTGTCATCCTGGTAGACCGTGTCCTCCTGGTCCTCCAGGTCATTCTCTCTGTGGACGGTACAATAAGTCAATGAAGTAAACAATGCAGGGAGTTAGGGCACAATATGTAAGAGGATTATGTGGCAGACACAAAAGCGGGGTTTCAGTACGTTTGATGTCACTCACGATGGTCTAGGGGAGAAACTCAAGAGAGAATGAGAGCCTGGCTGAAAATTGGAAGCCACATGAGACAAAAACATGAGCTGACTGTTACTAGGAAACCACAACTGTAGATATTGCCTTTACTAGGAATAATAATCAAATTATTTATTTAAAGTAATTGAGTATTTATATTGAAACGTTTGCATCTGTTTCATTGTTTTTGGTTATATTAATTACAAGTTGTTGTTAGTTTAAAGTTATATATGTCAGTGACTCAAACTTTTATTATAAAAAAAATGTTCATTAGTCGACTGCGAGCAGTAACTTACGCCCAACACCGCAGCGCCAGGAACAGTTTAGCTTTTTGTTAAATAAAGAGACTTGCCCATTTTTAAACCGATTACAATATTTATTTTAAATAACTTTCCTAAATGTTTTCAGAAAATAAATAATTATATTTATAAAATGATTAAATCTATTTAGCTTCATGGCAGTTTATGAAATTTTTATCACCAAGTGGCATCTGGGCGTGAAATGGGTTGCCTGAACAAACAGGGAAAGCCAAGGAAACATCTTGTAAAATACTAATCAAAATGCGAGACTATACTCAGAACACGAATGAGTGTAGAACGCATTAAATAAAATCTTCTTTATAGAAGAAGCGTCTGAGATATACAAAATAAGACCACCAATGGAATATTGCAAAAAGATCTAGCAGTTGCAACAAAAATATTATGTGGTAATGCACGAGTTATCCACAATTTTTTTTCTTCTTTGCCAGGTCATCCAAACATATAACAAATTTGATAAATGTGTACATCACATGTTAAAGAGAAATTTGAAAAAAAAATCTTTCTGGTTTAAAAATAATATTGAAATATAGCTAGAGATAAATATATAAAAAAAAGTACCACAGTGTGTATAGCCAGGGGCAACACCAGTGCAAAGTGATGGAAAGGATGGTCAAAATGAGCTTTGGTGTAAAATGTCTCGCTGTTCAATGTTCAAAACAGAAAGTGGGCATGAAGACTTGCATATATATGTTGATACTACTCCAGACCTGCCTACCCCCTACTGGACCCATGAGGAAGACAGAGGCTAGTTATGTGGGAGATTTTCCAATTGATGAGGAAGATTTACAACAGCGTAACAAAAATACATAATAATAATTATAATTATACACAAACTATTTTATCATGGTTACAAAGAAACACAGGTTTGCAGCATAATCGTATCTTATACATTACAGACGCTCCTTCTATAAAGAAAATCATTGCGTCCTACGCTCATCCGTGGTCCGAATCTAGTCTTGCATTTTTATTAATGTTTTAAATGATGTTAAGTTACTGGTTTTCCTGTTTTGTTCAGACAACCCATTCCATGCCCAAATGCCACTCGGGAAGAAAGAGTACTTATATGCATTTGTTCTCGCATAATGGACAAGGAAAGTGTTTTTGTCTTTATGTTTATCTGAGCTTTGCAACAGGTTGTTATTGGGTTGTATTTCTAAATTAGAGTTTAATGCCTTATGTATTATTACTACTTTACTCTTTGCCCTTCTGTCCTCTAGTGTTTCTAGGTTTAGTGATTTGACTAATGGTGTTACTCTTGTTAATTGGGAATATTCACTGGTTATGAGTTATGAACCTTGCAGCTCTTTTTTGGATTTGTTCTAATTTTGTAATGTTTTCTTTAGTTGAAGGGTCCCATACAGGTGCTGCATATTCTAGTATAGGTCTAACTAATGTGAGATCGCATTTTAGTTTTATATTCTTAGTACATTTGTAAAAGTTCCATTTTATGAATCCTAATGTTTCGCTTGATTTTTTAATTACGTCATCAATATGAGGGTTCCAAGATAACTTGTAATTTATTAATACTCCTAGGTACTTAGCATTGTTAGTTTGAGTTAGTTAATATATGATAATATTTAATCGACATGAAATAACATCAATCCAAATGCAATATATACGTGTCCAAAATAAATACAACACCTGACAAAAAATGTCAATTTATTTCAATATTTAAAATTTATAGTGTATAGGTAGGCCTACGTTTTACAGACAATGTCAATGGCTCTACAAGCTCTAGAACTAGTACAAAGAACATTGAAGTCACAAGTTTTTCTTTGCTGAATAAACTCCTCTGAATATTCCTTCCTATAACACTGAATTCTAATATGCTGCTTCAAAATGTAACATGAACATTTCGTCTAATTGTAAAACTTAAGGGCATGTTATATAGAGCGTTCTCAGTAGGCGGAACTTAAGTTTTTTTGTGTACATTTAGTGACGTATTTGTGTAAATATAGAACCCACTTGAGGTACAAACATAACGTGGTGAAAGTAAATTACTTCTTTATCATACAAAATTCACATCTGAATATTGGCTATCCTACTAAAAAATAAGGAGGTAAATAGTAGTACTGTAGATTAATTGATTAATGTGATTAGGCTAGGGCTGGCTAGACCTATTTACACTTTCAATTTCATTTTATAGGCCTACACTTTTAATGTTTCGTAGGCTAGGCTACGATGTCAAGTGATATTGTTGGCGAATAGGCTATCTAGTCAAGTCACTATTAGGCTCACATCGTCTATGTCTATGATAATAATAAAATAGCCTATTTTATTTAACATACATAATATAGCTTAAATCTTAATAAGACTTAAAACACAACACATCATTTTAAAAAAGCTCGAGCCTTTATGAAACTTTATTAATACAGCGGCCATATTTAATTGTACACCATTACTCAAAGTAAACACAAATCACGTGCTTTTTGTCACGGGATTGCAAACGCCCTATAGAATAGTCACAATGGTATAGTATATAATTGTATAGTACTAAAGAAACATGGGGCATGGTGATCTAGTACTAACACTAGATTGGTGTGCTTAACTCCAGAATTTGAATCTTGGAAAGGCTAGGATTTACACCAGGTCACAAAGGTGTCCCTCTGATGGATAACTTATATTAGTAGGGGTTAAGTCAAGGCTACTGGGTATTGTACTGATCACACAATCACCTAGTATGCCGTGGTCACAATTAATCTTGTAAAATCTACTTTACAGGTTCTATCTATTTTAAAAGTCCTTAATACAATAAATCTAATTACTTCATGTACCGGTATCCATAATTTAATGGGTTAAATAAGCACATTCAAAATAAAGAATAGGAAAAAAACAAAACCATTTCAACAACAAATGGGAAGTCACTATATTCTAGGTCACATTTTTGTTTATGGACATTGCACAATTCAAAATTAAAAGCTTTTACCTGGGTTGCCCAAATTGACCACCAAATTGATCATAACCACCAGGACCTTGTGGGTCAAACCTTCCTCCACCCATGCCACATCTTGGACCTGGTGGAGAAAAAGGCCCATTACCAGGGCCTCCTCTGCCCATATCATTTCCTGGGCCTGGCCCCATTGGACCACCAAAGTTATGAATGGGTTGTCCCTGAGAATGACAAAATATACTTTACTTCTCAAAATTTGAAGCATAGAAACAATTAAACCAATGTGGTTAATAAAGGATTTAATAAAGACACAGTTCAACTTATGACAGGTATGTGATCTGACTAAAACAAAATATCAAATTTCACACACTATTTAAACAAGCCTAAATTGTCTCAATGCAAACAGGCAACGTAGCAAGTAGTTTAAGTTGAATAGTACAGGGGCTGGGCAAACTTTTTGAGTATGGCCACATGGGGGAGGGGGGGGGGAGGAAGATATTTGTGTATTTTATTCTTTTTTTTGCAGCAAATATTTCAATAAGTAATTGTAAATCATATATAGGTTATTAACCCTATTTTCACCAAAATGCATTAAAAAGTGTAGCTAAAAGTGACGGGCATTAAACATTAAAAAAATTACTTTTATAATGTATTCTTTTATGATATTTTTTACAATTAAATACATAAACCTATATATTTTATTAAAGCTCATAGCTTGGGGGTGTTGGAAAAACAATATCTAGAATATAAAATGTAAAAAAAAATACAGGCCTATTTCCAAATACTCACAGAAATAGCTCTTAAATGTTATTAAAAAATTTAGTACGCCTTGAAATGTTTTTTAGTGCACTAACTTTTAAAACAAAAATATACAACTAACAAAAACGTTGCTTAACATTTTGCTTGTACATTTTAAATGATGCAAAATTTTTAATGTATTGTGTTAATGCGTATAAATATACTAACCCCTATTATATTTGCTTTAGACAACAAATCTTGGATCATTCGCACAGCTTGATTCACTTTATCAGGGGGGCCTGTTATTGAGCAAATTCTATCCTGACTTTGTCCATCATCTGTGAAAAGGAAATATTGTAATTACAAGTTTCCATTAAGTATTTCAGTCTAAATCATAATACATGCTAATGATCAAGGTGCGCCCGTGATAAGCTATTTAGTTCAGGCTACTTTCTCGTTTGGTTCAAGATCTCGGGAGCTTTTGGTTTGTTTATTTCCGGTTTATTTAATGTCTAAAAGCATCTCTAGTAAACGTTTCATCACTGTAAGTTTATTTGTTCATGTTTTAAACATTTTATTTCGTGATGTGGTGTGATGGAGCCGTTTGAGTTTTAGTTAGGCGCTCATCAGGTTTAAGTGGTCATTTAAGTTGGGGGAATTTTTTAATCGGGTGAAGTGGTCCCTCCCGTCTACTTCAACATCAGACTTACAACTTTTGATATCTCTTTTTTCACTGTCGGAAAGAATGAAAGTAGGCCACTACCGATGTAACGAAAGTTGTGAGTCTGATGTTGAAGTAGACGGGAGGGACCATCGGGAGACCCCCCCCCTATGGGTGGAAAATTAACAAATGAAATAATAGAAGAATTTAGGGAACAAACTAACCCCAATTGGCCTGTGACCAATCAGTCTCAGTTAAGCTAATTTTAATCAATTGCTTGAAGAAATAACAATGGATAAAATACGCGCGTTGAAAAAATTCTTAAATCTTGCCAGCACAGAGCTAGAAAATGGAAAAATGTCTGCCCAGTAAATGGTTAATGACTTTGTAGATACAATTGACCTGTCATCTTGTTTAAATTTTTTCACCGACAAGAAAATGTTAGTAGGCCTGCTGATACTTGTTTTCTCTTTGCAAATGGTTATAAATTATAATATTCTATAATGTATTAGTCACTATAGTAGAGTAGGCATGGGCAGCCTATCAGTATTGTGTCACTGGTCACAAGTCATGGGCCATACTTTTAGGGCTGATACTGTTTTACTACACTTACCAGAATCAATCAAGCAAGAAGCAGCTCATGCACTTAAAAAAGGCATTCTAATAAAAACTAAGTGAAAAATATAGCTAATCATCAAGTAATAGAAAATGTTAGTAAAAAAATTTATTGTAAGAAACTAAATAGCACAGTTATCGCATGGGAACTTTTTTTTTTTTTATAGATCAATGTTTATGAAATACAGCTTCCATCAGAAAATCATTAACTCAAAAGCTTATCGGACTGTGTCCCATCTTTATTTACGGAATATTATTCAATAAAAAGTGGAGAAAAAATTTTAGAATCAGAATAATAAACTATACCCAATAAAAATTTTAAGAATTTTATCAACAACCAAGATCATCTCATTTTTATCTATGGAAATGTCATTGGAAAGTACCATTATTATTGACAGTTACGGATAAAAGAATTTAACTTAAATAAACAAACATTCTGTCCTGATGCTATTGAAAGGTTATATCCTACATTTTAACTCCTATATAAAAAGGTACCTGGCTTGAACTGCACTTTGGCTCCAGTCTCCGCCTGTATCTTTTTGATCATATCACCACCTTTTCCAATAACCAAACCAACACCTTGACGAGGCACACCTATATCCATGCCATTAGGACCACCTCCGTGTCCCATATGCCCCATGGGAGAGCCAAATTCATTGTAACCACCACCACCTCCACCTGGCCGAGGGATTCCATCTTTCTCTGCAAGAAGATCAAGAACCATTTCTTTTGCTCTTTGACACTTTCCTGGATCTCCGCTTATTCTCAAAGGTTTATCTTGAGCAGATGGTGCATTGCTATCTTGGATCATCACCATTTTAACTCCCGCTCTTTCCTGAAAATGTTTGTACAGAAATTAACTTTCCTGCCTTTTGCTACAATCACAAAAACATAATTCAATCAGATTACGCCAGTATATCAATAACTGCCTAAATGTCTGGTAGAATTTAAATGTGGTCCCAAAAAAACAATGTATTGATATTTAAATGGACAAAGAATATAAGATGGAAAAAACTAACTTAAAACATTCATAAATTTATGTTATAGAAATGTGTTATAGAAACACTTTTCGCACTCCTTTGACAATTTTAGTGAAATATATAGTTTCCTAAACCTAGGTCATTTTAAACAAAGTTTTACAACCCGCATTTACCCTGTTCATACCTAAATATAAGCTATATACCTGCAACTGTCGAATGGTTTCACCTCCTTTGCCAATAATTAGACCAACTTTGGTGCCTGGAATATTCATTTCCACCACTGTTCCGCCTTCTCCCATGCCATCCATGCTACCCATATGTGGGCCACCACCACCACCGCCTCCACCACCACCAATACCGCCTCCTTGTCCACGCTCTATGATTTGTTGCATGGCCTGCTTACACAGCCTAATTTTTATAAAGAGAAAAAAATACTACGTTTAAGTCTACCAAGTCCACAAAGAAATCTTTTTTAATTAGATCAAGAATCATAAAAAGTGGACCTAGAAATAATATCTCAAACTTTGAAATTATATTTTACAGTTATATTACAAAGTTAGCCTATTTTATTACTTTAAAACTGTTCTACCGCTACTGTTAATAAATTAGTTAAAAAGTGATGAGCTTATATAACTGGATGAATAGGATTTAATAAC
Organism: Anisus vortex; assembly: GCA_949126835.1. NCBI lineage: Eukaryota > Metazoa > Mollusca > Gastropoda > Planorbidae > Anisus > Anisus vortex. The sequence continues at coordinate 16,994,471 of OX421501.1, read as the reverse complement.
TATTTCTGTAAAGGAAAACTTGTGTTAGAAAACTTAAAGTAACCAAGTGTAATAATTATTTTGAAACAATTATCCCATGAAAATAGATCTTAGATAAGATCAACAAAAAAAAAAAGCAAGCTCAAATAAGCCATTTTCCTGTAAAGTTCTAGGTACAGCTGAAAAATACACATAGTCAATACAAAAAACATCACTACACTGTCATTAAGTTGCAAATATCCCCAGTATCTGTGATTATGATGCAGAATTACTAGGCTATTGCTAAGGCCTACATTTTACATTTAGAAAACGTTCGGTGTAAATGAGCCCAAGTCAAAAGGTGCTCTTTCAAGGGAAAAAATTTCATATTCACAGAGAGGTGTAAAAATTCACTTAAGTATTGTCAGAACCTTCCTACACTTGATTTGAATAGTGAGAAGAAAAGTTATACACTGGAAAAGACACAGTGACGAAAAACGCGAAACAATAGTAATGGTTGCTATAGACAACCTTGGTGTCAGTTGGGACAAATGACAACAAAAAATTGACTTCAGAAAAAAACATACTAATTCTTGATGGATTTCTTCAAGAATTTAACACACATATCTCCATAGCCTATATTTATGATATGCAAGAGTATTACAAGCATAGGAGTTGCAAAAGAGGGGGGGGGGCATAAACTCCACTCACTTGAAATGACAACAAACTGTCCTAAGCAACACTATTTCTTTTAAACCCTTGTAAAAAAATTATCCCTGCATCAATTTGAGCAAACTTTGTGGCAAATAGTTATTTAAGGTCTTCTTGTATTCACCAAATGAGTTTGAAATACATATAAAGCTCCTAGGTTATTCAAATAAAGTCTAGAAAAAGTGCATGTAATTAGTCACTTAAGAGTCACCTGCAAAAAAACTTGGAATATTTTCATCTAAAATGCGTTTTGAGTCATTTTTTAATCAACCTAGGTCAAAATTCTATCTCATGCAATCTTGTTGTCCATGTTTGGTGTGAACTAAGTCCAAGTTTTTAACTATTTCATTGCATTTTGACACTTTAATAGCGATTTTAAAAATATCAGTTTTGAGGTACGACTTTTTGACTTGGGCTCAAATATATCTTTATTTAACTGAAATTCAAATATCTCAGCTTGTAAACCTGTTCACCTTTTCCAATAACTGAACTGAAATTTTATATAACAAACGTATTAGATAATATTCAGTGGAACCACATCAACAATTTTATAAACAAACATGTAGCATGATTCCAAGCAAACTCTGATAAATTGATTATCTTTGTAAACATGGATTCATGCAATATGTTGTAGCAGAAATGGAAATCCAAGGGTCTATAAAACAAACCCACGGCCAGTAATTCTGCAGGTTTACATTTTAGATTCGTCATATGGCTGTGATTATGTCATTCAAAAAATAAAAGGGTCATTAAAGTGTCTTATGGACAAATATTTTTTTTTATACCACCACACCACTTGTTTTGAACCGATTTTATATTGCCGAGGCGTAAGGTAAGCTCAAGGCGGTACTTTTTGTAGGCCTATTGAATGAAAATGAACCATACGGAAAGTATCGTAAATGTGTAAAAGCCTAAGCATATCTAGGCCTATAATATTGAATTAAGCTTGTAAACTAGTAGTTTAAGATGTGTTATTTTTAGGACCTATGGCTTAGGCCTATAGCCTAATAGGCCAGTTTTAGCATTCTGAGATAACCAAATCATGGCTAAGCAATGTATCCACATCCACGATAGGCAAATTTCGAGACAATTTCGAGACAACCCTTTTTTTCAAATCCAAAGATATATATATATGAAAATAGTGCAAGAAATGTCAATGTGTTTCATTAATCCTAAGTTACATGTTTAAAAAAAACATTATCGGTCGTGAAGATAAAAGACAGCAACATTAAAATGTTAATAGTTAGGTCACGTCTATGGTGTCTATATTAGGGATGTTAAATCCGACCAGTTTTTGATTCGATAAAACCGGTTTAAAACCGGATTTTGGTTCCTATATACAGTGTAATCCGGTTATCTTGACCTCGGTTAACTCGTCAACCCTATTAAGTCAGTTTTTTAGTGTTTAGTTGTCTAACTATCTCTTTGTCTTAGCATTTTCTCATTGGTTATGTCGATTCTTTTGTCGCTGAACCCTAATATCTCGTGCACAAAAGAGAACAATTTTGTCACTTTACGTTGGTTATCTCGATCCCCATGACCAATCTCCAGCTTTTGAAAACACACATTACGTGATAGCGATAAAAAAAAAAGTTATCAAAATTCAGGAGTCACTGGTAGGCCTATATAAATCACCGGGCGACAAAAACAAAAGCTAGGGCATAGGTTCTCAACGGGGGCGATATCGCCCCCCAGGGGGCGATGAGAAGCTTTAGGGGGGCGATAACATTCCCGGGGGCGATTGGGGGGCGATGAAGGGCAAGTGGGCGGTACATACGTACCTGCTATAATTTCAACAACTCAGCTATTTGAATCGATTAGTTTTTGGATGAAATATGATGTAAACGCAAGTGCTCTAAATATCTGATATCCCCCAACAGTAGGCATACATATTATTGAACAAATAAGAATCGCAATCACTTTTCGATGAAGTAGAGGGTCAGTATTTAGCAAATATGTTATGCGGCCGCCTCGTCTTATGGTTGTTTCACCGGACTGTCGCCTTGACATCGGTTACTATTACTAATTTTATTCGTATTACCGAGATATCCTTTAAAGCATTTGAATCATTTGTAAAGAGGTAACCACAATAGCTGAGCGGTATAGATACGTAGTATTTATACAAACTGGGTAGTTATTAAAATGTTTGAAAATATTCATATAAATTTTTTAGTCATATAATATTTATATAATTTTCAAATAATTTTTACAGTTCTATCATATCATTTCAAAGTTATAAATGCAAGTCATTAAGTTTTTTATGAAAGAAAAACAAATTGAAATATTACCTCAAATGAAAAGGGTTAATTATCTCCCTTTAATTAACAAACGTTTCCGCTAAAATTAAGTTGGGGGGCGGTGAGCGGAAAAAAAATGTAAAAGGGGGCGGTGAGCCGAAAAAGGTTGAGAACCTATGAGCTAGGGAAATCAGACTATTTCAAGGCTATAAGAGCTAAATTCCAGGCTCAGACATGCCTACCTCCACAAATCAAAATGAGGAACACCCAAGGTAAAAATGAGGAACATAAGCGCGGAGCAAGCATTTTCGGGCTAATATAGTCTACGCTAAATAATATTAATAAAAATGATTTTATTTACAGTAATAAGACTGTATATATTATATATATAGAATACAATACAAGTCAATATAGAGTTAATGAAAATGAAAAAAATATTGGGGGGGGGGGGGAGGAGAGAGAATACATTTATGTAAGTTTAACTAAGGTTATAAATCTATTAAAAGTAAAAACAGTGGCTTTTTATGTAGCTATAATATGATTTTAAGATGTTACGCAATAATTGCAATGCTGTGTTTTTTTTTAAATAAACCTTTCAATCTACTAAGTCTACCTACTAAGTCTAAGGCCTAGGACAGAAACTCAGAAAGTGGTTAAAGTCAAATTAATATCTAGGCCTATCTATATTCTAAACTAAGGACAAGGCCAAGGTAATTGAACTTAAATGCTTGATATTGGTCAATTGGTAAAACTAACTAAATTCATAAGCCTAGGCCTAGGACTAAGTCTAAAGGTCTAAGCCACTTTATGCCTAAGCAAATTTATTTCAAAGGTTTGAATAGGCCTAGCCAAATGCACTAACACTGTGGCTGTTCTAATACATAAACATCAGTTTTACTAGCCGATTTAAAGTAGTAGGCCAGTAGGGAAAATCTAATTTAAGACTTAGATGAAGAAACACATACCTTAAATTCCCATCTCAATAATGTCTGTAGGCCTATTCATCGGTTGTTTAAAATAAATGAAGCCCTGCCTTTATTCGATTATGTTTGCCTTATGCATGATTAAAACCATTTTTAAAGGAAAATTTCCAAACTAAGGTGAATATTTAGTAACTTTTATGTTTAAAAGTTATGCATTTTTGAGATATTAAAAGGCAGTATAACCAGGGAAGTCGGGGTGCGACTTATGCGCAGGTCAATGACAACATATAAGAAAAAAAAACTTAAACTAGGGGTGCGACTTATACACCGGTGCGACTTATACGCGAGTATAAACGGTAAGTACAATTTTTCTGGTCAAGCTTTTGTATTGTATATATCAGCGTATTTGTTTTTATAAATAAAATTATTAAAACTTGAGTTTTATGTTTTATCTGTTTGTTAGTCTCTTGTTTCAATTTTATTTACACAACACGAGCTCAACAGAAACAATTTGGCTATTAAACTAATACTATCATCATGACTAATAGTGCGTAAGGCGGCTAAGGATTGAGATTCATTTATATCAGCTGAAATATTCTCAAAATGTGACCTTAATATAGATCTAGGCTTGAATCATCATTTTTTACATTTAAATTAAAATGTTTGATAGGCCTACTTTGTAAGTTTTCTTAAGTTAGCAGGGCATTCAAACATTTAATTGATCTTAAATTGTTTAAAATAATTTTAAAAGTAGTTAGGCCTAAAGTATGTAGGCCTATATAAACTACAGTTGAGAAGTATAAAGTCTTAGGCCAAGACTGAAGTTGACTGTCCTTTGTCTAAATTGACTCTAAATCCTATACCTAGCCACATAGCATCATATAGCCAATAATACAGAAATTATTCTTTGACCATAGTCGACCATAGAATAATGCATAGTGTCCATAGTAACCATACTATAGATAGGCCTAGTCACAACTTATGTTTTAGATATCAGTCATTGATGCTAGATGTATTTAAACAGGGTTCCTACACCAAATCTAGAACTAAATTTCAGGAGCTTTCCAGGAGATTTTCAGGAGAAAAACTAAAATTCCAGGAGGATACGACACAAACATCGACAAGCGTAAATGATCAATAAGAAGAAATTAGATTCTCCATGGTGAAAAAAAACATTTCCTATACATCATAGGCAGTAGGAATAATAAAATTGAACAGGTTACAAATAGATCTATATTAAAAAAATATGTTGAAAAAAATATTTATCACTCACTGTACACACAAAAAGTTGAGTCCAAAGGTATTAATGACTGTACACATAACCTTGATGTATGTAGCCTACAGATCTACTCAAACTAATATCCAAGATAGAACTAACTAAATCTTTGATATATATAGCCTACAGATATACTCAAACTAATATCCAAGATAGAAATAACTCAACTTTGATTTATGTAGCCTACAGATCTACTCAAACTAATATCCAAGATAGAACTAACTCAACCTTGATTTATGTAGCCTACAGATCTACTCAAACTAATATCCAAGATAGAACTAACTCAACCTTGATTTATGTAGCCTACAGATCTACTCAAACTAATATCCAAGATAGAACTAACTCAACTTTGATTTATGTAGCCTACAGATCTACTCAAACTAATATCCAAGATAGAACAACTTTGATTTATGTAGCTTACAGATCTACTCAAACTAATATCCAAGATAGAACTAACTCAACTTTGATTTATGTAGACTACAGATCTACTCAAACTAATATCCAAGATAGAACTAACTCAACTTTGATTTATGTAGACTACAGATCTACTCTAACTAATATCCAAGATAGAACTAACTCAACTTTGATTTATGTAGACTACAGATCTACTCAAACTAATATCCAAGATAGAACTAACTCAACTTTGATTTATGTAGCCTACAGATCTACTCAAACTAATATCCAAGATAGAACTAACTCAACCTTGATTTATGTAGCCTACAGATCTACTCAAACTAATATCCAAGATAGAACTAACTCAACCTTGATTTATGTAGCTTACAGATCTACTCAAACTAATATCCAAGATAGAACTAACTCAACTTTGATTTATGTAGCCTACAGATCTACTCAAACTACTATCCAAGATAGAATGAACTCAACTTTGATTTATGTAGCCTACAGATCTACTCAAACTAATATCCAAGATAGAACTAACTCAACTTTGATTTATGTAGCCTACAGATCTACTCAAACTACTATCCAAGATAGAATGAACTCAACTTTGATTTATGTAGCCTACAGATCTACTCAAACTAATATCCAAGATAGAACTAACTCAACTTTGATTTATGTAGCCTACAGATCTACTCAAACTAATATCCAAGATAGAACTATCTCAACTTTGATTTATGTAGCCTACAGATCTACTCAAACTAATATCCAAGATAGAACTAACTCAACTTTGATTTATGTAGCCTACAGATCTACTCAAACTACTATCCAAGATAGAATGAACTCAACTTTGATTTATGTAGCCTACAGATCTACTCAAACTAATATCCAAGATAGAACTAACTCAACTTTGATTTATGTAGCCTACAGATCTACTCAAACTACTATCCAAGATAGAATGAACTCAACTTTGATTTATGTAGCCTACAGATCTACTCAAACTAATATCCAAGATAGAACTAACTCAACTTTGATTTATGTAGCCTACAGATCTACTCAAACTAATATCCAAGATAGAACTATCTCAACTTTGATTTATGTAGCCTACAGATCTACTCAAACTAATATCCAAGATAGAACTAACTCAACTTTGATTTATGTAGCCTACAGATCTACTCAAACTACTATCCAAGATAGAATGAACTCAACTTTGATTTATGTAGCCTACAGATCTACTCAAACTAATATCCAAGATAGAACTAACTCAACTTTGATTTATGTAGCCTACAGATCTACTCAAACTACTATCCAAGATAGAATGAACTCAACTTTGATTTATGTAGCCTACAGATCTACTCAAACTAATATCCAAGATAGAACTAACTCAACTTTGATTTATGTAGCCTACAGATCTACTCAAACTAATATCCAAGATAGAACTAAATCGACCTTGATTTATGTAGCGTAGCCTACTGATCTACTCAAACTGAACAAATATGCCTACAACAAAAATATAAGCGCGAATAGACAAAAATCAAACAATTTGCTAATATTTTTAAGCCAACTGTTTTATCATTATGTTTTTTGCCTTTTTCTGGTCTTTCAGAAGAAACTGTTTTTCTACGAGAGATTAAAAGTATTTTAAACTAAATAGTGTGTAGGCTACATTATCGTTAGTCATATCGAGTCATAGCCTTAGGCCTAGATCTATTGATTCGCATTATTGTGATTATTCTACCCGCAAGCAAACCCTAACACTAAAAAGCAACCAAACGCCGTCTGTTTTCTAGGCCTAGTTTACTTGCTATGAATATTTATATTAATTTATTAACAAAATACTCTGACATAGATTAGATTAAGTAGGGCCTACTGAGCCTACTTTTCTCTTCAAACCTAGTAGATCTAATTAGTCAAAGTATTTTCTAAATAGGTCTACTGTATTTTCCGAAAAATGCTAGACTAGATTAATTATTGTCTTTGATGTCGGTTCAATGCAGCATTAAATATTAGGCTAATTTATGCGATATAGGCCTAGCTTTTTTTTCATACGGATAGGCCATAATATGCCCATATATTTATCCGCTTGCTTGTTTTATTAGATCATTTTTCTAAAAGGCATATGCGAAAATTAAATGATGTAATGTAGGTCTAATGTCACGAATAGCCTACCGGTAGGCCTACTTAGCCTACTAATAAAAAGTATGGCTAGACTATGCATTTGACAAATTATAATCGACCGCCATCGAAGCTTGCATTTTTTTACGGTAATCTAGTTAAGTATTTTTTAGAGTGAAGGTGGCTTAGTATTAGAAGATGTTTTCATATTAAATTGTTAAATTTAATTGTCCGATTAAATATCTAGGCTAGGGCAGGGTCATCTTGTTGGTGTAAAAATTGCACTAGTCCAGTGTAGGCTACATAATGTTTTTAAAACAACGCACCTGTGTCATTTATTTTTCTCCGCAAAAAAAGAAACATCGCACGCGATGGCGCGAGGGATTTTTAGTAACACATGCTGAGGTACAAAATGCGACACGCTCAGTAAAGAGAAAGGGGAGGCGGCGCAGTCTGCTATCGCTTGGTGATGAATCTGAAAGCGTCACAAGCATGGTCTGCGCAGAATCGGAAATGTAAATGATTCGCTCTTTTATCTGAATGAGCCGATTCCGACCAATCCCACTAAAAAAATTAATTTCTTATTGGCCTGAGCAAAATGCGAACATTTTTAATAAAAAAAAAAGCTCAGCTATCAAAATTTCAGGAGATTCCAGGAGAAATACTAAAATTTAAGTACTTTTTCAGGAGATTCTTAATTCCAGAACCTCCTGGAATTCCAGTAGGCCGCGGGAACCCTGTACGTACCAACTACAGCATTAGCTAACATATAGCATCACCACCCACTCACAATACTCGTATACGTACCAACTACAGCATTAGCTAACACATAACATCACCACCCACTCACAATAATCATATACGTATCAACTATGGTACCGGTACTAAGAATTGTATTCCAATAGTCTCACAAAGGTAAATAAGACTTACTGCATTTACAACAGAAAATCATTTTCAACAAAGAAGGATTATTTAACTTATTAAAATCAAATATTGATTTTTCATTTTTAGATACACAAAGTAGAGCCAAGAATCTTCAATTGGTAAACTGAACCCATTAATTCTCAGTAAAATTTTACAAGAAAAGATAGTTTTGTGTTTAATAAGTGTTTAAGTACTAATATAATATTGTCACACATAATGAAAAATGACATCATTATTACTTTCTTTTTTTATTTTATTACTTTTATTAGATTAAGTGTAGCAGAATACTATCAAAATAAACTTTATTACATACTCCGTACCGGTATCAATAATAAATAAATGTTCATACCTCCTTCTTTCATAGTAAACATAGTAGGGATCTCTTGGGGGTGATGACCTTCTGTAGTAGTCCGGCGAATGCCTGCCAAAGTCACGGTAAAGTGGCTCACGTGCTATTGGAGGTGGCGGCGGCATCCTGCGCTCATAGGGATCATACCTGAATCTTTCGTAAGGAGGCGGGGGCATCATGAGGGCTCTGGCATAATAGTCATATGGATCAGGGTAAAAGGGCTCTCTTTCGTATGGACTGAAAATGACATCATTATTACTTTCTTTTTTTTTTAATTACTTTTCTTAGATTAAGTGTAGCAGAATACTATCAAAATAAACTTTATTACATAATCCGTACCGGTATCAATAATAAATAAATGTTCATAACGCCTTCTTTCATAGTAAACATAGTAGGGATCTCTTGGGAGTGATGACCTTCTGTAGTAGTCCGGCGAATGCCTGCCAAAGTCACGGTAAAGTGGCTCACGTGCTATTGGAGATGGCGGCGGCATCCTGCGCTCATAGGGATCATACCTGAATCTTTCGTAAGGAGGCGGGGGCATCATGAGGGCTCTGGCATAATAGTCATATGGATCAGGGTAAAAGGGCTCTCTCTCGTATGGACTGAACCGCTCTCCTCTGTCATTTTGACCAACACCACCTCTACCACGAGAACTGAAAAGAAAAAAACTCTGGGGTTAATAATAACTCAGCTTAAAATAAGTTAAAAATTGAGAAAAATATTTCATAACCCAAAATTTTAAACAAGACTTTTTAAGGTTTATTATTAAAAGCACAATAGCTTTTATAAACTAGTTCTTAATTGTAATTTATAATATGATTATATACATAAGAAGAAGGTAATCATGTTGCAGTGCTCTATGCTAAAAATAAAATGAACGTAAGTCAATCACAACACTGATATCAATACTTGAAACTGAGCAGATTCTCTGTTAAATGTATTAAAGGTGAATAAACAAAAAATAAAGTTATGACATAAAAAACTTCGTATACTCACGGCCCTCTGGGGCATTCCTTTGACCAATGTCCTTCACCTCCGCAGCGGTAGCACTCTCCTTTTGCACCCATTCCTGCCTTTTGTTGAACTTTGCTTCGGGAGATCTGAATAGAAGACAACATTATTTAAAAGAATCTTATTGTCGCCACCGGTATGCTACCTATCATTACCTACCACAACACAGAATTGCTATATAGGAAAAATTACACATCACATTTTGTCAGGCCTTGACCTGCAGCATTGGTTGAGCGAGAAGAATACTTTTCACTACAAAAAATAACAACTTAAATCAGAAGGTATATTTTATGTAGTGTATTTGATTGAAGTTTTACATTACAATTAACAAGTCGTCTCTTACCTCTACTTTAATGTAAACGCCTTTGTGTGAATAACCATCCAATGCACTTACTGCTGCTTTGGCTTATGGCTCTTTCTCAAAACGCTGTTTAAAAAAAAAATGAAAGTTACATGTTCTGCACTAGTCAATAATTGTAAGATTTGTTTAACACATTTGTTACTGACCAATAAAATTTGGCAACAATTTTTTAAAACAAATTTTATGTCTTTTTAATTCCAGAATTAGATATTGCCAATTTAAAATTTTTTTCTAAATAGAGAACCATTTTACAACCATGGATACAGACTAATGGTAATAAAATAATGTTTCTGAATAAATAATATTAATATTGTGCATTCTGCCGATAATAGCTTTCACACTTTTGTAATGTAAATATAATAATCAGGTGTCAAGTTTCTGCCAAAAAAGCAATACATACAATCTTCCAATTTCTTTTGTATTAATTAATAATAAGACAAAAGATTTATTTAATTCAAAATATTCAACAGGTTAACCAAAATATAAAAAAAAATGCCTTCTTGAGTTCATATCAGTACAAAATATCCACTTTAAATTTTCCAGGATTCTCACAAATTAATATCTGCTGGGACCGATCTTGACAGATAGTGTACATAGCAGGGGTGCCTTAATGCAGATCAGAGAACTGCTGTAGCTCTTCATGGCCCTGCTTGTAGCTGCTCTCATAATGTTCATTTTAGTTACAACTTTTTTATAACACTTTGAAAAAAAAAAAAATTATTTTCTGACTCTTAAGGTACTCCAGTAACCCAGTTGCAACGAAAAAACCTTGTCGGTATCGTTTTTTTGATTTTGATAAATTATTGTAAACCAACATCCTAGAAATGCGTTTTTGTGTTTAAAAATCATATTTGATGATCGTAATATTCTTTAAAATATGTTTAAAAGAGGGGGGTCGAGGGAAAAAACAACAAAAGGATTGAAAATTTAGTACTTTCGGTCCTTGGTTACGTAAGAAATAAACAATACCAATGCTACACATTTGGTATCGTTGGAAAGCTTAGTTTTTCACGCTTCCGATTATCGTGTCAGCAAATATATCTAAAAATAAGGACTAGGATTACCAAGCGTTATTTTTAGATGTCTGCCTTGACATGAACATTTACTGATTGGTTGAACTTATAAACCCGATAAAACTCATTGGCTATCTATTTATAGATACACAACAACATTGACCTATTTAGCTTGTTGGGTCAATTTCTTTTCAACGGCAGACAACAATGCATCATTCCGACGCCATTTAACTTATTTCCTGTCGCCGAAGCTAAACTGTACAATAGACCGATTTTTTACACTTCATTCACATTTTGGATAACGAAATTTTATCAGACAAGTAAGTAAATGCAATATTTTTAATATTTTAATAGCCTAAATGCTTAATTTTAGTCCATTTACCGATCGAAAAATGTAGGCATATTTCCCATGCTCATGCTGTAGGCCTACATTCCTACATGCTGCATGCTAAGCAAGTCTTACTACTAATACTATTAGTAGTTTAGCCTAGCCATGCTTCGTAAAGGAAAATAATATGCATATCCCTAAACTTACTAGTTGCTTTGGTATAAGCATTACATATCTTAGCCTAATATAAACACATCTACTAAACATTTGGTTTGTTTTATTAATGAAAATTAAGATTTACGTTTATCATATTTACTAGACTAGACCTATTAATTATTAGATTTAGGGTAGTCAAGGCCTAGGCCCTACCTAGGCTTAGCTTATTTATATAATAAAATAAAATCGGCTTGTTTTCATTGTCTTAGTTTATGTTAAATTACTGGCTAATTGGAAGGAACGTCTGTTACTTATAAGAATACGATTCATAATTTATATTTAGGCCTACTGACCTCAATGTTGGTTATTATATTGTTTGTAGGCCTTAGCATAGTAGGCTTGATTTAGTGAGCATTTTAGTTGTTTACTTCAACAAATTAGGCATATAACAAATTTATTAGACTATATATGGCCACTAATATTGTTGTTGTTGTTTTTTCTAATAGTATCCATTATGCCACGCCAAAAGTTGATCGACACTCTCAGCCGTAAAAAGAAACTGCACCTCATCACAGCCAGGGCAGCCCGAAGGTCTTCCAGTGATCCGACGCCTATGCCTATACCTATTCCAACAGTGTCACCAACTACACCTGAACTTCCCACTGAATCGCCTTCATCAGCCTCCAAGTCGAAGTTGGAACATTTCAGCATGAAGACTTGTACTAATTTCACCACACAGACGGTATTATTAGATAACTTCGTCGGTGCCTTCAAGGAAAAACCCAGAGTGCATCCACTCACTCATTTGGTCCCGATGCCCCAAAAATATTTTTGTTCAGAGGAGGCGGTTAGAAATTTCTGTAGCGGTTGGGGAATTTAATATGGGCTCCAGGGCATCCCATGATTTTCTTTTGAATTTAGGTTTATTTATAGGGAAACAAACAGAAAGATTGGGTAGAAAAAGAGATAGCCGTAGAATAAGTAAAGCTGAAAATGATATAAAATTAAATGTTAAAAAAAGGAGGTTATTAATTTAAAAAGCAGAGATAAGGGAATCTGGTAGGAATTTGGTTAAAGAAGATGGTCCACAGTATATTGCGGGGGGTTCAACTGATATCTGAATTTTTTTTTCTTTTTCCTTTTTTAGATTCGGGTTAGAGGGGGGGGGGGGGTAACTTCTGATCTACACCAGTTAATGTGAGCCTACATTTTTGTCTTCACATTCTTTATTATTATTGTCTAATTGTTTTACATTCTTCTTTTGCATCATTCTGGCAAATTAATTATTATATTATTATTCAAGGGTATAGGGCTTTTTTTTTGTCTGTGTGGTGATGTGGACAAATATTTTTATACTTATTGTTTAAATTCCAGAATTAATTTAGAGCCTGGTGAAGGCAATAAACTTTCTTGTTCTTGTGTAGTTGGTGATGTTGCAAGTTATGTCACTTTTACAGTCTATGAATTATTTTTTTCTCAGTTTTTCTTTACATGTTTTGTTCACTTTTCATTTTATCGCGGTATAAGAATAGTGATTTAAATTACTGTGTAATAATAATTTCCTTGCAAATTCTGCTCATTTCTATATATTTTTAAAATGAAAATTTAATCCTTATTAAATAATCAAACAAAATTAGAAATTTTTCAGCAATGTAATTTTTTTTTTTTTTTTTTCACTATTTGCTTTACAAATCTGCGTAAGCGTATTGTGAGAATAAATTCATAAATATAGTTTCCTTTACTATTTTTCACCAAAAGGAGTTTTTATTTATTGCTAGGTGGCACCCGCACTACATTTGATTATAAAATGCTGATATATATACATAACTTTTTTTTTAGAAGCATTTTAATACTTTTTCTTCGTTTTTCTCCGCTAAGTGTTTTTATTATTTGTCGAGCACAAAGGTACTCATTTCTAAAAAAGTATTACAGCCACAGTCCTAAAAATTTGCATGGTTATTTCTTGTAGTATTTTAAACATTTGGGCATAAGCTTAATTGTATGTGATTCATTGTTACAATTTTGTAGCTATTTCGCTATCATACCCCCCAAAAAAATTGGTAATATAGCGTGACCCATATTATATTCAACCTATAAAGATTCCCATAAACTTTTTGTAAAAAAAGACCTTCTAGAACAATTACAAACATCTTTCTTTATGTGTATGCCAAGTTTCATTGCTATATCTTAATAAAGTTTTGTGTAACATGTACTTGTTAAAAAGGCCAAAAACACTGTATAAAATAAAGATTCTCGCAATAAAAGCAAAAAAAATTTTTTTACAAAACTATAACACCCATTTTTTGTCATGTTTCATATATGTTGTTTGTGAAATGAAAAAAAAATTGATCAAAATTGATAAATACAGAAAAAAGTTATGAGGGTACCTTTACCACCTTAACTCTTTCCGTCCCATGAGCCGGTACAATCAGCTTTTTTATTTTTCGTTTCCGTCCCGCCGATTCTACCGGCTCATGATTAATTAATAATTTTGCGAAAAGCCTATACAGTGTAAAGATGTAATTTTACGTCGGCATATTCGTTACGCCATTTTCTTTGTTATTAATGCAATTTTTTTTTACATTTGTTGCATTCATTTTTTACATTTTGATCGATATTTGGGTTCAATTATTTCTGTTATGGGGCCAAGCGGTCCAGGGGCATCTCCAACTTAGATTATTACCGCTAATAAAGCTCTATAACTGATTTATTCATTACAAAATACGGTGACTTATTTTATTAAGTTCTAACAATGAAAACTTCACAGAACAAGAGATCGATTATAATTTAGAATAAAGCAAAATAAATTATGTAATGAAAGCATCAAAAAGGGGGCGTGGCCCTCTTGGAAAGGTTACAAATTTTGACTAAAATTTATTTTTCAAATATAATAAATATATTTTTAAATACATTTATCATATGCTACGTTCAATTTCCTTTCCATTGATGTATTACACTTCATGTATATTTTTAATATTAGACCAGTTTATGAGAATATGAGTAGGCCTAGATGTTTGTTTTTTTCAACTTTGCTACATTTTTTTTTGTGAAGGCATATCTTTGGCTAAATATTGTGTAACTTTGTTATTTATTGATACATTTTTTTCACATTTGAAAGTGTTATTATTTGTTAGATTTGCTATCGGGGTTTAAGTTATTGCATCAATTGGTTGACACGTTTTATAAATAAAAAAAACTTTTATTGGAAAGAAAAAAAAAATTGTTTATAAAAAAAATTTTCTTAGTGGTTGACCACTATAAAAAAAATGTATATCGTTCAATAAACATATTTTAAGGCAGGTTTCACAAAATGGCCACCAAAGGGTTACCTTTTTTTCAATATTTGAAAAAAAATAATTTTATGTATAAAATGCTTTCTTTTTTACATGTTTGTGTTTATATGTAATAAAAGTATCAGCAAAATCAATGTTGTGAGTTTTTATTTTATTTTAGTGTTGTTTATTATATTTTTTATGGTGTTCCACGTAATCAATCTTGCAGATCCCAATTCCCCTTTTTTTGTACCTACTTTAAAAGTTTTAATTAAAAGTATATAAAATCAAAATTTACGCGATTTCTGAATGTTTTTCATTTACACATATATTATAATATGCTACACTTGCATTGAAAGTCGTTACAGATGTTTATTTTTTTTTTAAATATATATATATATTTTAAATCTCCTATTTTTTTACATCGCGTCTGTAAGAATTTCTCCATTCACGGCCCTAGGCCTAAAATTCGATCTAAAAATATATAAGTCACTGTAGATTTCTAAAACTTTCCAAATTTAACCCAAATATATATTTATTCATAAATACGGCATTATTTTTAAATATTCTGCCACAAATTTCAGTTTATACCCCACTAAATCATATATGTTCATTACGAAAACGTGATCGGGAGGCAGAATTTTACGTGAAACACACAAAGTTGAATCGATTTTTCGTTAATTTTCAAATGCGCTCGAGTTAATTTTAACATATAAATCCAATCAGATGGCCGTTTTGTTCTATTTGATACATTTGCCGACTCAAAAAATACGTTTTTCAATTTAATATTAATATTTTACCTGTGTCTGCGAGATATGTGGCATCCAGGTTGCGTTGAATACAGCCGAGGACCACGCCGCTCGGCCGTTACCGATAATTTACTCTAAAACGCTATTACGCATTTTATTTTGGATTTCCAAGTTCTAAATTACGATTTAAATAAACACAGCAATATTATTAAATGTTTTAAAACTAAATTTACGCGAACGGTAATTGTTTAAACGTAAAAAACATATCTCTCCACGCTTTTCACTAACACAACGTTTTAAGAACAAAATGGCCGCCATTTTGTTTATTTCCGAGTTTCAACGCAACCTCTGGCCTATGACCCCAGGATGCAAAATTATTAGTTTATTTGTGAAATTAATAACAAAATACAACACAAATGATGATATTTTACGTTTTATAAGTTTATTTTTCATTAAAAAAAAAAAAAAACACAATATTGTAGGTTTTAATAATATTTTGCAGCTGTTTAGTCTTGTGTATTTTTTAGCGCCGGCAACAATTCTGCCGACGAAATTTCCCGATCTTAAAATTATTAACTATAAAACATTGGAAAGTCAGCTGATTTTCTAACCTTCATATTCGGATTCCTCAGTTTCTAGGCTTTAAAATGATATATAATACAGTAATAAAGCTTTAAATATTTTTTTGTAAAAAAAAGGGAACTTTTGAAAACCTTATTGTGAAACCTGCCTTAAAGTACTTTGTAAACTACATTTATTTTGCTTTCTTTTGATGTATAACACTAAGGACGGTATATCTCTTATATTTGTCCCAAGATTTACATTTTTAAAAAAAGGTCCTATTTTTTTCTTGTATCTGTAAAAAATGCTTGGTAAAACCATGGAAAAAGCCCTGGGATAGAAAGAGTTAATTACACTATAACTATTACAGGCATATTTTCTTTTTCTATACTTTACATTATAATTATAATACTTTAGATTTAGACTTGTGTAGATAATGTAACCATGAAAATAAAGCAATCCATTATGTGTGTAAGACCCTATATATAATTTAAACTATAAATGTAGCTTACTGTGATTAAAAAGCAACAGCTTTATATAATAATCTATAAAAATCGTAATAAAATTAGGCGTTATCGAAAATAGGTGCTTACCCAACCAAAAGATAACCGGCAACATTAAAAATATAACAGGTACCTATTATAAACACTTTTTATTTATCAAATTAAAGATATTATATATTATATACAAATTACTAGATTTAATTAATTAGCTTTGACAGTTTTTAGGTTTCATTAAACTGCTTTTAGCAGAGAATAGCTAGATTTATTTGTGAAAATTACCTATTATATAATGCGTGCTTTGCTTTTAATGAAAATCAATAGGAAAAACGGACAGTACAAAGTTTTCATAATTATTTATTTCCCATGTGTATAAGTATTTAGTATAACTGTATTTAGCACTGAGCTATATATACATGGAGTGCTCAAGCAATTAAAATAGAGAAGAAAAAATGGGAGAAAATGCGGACTTGTTAATATAGATAGGTGCACAATGTCCTGAACTATATATACATAAAAATTACATAAAATTTGAAAACTTTTTGTGGTAATTGCGTCATTGTAATTTGATAAAAATTAACTATTTTATATAGACTTTATATATACTTTCTTATACTAGTGTTGTGTTAATTTAAATAAGTTCCGGCTTCATTTTTTTGTCAAGTAGGCTACAAAGATGAAATGGTTGATCATTTGTCTGAATAATTCTTTGAATACCACATACGCTTATATATGTTAATTAACTGAGTAAGTAAACCATTAAACCGTTTTCAAATTTTATGTAATTTTATGTATATATAGTTCAGGACAGGGTGCACCTATCTATATTAAAAAGTCCGCATTTTCTCCTACAATTTACTTCCTTTGAGCACTCCATATAGCCTATTAGAGCTCATTGGTTTATAGTGCTAGTCAAAATAACTCGAAAAACCTGGCGAGTTTCTAAAAAAGATGTCCACTAGTAAAAACCAATATGGCGGCCGACTTATGCTAGTACCTACATTACAGACGCTCCTTCTATAGGCTAAAGAAGATTATTGCGTCCTACGCTCATCCGTGGTCCGAGTCTAGTCTTGCAATTTTATTAATGTTTTAAATGATGTTAAGTTACTATCGAATCAAAAGGAATAATTACCAACAACACACCGGTCACACAGTGTACTTAGAGTTCATTATAGTTATAGATAGGTCCTTGCATAATTTTTGTAACATTTTTTAAGATGAATAAAACCTATTTCATGAGATAGAGGACATTAAATTAGGGATGTTAAAACCGTTTTTTTCTCAAAAACCGGTTTTCGTTTCTATAAAACCGGTTTAAACCGGATCTCGGTTCCCTTCCCGCGCACTATCACAAGTCCCTCACAGGCCGGAAAAGCTTAATTGTAGGTAGCTATATTTGAAAAGTAGTTCAAACTTAATTAGTGTTTGCAGGAGATTCAATGGGTTGATTGGTGTGAATACAATATGATTTTGTACACTTTACCATAAAATTCTTTAGAACTAAAAACATACGTGGGCTAATTGATTAAAACCGATAATAGCTTTCAATTTTTTAATAGTGATAATCAAATTTCCGATTATCGTTGACCATAATCATAATACTAAGAAGCATATGAAGTGGCATATAATATGGTAACTTGTAAATTAATGTCTGTATTTAAAGGCTTCGCGTAGCACCAATCAAAAGAATGTGTATTACTATGAGTCCCGTTAACAATAAAGCACAGACGCGATGCCTAGCCGAATAATTGTTCAGGGTCACAGGGAAGGGCTAGTTTGCCTCTCTCTATTGCGTACATCAAAGAGGCGCGAACATTCTAAACGATGAGCCGACAAGTAAAAAGATTCATGTTAATTGTAACTGTAACTTAACAATTGGTTTGATGTTGTTTTTATCACAAGCCATAGTTGGTATTTGGAATCACAAGAAACACAATATCTAAGACTAAATAGTGTTAGCAAAGCATTTCAAGAATGCTTTGTGCGAATCCAACATTATTTATTAAAATATTTCAATCAGAACCAAAAAAAAAAAGTCTTCTGCTTGAAGTAATGATTACCTTCCAACTTCCAACCAACAAACCGAAATCCGATTTTGGAAAATCAAAACCGGTTATAGGTTTCAAAAGCGGAATCCGGTATTCCGGTTTTCGTTTAACATCCCTACATTAAATGCTGAATTTTTATATCAAATTTATATATCTAGGTCAATTAGAAGCAAAGATATGAATTTTTAAAGGCAAAGAAAATTCACCGGACATTTTAACAAAGAAATATAGGAAATTTATTTAAAAAAGTGGGCTTTTCACAATAAGTCAGAAAAAAATGCAAAATATACCATCAATTATTATATAATATAAAATGTTCATTTCAACCCATTCTATGTAAATAACCTTAAAAACAACAGTTGGATTCTTATTTAATGCTGATTTGACATTTTTTTCTAAATGTGGGGGCGGAGCGGAATGGGGGGGGGGGGGGGAGAGGGGGAATTTCAAAATTAAATAATATATGTTGTGTTATATATTAAAATGCTCGGAATAAAGAGTGTAATTCATCTCTTTTGTTCCTTATTCACAACTATATCATTTCATAAAACAATAACCCATTAATGAACTCGTTACTTTGCCACCACAGGTAGGTACAATTTCTCTGGTCAATGCTTTTGTATATATCAGCGTATTTTTACTCCCTTTATATTAAGTTGCAATGTCTGCAATCGTCAATCGTCAATACATGGTGCAAAAATTGGCTTCGATTTTTCGACCACTTCCCGTGGTCCGATCGAGCTGAAATTTGGACAGCAAATTTGTGGCGCCTAACAATACATCCTATCAAATTTTCAATTAAAACGACTTAATAATACTACACTTATGACAATATTCATTTCTTAAAAGGAAAGTATAAGAAATATTTTGATTTCGCGTTAAAAATGCCTGTGAAACTTTTTATACTTTTTCGGCGCAAAGCTAGAAAAAAAAAATTATGCGCTAAGATTATTTTTAGAACAATTCATACTGAGTATGGAGATATTTTTGAGAATTGCGACACAGATATTTTTTCTGTACGTTTCAATTGCAGTAGTCTATCAATTATTTAATTACATGATGGTAAACTTAGTTTGCAAATCAAGGGAGTATAATGAAAACTTCGTTTTTATGGTTTTCTTGTTACTCCCTTTATATTAAGTTGCAATGTCTGCAATCGTCAATCGTCAATGCATGGTGCAAAAATTGGCTTCGATTTTTCGACCACTTCCCGTGGTCCGATCGAGCTGAAATTTGGACAGCAAATTTGTGGCGCCTAACAATACATCCTATCAAATTTTCAGTTAAAACGACTTAATAATACTACACTTATGACAATATTCATTTCTTAAAAGGAAAGTATAAGAAATATTTTGATTTCGCGTTAAAAATGCCTGTGTAACTTTTTATAGTTTTTCGGCGCAAAGCTAGAAAAAAAAATTATGCGCTAAGATTATTTTTAGAACAATTCATACTGAGTAAGGAGATATTTTTGAGATTTGCAACACAGATATTTTTCTTTGGGGTTTCATTTCCAGTAGTCAATCAATTGTTTAATTACATGATGGTAAACTTAGTTTGCAAATAAAGGGAGTATAATGAAAACTTCGTTTTTATGGTTTTCTTGTTACTTCCTTTATTTTAAGTTGCATTTTCTGTCTGTCTGCAATCATGCGTGGTGCAAAAATTGGCTTCGATTTTTCGACCACTTCCCGTGGTCCGATCGAGCTGAAATTTGGACAGAAGATTTGTGGCGCCTGACAATACATCCTATTCAATTTTCAGTTAAAACGACTTAATAATACTACACTTATGACAATATTCATTTCTTAAAAGGAAAGTATAAGAAATATTTTAATTTCGCGTTAAAAATGCCTGTGCAACTTTTTATAGTTTTTCGGCGCAAAGCTAGAAAAAAAAATTATGTGCTAAGATTATTTTTAGAACAATTCATACGGAGTAAGAGATATTTTTGAGATTTGCGACACAGATATTTTTTCTGTACGTTTCATTTGCAGTAGTCAATCAATTATTTAATTACATGATGGTTAACTTTAGTTTGCAAATAAAGGGAGTATAATAAAAACTTCGTTTTTACGTTTTTTTTATATTTATAAATAAAATTATTCAAACTTGAATTTTATGTTTTATCTGTTTATTAGTTGTTTCAATTTTATTTACACAATACAAGCACAACAGAAAATGATCCTTTGGCTACTAAAATAATACCATCATCTACGACTTTAACTAATAATGCCTAAGGCAGCTAAGAATTGAGATTCATTTATATAAGTATAAGATGAAATATTCTCAAAATGTGACCTTAATAATTAATATAGGCTTTATTCCATGAGTTTGATAAAACTGATGATAGTGGTCATGTAGTATGATTAGTATCATCATTTTTGACATTTAAATGTTTGATAGGCATACTTTCTAGGTTTTCTTCAGTTATCAGGACATTCAAACAATTTATTGATCTTAAATTTCAAATATTTAAATTTAAGTAGGCTAGTTAAAGTAGGCGTAGGTCTACGCATCAAGCATGCCTCGTCGCCCGGGGAGCTTCACTTAATCTTGTCCTCCCTTCTTGGCTCTTCTACCTCAACGCCCCTCCCCACCACCCGCCCACTCAACGACCTCCCTGATCACTTCTCACAGTACTTTCAGCAAAAGATTGCGACTCTGCGCTGTTCCCTGGATCAGGATGTCTACAGCCCATCTCCACCCTCTCCTACTTTCTCGGGCTCCCCGCTCACCTGCTTCCTTCCTGTAACCATTGACCTTGTCAAGCGCATCATCACAAGGACCCCCATCAAGACCTGTGAGCTTGACCCTATGCCCGGCTTCCTGTTTGCCAAGTGCTTGGACAGGCTTCTGCCGTTCATCACAGATATTATTAACACCTCTCTATCCACGGGCGTGGTCCCGGACTGCTTCAAATCCGCAATTGTCCGCCCACTCTTAAAGAAGCCCGGACTCGATGTAAATGAGTGCAAGAACTACCGCCCAGTATCCAACCTACCCTTCCTTTCCAAGATCCTGGAGCGTGTTGTCCTTGAGCAGTTAAATGCCCATCTGTCTCTACATTCGCAGATGCCCGCGCACCAGTCTGCGTATCGCCACCATCACAGCACTGAGACAGCGCTTCTGCGGATCACCACTGACCTCCTAAACGCCTCAGACAGAGGTCTCGTCTCTGCCCTTGTGCAGCTTGATTTGTCTGCTGCCTTCGATACGATTGACCACCACCGACTAATTGATCGCCTCAGGTCTACTTTTGGCATTCAAGACATCGCCCTCTCCTGGTTCATGAACTATCTTCAGAATCGCTCCCAAACCGTTATGATTGAGTCCATATTCTCCCAGCCTGTTCACGTCTGCTATGGTGTGCCGCAGGGGTCTGTCCTTGGTCCACTTCTTTTCACCCTTTACACTCAACCCCTATCCTTTGTCATCGAACGCCACAACCTCAAATATCATTCTTTCGCCGATGACACCCAGCTGTATAACAGTGCAGAGCCTGAGGACTTCGACAGGCTCCTTGCTTCCATCTCCATCTGTTTCCTGGACATCCAGAGCTGGATGACGGAAAACAAGTTGAAGCTTAACAGTGAGAAGACTGAAGCTCTTATCGTCGGTACGAGACAGAGGGTCGTGTCCCTCACTGTCTCCGATCTTCAGCTGGCTGATGCAACTGTGCCTTTCTCCCCGACTATCAAAAGCCTTGGCGTCTATCTGGACTCCACGCTGTCCATGCAAACCCACATCTCCTTCCTCACCAAAATCTGCTTCTTCCATCTGCGTCGTATTGCCGCCATCCGTCGTTATCTCACCAAGGAAGCTTGTGTTAAGCTCATCATCTCGCTCCTATTTTCCCGCTTGGACTATTGTAATTCGCTTTTGGCTGGTCTCTCGGCCTCCTCCCTTCAAGGACTCCAACGTATCCAGAACTGCGCAGCCCGACTAGTTCTCAAGAAGAAGAAGTCAAATGATATCAATCCTCTGCTCCGATCTCTGCACTGGCTACCCATCAACAACCGGATCTCATATAAGCTGGCTTCCCTCTGTTATAGGTGCCTGAATAACTGCGCCCCGGATTATCTTCGCTCTTGTATGGAGCTCTACACCCAGTCCCGCCCACTTCGTTCGGCATCTGACGCGCTTACTCTGCGGATCCCTCGTGTGAGGCTAGTGTCCGCTGGCGAACGTTCATTTTCCTACGCAGGACCGTCCGCTTGGAATCACCTCCCACTACAGCTTCGCCAGAGCCCTAGCTATGACACCTTCAGGAGCCGGCTGAAGACTCACCTATTTCGTCAGCAGAATTAGCGTATTACTATATATTTCGTTGTCTGTCTGTATTCTGTAACTGTCGTCTGCGCATAGAACTGTCACCAACGGGATATGCGCTATATAAGCACCGTTATTATTATTATTATTATTATAAACTAAATTTGAGAAGTATAAAATAAAGTCTTAGGCCTAGACTGAAGTTGACTGTCCAATGTCTAAATTGACTCTAAATTCTAAATCCTAAACCTAGCCACATAGCACCTTATAAGTCCTTATACTAGCAATATTACCAATAATACAGAAATTATTCTTTGACCATACCAGAGCATACTGTCCATAGCCGCCATAGCAACCATGGCATAGAGCCATATACATATATCGGCTTAGTCACAATAGTGCACAACTGATATGTTTTAGATATCACTGAGTCATAAGTTTTATAATGTAGCCTAGGCCTACAAGTACTATAATAACGTCTATAAGTTACAGTAGTATAAGTAAAAAAAAAATCGTAAATGGTCATACTGACTTCTAAAAAAAATATTTAAAATAGGGCCTATACATTTCAGAATCGCAAAATACCATTATTTCATAATCAGGGTATTTTAAACCACAGTTCATACAATAAACATCTTAATTTACTCATATACATGTGAGATAATTACATTATCAATAAAAATCGGCATCGAATTATAAGCTCATTAGGCGCTATCGAAAATAGGTTTTTGCCGACATTTCATAGTGTCGAAGACTGCAAAATTATAAAAATACCCTGCAATGTTTTACAAACAAACATTATATATGAAATTAAAGATCTAAAATTATTCTGTAAGTGCATGTAGGTTTCATTATGGTGCGTTTAGAATAGAATACTTTAAAATATTTGTAAAAATAAGCTACTTTATGCTGCTTTTTTAGCTTAAAAAAAGTTGCGATCTTTTAAAAATATTTATAGCCACGGGTTAAGTTAATTGAGTTTTAAAAGTAGAACTACCAACATTTTAAACAATAGGCCTACACATAACTTCATAACATTGATTAATGGTTCAAAGGATCCCGTCTGACCAAATTGATCCATAGGGTCGGTGAAGCAGCGTTCACCAGTTTCTGTGGCCACGGCATACTAGGTGATTGTGTGGCCAGCACTTTGCACAGCCGCCTTTACTTTACCCCAACTAAGGTCATGTACCCATCAGAGCTGGGTAGACTATAGGACACCCTCCAGACCCGGGAAAAAATCCTAGCCTGCACCAGGATTCGAACCCGGGACCTTCGGTACGCCAGTCGAATGCGCTTCCGCTTGGCATACGGCTCCGTATTCCAACAGAATACTTTTTATCATTTATCCACCTTATCTTTTATTTATTATTATTTATTTAGTCAATATAGTATAATAAAAGATTAGATGCTTCTTCTGTACATAGGCTTATTGCATTGTATGCAAATCCATAGTTTTTTTATATTATTGAGTCTAGTCCTGTATTTTTTATTTTGGTTTCAATAGTCTTTAATATTCTACATTTTGATTTCTTTGTAACCCCATGTCATACTATATGAATATGAATCACAATCTGTTCTGTAATAAAATTGTTTAGTTTTTGTTTTTTTTATTATAAAAAAAAACAAAAAAAACTGACAAATAAATGCTTTTTATGGATCTTTAAATTTGCTAAAAATTGCCCTGGGGAGATAAAACTACTAGTATTAAAGCCTTCCGCCTTTTACAAACGCACAAACAGTTTAATTATTTACTTTTTAATATAATTAAAATAAAATACTTGTTTGGTAACAAGAGCGTTTATCTGTGTATATACATTCCAGTTTGCTAGAAATGATAAACCAATAACATGCTGGAGTAGGCCTATTCATTTTAATTTTAAGCATGCTTGATACTTAATTCAACTGTGTTTTTTTATTTAAAATTTCAAGTCTAAGTATCAGTAGATCTATATTTTAAGTGATCTTTTCTTTCAACCCTAGCCTGCTAAAGGCCAACCTTTTTTCAAAAGGGATTTTGGCAGGAAGTCTATTGTTATTTAATAAGTCAAACTACTTCCCTGCGTGTAACACTAACAATTCTATAAACTTCTAACATTTTCTAAATTGTCATTGTTATATTTCTGTAATTATTCTTTTTACTGTGTTTATTAGTTCTTCCAAGGACAGTTTTTGTTACAAATTATAGTGGAAAAGTCCTTTTTCTTTGTATTTTACTAAGGATATAATTTAATAAATATTTTTCTAATATTTTACATTCACTTATATTTAGACTACAATAGACAGAAAATAATTATATTTGACTTAAAAACCAGTATATATATTTCCTGTTAGCCAGTGATAGAACATAGTCCCAAACATCAAGCAGATTGTTTTGTTATTTTCACTCTCATTCATGCAAGTGGGTTTATTGGTTATTATTCAGTAATCACACAATTGGGTCTGTTATGGTCTTGAAGCAGAGCGTTGCGAGACCATTACAGTGGTTTTAGGTTCAAATCCATCAGTTTTAATATTGGGTTTCAGGGTCCCCACTCCATGCTAATTTGGAGATAATGAAGAGTCATTTGGATCTTAGATGTTGTGTCCTTAAGTATACCAAGGTAATTTATAATGTTCTGTGAAGAGTCATTTGGATGTTAGATGTTGTGTCCTTAAGTATACCAAGGTAATTTATAATGTTCTGTGAAGAGTCATTTGGATGTTAGGTGTTGTGTCTTTAAGTATACCAAGGTAATTTATAATGTTCTGTGAAGAGTCATTTGGATGTTAGATGTTGTGTCCTTAAGTATACCAAGGTAATTTATAATGTTCTGTGAAGAGTCATTTGGATGTTAGATGTTGTGTCCTTAAGTATACCAAGGTAATTTATAATGTTCTGTCAAGAGTCATTTGGATGTTAGGTGTTGTGTCTTTAAGTATACCAAGGTAATTTCTAATGTTCTATGAATGGGATTTGTATTACTCTACTGTTTCACAGCTTAACAGTGTTAGTTGAAATAGCTGTACTATTTAACAGATTAATTATAGCTGTATTATTGAATTCTTTTTACTAGTCACAAAAAATGACATATATTAAATCCCTTACGCTTTGAAAAAAAAACACCAAATCCTTACATTATTGTAAAAATCAATCAATAATTTTTTTTAACCTCAGTTAGCAGAAAACCGAGATGGTAAGTTGTATTTTTCCTTCCAGAATTCATCAGTCAAATAATTGTTTTAAGTGGATATGCAACCGAGGCTGCCACACAATCCCGTTTACATTTCAGTGGAATTTAACGCTTTTTCTAACAGTAAACTTTACTTCAAACCACGTGGCTATCATAGTTTAGTAGACCTTCCGAAATGTCAAGGTCACACAAGTAGGTGAATGTTTCCTTGGATCCAACGTTTACCTATATATTTATTCCGCCACACAAAGCCTAAAGTAAAAAGGGTTACGTTCTTATTTCTCGGAAAAGAAAAAGTTCTGAGTATGGACCCAGTCAGGGGATAAAATCCATCTTCTGGAATCACTAGACATTTGCATAAATGCACACTATCGAATTTTGGTTTTTAGACAATCGCTTAAAATCTTTTTTTTTTTTAAATCTATCTGTCCAGTGAAAGAGTGTGGATGTAGCTGCACTTACCCCCCCCCCTCCCAAGTGGCTTCGCTCATAATCGTATTTATCGTATTTATCGTATTTATCGTCTGCATCCAGATGATTATGACATGAAGAGCGATGCATACAGTGCTATATTTACTTTTTAGCAAGGACATCATTATTTTTATCACTTGACATCTTCTATTGTCTAAAGGGGTTTTGCACGGATACTTCACTCCGTTGTCTCTGTCTGAAAATATTTCTGGCTTCCCAATGATTCAATAAGATAATAATATATATATATCATAAATGCACGCTTGATATAGTCCGTGTATCTAGTTAAGAAATAATTGCTCGTCTCCAAATATTGTGCAATGCAATCCAATGCAATCCTTAAGTTATGTTTTATTTTGTGTACATAATATGACATGTGTCAGTTTTGTTCAGAGAATCCATCTTCGATTAAAGAGACCTCTTCGTGAGTAAGTTTGTGTGTCTCTGGCTGTTTATTTTAAACACTTCACAGACACTCCATCCCCTTAACGCCCTGGGTCATTGCCCTTGCCGCCGTCTGTGGACGAAATAGGCCTACCTGTTTCTTGTGTTGCACACAAACTTTACTCTGTGGGCATGCATCAATTTACTTCAACCCCACAAACGTACCCAATGTGCAATTGACCCCTCCGTTCCCTTACCACTGTTTTTTTTTTGTTATGTCATAGTTTAAAATCTGGAATTGTTATAGAACTATTGTAACTTATGTGAGAATTAAACAAATTAGTTAAAAATTCAGCAGTGCCTTTTCATGGCAGACTTTTTCAATTATTTCTGGCACACTGCACAATTTACTGACGCTATTTTCGTCCACAACCTCTTGTTTCCTTTTTTTTATAAATATTCCAACGTATCTTTCCTCCCTAACACCCTCTTCATTTCCTCTTGCTTTAAAAAATAAAACAACACATTTTTATTATTTGTGTATGAGTGTGTTTAGTTTATTACTTGTGTCTGAGTGTGGTTAGTTTATTACTTGTGTCTGAGTGTATTTAGTTTATTACTTGTGTCTGAGTGTGTTTAGTTTATTACTTGTGTCTGGGTGTGTTTAGTTTATTACTTGTGTCTGAGTGTGTTTAGTTTATTACTTGTGTCTGAGTGTGGTTAGTTTATTACTTGTGTCTGGGTGTGTTTAGTTTATTACTTGTGTCTGAGTGTGTTTAGTTTATTACTTGTGTCTGAGTGTGGTTAGTTTATTACATGTGTCTGAGTGTGTTTAGTTTATTAATTGTGTCTGGGTGTGTTTAGTTTATTACTTGTGTCTGGGTGTGTTTAGTTTATTACTTGTGTCTGGGTGTGTTTAGTTTATTACTTGTGTCTGGGTGTGTTTAGTTTATTACTTGTGTCTGGGTGTGTTTAGTTTATTACTTGTGTCTGAGTGTGGTTAGTTTATTACGTGTGTCTGAGTGTGTTTAGTTTATTACTTGTGTCTGAGTGTGGTTAGTTTATTACTTGTGTCTGGGTGTGTTTAGTTTATTACTTGTGTCTGGGTGTGTTTAGTTTATTACTTGTGTCTGGGTGTGTTTAGTTTATTACTTGTGTCTGGGTGTGTTTAGTTTATTACTTGTGTCTGAGTGTGTTTAGTTTATTACTTGTGTCTGAGTGTGGTTAGTTTATTACTTGTGTCTGGGTGTGTTTAGTTTATTACTTGTGTCTGAGTGTGTTTAGTTTATTACTTGTGTCTGAGTGTGGTTAGTTTATTACGTGTGTCTGAGTGTGTTTAGTTTATTACTTGTGTCTGGGTGTGTTTAGTTTATTACTTGTGTCTGAGTGTGTTTAGTTTATTACTTGTGTCTGGGTGTGTTTAGTTTATTACTTGTGTCTGAGTGTGGTTAGTTTATTACGTGTGTCTGAGTGTGTCTAGTTTATTACTTGTGTCTGAGTTTGTTTAGTTTATTACTTGTGTCTGAGTGTGTTTAGTTTATTACTTGTGTCTGAGTGTATTTAGTTTATTACTTGTGTCTGAGTGTGTTTAGTTTATTACTTGTGTCTGTGTGTGTTTAGTTTATTACGTGTGTCTGAGTGTGTTTAGTTTATTACTTGTGTCTGAGTGTGGTTAGTTTATTACTTGTGTCTGGGTGTGTTTAGTTTATTACTTGTGTCTGAGTGTGTTTAGTTTATTACTTGTGTCTGAGTGTGGTTAGTTTATTACGTGTGTCTGAGTGTGTTTAGTTTATTACGTGAGTCTGAGTGTGTTTAGTTTATTACTTGTGTCTGAGTGTGTTTAGTTTATTACTTGTGTCTGAGTGTGGTTAGTTTATTACGTGTGTCTGAGTGTGTTTAGTTTATTACGTGTGTTTGAGTGTGTTTAGTTTATTACTTGTGTCTGGGTGTGTTTAGTTTATTACGTGTGTCTGAGTGTGTTTAGTTTATTACGTGTGTCTGAGTGTGTTTAGTTTATTACTTGTGTCTGGGTGTGTTTAGTTTATTACTTGTGTCTGAGTTTGTTTAGTTTATTACTTGTGTCTGAGTTTGTTTAGTTTATTACTTGTGTCTGGTGTGTTTAGTTTATTACTTGTGTCTGAGTTTGTTTAGTTTATTACTTGTGTCTGGGTGTGTTTAGTTTATTACTTGTGTCTGGGTGTGTTTAGTTTATTACTTGTGTCTGAGTTTGTTTAGTTTATTACTTGTGTCTGGGTGTGTTTAGTTTATTACTTGTGTCTGAGTGTGTTTAGTTTATTACTTGTGTCTGGGTGTGTTTAGTTTATTACTTGTGTCTGAGTGTGTTTAGTTTATTACTTGTGTCTGGGTATGTTTAGTTTATTACTTGTGTCTGAGTTTGTTTAGTTTATTACTTGTGTCTGAGTTTTTTTAGTTTATTACTTGTGTCTGGGTGTGTTTAGTTTATTACTTGTGTCTGAGTTTTTTTAGTTTATTACTTGTGTCTGGGTGTGTTTAGTTAATTACTTGTGTCTGGGTGTGTTTAGTTTATTACTTGTGTCTGAGTGTGTTTAGTTTATTACTTGTGTCTGAGTGTGTTTAGTTTATTACTTGTGTCTGTGTGTGTTTAGTTTATTACTTGTGTCTGGGTGTGTTTAGTTTATTACGTGTGTCTGAGTGTGTTTAGTTTATTACTTGTGTCTGAGTGTGTTTAGTTTATTACTTGTGTCTGGGTGTGTTTAGTTTATTACTTGTGTCTGGGTGTGTTTAGTTTATTACGTGTGTCTGGGTGTGTTTAGTTTATTACTTGTGTCTGGGTGTGTTTAGTTTATTACTTGTGTCTGAGTGTGTTTAGTTTATTACGTGTGTCTGAGTGTGTTTAGTTTATTACTTGTGTCTGAGTGTGTTTAGTTTATTACGTGTGTCTGGGTGTGTTTAGTTTATTACTTGTGTCTGGGTGTGTTTAGTTTATTACGTGTGTCTGAGTGTGTTTAGTTTATTACTTGTGTCTGAGTGTGTTTAGTTTATTACTTGTGTCTGAGTGTGTTTAGTTTATTACGTGTGTCTGAGTGTGTTTAGTTTATTACTTGTGTCTGAGTGTGTTTAGTTTATTACGTGTGTCTGAGTGTGTTTAGTTTATTACGTGTGTCTGAGTGTGTTTAGTTTATTACTTGTGTCTGTGTGTGTTTAGTTTATTACGTGTGTCTGAGTGTGTTTAGTTTATTACGTGTGTCTGAGTGTGTTTAGTTTATTACTTGTGTCTGAGTGTGTTTAGTTTATTACTTGTGTCTGGGTGTGTTTAGTTTATTACTTGTGTCTGAGTGTGGTTAGTTTATTACGTGTGTCTGAGTGTGTTTAGTTTATTACGTGTGTCTGAGTGTGTTTAGTTTATTACTTGTGTCTGAGTGTGGTTAGTTTATTACGTGTGTCTGAGTGTGTTTAGTTTATTACTTGTGTCTGGTGTGTTTAGTTTATTACGTGTGTCTGAGTGTGTTTAGTTTATTACTTGTGTCTGAGTGTGTTTAGTTTATTACTTGTGTCTGGGTGTGTTTAGTTTATTGAAATTAATCGGTTATCTGTTGCTCGGTGATCTTGTTTTATTTCTTCTTTTTTTCTGACGACTCGACACAAGTCGATGTGGTATGGATGGAATGAAAGATAGGATTAACAGAAGAAGACATTCTTCTAGCGATAGGAAAGAATATGGTAGATTGTCCAATAATAAAATATAGGGAGAGGGGAGGTAGTGTTTCGTTCCTTGTCCCTCTCTTCACTATCGCCAGACTTCTTCTGTCTATGACTTAAGCATAATACTTCCACTTGACGTATCAATGAGACATTTGTTTTTGATAACGGCAAATGTTCTGGAGAAAAAAAAAAACAATAAGCTGCCGTCTTTGTGAACTGAGAGCTCAGGTAGTTACTTGTTCAACAAATGCAACAGACATTTCAAAGAAGACAATTTCACCAATAAACATTAACATGACATGGTAATGCCAATTTTCACCCCAATCAACCAGCTTCATTCAAGTGATACTGTGTTGTCGGACCAATGCATGGTAACCATGGCCTACTTCCATAACCGGATGTGACGTATCAATCTAAGTTAAGTTATGCCTATTGCCACCCGTAGGGACACGGATAAAAGACAATTTCAATTGATTTAATCCGAATATCTTCGGCACGTCTATCCAAAGCCCTGTTGCCCTGACCACATGTGTGAGTGGTCTCAGCATTCCTGGTGAATAGTTTCAAATGTTTGAAATATATGACTAATTAAAATCCTTTATCCATATATTTCAATTTTCTACCCCTGCTAACCAAAACATGTGTGTCCCTCTTCATTTTAAATATCACTAAATATTTATGTGAACACAATTTGATATTTTCAAAGAGGCTCAGTGAACATTGCCATTAAACAATTTTTTGTTGTTGTTTGATTGAAGTCCTGGCTTACCAGATGTTTGGATTTGTTGTTTAAGACGAATTCTTTCTTGAAGACTTTTTTTGTTTGTTTGCGGAGATATTCTTCACCTTACTGATTCAGTTTTAAAATATACAACCACTGAATTCGATTTGACTTCCCGCTCTTTTACTGCGTCAAAAGTCAAAAGTACCCCAAAAAGAAAATGTCGAGATTGTCGACCCAAACAACAATGCTTTATTTAGAGTCCACTTTAACGACTGCACCACCTAGCGAGAAAGTACCCCCCCCCCCCCAACACACACACAAAGACTAAAGTAAGGCCCGATGTTGTTATGTGCTGGTTTAGGACTGGTGAACCTGACATCTGTTGAAGTTATCCTTGGGAGTATAAAAAGAAACTCTGAGATTTCGTGTGAAAAAAAATGGTGAGGTAATGGGGGTGAGGGGTGTGTGTATTCCTGGGAGGGTGAGCGATGTATACAAAGCTTGCTCACATCGTACCGTTTGTTCAGATCGTAACTAGTCGCCATTTTGTCTGTCTTTCTGGGATTTTGTGTGAGTTAATCGATTGCTGGGGTTTTGTGGGTTTGATAGTCGTTAGATAGGTTTGAGAGATTTTAGATGTTTATGAGCATTAGAATAAACATATCTAAAAGCTCTCAAACCTAACTAAAATATCTCAAACCTAACTAAAATCTTTTAAACCTAACTAAAGGCTCTCAAACCCAACTAAAAACTAGTCTAATATTGTATTTTGTTCGTTTTTAGTCGATGTCTGGAGTCTGGAGTGGTTTAGTGTAACTAAAAGAGACGGGGCACCGCCAAAAGCGCCAAAGTTTCGATCGATGCCAAACACTTTCTTAACGTATAATATGTACATTAGCCTACCAATTAAAAAAACAACAACTAACATTTTAATCGGCGCCAAATTTGACCCTGCCCCAGGAGCCATTTACCATAGTTATGCCAGTGTGTACATATGTCTGTGTGTGTGTGGGGGATGGTGAGTTGTTGCAGGGATGACGAGCTCTTGAAACGATAACGTAAAATATACTTAATAAATAATGATATTTCGGATATCACCGGTTAGTGAAGAGCATCTACTGTGTTCACATTTAACAGCACGATGATCTTGTTGCTGGGTTCTGTGTGTGTGTGTGTTTGTGCTACCAGTGTGCTAACACGTAGCACTTTAATATTTTTCTGGATTAACTTAGATCAAAGATTCTCAACCTTTTGTCCATCTATGTGCCCCTCTTTAAAAACCAATTATATCCAGGTGATCACATTAAAAAAAAACAATTATTGACATGTTTCCGTTTGTACAAATTATCTGTACATATTGAAGCGTTTAGCAAACATTTACATATACCACTCATAATAATATATACCCCATTTGTAACTAATTCATATGATGCTGACACCGCCATGTGAAGTTCATTGCAATGCTGAAAGTGTCCGGTTTATAATCCAGGTGAAGATAATTGGAGGCCGGTTATGGATGTGCTGACCACACTATGCAATGTATTGTTTCGTCCAAGGGACCGAAAAGGTTAAAGTAATATATTTGGCCTAGTTAATAAGTGTCTATTTTTAGCTAACTTTAAGCTGTAGTTCGGCCACTTTTTGTCAAAATAGGAAATTAAACAAAAGTGTTGTAGTGTTTTTATTCCTTACATAACGTCGAGCTATAATAGTGTAAGTATGTTGCTGCCTTATGCTCCACTGGGAGAGACGAAGAATAAACTACTACTAAACAGCTATTGACCAACAAACTATTCTACTACTAAACAGTCATTGACCAACAAACTATTCTACTACTAAACAGTTATTGACCAACAAACTATTCTACTACTAAACAGTCATTGACCAACAAACTATTCTACTACTAAACAGTCATTGACCAACAAATTATTCTACTACTAAACAGTTATTGACCAACAAACTATTCTACTACTAAACAGTCATTGACCAACAAACTATTCTACTACTAAACAGTCATTGACCAACAAACTATTCTACTACTAAACAGTTATTGACCAACAAACTATTCTACTACTAAACAGTTATTGACCAACAAACTATTCTACTACTAAACAGTTATTGACCAACAAACTATTCTACTACTAAACAGTCATTGACCAACAAACTATTCTACTACTAAACAGTTATTGACCAACAAACTATTCTACTACTAAACAGTCATTGACCAACAAACTATTCTACTACTAAACAGTCATTGACCAACAAACTATTCTACTACTAAACAGTTATTGACCAACAAACTATTCTACTACTAAACAGTCATTGACCAACAAACTATTCTACTACTAAACAGTCATTGACCAACAAACTATTCTACTACTAAACAGTTATTGACCAACAAACTATTCTACTACTAAACAGTTATTGACCAACAAACTATTCTACTACTAAACAGTTATTGACCAACAAACTATTCTACTACTAAACAGTCATTGACCAACAAACTATTCTACTACTAAACAGTCATTGACCAACAAACTATTCTACTACTAAACAGTTATTGACCAACAAACTATTCTACTACTAAACAGTCATTGACCAACAAACTATTCTACTACTAAACAGTTATTGACCAACAAACTATTCTACTACTAAACAGTCATTGACCAACAAACTATTCTACTACTAAACAGTTATTGACCAACAAACTATTCTACTACTAAACAGTTATTGACCAACAAACTATTCTACTACTAAACAGTCATTGACCAACAAACTATTCTACTACTAAACAGTCATTGACCAACAATCTATTCTACTACTAAACAGTTATTGACCAACAAACTATTCTACTACTAAACAGTCATTGACCAACTAACTATTCTACTACTAAACAGTCATTGACTTACTAACTATTCTACTACTAAACAGTTATTGACCAACAAACTATTCTACTACTAAACAGTTATTGACCAACAAACTATTCTACTACTAAACAGTCATTGACCAACAAACTATTCTACTACTAAACAGTCATCTTTTCAAGTTTACATTAGAATTTCATGTCTACATTAATAGACATTATTTATTTAAATAAATGGGGGCATGGTAGGAGCGGCAGCGCGTTCGACTGGCAATCCAAGGGTCCTGGGTTTAAATCCTGGTGCAGGCTAGGATTTATTCCCAGGATTTGAGGGTGTCCCCGAGTCTACCCAGCTCTGATGGGTACCTGACCTTAGTTGGGTAAAGTAAAGGCGACTGTGTTGGCCACACAATCACCTAGTATGCCGTGGCCACAGAAACTGGATGAATTTGGTCCGACTTTTAAAATTTTTAAATAAACAAAAATAATTAATTTGTATTGGCCTAGAACATAGGTTCTCAACGGGGGCGATATCGCACCCGGGGGGGGGGCGGTGAGAAACTTTAGGGGGGCGCTGACATTCCCGGGGGCGGTGAAGAGCAAGTGGGTGGTACAAACATTTGAATCGATTAGTTTTTTTGGAGAATGAAATGTGATGTAAAGACAAGTGCTGCTAAATACCTGATACCCCCCAACAGTATGCCTACATATTATTATATTAATAAGAATAAGGAATCACTGTGACTTTTTGATGAAGTAAGGGAAGTAAGTATTTGGCAAATATAGTGTGCGAGCCAGGCAGGGCGAACGTTCACGGCAAGCACGTCCAACCCAAAGGAAGGGCGAAGACATGACACTGGCCCAAATATAGGCAGGAACCCGACAGCCCAACTTAAGGTTCTGCACCTAAACGTGAACGGCCTGGTTCCAAAGTCACTCGAGATCCATAAGCTGCTCGCGGACTATGAGATTGACGTAGCAATGTTCCAGGAGATCAAACTATTTGACCAATGTATGCCCTCATTTACGGGGTACCAAGTCTTCCGGTGCACCTGCTCGCAGAGGTGCCAAGGCCTGGTAACCCTAGTCCGGGACTCACTTCAAGCTCGAGTAGTGAGACGTAGCCCGGCTGGTCGTGACACCGATAGCCTAGAGACGGAGGTACATATGGAAGGAAAGGCTTATAGCCTAACCAACGTATACAACCCTCCTAAGAAAGATTTAAAGTTAGATATCGCTCAAACTGCTCTTTCTCGCACTATCGTGGCCGGGGACTTTAATGCGAACACACCGGCCTGGGGCTTTACACAACAACTCTGGACACTTAGTTTAGGAGATTTGCAATAACTCTACTCTAGTTCTGTTGCAATAACTCTACTCTAGTTCTGTTGTAATAACTCTACTCTAGTACTGTTGCAAGATGTAGGGTCTCCCCCCCCCCAACCCTGCTTCACACAGGGAACGGGAGCGAATCGAGGCCAGACCTCACACTCGTGAGCGCTGATCTGGTAGGAAGCACCTCATTCCAAGTGCTAAGAGACGTTGGAAGTGACCATCTGCCCGTCTTGGTCACCGTAAATCTCAGAAAAACGAGTAGCCATCCTAGCGCACCTAGGAGATGGATCTTTTCGAAAGCACGTTGGGTCGAGTACAGGCAGGCTACCGACACTGCCATCGAAAGAGTGCGAGTAGATTGTAGTAGAAATGTCGACTCAGCGTATGGTGAGTTCGTACAAACCATTCAGGGGGCGGCCAGAAGGACAATCCCTAGATCATATGCCAAACGCAAGTTCAGACCATATTGGACATCGGCCTTGGAAAGGTTAGTCCGACAGAGAAGAGCTGCTAGAAGGAAGGCTAGCAGAAGGAAAACGGCCGAGAGCCGTAGGGAGTTCAACAAGCTGACAGCTGAAGTAAGAGAGGCGATATCGGCGGCAAAGTTAGCCAAATTGACTGATACTTGCGGGAAGCTTGATCTAGCCGACAGCCGTAAGACATTGAACCTCTTGAACCACCTAGAGAGGGCTGAGACTGCTAGGAACGCAGTGCCCCCGGGCCGGGCTTGTTGTTGAAGCTACAGAGGTTAGGTGTCACCTCAAACATGTACAGATGGATCAGCTAGGTGTCACCTCAAACATGTACAGATGGATTAGCGGCTTCCTAGCCGAGCGTACGGTGGCAACTCGTTTTGGGAAATCGATCTCCCGAAAACGGACCTTGGAGCAAAGACTGCCCCAAGGGTCGGCCCTCTCATGTACATTGTTTCTAGCCTTCATCAACGACCTACCGAACTATCTGAAATGCTCGAATCTGCTTTTTGCGGACGACCTTGTAATATGGAAAACGGGGAGGGATGCCACTGCTCTCGTGCGGTCCCTCCAGCAGGATCTCTCTATCACCTCCTGCCTTGCTAAGATGTGGGGTCTAGAGGTAAACTGCCTAAAAACAGTTTACTCACTCTCTCTTTACCCTGGGAATAGATATCCTCAAGGAACCGATCAGGCTGAAGATTGGTGACCAGGTCTTGCGGAACGATCCCAAGCCGGTCTATTTGGGAGTGACACTAGACCGGAAGCTATCAATGTATGACCATGTCAGGATAGTTCGAGAGAATGCCTCTTCCAAGCTGAACATTGTCAAGACACTAGCCAGTACGAGCTGGGGCGCGAAGGCGAATGTGCTAAGGACCCTCTACCTAGAAGCGGTAAGGTCCCAGATAGATTACAGCCTCCCGGTACAAATCTACGCCTCAAAAATCGCTTTGGGGACGCTAGATTCGGTACAGCCCTCAGAATGATATGTGGAACTTTCAGGACAGCCCCAACGGCCGCGGGCGAAATCATGGCAAACGTTCGGCACGAGAAGAAGGAGAGCCGTTATCACTGCTTACGAGCGGTATAAGCGGCTAGAGCAGGGGTCGGGAACCTTTTTGTCTGAGAGAGCCATAGAAACCACATATTTTGAAAAGTAATTCTGTGAGAGCCATACATTAGGCCTATGTTTAAAACTAAAAATTCAAGTAAATGTGTGCATTTTTTTGTAATTTCAACACTAAAAGTACAATAATTATATCTCTGAATTCTTCTAATGCTGAGCTGCAGTAGACTTTAGCTAATTTGTAGAATGAAATATTGATATGCAATTAATACGTAGATCAAAAACTCTATAAAAAAAACATTGTTTTAATAATCGAACATTTGTCTGCGGGATTTGGCTATCGGGACAAGGTTTGATGACGAGTCGGAGGCGAAAGCCGACATCATTGTCTTTACTGATGCGCTCTCCGTTCTCCAGGCCGTCGATGGCCTGGGGACGTGGCCCGAACGACTCTTCCGAACGCTAAAGGCTATCTCAGACCTGATATCTAGGCACGGAGTGAAGGTCACGCTCCAGTGGATCCCAGGTTATGCAGGGGTTCCTGGAAACGAGATAGCGGACTCCCTAGTCAAGAGGGGGTCCCTGCAGGTACCAGTGCTAGACGAACCAATATCGATTGAGAGCGCAATACGACTGATTCGGGATTGGGAAACCGTATAGTAGTTGGGATAACTGACAAGGGCCGAGGTGTGTGGCAACAACTGAAGAGACCCAACCGAGCCGATCCGCGGTGGAAACTCCGCAGGGGAGAGGCTTCAACGATTGCACAGTTCCGCACGGGACACTGTCCAGTAGGGGCCTACTTTAACAGGTTGAGATCCCTAGAAGACTCGCGGTGTAGAAACTGCAGAGAGGCGGTGGAGACGCCGTCGATCACGTGCTTGCAAGTTGCCCCGCCTTGCAGGAGTTCAGAGTGGATGGGGACGGCCAACAGTTTGCGCCGACCCTTTATGGGAGTTTGTCACAGCTACGTGACACAGCAAAATTCGTTCTCCGGGCCCTAAGAGAGTAATCTCGGCTCGCAATCTCGTTGAGATGTGGAGGTCAAACCTGGTCCTGTGGTTAGTTCACCGCACTGTCAACCCTGCTGACCGATCACTGTCGCCAACATTTGCTAATATTAATGGTTTGATCTCAGTTTCTCAGTTTTACCGAGATGTCCTTAATGTGTTTTTAACGACTGAAATGAATCCTACAATATTGTTAAGCGGTATAGATAAGTAGTAATCATACAAACTGGGTAGTTATTGTGATGCTTGAAAATATACATATACATTCTCATATAATATTTATATAATTTTCAAATACTTTTTACAGTTTGATCACTTCAAAGTTATAAATTGTAAGCCATTTATTTTTTATAAAGGAAAAAAAACAGAAATATTAGCTAAAATAAAACGGGCTAATTATCTCCCTTTAACTAAAAAATGTTTCCATATTTGATTCAATAGTGATGCCAAACAAGTTCTGTTTCGTAATATAACAAATATTACTAATTATTAGACCTACAGCTTTTGCAACCAAAATTGAAACGAAAATATACAATTTGCTAGCAACACACCAGGCAAACGATTCGCATTAATAGTATTAATACTGATTTTTTTTAAACCTTTTGTTAAGGCAATTTTTTTATCTATTAATTCTTACAATATGTTTCCTTTTCAGTTTTTTTTAAAGATAATTAATCACACAAAAAGTCTAGTCCACCTAAATACATTGCGGTGGGGGCTAAAAGAAAGTTGGGGGGAGGGGACGGAAAAAAATTGAACAAGGGGGCGGTGAGCCGAAAAAGGTTGAGAACCTATTGCCTAGAACATGGGTTTAAATATAAACTGTTTTGTCTAAAAAAAGATAGTAAATTTAAACACATCGTAATGAAGATCTATTGAGGTTTAATTGACTAAAATGAATCAACCTTATTAAAACTAATTTAGAAATCTCACACAGTGAAGCTTCAACAGGAATGTCTTTTATTCTGCTTCTTCATTATCAGCGCCAGTCTCTGGTTTGTTTTCCTCTTTCTGTTCCGTTTCTTCTGTAACGGCAGTTTCAATTTCTGAGGGTTCTCTCGGCACCACAGTTGGCGCAACTTCTTCGTTCACGTCTGCTCCCTCTGCAAGAATCTCCAGTGTCACCCTCTCTGCCTCCTCTCTGGCCCATTTAGCAGCCTCTGCCTGCTGTCTGCGAAGCTCTGCCTCTTTCCTTGCCGCGATCTGTGCCAGAATGTCACAATAGATTAGATTGACATATATAATGACATGCTTTAATTTCTGGACTTCAAGACATAAACAAACATAGCAAACTAGCTTAGTCTTCAAGACATAAACAAACATAGCAAACTACCTTAGTCTTCAAGACATAAACAAACATGGCAAACTACCTTAGTCCTCAAGACATAAACAAACATGGCAAACTACCTTAGTCTTCAAGACATAAACAAACATAGCAAACTGCCTTAGTCTTCAAGACATAAACAAACATAGCAAACTACCTTAGTCTTCAAGACATAAACAAACATAGCAAACTACCTTAGTCTTCAAGACATAAACAAACATAGCAAACTACCTTAGTTTACAAGACATAAACAAACATAGCAAACTACCTTAGTCTTCAAGACACAAACTAACATAGCAAACTACCTTAGTCTTCAAGACATAAACAAACATTGCAAACTACCTTAGTATTCAAGACATAAACAAACATGGCAAACTACCTTAGTCTTCAAGACATAAACAAACATAGCAAACTACCTTAGTCTTCAAGACATAAACAAACATGGAAAAACATTATTCTTCAAGACATAAACAAACATGGCAAACTACCTTAGTCTTCAAGACATAAACAAACATAGCAAACTACCTTAATCTTCAAGACATAAACAAACATAGCAAACTACCTTAGTTTTCAAGACATAAACAAACATAGCAAACTACCTTAGTCTTCAAGACATAAACAAACATAGCAAACTACCTTAGTCTTCAAAGCATAAACAAACATAGCAAACTACCTTAGTCTTCAAGACATAAACAAACATAGCAAACTACCTTAGTCTTCAAGACATAAACAAACATAGCAAACTACCTTAGACTTCAACAAATGCATAAACGCGCAAACTGAATAGGTATACAAACATAACCATCTACCTAGTTAATTAGCTGATATACAAACATAAACTGCATAGTTATTTCCACTAAAAAACAACAACAAACTACCTAGTTATCCAGACATACACACACATAAACTACCTATTTATCCAGACATACACACACATAAACTACCTAGTTATCTAGACATACACACACAAAAACTACCTAGTTATCTAGACATACACACACATAAACTACCTAGTTATCCAGACATACACACACATAAACTACCTATTTATCTAGACATACACACACATAAACTACCTATTTATCTAGACATACACACACATAAACTACCTATTTATCTAGACATACACACACATAAACTACCTATTTATCTAGACATACACACACATAAACTACCCAGTTATCTAGACATACACACACATAAACTACCTAGTTATCTAGACATACACACACACACATAAACTACCTAGTTATCTAGACATACACACACACACATAAACTACCCAGTTATCTATACATACACACACACATAAACTACCTAGTTATCTAGACACACACACACATAAACTACCTAGTAATCTAGACATACACACACACATAGACTACCTAGTTATCTAGACATACACACACACACATAAACTACCTAGTTATCTAGACATACACACACATAAACTACCTAGTTATCTAGACATACACACACATAAACTACCTAGTTATCTAGACATACACACACACATAAACTACCTAGTTATCTAGACATACACACACACATAAACTACCTAGTAATCTAGACATACACACACATAAACTACCTAGTTATCTAGACATACACACACATAAACTACCTAGTTATCTAGACATACACACACACACATAAACTATCCAGTTATCTAGACATACACACACATAAACTACCTAGTTATCTAGACATACACACACACACATAAGCTACCCAGTTATCTAGACATACACACATAAACTACCTAGTTATCTAGACATACACACACACACATAAACTACCCAGTTATCCAGACATACACACACATAAACTACATAGTTATCCAGACATACACACACATAAACTACCTAGTTATCCAGACATACACACACATAAACTACCTAGTTATCCAGACATACACACACATAAACTACATATTTATCCAGACATACACACACATAAACTACCTATTTATCCAGACATACACACACATAAACTACCTATTTATCCAGACATACACACACATAAACTACCTAGTTATCTAGACATACACACACATAAACTACCTAGTTATCTAGACATACACACACAAACTACCTATTTATCCAGACATACACACACATAAACTACCTATTTATCCAGACATACACACACATAAACTACCTAGTTATCTAGACATACACACACATAAACTACCTAGTTATCTAGACATACACACACATAAACTACCTATTTATCCAGACATACACACACATAAACTACCTATTTATCCAGACATACACACACATAAACTACCTATTTATCCAGACATACACACACATAAACTACCTAGTTATCTAGACATACACACACATAAACTACCTAGTTATCTAGACATACACACACATAAACTACCTAGTTATCTAGACATACATACACACACATAAACTACCTAGTTATCCAGACATACACACACATAAACTACCTAGTTATCTAGACATACACACACACATAAACTACCTAGTTATCTAGACATACACACACACATAAACTACCTAGTTATCCAGACATACACACACATAAACTACGTAGTTATGTAGACATACACACACAAACTACCTAGTTATCCAGACATACACACACATAAACTACCTAGTTATCTAGACATACACACACACATAAACTACCTAGTTATCCAGACATACACACACATAAACTACCTAGTAATCTAGACATACACACACACATAAACTACCTAGTTATCCAGACATACACACACATAAACTACCTAGTAATCTAGACATACACACACATAAACTACCTATTTATCCAGACATACACACACATAAACTACCTAGTTATCTAGACATACACACACATAAACTACCTAGTTATCTAGACATACACACACACACATAAACTACCTAGTTATCCAGACATACACACACATAAACTACCTAGTTATCTAGACATACACACACACATAAACTACCTAGTTATCCAGACATACACACACATAAACTACCTAGTTATCTAGACATACACACACAAACTACCTAGTTATCCAGACATACACACACATAAACTACCTAGTTATCTAGACATACACACACACATAAACTACCTAGTTATCCAGACATACACACACATAAACTACCTAGTAATCTAGACATACACACACAGATAAACTACCTAGTAATCTAGACATACACACACAGATAAACTACCTAGTTATCCAGACATACACACACATAAACTACCTAGTTATCTAGACATACACACACACATAAACTACCTAGTTATCCAGACATACACACACATAAACTACCTAGTAATCTAGACATACACACACAGATAAACTACCTAGTTATCCAGACATACACACACATAAACTACCTAGTTATCCAGACATACACACACATAAACTACCTAGTTATCCAGATATACACACACATAAACTACTTAGTTATCTAGACATACACACACATAAACTACCTAGTTATCTAGACATACACACACATGAACTACCTAGTTATCTAGACATACACACACAAAAACTACCTAGTTATCTAGACATACACACACATAAACTACCTAGTTATCCAGACATACACACACATAAACTACCTAGCTATCTAGAAATACACAAACATAACAAGCCACCAATAAATAATTGATCATGGCCTGACCTGAGCTTCCACAGTTGCACGTAATGCATTGAGTTCATCTACCAGGCGGGCCTCCTCTTCTTCCTCAGGTGTCATAACATGAAGTCCAGTCAACAAGCCAGCTTCAAAGTGAGTTGGTCCTGAGACAACATATTTATTTCATTATTACATTCAGGCCTGTGTAGTTGTTTTTTTTAAAACAGTAAATATGGTTGTATAGACTTATGTCTGGTAAAACAGTTGAATAAAATATTTCTTGTACAGACTTGAATTAATAAAATCTGGTTTGCTTTGAAGTTTTTTAATGTTTTGTTTTTTCACATATCGTGGAAGCGCATTATTCAAGATCTGCTTGTGTTTACAAATAGCTTGGCGTGCAACCATGGTGTAACAAAGTATAGATGGCAAATAGTGCAATTAGTGTAATGTATGTGTGTGACCCAGGCGGGATAGTACAGTATAGCAGGGGTCAGCAGCCCACGACACGCGTGCCAGACTTGGCACGCAAAGAGATTTTTAATTGCACGCTGAATGAGTTAGAAATCTTACTTTGGCTCACTGTTATGAAAAGGTTGCCGACCCCTGCAATATAGGATCAAATAATACAGGGTGTTGCCGACCCCTGCAATATAGGATCAAATAATACAGGGTGTTGCCGACCCCTGCAATATAGGATCAAATAATACAGGGTGTTGCCGACCCCTGCAATATAGGATCAAATAATACAGGGTGGGGTGACATAAATGGTGCAAGATGGAAAAGCGTAAATAATGTCAAATGTGAAGACGCAAATGTAGCAATGTAAGGAAACAATAGTCAAATAGTTTTAAGGGTATAGTCTACAAGTTGAATAGAAATGTACTAAAAAGTCTGCTAACTTTTACTGTCTTTAGCGTTATTGACTTCTTCTTGTTACCCCCCCCCCCCAACCTAGACCCCCCCTCTCCTTAGATCCTCCCCCCCCTAGCCCAGATCACGCCCCCCCCCCCTCCATTCCCGAGGCAGACGACAACTCGGGTTCCAAAAAGAAAAGAGTGGCTATTCCCTCTGACACGGTCGTGCACTGTCACATGACATAAACTAACCAATAGGAGGCGGTGAAGGCGGCATTCTCAACGTTGTTTCTCCCAGGTCGTCCATGAAGTCCTCGCCCGCCCCACGGTCCTGTTCGTCCAGAATGACCAGTGCTGCTTCCTGAGCCAGGTCCATCAGTCCACTCAGCTCGTCCTTGTTGTCCAGCACATACTGACCATGGAGCTCACAGGCCACGTCAAAGACAAATTTACCGTAGCCAAACATCTACATGAATTGATGACGTCATTTTGTATTTTTTGATACTTGATGAAATAGTTACCGATGATCAAGTTAGTCAGTTTTTTTTTTTTTATATTGCTACAATTGTTTCTACAATATATATACTAGTATATCGTATATACTTCTCCGATTATAGACTATACTATTGCAGAAGAATGAGAAGTAGATATTTTACATTTTTTTACACGGTTTTCTCACCATATCACAGTTGCCCGCTTTCATCTGTTCAATTTCGGGAG
The DNA here is from genome assembly GCA_949126835.1 of Anisus vortex. NCBI lineage: Eukaryota > Metazoa > Mollusca > Gastropoda > Planorbidae > Anisus > Anisus vortex. The sequence continues at coordinate 16,949,601 of OX421501.1, read as the reverse complement.
GGAGGCGGGGGTATTTAAAAGAGAAGGATAAACCTAAATTTACAGCATTGTGACATTTCAAAGAAAGAGAAGGGAGAGAATCCCACTTATAACAATCACCCTGTTGTTTCTATCAAATATATAGAACAATGTGCATAAAGGCTACATGATGATAACGCTTAATGCTATTATGTCACATAAATAATACTACCATTGTTATTCAAATTTGTCGGTTATAAATGTTGCTATGATTAAATGGCATCAACTCATCAACCTTTATACATTACCAACATTAGGTATTTGATCTAGATCTATATGTATAACTGTAACTAGTATTTGACCTAGATCTATATGTATAACTGTAACTAGTATTTGACCTAGATCTATATGTATAACTGTAACTAGTATTTGACCTAGATCTATATGTATAACTGTAACTAGTATTTGACCTAGATCTATATGTATAACTGTAACTAGTATTTGACCTAGATCTATATGTATAACTGTAACTAGTATTTGACCTAGATCTATATGTATAACTGTAACTAGTATTTGACCTAGATCTATATGTATAACTGCAACTAGTATTGTCGCCACTCACTCACCTTATTGTCTCTAAAACGTCCACAATATTTATAGTTGCAATAGTGGAACTCACCGAAACCTTCCCATTTACCTTTACACCAGGAACCACTAGAACAAGTAGAACAAGTAGAACGAGTAGAACAAGTAGAACAAGTAGAACAAGTAGAACTAGTAGAACGAGTAGAACGAGTAGAACAAGTAGAACGAGTAGAACAAGTAGAACGTATATAGATCTATAGAATGGTTGTGGCAATATACACGAGTTCCGTTACAGAAAATATTCACCAAAAAAAATAATATTAAAAAGTTATTTATTGTTAGCTCAAATATAATATATACATACATCGCTTTGTAAAGTTAACCTACTTTATCGATGCAGTATTGCATTATAGATATATTATCTGAACATTAGCTTAGATGTAGGCATACTATTAATTGCAAGGAAGCACCCATACTGTATAACTCTATGAATACTGTATAAAGTTAGCATTCATCATCATCATTGGCTCCATAGTCTCGGAAGACGATTAGATTTGCGCTCTTGTGATTTGGCCAGCCTTGCAGAATTGTCTATGTCTATGGAGACCTATCCTTGAGAGACAGGCTCTGTCGCATCTCTGGCACTTGAAAGCGGGACTGTTGAGTTTGTCTGAGGCAGCCTATGTTCTTTACTATTCTTAGTTGCTTTTTTAGCCTTCACTGTAAGGCGAAGTCTGCCCAAATTTTTAGATGCGGGCTACACAATATAATCTTTGTTCCTTTTTTTTTGGTGGGGGGGGGGGGTGAGGTTCCTCTAAAGCAGTTGCCTACTTTAGACTTTAAAGGCATTTACCTATTTCCACAATTTCCGTACAAGGGATGCAGACACTACTTACACGTATTTCGTTCCATTAGCGTAAGTGTAAGTTCCTTTCCCGTGACGTAATCCTCTACTCCAGTCACCAGAGTACGTGTCACCGTTCACATAGAAATATTTGCCTTGACCTTCTTTAAGGTCATCCACCCAGTTACCTTCATACCTGGAGCCATCAGGGTAGATAAATTTTCCCTGTAGATATTTGGCGCTAGATTAATTAATCTAGGATTATTAACTCTAAATCTACACATATAGTCAGTAGACGTACAACCACTTATACTCGGCATCCGTCTCAGAGTGAGGCTTGTACAAGGATCCAAAGGGGGGAAACATGGTAGGAGAGTCGGAACAAATAAGATAACGGCAGTGGGCTCTGGTGGACTCTGGTGGGCTCTGGTGGGCTCTGGTGGACTCTGGTGGGCTCTGGTGGGCTCTGGTGGGCTCTGGTGGGCTCTGGTGGACTCTGGTGGGCTCTGGTGGGCTCTGGTGGGCTCTGGTGGGCTCTGGTGGGCTCTGGTGGGCTCTGGTGGGCTCTGGTGGGCTCTGGTGGGCTCTGGTGGTATATGCCCTAACCACACCAATCTAGTGGCGTCCCAGTACTGAGTAAGTCAGAACTATCTCTTATTTCACATTATAGAACTATCTCTTATTTTACATTATAGAACTATCTCTTATTTTACATTATAGAACTATCTCTTATTTTACATTATAGAACTGTATATGGCCCATCGGGAAGACTTTGCCAGGTTCAGGCAAATTCAAGGTGACGCTATTTGGGGAGCATATCCTTCCTGTTTGCACCCAACTGCCGGTCTTAGAATGTATGGATCGGGGAATTTACAATCTATTCACCCCGTTAGGGTCTACAATGAGTGGTCGAGCCCAGCTATCAAAACAATAGTAGTTTACTCCTTACAGTTCTTTTATAAATGACGTCATACTATTTTGAAAAATATCCCCTATCCCCCCCCCCAAAACACGTTTGAAGTCGTCACGAAAAATCAGACCCCATAGCCAATATGACATTACAAAGCTCTGCAAACCTCATCCCACCTAAAAAAAAACAACAAACAAACCAGAACGTGTTACTGATTTCAATATTAGCATGTTTCTAATCACTTTTACTGTCGTTCTCTAATGAAACTTATAATTTCTGTAATTAAATTAATCTAAGCTTAGACTTAGATGAAGTGAACATTTTGGTGTTTGGCCCATATCCTATCCGAGGTGTTTAAAGCCATTTCTGGATGGCTTGATCAAGTTGTAAATACATATTTACTGTGTGAAGTTAAAATGGCGACTATAAAGTCTTACCAAGCAGTGTAAATATTGTTATAAAAAACAACAGCTAAAAAAACCTTACAAAGCCCTGCTTCTTTCCTTGCACGTAATTTCCGATATAACGGGCATTTTTAGCGAGCTTGTTCTTAAATTTGTAGACCCCAGGTCCATCTCTCTTCCCATACATATACATGCCGTCATACACGTCACGATTAGGGAGAATAGCCCGCCCTTTACCGTGGCGCTCATTCTTCTCATTCCTGTCGCCTGAAATAAAAAAATTCATTGAATAAATTCTAGTGTCCAAAACATTGTTGTAATGTCCCTTGATTTAATAGCAACACAGAGTAATTCCCCATTACTCTTTCAGTATTTCAGTCTTCTAAAAATAGGTTGGTAACGAGAAGTTTAAAGAAAACAATTAATTCTGAAACTGTTCGAATGTTTACTTGTGTTTACTGATAGGTTTTCACAGACAATACCACAGGAACTTGCCCAAATGTTGGCCTTACAATTTTTATAGTTAGTTTACGTAAAAAAATTATTTAATATTGATCAAAAATACCAAAATGTCAAATTGTTCCATAGGAAATAAGTTTTCACCGCAGTTAGAAGTCATCTATGGGGTGGGGGAAAAGGGAGGGTGGTCAACAATATGTGCCCCCTTGCAGTGGCGGCACTAGTGAATTAAATGGCGCCTGGAGATAATGTTTTAATATTTTTGTTAAACATCAATTTAGCCCCCATAGAAACTTTGGTGACTCCAAAAACTGTAAACTTACTTAAACTATTTGACTAACTCACATATTTAAAAACTAGAAACTGACTAATGTACACAATTAACACTATAATTTGACTAAAATTTGAACACTATTTTGTTGACTCAATAACCTATTCTGTTGACTACAGTATGACTACCTACAAATTCAAATAAAATTAGATTTCGACTTCCCATTGAATAAGCACACCTTTACTTACCTATATATTCACCCAAAGTTGGGAAGTCATCTTCATCCCTTTCATCATCGTCCATGATCTACACAGGATATGCACTAGACAGGATATGCACTAGACAGGATATGCCCTAGACAAGATATGCCCTAGGCAAGATATGCCCTAGACAAGATATGCCCTAGCCAAGATATGTCCTTTACACTTCCTAAATGCTTTCTTTAAGTTTAAACTACAGATAACCTTAATAATAACACTATCTTATTCCTTCTATCTTTAAGGCTTCGGAAAATAAGTTTAAAAACTACTTAGATAATATCTCTATATATTTATATCAGATTTGTATTATTATACATCTATATAAATACTAGGACTCACATGTAAATAACGAAATTATTCATCTCTTTACACATTATATACATGTAAACAGTAATAATACACTGATTATAAAAATCTATATAGTCTAAATATAAGATAAAATATAGAGAGCTAAGATAATCTGAAAACTTCCATCAGATTGAATGACGTAAAAGACAACATAATTTGTTGAAAATTGGTGCTTTTAAAATTTCAACTTCGGAAATTCCCAGCCAGACTAACATTCATATCATTTTTGGTTGTTCATTAAATTTTTATTTTTATTTTATGTATATAATCGATCTAAATCGTGCTCTATATTTTATTTTGCCATCCAGAGATTATTTTATCTCAACACAAATATCTGGTCAATATCTTGACTAATGCATGGTAGGAATATCTGGTTAATATCTAATGCATGGTAGGAATATCTGGTCAATATCTAATGCATGGTAGGAATATCTGGTCAATATCTAATGCATGGTAGGAATATCTGGTCAATATATAATTTATGGTAGGAATATCTGGTCAATATCTAATGCATGGTAGGAATATCTGGTCAATATCTAATGCATGAAAGAAATATCTGGTCAATTTCTAGTGCATGATTGAAATATCTGGTCAATATCTAATGCATGATAGAAATATCTGGTCAATATCTAATGCATGATAGAAATATCCGGTCAATATCTAATGCATGGTAGAAATATCTGGTCAATATTTAATGAATGGTAGAAATATCTGGTCAATATCTAATGCATAGTAGAAATATCTGGTCAATATCTAATGCATGATAGAAATATCTGGTCAATATTTAATGAATGGTAGAAATATCTGGTCAATATCTAATGCATGATAGAAATATCTGGTCAATATTTAATGAATGGTAGAAATATCTGGTCAATATCTAATGCATGGTAGAAATATCTGGTCAATATCTAATGCATGATAGAAATATCTGGTCAATATTTAATGAATGGTAGAAATATCTGGTCAATATCTAATGCATGATAGAAATATCTGGTCAATATTTAATGAATGGTAGAAATATATGTTCAATATCTAACGCATGATAGAAATATATGGTCAATATATAATGTATAGTAGAAATATCTGGTCAATATCTAATCCATGGTAGGCTTATAGAAAAAAAATATTTTTACATTTGAATTTAAAATATTCAAAGATAATTATTCTTTCATGGCACGGTTGCATTTTGAAACAAGAATACAAACCGTGCTTTTGTATACTATATTATATGTTCTATTTACTATATTCTATATACTATGTTCTATATACTATATTCTATGTTCTATATACTATGTTCTATATACTATACTCTATGTTCGATATACTTTGTTCTATATACTATATTCTATGTTCTATATACTATGTTCTATATACTATACTCTATGTTCGATATACTTTGTTCTATATACTATACTCTATGTTCGATATACTTTGTTCTATATACTATATTCTATGTTCTATGTTTTAATTCTATGTTCTATATTCTATGTTCTAATTATATGTTCTATATACTATATTATATGTACTATGTCTTATATGCTTTGTTCTATGTTTTAATTCTATGTTCTATATTCTATGTTCTAATTTTATGTTCTAATTCTATGTTCTATATACTATATTATATGTTCTATGTAATATGTTCTATATAATATATTCTATGTTCTATATACTATATTATATGTTTTATATACTATATTCTATGTTCTAACTCTATGTTCTAATTCTATGTTCTAAATACATATTATATGTTCGATATACTATATTCTATGTTCTAATTCTATGATCTATATACTATATTCCATGTTCTATTTAACTATATTCTATATTTTAATTCTATGTTCTATTATTCTATGTTATATATTATACGTATTATTTTTTAGGTTTTATATTCTATGTTTTATATTCTGCAGTCTATGTTCTATATTATTTTTTCTATGTTCCTCATTCTAATTATCTAAAATATATTATCTATATTATCATTCATTCATTGGCTCCTTTGTCTTGAAAAACGATCAAGTTTCACCATCTCTACATCGTTTGCCGTGACTCTGTAGTTCAATCCCGGCAAGATACCTTCTGACAACTGAGCTTAAGACATCCAGAACCCAGAGTTAGATTGGGGCGGACTTTGCAATTTTCATTTCATTATTGTTCTCTTCTCTTCTGTGATGCTACGAAGCTTTTCCTCTCCAGCATTCAGACAGTTGTATTGTGTATAGCAAAGATTTTCTATTTTCCAGTATCTACAACCAGCTATAGCCTTGAGATCGCTCTAGCAGACAGCCTAGCAGACGCCATGCCATTTTTCTATCGGCAAGTTCTGCGCAGAGCAAGTCCTTTGGGATTCTCCCATCTGACATCGTGTATCATGTTGACCTAGCTATCTGAGACGGTATTTTAAGACATCCACATTTTATGTATCTTTCCAGGGGTACAAGGTTCAGGCTTTGCTGATGTACAGAAGATTCTATGTTCTATATATTCTGTGTTCTTTTTTCTATATTTTACAATCTATATTTTATGTTCCCTACTCTACATTCTATAAACTAATTTCTATGACCTTATACTTCTATATGTCAGATTTCTTCGATAAGAATCACGTTTGAATTACCATAGGGTCTTAAAAACGTTCTTCAATTTTGTTTAATTCCCAGAACTGTTTTACGAAGGCCGATGTGATTAGTCAATGAATTAAATAGAAAAGAGTAGCCGAATCTCGGCGGATGCTAGGATTTTTTCCCAGCACAGGAGGGTGTCCCTGAATCTAGCCAGCTCTGATGGGTACCTCACATTAGTTTGGGTAAAGTAAACGCGGCTGGGCATTGTGGTGGCCGCACATCCCCTAGTATGCCATGGCAACAGGAACTGGTGAACGCTGCTATACCAGCCTCATGATCAGTTTGGTCCGAGGGTACCTTACGTTACTATTATTTTAAAAGGTGCGAAAATAATTCGCAATAATCGTTGGTGTAAATAGATCATCTGTGCATTACAGTAGACTCACATTTTAGAACTTTTGTAAAATTAGTTTATCTTGAATCTAGTTTGTTGATAACGAAAAAATTGGTTTGATTCATTACAATATTCAAGCATGCAAGCTTTGCAAATTTTATTTCAACAACAGTTTTGTAAATAAGATAAGAATTTAATTTAGATAGCCTTTATATTAATGTAAGTATACAATGATAGGTATTGCATCGTCTTTGTGAGCAAACTATAAATAATATATTCTATTTCAACACAGCTTTGATTGACAAGTCTGTAATCATTATGTTATTTGTGTTGTATAGCAAGCAGAATATCAAAACAATCGATTTCCATTGGTGCTAATTGACACTAAATATAAAACTGTAATGACATGAAAATGTCAAACTAATTGGTCAAACAAAATGAACAACAGCAAAATACAAGATAAAATAGAAATGAATGTTGTATGATGCACTGTTTCTGATGAACCTTTGGTTGTAGTAGTTTGTGCGCTTGTTGAAACTGGTGTTGAACTATTACTTGTAGTCCCTGGTGAAGTTGTTGATGATACGGGAAGAGCCGTTGTACTAGACAAGGGTTTGAATCTACAGTCATAATTTTCAGGTCCATCTTTCAAGGTAAAATTACCCTAATGAAACAGATTACAGTGTGTCTGGTTAGTTTACAGAAACAAATATTATTATTGTGTGCGTGTACCCTAGCACGAACATGTACGAATACGTGAACACATTTGCATACCTTTAGGTTAAATTTGCTCTTTTTCTTACAGAGTGGCAATTGACAATTCTTAACGTGTATGCATGCATAAAAGGTCAAAAAGAAGAACATTTCCGGTCTTATTCGATCATTTGCTTCGAAACATGTCTGTGTGCTACATTACTGGTTGTACGAAAAAATGCAGAGAATTAAATTTTATTTCATTTCCAAAAGATGGCGCCAAAAGAAAACGATGGATTGTGAATGTCAGATTTGAAGAATCCCCTATTTATAATCCCAAAATAATTGCTTGTTGCAAAATAATTTTCGTGTTGTTGTTTTTTATGAAACTCCGCATTGTGTTTTTTAATTACCAAGGACGCAACTCTTGACTAGTTTATTTTATAAACAAAAGCTAAATTTAACCATACGTGACTAACACTTTGAGTATTAATTATCGCCTACTCACTTTTGATGTTAAAAACGGATTCCTCATAACTAATCTTGTGCCGTTGTATATTTCTAAAAGACCAGAACTGGCTGTCGATGTTGAAATCAATTGTCAAACAGCACCAAAAGCATGGTTTTTGTTTACGAAAACGGCGGTAAATTTCACCGGAAGTTCACGATCATTACAGTTCAAAAGAACACACCTAATTAAGACTTGTCAATATTGGCATGGAATGGGTTTGCCAGCATTAATTAGAAAAACAAAAAAGTTAAGTAATTTTATAACCTTATCAGATTATAAGGCTAGACTTAAACAACGTAAGGCACAATACGTTTCTATATAGGATGAAATGTCTTTGAAGTCTACTATAAGTGAAAAGTGTATAGATATATACTACAAAAATAAACAATACATTTATTTATTTATTGATACAAAATAATTTACAGACAAACAATCATAGTTACTTCCATATTCTATAATGAACACTTTCTAGATTGATAAGTAAAAACAACAACAACATGAAGTTAATTAACATGATCTACACATATTTATATGCTCTTGAATAGCATGCGGAAAACAATTTTGTATACACTTCATATGTAAGGGATGTAGGCGGAGGGAAAGAACAAAAACACTAGCTTAAAAGAAAGGTCTCTAAAGTCTTAGTAAATGACTCTTGTCTGAAACTCTGTGTCTGAGCTGAGTCAAGCTTTTTCTTTGTGAAGGCTAATTCAAACGTGTGCAGCGAAGAAGAAGACTTGTATTTGTGTCAGTTCACAGGGAACCCACAGGAGTGACTGCTTGAACTTAATCTGCTTTAATTACTTTCACGTTTACTCTCTCCTTTTATTCATACAAGATCCTGTTTGATTTAGACATAGTCTACAAGATCATGTTAAATTTAGACATAGTCTACAAGATCCTGTTTGATTTAGACATAGTTTACAAGATCCTGTTTGATTTAGACATAGTCTACAAGATCCTGTTTGAATTAGACATAGTCTACACGACCTTGTTTGATTTAGACATTTTCTACAAGATCCTGTTTGAGTAATAGTCACTAGTTGACCTATGAGCCTAGACTTTACTGTTGTTGGAGGCAGTGCCTTTTTTTTATTGGCCTCATACTTAAAAAAAAGTATTTTCTCTTATTTGGTTGCCGTTTCTTTTATTGCGTTGAATGTGTGAATTAAAATGAGATCTTTTGTTCTCGTTGAAATAGGTAGATTTATTTATAGGTAGATTTATTTATAGGTAGATTTATTTATAGGTAGATTTATTTATAGGTAGATTTATTTATAGGTAGATTTATTTATAGGTAGATTTATTTATAGGTAGATTTATTTATAGGTAGATTTATTTATAGGTAGATTTATTTATAGGTAGATTTATTTATAGGTAGATTTATTTATAGGTAGATTTATTTATAGGTAGATTTATTTAAAGGTAGATTTATTTATAGGTAGATTTATTTATAAGTAGATTTATTTATAGGTAGATTTATTTATAGGTAGATTTATTTATAGGTAGATTTATTTATAGGTAGATTTATTTATAGGTAGATTTATTTATAGGTAGATTTATTTATAGGTAGATTTATTTATAGGTAGATTTATTTATAGGTAGATTTATTTATAGGTAGATTTATTTATAGGTAGATTTATTTAAAGGTAGATTTATTTATAGGTAGATTTATTTATAAATAGATTTATTTATAGGTAGATTTATTTATAGGTAGATTTATTTATAGATAGATTTATTTATAGGTAGATTTATTTATAGGTAGATTTATTTATAGGTAGATTTATTTATAGGTAGATTTATTTATATATTTAGTTGTTATTTTTTTTTAGTTAAAAGTAAAGATAGAAATATCGGTTCTTAAATATTTCTAAAACGTCATTTATATTAAACCCACCTCACTAAACAAAGGGACGTAATATTCTAAGCTTACATTAAAGTATTTCATGTAAACTATTACATTTAGTAATACAACTTACTGATTGGTCGATGATAAATAGAGCACAGCCATATGCGTTTACTTGAGCTGTGCCAATTTTTTTACGTCCAGACACCAGATAAGTAAACTGGATAGTGTCCCCTGACCTTCCTCTGACGGCCACAGTGATGTCAAACGTATTGTGCCAGACTTGGACAACACTCAGTTCTGACATGGGAACCCATTTGTTCAGATCACCTAATAAAATAATTGACTGTGACCTGGAAAATGACATTAGTACTTTCTGATAAATCTCTCCTAATAAAATATAAAAGAAAAAAAAATCAACATAATTACTTTCAATATTAGCCACACACTATTGAATAAACAATAACAATTATATTTCTTGATTGAAATCATTACACAATAATATTGCCAATAATATTATAATAATTACTTGATTTATTCAGAAACAAAAAGTTAGACGTACCCAAAATAGAAAATTGGTGATGTATAAAACAGGCAGAAGTTTTCTCCATTAGTTATGCAGGAGTCACGCTTAATAGTGTAATTGTCATTAACACCGAAAGTAAGATTGGTCCCACTTGCTGAATAGAGTAAACTTGCTTGAAACTGAAAAAAACATTAAAGAGCGAAATAGGAAAAAATCAGATTCTTCCATCTATGTTTATATACAAATATTTTTATAATTGGTCAAGGTATTTAATGCCTGCTATAAAATCTTCAATACAGAAGCGCCTGTAAATAATAGCATACTATTATTAGACTGTTTCATGCTAATAGACGGTAGAAAGATTATAAAGACTTACTTGAGAAGGAAGAAGTGGAGATAAAAATCCAAGTTTCTTGGCTGAAAATGTGTAGTCTGCTGAGAGATTAGCAGCAAGTATGATGCCATACAACTGACTGTCCACTATAGAATACGTTGACCAAACTTCACCTCTAGCACCTTGACCATCAGCAAAGGCCATCTATAGAATGGACTTCATAATATAGCTCACTTTTAGACTCTGGTCAAGCTGATCAATTCTTTAGCATTATAAACAAAATATCACAAGTCTACAGTTAACATTATTTGATTTTTTTAGTTGCATAAACCCCAATATAGCCCAACAGAAAGACATTGATGAACTAACATTTTTGGTAACATAGGGATATATTTGTATATTCGGCCTATATTCATGGCATGACTTAGTCTCAAAGCATTAAGTACTATATTACTATACTGTCTATAACTGTAAATGTTATTGAAGAACATGTTAAACTTTAAAAATGTTAATCTTTAGTTCAAATATCAGGTTTACAGATAAAAGCTAATAATTTAAGATTTACTTCTAACAAGTAAGATTTGATTTAAATCTGAGGTTTACAGATAAAAGCTAATAATTTAAGATTTACTTCTAACAAGTAAGATTTGATTTAAATCTGAGGTTTACAGATAAAAGCTAATAATTTAAGGATTACCTCTAACAATTGATCATCTATTGCTTTGGCTGGTCTTGTTGGTTTAAGGATTAAACCTTCTTCATTACAACATCTGTGTTTTGTGAGAATATATTTCCATGTTAATATACAATGATTGGTTCTTGTTTAATATCTATGTAAATCATTCTTTTTGAAATGCCTTGTGGTAAATTTGGTTGAATGCTTTGTGGTACATTTTATTGTTATAAGTAAAGTTTGTTACAATAGTTCTGTTAGTTTCATAAATTCTACGTTGACATACCCCATCAGAACAGTTCTGTTAGTTCCATCAATTGTATGCTGACTTACCCCATCAGAACAGTTCTGTTAGTTCCATCAATTGTATGCTGACTTACCCCATCAGAACAGTTCTGTTAGTTCAATCAATTGTATGCTGACTTACCCCATCAGAACAGTTCTGTTAGTTCCATCAATTGTATGCTGGCTTACCCAATCAGAACAGTTCTGTTAGTTCAATCAATTGTATGCTGACTTACCCAGTCAGAACAGTTCTGTTAGTTCAATCAATTGTATGCTGACTTACCCCATCAGAACAGTTCTGTTAGTTCAATCAATTGTATGCTGACTTACCCCATCAGAACAGTTCTGTTAGTTCAATCAATTGTATGCTGACTTACCCCATCAGAACAGTTCTGTTAGTTCCATCAATTGTACTCTTACTTACCCCATCAGAACAGTTCTGTTAGTTCCATCAATTGTATGCTGGCTTACCCAATCAGAACAGTTCTGTTAGTTCAATCAATTGTATGCTGACTTACCCAGTCAGAACAGTTCTGTTAGTTCAATCAATTGTATGCTGACTTACCCCATAAGAACAGTTCTGTTAGTTCAATCAATTGTATGCTGACTTACCCAATCAGAACAGTTCTGTTAGTTCAATCAATTGTATGCTGACTTACCCAATCAGAACAGTTCTGTTAGTTCAATCAATTGTATGCTGACTTACCCAATCAGAACAGTTCTGTTAGTTCAATCAATTGTATGCTGACTTACCCCATCAGAACAGTTCTGTTAGTTCAATCAATTGTATGCTGACTTACCCCATCAGAACAGTTCTGTTTGTTCAATCAATTGTATGCTGACTTACCCCATCAGAACAGTTCTGTTAGTTCAATCAATTGTATGCTGACTTACCCCATCAGAACAGTTCTGTTAGTTCAATCAATTGTATGCTGACTTACCCCATCAGAACAGTTCTGTTTGTTCCATCAATTGTATGCTGACTTACCCAATCAGAACAGTTCTGTTTGTTCAATCAATTGTATGCTGACTTACCCAATCAGAACAGTTCTGTTAGTTCAATCAATTGTATGCTGACTTACCCAGTCAGAACAGTTCTGTTAGTTCAATCAATTGTATGCTGACTTACCCCATAAGAACAGTTCTGTTAGTTCAATCAATTGTATGCTGACTTACCCAATCAGAACAGTTCTGTTAGTTCAATCAATTGTATGCTGACTTACCCAATCAGAACAGTTCTGTTAGTTCAATCAATTGTATGCTGACTTACCCAATCAGAACAGTTCTGTTAGTTCAATCAATTGTATGCTGACTTACCCCATCAGAACAGTTCTGTTAGTTCAATCAATTGTATGCTGACTTACCCCATCAGAACAGTTCTGTTTGTTCAATCAATTGTATGCTGACTTACCCCATCAGAACAGTTCTGTTAGTTCAATCAATTGTATGCTGACTTACCCCATCAGAACAGTTCTGTTAGTTCAATCAATTGTATGCTGACTTACCCCATCAGAACAGTTCTGTTTGTTCCATCAATTGTATGCTGACTTACCCCATCAGAACAGTTCTGTTAGTTCCATCAATTAATTGTATGCTGACTTACCCCATCAGAACAGTTCTGTTAGTTCCATTAATTCGATCTCCAGGTCCAACGGGCCCTCGACTTAACGTTGCAACAACAACTTGTAATGTTGGGTACTTTTCTTCTTTACCTGAGTAAGTAACAATATATTCATTTGTATTAACACCCAGTCAGTAACAATATATTCCTTTGTATAATACCCAGTCAGTACTAATATCTTAATTAACATAACACTGAGTCAGTTAAAAAATTTGTTTGAAATAATATCAGCTTGTGAAAAAAAAAAGAAATATAAAGATTAACATTTTGATTTGTAGATTTGTTTGTATAAATCTGTAACTGAGTCTAAACCCAAGGGAAACTTTAAACTCGACAGCGCCCGAACAAAGTCAATGTTTTTTTTTTGCTAAGTTTTACCATAGACTATAATAATTTAAAGATGGACCGCTTGCTCTATTTTTCAACTTTTTTCTCCGTGCGCAACCAATAAGGCTGTCTTAAATTATTTCTACGCTCCTCCTTGTTTCTTAAATGTTTCCGCTTTATACAACTTTCGATTTTAATTTTAATTTTTCATTGAGAAAATCGTAGCGATTCAATAAAACGGAAGTGCAAAGGAAACAGCGAATAGGAAATTCCGAAAATCAGTGTTTCGAGTCATCATATAGCAGAAATACTAAAGCAAGCGGTCCATGTCTATGGTTTTACCATATTTATTTCCTGCTTGAATAGATGAAGTCCAAAATGTGTCTTTAGATGGAGCCAAGCCAAGGGCGTCGGCAAAATGGGAAGTTACTCCAATCTTCCATTGATCTTCACTCAGATGGTAGTCGTTAGACGCACGTATCTAGAAAACAAAATATTTTTTTAATAACCATCTTAGTCAATAATATGTTAATGATGCTACTTTTATATCTATATAACCAGTGGCGTAGCCAGGTTTTGACGCTAAGAGGGCGGGAGTCTTTTAAGAAAAAGGCCTCAATTTTAGCTAATCTTTTAATATTACTAGAAGAATTAAGAATTTGTAAGTAAAAGTGTTACAAGAATACCCTATAATTCCACCAACATAACCAACTGTAATAGTACAGTTTTTAATTTACCATACACGAATATTTGCAGAACAACTGTTAGTGCTAGTAAACTCAATATAATTGATTGTGCCTACTGCTAATTTTATGGACGCACATCTAGTATCACATATTATTTATAGAATCAATGCCAATGCTTCTATAGGACTGCATTCTTCTTTTTTCAATATTGAAAGACGAGATAAAGTTCCAGAAAAAATGCATAGAGAATTTCTAGAGATTCTACAATTTAGTTTTAACATTTTTAACTTACTATGCCTCTGTTGTCCCGAATACAAATCAACCTCTATGATACGTTTTAAGAACATCTTATTTTTTTCTGAATATTTTCTTTCTGCTTTTAAAGGACCAGACCGGACAGTTTTATCATTTGACAAATTGAATTTCGTAAGAAAAACATAAAAACTAGATTATTTATTGCCCTAGACGCCGATCACTCTGTCCATCACTTAACTGGACCAATGGCGGTTACTGCCCATCCTTTGCGAAGATAGACATGTCTAATGCGAGCACATCTTGTCCACGAGCCATTCTTTGCGGCATAGGTAGTGGGTTTAACGAGGGCTACATTGAAAGACCCGAAGACAAGAGCAATCTCTAGCCCGCTAGGGTCCAGGACGCGCTCATCCGAGTGTGCAAGGCTAATCCCGAGACTAAATTTTGAACTCTCTCTTCAAGAATAAATGTCACAAACATGGGGCTTGTCCGTCGTAACGATAATGTAATAAGAAGAGCACTAGATTAGGTGTTCCAGCTCACATTAAATAATCATAATTAAAGTATGTGTGGATGTTCATCGTATTTCCCTACTTGGTTAACGCCAACTCATTGTAAACTTTATTTTTTATTGTGCAATAGCTGGGCCTCGAGGACGGTATCAATGTAATGGTCTCTGCAAACCTTCCTTGGCGTGGACAAGACTCGGCTTGTTGCAGATCATTGCATGGCTTAATCTTTGATACTTAATAACTACTGGCAGGCTTGTTTCGTTCACCTAACTCAACCTAGAGACGTTCGGTCGGTTAGACTACACACGGGGTCGGAAGTCGCCGCTCTGAGCAGAAAGTATTCCGTGACCTTCCAGACTTTAACCACACTTTCTGCATGGAGGCATCCCAGGAGAACTATGCTCGACCACCTGACGCGCACTGTAGACGCCCATCTCGATAAACATAATATCATATTTCATTTTGCTAACTGACGTCTGTTTAAAGGGCCGGGTTTCTACGAGACCAACGATCGAGATTACCTTGCCACATGGAGCTCTTTCTAACGTACAAGCATTGCAAGCAATTCACTTTGAACACCACCAGGTCTACTCGGTCCCCGAGAGCTGAAGGACAAGTACGCTGATCCATAGAGGCAAACCACACACGATGATCATAGATCGAAGCCGTCGCAATAAGCACTGAGCGGCTGTGAAATCTTCGTTCATGCCGTGCGCCACACCGAAGCTGAATACCACATGAAACGCAGGTTGCCATCCTCTTTTATTTGTATATAGAATTATATGACCTAGTCCTCAGGACA